>OX090896.1:9776644-12176644 GCA_944319695.1 Tiphia femorata | reverse complement strand
CATTCCTTAGCTCGGTGCACAATTTAAAATGGAACAAACTCCGTGGGGCAAAGTTAGAATTTTTTGAACGTTCGCGAGGGTGGTTTTTGGCTGCTAGGGGTGCCTTCCGCCAGGGATATCGAGATGCGACTTTTTTTAGATTGTTCCTGATGCCATTCCTTAGCTCGGTGCACAATTTAAAATGGAACAAACTCCGTGGGGCAAAGTTAGAATTTTTTGAACGTTCGCGAGGGTGGTTTTTGGCTGCTAGGGGTGCCTTCCGCCAGGGATATCGAGATGCGACTTTTTTTAGATTGTTCCTGATGCCATTCCTTAGCTCGGTCCACAATTTAAAATGGAACAAACTCCGTGGGGCAAAGTTAGAATTTTTTGAACGTTCGCGAGGGTGGTTTTTGGCTGCTAGGCGTGCCTTCCGCCAGGGATATCGAGATGCGACTTTTTTTAGATTGTTCCTGATGCCATTCCTTAGCTCGGTGCACAATTTAAAATGGAACAAACTCCGTGGGGCAAAGTTAGAATTTTTTGAACGTTCGCGAGGGTGGTTTTTGGCTGCTAGGGGTGCCTTCCGCCAGGGATATCGAGATGCGACTTTTTTTAGATTGTTCCTGATGCCATTCCTTAGCTCGGTGCTCAATTTAAAATGGAACAAACTCCGTGGGGCAAAGTTAGAATTTTTTGAACGTTCGCGAGGGTGGTTTTAGGCTGCTAGGGGTGCCTTCCGCCAGGGATATCGAGATGCGACTTTTTTTAGATTGTTCCTGATGCCATTCCTTAGCTCGGTGCAAAATTTAAAATGGAACAAACTCCGTGGGGCAAAGTTAGAATTTTTTGAACGTTCGCGAGGGTGGTTTTTGGCTGCTAGGGGTGCCTTCCGCCAGGGATATCGAGATGCGACTTTTTTTAGATTGTTCCTGATGCCATTCCTTAGCTCGGTGCACAATTTAAAATGGAACAAACTCCGTGGGGCAAAGTTAGAATTTTTTGAACGTTCGCGAGGGTGGTTTTTGGCTGCTAGGGGTGCCTTCCGCCAGGGATATCGAGATGCGACTTTTTTTAGATTGTTCCTGATGCCATTCCTTAGCTCGGTGCACAATTTAAAATGGAACAAACTCCGTGGGGCAAAGTTAGAATTTTTTGAACGTTCGCGAGGGTGGTTTTTGGCTGCTAGGGGTGCCTTCCGCCAGGGATATCGAGATGCGACTTTTTTTAGATTGTTCCTGATGCCATTCCTTAGCTCGGTGCACAATTTAAAATGGAGCAAACTCCGTGGGGCAAAGTTAGAATTTTTTGAACGTTCGCGAGGGTGGTTTTTGGCTGCTAGGGGTTCCTTCCGCCAGGGATATCGAGATGCGACTTTTTTTAGATTGTTCCTGATGCCATTCCTTAGCTCGGTGCACAATTTAAAATGGAGCAAACTCCGTGGGGCAAAGTTAGAATTTTTTGAACGTTCGCGAGGGTGGTTTTTGGCTGCTAGGGGTGCCTTCCGCCAGGGATATCGAGATGCGACTTTTTTTAGATTGTTCCTGATGCCATTCCTTAGCTCGGTGCACAATTTAAAATGGAACAAACTCCGTGGGGCAAAGTTAGAATTTTTTGAACGTTCGCGAGGGTGGTTTTTGGCTGCTAGGGGTGCCTTCCGCCAGGGATATCGAGATGCGACTTTTTTTAGATTGTTCCTGATGCCATTCCTTAGCTCGGTGCACAATTTAAAATGGAACAAACTCCGTGGGGCAAAGTTAGAATTTTTTGAACGTTCGCGAGGGTGGTTTTTGGCTGCTAGGGGTGCCTTCCGCCAGGGATATCGAGATGCGACTTTTTTTAGATTGTTCCTGATGCCATTCCTTAGCTCGGTGCTCAATTTAAAATGGAACAAACTCCGTGGGGCAAAGTTAGAATTTTTTGAACGTTCGCGAGGGTGGTTTTAGGCTGCTAGGGGTGCCTTCCGCCAGGGATATCGAGATGCGACTTTTTTTAGATTGTTCCTGATGCCATTCCTTAGCTCGGTGCAAAATTTAAAATGGAACAAACTCCGTGGGGCAAAGTTAGAATTTTTTGAACGTTCGCGAGGGTGGTTTTTGGCTGCTAGGGGTGCCTTCCGCCAGGGATATCGAGATGCGACTTTTTTTAGATTGTTCCTGATGCCATTCCTTAGCTCGGTGCACAATTTAAAATGGAACAAACTCCGTGGGGCAAAGTTAGAATTTTTTGAACGTTCGCGAGGGTGGTTTTTGGCTGCTAGGGGTGCCTTCCGCCAGGGATATCGAGATGCGACTTTTTTTAGATTGTTCCTGATGCCATTCCTTAGCTCGGTGCACAATTTAAAATGGAACAAACTCCGTGGGGCAAAGTTAGAATTTTTTGAACGTTCGCGAGGGTGGTTTTTGGCTGCTAGGGGTGCCTTCCGCCAGGGATATCGAGATGCGACTTTTCTTAGATTGTTCCTGATGCCATTCCTTAGCTCGGTGCACAATTTAAAATGGAGCAAACTCCGTGGGGCAAAGTTAGAATTTTTTGAACGTTCGCGAGGGTGGTTTTTGGCTGCTAGGGGTTCCTTCCGCCAGGGATATCGAGATGCGACTTTTTTTAGATTGTTCCTGATGCCATTCCTTAGCTCGGTGCACAATTTAAAATGGAACAAACTCCGTGGGGCAAAGTTAGAATTTTTTGAACGTTCGCGAGGGTGGTTTTTGGCTGCTAGGGGTGCCTTCCGCCAGGGATATCGAGATGCGACTTTTTTTAGATTGTTCCTGATGCCATTCCTTAGCTCGGTGCACAATTTAAAATGGAACAAACTCCGTGGGGCAAAGTTAGAATTTTTTGAACGTTCGCGAGGGTGGTTTTTGGCTGCTAGGGGTGCCTTCCGCCAGGGATATCGAGATGCGACTTTTTTTAGATTGTTCCTGATGCCATTCCTTAGCTCGGTCCACAATTTAAAATGGAACAAACTCCGTGGGGCAAAGTTAGAATTTTTTGAACGTTCGCGAGGGTGGTTTTTGGCTGCTAGGGGTGCCTTCCGCCAGGGATATCGAGATGCGACTTTTTTTAGATTGTTCCTGATGCCATTCCTTAGCTCGGTGCACAATTTAAAATGGAACAAACTCCGTGGGGCAAAGTTAGAATTTTTTGAACGTTCGCGAGGGTGGTTTTTGGCTGCTAGGGGTGCCTTCCGCCAGGGATATCGAGATGCGACTTTTTTTAGATTGTTCCTGATTCCATTCCTTAGCTCGGTGCTCAATTTAAAATGGAACAAACTCCGTGGGGCAAAGTTAGAATTTTTTGAACGTTCGCGAGGGTGGTTTTTGGCTGCTAGGGGTGCCTTCCGCCAGGGATATCGAGATGCGACTTTTTTTAGATTGTTCCTGATGCCATTCCTTAGCTCGGTGCAAAATTTAAAATGGAACAAACTCCGTGGGGCAAAGTTAGAATTTTTTGAACGTTCGCGAGGGTGGTTTTTGGCTGCTAGGGGTGCCTTCCGCCAGGGATATCGAGATGCGACTTTTTTTAGATTGTTCCTGATGCCATTCCTTAGCTCGGTGCACAATTTAAAATGGAACAAACTCCGTGGGGCAAAGTTAGAATTTTTTGAACGTTCGCGAGGGTGGTTTTTGGCAGCTAGGGGTGCCTTCCGCCAGGGATATCGAGATGCGACTTTTTTTAGATTGTTCCTGATGCCATTCCTTAGCTCGGTGCACAATTTAAAATGGAACAAACTCCGTGGGGCAAAGTTAGAATTTTTTGAACGTTCGCGAGGGTGGTTTTTGGCTGCTAGGGGTGCCTTCCGCCAGGGATATCGAGATGCGACTTTTTTTAGATTGTTCCTGATGCCATTCCTTAGCTCGGTGCACAATTTAAAATGGAACAAACTCCGTGGGGCAAAGTTAGAATTTTTTGAACGTTCGCGAGGGTCGTTTTTGGCTGCTAGGGGTTCCTTCCGCCAGGGATATCGAGATGCGACTTTTTTTAGATTGTTCCTGATGCCATTCCTTAGCTCGGTGCACAATTTAAAATGGAACAAACTCCGTGGGGCAAAGTTAGAATTTTTTGAACGTTCGCGAGGGTGGTTTTTGGCTGCTAGGGGTGCCTTCCGCCAGGGATATCGAGATGCGACTTTTTTTAGATTGTTCCTGATGCCATTCCTTAGCTCGGTGCACAATTTAAAATGGAACAAACTCCGTGGGGCAAAGTTAGAATTTTTTGAACGTTCGCGAGGGTGGTTTTTGGCTGCTAGGGGTGCCTTCCGCCAGGGATATCGAGATGCGACTTTTTTTAGATTGTTCCTGATGCCATTCCTTAGCTCGGTGCACACTTTAAAATGGAACAAACTCCGTGGGGCAAAGTTAGAATTTTTTGAACGTTCGCGAGGGTGGTTTTTGGCTGCTAGGGGTGCCTTCCGCCAGGGATATCGAGATGCGACTTTTTTTAGATTGTTCCTCATGCCATTCCTTAGCTCGGTGCACAATTTAAAATGGAACAAACTCCGTGGGGCAAAGTTAGAATTTTTTGAACGTTCGCGAGGGTGGTTTTTGGCTGCTAGGGGTGCCTTCCGCCAGGGATATCGAGATGCGACTTTTTTTAGATTGTTCCTGATGCCATTCCTTAGCTCGGTGCACAATTTAAAATGGAACAAACTCCGTGGGGCAAAGTTAGAATTTTTTGAACGTTCGCGAGGGTGGTTTTTGGCTGCTAGGGGTGCCTTCCGCCAGGGATATCGAGATGCGACTTTTTTTAGATTGTTCCTGATGCCATTCCTTAGCTCGGTGCACAATTTAAAATGGAACAAACTCCGTGGGGCAAAGTTAGAATTTTTTGAACGTTCGCGAGGGTGGTTTTTGGCTGCTAGGGGTGCCTTCCGCCAGGGATTTCGAGATGCGACTTTTTTTAGATTGTTCCTGATGCCATTCCTTAGCTCGGTGCACAATTTAAAATGGAACAAACTCCGTGGGGCAAAGTTAGAATTTTTTGAACGTTCGCGAGGGTGGTTTTTGGCTGCTAGGGGTGCCTTCCGCCAGGGATATCGAGATGCGACTTTTTTTAGATTGTTCCTGATGCCATTCCTTAGCTCGGTGCACAATTTAAAATGGAACAAACTCCGTGGGGCAAAGTTAGAATTTTTTGAACGTTCGCGAGGGTGGTTTTTGGCTGCTAGGGGTGCCTTCCGCCAGGGATATCGAGATGCGACTTTTTTTAGATTGTTCCTGATGCCATTCCTTAGCTCGGTGCACAATTTAAAATGGAACAAACTCCGTGGAGCAAAGTTAGAATTTTTTGAACGTTCGCGAGGGTGGTTTTTGGCTGCTAGGGGTGCCTTCCGCCAGGGATATCGAGATGCGACTTTTTTTAGATTGTTCCTGATGCCATTCCTTAGCTCGGTGCACAATTTAAAATGGAACAAACTCCGTGGGGCAAAGTTAGAATTTTTTGAACGTTCGCGAGGGTGGTTTTTGGCTGCTAGGGGTGCCTTCCGCCAGGGATATCGAGATGCGACTTTTTTTAGATTGTTCCTGATGCCATTCCTTAGCTCGGTGCACAATTTAAAATGGAACAAACTCCGTGGGGCAAAGTTAGAATTTTTTGAACGTTCGCGAGGGTGGTTTTTGGCTGCTAGGGGTGCCTTCCGCCAGGGATATCGAGATGCGACTTTTTTTAGATTGTTCCTGATGCCATTCCTTAGCTCGGTGCACAATTTAAAATGGAACAAACTCCGTGGGGCAAAGTTAGAATTTTTTGAACGTTCGCGAGGGTGGTTTTTGGCTGCTAGGGGTGCCTTCCGCCAGGGATATCGAGATGCGACTTTTTTTAGATTGTTCCTGATGCCATTCCTTAGCTCGGTGCACAATTTAAAATGGAACAAACTCCGTGGGGCAAAGTTAGAATTTTTTGAACGTTCGCGAGGGTGGTTTTTGGCTGCTAGGGGTGCCTTCCGCCAGGGATATCGAGATGCGACTTTTTTTAGATTGTTCCTGATGCCATTCCTTAGCTCGGTGCACAATTTAAAATGGAACAAACTCCGTGGGGCAAAGTTAGAATTTTTTGAACGTTCGCGAGGGTGGTTTTTGGCTGCTAGGGGTGCCTTCCGCCTGGGATATCGAGATGCGACTTTTTTTAGATTGTTCCTGATGCCATTCCTTAGCTCGGTGCACAATTTAAAATGGAACAAACTCCGTGGGGCAAAGTTAGAATTTTTTGAACGTTCGCGAGGGTGGTTTTTGGCTGCTAGGGGTGCCTTCCGCCAGGGATATCGAGATGCGACTTTTTTTAGATTGTTCCTGATGCCATTCCTTAGCTCGGTGCACAATTTAAAATGGAGCAAACTCCGTGGGGCAAAGTTAGAATTTTTTGAACGTTCGCGAGGGTGGTTTTTGGCTGCTAGGGGTGCCTTCCGCCAGGGATATCGAGATGCGACTTTTTTTAGATTGTTCCTGATGCCATTCCTTAGCTCGGTGCACAATTTAAAATGGAGCAAACTCCGTGGGGCAAAGTTAGAGTTTTTTGAACGTTCGCGAGGGTGGTTTTTGGCTGCTAGGGGTGCCTTCCGCCAGGGATATCGAGATGCGACTTTTTTTAGATTGTTCCTGATGCCATTCCTTAGCTCGGTGCACAATTTAAAATGGAACAAACTCCGTGGGGCAAAGTTAGAATTTTTTGAACGTTCGCGAGGGTGGTTTTTGGCTGCTAGGGGTGCCTTCCGCCAGGGATATCGAGATGCGACTTTTTTTAGATTGTTCCTGATGCCATTCCTTAGCTCGGTGCACAATTTAAAATGGAACAAACTCCGTGGGGCAAAGTTAGAATTTTTTGAACGTTCGCGAGGGTGGTTTTTGGCTGCTAGGGGTGCCTTCCGCCAGGGATATCGAGATGCGACTTTTTTTAGATTGTTCCTGATGCCATTCCTTAGCTCGGTGCACAATTTAAAATGGAACAAACTCCGTGGGGCAAAGTTAGAATTTTTTGAACGTTCGCGAGGGTGGTTTTTGGCTGCTAGGGGTGCCTTCCGCCAGGGATATCGAGATGCGACTTTTTTTAGATTGTTCCTGATGCCATTCCTTAGCTCGGTGCACAATTTAAAATGGAACAAACTCCGTGGGGCAAAGTTAGAATTTTTTGAACGTTCGCGAGGGTGGTTTTTGGCTGCTAGGGGTGCCTTCCGCCAGGGATATCGAGATGCGACTTTTTTTAGATTGTTCCTGATGCCATTCCTTAGCTCGGTGCACAATTTAAAATGGAGCAAACTCCGTGGGGCAAAGTTAGAATTTTTTGAACGTTCGCGAGGGTGGTTTTTGGCTGCTAGGGGTTCCTTCCGCCAGGGATATCGAGATGCGACTTTTTTTAGATTGTTCCTGATGCCATTCCTTAGCTCGGTGCACAATTTAAAATGGAGCAAACTCCGTGGGGCAAAGTTAGAATTTTTTGAACGTTCGCGAGGGTGGTTTTTGGCTGCTAGGGGTGCCTTCCGCCAGGGATATCGAGATGCGACTTTTTTTAGATTGTTCCTGATGCCATTCCTTAGCTCGGTGCACAATTTAAAATGGAACAAACTCCGTGGGGCAAAGTTAGAATTTTTTGAACGTTCGCGAGGGTGGTTTTTGGCTGCTAGGGGTGCCTTCCGCCAGGGATATCGAGATGCGACTTTTTTTAGATTGTTCCTGATGCCATTCCTTAGCTCGGTGCACAATTTAAAATGGAACAAACTCCGTGGGGCAAAGTTAGAATTTTTTGAACGTTCGCGAGGGTGGTTTTTGGCTGCTAGGGGTGCCTTCCGCCAGGGATATCGAGATGCGACTTTTTTTAGATTGTTCCTGATGCCATTCCTTAGCTCGGTGCTCAATTTAAAATGGAACAAACTCCGTGGGGCAAAGTTAGAATTTTTTGAACGTTCGCGAGGGTGGTTTTAGGCTGCTAGGGGTGCCTTCCGCCAGGGATATCGAGATGCGACTTTTTTTAGATTGTTCCTGATGCCATTCCTTAGCTCGGTGCAAAATTTAAAATGGAACAAACTCCGTGGGGCAAAGTTAGAATTTTTTGAACGTTCGCGAGGGTGGTTTTTGGCTGCTAGGGGTGCCTTCCGCCAGGGATATCGAGATGCGACTTTTTTTAGATTGTTCCTGATGCCATTCCTTAGCTCGGTGCACAATTTAAAATGGAACAAACTCCGTGGGGCAAAGTTAGAATTTTTTGAACGTTCGCGAGGGTGGTTTTTGGCTGCTAGGGGTGCCTTCCGCCAGGGATATCGAGATGCGACTTTTTTTAGATTGTTCCTGATGCCATTCCTTAGCTCGGTGCACAATTTAAAATGGAACAAACTCCGTGGGGCAAAGTTAGAATTTTTTGAACGTTCGCGAGGGTGGTTTTTGGCTGCTAGGGGTGCCTTCCGCCAGGGATATCGAGATGCGACTTTTTTTAGATTGTTCCTGATGCCATTCCTTAGCTCGGTGCACACTTTAAAATGGAACAAACTCCGTGGGGCAAAGTTAGAATTTTTTGAACGTTCGCGAGGGTGGTTTTTGGCTGCTAGGGGTGCCTTCCGCCAGGGATATCGAGATGCGACTTTTTTTAGATTGTTCCTCATGCCATTCCTTAGCTCGGTGCACAATTTAAAATGGAACAAACTCCGTGGGGCAAAGTTAGAATTTTTTGAACGTTCGCGAGGGTGGTTTTTGGCTGCTAGGGGTGCCTTCCGCCAGGGATATCGAGATGCGACTTTTTTTAGATTGTTCCTGATGCCATTCCTTAGCTCGGTGCACAATTTAAAATGGAACAAACTCCGTGGGGCAAAGTTAGAATTTTTTGAACGTTCGCGAGGGTGGTTTTTGGCTGCTAGGGGTGCCTTCCGCCAGGGATATCGAGATGCGACTTTTTTTAGATTGTTCCTGATGCCATTCCTTAGCTCGGTGCACAATTTAAAATGGAACAAACTCCGTGGGGCAAAGTTAGAATTTTTTGAACGTTCGCGAGGGTGGTTTTTGGCTGCTAGGGGTGCCTTCCGCCAGGGATTTCGAGATGCGACTTTTTTTAGATTGTTCCTGATGCCATTCCTTAGCTCGGTGCACAATTTAAAATGGAACAAACTCCGTGGGGCAAAGTTAGAATTTTTTGAACGTTCGCGAGGGTGGTTTTTGGCTGCTAGGGGTGCCTTCCGCCAGGGATATCGAGATGCGACTTTTTTTAGATTGTTCCTGATGCCATTCCTTAGCTCGGTGCACAATTTAAAATGGAACAAACTCCGTGGGGCAAAGTTAGAATTTTTTGAACGTTCGCGAGGGTGGTTTTTGGCTGCTAGGGGTGCCTTCCGCCAGGGATATCGAGATGCGACTTTTTTTAGATTGTTCCTGATGCCATTCCTTAGCTCGGTGCACAATTTAAAATGGAACAAACTCCGTGGAGCAAAGTTAGAATTTTTTGAACGTTCGCGAGGGTGGTTTTTGGCTGCTAGGGGTGCCTTCCGCCAGGGATATCGAGATGCGACTTTTTTTAGATTGTTCCTGATGCCATTCCTTAGCTCGGTGCACAATTTAAAATGGAACAAACTCCGTGGGGCAAAGTTAGAATTTTTTGAACGTTCGCGAGGGTGGTTTTTGGCTGCTAGGGGTGCCTTCCGCCAGGGATATCGAGATGCGACTTTTTTTAGATTGTTCCTGATGCCATTCCTTAGCTCGGTGCACAATTTAAAATGGAACAAACTCCGTGGGGCAAAGTTAGAATTTTTTGAACGTTCGCGAGGGTGGTTTTTGGCTGCTAGGGGTGCCTTCCGCCAGGGATATCGAGATGCGACTTTTTTTAGATTGTTCCTGATGCCATTCCTTAGCTCGGTGCACAATTTAAAATGGAACAAACTCCGTGGGGCAAAGTTAGAATTTTTTGAACGTTCGCGAGGGTGGTTTTTGGCTGCTAGGGGTGCCTTCCGCCAGGGATATCGAGATGCGACTTTTTTTAGATTGTTCCTGATGCCATTCCTTAGCTCGGTGCACAATTTAAAATGGAACAAACTCCGTGGGGCAAAGTTAGAATTTTTTGAACGTTCGCGAGGGTGGTTTTTGGCTGCTAGGGGTGCCTTCCGCCAGGGATATCGAGATGCGACTTTTTTTAGATTGTTCCTGATGCCATTCCTTAGCTCGGTGCACAATTTAAAATGGAGCAAACTCCGTGGGGCAAAGTTAGAGTTTTTTGAACGTTCGCGAGGGTGGTTTTTGGCTGCTAGGGGTGCCTTCCGCCAGGGATATCGAGATGCGACTTTTTTTAGATTGTTCCTGATGCCATTCCTTAGCTCGGTGCACAATTTAAAATGGAACAAACTCCGTGGGGCAAAGTTAGAATTTTTTGAACGTTCGCGAGGGTGGTTTTTGGCTGCTAGGGGTGCCTTCCGCCAGGGATATCGAGATGCGACTTTTTTTAGATTGTTCCTGATGCCATTCCTTAGCTCGGTGCACAATTTAAAATGGAACAAACTCCGTGGGGCAAAGTTAGAATTTTTTGAACGTTCGCGAGGGTGGTTTTTGGCTGCTAGGGGTGCCTTCCGCCAGGGATATCGAGATGCGACTTTTTTTAGATTGTTCCTGATGCCATTCCTTAGCTCGGTGCACAATTTAAAATGGAACAAACTCCGTGGGGCAAAGTTAGAATTTTTTGAACGTTCGCGAGGGTGGTTTTTGGCTGCTAGGGGTGCCTTCCGCCAGGGATATCGAGATGCGACTTTTTTTAGATTGTTCCTGATGCCATTCCTTAGCTCGGTGCACAATTTAAAATGGAACAAACTCCGTGGGGCAAAGTTAGAATTTTTTGAACGTTCGCGAGGGTGGTTTTTGGCTGCTAGGGGTGCCTTCCGCCAGGGATATCGAGATGCGACTTTTTTTAGATTGTTCCTGATGCCATTCCTTAGCTCGGTGCACAATTTAAAATGGAGCAAACTCCGTGGGGCAAAGTTAGAATTTTTTGAACGTTCGCGAGGGTGGTTTTTGGCTGCTAGGGGTTCCTTCCGCCAGGGATATCGAGATGCGACTTTTTTTAGATTGTTCCTGATGCCATTCCTTAGCTCGGTGCACAATTTAAAATGGAGCAAACTCCGTGGGGCAAAGTTAGAATTTTTTGAACGTTCGCGAGGGTGGTTTTTGGCTGCTAGGGGTGCCTTCCGCCAGGGATATCGAGATGCGACTTTTTTTAGATTGTTCCTGATGCCATTCCTTAGCTCGGTGCACAATTTAAAATGGAACAAACTCCGTGGGGCAAAGTTAGAATTTTTTGAACGTTCGCGAGGGTGGTTTTTGGCTGCTAGGGGTGCCTTCCGCCAGGGATATCGAGATGCGACTTTTTTTAGATTGTTCCTGATGCCATTCCTTAGCTCGGTGCACAATTTAAAATGGAACAAACTCCGTGGGGCAAAGTTAGAATTTTTTGAACGTTCGCGAGGGTGGTTTTTGGCTGCTAGGGGTGCCTTCCGCCAGGGATATCGAGATGCGACTTTTTTTAGATTGTTCCTGATGCCATTCCTTAGCTCGGTGCTCAATTTAAAATGGAACAAACTCCGTGGGGCAAAGTTAGAATTTTTTGAACGTTCGCGAGGGTGGTTTTAGGCTGCTAGGGGTGCCTTCCGCCAGGGATATCGAGATGCGACTTTTTTTAGATTGTTCCTGATGCCATTCCTTAGCTCGGTGCAAAATTTAAAATGGAACAAACTCCGTGGGGCAAAGTTAGAATTTTTTGAACGTTCGCGAGGGTGGTTTTTGGCTGCTAGGGGTGCCTTCCGCCAGGGATATCGAGATGCGACTTTTTTTAGATTGTTCCTGATGCCATTCCTTAGCTCGGTGCACAATTTAAAATGGAACAAACTCCGTGGGGCAAAGTTAGAATTTTTTGAACGTTCGCGAGGGTGGTTTTTGGCTGCTAGGGGTGCCTTCCGCCAGGGATATCGAGATGCGACTTTTTTTAGATTGTTCCTGATGCCATTCCTTAGCTCGGTGCACAATTTAAAATGGAACAAACTCCGTGGGGCAAAGTTAGAATTTTTTGAACGTTCGCGAGGGTGGTTTTTGGCTGCTAGGGGTGCCTTCCGCCAGGGATATCGAGATGCGACTTTTCTTAGATTGTTCCTGATGCCATTCCTTAGCTCGGTGCACAATTTAAAATGGAGCAAACTCCGTGGGGCAAAGTTAGAATTTTTTGAACGTTCGCGAGGGTGGTTTTTGGCTGCTAGGGGTTCCTTCCGCCAGGGATATCGAGATGCGACTTTTTTTAGATTGTTCCTGATGCCATTCCTTAGCTCGGTGCACAATTTAAAATGGAACAAACTCCGTGGGGCAAAGTTAGAATTTTTTGAACGTTCGCGAGGGTGGTTTTTGGCTGCTAGGGGTGCCTTCCGCCAGGGATATCGAGATGCGACTTTTTTTAGATTGTTCCTGATGCCATTCCTTAGCTCGGTGCACAATTTAAAATGGAACAAACTCCGTGGGGCAAAGTTAGAATTTTTTGAACGTTCGCGAGGGTGGTTTTTGGCTGCTAGGGGTGCCTTCCGCCAGGGATATCGAGATGCGACTTTTTTTAGATTGTTCCTGATGCCATTCCTTAGCTCGGTCCACAATTTAAAATGGAACAAACTCCGTGGGGCAAAGTTAGAATTTTTTGAACGTTCGCGAGGGTGGTTTTTGGCTGCTAGGGGTGCCTTCCGCCAGGGATATCGAGATGCGACTTTTTTTAGATTGTTCCTGATGCCATTCCTTAGCTCGGTGCACAATTTAAAATGGAACAAACTCCGTGGGGCAAAGTTAGAATTTTTTGAACGTTCGCGAGGGTGGTTTTTGGCTGCTAGGGGTGCCTTCCGCCAGGGATATCGAGATGCGACTTTTTTTAGATTGTTCCTGATTCCATTCCTTAGCTCGGTGCTCAATTTAAAATGGAACAAACTCCGTGGGGCAAAGTTAGAATTTTTTGAACGTTCGCGAGGGTGGTTTTTGGCTGCTAGGGGTGCCTTCCGCCAGGGATATCGAGATGCGACTTTTTTTAGATTGTTCCTGATGCCATTCCTTAGCTCGGTGCAAAATTTAAAATGGAACAAACTCCGTGGGGCAAAGTTAGAATTTTTTGAACGTTCGCGAGGGTGGTTTTTGGCTGCTAGGGGTGCCTTCCGCCAGGGATATCGAGATGCGACTTTTTTTAGATTGTTCCTGATGCCATTCCTTAGCTCGGTGCACAATTTAAAATGGAACAAACTCCGTGGGGCAAAGTTAGAATTTTTTGAACGTTCGCGAGGGTGGTTTTTGGCAGCTAGGGGTGCCTTCCGCCAGGGATATCGAGATGCGACTTTTTTTAGATTGTTCCTGATGCCATTCCTTAGCTCGGTGCACAATTTAAAATGGAACAAACTCCGTGGGGCAAAGTTAGAATTTTTTGAACGTTCGCGAGGGTGGTTTTTGGCTGCTAGGGGTGCCTTCCGCCAGGGATATCGAGATGCGACTTTTTTTAGATTGTTCCTGATGCCATTCCTTAGCTCGGTGCACAATTTAAAATGGAACAAACTCCGTGGGGCAAAGTTAGAATTTTTTGAACGTTCGCGAGGGTCGTTTTTGGCTGCTAGGGGTTCCTTCCGCCAGGGATATCGAGATGCGACTTTTTTTAGATTGTTCCTGATGCCATTCCTTAGCTCGGTGCACAATTTAAAATGGAACAAACTCCGTGGGGCAAAGTTAGAATTTTTTGAACGTTCGCGAGGGTGGTTTTTGGCTGCTAGGGGTGCCTTCCACCAGGGATATCGAGATGCGACTTTTTTTAGATTGTTCCTGATGCCATTCCTTAGCTCGGTGCACAATTTAAAATGGAACAAACTCCGTGGGGCAAAGTTAGAATTTTTTGAACGTTCGCGAGGGTGGTTTTTGGCTGCTAGGGGTGCCTTCCGCCAGGGATATCGAGATGCGACTTTTTTTAGATTGTTCCTGATGCCATTCCTTAGCTCGGTGCACAATTTAAAATGGAACAAACTCCGTGGGGCAAAGTTAGAATTTTTTGAACGTTCGCGAGGGTGGTTTTTGGCTGCTAGGGGTGCCTTCCGCCAGGGATATCGAGATGCGACTTTTCTTAGATTGTTCCTGATGCCATTCCTTAGCTCGGTGCACAATTTAAAATGGAGCAAACTCCGTGGGGCAAAGTTAGAATTTTTTGAACGTTCGCGAGGGTGGTTTTTGGCTGCTAGGGGTTCCTTCCGCCAGGGATATCGAGATGCGACTTTTTTTAGATTGTTCCTGATGCCATTCCTTAGCTCGGTGCACAATTTAAAATGGAACAAACTCCGTGGGGCAAAGTTAGAATTTTTTGAACGTTCGCGAGGGTGGTTTTTGGCTGCTAGGGGTGCCTTCCGCCAGGGATATCGAGATGCGACTTTTTTTAGATTGTTCCTGATGCCATTCCTTAGCTCGGTGCACAATTTAAAATGGAACAAACTCCGTGGGGCAAAGTTAGAATTTTTTGAACGTTCGCGAGGGTGGTTTTTGGCTGCTAGGGGTGCCTTCCGCCAGGGATATCGAGATGCGACTTTTTTTAGATTGTTCCTGATGCCATTCCTTAGCTCGGTCCACAATTTAAAATGGAACAAACTCCGTGGGGCAAAGTTAGAATTTTTTGAACGTTCGCGAGGGTGGTTTTTGGCTGCTAGGGGTGCCTTCCGCCAGGGATATCGAGATGCGACTTTTTTTAGATTGTTCCTGATGCCATTCCTTAGCTCGGTGCACAATTTAAAATGGAACAAACTCCGTGGGGCAAAGTTAGAATTTTTTGAACGTTCGCGAGGGTGGTTTTTGGCTGCTAGGGGTGCCTTCCGCCAGGGATATCGAGATGCGACTTTTTTTAGATTGTTCCTGATTCCATTCCTTAGCTCGGTGCTCAATTTAAAATGGAACAAACTCCGTGGGGCAAAGTTAGAATTTTTTGAACGTTCGCGAGGGTGGTTTTTGGCTGCTAGGGGTGCCTTCCGCCAGGGATATCGAGATGCGACTTTTTTTAGATTGTTCCTGATGCCATTCCTTAGCTCGGTGCAAAATTTAAAATGGAACAAACTCCGTGGGGCAAAGTTAGAATTTTTTGAACGTTCGCGAGGGTGGTTTTTGGCTGCTAGGGGTGCCTTCCGCCAGGGATATCGAGATGCGACTTTTTTTAGATTGTTCCTGATGCCATTCCTTAGCTCGGTGCACAATTTAAAATGGAACAAACTCCGTGGGGCAAAGTTAGAATTTTTTGAACGTTCGCGAGGGTGGTTTTTGGCAGCTAGGGGTGCCTTCCGCCAGGGATATCGAGATGCGACTTTTTTTAGATTGTTCCTGATGCCATTCCTTAGCTCGGTGCACAATTTAAAATGGAACAAACTCCGTGGGGCAAAGTTAGAATTTTTTGAACGTTCGCGAGGGTGGTTTTTGGCTGCTAGGGGTGCCTTCCGCCAGGGATATCGAGATGCGACTTTTTTTAGATTGTTCCTGATGCCATTCCTTAGCTCGGTGCACAATTTAAAATGGAACAAACTCCGTGGGGCAAAGTTAGAATTTTTTGAACGTTCGCGAGGGTCGTTTTTGGCTGCTAGGGGTTCCTTCCGCCAGGGATATCGAGATGCGACTTTTTTTAGATTGTTCCTGATGCCATTCCTTAGCTCGGTGCACAATTTAAAATGGAACAAACTCCGTGGGGCAAAGTTAGAATTTTTTGAACGTTCGCGAGGGTGGTTTTTGGCTGCTAGGGGTGCCTTCCGCCAGGGATATCGAGATGCGACTTTTTTTAGATTGTTCCTGATGCCATTCCTTAGCTCGGTGCACAATTTAAAATGGAACAAACTCCGTGGGGCAAAGTTAGAATTTTTTGAACGTTCGCGAGGGTGGTTTTTGGCTGCTAGGGGTGCCTTCCGCCAGGGATATCGAGATGCGACTTTTTTTAGATTGTTCCTGATGCCATTCCTTAGCTCGGTGCACACTTTAAAATGGAACAAACTCCGTGGGGCAAAGTTAGAATTTTTTGAACGTTCGCGAGGGTGGTTTTTGGCTGCTAGGGGTGCCTTCCGCCAGGGATATCGAGATGCGACTTTTTTTAGATTGTTCCTCATGCCATTCCTTAGCTCGGTGCACAATTTAAAATGGAACAAACTCCGTGGGGCAAAGTTAGAATTTTTTGAACGTTCGCGAGGGTGGTTTTTGGCTGCTAGGGGTGCCTTCCGCCAGGGATATCGAGATGCGACTTTTTTTAGATTGTTCCTGATGCCATTCCTTAGCTCGGTGCACAATTTAAAATGGAACAAACTCCGTGGGGCAAAGTTAGAATTTTTTGAACGTTCGCGAGGGTGGTTTTTGGCTGCTAGGGGTGCCTTCCGCCAGGGATATCGAGATGCGACTTTTTTTAGATTGTTCCTGATGCCATTCCTTAGCTCGGTGCACAATTTAAAATGGAACAAACTCCGTGGGGCAAAGTTAGAATTTTTTGAACGTTCGCGAGGGTGGTTTTTGGCTGCTAGGGGTGCCTTCCGCCAGGGATTTCGAGATGCGACTTTTTTTAGATTGTTCCTGATGCCATTCCTTAGCTCGGTGCACAATTTAAAATGGAACAAACTCCGTGGGGCAAAGTTAGAATTTTTTGAACGTTCGCGAGGGTGGTTTTTGGCTGCTAGGGGTGCCTTCCGCCAGGGATATCGAGATGCGACTTTTTTTAGATTGTTCCTGATGCCATTCCTTAGCTCGGTGCACAATTTAAAATGGAACAAACTCCGTGGGGCAAAGTTAGAATTTTTTGAACGTTCGCGAGGGTGGTTTTTGGCTGCTAGGGGTGCCTTCCGCCAGGGATATCGAGATGCGACTTTTTTTAGATTGTTCCTGATGCCATTCCTTAGCTCGGTGCACAATTTAAAATGGAACAAACTCCGTGGGGCAAAGTTAGAATTTTTTGAACGTTCGCGAGGGTGGTTTTTGGCTGCTAGGGGTGCCTTCCGCCAGGGATATCGAGATGCGACTTTTTTTAGATTGTTCCTGATGCCATTCCTTAGCTCGGTGCACAATTTAAAATGGAACAAACTCCGTGGGGCAAAGTTAGAATTTTTTGAACGTTCGCGAGGGTGGTTTTTGGCTGCTAGGGGTTCCTTCCGCCAGGGATATCGAGATGCGACTTTTTTTAGATTGTTCCTGATGCCATTCCTTAGCTCGGTGCACAATTTAAAATGGAACAAACTCCGTGGGGCAAAGTTAGAATTTTTTGAACGTTCGCGAGGGTGGTTTTTGGCTGCTAGGGGTGCCTTCCGCCAGGGATATCGAGATGCGACTTTTTTTAGATTGTTCCTGATGCCATTCCTTAGCTCGGTGCACAATTTAAAATGGAACAAACTCCGTGGGGCAAAGTTAGAATTTTTTGAACGTTCGCGAGGGTGGTTTTTGGCTGCTAGGGGTGCCTTCCGCCAGGGATATCGAGATGCGACTTTTTTTAGATTGTTCCTGATGCCATTCCTTAGCTCGGTGCACAATTTAAAATGGAACAAACTCCGTGGGGCAAAGTTAGAATTTTTTGAACGTTCGCGAGGGTGGTTTTTGGCTGCTAGGGGTGCCTTCCGCCAGGGATATCGAGATGCGACTTTTTTTAGATTGTTCCTCATGCCATTCCTTAGCTCGGTGCACAATTTAAAATGGAACAAACTCCGTGGGGCAAAGTTAGAATTTTTTGAACGTTCGCGAGGGTGGTTTTTGGCTGCTAGGGGTGCCTTCCGCCAGGGATATCGAGATGCGACTTTTTTTAGATTGTTCCTGATGCCATTCCTTAGCTCGGTGCACAATTTAAAATGGAGCAAACTCCGTGGGGCAAAGTTAGAATTTTTTGAACGTTCGCGAGGGTGGTTTTTGGCTGCTAGGGGTGCCTTCCGCCAGGGATATCGAGATGCGACTTTTTTTAGATTGTTCCTGATGCCATTCCTTAGCTCGGTGCACAATTTAAAATGGAACAAACTCCGTGGGGCAAAGTTAGAATTTTTTGAACGTTCGCGAGGGTGGTTTTTGGCTGCTAGGGGTGCCTTCCGCCAGGGATATCGAGATGCGACTTTTTTTAGATTGTTCCTGATGCCATTCCTTAGCTCGGTGCACAATTTAAAATGGAACAAACTCCGTGGGGCAAAGTTAGAATTTTTTGAACGTTCGCGAGGGTGGTTTTTGGCTGCTAGGGGTGCCTTCCGCCAGGGATATCGAGATGCGACTTTTTTTAGATTGTTCCTGATGCCATTCCTTAGCTCGGTGCACAATTTAAAATGGAACAAACTCCGTGGGGCAAAGTTAGAATTTTTTGAACGTTCGCGAGGGTGGTTTTTGGCTGCTAGGGGTGCCTTCCGCCAGGGATATCGAGATGCGACTTTTTTTAGATTGTTCCTGATGCCATTCCTTAGCTCGGTGCACAATTTAAAATGGAACAAACTCCGTGGGGCAAAGTTAGAATTTTTTGAACGTTCGCGAGGGTGGTTTTTGGCTGCTAGGGGTGCCTTCCGCCAGGGATATCGAGATGCGACTTTTTTTAGATTGTTCCTGATGCCATTCCTTAGCTCGGTGCACAATTTAAAATGGAACAAACTCCGTGGGGCAAAGTTAGAATTTTTTGAACGTTCGCGAGGGTGGTTTTTGGCTGCTAGGGGTGCCTTCCGCCAGGGATATCGAGATGCGACTTTTTTTAGATTGTTCCTGATGCCATTCCTTAGCTCGGTGCACAATTTAAAATGGAGCAAACTCCGTGGGGCAAAGTTAGAATTTTTTGAACGTTCGCGAGGGTGGTTTTTGGCTGCTAGGGGTTCCTTCCGCCAGGGATATCGAGATGCGACTTTTTTTAGATTGTTCCTGATGCCATTCCTTAGCTCGGTGCACAATTTAAAATGGAACAAACTCCGTGGGGCAAAGTTAGAATTTTTTGAACGTCCGCGAGGGTGGTTTTTGGCTGCTAGGGGTGCCTTCCGCCAGGGATATCGAGATGCGACTTTTTTTAGATTGTTCCTGATGCCATTCCTTAGCTCGGTGCACAATTTAAAATGGAACAAACTCCGTGGGGCAAAGTTAGAATTTTTTGAACGTTCGCGAGGGTGGTTTTTGGCTGCTAGGGGTGCCTTCCGCCAGGGATATCGAGATGCGACTTTTTTTAGATTGTTCCTGATGCCATTCCTTAGCTCGGTGCACAATTTAAAATGGAACAAACTCCGTGGGGCAAAGTTAGAATTTTTTGAACGTTCGCGAGGGTGGTTTTTGGCTGCTAGGGGTGCCTTCCGCCAGGGATATCGAGATGCGACTTTTTTTAGATTGTTCCTGATGCCATTCCTTAGCTCGGTGCTCAATTTAAAATGGAACAAACTCCGTGGGGCAAAGTTAGAATTTTTTGAACGTTCGCGAGGGTGGTTTTTGGCTGCTAGGGGTGCCTTCCGCCAGGGATATCGAGATGCGACTTTTTTTAGATTGTTCCTGATGCCATTCCTTAGCTCGGTGCAAAATTTAAAATGGAACAAACTCCGTGGGGCAAAGTTAGAATTTTTTGAACGTTCGCGAGGGTGGTTTTTGGCTGCTAGGGGTGCCTTCCGCCAGGGATATCGAGATGCGACTTTTTTTAGATTGTTCCTGATGCCATTCCTTAGCTCGGTGCACAATTTAAAATGGAACAAACTCCGTGGGGCAAAGTTAGAATTTTTTGAACGTTCGCGAGGGTGGTTTTTGGCTGCTAGGGGTGCCTTCCGCCAGGGATATCGAGATGCGACTTTTTTTAGATTGTTCCTGATGCCATTCCTTAGCTCGGTGCACAATTTAAAATGGAACAAACTCCGTGGGGCAAAGTTAGAATTTTTTGAACGTTCGCGAGGGTGGTTTTTGGCTGCTAGGGGTGCCTTCCGCCAGGGATATCGAGATGCGACTTTTTTTAGATTGTTCCTGATGCCATTCCTTAGCTCGGTGCACAATTTAAAATGGAACAAACTCCGTGGGGCAAAGTTAGAATTTTTTGAACGTTCGCGAGGGTGGTTTTTGGCTGCTAGGGGTGCCTTCCGCCAGGGATATCGAGATGCGACTTTTTTTAGATTGTTCCTGATGCCATTCCTTAGCTCGGTGCTCAATTTAAAATGGAACAAACTCCGTGGGGCAAAGTTAGAATTTTTTGAACGTTCGCGAGGGTGGTTTTTGGCTGCTAGGGGTGCCTTCCGCCAGGGATATCGAGATGCGACTTTTTTTAGATTGTTCCTGATGCCATTCCTTAGCTCGGTGCAAAATTTAAAATGGAACAAACACCGTGGGGCAAAGTTAGAATTTTTTGAACGTTCGCGAGGGTGGTTTTTGGCTGCTAGGGGTGCCTTCCGCCAGGGATATCGAGATGCGACTTTTTTTAGATTGTTCCTGATGCCATTCCTTAGCTCGGTGCACAATTTAAAATGGAACAAACTCCGTGGGGCAAAGTTAGAATTTTTTGAACGTTCGCGAGGGTGGTTTTTGGCTGCTAGGGGTGCCTTCCGCCAGGGATATCGAGATGCGACTTTTTTTAGATTGTTCCTGATGCCATTCCTTAGCTCGGTGCACAATTTAAAATGGAACAAACTCCGTGGGGCAAAGTTAGAATTTTTTGAACGTTCGCGAGGGTGGTTTTTGGCTGCTAGGGGTGCCTTCCGCCAGGGATATCGAGATGCGACTTTTTTTAGATTGTTCCTGATGCCATTCCTTAGCTCGGTGCACAATTTAAAATGGAACAAACTCCGTGGGGCAAAGTTAGAATTTTTTGAACGTTCGCGAGGGTGGTTTTTGGCTGCTAGGGGTGCCTTCCGCCAGGGATATCGAGATGCGACTTTTTTTAGATTGTTCCTGATGCCATTCCTTAGCTCGGTGCTCAATTTAAAATGGAACAAACTCCGTGGGGCAAAGTTAGAATTTTTTGAACGTTCGCGAGGGTGGTTTTTGGCTGCTAGGGGTGCCTTCCGCCAGGGATATCGAGATGCGACTTTTTTTAGATTGTTCCTGATGCCATTCCTTAGCTCGGTGCAAAATTTAAAATGGAACAAACACCGTGGGGCAAAGTTAGAATTTTTTGAACGTTCGCGAGGGTGGTTTTTGGCTGCTAGGGGTGCCTTCCGCCAGGGATATCGAGATGCGACTTTTTTTAGATTGTTCCTGATGCCATTCCTTAGCTCGGTGCACAATTTAAAATGGAACAAACTCCGTGGGGCAAAGTTAGAATTTTTTGAACGTTCGCGAGGGTGGTTTTTGGCTGCTAGGGGTGCCTTCCGCCAGGGATATCGAGATGCGACTTTTTTTAGATTGTTCCTGATGCCATTCCTTAGCTCGGTGCACAATTTAAAATGGAACAAACTCCGTGGGGCAAAGTTAGAATTTTTTGAACGTTCGCGAGGGTGGTTTTTGGCTGCTAGGGGTGCCTTCCGCCAGGGATATCGAGATGCGACTTTTTTTAGATTGTTCCTGATGCCATTCCTTAGCTCGGTGCACAATTTAAAATGGAGCAAACTCCGTGGGGCAAAGTTAGAATTTTTTGAACGTTCGCGAGGGTGGTTTTTGGCTGCTAGGGGTTCCTTCCGCCAGGGATATCGAGATGCGACTTT
Source organism: Tiphia femorata (assembly GCA_944319695.1). Lineage (NCBI taxonomy): Eukaryota > Metazoa > Arthropoda > Insecta > Hymenoptera > Tiphiidae > Tiphia > Tiphia femorata. The sequence continues at coordinate 12,155,091 of OX090896.1, read as the reverse complement.
TTTTAGATTGTTCCTGATGCCATTCCTTAGCTCGGTGCACAATTTAAAATGGAACAAACTCCGTGGGGCAAAGTTAGAATTTTTTGAACGTTCGCGAGGGTGGTTTTTGGCTGCTAGGGGTGCCTTCCGCCAGGGATATCGAGATGCGACTTTTTTTAGATTGTTCCTGATGCCATTCCTTAGCTCGGTGCACAATTTAAAATGGAACAAACTCCGTGGGGCAAAGTTAGAATTTTTTGAACGTTCGCGAGGGTGGTTTTTGGCTGCTAGGGGTGCCTTCCGCCAGGGATATCGAGATGCGACTTTTTTTAGATTGTTCCTGATGCCATTCCTTAGCTCGGTGCACAATTTAAAATGGAACAAACTCCGTGGGGCAAAGTTAGAATTTTTTGAACGTTCGCGAGGGTGGTTTTTGGCTGCTAGGGGTGCCTTCCGCCAGGGATATCGAGATGCGACTTTTTTTAGATTGTTCCTGATGCCATTCCTTAGCTCGGTGCTCAATTTAAAATGGAACAAACTCCGTGGGGCAAAGTTAGAATTTTTTGAACGTTCGCGAGGGTGGTTTTTGGCTGCTAGGGGTGCCTTCCGCCAGGGATATCGAGATGCGACTTTTTTTAGATTGTTCCTGATGCCATTCCTTAGCTCGGTGCAAAATTTAAAATGGAACAAACTCCGTGGGGCAAAGTTAGAATTTTTTGAACGTTCGCGAGGGTGGTTTTTGGCTGCTAGGGGTGCCTTCCGCCAGGGATATCGAGATGCGACTTTTTTTAGATTGTTCCTGATGCCATTCCTTAGCTCGGTGCACAATTTAAAATGGAACAAACTCCGTGGGGCAAAGTTAGAATTTTTTGAACGTTCGCGAGGGTGGTTTTTGGCTGCTAGGGGTGCCTTCCGCCAGGGATATCGAGATGCGACTTTTTTTAGGTTGTTCCTGATGCCATTCCTTAGCTCGGTCCACAATTTAAAATGGAACAAACTCCGTGGGGCAAAGTTAGAATTTTTTGAACGTTCGCGAGGGTGGTTTTTGGCTGCTAGGGGTGCCTTCCGCCAGGGATATCGAGATGCGACTTTTTTTAGATTGTTCCTGATGCCATTCCTTAGCTCGGTGCACAATTTAAAATGGAACAAACTCCGTGGGGCAAAGTTAGAATTTTTTGAACGTTCGCGAGGGTGGTTTTTGGCTGCTAGGGGTGCCTTCCGCCAGGGATTTCGAGATGCGACTTTTTTTAGATTGTTCCTGATGCCATTCCTTAGCTCGGTGCACAATTTAAAATGGAACAAACTCCGTGGGGCAAAGTTAGAATTTTTTGAACGTTCGCGAGGGTGGTTTTTGGCTGCTAGGGGTGCCTTCCGCCAGGGATATCGAGATGCGACTTTTTTTAGATTGTTCCTGATGCCATTCCTTAGCTCGGTGCACAATTTAAAATGGAACAAACTCCGTGGGGCAAAGTTAGAATTTTTTGAACGTTCGCGAGGGTGGTTTTTGGCTGCTAGGGGTGCCTTCCGCCAGGGATATCGAGATGCGACTTTTTTTAGATTGTTCCTGATGCCATTCCTTAGCTCGGTGCACAATTTAAAATGGAACAAACTCCGTGGAGCAAAGTTAGAATTTTTTGAACGTTCGCGAGGGTGGTTTTTGGCTGCTAGGGGTGCCTTCCGCCAGGGATATCGAGATGCGACTTTTTTTAGATTGTTCCTGATGCCATTCCTTAGCTCGGTGCACAATTTAAAATGGAACAAACTCCGTGGGGCAAAGTTAGAATTTTTTGAACGTTCGCGAGGGTGGTTTTTGGCTGCTAGGGGTGCCTTCCGCCAGGGATATCGAGATGCGACTTTTTTTAGATTGTTCCTGATGCCATTCCTTAGCTCGGTGCACAATTTAAAATGGAACAAACTCCGTGGGGCAAAGTTAGAATTTTTTGAACGTTCGCGAGGGTGGTTTTTGGCTGCTAGGGGTGCCTTCCGCCAGGGATATCGAGATGCGACTTTTTTTAGATTGTTCCTGATGCCATTCCTTAGCTCGGTGCACAATTTAAAATGGAACAAACTCCGTGGGGCAAAGTTAGAATTTTTTGAACGTTCGCGAGGGTGGTTTTTGGCTGCTAGGGGTGCCTTCCGCCAGGGATATCGAGATGCGACTTTTTTTAGATTGTTCCTGATGCCATTCCTTAGCTCGGTGCACAATTTAAAATGGAACAAACTCCGTGGGGCAAAGTTAGAATTTTTTGAACGTTCGCGAGGGTGGTTTTTGGCTGCTAGGGGTGCCTTCCGCCAGGGATATCGAGATGCGACTTTTTTTAGATTGTTCCTGATGCCATTCCTTAGCTCGGTGCACAATTTAAAATGGAACAAACTCCGTGGGGCAAAGTTAGAATTTTTTGAACGTTCGCGAGGGTGGTTTTTGGCTGCTAGGGGTGCCTTCCGCCAGGGATATCGAGATGCGACTTTTTTTAGATTGTTCCTGATGCCATTCCTTAGCTCGGTGCACAATTTAAAATGGAACAAACGCCGTGGGGCAAAGTTAGAATTTTTTGAACGTTCGCGAGGGTGGTTTTTGGCTGCTAGGGGTGCCTTCCGCCAGGGATATCGAGATGCGACTTTTTTTAGATTGTTCCTGATGCCATTCCTTAGCTCGGTGCACAATTTAAAATGGAGCAAACTCCGTGGGGCAAAGTTAGAATTTTTTGAACGTTCGCGAGGGTGGTTTTTGGCTGCTAGGGGTGCCTTCCGCCAGGGATATCGAGATGCGACTTTTTTTAGATTGTTCCTGATGCCATTCCTTAGCTCGGTGCACAATTTAAAATGGAACAAACTCCGTGGGGCAAAGTTAGAATTTTTTGAACGTTCGCGAGGGTGGTTTTTGGCTGCTAGGGGTGCCTTCCGCCAGGGATATCGAGATGCGACTTTTTTTAGATTGTTCCTGATGCCATTCCTTAGCTCGGTGCACAATTTAAAATGGAACAAACTCCGTGGGGCAAAGTTAGAATTTTTTGAACGTTCGCGAGGGTGGTTTTTGGCTGCTAGGGGTGCCTTCCGCCAGGGATATCGAGATGCGACTTTTTTTAGATTGTTCCTGATGCCATTCCTTAGCTCGGTCCACAATTTAAAATGGAACAAACTCCGTGGGGCAAAGTTAGAATTTTTTGAACGTTCGCGAGGGTGGTTTTTGGCTGCTAGGGGTGCCTTCCGCCAGGGATATCGAGATGCGACTTTTTTTAGATTGTTCCTGATGCCATTCCTTAGCTCGGTGCACAATTTAAAATGGAACAAACTCCGTGGGGCAAAGTTAGAATTTTTTGAACGTTCGCGAGGGTGGTTTTTGGCTGCTAGGGGTGCCTTCCGCCAGGGATATCGAGATGCGACTTTTTTTAGATTGTTCCTGATGCCATTCCTTAGCTCGGTGCACAATTTAAAATGGAACAAACTCCGTGGGGCAAAGTTAGAATTTTTTGAACGTTCGCGAGGGTGGTTTTTGGCTGCTAGGGGTGCCTTCCGCCAGGGATATCGAGATGCGACTTTTTTTAGATTGTTCCTGATGCCATTCCTTAGCTCGGTGCACAATTTAAAATGGAACAAACTCCGTGGGGCAAAGTTAGAATTTTTTGAACGTTCGCGAGGGTGGTTTTTGGCTGCTAGGGGTGCCTTCCGCCAGGGATATCGAGATGCGACTTTTTTTAGATTGTTCCTGGTGCCATTCCTTAGCTCGGTGCACAATTTAAAATGGAACAAACTCCGTGGGGCAAAGTTAGAATTTTTTGAACGTTCGCGAGGGTGGTTTTTGGCTGCTAGGGCTGCCTTCCGCCAGGGATATCGAGATGCGACTTTTTTTAGATTGTTCCTGATGCCATTCCTTAGCTCGGTGCACAATTTAAAATGGAACAAACTCCGTGGGGCAAAGTTAGAATTTTTTGAACGTTCGCGAGGGTGGTTTTTGGCTGCTAGGGGTGCCTTCCGCCAGGGATATCGAGATGCGACTTTTTTTAGATTGTTCCTGATGCCATTCCTTAGCTCGGTGCACAATTTAAAATGGAACAAACTCCGTGGGGCAAAGTTAGAATTTTTTGAACGTTCGCGAGGGTGGTTTTTGGCTGCTAGGGGTGCCTTCCGCCAGGGATATCGAGATGCGACTTTTTTTAGATTGTTCCTGATGCCATTCCTTAGCTCGGTGCACAATTTAAAATGGAACAAACTCCGTGGGGCAAAGTTAGAATTTTTTGAACGTTCGCGAGGGTGGTTTTTGGCTGCTAGGGGTGCCTTCCGCCAGGGATATCGAGATGCGACTTTTTTTAGATTGTTCCTGATGCCATTCCTTAGCTCGGTGCACAATTTAAAATGGAGCAAACTCCGTGGGGCAAAGTTAGAATTTTTTGAACGTTCGCGAGGGTGGTTTTTGGCTGCTAGGGGTTCCTTCCGCCAGGGATATCGAGATGCGACTTTTTTTAGATTGTTCCTGATGCCATTCCTTAGCTCGGTGCACAATTTAAAATGGAACAAACTCCGTGGGGCAAAGTTAGAATTTTTTGAACGTTCGCGAGGGTGGTTTTTGGCTGCTAGGGGTGCCTTCCGCCAGGGATATCGAGATGCGACTTTTTTTAGATTGTTCCTGATGCCATTCCTTAGCTCGGTGCACAATTTAAAATGGAACAAACTCCGTGGGGCAAAGTTAGAATTTTTTGAACGTTCGCGAGGGTGGTTTTTGGCTGCTAGGGGTGCCTTCCGCCAGGGATATCGAGATGCGACTTTTTTTAGATTGTTCCTGATGCCATTCCTTAGCTCGGTGCACAATTTAAAATGGAACAAACTCCGTGGGGCAAAGTTAGAATTTTTTGAACGTTCGCGAGGGTGGTTTTTGGCTGCTAGGGGTGCCTTCCGCCAGGGATATCGAGATGCGACTTTTTTTAGATTGTTCCTGATGCCATTCCTTAGCTCGGTGCACAATTTAAAGTGGAACAAACTCCGTGGGGCAAAGTTAGAATTTTTTGAACGTTCGCGAGGGTGGTTTTTGGCTGCTAGGGGTGCCTTCCGCCAGGGATATCGAGATGCGACTTTTTTTAGATTGTTCCTGATGCCATTCCTTAGCTCGGTGCACAATTTAAAATGGAACAAACTCCGTGGGGCAAAGTTAGAATTTTTTGAACGTTCGCGAGGGTGGTTTTTGGCTGCTAGGGGTGCCTTCCGCCAGGGATATCGAGATGCGACTTTTTTTAGATTGTTCCTGATGCCATTCCTTAGCTCGGTGCACAATTTAAAATGGAACAAACTCCGTGGGGCAAAGTTAGAATTTTTTGAACGTTCGCGAGGGTGGTTTTTGGCTGCTAGGGGTGCCTTCCGCCAGGGATATCGAGATGCGACTTTTTTTAGATTGTTCCTCATGCCATTCCTTAGCTCGGTGCACAATTTAAAATGGAACAAACTCCGTGGGGCAAAGTTAGAATTTTTTGAACGTTCGCGAGGGTGGTTTTTGGCTGCTAGGGGTGCCTTCCGCCAGGGATATCGAGATGCGACTTTTTTTAGATTGTTCCTGATGCCATTCCTTAGCTTGGTGCACAATTTAAAATGGAACAAACTCCGTGGGGCAAAGTTAGAATTTTTTGAACGTTCGCGAGGGTGGTTTTTGGCTGCTAGGGGTGCCTTCCGCCAGGGATATCGAGATGCGACTTTTTTTAGATTGTTCCTGATGCCATTCCTTAGCTCGGTGCACAATTTAAAATGGAACAAACTCCGTGGGGCAAAGTTAGAATTTTTTGAACGTTCGCGAGGGTGGTTTTTGGCTGCTAGGGGTGCCTTCCGCCAGGGATATCGAGATGCGACTTTTTTTAGATTGTTCCTGATGCCATTCCTTAGCTCGGTGCACAATTTAAAATGGAACAAACTCCGTGGGGCAAAGTTAGAATTTTTTGAACGTTCGCGAGGGTGGTTTTTGGCTGCTAGGGGTGCCTTCCGCCAGGGATATCGAGATGCGACTTTTTTTAGATTGTTCCTGGTGCCATTCCTTAGCTCGGTGCACAATTTAAAATGGAACAAACTCCGTGGGGCAAAGTTAGAATTTTTTGAACGTTCGCGAGGGTGGTTTTTGGCTGCTAGGGCTGCCTTCCGCCAGGGATATCGAGATGCGACTTTTTTTAGATTGTTCCTGATGCCATTCCTTAGCTCGGTGCACAATTTAAAATGGAACAAACTCCGTGGGGCAAAGTTAGAATTTTTTGAACGTTCGCGAGGGTGGTTTTTGGCTGCTAGGGGTGCCTTCCGCCAGGGATATCGAGATGCGACTTTTTTTAGATTGTTCCTGATGCCATTCCTTAGCTCGGTGCACAATTTAAAATGGAACAAACTCCGTGGGGCAAAGTTAGAATTTTTTGAACGTTCGCGAGGGTGGTTTTTGGCTGCTAGGGGTGCCTTCCGCCAGGGATATCGAGATGCGACTTTTTTTAGATTGTTCCTGATGCCATTCCTTAGCTCGGTGCACAATTTAAAATGGAACAAACTCCGTGGGGCAAAGTTAGAATTTTTTGAACGTTCGCGAGGGTGGTTTTTGGCTGCTAGGGGTGCCTTCCGCCAGGGATATCGAGATGCGACTTTTTTTAGATTGTTCCTGATGCCATTCCTTAGCTCGGTGCACAATTTAAAATGGAGCAAACTCCGTGGGGCAAAGTTAGAATTTTTTGAACGTTCGCGAGGGTGGTTTTTGGCTGCTAGGGGTTCCTTCCGCCAGGGATATCGAGATGCGACTTTTTTTAGATTGTTCCTGATGCCATTCCTTAGCTCGGTGCACAATTTAAAATGGAACAAACTCCGTGGGGCAAAGTTAGAATTTTTTGAACGTTCGCGAGGGTGGTTTTTGGTTGCTAGGGGTGCCTTCCGCCAGGGATATCGAGATGCGACTTTTTTTAGATTGTTCCTGATGCCATTCCTTAGCTCGGTGCACAATTTAAAATGGAACAAACTCCGTGGGGCAAAGTTAGAATTTTTTGAACGTTCGCGAGGGTGGTTTTTGGCTGCTAGGGGTGCCTTCCGCCAGGGATATCGAGATGCGACTTTTTTTAGATTGTTCCTGATGCCATTCCTTAGCTCGGTGCACAATTTAAAATGGAACAAACTCCGTGGGGCAAAGTTAGAATTTTTTGAACGTTCGCGAGGGTGGTTTTTGGCTGCTAGGGGTGCCTTCCGCCAGGGATATCGAGATGCGACTTTTTTTAGATTGTTCCTGATGCCATTCCTTAGCTCGGTGCACAATTTAAAGTGGAACAAACTCCGTGGGGCAAAGTTAGAATTTTTTGAACGTTCGCGAGGGTGGTTTTTGGCTGCTAGGGGTGCCTTCCGCCAGGGATATCGAGATGCGACTTTTTTTAGATTGTTCCTGATGCCATTCCTTAGCTCGGTGCACAATTTAAAATGGAACAAACTCCGTGGGGCAAAGTTAGAATTTTTTGAACGTTCGCGAGGGTGGTTTTTGGCTGCTAGGGGTGCCTTCCGCCAGGGATATCGAGATGCGACTTTTTTTAGATTGTTCCTGATGCCATTCCTTAGCTCGGTGCACAATTTAAAATGGAACAAACTCCGTGGGGCAAAGTTAGAATTTTTTGAACGTTCGCGAGGGTGGTTTTTGGCTGCTAGGGGTGCCTTCCGCCAGGGATATCGAGATGCGACTTTTTTTAGATTGTTCCTCATGCCATTCCTTAGCTCGGTGCACAATTTAAAATGGAACAAACTCCGTGGGGCAAAGTTAGAATTTTTTGAACGTTCGCGAGGGTGGTTTTTGGCTGCTAGGGGTGCCTTCCGCCAGGGATATCGAGATGCGACTTTTTTTAGATTGTTCCTGATGCCATTCCTTAGCTCGGTGCACAATTTAAAATGGAACAAACTCCGTGGGGCAAAGTTAGAATTTTTTGAACGTTCGCGAGGGTGGTTTTTGGCTGCTAGGGGTGCCTTCCGCCAGGGATATCGAGATGCGACTTTTTTTAGATTGTTCCTGATGCCATTCCTTAGCTCGGTGCACAATTTAAAATGGAACAAACTCCGTGGGGCAAAGTTAGAATTTTTTGAACGTTCGCGAGGGTGGTTTTTGGCTGCTAGGGGTGCCTTCCGCCAGGGATATCGAGATGCGACTTTTTTTAGATTGTTCCTGATGCCATTCCTTAGCTCGGTGCACAATTTAAAATGGAGCAAACTCCGTGGGGCAAAGTTAGAATTTTTTGAACGTTCGCGAGGGTGGTTTTTGGCTGCTAGGGGTGCCTTCCGCCAGGGATATCGAGATGCGACTTTTTTTAGATTGTTCCTGATGCCATTCCTTAGCTCGGTGCACAATTTAAAATGGAACAAACTCCGTGGGGCAAAGTTAGAATTTTTTGAACGTTCGCGAGGGTGGTTTTTGGCTGCTAGGGGTGCCTTCCGCCAGGGATATCGAGATGCGACTTTTTTTAGATTGTTCCTGATGCCATTCCTTAGCTCGGTGCACAATTTAAAATGGAACAAACTCCGTGGGGCAAAGTTAGAATTTTTTGAACGTTCGCGAGGGTGGTTTTTGGCTGCTAGGGGTGCCTTCCGCCAGGGATATCGAGATGCGACTTTTTTTAGATTGTTCCTGATGCCATTCCTTAGCTCGGTCCACAATTTAAAATGGAACAAACTCCGTGGGGCAAAGTTAGAATTTTTTGAACGTTCGCGAGGGTGGTTTTTGGCTGCTAGGCGTGCCTTCCGCCAGGGATATCGAGATGCGACTTTTTTTAGATTGTTCCTGATGCCATTCCTTAGCTCGGTGCACAATTTGAAATGGAACAAACTCCGTGGGGCAAAGTTAGAATTTTTTGAACGTTCGCGAGGGTGGTTTTTGGCTGCTAGGGGTGCCTTCCGCCAGGGATATCGAGATGCGACTTTTTTTAGATTGTTCCTGATGCCATTCCTTAGCTCGGTGCTCAATTTAAAATGGAACAAACTCCGTGGGGCAAAGTTAGAATTTTTTGAACGTTCGCGAGGGTGGTTTTAGGCTGCTAGGGGTGCCTTCCGCCAGGGATATCGAGATGCGACTTTTTTTAGATTGTTCCTGATGCCATTCCTTAGCTCGGTGCAAAATTTAAAATGGAACAAACTCCGTGGGGCAAAGTTAGAATTTTTTGAACGTTCGCGAGGGTGGTTTTTGGCTGCTAGGGGTGCCTTCCGCCAGGGATATCGAGATGCGACTTTTTTTAGATTGTTCCTGATGCCATTCCTTAGCTCGGTGCACAATTTAAAATGGAACAAACTCCGTGGGGCAAAGTTAGAATTTTTTGAACGTTCGCGAGGGTGGTTTTTGGCTGCTAGGGGTGCCTTCCGCCAGGGATATCGAGATGCGACTTTTTTTAGATTGTTCCTGATGCCATTCCTTAGCTCGGTGCACAATTTAAAATGGAACAAACTCCGTGGGGCAAAGTTAGAATTTTTTGAACGTTCGCGAGGGTGGTTTTTGGCTGCTAGGGGTGCCTTCCGCCAGGGATATCGAGATGCGACTTTTTTTAGATTGTTCCTGATGCCATTCCTTAGCTCGGTGCACAATTTAAAATGGAGCAAACTCCGTGGGGCAAAGTTAGAATTTTTTGAACGTTCGCGAGGGTGGTTTTTGGCTGCTAGGGGTTCCTTCCGCCAGGGATATCGAGATGCGACTTTTTTTAGATTGTTCCTGATGCCATTCCTTAGCTCGGTGCACAATTTAAAATGGAGCAAACTCCGTGGGGCAAAGTTAGAATTTTTTGAACGTTCGCGAGGGTGGTTTTTGGCTGCTAGGGGTGCCTTCCGCCAGGGATATCGAGATGCGACTTTTTTTAGATTGTTCCTGATGCCATTCCTTAGCTCGGTGCACAATTTAAAATGGAACAAACTCCGTGGGGCAAAGTTAGAATTTTTTGAACGTTCGCGAGGGTGGTTTTTGGCTGCTAGGGGTGCCTTCCGCCAGGGATATCGAGATGCGACTTTTTTTAGATTGTTCCTGATGCCATTCCTTAGCTCGGTGCACAATTTAAAATGGAACAAACTCCGTGGGGCAAAGTTAGAATTTTTTGAACGTTCGCGCGGGTGGTTTTTGGCTGCTAGGGGTGCCTTCCGCCAGGGATATCGAGATGCGACTTTTTTTAGATTGTTCCTGATGCCATTCCTTAGCTCGGTGCTCAATTTAAAATGGAACAAACTCCGTGGGGCAAAGTTAGAATTTTTTGAACGTTCGCGAGGGTGGTTTTAGGCTGCTAGGGGTGCCTTCCGCCAGGGATATCGAGATGCGACTTTTTTTAGATTGTTCCTGATGCCATTCCTTAGCTCGGTGCAAAATTTAAAATGGAACAAACTCCGTGGGGCAAAGTTAGAATTTTTTGAACGTTCGCGAGGGTGGTTTTTGGCTGCTAGGGGTGCCTTCCGCCAGGGATATCGAGATGCGACTTTTTTTAGATTGTTCCTGATGCCATTCCTTAGCTCGGTGCACAATTTAAAATGGAACAAACTCCGTGGGGCAAAGTTAGAATTTTTTGAACGTTCGCGAGGGTGGTTTTTGGCTGCTAGGGGTGCCTTCCGCCAGGGATATCGAGATGCGACTTTTTTTAGATTGTTCCTGATGCCATTCCTTAGCTCGGTGCACAATTTAAAATGGAACAAACTCCGTGGGGCAAAGTTAGAATTTTTTGAACGTTCGCGAGGGTGGTTTTTGGCTGCTAGGGGTGCCTTCCGCCAGGGATATCGAGATGCGACTTTTCTTAGATTGTTCCTGATGCCATTCCTTAGCTCGGTGCACAATTTAAAATGGAGCAAACTCCGTGGGGCAAAGTTAGAATTTTTTGAACGTTCGCGAGGGTGGTTTTTGGCTGCTAGGGGTTCCTTCCGCCAGGGATATCGAGATGCGACTTTTTTTAGATTGTTCCTGATGCCATTCCTTAGCTCGGTGCACAATTTAAAATGGAACAAACTCCGTGGGGCAAAGTTAGAATTTTTTGAACGTTCGCGAGGGTGGTTTTTGGCTGCTAGGGGTGCCTTCCGCCAGGGATATCGAGATGCGACTTTTTTTAGATTGTTCCTGATGCCATTCCTTAGCTCGGTGCACAATTTAAAATGGAACAAACTCCGTGGGGCAAAGTTAGAATTTTTTGAACGTTCGCGAGGGTGGTTTTTGGCTGCTAGGGGTGCCTTCCGCCAGGGATATCGAGATGCGACTTTTTTTAGATTGTTCCTGATGCCATTCCTTAGCTCGGTCCACAATTTAAAATGGAACAAACTCCGTGGGGCAAAGTTAGAATTTTTTGAACGTTCGCGAGGGTGGTTTTTGGCTGCTAGGGGTGCCTTCCGCCAGGGATATCGAGATGCGACTTTTTTTAGATTGTTCCTGATGCCATTCCTTAGCTCGGTGCACAATTTAAAATGGAACAAACTCCGTGGGGCAAAGTTAGAATTTTTTGAACGTTCGCGAGGGTGGTTTTTGGCTGCTAGGGGTGCCTTCCGCCAGGGATATCGAGATGCGACTTTTTTTAGATTGTTCCTGATTCCATTCCTTAGCTCGGTGCAAAATTTAAAATGGAACAAACTCCGTGGGGCAAAGTTAGAATTTTTTGAACGTTCGCGAGGGTGGTTTTTGGCTGCTAGGGGTGCCTTCCGCCAGGGATATCGAGATGCGACTTTTTTTAGATTGTTCCTGATGCCATTCCTTAGCTCGGTGCACAATTTAAAATGGAACAAACTCCGTGGGGCAAAGTTAGAATTTTTTGAACGTTCGCGAGGGTGGTTTTTGGCAGCTAGGGGTGCCTTCCGCCAGGGATATCGAGATGCGACTTTTTTTAGATTGTTCCTGATGCCATTCCTTAGCTCGGTGCACAATTTAAAATGGAACAAACTCCGTGGGGCAAAGTTAGAATTTTTTGAACGTTCGCGAGGGTGGTTTTTGGCTGCTAGGGGTGCCTTCCGCCAGGGATATCGAGATGCGACTTTTTTTAGATTGTTCCTGATGCCATTCCTTAGCTCGGTGCACAATTTAAAATGGAACAAACTCCGTGGGGCAAAGTTAGAATTTTTTGAACGTTCGCGAGGGTCGTTTTTGGCTGCTAGGGGTTCCTTCCGCCAGGGATATCGAGATGCGACTTTTTTTAGATTGTTCCTGATGCCATTCCTTAGCTCGGTGCACAATTTAAAATGGAACAAACTCCGTGGGGCAAAGTTAGAATTTTTTGAACGTTCGCGAGGGTGGTTTTTGGCTGCTAGGGGTGCCTTCCGCCAGGGATATCGAGATGCGACTTTTTTTAGATTGTTCCTGATGCCATTCCTTAGCTCGGTGCACAATTTAAAATGGAACAAACTCCGTGGGGCAAAGTTAGAATTTTTTGAACGTTCGCGAGGGTGGTTTTTGGCTGCTAGGGGTGCCTTCCGCCAGGGATATCGAGATGCGACTTTTTTTAGATTGTTCCTGATGCCATTCCTTAGCTCGGTGCACACTTTAAAATGGAACAAACTCCGTGGGGCAAAGTTAGAATTTTTTGAACGTTCGCGAGGGTGGTTTTTGGCTGCTAGGGGTGCCTTCCGCCAGGGATATCGAGATGCGACTTTTTTTAGATTGTTCCTGATGCCATTCCTTAGCTCGGTGCACAATTTAAAATGGAACAAACTCCGTGGGGCAAAGTTAGAATTTTTTGAACGTTCGCGAGGGTGGTTTTTGGCTGCTAGGGGTGCCTTCCGCCAGGGATATCGAGATGCGACTTTTTTTAGATTGTTCCTGATGCCATTCCTTAGCTCGGTGCACAATTTAAAATGGAACAAACTCCGTGGGGCAAAGTTAGAATTTTTTGAACGTTCGCGAGGGTGGTTTTTGGCTGCTAGGGGTGCCTTCCGCCAGGGATATCGAGATGCGACTTTTTTTAGATTGTTCCTGATGCCATTCCTTAGCTCGGTGCACAATTTAAAATGGAACAAACTCCGTGGGGCAAAGTTAGAATTTTTTGAACGTTCGCGAGGGTGGTTTTTGGCTGCTAGGGGTGCCTTCCGCCAGGGATATCGAGATGCGACTTTTTTTAGATTGTTCCTGATGCCATTCCTTAGCTCGGTGCACAATTTAAAATGGAACAAACTCCGTGGAGCAAAGTTAGAATTTTTTGAACGTTCGCGAGGGTGGTTTTTGGCTGCTAGGGGTGCCTTCCGCCAGGGATATCGAGATGCGACTTTTTTTAGATTGTTCCTGATGCCATTCCTTAGCTCGGTGCACAATTTAAAATGGAACAAACTCCGTGGGGCAAAGTTAGAATTTTTTGAACGTTCGCGAGGGTGGTTTTTGGCTGCTAGGGGTGCCTTCCGCCAGGGATATCGAGATGCGACTTTTTTTAGATTGTTCCTGATGCCATTCCTTAGCTCGGTGCACAATTTAAAATGGAACAAACTCCGTGGGGCAAAGTTAGAATTTTTTGAACGTTCGCGAGGGTGGTTTTTGGCTGCTAGGGGTGCCTTCCGCCAGGGATATCGAGATGCGACTTTTTTTAGATTGTTCCTGATGCCATTCCTTAGCTCGGTGCACAATTTAAAATGGAACAAACTCCGTGGGGCAAAGTTAGAATTTTTTGAACGTTCGCGAGGGTGGTTTTTGGCTGCTAGGGGTGCCTTCCGCCAGGGATATCGAGATGCGACTTTTTTTAGATTGTTCCTGATGCCATTCCTTAGCTCGGTGCACAATTTAAAATGGAACAAACTCCGTGGGGCAAAGTTAGAATTTTTTGAACGTTCGCGAGGGTGGTTTTTGGCTGCTAGGGGTGCCTTCCGCCAGGGATATCGAGATGCGACTTTTTTTAGATTGTTCCTGATGCCATTCCTTAGCTCGGTGCACAATTTAAAATGGAACAAACTCCGTGGGGCAAAGTTAGAATTTTTTGAACGTTCGCGAGGGTGGTTTTTGGCTGCTAGGGGTGCCTTCCGCCTGGGATATCGAGATGCGACTTTTTTTAGATTGTTCCTGATGCCATTCCTTAGCTCGGTGCACAATTTAAAATGGAACAAACTCCGTGGGGCAAAGTTAGAATTTTTTGAACGTTCGCGAGGGTGGTTTTTGGCTGCTAGGGGTGCCTTCCGCCAGGGATATCGAGATGCGACTTTTTTTAGATTGTTCCTGATGCCATTCCTTAGCTCGGTGCACAATTTAAAATGGAGCAAACTCCGTGGGGCAGAGTTAGAATTTTTTGAACGTTCGCGAGGGTGGTTTTTGGCTGCTAGGGGTGCCTTCCGCCAGGGATATCGAGATGCGACTTTTTTTAGATTGTTCCTGATGCCATTCCTTAGCTCGGTGCACAATTTAAAATGGAGCAAACTCCGTGGGGCAAAGTTAGAGTTTTTTGAACGTTCGCGAGGGTGGTTTTTGGCTGCTAGGGGTGCCTTCCGCCAGGGATATCGAGATGCGACTTTTTTTAGATTGTTCCTGATGCCATTCCTTAGCTCGGTGCACAATTTAAAATGGAACAAACTCCGTGGGGCAAAGTTAGAATTTTTTGAACGTTCGCGAGGGTGGTTTTTGGCTGCTAGGGGTGCCTTCCGCCAGGGATATCGAGATGCGACTTTTTTTAGATTGTTCCTGATGCCATTCCTTAGCTCGGTGCACAATTTAAAATGGAACAAACTCCGTGGGGCAAAGTTAGAATTTTTTGAACGTTCGCGAGGGTGGTTTTTGGCTGCTAGGGGTGCCTTCCGCCAGGGATATCGAGATGCGACTTTTTTTAGATTGTTCCTGATGCCATTCCTTAGCTCGGTGCACAATTTAAAATGGAACAAACTCCGTGGGGCAAAGTTAGAATTTTTTGAACGTTCGCGAGGGTGGTTTTTGGCTGCTAGGGGTGCCTTCCGCCAGGGATATCGAGATGCGACTTTTTTTAGATTGTTCCTGATGCCATTCCTTAGCTCGGTGCACAATTTAAAATGGAACAAACTCCGTGGGGCAAAGTTAGAATTTTTTGAACGTTCGCGAGGGTGGTTTTTGGCTGCTAGGGGTGCCTTCCGCCAGGGATATCGAGATGCGACTTTTTTTAGATTGTTCCTGATGCCATTCCTTAGCTCGGTGCACAATTTAAAATGGAGCAAACTCCGTGGGGCAAAGTTAGAATTTTTTGAACGTTCGCGAGGGTGGTTTTTGGCTGCTAGGGGTTCCTTCCGCCAGGGATATCGAGATGCGACTTTTTTTAGATTGTTCCTGATGCCATTCCTTAGCTCGGTGCACAATTTAAAATGGAGCAAACTCCGTGGGGCAAAGTTAGAATTTTTTGAACGTTCGCGAGGGTGGTTTTTGGCTGCTAGGGGTGCCTTCCGCCAGGGATATCGAGATGCGACTTTTTTTAGATTGTTCCTGATGCCATTCCTTAGCTCGGTGCACAATTTAAAATGGAACAAACTCCGTGGGGCAAAGTTAGAATTTTTTGAACGTTCGCGAGGGTGGTTTTTGGCTGCTAGGGGTGCCTTCCGCCAGGGATATCGAGATGCGACTTTTTTTAGATTGTTCCTGATGCCATTCCTTAGCTCGGTGCACAATTTAAAATGGAACAAACTCCGTGGGGCAAAGTTAGAATTTTTTGAACGTTCGCGAGGGTGGTTTTTGGCTGCTAGGGGTGCCTTCCGCCAGGGATATCGAGATGCGACTTTTTTTAGATTGTTCCTGATGCCATTCCTTAGCTCGGTGCTCAATTTAAAATGGAACAAACTCCGTGGGGCAAAGTTAGAATTTTTTGAACGTTCGCGAGGGTGGTTTTAGGCTGCTAGGGGTGCCTTCCGCCAGGGATATCGAGATGCGACTTTTTTTAGATTGTTCCTGATGCCATTCCTTAGCTCGGTGCAAAATTTAAAATGGAACAAACTCCGTGGGGCAAAGTTAGAATTTTTTGAACGTTCGCGAGGGTGGTTTTTGGCTGCTAGGGGTGCCTTCCGCCAGGGATATCGAGATGCGACTTTTTTTAGATTGTTCCTGATGCCATTCCTTAGCTCGGTGCACAATTTAAAATGGAACAAACTCCGTGGGGCAAAGTTAGAATTTTTTGAACGTTCGCGAGGGTGGTTTTTGGCTGCTAGGGGTGCCTTCCGCCAGGGATATCGAGATGCGACTTTTTTTAGATTGTTCCTGATGCCATTCCTTAGCTCGGTGCACAATTTAAAATGGAACAAACTCCGTGGGGCAAAGTTAGAATTTTTTGAACGTTCGCGAGGGTGGTTTTTGGCTGCTAGGGGTGCCTTCCGCCAGGGATATCGAGATGCGACTTTTTTTAGATTGTTCCTGATGCCATTCCTTAGCTCGGTGCACACTTTAAAATGGAACAAACTCCGTGGGGCAAAGTTAGAATTTTTTGAACGTTCGCGAGGGTGGTTTTTGGCTGCTAGGGGTGCCTTCCGCCAGGGATATCGAGATGCGACTTTTTTTAGATTGTTCCTCATGCCATTCCTTAGCTCGGTGCACAATTTAAAATGGAACAAACTCCGTGGGGCAAAGTTAGAATTTTTTGAACGTTCGCGAGGGTGGTTTTTGGCTGCTAGGGGTGCCTTCCGCCAGGGATATCGAGATGCGACTTTTTTTAGATTGTTCCTGATGCCATTCCTTAGCTCGGTGCACAATTTAAAATGGAACAAACTCCGTGGGGCAAAGTTAGAATTTTTTGAACGTTCGCGAGGGTGGTTTTTGGCTGCTAGGGGTGCCTTCCGCCAGGGATATCGAGATGCGACTTTTTTTAGATTGTTCCTGATGCCATTCCTTAGCTCGGTGCACAATTTAAAATGGAACAAACTCCGTGGGGCAAAGTTAGAATTTTTTGAACGTTCGCGAGGGTGGTTTTTGGCTGCTAGGGGTGCCTTCCGCCAGGGATTTCGAGATGCGACTTTTTTTAGATTGTTCCTGATGCCATTCCTTAGCTCGGTGCACAATTTAAAATGGAACAAACTCCGTGGGGCAAAGTTAGAATTTTTTGAACGTTCGCGAGGGTGGTTTTTGGCTGCTAGGGGTTCCTTCCGCCAGGGATATCGAGATGCGACTTTTTTTAGATTGTTCCTGATGCCATTCCTTAGCTCGGTGCACAATTTAAAATGGAACAAACTCCGTGGGGCAAAGTTAGAATTTTTTGAACGTTCGCGAGGGTGGTTTTTGGCTGCTAGGGGTGCCTTCCGCCAGGGATATCGAGATGCGACTTTTTTTAGATTGTTCCTGATGCCATTCCTTAGCTCGGTGCACAATTTAAAATGGAACAAACTCCGTGGGGCAAAGTTAGAATTTTTTGAACGTTCGCGAGGGTGGTTTTTGGCTGCTAGGGGTGCCTTCCGCCAGGGATATCGAGATGCGACTTTTTTTAGATTGTTCCTGATGCCATTCCTTAGCTCGGTGCACAATTTAAAATGGAACAAACTCCGTGGGGCAAAGTTAGAATTTTTTGAACGTTCGCGAGGGTGGTTTTTGGCTGCTAGGGGTGCCTTCCGCCAGGGATATCGAGATGCGACTTTTTTTAGATTGTTCCTGATGCCATTCCTTAGCTCGGTGCACAATTTAAAATGGAACAAACTCCGTGGGGCAAAGTTAGAATTTTTTGAACGTTCGCGAGGGTGGTTTTTGGCTGCTAGGGGTGCCTTCCGCCAGGGATATCGAGATGCGACTTTTTTTAGATTGTTCCTGATGCCATTCCTTAGCTCGGTGCACAATTTAAAATGGAACAAACTCCGTGGGGCAAAGTTAGAATTTTTTGAACGTTCGCGAGGGTGGTTTTTGGCTGCTAGGGGTGCCTTCCGCCTGGGATATCGAGATGCGACTTTTTTTAGATTGTTCCTGATGCCATTCCTTAGCTCGGTGCACAATTTAAAATGGAACAAACTCCGTGGGGCAAAGTTAGAATTTTTTGAACGTTCGCGAGGGTGGTTTTTGGCTGCTAGGGGTGCCTTCCGCCAGGGATATCGAGATGCGACTTTTTTTAGATTGTTCCTGATGCCATTCCTTAGCTCGGTGCACAATTTAAAATGGAGCAAACTCCGTGGGGCAAAGTTAGAATTTTTTGAACGTTCGCGAGGGTGGTTTTTGGCTGCTAGGGGTGCCTTCCGCCAGGGATATCGAGATGCGACTTTTTTTAGATTGTTCCTGATGCCATTCCTTAGCTCGGTGCACAATTTAAAATGGAGCAAACTCCGTGGGGCAAAGTTAGAGTTTTTTGAACGTTCGCGAGGGTGGTTTTTGGCTGCTAGGGGTGCCTTCCGCCAGGGATATCGAGATGCGACTTTTTTTAGATTGTTCCTGATGCCATTCCTTAGCTCGGTGCACAATTTAAAATGGAACAAACTCCGTGGGGCAAAGTTAGAATTTTTTGAACGTTCGCGAGGGTGGTTTTTGGCTGCTAGGGGTGCCTTCCGCCAGGGATATCGAGATGCGACTTTTTTTAGATTGTTCCTGATGCCATTCCTTAGCTCGGTGCACAATTTAAAATGGAACAAACTCCGTGGGGCAAAGTTAGAATTTTTTGAACGTTCGCGAGGGTGGTTTTTGGCTGCTAGGGGTGCCTTCCGCCAGGGATATCGAGATGCGACTTTTTTTAGATTGTTCCTGATGCCATTCCTTAGCTCGGTGCACAATTTAAAATGGAACAAACTCCGTGGGGCAAAGTTAGAATTTTTTGAACGTTCGCGAGGGTGGTTTTTGGCTGCTAGGGGTGCCTTCCGCCAGGGATATCGAGATGCGACTTTTTTTAGATTGTTCCTGATGCCATTCCTTAGCTCGGTGCACAATTTAAAATGGAGCAAACTCCGTGGGGCAAAGTTAGAATTTTTTGAACGTTCGCGAGGGTGGTTTTTGGCTGCTAGGGGTTCCTTCCGCCAGGGATATCGAGATGCGACTTTTTTTAGATTGTTCCTGATGCCATTCCTTAGCTCGGTGCACAATTTAAAATGGAGCAAACTCCGTGGGGCAAAGTTAGAATTTTTTGAACGTTCGCGAGGGTGGTTTTTGGCTGCTAGGGGTGCCTTCCGCCAGGGATATCGAGATGCGACTTTTTTTAGATTGTTCCTGATGCCATTCCTTAGCTCGGTGCACAATTTAAAATGGAACAAACTCCGTGGGGCAAAGTTAGAATTTTTTGAACGTTCGCGAGGGTGGTTTTTGGCTGCTAGGGGTGCCTTCCGCCAGGGATATCGAGATGCGACTTTTTTTAGATTGTTCCTGATGCCATTCCTTAGCTCGGTGCACAATTTAAAATGGAACAAACTCCGTGGGGCAAAGTTAGAATTTTTTGAACGTTCGCGAGGGTGGTTTTTGGCTGCTAGGGGTGCCTTCCGCCAGGGATATCGAGATGCGACTTTTTTTAGATTGTTCCTGATGCCATTCCTTAGCTCGGTGCTCAATTTAAAATGGAACAAACTCCGTGGGGCAAAGTTAGAATTTTTTGAACGTTCGCGAGGGTGGTTTTAGGCTGCTAGGGGTGCCTTCCGCCAGGGATATCGAGATGCGACTTTTTTTAGATTGTTCCTGATGCCATTCCTTAGCTCGGTGCAAAATTTAAAATGGAACAAACTCCGTGGGGCAAAGTTAGAATTTTTTGAACGTTCGCGAGGGTGGTTTTTGGCTGCTAGGGGTGCCTTCCGCCAGGGATATCGAGATGCGACTTTTTTTAGATTGTTCCTGATGCCATTCCTTAGCTCGGTGCACAATTTAAAATGGAACAAACTCCGTGGGGCAAAGTTAGAATTTTTTGAACGTTCGCGAGGGTGGTTTTTGGCTGCTAGGGGTGCCTTCCGCCAGGGATATCGAGATGCGACTTTTTTTAGATTGTTCCTGATGCCATTCCTTAGCTCGGTGCACAATTTAAAATGGAACAAACTCCGTGGGGCAAAGTTAGAATTTTTTGAACGTTCGCGAGGGTGGTTTTTGGCTGCTAGGGGTGCCTTCCGCCAGGGATATCGAGATGCGACTTTTCTTAGATTGTTCCTGATGCCATTCCTTAGCTCGGTGCACAATTTAAAATGGAGCAAACTCCGTGGGGCAAAGTTAGAATTTTTTGAACGTTCGCGAGGGTGGTTTTTGGCTGCTAGGGGTTCCTTCCGCCAGGGATATCGAGATGCGACTTTTTTTAGATTGTTCCTGATGCCATTCCTTAGCTCGGTGCACAATTTAAAATGGAACAAACTCCGTGGGGCAAAGTTAGAATTTTTTGAACGTTCGCGAGGGTGGTTTTTGGCTGCTAGGGGTGCCTTCCGCCAGGGATATCGAGATGCGACTTTTTTTAGATTGTTCCTGATGCCATTCCTTAGCTCGGTGCACAATTTAAAATGGAACAAACTCCGTGGGGCAAAGTTAGAATTTTTTGAACGTTCGCGAGGGTGGTTTTTGGCTGCTAGGGGTGCCTTCCGCCAGGGATATCGAGATGCGACTTTTTTTAGATTGTTCCTGATGCCATTCCTTAGCTCGGTCCACAATTTAAAATGGAACAAACTCCGTGGGGCAAAGTTAGAATTTTTTGAACGTTCGCGAGGGTGGTTTTTGGCTGCTAGGGGTGCCTTCCGCCAGGGATATCGAGATGCGACTTTTTTTAGATTGTTCCTGATGCCATTCCTTAGCTCGGTGCACAATTTAAAATGGAACAAACTCCGTGGGGCAAAGTTAGAATTTTTTGAACGTTCGCGAGGGTGGTTTTTGGCTGCTAGGGGTGCCTTCCGCCAGGGATATCGAGATGCGACTTTTTTTAGATTGTTCCTGATTCCATTCCTTAGCTCGGTGCTCAATTTAAAATGGAACAAACTCCGTGGGGCAAAGTTAGAATTTTTTGAACGTTCGCGAGGGTGGTTTTTGGCTGCTAGGGGTGCCTTCCGCCAGGGATATCGAGATGCGACTTTTTTTAGATTGTTCCTGATGCCATTCCTTAGCTCGGTGCAAAATTTAAAATGGAACAAACTCCGTGGGGCAAAGTTAGAATTTTTTGAACGTTCGCGAGGGTGGTTTTTGGCTGCTAGGGGTGCCTTCCGCCAGGGATATCGAGATGCGACTTTTTTTAGATTGTTCCTGATGCCATTCCTTAGCTCGGTGCACAATTTAAAATGGAACAAACTCCGTGGGGCAAAGTTAGAATTTTTTGAACGTTCGCGAGGGTGGTTTTTGGCAGCTAGGGGTGCCTTCCGCCAGGGATATCGAGATGCGACTTTTTTTAGATTGTTCCTGATGCCATTCCTTAGCTCGGTGCACAATTTAAAATGGAACAAACTCCGTGGGGCAAAGTTAGAATTTTTTGAACGTTCGCGAGGGTGGTTTTTGGCTGCTAGGGGTGCCTTCCGCCAGGGATATCGAGATGCGACTTTTTTTAGATTGTTCCTGATGCCATTCCTTAGCTCGGTGCACAATTTAAAATGGAACAAACTCCGTGGGGCAAAGTTAGAATTTTTTGAACGTTCGCGAGGGTCGTTTTTGGCTGCTAGGGGTTCCTTCCGCCAGGGATATCGAGATGCGACTTTTTTTAGATTGTTCCTGATGCCATTCCTTAGCTCGGTGCACAATTTAAAATGGAACAAACTCCGTGGGGCAAAGTTAGAATTTTTTGAACGTTCGCGAGGGTGGTTTTTGGCTGCTAGGGGTGCCTTCCGCCAGGGATATCGAGATGCGACTTTTTTTAGATTGTTCCTGATGCCATTCCTTAGCTCGGTGCACAATTTAAAATGGAACAAACTCCGTGGGGCAAAGTTAGAATTTTTTGAACGTTCGCGAGGGTGGTTTTTGGCTGCTAGGGGTGCCTTCCGCCAGGGATATCGAGATGCGACTTTTTTTAGATTGTTCCTGATGCCATTCCTTAGCTCGGTGCACAATTTAAAATGGAACAAACTCCGTGGGGCAAAGTTAGAATTTTTTGAACGTTCGCGAGGGTGGTTTTTGGCTGCTAGGGGTGCCTTCCGCCAGGGATATCGAGATGCGACTTTTCTTAGATTGTTCCTGATGCCATTCCTTAGCTCGGTGCACAATTTAAAATGGAGCAAACTCCGTGGGGCAAAGTTAGAATTTTTTGAACGTTCGCGAGGGTGGTTTTTGGCTGCTAGGGGTTCCTTCCGCCAGGGATATCGAGATGCGACTTTTTTTAGATTGTTCCTGATGCCATTCCTTAGCTCGGTGCACAATTTAAAATGGAACAAACTCCGTGGGGCAAAGTTAGAATTTTTTGAACGTTCGCGAGGGTGGTTTTTGGCTGCTAGGGGTGCCTTCCGCCAGGGATATCGAGATGCGACTTTTTTTAGATTGTTCCTGATGCCATTCCTTAGCTCGGTGCACAATTTAAAATGGAACAAACTCCGTGGGGCAAAGTTAGAATTTTTTGAACGTTCGCGAGGGTGGTTTTTGGCTGCTAGGGGTGCCTTCCGCCAGGGATATCGAGATGCGACTTTTTTTAGATTGTTCCTGATGCCATTCCTTAGCTCGGTGCACAATTTAAAATGGAACAAACTCCGTGGGGCAAAGTTAGAATTTTTTGAACGTTCGCGAGGGTGGTTTTTGGCAGCTAGGGGTGCCTTCCGCCAGGGATATCGAGATGCGACTTTTTTTAGATTGTTCCTGATGCCATTCCTTAGCTCGGTGCACAATTTAAAATGGAACAAACTCCGTGGGGCAAAGTTAGAATTTTTTGAACGTTCGCGAGGGTGGTTTTTGGCTGCTAGGGGTGCCTTCCGCCAGGGATATCGAGATGCGACTTTTTTTAGATTGTTCCTGATGCCATTCCTTAGCTCGGTGCACAATTTAAAATGGAACAAACTCCGTGGGGCAAAGTTAGAATTTTTTGAACGTTCGCGAGGGTCGTTTTTGGCTGCTAGGGGTTCCTTCCGCCAGGGATATCGAGATGCGACTTTTTTTAGATTGTTCCTGATGCCATTCCTTAGCTCGGTGCACAATTTAAAATGGAACAAACTCCGTGGGGCAAAGTTAGAATTTTTTGAACGTTCGCGAGGGTGGTTTTTGGCTGCTAGGGGTGCCTTCCGCCAGGGATATCGAGATGCGACTTTTTTTAGATTGTTCCTGATGCCATTCCTTAGCTCGGTGCACAATTTAAAATGGAACAAACTCCGTGGGGCAAAGTTAGAATTTTTTGAACGTTCGCGAGGGTGGTTTTTGGCTGCTAGGGGTGCCTTCCGCCAGGGATATCGAGATGCGACTTTTTTTAGATTGTTCCTGATGCCATTCCTTAGCTCGGTGCACACTTTAAAATGGAACAAACTCCGTGGGGCAAAGTTAGAATTTTTTGAACGTTCGCGAGGGTGGTTTTTGGCTGCTAGGGGTGCCTTCCGCCAGGGATATCGAGATGCGACTTTTTTTAGATTGTTCCTCATGCCATTCCTTAGCTCGGTGCACAATTTAAAATGGAACAAACTCCGTGGGGCAAAGTTAGAATTTTTTGAACGTTCGCGAGGGTGGTTTTTGGCTGCTAGGGGTGCCTTCCGCCAGGGATATCGAGATGCGACTTTTTTTAGATTGTTCCTGATGCCATTCCTTAGCTCGGTGCACAATTTAAAATGGAACAAACTCCGTGGGGCAAAGTTAGAATTTTTTGAACGTTCGCGAGGGTGGTTTTTGGCTGCTAGGGGTGCCTTCCGCCAGGGATATCGAGATGCGACTTTTTTTAGATTGTTCCTGATGCCATTCCTTAGCTCGGTGCACAATTTAAAATGGAACAAACTCCGTGGGGCAAAGTTAGAATTTTTTGAACGTTCGCGAGGGTGGTTTTTGGCTGCTAGGGGTGCCTTCCGCCAGGGATTTCGAGATGCGACTTTTTTTAGATTGTTCCTGATGCCATTCCTTAGCTCGGTGCACAATTTAAAATGGAACAAACTCCGTGGGGCAAAGTTAGAATTTTTTGAACGTTCGCGAGGGTGGTTTTTGGCTGCTAGGGGTGCCTTCCGCCAGGGATATCGAGATGCGACTTTTTTTAGATTGTTCCTGATGCCATTCCTTAGCTCGGTGCACAATTTAAAATGGAACAAACTCCGTGGGGCAAAGTTAGAATTTTTTGAACGTTCGCGAGGGTGGTTTTTGGCTGCTAGGGGTGCCTTCCGCCAGGGATATCGAGATGCGACTTTTTTTAGATTGTTCCTGATGCCATTCCTTAGCTCGGTGCACAATTTAAAATGGAACAAACTCCGTGGAGCAAAGTTAGAATTTTTTGAACGTTCGCGAGGGTGGTTTTTGGCTGCTAGGGGTGCCTTCCGCCAGGGATATCGAGATGCGACTTTTTTTAGATTGTTCCTGATGCCATTCCTTAGCTCGGTGCACAATTTAAAATGGAACAAACTCCGTGGGGCAAAGTTAGAATTTTTTGAACGTTCGCGAGGGTGGTTTTTGGCTGCTAGGGGTGCCTTCCGCCAGG
This sequence comes from Tiphia femorata, assembly GCA_944319695.1. Lineage (NCBI taxonomy): Eukaryota > Metazoa > Arthropoda > Insecta > Hymenoptera > Tiphiidae > Tiphia > Tiphia femorata. The sequence continues at coordinate 12,130,783 of OX090896.1, read as the reverse complement.
GATATCGAGATGCGACTTTTTTTAGATTGTTCCTGATGCCATTCCTTAGCTCGGTGCACAATTTAAAATGGAACAAACTCCGTGGGGCAAAGTTAGAATTTTTTGAACGTTCGCGAGGGTGGTTTTTGGCTGCTAGGGGTGCCTTCCGCCAGGGATATCGAGATGCGACTTTTTTTAGATTGTTCCTGATGCCATTCCTTAGCTCGGTGCACAATTTAAAATGGAACAAACTCCGTGGGGCAAAGTTAGAATTTTTTGAACGTTCGCGAGGGTGGTTTTTGGCTGCTAGGGGTGCCTTCCGCCAGGGATATCGAGATGCGACTTTTTTTAGATTGTTCCTGATGCCATTCCTTAGCTCGGTGCACAATTTAAAATGGAACAAACTCCGTGGGGCAAAGTTAGAATTTTTTGAACGTTCGCGAGGGTGGTTTTTGGCTGCTAGGGGTGCCTTCCGCCTGGGATATCGAGATGCGACTTTTTTTAGATTGTTCCTGATGCCATTCCTTAGCTCGGTGCACAATTTAAAATGGAACAAACTCCGTGGGGCAAAGTTAGAATTTTTTGAACGTTCGCGAGGGTGGTTTTTGGCTGCTAGGGGTGCCTTCCGCCAGGGATATCGAGATGCGACTTTTTTTAGATTGTTCCTGATGCCATTCCTTAGCTCGGTGCACAATTTAAAATGGAGCAAACTCCGTGGGGCAAAGTTAGAATTTTTTGAACGTTCGCGAGGGTGGTTTTTGGCTGCTAGGGGTGCCTTCCGCCAGGGATATCGAGATGCGACTTTTTTTAGATTGTTCCTGATGCCATTCCTTAGCTCGGTGCACAATTTAAAATGGAGCAAACTCCGTGGGGCAAAGTTAGAGTTTTTTGAACGTTCGCGAGGGTGGTTTTTGGCTGCTAGGGGTGCCTTCCGCCAGGGATATCGAGATGCGACTTTTTTTAGATTGTTCCTGATGCCATTCCTTAGCTCGGTGCACAATTTAAAATGGAACAAACTCCGTGGGGCAAAGTTAGAATTTTTTGAACGTTCGCGAGGGTGGTTTTTGGCTGCTAGGGGTGCCTTCCGCCAGGGATATCGAGATGCGACTTTTTTTAGATTGTTCCTGATGCCATTCCTTAGCTCGGTGCACAATTTAAAATGGAACAAACTCCGTGGGGCAAAGTTAGAATTTTTTGAACGTTCGCGAGGGTGGTTTTTGGCTGCTAGGGGTGCCTTCCGCCAGGGATATCGAGATGCGACTTTTTTTAGATTGTTCCTGATGCCATTCCTTAGCTCGGTGCACAATTTAAAATGGAACAAACTCCGTGGGGCAAAGTTAGAATTTTTTGAACGTTCGCGAGGGTGGTTTTTGGCTGCTAGGGGTGCCTTCCGCCAGGGATATCGAGATGCGACTTTTTTTAGATTGTTCCTGATGCCATTCCTTAGCTCGGTGCACAATTTAAAATGGAGCAAACTCCGTGGGGCAAAGTTAGAATTTTTTGAACGTTCGCGAGGGTGGTATTTGGCTGCTAGGGGTGCCTTCCGCCAGGGATATCGAGATGCGACTTTTTTTAGATTGTTCCTGATGCCATTCCTTAGCTCGGTGCACAATTTAAAATGGAGCAAACTCCGTGGGGCAAAGTTAGAATTTTTTGAACGTTCGCGAGGGTGGTTTTTGGCTGCTAGGGGTTCCTTCCGCCAGGGATATCGAGATGCGACTTTTTTTAGATTGTTCCTGATGCCATTCCTTAGCTCGGTGCACAATTTAAAATGGAACAAACTCCGTGGGGCAAAGTTAGAATTTTTTGAACGTTCGCGAGGGTGGTTTTTGGCTGCTAGGGGTGCCTTCCGCCAGGGATTTCGAGATGCGACTTTTTTTAGATTGTTCCTGATGCCATTCCTTAGCTCGGTGCACAATTTAAAATGGAACAAACTCCGTGGGGCAAAGTTAGAATTTTTTGAACGTTCGCGAGGGTGGTTTTTGGCTGCTAGGGGTGCCTTCCGCCAGGGATATCGAGATGCGACTTTTTTTAGATTGTTCCTGATGCCATTCCTTAGCTCGGTGCACAATTTAAAATGGAACAAACTCCGTGGGGCAAAGTTAGAATTTTTTGAACGTTCGCGAGGGTGGTTTTTGGCTGCTAGGGGTGCCTTCCGCCAGGTATATCGAGATGCGACTTTTTTTAGATTGTTCCTGATGCCATTCCTTAGCTCGGTGCACAATTTAAAATGGAACAAACTCCGTGGAGCAAAGTTAGAATTTTTTGAACGTTCGCGATGGTGGTTTTTGGCTGCTAGGGGTGCCTTCCGCCAGGGATATCGAGATGCGACTTTTTTTAGATTGTTCCTGATGCCATTCCTTAGCTCGGTGCACAATTTAAAATGGAACAAACTCCGTGGGGCAAAGTTAGAATTTTTTGAACGTTCGCGAGGGTGGTTTTTGGCTGCTAGGGGTGCCTTCCGCCAGGGATATCGAGATGCGACTTTTTTTAGATTGTTCCTGATGCCATTCCTTAGCTCGGTGCACAATTTAAAATGGAACAAACTCCGTGGGGCAAAGTTAGAATTTTTTGAACGTTCGCGAGGGTGGTTTTTGGCTGCTAGGGGTGCCTTCCGCCAGGGATATCGAGATGCGACTTTTTTTAGATTGTTCCTGATGCCATTCCTTAGCTCGGTGCACAATTTAAAATGGAACAAACTCCGTGGGGCAAAGTTAGAATTTTTTGAACGTTCGCGAGGGTGGTTTTTGGCTGCTAGGGGTGCCTTCCGCCAGGGATATCGAGATGCGACTTTTTTTAGATTGTTCCTGATGCCATTCCTTAGCTCGGTGCACAATTTAAAATGGAACAAACTCCGTGGGGCAAAGTTAGAATTTTTTGAACGTTCGCGAGGGTGGTTTTTGGCTGCTAGGGGTGCCTTCCGCCAGGGATAACGAGATGCGACTTTTTTTAGATTGTTCCTGATGCCATTCCTTAGCTCGGTGCACAATTTAAAATGGAACAAACTCCGTGGGGCAAAGTTAGAATTTTTTGAACGTTCGCGAGGGTGGTTTTTGGCTGCTAGGGGTGCCTTCCGCCAGGGATATCGAGATGCGACTTTTTTTAGATTGTTCCTGATGCCATTCCTTAGCTCGGTGCACAATTTAAAATGGAACAAACTCCGTGGGGCAAAGTTAGAATTTTTTGAACGTTCGCGAGGGTGGTTTTTGGCTGCTAGGGGTGCCTTCCGCCAGGGATATCGAGATGCGACTTTTTTTAGATTGTTCCTGATGCCATTCCTTAGCTCGGTGCACAATTTAAAATGGAGCAAACTCCGTGGGGCAAAGTTAGAATTTTTTGAACGTTCGCGAGGGTGGTTTTTGGCTGCTAGGGGTGCCTTCCGCCAGGGATATCGAGATGCGACTTTTTTTAGATTGTTCCTGATGCCATTCCTTAGCTCGGTGCACAATTTAAAATGGAGCAAACTCCGTGGGGCAAAGTTAGAGTTTTTTGAACGTTCGCGAGGGTGGTTTTTGGCTGCTAGGGGTGCCTTCCGCCAGGGATATCGAGATGCGACTTTTTTTAGATTGTTCCTGATGCCATTCCTTAGCTCGGTGCACAATTTAAAATGGAACAAACTCCGTGGGGCAAAGTTAGAATTTTTTGAACGTTCGCGAGGGTGGTTTTTGGCTGCTAGGGGTGCCTTCCGCCAGGGATATCGAGATGCGACTTTTTTTAGATTGTTCCTGATGCCATTCCTTAGCTCGGTGCACAATTTAAAATGGAACAAACTCCGTGGGGCAAAGTTAGAATTTTTTGAACGGACGCGAGGGTGGTTTTTGGCTGCTAGGGGTGCCTTCCGCCAGGGATATCGAGATGCGACTTTTTTTAGATTGTTCCTGATGCCATTCCTTAGCTCGGTGCACAATTTAAAATGGAACAAACTCCGTGGGGCAAAGTTAGAATTTTTTGAACGTTCGCGAGGGTGGTTTTTGGCTGCTAGGGGTGCCTTCCGCCAGGGATATCGAGATGCGACTTTTTTTAGATTGTTCCTGATGCCATTCCTTAGCTCGGTGCACAATTTAAAATGGAGCAAACTCCGTGGGGCAAAGTTAGAATTTTTTGAACGTTCGCGAGGGTGGTATTTGGCTGCTAGGGGTGCCTTCCGCCAGGGATATCGAGATGCGACTTTTTTTAGATTGTTCCTGATGCCATTCCTTAGCTCGGTGCACAATTTAAAATGGAGCAAACTCCGTGGGGCAAAGTTAGAATTTTTTGAACGTTCGCGAGGGTGGTTTTTGGCTGCTAGGGGTTCCTTCCGCCAGGGATATCGAGATGCGACTTTTTTTAGATTGTTCCTGATGCCATTCCTTAGCTCGGTGCACAATTTAAAATGGAACAAACTCCGTGGGGCAAAGTTAGAATTTTTTGAACGTTCGCGAGGGTGGTTTTTGGCTGCTAGGGGTGCCTTCCGCCAGGGATATCGAGATGCGACTTTTTTTAGATTGTTCCTGATGCCATTCCTTAGCTCGGTGCACAATTTAAAATGGAACAAACTCCGTGGGGCAAAGTTAGAATTTTTTGAACGTTCGCGAGGGTGGTTTTTGGCTGCTAGGGGTGCCTTCCGCCAGGGATATCGAGATGCGACTTTTTTTAGATTGTTCCTGATGCCATTCCTTAGCTCGGTGCACAATTTAAAATGGAACAAACTCCGTGGGGCAAAGTTAGAATTTTTTGAACGTTCGCGAGGGTGGTTTTTGGCTGCTAGGGGTTCCTTCCGCCAGGGATATCGAGATGCGACTTTTTTTAGATTGTTCCTGATGCCATTCCTTAGCTCGGTGCACAATTTAAAATGGAACAAACTCCGTGGGGCAAAGTTAGAATTTTTTGAACGTTCGCGAGGGTGGTTTTTGGCTGCTAGGGGTGCCTTCCGCCAGGGATATCGAGATGCGACTTTTTTTAGATTGTTCCTGATGCCATTCCTTAGCTCGGTGCACAATTTAAAATGGAACAAACTCCGTGGGGCAAAGTTAGAATTTTTTGAACGTTCGCGAGGGTGGTTTTTGGCTGCTAGGGGTGCCTTCCGCCAGGGATATCGAGATGCGACTTTTTTTAGATTGTTCCTGATGCCATTCCTTAGCTCGGTGCACAATTTAAAATGGAACAAACTCCGTGGGGCAAAGTTAGAATTTTTTGAACGTTCGCGAGGGTGGTTTTTGGCTGCTAGGGGTGCCTTCCGCCAGGGATATCGAGATGCGACTTTTTTTAGATTGTTCCTCATGCCATTCCTTAGCTCGGTGCACAATTTAAAATGGAACAAACTCCGTGGGGCAAAGTTAGAATTTTTTGAACGTTCGCGAGGGTGGTTTTTGGCTGCTAGGGGTGCCTTCCGCCAGGGATATCGAGATGCGACTTTTTTTAGATTGTTCCTGATGCCATTCCTTAGCTCGGTGCACAATTTAAAATGGAACAAACTCCGTGGGGCAAAGTTAGAGTTTTTTGAACGTTCGCGAGGGTGGTTTTTGGCTGCTAGGGGTGCCTTCCGCCAGGGATATCGAGATGCGACTTTTTTTAGATTGTTCCTGATGCCATTCCTTAGCTCGGTGCACAATTTAAAATGGAACAAACTCCGTGGGGCAAAGTTAGAATTTTTTGAACGTTCGCGAGGGTGGTTTTTGGCTGCTAGGGGTGCCTTCCGCCAGGGATATCGAGATGCGACTTTTTTTAGATTGTTCCTGATGCCATTCCTTAGCTCGGTGCACAATTTAAAATGGAACAAACTCCGTGGGGCAAAGTTAGAATTTTTTGAACGTTCGCGAGGGTGGTTTTTGGCTGCTAGGGGTGCCTTCCGCCAGGGATATCGAGATGCGACTTTTTTTAGATTGTTCCTGATGCCATTCCTTAGCTCGGTGCACAATTTAAAATGGAACAAACTCCGTGGGGCAAAGTTAGAATTTTTTGAACGTTCGCGAGGGCGGTTTTTGGCTGCTAGGGGTGCCTTCCGCCAGGGATATCGAGATGCGACTTTTTTTAGATTGTTCCTCATGCCATTCCTTAGCTCGGTGCACAATTTAAAATGGAACAAACTCCGTGGGGCAAAGTTAGAATTTTTTGAACGTTCGCGAGGGTGGTTTTTGGCTGCTAGGGGTGCCTTCCGCCAGGGATATCGAGATGCGACTTTTTTTAGATTGTTCCTGATGCCATTCCTTAGCTCGGTGCACAATTTAAAATGGAACAAACTCCGTGGGGCAAAGTTAGAATTTTTTGAACGTTCGCGAGGGTGGTTTTTGGCTGCTAGGGGTGCCTTCCGCCAGGGATATCGAGATGCGACTTTTTTTAGATTGTTCCTCATGCCATTCCTTAGCTCGGTGCACAATTTAAAATGGAACAAACTCCGTGGGGCAAAGTTAGAATTTTTTGAACGTTCGCGAGGGTGGTTTTTGGCTGCTAGGGGTGCCTTCCGCCAGGGATATCGAGATGCGACTTTTTTTAGATTGTTCCTGATGCCATTCCTTAGCTCGGTGCACAATTTAAAATGGAACAAACTCCGTGGGGCAAAGTTAGAATTTTTTGAACGTTCGCGAGGGTGGTTTTTGGCTGCTAGGGGTGCCTTCCGCCAGGGATATCGAGATGCGACTTTTTTTAGATTGTTCCTGATGCCATTCCTTAGCTCGGTGCACAATTTAAAATGGAACAAACTCCGTGGGGCAAAGTTAGAATTTTTTGAACGTTCGCGAGGGTGGTTTTTGGCTGCTAGGGGTGCCTTCCGCCAGGGATATCGAGATGCGACTTTTTTTAGATTGTTCCTGATGCCATTCCTTAGCTCGGTGCACAATTTAAAATGGAACAAACTCCGTGGGGCAAAGTTAGAATTTTTTGAACGTTCGCGAGGGTGGTTTTTGGCTGCTAGGGGTGCCTTCCGCCAGGGATATCGAGATGCGACTTTTTTTAGATTGTTCCTGATGCCATTCCTTAGCTCGGTGCACAATTTAAAATGGAACAAACTCCGTGGGGCAAAGTTAGAATTTTTTGAACGTTCGCGAGGGTGGTTTTTGGCTGCTAGGGGTGCCTTCCGCCAGGGATATCGAGATGCGACTTTTTTTAGATTGTTCCTGATGCCATTCCTTAGCTCGGTGCACACTTTAAAATGGAACAAACTCCGTGGGGCAAAGTTAGAATTTTTTGAACGTTCGCGAGGGTGGTTTTTGGCTGCTAGGGGTGCCTTCCGCCAGGGATATCGAGATGCGACTTTTTTTAGATTGTTCCTCATGCCATTCCTTAGCTCGGTGCACAATTTAAAATGGAACAAACTCCGTGGGGCAAAGTTAGAATTTTTTGAACGTTCGCGAGGGTGGTTTTTGGCTGCTAGGGGTGCCTTCCGCCAGGGATATCGAGATGCGACTTTTTTTAGATTGTTCCTGATGCCATTCCTTAGCTCGGTGCACAATTTAAAATGGAACAAACTCCGTGGGGCAAAGTTAGAATTTTTTGATCGTTCGCGAGGGTGGTTTTTGGCTGCTAGGGGTGCCTTCCGCCAGGGATATCGAGATGCGACTTTTTTTAGATTGTTCCTGATGCCATTCCTTAGCTCGGTGCACAATTTAAAATGGAACAAACTCCGTGGGGCAAAGTTAGAATTTTTTGAACGTTCGCGAGGGTGGTTTTTGGCTGCTAGGGGTGCCTTCCGCCAGGGATATCGAGATGCGACTTTTTTTAGATTGTTCCTGATGCCATTCCTTAGCTCGGTGCACAATTTAAAATGGAACAAACTCCGTGGGGCAAAGTTAGAATTTTTTGAACGTTCGCGAGGGTGGTTTTTGGCTGCTAGGGGTGCCTTCCGCCAGGGATATCGAGATGCGACTTTTTTTAGATTGTTCCTGATGCCATTCCTTAGCTCGGTGCACAATTTAAAATGGAACAAACTCCGTGGGGCAAAGTTAGAATTTTTTGAACGTTCGCGAGGGTGGTTTTTGGCTGCTAGGGGTGCCTTCCGCCAGGGATATCGAGATGCGACTTTTTTTAGATTGTTCCTGATGCCATTCCTTAGCTCGGTGCACAATTTAAAATGGAACAAACTCCGTGGGGCAAAGTTAGAATTTTTTGAACGTTCGCGAGGGTGGTTTTTGGCTGCTAGGGGTGCCTTCCGCCAGGGATATCGAGATGCGACTTTTTTTAGATTGTTCCTGATGCCATTCCTTAGCTCGGTGCACAATTTAAAATGGAACAAACTCCGTGGGGCAAAGTTAGAATTTTTTGAACGTTCGCGAGGGTGGTTTTTGGCTGCTAGGGGTGCCTTCCGCCAGGGATATCGAGATGCGACTTTTTTTAGATTGTTCCTGATGCCATTCCTTAGCTCGGTGCACAATTTAAAATGGAACAAACTCCGTGGGGCAAAGTTAGAATTTTTTGAACGTTCGCGAGGGTGGTTTTTGGCTGCTAGGGGTGCCTTCCGCCAGGGATATCGAGATGCGACTTTTTTTAGATTGTTCCTGATGCCATTCCTTAGCTCGGTGCACAATTTAAAATGGAACAAACTCCGTGGGGCAAAGTTAGAATTTTTTGAACGTTCGCGAGGGTGGTTTTTGGCTGCTAGGGGTGCCTTCCGCCAGGGATATCGAGATGCGACTTTTTTTAGATTGTTCCTGATGCCATTCCTTAGCTCGGTGCACAATTTAAAATGGAACAAACTCCGTGGGGCAAAGTTAGAATTTTTTGAACGTTCGCGAGGGTGGTTTTTGGCTGCTAGGGGTGCCTTCCGCCAGGGATATCGAGATGCGACTTTTTTTAGATTGTTCCTGATGTCATTCCTTAGCTCGGTGCACAATTTAAAATGGAACAAACTCCGTGGGGCAAAGTTAGAATTTTTTGAACGTTCGCGAGGGTGGTTTTTGGCTGCTAGGGGTGCCTTCCGCCAGGGATATCGAGATGCGACTTTTTTTAGATTGTTCCTGATGCCATTCCTTAGCTCGGTGCACAATTTAAAATGGAACAAACTCCGTGGGGCAAAGTTAGAATTTTTTGAACGTTCGCGAGGGTGGTTTTTGGCTGCTAGGGGTGCCTTCCGCCAGGGATATCGAGATGCGACTTTTTTTAGATTGTTCCTGATGCCATTCCTTAGCTCGGTGCACAATTTAAAATGGAACAAACTCCGTGGGGCAAAGTTAGAATTTTTTGAACGTTCGCGAGGGTGGTTTTTGGCTGCTAGGGGTGCCTTCCGCCAGGGATATCGAGATGCGACTTTTTTTAGATTGTTCCTGATGCCATTCCTTAGCTCGGTGCACAATTTAAAATGGAGCAAATTCCGTGGGGCAAAGTTAGAATTTTTTGAACGTTCGCGAGGGTGGTTTTTGGCTGCTAGGGGTGCCTTCCGCCAGGGATATCGAGATGCGACTTTTTTTAGATTGTTCCTGATGCCATTCCTTAGCTCGGTGCACAATTTAAAATGGAGCAAACTCCGTGGGGCAAAGTTAGAATTTTTTGAACGTTCGCGAGGGTGGTTTTTGGCTGCTAGGGGTGCCTTCCGCCAGGGATATCGAGATGCGACTTTTTTTAGATTGTTCCTGATGCCATTCCTTAGCTCGGTGCACAATTTAAAATGGAACAAACTCCGTGGGGCAAAGTTAGAATTTTTTGAACGTTCGCGAGGGTGGTTTTTGGCTGCTAGGGGTGCCTTCCGCCAGGGATATCGAGATGCGACTTTTTTTAGATTGTTCCTGATGCCATTCCTTAGCTCGGTGCACAATTTAAAATGGAACAAACTCCGTGGGGCAAAGTTAGAATTTTTTGAACGTTCGCGAGGGTGGTTTTTGGCTGCTAGGGGTGCCTTCCGCCAGGGATATCGAGATGCGACTTTTTTTAGATTGTTCCTGATGCCATTCCTTAGCTCGGTGCACAATTTAAAATGGAGCAAACTCCGTGGGGCAAAGTTAGAATTTTTTGAACGTTCGCGAGGGTGGTTTTTGGCTGCTAGGGGTGCCTTTCGCCAGGGATATCGAGATGCGACTTTTTTTAGATTGTTCCTGATGCCATTCCTTAGCTCGGTGCACAATTTAAAATGGAGCAAACTCCGTGGGGCAAAGTTAGAATTTTTTGAACGTTCGCGAGGGTGGTTTTTGGCTGCTAGGGGTGCCTTCCGCCAGGGATATCGAGATGCGACTTTTTTTAGATTGTTCCTGATGCCATTCCTTAGCTCGGTGCACAATTTAAAATGGAACAAACTCCGTGGGGCAAAGTTAGAATTTTTTGAACGTTCGCGAGGGTGGTTTTTGGCTGCTAGGGGTGCCTTCCGCCAGGGATATCGAGATGCGACTTTTTTTAGATTGTTCCTGATGCCATTCCTTAGCTCGGTGCACAATTTAAAATGGAACAAACTCCGTGGGGCAAAGTTAGAATTTTTTGAACGTTCGCGAGGGTGGTTTTTGGCTGCTAGGGGTGCCTTCCGCCAGGGATATCGAGATGCGACTTTTTTTAGATTGTTCCTGATGCCATTCCTTAGCTCGGTGCACAATTTAAAATGGAACAAACTCCGTGGGGCAAAGTTAGAATTTTTTGAACGTTCGCGAGGGTGGTTTTTGGCTGCTAGGGGTGCCTTCCGCCAGGGATATCGAGATGCGACTTTTTTTAGATTGTTCCTGATGCCATTCCTTAGCTCGGTGCACAATTTAAAATGGAACAAACTCCGTGGGGCAAAGTTAGAATTTTTTGAACGTTCGCGAGGGTGGTTTTTGGCTGCTAGGGGTGCCTTCCGCCAGGGATATCGAGATGCGACTTTTTTTAGATTGTTCCTGATGCCATTCCTTAGCTCGGTGCACAATTTAAAATGGCACAAACTCCGTGGGGCAAAGTTAGAATTTTTTGAACGTTCGCGAGGGTGGTTTTTGGCTGCTAGGGGTGCCTTCCGCCAGGGATATCGAGATGCGACTTTTTTTAGATTGTTCCTGATGCCATTCCTTAGCTCGGTGCACAATTTAAAATGGCACAAACTCCGTGGGGCAAAGTTAGAATTTTTTGAACGTTCGCGAGGGTGGTTTTTGGCTGCTAGGGGTGCCTTCCGCCAGGGATATCGAGATGCGACTTTTTTTAGCTTGTTCCTGATGCCATTCCTTAGCTCGGTGCACAATTTAAAATGGAACAAACTCCGTGGGGCAAAGTTAGAATTTTTTGAACGTTCGCGAGGGTGGTTTTTGGCTGCTAGGGGTGCCTTCCGCCAGGGATATCGAGATGCGACTTTTTTTAGCTTGTTCCTGATGCCATTCCTTAGCTCGGTGCACAATTTAAAATGGAACAAACTCCGTGGGGCAAAGTTAGAATTTTTTGAACGTTCGCGAGGGTGGTTTTTGGCTGCTAGGGGTGCCTTCCGCCAGGGATATCGAGATGCGACTTTTTTTAGATTGTTCCTGATGCCATTCCTTAGCTCGGTGCACAATTTAAAATGGAACAAACTCCGTGGGGCAAAGTTAGAATTTTTTGAACGTTCGCGAGGGTGGTTTTTGGCTGCTAGGGGTGCCTTCCGCCAGGGATATCGAGATGCGACTTTTTTTAGATTGTTCCTGATGCCATTCCTTAGCTCGGTGCACAATTTAAAATGGAACAAACTCCGTGGGGCAAAGTTAGAATTTTTTGAACGTTCGCGAGGGTGGTTTTTGGCTGCTAGGGGTGCCTTCCGCCAGGGATATCGAGATGCGACTTTTTTTAGATTGTTCCTGATGCCATTCCTTAGCTCGGTGCACAATTTAAAATGGAGCAAACTCCGTGGGGCAAAGTTAGAATTTTTTGAACGTTCGCGAGGGTGGTTTTTGGCTGCTAGGGGTTCCTTCCGCCAGGGATATCGAGATGCGACTTTTTTTAGATTGTTCCTGATGCCATTCCTTAGCTCGGTGCACAATTTAAAATGGAACAAACTCCGTGGGGCAAAGTTAGAATTTTTTGAACGTTCGCGAGGGTGGTTTTTGGCTGCTAGGGGTGCCTTCCGCCAGGGATATCGAGATGCGACTTTTTTTAGATTGTTCCTGATGCCATTCCTTAGCTCGGTGCACAATTTAAAATGGAACAAACTCCGTGGGGCAAAGTTAGAATTTTTTGAACGTTCGCGAGGGTGGTTTTTGGCTGCTAGGGGTGCCTTCCGCCAGGGATATCGAGATGCGACTTTTTTTAGATTGTTCCTGATGCCATTCCTTAGCTCGGTGCACAATTTAAAATGGAACAAACTCCGTGGGGCAAAGTTAGAATTTTTTGAACGTTCGCGAGGGTGGTTTTTGGCTGCTAGGGGTGCCTTCCGCCAGGGATATCGAGATGCGACTTTTTTTAGATTGTTCCTGATGCCATTCCTTAGCTCGGTGCAGAATTTAAAATGGAACAAACTCCGTGGGGCAAAGTTAGAATTTTTTGAACGTTCGCGAGGGTGGTTTTTGGCTGCTAGGGGTGCCTTCCGCCAGGGATATCGAGATGCGACTTTTTTTAGATTGTTCCTGATGCCATTCCTTAGCTCGGTGCTCAATTTAAAATGGAACAAACTCCGTGGGGCAAAGTTAGAATTTTTTGAACGTTCGCGAGGGTGGTTTTTGGCTGCTAGGGGTGCCTTCCGCCAGGGATATCGAGATGCGACTTTTTTTAGATTGTTCCTGATGCCATTCCTTAGCTCGGTGCAAAATTTAAAATGGAACAAACTCCGTGGGGCAAAGTTAGAATTTTTTGAACGTTCGCGAGGGTGGTTTTTGGCTGCTAGGGGTGCCTTCCGCCAGGGATATCGAGATGCGACTTTTTTTAGATTGTTCCTGATGCCATTCCTTAGCTCGGTGCACAATTTAAAATGGAACAAACTCCGTGGGGCAAAGTTAGAATTTTTTGAACGTTCGCGATGGTGGTTTTTGGCTGCTAGGGGTGCCTTCCGCCAGGGATATCGAGATGCGACTTTTTTTAGATTGTTCCTGATGCCATTCCTTAGCTCGGTGCACAATTTAAAATGGAACAAACTCCGTGGGGCAAAGTTAGAATTTTTTGAACGTTCGCGAGGGTGGTTTTTGGCTGCTAGGGGTGCCTTCCGCCAGGGATATCGAGATGCGACTTTTTTTAGATTGTTCCTGATGCCATTCCTTAGCTCGGTGCACAATTTAAAATGGAACAAACTCCGTGGGGCAAAGTTAGAATTTTTTGAACGTTCGCGAGGGTGGTTTTTGGCTGCTAGGGGTTCCTTCCGCCAGGGATATCGAGATGCGACTTTTTTTAGATTGTTCCTGATGCCATTCCTTAGCTCGGTGCACAATTTAAAATGGAACAAACTCCGTGGGGCAAAGTTAGAATTTTTTGAACGTTCGCGAGGGTGGTTTTTGGCTGCTAGGGGTGCCTTCCGCCAGGGATATCGAGATGCGACTTTTTTTAGATTGTTCCTGATGCCATTCCTTAGCTCGGTGCACAATTTAAAATGGAACAAACTCCGTGGGGCAAAGTTAGAATTTTTTGAACGTTCGCGAGGGTGGTTTTTGGCTGCTAGGGGTGCCTTCCGCCAGGGATATCGAGATGCGACTTTTTTTAGATTGTTCCTGATGCCATTCCTTAGCTCGGTGCACAATTTAAAATGGAACAAACTCCGTGGGGCAAAGTTAGAATTTTGTGAACGTTCGCGAGGGTGGTTTTTGGCTGCTAGGGGTGCCTTCCGCCAGGGATATCGAGATGCGACTTTTTTTAGATTGTTCCTCATGCCATTCCTTAGCTCGGTGCACAATTTAAAATGGAACAAACTCCGTGAGGCAAAGTTAGAATTTTTTGAACGTTCGCGAGGGTGGTTTTTGGCTGCTAGGGGTGCCTTCCGCCAGGGATATCGAGATGCGACTTTTTTTAGATTGTTCCGGATGCCATTCCTTAGCTCGGTGCACAATTTAAAATGGAACAAACTCCGTGGGGCAAAGTTAGAATTTTTTGAACGTTCGCGAGGGTGGTTTTTGGCTGCTAGGGGTGCCTTCCGCCAGGGATATCGAGATGCGACTTTTTTTAGATTGTTCCTGATGCCATTCCTTAGCTCGGTGCACAATTTAAAATGGAACAAACTCCGTGGGGCAAAGTTAGAATTTTTTGAACGTTCGCGAGGGTGGTTTTTGGCTGCTAGGGGTGCCTTCCGCCAGGGATATCGAGATGCGACTTTTTTTAGATTGTTCCTGATGCCATTCCTTAGCTCGGTGCACAATTTAAAATGGAACAAACTCCGTGGAGCAAAGTTAGAATTTTTTGAACGTTCGCGAGGGTGGTTTTTGGCTGCTAGGGGTGCCTTCCGCCAGGGATATCGAGATGCGACTTTTTTTAGATTGTTCCTGATGCCATTCCTTAGCTCGGTGCACAATTTAAAATGGAACAAACTCCGTGGGGCAAAGTTAGAATTTTTTGAACGTTCGCGAGGGTGGTTTTTGGCTGCTAGGGGTGCCTTCCGCCAGGGATATCGAGATGCGACTTTTTTTAGATTGTTCCTGATGCCATTCCTTAGCTCGGTGCACAATTTAAAATGGAACAAACTCCGTGGGGCAAAGTTAGAATTTTTTGAACGTTCGCGAGGGTGGTTTTTGGCTGCTAGGGGTGCCTTCCGCCAGGGATATCGAGATGCGACTTTTTTTAGATTGTTCCTGATGCCATTCCTTAGCTCGGTGCACAATTTAAAATGGAACAAACTACGTGGGGCAAAGTTAGAATTTTTTGAACGTTCGCGAGGGTGGTTTTTGGCTGCTAGGGGTGCCTTCCGCCAGGGATATCGAGATGCGACTTTTTTTAGATTGTTCCTGATGCCATTCCTTAGCTCGGTGCACAATTTAAAATGGAACAAACTCCGTGGGGCAAAGTTAGAATTTTTTGAACGTTCGCGAGGGTGGTTTTTGGCTGCTAGGGGTGCCTTCCGCCAGGGATATCGAGATGCGACTTTTTTTAGATTGTTCCTGATGCCATTCCTTAGCTCGGTGCACAATTTAAAATGGAACAAACTCCGTGGGGCAAAGTTAGAATTTTTTGAACGTTCGCGAGGGTGGTTTTTGGCTGCTAGGGGTGCCTTCCGCCAGGGATATCGAGATGCGACTTTTTTTAGATTGTTCCTGATGCCATTCCTTAGCTCGGTGCACAATTTAAAATGGAACAAACTCCGTGGGGCAAAGTTAGAATTTTTTGAACGTTCGCGAGGGTGGTTTTTGGCTGCTAGGGGTGCCTTCCGCCAGGGATATCGAGATGCGACTTTTTTTAGATTGTTCCTGATGCCATTCCTTAGCTCGGTGCACAATTTAAAATGGAACAAACTCCGTGGGGCAAAGTTAGAATTTTTTGAACGTTCGCGAGGGTGGTTTTTGGCTGCTAGGGGTGCCTTCCGCCAGGGATATCGAGATGCGACTTTTTTTAGATTGTTCCTGATGCCATTCCTTAGCTCGGTGCACAATTTAAAATGGAACAAACTCCGTGGGGCAAAGTTAGAATTTTTTGAACGTTCGCGAGGGTGGTTTTTGGCTGCTAGGGGTGCCTTCCGCCAGGGATATCGAGATGCGACTTTTTTTAGATTGTTCCTGATGCCATTCCTTAGCTCGGTGCACAATTTAAAATGGAACAAACTCCGTGGGGCAAAGTTAGAATTTTTTGAACGTTCGCGAGGGTGGTTTTTGGCTGCTAGGGGTGCCTTCCGCCAGGGATATCGAGATGCGACTTTTTTTAGATTGTTCCTCATGCCATTCCTTAGCTCGGTGCACAATTTAAAATGGAACAAACTCCGTGGGGCAAAGTTAGAATTTTTTGAACGTTCGCGAGGGTGGTTTTTGGCTGCTAGGGGTGCCTTCCGCCAGGGATATCGAGATGCGACTTTTTTTAGATTGTTCCTGATGCCATTCCTTAGCTCGGTGCACAATTTAAAATGGAACAAACTCCGTGGGGCAAAGTTAGAATTTTTTGAACGTTCGCGAGGGTGGTTTTTGGCTGCTAGGGGTGCCTTCCGCCAGGGATATCGAGATGCGACTTTTTTTAGATTGTTCCTGATGCCATTCCTTAGCTCGGTGCACAATTTAAAATGGAACAAACTCCGTGGGGCAAAGTTAGAATTTTTTGAACGTTCGCGAGGGTGGTTTTTGGCTGCTAGGGGTGCCTTCCGCCAGGGATATCGAGATGCGACTTTTTTTAGATTGTTCCTCATGCCATTCCTTAGCTCGGTGCACAATTTAAAATGGAACAAACTCCGTGGGGCAAAGTTAGAATTTTTTGAACGTTCGCGAGGGTGGTTTTTGGCTGCTAGGGGTGCCTTCCGCCAGGGATATCGAGATGCGACTTTTTTTAGATTGTTCCTGATGCCATTCCTTAGCTCGGTGCACAATTTAAAATGGAACAAACTCCGTGGGGCAAAGTTAGAATTTTTTGAACGTTCGCGAGGGTGGTTTTTGGCTGCTAGGGGTGCCTTCCGCCAGGGATATCGAGATGCGACTTTTTTTAGATTGTTCCTGATGCCATTCCTTAGCTCGGTGCACAATTTAAAATGGAACAAACTCCGTGGGGCAAAGTTAGAATTTTTTGAACGTTCGCGAGGGTGGTTTTTGGCTGCTAGGGGTTCCTTCCGCCAGGGATATCGAGATGCGACTTTTTTTAGATTGTTCCTGATGCCATTCCTTAGCTCGGTGCACAATTTAAAATGGAACAAACTCCGTGGGGCAAAGTTAGAATTTTTTGAACGTTCGCGAGGGTGGTTTTTGGCTGCTAGGGGTGCCTTCCGCCAGGGATATCGAGATGCGACTTTTTTTAGATTGTTCCTGATGCCATTCCTTAGCTCGGTGCACAATTTAAAATGGAACAAACTCCGTGGGGCAAAGTTAGAATTTTTTGAACGTTCGCGAGGGTGGTTTTTGGCTGCTAGGGGTGCCTTCCGCCAGGGATATCGAGATGCGACTTTTTTTAGATTGTTCCTGATGCCATTCCTTAGCTCGGTGCACACTTTAAAATGGAACAAACTCCGTGGGGCAAAGTTAGAATTTTTTGAACGTTCGCGAGGGTGGTTTTTGGCTGCTAGGGGTGCCTTCCGCCAGGGATATCGAGATGCGACTTTTTTTAGATTGTTCCTCATGCCATTCCTTAGCTCGGTGCACAATTTAAAATGGAACAAACTCCGTGGGGCAAAGTTAGAATTTTTTGAACGTTCGCGAGGGTGGTTTTTGGCTGCTAGGGGTGCCTTCCGCCAGGGATATCGAGATGCGACTTTTTTTAGATTGTTCCTGATGCCATTCCTTAGCTCGGTGCACAATTTAAAATGGAACAAACTCCGTGGGGCAAAGTTAGAATTTTTTGATCGTTCGCGAGGGTGGTTTTTGGCTGCTAGGGGTGCCTTCCGCCAGGGATATCGAGATGCGACTTTTTTTAGATTGTTCCTGATGCCATTCCTTAGCTCGGTGCACAATTTAAAATGGAACAAACTCCGTGGGGCAAAGTTAGAATTTTTTGAACGTTCGCGAGGGTGGTTTTTGGCTGCTAGGGGTGCCTTCCGCCAGGGATATCGAGATGCGACTTTTTTTAGATTGTTCCTGATGCCATTCCTTAGCTCGGTGCACAATTTAAAATGGAACAAACTCCGTGGGGCAAAGTTAGAATTTTTTGAACGTTCGCGAGGGTGGTTTTTGGCTGCTAGGGGTGCCTTCCGCCAGGGATATCGAGATGCGACTTTTTTTAGATTGTTCCTGATGCCATTCCTTAGCTCGGTGCACAATTTAAAATGGAACAAACTCCGTGGGGCAAAGTTAGAATTTTTTGAACGTTCGCGAGGGTGGTTTTTGGCTGCTAGGGGTGCCTTCCGCCAGGGATATCGAGATGCGACTTTTTTTAGATTGTTCCTGATGCCATTCCTTAGCTCGGTGCACAATTTAAAATGGAACAAACTCCGTGGGGCAAAGTTAGAATTTTTTGAACGTTCGCGAGGGTGGTTTTTGGCTGCTAGGGGTGCCTTCCGCCAGGGATATCGAGATGCGACTTTTTTTAGATTGTTCCTGATGCCATTCCTTAGCTCGGTGCACAATTTAAAATGGAACAAACTCCGTGGGGCAAAGTTAGAATTTTTTGAACGTTCGCGAGGGTGGTTTTTGGCTGCTAGGGGTGCCTTCCGCCAGGGATATCGAGATGCGACTTTTTTTAGATTGTTCCTGATGCCATTCCTTAGCTCGGTGCACAATTTAAAATGGAACAAACTCCGTGGGGCAAAGTTAGAATTTTTTGAACGTTCGCGAGGGTGGTTTTTGGCTGCTAGGGGTGCCTTCCGCCAGGGATATCGAGATGCGACTTTTTTTAGATTGTTCCTGATGCCATTCCTTAGCTCGGTGCACAATTTAAAATGGAACAAACTCCGTGGGGCAAAGTTAGAATTTTTTGAACGTTCGCGAGGGTGGTTTTTGGCTGCTAGGGGTGCCTTCCGCCAGGGATATCGAGATGCGACTTTTTTTAGATTGTTCCTGATGTCATTCCTTAGCTCGGTGCACAATTTAAAATGGAACAAACTCCGTGGGGCAAAGTTAGAATTTTTTGAACGTTCGCGAGGGTGGTTTTTGGCTGCTAGGGGTGCCTTCCGCCAGGGATATCGAGATGCGACTTTTTTTAGATTGTTCCTGATGCCATTCCTTAGCTCGGTGCACAATTTAAAATGGAACAAACTCCGTGGGGCAAAGTTAGAATTTTTTGAACGTTCGCGAGGGTGGTTTTTGGCTGCTAGGGGTGCCTTCCGCCAGGGATATCGAGATGCGACTTTTTTTAGATTGTTCCTGATGCCATTCCTTAGCTCGGTGCACAATTTAAAATGGAACAAACTCCGTGGGGCAAAGTTAGAATTTTTTGAACGTTCGCGAGGGTGGTTTTTGGCTGCTAGGGGTGCCTTCCGCCAGGGATATCGAGATGCGACTTTTTTTAGATTGTTCCTGATGCCATTCCTTAGCTCGGTGCACAATTTAAAATGGAGCAAACTCCGTGGGGCAAAGTTAGAATTTTTTGAACGTTCGCGAGGGTGGTTTTTGGCTGCTAGGGGTGCCTTCCGCCAGGGATATCGAGATGCGACTTTTTTTAGATTGTTCCTGATGCCATTCCTTAGCTCGGTGCACAATTTAAAATGGAGCAAACTCCGTGGGGCAAAGTTAGAATTTTTTGAACGTTCGCGAGGGTGGTTTTTGGCTGCTAGGGGTGCCTTCCGCCAGGGATATCGAGATGCGACTTTTTTTAGATTGTTCCTGATGCCATTCCTTAGCTCGGTGCACAATTTAAAATGGAACAAACTCCGTGGGGCAA
Organism: Tiphia femorata; assembly: GCA_944319695.1. Taxonomy (NCBI): domain Eukaryota; kingdom Metazoa; phylum Arthropoda; class Insecta; order Hymenoptera; family Tiphiidae; genus Tiphia; species Tiphia femorata. The sequence goes on along the minus strand of OX090896.1, from coordinate 12,111,568 downwards.
AGTTAGAATTTTTTGAACGTTCGCGAGGGTGGTTTTTGGCTGCTAGGGGTGCCTTCCGCCAGGGATATCGAGATGCGACTTTTTTTAGATTGTTCCTGATGCCATTCCTTAGCTCGGTGCACAATTTAAAATGGAACAAACTCCGTGGGGCAAAGTTAGAATTTTTTGAACGTTCGCGAGGGTGGTTTTTGGCTGCTAGGGGTGCCTTCCGCCAGGGATATCGAGATGCGACTTTTTTTAGATTGTTCCTGATGCCATTCCTTAGCTCGGTGCACAATTTAAAATGGAGCAAACTCCGTGGGGCAAAGTTAGAATTTTTTGAACGTTCGCGAGGGTGGTTTTTGGCTGCTAGGGGTGCCTTTCGCCAGGGATATCGAGATGCGACTTTTTTTAGATTGTTCCTGATGCCATTCCTTAGCTCGGTGCACAATTTAAAATGGAGCAAACTCCGTGGGGCAAAGTTAGAATTTTTTGAACGTTCGCGAGGGTGGTTTTTGGCTGCTAGGGGTGCCTTCCGCCAGGGATATCGAGATGCGACTTTTTTTAGATTGTTCCTGATGCCATTCCTTAGCTCGGTGCACAATTTAAAATGGAACAAACTCCGTGGGGCAAAGTTAGAATTTTTTGAACGTTCGCGAGGGTGGTTTTTGGCTGCTAGGGGTGCCTTCCGCCAGGGATATCGAGATGCGACTTTTTTTAGATTGTTCCTGATGCCATTCCTTAGCTCGGTGCACAATTTAAAATGGAACAAACTCCGTGGGGCAAAGTTAGAATTTTTTGAACGTTCGCGAGGGTGGTTTTTGGCTGCTAGGGGTGCCTTCCGCCAGGGATATCGAGATGCGACTTTTTTTAGATTGTTCCTGATGCCATTCCTTAGCTCGGTGCACAATTTAAAATGGAACAAACTCCGTGGGGCAAAGTTAGAATTTTTTGAACGTTCGCGAGGGTGGTTTTTGGCTGCTAGGGGTGCCTTCCGCCAGGGATATCGAGATGCGACTTTTTTTAGATTGTTCCTGATGCCATTCCTTAGCTCGGTGCACAATTTAAAATGGAACAAACTCCGTGGGGCAAAGTTAGAATTTTTTGAACGTTCGCGAGGGTGGTTTTTGGCTGCTAGGGGTGCCTTCCGCCAGGGATATCGAGATGCGACTTTTTTTAGATTGTTCCTGATGCCATTCCTTAGCTCGGTGCACAATTTAAAATGGCACAAACTCCGTGGGGCAAAGTTAGAATTTTTTGAACGTTCGCGAGGGTGGTTTTTGGCTGCTAGGGGTGCCTTCCGCCAGGGATATCGAGATGCGACTTTTTTTAGATTGTTCCTGATGCCATTCCTTAGCTCGGTGCACAATTTAAAATGGCACAAACTCCGTGGGGCAAAGTTAGAATTTTTTGAACGTTCGCGAGGGTGGTTTTTGGCTGCTAGGGGTGCCTTCCGCCAGGGATATCGAGATGCGACTTTTTTTAGCTTGTTCCTGATGCCATTCCTTAGCTCGGTGCACAATTTAAAATGGAACAAACTCCGTGGGGCAAAGTTAGAATTTTTTGAACGTTCGCGAGGGTGGTTTTTGGCTGCTAGGGGTGCCTTCCGCCAGGGATATCGAGATGCGACTTTTTTTAGCTTGTTCCTGATGCCATTCCTTAGCTCGGTGCACAATTTAAAATGGAACAAACTCCGTGGGGCAAAGTTAGAATTTTTTGAACGTTCGCGAGGGTGGTTTTTGGCTGCTAGGGGTGCCTTCCGCCAGGGATATCGAGATGCGACTTTTTTTAGATTGTTCCTGATGCCATTCCTTAGCTCGGTGCACAATTTAAAATGGAACAAACTCCGTGGGGCAAAGTTAGAATTTTTTGAACGTTCGCGAGGGTGGTTTTTGGCTGCTAGGGGTGCCTTCCGCCAGGGATATCGAGATGCGACTTTTTTTAGATTGTTCCTGATGCCATTCCTTAGCTCGGTGCACAATTTAAAATGGAACAAACTCCGTGGGGCAAAGTTAGAATTTTTTGAACGTTCGCGAGGGTGGTTTTTGGCTGCTAGGGGTGCCTTCCGCCAGGGATATCGAGATGCGACTTTTTTTAGATTGTTCCTGATGCCATTCCTTAGCTCGGTGCACAATTTAAAATGGAGCAAACTCCGTGGGGCAAAGTTAGAATTTTTTGAACGTTCGCGAGGGTGGTTTTTGGCTGCTAGGGGTTCCTTCCGCCAGGGATATCGAGATGCGACTTTTTTTAGATTGTTCCTGATGCCATTCCTTAGCTCGGTGCACAATTTAAAATGGAACAAACTCCGTGGGGCAAAGTTAGAATTTTTTGAACGTTCGCGAGGGTGGTTTTTGGCTGCTAGGGGTGCCTTCCGCCAGGGATATCGAGATGCGACTTTTTTTAGATTGTTCCTGATGCCATTCCTTAGCTCGGTGCACAATTTAAAATGGAACAAACTCCGTGGGGCAAAGTTAGAATTTTTTGAACGTTCGCGATGGTGGTTTTTGGCTGCTAGGGGTGCCTTCCGCCAGGGATATCGAGATGCGACTTTTTTTAGATTGTTCCTGATGCCATTCCTTAGCTCGGTGCACAATTTAAAATGGAACAAACTCCGTGGGGCAAAGTTAGAATTTTTTGAACGTTCGCGAGGGTGGTTTTTGGCTGCTAGGGGTGCCTTCCGCCAGGGATATCGAGATGCGACTTTTTTTAGATTGTTCCTGATGCCATTCCTTAGCTCGGTGCACAATTTAAAATGGAACAAACTCCGTGGGGCAAAGTTAGAATTTTTTGAACGTTCGCGAGGGTGGTTTTTGGCTGCTAGGGGTTCCTTCCGCCAGGGATATCGAGATGCGACTTTTTTTAGATTGTTCCTGATGCCATTCCTTAGCTCGGTGCACAATTTAAAATGGAACAAACTCCGTGGGGCAAAGTTAGAATTTTTTGAACGTTCGCGAGGGTGGTTTTTGGCTGCTAGGGGTGCCTTCCGCCAGGGATATCGAGATGCGACTTTTTTTAGATTGTTCCTGATGCCATTCCTTAGCTCGGTGCACAATTTAAAATGGAACAAACTCCGTGGGGCAAAGTTAGAATTTTTTGAACGTTCGCGAGGGTGGTTTTTGGCTGCTAGGGGTGCCTTCCGCCAGGGATATCGAGATGCGACTTTTTTTAGATTGTTCCTGATGCCATTCCTTAGCTCGGTGCACAATTTAAAATGGAACAAACTCCGTGGGGCAAAGTTAGAATTTTGTGAACGTTCGCGAGGGTGGTTTTTGGCTGCTAGGGGTGCCTTCCGCCAGGGATATCGAGATGCGACTTTTTTTAGATTGTTCCTCATGCCATTCCTTAGCTCGGTGCACAATTTAAAATGGAACAAACTCCGTGGGGCAAAGTTAGAATTTTTTGAACGTTCGCGAGGGTGGTTTTTGGCTGCTAGGGGTGCCTTCCGCCAGGGATATCGAGATGCGACTTTTTTTAGATTGTTCCTGATGCCATTCCTTAGCTCGGTGCACAATTTAAAATGGAACAAACTCCGTGGGGCAAAGTTAGAATTTTTTGAACGTTCGCGAGGGTGGTTTTTGGCTGCTAGGGGTGCCTTCCGCCAGGGATATCGAGATGCGACTTTTTTTAGATTGTTCCTGATGCCATTCCTTAGCTCGGTGCACAATTTAAAATGGAACAAACTCCGTGGGGCAAAGTTAGAATTTTTTGAACGTTCGCGAGGGTGGTTTTTGGCTGCTAGGGGTGCCTTCCGCCAGGGATATCGAGATGCGACTTTTTTTAGATTGTTCCTGATGCCATTCCTTAGCTCGGTGCACAATTTAAAATGGAACAAACTCCGTGGGGCAAAGTTAGAATTTTTTGAACGTTCGCGAGGGTGGTTTTTGGCTGCTAGGGGTGCCTTCCGCCAGGGATATCGAGATGCGACTTTTTTTAGATTGTTCCTGATGCCATTCCTTAGCTCGGTGCACAATTTAAAATGGAACAAACTCCGTGGGGCAAAGTTAGAATTTTTTGAACGTTCGCGAGGGTGGTTTTTGGCTGCTAGGGGTGCCTTCCGCCAGGGATATCGAGATGCGACTTTTTTTAGATTGTTCCTGATGCCATTCCTTAGCTCGGTGCACAATTTAAAATGGAACAAACTCCGTGGAGCAAAGTTAGAATTTTTTGAACGTTCGCGAGGGTGGTTTTTGGCTGCTAGGGGTGCCTTCCGCCAGGGATATCGAGATGCGACTTTTTTTAGATTGTTCCTGATGCCATTCCTTAGCTCGGTGCACAATTTAAAATGGAACAAACTCCGTGGGGCAAAGTTAGAATTTTTTGAACGTTCGCGAGGGTGGTTTTTGGCTGCTAGGGGTGCCTTCCGCCAGGGATATCGAGATGCGACTTTTTTTAGATTGTTCCTGATGCCATTCCTTAGCTCGGTGCACAATTTAAAATGGAACAAACTCCGTGGGGCAAAGTTAGAATTTTTTGAACGTTCGCGAGGGTGGTTTTTGGCTGCTAGGGGTGCCTTCCGCCAGGGATATCGAGATGCGACTTTTTTTAGATTGTTCCTGATGCCATTCCTTAGCTCGGTGCACAATTTAAAATGGAACAAACTCCGTGGGGCAAAGTTAGAATTTTTTGAACGTTCGCGAGGGTGGTTTTTGGCTGCTAGGGGTGCCTTCCGCCAGGGATATCGAGATGCGACTTTTTTTAGATTGTTCCTGATGCCATTCCTTAGCTCGGTGCACAATTTAAAATGGAACAAACTCCGTGGGGCAAAGTTAGAATTTTTTGAACGTTCGCGAGGGTGGTTTTTGGCTGCTAGGGGTGCCTTCCGCCAGGGATATCGAGATGCGACTTTTTTTAGATTGTTCCTGATGCCATTCCTTAGCTCGGTGCACAATTTAAAATGGAACAAACTCCGTGGGGCAAAGTTAGAATTTTTTGAACGTTCGCGAGGGTGGTTTTTGGCTGCTAGGGGTGCCTTCCGCCAGGGATATCGAGATGCGACTTTTTTTAGATTGTTCCTGATGCCATTCCTTAGCTCGGTGCACAATTTAAAATGGAACAAACTCCGTGGGGCAAAGTTAGAATTTTTTGAACGTTCGCGAGGGTGGTTTTTGGCTGCTAGGGGTGCCTTCCGCCAGGGATATCGAGATGCGACTTTTTTTAGATTGTTCCTGATGCCATTCCTTAGCTCGGTGCACAATTTAAAATGGAACAAACTCCGTGGGGCAAAGTTAGAATTTTTTGAACGTTCGCGAGGGTGGTTTTTGGCTGCTAGGGGTGCCTTCCGCCAGGGATATCGAGATGCGACTTTTTTTAGATTGTTCCTGATGCCATTCCTTAGCTCGGTGCACAATTTAAAATGGAACAAACTCCGTGGGGCAAAGTTAGAATTTTTTGAACGTTCGCGAGGGTGGTTTTTGGCTGCTAGGGGTGCCTTCCGCCAGGGATATCGAGATGCGACTTTTTTTAGATTGTTCCTGATGCCATTCCTTAGCTCGGTGCACAATTTAAAATGGAACAAACTCCGTGGGGCAAAGTTAGAATTTTTTGAACGTTCGCGAGGGTGGTTTTTGGCTGCTAGGGGTGCCTTCCGCCAGGGATATCGAGATGCGACTTTTTTTAGATTGTTCCTCATGCCATTCCTTAGCTCGGTGCACAATTTAAAATGGAACAAACTCCGTGGGGCAAAGTTAGAATTTTTTGAACGTTCGCGAGGGTGGTTTTTGGCTGCTAGGGGTGCCTTCCGCCAGGGATATCGAGATGCGACTTTTTTTAGATTGTTCCTGATGCCATTCCTTAGCTCGGTGCACAATTTAAAATGGAACAAACTCCGTGGGGCAAAGTTAGAATTTTTTGAACGTTCGCGAGGGTGGTTTTTGGCTGCTAGGGGTGCCTTCCGCCAGGGATATCGAGATGCGACTTTTTTTAGATTGTTCCTGATGCCATTCCTTAGCTCGGTGCACAATTTAAAATGGAACAAACTCCGTGGGGCAAAGTTAGAATTTTTTGAACGTTCGCGAGGGTGGTTTTTGGCTGCTAGGGGTGCCTTCCGCCAGGGATATCGAGATGCGACTTTTTTTAGATTGTTCCTGATGCCATTCCTTAGCTCGGTGCACAATTTAAAATGGAACAAACTCCGTGGGGCAAAGTTAGAGTTTTTTGAACGTTCGCGAGGGTGGTTTTTGGCTGCTAGGGGTGCCTTCCGCCAGGGATATCGAGATGCGACTTTTTTTAGATTGTTCCTGATGCCATTCCTTAGCTCGGTGCACAATTTAAAATGGAACAAACTCCGTGGGGCAAAGTTAGAATTTTTTGAACGTTCGCGAGGGTGGTTTTTGGCTGCTAGGGGTGCCTTCCGCCAGGGATATCGAGATGCGACTTTTTTTAGATTGTTCCTCATGCCATTCCTTAGCTCGGTGCACAATTTAAAATGGAACAAACTCCGTGGGGCAAAGTTAGAATTTTTTGAACGTTCGCGAGGGTGGTTTTTGGCTGCTAGGGGTGCCTTCCGCCAGGGATATCGAGATGCGACTTTTTTTAGATTGTTCCTGATGCCATTCCTTAGCTCGGTGCACAATTTAAAATGGAACAAACTCCGTGGGGCAAAGTTAGAATTTTTTGAACGTTCGCGAGGGTGGTTTTTGGCTGCTAGGGGTGCCTTCCGCCAGGGATATCGAGATGCGACTTTTTTTAGATTGTTCCTGATGCCATTCCTTAGCTCGGTGCACAATTTAAAATGGAACAAACTCCGTGGGGCAAAGTTAGAATTTTTTGAACGTTCGCGAGGGTGGTTTTTGGCTGCTAGGGGTGCCTTCCGCCAGGGATATCGAGATGCGACTTTTTTTAGATTGTTCCTGATGCCATTCCTTAGCTCGGTGCACAATTTAAAATGGAACAAACTCCGTGGGGCAAAGTTAGAATTTTTTGAACGTTCGCGAGGGTGGTTTTTGGCTGCTAGGGGTGCCTTCCGCCAGGGATATCGAGATGCGACTTTTTTTAGATTGTTCCTGATGCCATTCCTTAGCTCGGTGCACAATTTAAAATGGCACAAACTCCGTGGGGCAAAGTTAGAATTTTTTGAACGTTCGCGAGGGTGGTTTTTGGCTGCTAGGGGTGCCTTCCGCCAGGGATATCGAGATGCGACTTTTTTTAGATTGTTCCTGATGCCATTCCTTAGCTCGGTGCACAATTTAAAATGGCACAAACTCCGTGGGGCAAAGTTAGAATTTTTTGAACGTTCGCGAGGGTGGTTTTTGGCTGCTAGGGGTGCCTTCCGCCAGGGATATCGAGATGCGACTTTTTTTAGCTTGTTCCTGATGCCATTCCTTAGCTCGGTGCACAATTTAAAATGGAACAAACTCCGTGGGGCAAAGTTAGAATTTTTTGAACGTTCGCGAGGGTGGTTTTTGGCTGCTAGGGGTGCCTTCCGCCAGGGATATCGAGATGCGACTTTTTTTAGATTGTTCCTGATGCCATTCCTTAGCTCGGTGCACAATTTAAAATGGAACAAACTCCGTGGGGCAAAGTTAGAATTTTTTGAACGTTCGCGAGGGTGGTTTTTGGCTGCTAGGGGTGCCTTCCGCCAGGGATATCGAGATGCGACTTTTTTTAGATTGTTCCTGATGCCATTCCTTAGCTCGGTGCACAATTTAAAATGGAACAAACTCCGTGGGGCAAAGTTAGAATTTTTTGAACGTTCGCGAGGGTGGTTTTTGGCTGCTAGGGGTGCCTTCCGCCAGGGATATCGAGATGCGACTTTTTTTAGATTGTTCCTGATGCCATTCCTTAGCTCGGTGCACAATTTAAAATGGAGCAAACTCCGTGGGGCAAAGTTAGAATTTTTTGAACGTTCGCGAGGGTGGTTTTTGGCTGCTAGGGGTTCCTTCCGCCAGGGATATCGAGATGCGACTTTTTTTAGATTGTTCCTGATGCCATTCCTTAGCTCGGTGCACAATTTAAAATGGAACAAACTCCGTGGGGCAAAGTTAGAATTTTTTGAACGTTCGCGAGGGTGGTTTTTGGCTGCTAGGGGTGCCTTCCGCCAGGGATATCGAGATGCGACTTTTTTTAGATTGTTCCTGATGCCATTCCTTAGCTCGGTGCACAATTTAAAATGGAACAAACTCCGTGGGGCAAAGTTAGAATTTTTTGTACGTTCGCGAGGGTGGTTTTTGGCTGCTAGGGGTGCCTTCCGCCAGGGATATCGAGATGCGACTTTTTTTAGATTGTTCCTGATGCCATTCCTTAGCTCGGTGCACAATTTAAAATGGAACAAACTCCGTGGGGCAAAGTTAGAATTTTTTGAACGTTCGCGAGGGTGGTTTTTGGCTGCTAGGGGTGCCTTCCGCCAGGGATATCGAGATGCGACTTTTTTTAGATTGTTCCTGATGCCATTCCTTAGCTCGGTGCACAATTTAAAATGGAACAAACTCCGTGGGGCAAAGTTAGAATTTTTTGAACGTTCGCGAGGGTGGTTTTTGGCTGCTAGGGGTGCCTTCCGCCAGGGATATCGAGATGCGACTTTTTTTAGATTGTTCCTGATGCCATTCCTTAGCTCGGTGCTCAATTTAAAATGGAACAAACTCCGTGGGGCAAAGTTAGAATTTTTTGAACGTTCGCGAGGGTGGTTTTTGGCTGCTAGGGGTGCCTTCCGCCAGGGATATCGAGATGCGACTTTTTTTAGATTGTTCCTGATGCCATTCCTTAGCTCGGTGCAAAATTTAAAATGGAACAAACTCCGTGGGGCAAAGTTAGAATTTTTTGAACGTTCGCGATGGTGGTTTTTGGCTGCTAGGGGTGCCTTCCGCCAGGGATATCGAGATGCGACTTTTTTTAGATTGTTCCTGATGCCATTCCTTAGCTCGGTGCACAATTTAAAATGGAACAAACTCCGTGGGGCAAAGTTAGAATTTTTTGAACGTTCGCGAGGGTGGTTTTTGGCTGCTAGGGGTGCCTTCCGCCAGGGATATCGAGATGCGACTTTTTTTAGATTGTTCCTGATGCCATTCCTTAGCTCGGTGCACAATTTAAAATGGAACAAACTCCGTGGGGCAAAGTTAGAATTTTTTGAACGTTCGCGAGGGTGGTTTTTGGCTGCTAGGGGTTCCTTCCGCCAGGGATATCGAGATGCGACTTTTTTTAGATTGTTCCTGATGCCATTCCTTAGCTCGGTGCACAATTTAAAATGGAACAAACTCCGTGGGGCAAAGTTAGAATTTTTTGAACGTTCGCGAGGGTGGTTTTTGGCTGCTAGGGGTGCCTTCCGCCAGGGATATCGAGATGCGACTTTTTTTAGATTGTTCCTGATGCCATTCCTTAGCTCGGTGCACAATTTAAAATGGAACAAACTCCGTGGGGCAAAGTTAGAATTTTTTGAACGTTCGCGAGGGTGGTTTTTGGCTGCTAGGGGTGCCTTCCGCCAGGGATATCGAGATGCGACTTTTTTTAGATTGTTCCTGATGCCATTCCTTAGCTCGGTGCACACTTTAAAATGGAACAAACTCCGTGGGGCAAAGTTAGAATTTTTTGAACGTTCGCGAGGGTGGTTTTTGGCTGCTAGGGGTGCCTTCCGCCAGGGATATCGAGATGCGACTTTTTTTAGATTGTTCCTCATGCCATTCCTTAGCTCGGTGCACAATTTAAAATGGAACAAACTCCGTGGGGCAAAGTTAGAATTTTTTGAACGTTCGCGAGGGTGGTTTTTGGCTGCTAGGGGTGCCTTCCGCCAGGGATATCGAGATGCGACTTTTTTTAGATTGTTCCTGATGCCATTCCTTAGCTCGGTGCACAATTTAAAATGGAACAAACTCCGTGGGGCAAAGTTAGAATTTTTTGAACGTTCGCGAGGGTGGTTTTTGGCTGCTAGGGGTGCCTTCCGCCAGGGATATCGAGATGCGACTTTTTTTAGATTGTTCCTGATGCCATTCCTTAGCTCGGTGCACAATTTAAAATGGAACAAACTCCGTGGGGCAAAGTTAGAATTTTTTGAACGTTCGCGAGGGTGGTTTTTGGCTGCTAGGGGTGCCTTCCGCCAGGGATATCGAGATGCGACTTTTTTTAGATTGTTCCTGATGCCATTCCTTAGCTCGGTGCACAATTTAAAATGGAACAAACTCCGTGGGGCAAAGTTAGAATTTTTTGAACGTTCGCGAGGGTGGTTTTTGGCTGCTAGGGGTGCCTTCCGCCAGGGATATCGAGATGCGACTTTTTTTAGATTGTTCCTGATGCCATTCCTTAGCTCGGTGCACAATTTAAAATGGAACAAACTCCGTGGGGCAAAGTTAGAATTTTTTGAACGTTCGCGAGGGTGGTTTTTGGCTGCTAGGGGTGCCTTCCGCCAGGGATATCGAGATGCGACTTTTTTTAGATTGTTCCTGATGCCATTCCTTAGCTCGGTGCACAATTTAAAATGGAACAAACTCCGTGGGGCAAAGTTAGAATTTTTTGAACGTTCGCGAGGGTGGTTTTTGGCTGCTAGGGGTGCCTTCCGCCAGGGATATCGAGATGCGACTTTTTTTAGATTGTTCCTGATGCCATTCCTTAGCTCGGTGCACAATTTAAAATGGAACAAACTCCGTGGGGCAAAGTTAGAATTTTTTGAACGTTCGCGAGGGTGGTTTTTGGCTGCTAGGGGTGCCTTCCGCCAGGGATATCGAGATGCGACTTTTTTTAGATTGTTCCTGATGCCATTCCTTAGCTTGGTGCACAATTTAAAATGGAACAAACTCCGTGGGGCAAAGTTAGAATTTTTTGAACGTTCGCGAGGGTGGTTTTTGGCTGCTAGGGGTGCCTTCCGCCAGGGATATCGAGATGCGACTTTTTTTAGATTGTTCCTGATGCCATTCCTTAGCTCGGTGCACAATTTAAAATGGAGCAAACTCCGTGGGGCAAAGTTATAATTTTTTGAACGTTCGCGAGGGTGGTTTTTGGCTGCTAGGGGTGCCTTCCGCCAGGGATATCGAGATGCGACTTTTTTTAGATTGTTCCTGATGCCATTCCTTAGCTCGGTGCACAATTTAAAATGGAGCAAACTCCGTGGGGCAAAGTTAGAGTTTTTTGAACGTTCGCGAGGGTGGTTTTTGGCTGCTAGGGGTGCCTTCCGCCAGGGATATCGAGATGCGACTTTTTTTAGATTGTTCCTGATGCCATTCCTTAGCTCGGTGCACAATTTAAAATGGAACAAACTCCGTGGGGCAAAGTTAGAATTTTTTGAACGTTCGCGAGGGTGGTTTTTGGCTGCTAGGGGTGCCTTCCGCCAGGGATATCGAGATGCGACTTTTTTTAGATTGTTCCTGATGCCATTCCTTAGCTCGGTGCACAATTTAAAATGGAACAAACTCCGTGGGGCAAAGTTAGAATTTTTTGAACGTTCGCGAGGGTGGTTTTTGGCTGCTAGGGGTGCCTTCCGCCAGGGATATCGAGATGCGACTTTTTTTAGATTGTTCCTGATGCCATTCCTTAGCTCGGTGCACAATTTAAAATGGAGCAAACTCCGTGGGGCAAAGTTAGAATTTTTTGAACGTTCGCGAGGGTGGTTTTTGGCTGCTAGGGGTGCCTTCCGCCAGGGATATCGAGATGCGACTTTTTTTAGATTGTTCCTGATGCCATTCCTTAGCTCGGTGCACAATTTAAAATGGAGCAAACTCCGTGGGGCAAAGTTAGAATTTTTTGAACGTTCGCGAGGGTGGTTTTTGGCTGCTAGGGGTTCCTTCCGCCAGGGATATCGAGATGCGACTTTTTTTAGATTGTTCCTGATGCCATTCCTTAGCTCGGTGCACAATTTAAAATGGAACAAACTCCGTGGGGCAAAGTTAGAATTTTTTGAACGTTCGCGAGGGTGGTTTTTGGCTGCTAGGGGTGCCTTCCGCCAGGGATATCGAGATGCGACTTTTTTTAGATTGTTCCTGATGCCATTCCTTAGCTCGGTGCACAATTTAAAATGGAACAAACTCCGTGGGGCAAAGTTAGAATTTTTTGAACGTTCGCGAGGGTGGTTTTTGGCTGCTAGGGGTGCCTTCCGCCAGGGATATCGAGATGCGACTTTTTTTAGATTGTTCCTCATGCCATTCCTTAGCTCGGTGCACAATTTAAAATGGAACAAACTCCGTGGGGCAAAGTTAGAATTTTTTGAACGTTCGCGAGGGTGGTTTTTGGCTGCTAGGGGTGCCTTCCGCCAGGGATATCGAGATGCGACTTTTTTTAGATTGTTCCTGATGCCATTCCTTAGCTCGGTGCACAATTTAAAATGGAACAAACTCCGTGGGGCAAAGTTAGAATTTTTTGAACGTTCGCGAGGGTGGTTTTTGGCTGCTAGGGGTGCCTTCCGCCAGGGATATCGAGATGCGACTTTTTTTAGATTGTTCCTGATGCCATTCCTTAGCTCGGTGCACAATTTAAAATGGAACAAACTCCGTGGGGCAAAGTTAGAATTTTTTGAACGTTCGCGAGGGTGGTTTTTGGCTGCTAGGGGTGCCTTCCGCCAGGGATATCGAGATGCGACTTTTTTTAGATTGTTCCTCATGCCATTCCTTAGCTCGGTGCACAATTTAAAATGGAACAAACTCCGTGGGGCAAAGTTAGAATTTTTTGAACGTTCGCGAGGGTGGTTTTTGGCTGCTAGGGGTGCCTTCCGCCAGGGATATCGAGATGCGACTTTTTTTAGATTGTTCCTGATGCCATTCCTTAGCTCGGTGCACAATTTAAAATGGAACAAACTCCGTGGGGCAAAGTTAGAATTTTTTGAACGTTCGCGAGGGTGGTTTTTGGCTGCTAGGGGTGCCTTCCGCCAGGGATATCGAGATGCGACTTTTTTTAGATTGTTCCTGATGCCATTCCTTAGCTCGGTGCACAATTTAAAATGGAACAAACTCCGTGGGGCAAAGTTAGAATTTTTTGAACGTTCGCGAGGGTGGTTTTTGGCTGCTAGGGGTGCCTTCCGCCAGGGATATCGAGATGCGACTTTTTTTAGATTGTTCCTGATGCCATTCCTTAGCTCGGTGCACAATTTAAAATGGAACAAACTCCGTGGGGCAAAGTTAGAGTTTTTTGAACGTTCGCGAGGGTGGTTTTTGGCTGCTAGGGGTGCCTTCCGCCAGGGATATCGAGATGCGACTTTTTTTAGATTGTTCCTGATGCCATTCCTTAGCTCGGTGCACAATTTAAAATGGAACAAACTCCGTGGGGCAAAGTTAGAATTTTTTGAACGTTCGCGAGGGTGGTTTTTGGCTGCTAGGGGTGCCTTCCGCCAGGGATATCGAGATGCGACTTTTTTTAGATTGTTCCTCATGCCATTCCTTAGCTCGGTGCACAATTTAAAATGGAACAAACTCCGTGGGGCAAAGTTAGAATTTTTTGAACGTTCGCGAGGGTGGTTTTTGGCTGCTAGGGGTGCCTTCCGCCAGGGATATCGAGATGCGACTTTTTTTAGATTGTTCCTGATGCCATTCCTTAGCTCGGTGCACAATTTAAAATGGAACAAACTCCGTGGGGCAAAGTTAGAATTTTTTGAACGTTCGCGAGGGTGGTTTTTGGCTGCTAGGGGTTCCTTCCGCCAGGGATATCGAGATGCGACTTTTTTTAGATTGTTCCTGATGCCATTCCTTAGCTCGGTGCACAATTTAAAATGGAACAAACTCCGTGGGGCAAAGTTAGAATTTTTTGAACGTTCGCGAGGGTGGTTTTTGGCTGCTAGGGGTGCCTTCCGCCAGGGATATCGAGATGCGACTTTTTTTAGATTGTTCCTGATGCCATTCCTTAGCTCGGTGCACAATTTAAAATGGAACAAACTCCGTGGGGCAAAGTTAGAATTTTTTGAACGTTCGCGAGGGTGGTTTTTGGCTGCTAGGGGTGCCTTCCGCCAGGGATATCGAGATGCGACTTTTTTTAGATTGTTCCTGATGCCATTCCTTAGCTCGGTGCACACTTTAAAATGGAACAAACTCCGTGGGGCAAAGTTAGAATTTTTTGAACGTTCGCGAGGGTGGTTTTTGGCTGCTAGGGGTGCCTTCCGCCAGGGATATCGAGATGCGACTTTTTTTAGATTGTTCCTCATGCCATTCCTTAGCTCGGTGCACAATTTAAAATGGAACAAACTCCGTGGGGCAAAGTTAGAATTTTTTGAACGTTCGCGAGGGTGGTTTTTGGCTGCTAGGGGTGCCTTCCGCCAGGGATATCGAGATGCGACTTTTTTTAGATTGTTCCTGATGCCATTCCTTAGCTCGGTGCACAATTTAAAATGGAACAAACTCCGTGGGGCAAAGTTAGAATTTTTTGAACGTTCGCGAGGGTGGTTTTTGGCTGCTAGGGGTGCCTTCCGCCAGGGATATCGAGATGCGACTTTTTTTAGATTGTTCCTGATGCCATTCCTTAGCTCGGTGCACAATTTAAAATGGAACAAACTCCGTGGGGCAAAGTTAGAATTTTTTGAACGTTCGCGAGGGTGGTTTTTGGCTGCTAGGGGTGCCTTCCGCCAGGGATATCGAGATGCGACTTTTTTTAGATTGTTCCTGATGCCATTCCTTAGCTCGGTGCAGAATTTAAAATGGAACAAACTCCGTGGGGCAAAGTTAGAATTTTTTGAACGTTCGCGAGGGTGGTTTTTGGCTGCTAGGGGTGCCTTCCGCCAGGGATATCGAGATGCGACTTTTTTTAGATTGTTCCTGATGCCATTCCTTAGCTCGGTGCACAATTTAAAATGGAACAAACTCCGTGGGGCAAAGTTAGAATTTTTTGAACGTTCGCGAGGGTGGTTTTTGGCTGCTAGGGGTGCCTTCCGCCAGGGATATCGAGATGCGACTTTTTTTAGATTGTTCCTGATGCCATTCCTTAGCTCGGTGCACAATTTAAAATGGAACAAACTCCGTGGGGCAAAGTTAGAATTTTTTGAACGTTCGCGAGGGTGGTTTTTGGCTGCTAGGGGTGCCTTCCGCCAGGGATATCGAGATGCGACTTTTTTTAGATTGTTCCTGATGCCATTCCTTAGCTCGGTGCACAATTTAAAATGGAACAAACTCCGTGGGGCAAAGTTAGAATTTTTTGAACGTTCGCGAGGGTGGTTTTTGGCTGCTAGGGGTGCCTTCCGCCAGGGATATCGAGATGCGACTTTTTTTAGATTGTTCCTCATGCCATTCCTTAGCTCGGTGCACAATTTAAAATGGAACAAACTCCGTGGGGCAAAGTTAGAATTTTTTGAACGTTCGCGAGGGTGGTTTTTGGCTGCTAGGGGTGCCTTCCGCCAGGGATATCGAGATGCGACTTTTTTTAGATTGTTCCTGATGCCATTCCTTAGCTCGGTGCACAATTTAAAATGGAACAAACTCCGTGGGGCAAAGTTAGAATTTTTTGAACGTTCGCGAGGGTGGTTTTTGGCTGCTAGGGGTGCCTTCCGCCAGGGATATCGAGATGCGACTTTTTTTAGATTGTTCCTGATGCCATTCCTTAGCTCGGTGCACAATTTAAAATGGAACAAACTCCGTGGGGCAAAGTTAGAATTTTTTGAACGTTCGCGAGGGTGGTTTTTGGCTGCTAGGGGTGCCTTCCGCCAGGGATATCGAGATGCGACTTTTTTTAGATTGTTCCTGATGCCATTCCTTAGCTCGGTGCACAATTTAAAATGGAACAAACTCCGTGGGGCAAAGTTAGAATTTTTTGAACGTTCGCGAGGGTGGTTTTTGGCTGCTAGGGGTGCCTTCCGCCAGGGATATCGAGATGCGACTTTTTTTAGATTGTTCCTGATGCCATTCCTTAGCTCGGTGCACAATTTAAAATGGAACAAACTCCGTGGGGCAAAGTTAGAATTTTTTGAACGTTCGCGAGGGTGGTTTTTGGCTGCTAGGGGTGCCTTCCGCCAGGGATATCGAGATGCGACTTTTTTTAGATTGTTCCTGATGCCATTCCTTAGCTCGGTGCACAATTTAAAATGGAGCAAACTCCGTGGGGCAAAGTTATAATTTTTTGAACGTTCGCGAGGGTGGTTTTTGGCTGCTAGGGGTGCCTTCCGCCAGGGATATCGAGATGCGACTTTTTTTAGATTGTTCCTGATGCCATTCCTTAGCTCGGTGCACAATTTAAAATGGAGCAAACTCCGTGGGGCAAAGTTAGAGTTTTTTGAACGTTCGCGAGGGTGGTTTTTGGCTGCTAGGGGTGCCTTCCGCCAGGGATATCGAGATGCGACTTTTTTTAGATTGTTCCTGATGCCATTCCTTAGCTCGGTGCACAATTTAAAATGGAACAAACTCCGTGGGGCAAAGTTAGAATTTTTTGAACGTTCGCGAGGGTGGTTTTTGGCTGCTAGGGGTGCCTTCCGCCAGGGATATCGAGATGCGACTTTTTTTAGATTGTTCCTCATGCCATTCCTTAGCTCGGTGCACAATTTAAAATGGAACAAACTCCGTGGGGCAAAGTTAGAATTTTTTGAACGTTCGCGAGGGTGGTTTTTGGCTGCTAGGGGTGCCTTCCGCCAGGGATATCGAGATGCGACTTTTTTTAGATTGTTCCTGATGCCATTCCTTAGCTCGGTGCACAATTTAAAATGGAACAAACTCCGTGGGGCAAAGTTAGAATTTTTTGAACGTTCGCGAGGGTGGTTTTTGGCTGCTAGGGGTGCCTTCCGCCAGGGATATCGAGATGCGACTTTTTTTAGATTGTTCCTGATGCCATTCCTTAGCTCGGTGCACAATTTAAAATGGAGCAAACTCCGTGGGGCAAAGTTAGAATTTTTTGAACGTTCGCGAGGGTGGTTTTTGGCTGCTAGGGGTGCCTTCCGCCAGGGATATCGAGATGCGACTTTTTTTAGATTGTTCCTGATGCCATTCCTTAGCTCGGTGCACAATTTAAAATGGAGCAAACTCCGTGGGGCAAAGTTAGAATTTTTTGAACGTTCGCGAGGGTGGTTTTTGGTTGCTAGGGGTTCCTTCCGCCAGGGATATCGAGATGCGACTTTTTTTAGATTGTTCCTGATGCCATTCCTTAGCTCGGTGCACAATTTAAAATGGAACAAACTCCGTGGGGCAAAGTTAGAATTTTTTGAACGTTCGCGAGGGTGGTTTTTGGCTGCTAGGGGTGCCTTCCGCCAGGGATATCGAGATGCGACTTTTTTTAGATTGTTCCTGATGCCATTCCTTAGCTCGGTGCACAATTTAAAATGGAACAAACTCCGTGGGGCAAAGTTAGAATTTTTTGAACGTTCGCGAGGGTGGTTTTTGGCTGCTAGGGGTGCCTTCCGCCAGGGATATCGAGATGCGACTTTTTTTAGATTGTTCCTGATGCCATTCCTTAGCTCGGTGCACAATTTAAAATGGAACAAACTCCGTGGGGCAAAGTTAGAATTTTTTGAACGTTCGCGAGGGTGGTTTTTGGCTGCTAGGGGTTCCTTCCGCCAGGGATATCGAGATGCGACTTTTTTTAGATTGTTCCTGATGCCATTCCTTAGCTCGGTGCACAATTTAAAATGGAACAAACTCCGTGGGGCAAAGTTAGAATTTTTTGAACGTTCGCGAGGGTGGTTTTTGGCTGCTAGGGGTGCCTTCCGCCAGGGATATCGAGATGCGACTTTTTTTAGATTGTTCCTGATGCCATTCCTTAGCTCGGTGCACAATTTAAAATGGAACAAACTCCGTGGGGCAAAGTTAGAATTTTTTGAACGTTCGCGAGGGTGGTTTTTGGCTGCTAGGGGTGCCTTCCGCCAGGGATATCGAGATGCGACTTTTTTTAGATTGTTCCTGATGCCATTCCTTAGCTCGGTGCACAATTTAAAATGGAACAAACTCCGTGGGGCAAAGTTAGAATTTTTTGAACGTTCGCGAGGGTGGTTTTTGGCTGCTAGGGGTGCCTTCCGCCAGGGATATCGAGATGCGACTTTTTTTAGATTGTTCCTCATGCCATTCCTTAGCTCGGTGCACAATTTAAAATGGAACAAACTCCGTGGGGCAAAGTTAGAATTTTTTGAACGTTCGCGAGGGTGGTTTTTGGCTGCTAGGGGTGCCTTCCGCCAGGGATATCGAGATGCGACTTTTTTTAGATTGTTCCTGATGCCATTCCTTAGCTCGGTGCACAATTTAAAATGGAACAAACTCCGTGGGGCAAAGTTAGAATTTTTTGAACGTTCGCGAGGGTGGTTTTTGGCTGCTAGGGGTGCCTTCCGCCAGGGATATCGAGATGCGACTTTTTTTAGATTGTTCCTGATGCCATTCCTTAGCTCGGTGCACAATTTAAAATGGAACAAACTCCGTGGGGCAAAGTTAGAATTTTTTGAACGTTCGCGAGGGTGGTTTTTGGCTGCTAGGGGTGCCTTCCGCCAGGGATATCGAGATGCGACTTTTTTTAGATTGTTCCTCATGCCATTCCTTAGCTCGGTGCACAATTTAAAATGGAACAAACTCCGTGGGGCAAAGTTAGAATTTTTTGAACGTTCGCGAGGGTGGTTTTTGGCTGCTAGGGGTGCCTTCCGCCAGGGATATCGAGATGCGACTTTTTTTAGATTGTTCCTGATGCCATTCCTTAGCTCGGTGCACAATTTAAAATGGAACAAACTCCGTGGGGCAAAGTTAGAATTTTTTGAACGTTCGCGAGGGTGGTTTTTGGCTGCTAGGGGTGCCTTCCGCCAGGGATATCGAGATGCGACTTTTTTTAGATTGTTCCTGATGCCATTCCTTAGCTCGGTGCACAATTTAAAATGGAACAAACTCCGTGGGGCAAAGTTAGAATTTTTTGAACGTTCGCGAGGGTGGTTTTTGGCTGCTAGGGGTGCCTTCCGCCAGGGATATCGAGATGCGACTTTTTTTAGATTGTTCCTGATGCCATTCCTTAGCTCGGTGCACAATTTAAAATGGAACAAACTCCGTGGGGCAAAGTTAGAATTTTTTGAACGTTCGCGAGGGTGGTTTTTGGCTGCTAGGGGTGCCTTCCGCCAGGGATATCGAGATGCGACTTTTTTTAGATTGTTCCTGATGCCATTCCTTAGCTCGGTGCACAATTTAAAATGGAACAAACTCCGTGGGGCAAAGTTAGAATTTTTTGAACGTTCGCGAGGGTGGTTTTTGGCTGCTAGGGGTGCCTTCCGCCAGGGATATCGAGATGCGACTTTTTTTAGATTGTTCCTGATGCCATTCCTTAGCTCGGTGCACAATTTAAAATGGAGCAAACTCCGTGGGGCAAAGTTAGAATTTTTTGAACGTTCGCGAGGGTGGTATTTGGCTGCTAGGGGTGCCTTCCGCCAGGGATATCGAGATGCGACTTTTTTTAGATTGTTCCTGATGCCATTCCTTAGCTCGGTGCACAATTTAAAATGGAGCAAACTCCGTGGGGCAAAGTTAGAATTTTTTGAACGTTCGCGAGGGTGGTTTTTGGCTGCTAGGGGTTCCTTCCGCCAGGGATATCGAGATGCGACTTTTTTTAGATTGTTCCTGATGCCATTCCTTAGCTCGGTGCACAATTTAAAATGGAACAAACTCCGTGGGGCAAAGTTAGAATTTTTTGAACGTTCGCGAGGGTGGTTTTTGGCTGCTAGGGGTGCCTTCCGCCAGGGATATCGAGATGCGACTTTTTTTAGATTGTTCCTGATGCCATTCCTTAGCTCGGTGCACAATTTAAAATGGAACAAACTCCGTGGGGCAAAGTTAGAATTTTTTGAACGTTCGCGAGGGTGGTTTTTGGCTGCTAGGGGTGCCTTCCGCCAGGGATATCGAGATGCGACTTTTTTTAGATTGTTCCTGATGCCATTCCTTAGCTCGGTGCACAATTTAAAATGGAACAAACTCCGTGGGGCAAAGTTAGAATTTTTTGAACGTTCGCGAGGGTGGTTTTTGGCTGCTAGGGGTTCCTTCCGCCAGGGATATCGAGATGCGACTTTTTTTAGATTGTTCCTGATGCCATTCCTTAGCTCGGTGCACAATTTAAAATGGAACAAACTCCGTGGGGCAAAGTTAGAATTTTTTGAACGTTCGCGAGGGTGGTTTTTGGCTGCTAGGGGTGCCTTCCGCCAGGGATATCGAGATGCGACTTTTTTTAGATTGTTCCTGATGCCATTCCTTAGCTCGGTGCACAATTTAAAATGGAACAAACTCCGTGGGGCAAAGTTAGAATTTTTTGAACGTTCGCGAGGGTGGTTTTTGGCTGCTAGGGGTGCCTTCCGCCAGGGATATCGAGATGCGACTTTTTTTAGATTGTTCCTGATGCCATTCCTTAGCTCGGTGCACAATTTAAAATGGAACAAACTCCGTGGGGCAAAGTTAGAATTTTTTGAACGTTCGCGAGGGTGGTTTTTGGCTGCTAGGGGTGCCTTCCGCCAGGGATATCGAGATGCGACTTTTTTTAGATTGTTCCTCATGCCATTCCTTAGCTCGGTGCACAATTTAAAATGGAACAAACTCCGTGGGGCAAAGTTAGAATTTTTTGAACGTTCGCGAGGGTGGTTTTTGGCTGCTAGGGGTGCCTTCCGCCAGGGATATCGAGATGCGACTTTTTTTAGATTGTTCCTGATGCCATTCCTTAGCTCGGTGCACAATTTAAAATGGAACAAACTCCGTGGGGCAAAGTTAGAATTTTTTGAACGTTCGCGAGGGTGGTTTTTGGCTGCTAGGGGTGCCTTCCGCCAGGGATATCGAGATGCGACTTTTTTTAGATTGTTCCTGATGCCATTCCTTAGCTCGGTGCACAATTTAAAATGGAACAAACTCCGTGGGGCAAAGTTAGAATTTTTTGAACGTTCGCGAGGGTGGTTTTTGGCTGCTAGGGGTGCCTTCCGCCAGGGATATCGAGATGCGACTTTTTTTAGATTGTTCCTGATGCCATTCCTTAGCTCGGTGCACAATTTAAAATGGAACAAACTCCGTGGGGCAAAGTTAGAGTTTTTTGAACGTTCGCGAGGGTGGTTTTTGGTTGCTAGGGGTGCCTTCCGCCAGGGATATCGAGATGCGACTTTTTTTAGATTGTTCCTGATGCCATTCCTTAGCTCGGTGCACAATTTAAAATGGAACAAACTCCGTGGGGCAAAGTTAGAATTTTTTGAACGTTCGCGAGGGTGGTTTTTGGCTGCTAGGGGTGCCTTCCGCCAGGGATATCGAGATGCGACTTTTTTTAGATTGTTCCTGATGCCATTCCTTAGCTCGGTGCACAATTTAAAATGGAACAAACTCCGTGGGGCAAAGTTAGAATTTTTTGAACGTTCGCGAGGGTGGTTTTTGGCTGCTAGGGGTGCCTTCCGCCAGGGATATCGAGATGCGACTTTTTTTAGATTGTTCCTGATGCCATTCCTTAGCTCGGTGCACAATTTAAAATGGAACAAACTCCGTGGGGCAAAGTTAGAATTTTTTGAACGTTCGCGAGGGTGGTTTTTGGCTGCTAGGGGTGCCTTCCGCCAGGGATATCGAGATGCGACTTTTTTTTGATTGTTCCTGATGCCATTCCTTAGCTCGGTGCACAATTTAAAATGGAACAAACTCCGTGGGGCAAAGTTAGAATTTTTTGAACGTTCGCGAGGGTGGTTTTTGGCTGCTAGGGGTGCCTTCCGCCAGGGATATCGAGATGCGACTTTTTTTAGATTGTTCCTGATGCCATTCCTTAGCTCGGTGCACAATTTAAAATGGAACAAACTCCGTGGGGCAAAGTTAGAATTTTTTGAACGTTCGCGAGGGTGGTTTTTGGCTGCTAGGGGTGCCTTCCGCCAGGGATATCGAGATGCGACTTTTTTTAGATTGTTCCTGATGCCATTCCTTAGCTCGGTGCACAATTTAAAATGGAGCAAACTCCGTGGGGCAAAGTTAGAATTTTTTGAACGTTCGCGAGGGTGGTTTTTGGCTGCTAGGGGTGCCTTCCGCCAGGGATATCGAGATGCGACTTTTTTTAGATTGTTCCTGATGCCATTCCTTAGCTCGGTGCACAATTTAAAATGAAGCAAACTCCGTGGGGCAAAGTTAGAATTTTTTGAACGTTCGCGAGGGTGGTTTTTGGCTGCTAGGGGTTCCTTCCGCCAGGGATATCGAGATGCGACTTTTTTTAGATTGTTCCTGATGCCATTCCTTAGCTCGGTGCACAATTTAAAATGGAACAAACTCCGTGGGGCAAAGTTAGAATTTTTTGAACGTTCGCGAGGGTGGTTTTTGGCTGCTAGGGGTGCCTTCCGCCAGGGATATCGAGATGCGACTTTTTTTAGATTGTTCCTGATGCCATTCCTTAGCTCGGTGCACAATTTAAAATGGAACAAACTCCGTGGGGCAAAGTTAGAATTTTGTGAACGTTCGCGAGGGTGGTTTTTGGCTGCTAGGGGTGCCTTCCGCCAGGGATATCGAGATGCGACTTTTTTTAGATTGTTCCTGATGCCATTCCTTAGCTCGGTGCACAATTTAAAATGGAACAAACTCCGTGGGGCAAAGTTAGAATTTTTTGAACGTTCGCGAGGGTGGTTTTTGGCTGCTAGGGGTGCCTTCCGCCAGGGATATCGAGATGCGACTTTTTTTAGATTGTTCCTGATGCCATTCCTTAGCTCGGTGCACAATTTAAAATGGAACAAATTCCGTGGGGCAAAGTTAGAATTTTTTGAACGTTCGCGAGGGTGGTTTTTGGCTGCTAGGGGTGCCTTCCGCCAGGGATATCGAGATGCGACTTTTTTTAGATTGTTCCTGATGCCATTCCTTAGCTCGGTGCACAATTTAAAATGGAACAAACTCCGTGGGGCAAAGTTAGAATTTTTTGAACGTTCGCGAGGGTGGTTTTTGGCTGCTAGGGGTGCCTTCCGCCAGGGATATCGAGATGCGACTTTTTTTAGATTGTTCCTGATGCCATTCCTTAGCTCGGTGCACAATTTAAAATGGAACAAACTCCGTGGGGCAAAGTTAGAATTTTTTGAACGTTCGCGAGGGTGGTTTTTGGCTGCTAGGGGTGCCTTCCGCCAGGGATATCGAGATGCGACTTTTTTTAGATTGTTCCTGATGCCATTCCTTAGCTCGGTGCACAATTTAAAATGGAACAAACTCCGTGGGGCAAAGTTAGAATTTTTTGAACGTTCGCGAGGGTGGTTTTTGGCTGCTAGGGGTGCCTTCCGCCAGGGATATCGAGATGCGACTTTTTTTAGATTGTTCCTGATGCCATTCCTTAGCTCGGTGCACAATTTAAAATGGAACAAACTCCGTGGGGCAAATTTAGAATTTTTTGAACGTTCGCGAGGGTGGTTTTTGGCTGCTAGGGGTGCCTTCCGCCAGGGATATCGAGATGCGACTTTTTTTAGATTGTTCCTGATGCCATTCCTTAGCTCGGTGCACAATTTAAAATGGAACAAACTCCGTGGGGCAAAGTTAGAATTTTTTGAACGTTCGCGAGGGTGGTTTTTGGCTGCTAGGGGTGCCTTCCGCCAGGGATATCGAGATGCGACTTTTTTTAGATTGTTCCTGATGCCATTCCTTAGCTCGGTGCAGAATTTAAAATGGAACAAACTCCGTGGGGCAAAGTTAGAATTTTTTGAACGTTCGCGAGGGTGGTTTTTGGCTGCTAGGGGTGCCTTCCGCCAGGGATATCGAGATGCGACTTTTTTTAGATTGTTCCTGATGCCATTCCTTAGCTCGGTGCACAATTTAAAATGGAACAAACTCCGTGGGGCAAAGTTAGAATTTTTTGAACGTTCGCGAGGGTGGTTTTTGGCTGCTAGGGGTGCCTTCCGCCAGGGATATCGAGATGCGACTTTTTTTAGATTGTTCCTGATGCCATTCCTTAGCTCGGTGCACAATTTAAAATGGAACAAACTCCGTGGGGCAAAGTTAGAATTTTTTGAACGTTCGCGAGGGTGGTTTTTGGCTGCTAGGGGTGCCTTCCGCCAGGGATATCGAGATGCGACTTTTTTTAGATTGTTCCTGATGCCATTCCTTAGCTCGGTGCACAATTTAAAATGGAACAAACTCCGTGGGGCAAAGTTAGAATTTTTTGAACGTTCGCGAGGGTGGTTTTTGGCTGCTAGGGGTGCCTTCCGCCAGGGATATCGAGATGCGACTTTTTTTAGATTGTTCCTGATGCCATTCCTTAGCTCGGTGCACAATTTAAAATGGAACAAACTCCGTGGGGCAAAGTTAGAATTTTTTGAACGTTCGCGAGGGTGGTTTTTGGCTGCTAGGGGTGCCTTCCGCCAGGGATATCGAGATGCGACTTTTTTTAGATTGTTCCTGATGCCATTCCTTAGCTCGGTGCACAATTTAAAATGGAACAAACTCCGTGGGGCAAAGTTAGAATTTTTTGAACGTTCGCGAGGGTGGTTTTTGGCTGCTAGGGGTGCCTTCCGCCAGGGATATCGAGATGCGACTTTTTTTAGATTGTTCCTGATGCCATTCCTTAGCTCGGTGCACAATTTAAAATGGAGCAAACTCCGTGGGGCAAAGTTAGAATTTTTTGAACGTTCGCGAGGGTGGTTTTTGGCTGCTAGGGGTGCCTTCCGCCAGGGATATCGAGATGCGACTTTTTTTAGATTGTTCCTGATGCCATTCCTTAGCTCGGTGCACAATTTAAAATGGAGCAAACTCCGTGGGGCAAAGTTAGAATTTTTTGAACGTTCGCGAGGGTGGTTTTTGGCTGCTAGGGGTGCCTTTCGCCAGGGATATCGAGATGCGACTTTTTTTAGATTGTTCCTGATGCCATTCCTTAGCTCGGTGCACAATTTAAAATGGAGCAAACTCCGTGGGGCAAAGTTAGAATTTTTTGAACGTTCGCGAGGGTGGTTTTTGGCTGCTAGGGGTGCCTTCCGCCAGGGATATCGAGATGCGACTTTTTTTAGATTGTTCCTGATGCCATTCCTTAGCTCGGTGCACAATTTAAAATGGAACAAACTCCGTGGGGCAAAGTTAGAATTTTTTGAACGTTCGCGAGGGTGGTTTTTGGCTGCTAGGGGTGCCTTCCGCCAGGGATATCGAGATGCGACTTTTTTTAGATTGTTCCTGATGCCATTCCTTAGCTCGGTGCACAATTTAAAATGGAACAAACTCCGTGGGGCAAAGTTAGAATTTTTTGAACGTTCGCGAGGGTGGTTTTTGGCTGCTAGGGGTGCCTTCCGCCAGGGATATCGAGATGCGACTTTTTTTAGATTGTTCCTGATGCCATTCCTTAGCTCGGTGCACAATTTAAAATGGAACAAACTCCGTGGGGCAAAGTTAGAATTTTTTGAACGTTCGCGAGGGTGGTTTTTGGCTGCTAGGGGTGCCTTCCGCCAGGGATATCGAGATGCGACTTTTTTTAGATTGTTCCTGATGCCATTCCTTAGCTCGGTGCACAATTTAAAATGGAACAAACTCCGTGGGGCAAAGTTAGAATTTTTTGAACGTTCGCGAGGGTGGTTTTTGGCTGCTAGGGGTGCCTTCCGCCAGGGATATCGAGATGCGACTTTTTTTAGATTGTTCCTGATGCCATTCCTTAGCTCGGTGCACAATTTAAAATGGAACAAACTCCGTGGGGCAAAGTTAGAATTTTTTGAACGTTCGCGAGGGTGGTTTTTGGCTGCTAGGGGTGCCTTCCGCCAGGGATATCGAGATGCGACTTTTTTTAGATTGTTCCTGATGCCATTCCTTAGCTCGGTGCACAATTTAAAATGGCACAAACTCCGTGGGGCAAAGTTAGAATTTTTTGAACGTTCGCGAGGGTGGTTTTTGGCTGCTAGGGGTGCCTTCCGCCAGGGATATCGAGATGCGACTTTTTTTAGATTGTTCCTGATGCCATTCCTTAGCTCGGTGCACAATTTAAAATGGCACAAACTCCGTGGGGCAAAGTTAGAATTTTTTGAACGTTCGCGAGGGTGGTTTTTGGCTGCTAGGGGTGCCTTCCGCCAGGGATATCGAGATGCGACTTTTTTTAGATTGTTCCTGATGCCATTCCTTAGCTCGGTGCACAATTTAAAATGGAGCAAACTCCGTGGGGCAAAGTTAGAATTTTTTGAACGTTCGCGAGGGTGGTTTTTGGCTGCTAGGGGTGCCTTTCGCCAGGGATATCGAGATGCGACTTTTTTTAGATTGTTCCTGATGCCATTCCTTAGCTCGGTGCACAATTTAAAATGGAGCAAACTCCGTGGGGCAAAGTTAGAATTTTTTGAACGTTCGCGAGGGTGGTTTTTGGCTGCTAGGGGTGCCTTCCGCCAGGGATATCGAGATGCGACTTTTTTTAGATTGTTGCTGATGCCATTCCTTAGCTCGGTGCACAATTTAAAATGGAACAAACTCCGTGGGGCAAAGTTAGAATTTTTTGAACGTTCGCGAGGGTGGTTTTTGGCTGCTAGGGGTGCCTTCCGCCAGGGATATCGAGATGCGACTTTTTTTAGATTGTTCCTGATGCCATTCCTTAGCTCGGTGCACAATTTAAAATGGAACAAACTCCGTGGGGCAAAGTTAGAATTTTTTGAACGTTCGCGAGGGTGGTTTTTGGCTGCTAGGGGTGCCTTCCGCCAGGGATATCGAGATGCGACTTTTTTTAGATTGTTCCTGATGCCATTCCTTAGCTCGGTGCACAATTTAAAATGGAACAAACTCCGTGGGGCAAAGTTAGAATTTTTTGAACGTTCGCGAGGGTGGTTTTTGGCTGCTAGGGGTGCCTTCCGCCAGGGATATCGAGATGCGACTTTTTTTAGATTGTTCCTGATGCCATTCCTTAGCTCGGTGCACAATTTAAAATGGAACAAACTCCGTGGGGCAAAGTTAGAATTTTTTGAACGTTCGCGAGGGTGGTTTTTGGCTGCTAGGGGTGCCTTCCGCCAGGGATATCGAGATGCGACTTTTTTTAGATTGTTCCTGATGCCATTCCTTAGCTCGGTGCACAATTTAAAATGGAACAAACTCCGTGGGGCAAAGTTAGAATTTTTTGAACGTTCGCGAGGGTGGTTTTTGGCTGCTAGGGGTGCCTTCCGCCAGGGATATCGAGATGCGACTTTTTTTAGATTGTTCCTGATGCCATTCCTTAGCTCGGTGCACAATTTAAAATGGCACAAACTCCGTGGGGCAAAGTTAGAATTTTTTGAACGATCGCGAGGGTGGTTTTTGGCTGCTAGGGGTGCCTTCCGCCAGGGATATCGAGATGCGACTTTTTTTAGATTGTTCCTGATGCCATTCCTTAGCTCGGTGCACAATTTAAAATGGCACAAACTCCGTGGGGCAAAGTTAGAATTTTTTGAACGTTCGCGAGGGTGGTTTTTGGCTGCTAGGGGTGCCTTCCGCCAGGGATATCGAGATGCGACTTTTTTTAGCTTGTTCCTGATGCCATTCCTTAGCTCGGTGCACAATTTAAAATGGAACAAACTCCGTGGGGCAAAGTTAGAATTTTTTGAACGTTCGCGAGGGTGGTTTTTGGCTGCTAGGGGTGCCTTCCGCCAGGGATATCGAGATGCGACTTTTTTTAGATTGTTCCTGATGCCATTCCTTAGCTCGGTGCACAATTTAAAATGGAACAAACTCCGTGGGGCAAAGTTAGAATTTTTTGAACGTTCGCGAGGGTGGTTTTTGGCTGCTAGGGGTGCCTTCCGCCAGGGATATCGAGATGCGACTTTTTTTAGATTGTTCCTGATGCCATTCCTTAGCTCGGTGCACAATTTAAAATGGAGCAAACTCCGTGGGGCAAAGTTAGAATTTTTTGAACGTTCGCGAGGGTGGTTTTTGGCTGCTAGGGGTGCCTTTCGCCAGGGATATCGAGATGCGACTTTTTTTAGATTGTTCCTGATGCCATTCCTTAGCTCGGTGCACAATTTAAAATGGAGCAAACTCCGTGGGGCAAAGTTAGAATTTTTTGAACGTTCGCGAGGGTGGTTTTTGGCTGCTAGGGGTGCCTTCCGCCAGGGATATCGAGATGCGACTTTTTTTAGATTGTTGCTGATGCCATTCCTTAGCTCGGTGCACAATTTAAAATGGAACAAACTCCGTGGGGCAAAGTTAGAATTTTTTGAACGTTCGCGAGGGTGGTTTTTGGCTGCTAGGGGTGCCTTCCGCCAGGGATATCGAGATGCGACTTTTTTTAGATTGTTCCTGATGCCATTCCTTAGCTCGGTGCACAATTTAAAATGGAACAAACTCCGTGGGGCAAAGTTAGAATTTTTTGAACGTTCGCGAGGGTGGTTTTTGGCTGCTAGGGGTGCCTTCCGCCAGGGATATCGAGATGCGACTTTTTTTAGATTGTTCCTGATGCCATTCCTTAGCTCGGTGCACAATTTAAAATGGAACAAACTCCGTGGGGCAAAGTTAGAATTTTTTGAACGTTCGCGAGGGTGGTTTTTGGCTGCTAGGGGTGCCTTCCGCCAGGGATATCGAGATGCGACTTTTTTTAGATTGTTCCTGATGCCATTCCTTAGCTCGGTGCACAATTTAAAATGGAACAAACTCCGTGGGGCAAAGTTAGAATTTTTTGAACGTTCGCGAGGGTGGTTTTTGGCTGCTAGGGGTGCCTTCCGCCAGGGATATCGAGATGCGACTTTTTTTAGATTGTTCCTGATGCCATTCCTTAGCTCGGTGCACAATTTAAAATGGAACAAACTCCGTGGGGCAAAGTTAGAATTTTTTGAACGTTCGCGAGGGTGGTTTTTGGCTGCTAGGGGTGCCTTCCGCCAGGGATATCGAGATGCGACTTTTTTTAGATTGTTCCTGATGCCATTCCTTAGCTCGGTGCACAATTTAAAATGGCACAAACTCCGTGGGGCAAAGTTAGAATTTTTTGAACGATCGCGAGGGTGGTTTTTGGCTGCTAGGGGTGCCTTCCGCCAGGGATATCGAGATGCGACTTTTTTTAGATTGTTCCTGATGCCATTCCTTAGCTCGGTGCACAATTTAAAATGGCACAAACTCCGTGGGGCAAAGTTAGAATTTTTTGAACGTTCGCGAGGGTGGTTTTTGGCTGCTAGGGGTGCCTTCCGCCAGGGATATCGAGATGCGACTTTTTTTAGCTTGTTCCTGATGCCATTCCTTAGCTCGGTGCACAATTTAAAATGGAACAAACTCCGTGGGGCAAAGTTAGAATTTTTTGAACGTTCGCGAGGGTGGTTTTTGGCTGCTAGGGGTGCCTTCCGCCAGGGATATCGAGATGCGACTTTTTTTAGATTGTTCCTGATGCCATTCCTTAGCTCGGTGCACAATTTAAAATGGAACAAACTCCGTGGGGCAAAGTTAGAATTTTTTGAACGTTCGCGAGGGTGGTTTTTGGCTGCTAGGGGTGCCTTCCGCCAGGGATATCGAGATGCGACTTTTTTTAGATTGTTCCTGATGCCATTCCTTAGCTCGGTGCACAATTTAAAATGGAACAAACTCCGTGGGGCAAAGTTAGAATTTTTTGAACGTTCGCGAGGGTGGTTTTTGGCTGCTAGGGGTGCCTTCCGCCAGGGATATCGAGATGCGACTTTTTTTAGATTGTTCCTGATGCCATTCCTTAGCTCGGTGCACAATTTAAAATGGAACAAACTCCGTGGGGCAAAGTTAGAATTTTTTGAACGTTCGCGAGGGTGGTTTTTGGCTGCTAGGGGTGCCTTCCGCCAGGGATATCGAGATGCGACTTTTTTTAGATTGTTCCTGATGCCATTCCTTAGCTCGGTGCACAATTTAAAATGGAGCAAACTCCGTGGGGCAAAGTTAGAATTTTTTGAACGTTCGCGAGGGTGGTTTTTGGCTGCTAGGGGTTCCTTCCGCCAGGGATATCGAGATGCGACTTTTTTTAGATTGTTCCTGATGCCATTCCTTAGCTCGGTGCACAATTTAAAATGGAACAAACTCCGTGGGGCAAAGTTAGAATTTTTTGAACGTTCGCGAGGGTGGTTTTTGGCTGCTAGGGGTGCCTTCCGCCAGGGATATCGAGATGCGACTTTTTTTAGATTGTTCCTGATGCCATTCCTTAGCTCGGTGCACAATTTAAAATGGAACAAACTCCGTGGGGCAAAGTTAGAATTTTTTGAACGTTCGCGAGGGTGGTTTTTGGCTGCTAGGGGTGCCTTCCGCCAGGGATATCGAGATGCGACTTTTTTTAGATTGTTCCTGATGCCATTCCTTAGCTCGGTGCACAATTTAAAATGGAACAAACTCCGTGGGGCAAAGTTAGAATTTTTTGAACGTTCGCGAGGGTGGTTTTTGGCTGCTAGGGGTGCCTTCCGCCAGGGATATCGAGATGCGACTTTTTTTAGATTGTTCCTGATGCCATTCCTTAGCTCGGTGCACAATTTAAAATGGCACAAACTCCGTGGGGCAAAGTTAGAATTTTTTGAACGTTCGCGAGAGTGGTTTTTGGCTGCTAGGGGTGCCTTCCGCCAGGGATATCGAGATGCGACTTTTTTTAGATTGTTCCTGATGCCATTCCTTAGCTCGGTGCACAATTTAAAATGGAGCAAACTCCGTGGGGCAAAGTTAGAATTTTTTGAACGTTCGCGAGGGTGGTTTTTGGCTGCTAGGGGTTCCTTCCGCCAGGGATATCGATATGCGACTTTTTTTAGATTGTTCCTGATGCCATTCCTTAGCTCGGTGCACAATTTAAAATGGAACAAACTCCGTGGGGCAAAGTTAGAATTTTTTGAACGTTCGCGAGGGTGGTTTTTGGCTGCTAGGGGTGCCTTCCGCCAGGGATATCGAGATGCGACTTTTTTTAGATTGTTCCTGATGCCATTCCTTAGCTCGGTGCACAATTTAAAATGGAACAAACTCCGTGGGGCAAAGTTAGAATTTTTTGAACGTTCGCGAGGGTGGTTTTTGGCTGCTAGGGGTGCCTTCCGCCAGGGATATCGAGATGCGACTTTTTTTAGATTGTTCCTGATGCCATTCCTTAGCTCGGTGCACAATTTAAAATGGAACAAACTCCGTGGGGCAAAGTTAGAATTTTTTGAACGTTCGCGAGGGTGGTTTTTGGCTGCTAGGGGTGCCTTCCGCCAGGGATATCGAGATGCGACTTTTTTTAGATTGTTCCTGATGCCATTCCTTAGCTCGGTGCACAATTTAAAATGGAACAAACTCCGTGGGGCAAAGTTAGAATTTTTTGAACGTTCGCGAGGGTGGTTTTTGGCTGCTAGGGGTGCCTTCCGCCAGGGATATCGAGATGCGACTTTTTTTAGATTGTTCCTGATGCCATTCCTTAGCTCGGTGCACAATTTAAAATGGAACAAACTCCGTGGGGCAAAGTTAGAATTTTTTGAACGTTCGCGAGGGTGGTTTTTGGCTGCTAGGGGTGCCTTCCGCCAGGGATATCGAGATGCGACTTTTTTTAGATTGTTCCTGATGCCATTCCTTAGCTCGGTGCACAATTTAAAATGGAACAAACTCCGTGGGGCAAAGTTAGAATTTTTTGAACGTTCGCGAGGGTGGTTTTTGGCTGCTAGGGGTGCCTTCCGCCAGGGATATCGAGATGCGACTTTTTTTAGATTGTTCCTGATGCCATTCCTTAGCTCGGTGCACAATTTAAAATGGAACAAACTCCGTGGGGCAAAGTTAGAATTTTTTGAACGTTCGCGAGGGTGGTTTTTGGCTGCTAGGGGTGCCTTCCGCCAGGGATATCGAGATGCGACTTTTTTTAGATTGTTCCTGATGCCATTCCTTAGCTCGGTGCACAATTTAAAATGGAACAAACTCCGTGGGGCAAAGTTAGAATTTTTTGAACGTTCGCGAGGGTGGTTTTTGGCTGCTAGGGGTGCCTTCCGCCAGGGATATCGAGATGCGACTTTTTTTAGATTGTTCCTGATGCCATTCCTTAGCTCGGTGCACAATTTAAAATGGCACAAACTCCGTGGGGCAAAGTTAGAATTTTTTGAACGTTCGCGAGGGTGGTTTTTGGCTGCTAGGGGTGCCTTCCGCCAGGGATATCGAGATGCGACTTTTTTTAGATTGTTCCTGATGCCATTCCTTAGCTCGGTGCACAATTTAAAATGGCACAAACTCCGTGGGGCAAAGTTAGAATTTTTTGAACGTTCGCGAGGGTGGTTTTTGGCTGCT
Organism: Tiphia femorata; assembly: GCA_944319695.1. Classification (NCBI taxonomy): domain Eukaryota; kingdom Metazoa; phylum Arthropoda; class Insecta; order Hymenoptera; family Tiphiidae; genus Tiphia; species Tiphia femorata. The sequence continues at coordinate 12,079,700 of OX090896.1, read as the reverse complement.
AGGGGTGCCTTCCGCCAGGGATATCGAGATGCGACTTTTTTTAGCTTGTTCCTGATGCCATTCCTTAGCTCGGTGCACAATTTAAAATGGAACAAACTCCGTGGGGCAAAGTTAGAATTTTTTGAACGTTCGCGAGGGTGGTTTTTGGCTGCTAGGGGTGCCTTCCGCCAGGGATATCGAGATGCGACTTTTTTTAGATTGTTCCTGATGCCATTCCTTAGCTCGGTGCACAATTTAAAATGGAACAAACTCCGTGGGGCAAAGTTAGAATTTTTTGAACGTTCGCGAGGGTGGTTTTTGGCTGCTAGGAGTGCCTTCCGCCAGGGATATCGAGATGCGACTTTTTTTAGATTGTTCCTGATGCCATTCCTTAGCTCGGTGCACAATTTAAAATGGAACAAACTCCGTGGGGCAAAGTTAGAATTTTTTGAACGTTCGCGAGGGTGGTTTTTGGCTGCTAGGGGTGCCTTCCGCCAGGGATATCGAGATGCGACTTTTTTTAGATTGTTCCTGATGCCATTCCTTAGCTCGGTGCACAATTTAAAATGGAACAAACTCCGTGGGGCAAAGTTAGAATTTTTTGAACGTTCGCGAGGGTGGTTTTTGGCTGCTAGGGGTGCCTTCCGCCAGGGATATCGAGATGCGACTTTTTTTAGATTGTTCCTGATGCCATTCCTTAGCTCGGTGCACAATTTAAAATGGAACAAACTCCGTGGGGCAAAGTTAGAATTTTTTGAACGTTCGCGAGGGTGGTTTTTGGCTGCTAGGGGTGCCTTCCGCCAGGGATATCGAGATGCGACTTTTTTTAGATTGTTCCTGATGCCATTCCTTAGCTCGGTGCACAATTTAAAATGGAGCAAACTCCGTGGGGCAAAGTTAGAATTTTTTGAACGTTCGCGAGGGTGGTTTTTGGCTGCTAGGGGTTCCTTCCGCCAGGGATATCGAGATGCGACTTTTTTTAGATTGTTCCTGATGCCATTCCTTAGCTCGGTGCACAATTTAAAATGGAACAAACTCCGTGGGGCAAAGTTAGAATTTTTTGAACGTTCGCGAGGGTGGTTTTTGGCTGCTAGGGGTGCCTTCCGCCAGGGATATCGAGATGCGACTTTTTTTAGATTGTTCCTGATGCCATTCCTTAGCTCGGTGCACAATTTAAAATGGAACAAACTCCGTGGGGCAAAGTTAGAATTTTTTGAACGTTCGCGAGGGTGGTTTTTGGCTGCTAGGGGTGCCTTCCGCCAGGGATATCGAGATGCGACTTTTTTTAGATTGTTCCTGATGCCATTCCTTAGCTCGGTGCACAATTTAAAATGGAACAAACTCCGTGGGGCAAAGTTAGAATTTTTTGAACGTTCGCGAGGGTGGTTTTTGGCTGCTAGGGGTGCCTTCCGCCAGGGATATCGAGATGCGACTTTTTTTAGATTGTTCCTGATGCCATTCCTTAGCTCGGTGCACAATTTAAAATGGAACAAACTCCGTGGGGCAAAGTTAGAATTTTTTGAACGTTCGCGAGGGTGGTTTTTGGCTGCTAGGGGTGCCTTCCGCCAGGGATATCGAGATGCGACTTTTTTTAGATTGTTCCTGATGCCATTCCTTAGCTCGGTGCACAATTTAAAATGGAACAAACTCCGTGGGGCAAAGTTAGAGTTTTTTGAACGTTCGCGAGGGTGGTTTTTGACTGCTAGGGGTGCCTTCCGCCAGGGATATCGAGATGCGACTTTTTTTAGATTGTTCCTGATGCCATTCCTTAGCTCGGTGCACAATTTAAAATGGAACAAACTCCGTGGGGCAAAGTTAGAATTTTTTGAACGTTCGCGAGGGTGGTTTTTGGCTGCTAGGGGTGCCTTCCGCCAGGGATATCGAGATGCGACTTTTTTTAGATTGTTCCTGATGCCATTCCTTAGCTCGGTGCACAATTTAAAATGGAACAAACTCCGTGGGGCAAAGTTAGAATTTTTTGAACGTTCGCGAGGGTGGTTTTTGGCTGCTAGGGGTGCCTTCCGCCAGGGATATCGAGATGCGACTTTTTTTAGATTGTTCCTGATGCCATTCCTTAGCTCGGTGCACAATTTAAAATGGAGCAAACTCCGTGGGGCAAAGTTAGAATTTTTTGAACGTTCGCGAGGGTGGTTTTTGGCTGCTAGGGGTGCCTTCCGCCAGGGATATCGAGATGCGACTTTTTTTAGATTGTTCCTGATGCCATTCCTTAGCTCGGTGCACAATTTAAAATGGAACAAACTCCGTGGGGCAAAGTTAGAATTTTTTGAACGTTCGCGAGGGTGGTTTTTGGCTGCTAGGGGTGCCTTCCGCCAGGGATATCGAGATGCGACTTTTTTTAGATTGTTCCTGATGCCATTCCTTAGCTCGGTGCACAATTTAAAATGGAACAAACTCCGTGGGGCAAAGTTAGAATTTTTTGAACGTTCGCGAGGGTGGTTTTTGGCTGCTAGGGGTGCCTTCCGCCAGGGATATCGAGATGCGACTTTTTTTAGATTGTTCCTGATGCCATTCCTTAGCTCGGTGCACAATTTAAAATGGAACAAACTCCGTGGGGCAAAGTTAGAATTTTTTGAACGTTCGCGAGGGTGGTTTTTGGCTGCTAGGGGTGCCTTCCGCCAGGGATATCGAGATGCGACTTTTTTTAGATTGTTCCTGATGCCATTCCTTAGCTCGGTGCACAATTTAAAATGGAACAAACTCCGTGGGGCAAAGTTAGAATTTTTTGAACGTTCGCGAGGGTGGTTTTTGGCTGCTAGGGGTGCCTTCCGCCAGGGATATCGAGATGCGACTTTTTTTAGATTGTTCCTGATGCCATTCCTTAGCTCGGTGCACAATTTAAAATGGAACAAACTCCGTGGGGCAAAGTTAGAATTTTTTGAACGTTCGCGAGGGTGGTTTTTGGCTGCTAGGGGTGCCTTCCGCCAGGGATATCGAGATGCGACTTTTTTTAGATTGTTCCTGATGCCATTCCTTAGCTCGGTGCACAATTTAAAATGGCACAAACTCCGTGGGGCAAAGTTAGAATTTTGTGAACGTTCGCGAGGGTGGTTTTTGGCTGCTAGGGGTGCCTTCCGCCAGGGATATCGAGATGCGACTTTTTTTAGATTGTTCCTGATGCCATTCCTTAGCTCGGTGCACAATTTAAAATGGAACAAACTCCGTGGGGCAAAGTTAGAATTTTTTGAACGTTCGCGAGGGTGGTTTTTGGCTGCTAGGGGTGCCTTCCGCCAGGGATATCGAGATGCGACTTTTTTTAGATTGTTCCTGATGCCATTCCTTAGCTCGGTGCACAATTTAAAATGGAACAAACTCCGTGGGGCAAAGTTAGAATTTTTTGAACGTTCGCGAGGGTGGTTTTTGGCTGCTAGGGGTGCCTTCCGCCAGGGATATCGAGATGCGACTTTTTTTAGATTGTTCCTGATGCCATTCCTTAGCTCGGTGCACAATTTAAAATGGAACAAACTCCGTGGGGCAAAGTTAGAATTTTTTCAACGTTCGCGAGGGTGGTTTTTGGCTGCTAGGGGTGCCTTCCGCCAGGGATATCGAGATGCGACTTTTTTTAGATTGTTCCTGATGCCATTCCTTAGCTCGGTGCACAATTTAAAATGGAACAAACTCCGTGGGGCAAAGTTAGAATTTTTTGAACGTTCGCGAGGGTGGTTTTTGGCTGCTAGGGGTGCCTTCCGCCAGGGATATCGAGATGCGACTTTTTTTAGATTGTTCCTGATGCCATTCCTTAGCTCGGTGCACAATTTAAAATGGAACAAACTCCGTGGGGCAAAGTTAGAGTTTTTTGAACGTTCGCGAGGGTGGTTTTTGACTGCTAGGGGTGCCTTCCGCCAGGGATATCGAGATGCGACTTTTTTTAGATTGTTCCTGATGCCATTACTTAGCTCGGTGCACAATTTAAAATGGAACAAACTCCGTGGGGCAAAGTTAGAATTTTTTGAACGTTCGCGAGGGTGGTTTTTGGCTGCTAGGGGTGCCTTCTGCCAGGGATATCGAGATGCGACTTTTTTTAGATTGTTCCTGATGCCATTCCTTAGCTCGGTGCTCAATTTAAAATGGAACAAACTCCGTGGGGCAAAGTTAGAATTTTTTGAACGTTCGCGAGGGTGGTTTTTGGCTGCTAGGGGTGCCTTCCGCCAGGGATATCGAGATGCGACTTTTTTTAGATTGTTCCTGATGCCATTCCTTAGCTCGGTGCACAATTTAAAATGGAACAAACTCCGTGGGGCAAAGTTAGAATTTTTTGAACGTTCGCGAGGGTGGTTTTTGGCTGCTAGGGGTGCCTTCCGCCAGGGATATCGAGATGCGACTTTTTTTAGATTGTTCCTGATGCCATTCCTTAGCTCGGTGCACAATTTAAAATGGATCAAACTCCGTGGGGCAAAGTTAGAATTTTTTGAACGTTCGCGAGGGTGGTTTTTGGCTGCTAGGGGTGCCTTCCGCCAGGGATATCGAGATGCGACTTTTTTTAGATTGTTCCTGATGCCATTCCTTAGCTCGGTGCACAATTTAAAATGGAGCAAACTCCGTGGGGCAAAGTTAGAATTTTTTGAACGTTCGCGAGGGTGGTTTTTGGCTGCTAGGGGTTCCTTCCGCCAGGGATATCGAGATGCGACTTTTTTTAGATTGTTCCTGATGCCATTCCTTAGCTCGGTGCACAATTTAAAATGGAACAAACTCCGTGGGGCAAAGTTAGAATTTTTTGAACGTTCGCGAGGGTGGTTTTTGGCTGCTAGGGGTGCCTTCCGCCAGGGATATCGAGATGCGACTTTTTTTAGATTGTTCCTGATGCCATTCCTTAGCTCGGTGCACAATTTAAAATGGAACAAACTCCGTGGGGCAAAGTTAGAATTTTTTGAACGTTCGCGAGGGTGGTTTTTGGCTGCTAGGGGTGCCTTCCGCCAGGGATATCGAGATGCGACTTTTTTTAGATTGTTCCTGATGCCATTCCTTAGCTCCGTGCACAATTTAAAATGGAACAAACTCCGTGGGGCAAAGTTAGAATTTTTTGAACGTTCGCGAGGGTGGTTTTTGGCTGCTAGGGGTGCCTTCCGCCAGGGATATCGAGATGCGACTTTTTTTAGATTGTTCCTGATGCCATTCCTTAGCTCGGTGCTCAATTTAAAATGGAACAAACTCCGTGGGGCAAAGTTAGAATTTTTTGAACGTTCGCGAGGGTGGTTTTTGGCTGCTAGGGGTGCCTTCCGCCAGGGATATCGAGATGCGACTTTTTTTAGATTGTTCCTGATGCCATTCCTTAGCTCGGTGCAAAATTTAAAATGGAACAAACTCCGTGGGGCAAAGTTAGAATTTTTTGAACGTTCGCGAGGGTGGTTTTTGGCTGCTAGGGGTGCCTTCCGCCAGGGATATCGAGATGCGACTTTTTTTAGATTGTTCCTGATGCCATTCCTTAGCTCGGTGCACAATTTAAAATGGAACAAACTCCGTGGGGCAAAGTTAGAATTTTTTGAACGTTCGCGAGGGTGGTTTTTGGCTGCTAGGGGTTCCTTCCGCCAGGGATATCGAGATGCGACTTTTTTTAGATTGTTCCTGATGCCATTCCTTAGCTCGGTGCACAATTTAAAATGGAACAAACTCCGTGGGGCAAAGTTAGAATTTTTTGAACGTTCGCGAGGGTGGTTTTTGGCTGCTAGGGGTGCCTTCCGCCAGGGATATCGAGATGCGACTTTTTTTAGATTGTTCCTGATGCCATTCCTTAGCTCGGTGCACAATTTAAAATGGAGCAAACTCCGTGGGGCAAAGTTAGAATTTTTTGAACGTTCGCGAGGGTGGTTTTTGGCTGCTAGGGGTTCCTTCCGCCAGGGATATCGAGATGCGACTTTTTTTAGATTGTTCCTGATGCCATTCCTTAGCTCGGTGCACAATTTAAAATGGAACAAACTCCGTGGGGCAAAGTTAGAATTTTTTGAACGTTCGCGAGGGTGGTTTTTGGCTGCTAGGGGTGCCTTCCGCCAGGGATATCGAGATGCGACTTTTTTTAGATTGTTCCTGATGCCATTCCTTAGCTCGGTGCACAATTTAAAATGGAACAAACTCCGTGGGGCAAAGTTAGAATTTTTTGAACGTTCGCGAGGGTGGTTTTTGGCTGCTAGGGGTGCCTTCCGCCAGGGATATCGAGATGCGACTTTTTTTAGATTGTTCCTGATGCCATTCCTTAGCTCGGTGCACAATTTAAAATGGAACAAACTCCGTGGGGCAAAGTTAGAATTTTTTGAACGTTCGCGAGGGTGGTTTTTGGCTGCTAGGGGTGCCTTCCGCCAGGGATATCGAGATGCGACTTTTTTTAGATTGTTCCTGATGCCATTCCTTAGCTCGGTGCACAATTTAAAATGGAACAAACTCCGTGGGGCAAAGTTAGAATTTATTGAACGTTCGCGAGGGTGGTTTTTGGCTGCTAGGGGTGCCTTCCGCCAGGGATATCGAGATGCGACTTTTTTTAGATTGTTCCTGATGCCATTCCTTAGCTCGGTGCACAATTTAAAATGGAACAAACTCCGTGGGGCAAAGTTAGAATTTTTTGAACGTTCGCGAGGGTGGTTTTTGGCTGCTAGGGGTGCCTTCCGCCAGGGATATCGAGATGCGACTTTTTTTAGATTGTTCCTGATGCCATTCCTTAGCTCGGTGCACAATTTAAAATGGAACAAACTCCGTGGGGCAAAGTTAGAATTTTTTGAACGTTCGCGAGGGTGGTTTTTGGCTGCTAGGGGTGCCTTCCGCCAGGGATATCGAGATGCGACTTTTTTTAGATTGTTCCTGATGCCATTCCTTAGCTCGGTGCACAATTTAAAATGGAGCAAACTCCGTGGGGCAAAGTTAGAATTTTTTGAACGTTCGCGAGGGTGGTTTTTGGCTGCTAGGGGTGCCTTTCGCCAGGGATATCGAGATGCGACTTTTTTTAGATTGTTCCTGATGCCATTCCTTAGCTCGGTGCACAATTTAAAATGGAGCAAACTCCGTGGGGCAAAGTTAGAATTTTTTGAACGTTCGCGAGGGTGGTTTTTGGCTGCTAGGGGTGCCTTCCGCCAGGGATATCGAGATGCGACTTTTTTTAGATTGTTCCTGATGCCATTCCTTAGCTCGGTGCACAATTTAAAATGGAACAAACTCCGTGGGGCAAAGTTAGAATTTTTTGAACGTTCGCGAGGGTGGTTTTTGGCTGCTAGGGGTGCCTTCCGCCAGGGATATCGAGATGCGACTTTTTTTAGATTGTTCCTGATGCCATTCCTTAGCTCGGTGCACAATTTAAAATGGAACAAACTCCGTGGGGCAAAGTTAGAATTTTTTGAACGTTCGCGAGGGTGGTTTTTGGCTGCTAGGGGTGCCTTCCGCCAGGGATATCGAGATGCGACTTTTTTTAGATTGTTCCTGATGCCATTCCTTAGCTCGGTGCACAATTTAAAATGGAACAAACTCCGTGGGGCAAAGTTAGAATTTTTTGAACGTTCGCGAGGGTGGTTTTTGGCTGCTAGGGGTGCCTTCCGCCAGGGATATCGAGATGCGACTTTTTTTAGATTGTTCCTGATGCCATTCCTTAGCTCGGTGCACAATTTAAAATGGCACAAACTCCGTGGGGCAAAGTTAGAATTTTTTGAACGTTCGCGAGGGTGGTTTTTGGCTGCTAGGGGTGCCTTCCGCCAGGGATATCGAGATGCGACTTTTTTTAGATTGTTCCTGATGCCATTCCTTAGCTCGGTGCACAATTTAAAATGGCACAAACTCCGTGGGGCAAAGTTAGAATTTTTTGAACGTTCGCGAGGGTGGTTTTTGGCTGCTAGGGGTGCCTTCCGCCAGGGATATCGAGATGCGACTTTTTTTAGCTTGTTCCTGATGCCATTCCTTAGCTCGGTGCACAATTTAAAATGGAACAAACTCCGTGGGGCAAAGTTAGAATTTTTTGAACGTTCGCGAGGGTGGTTTTTGGCTGCTAGGGGTGCCTTCCGCCAGGGATATCGAGATGCGACTTTTTTTAGATTGTTCCTGATGCCATTCCTTAGCTCGGTGCACAATTTAAAATGGAACAAACTCCGTGGGGCAAAGTTAGAATTTTTTGAACGTTCGCGAGGGTGGTTTTTGGCTGCTAGGGGTGCCTTCCGCCAGGGATATCGAGATGCGACTTTTTTTAGATTGTTCCTGATGCCATTCCTTAGCTCGGTGCACAATTTAAAATGGAACAAACTCCGTGGGGCAAAGTTAGAATTTTTTGAACGTTCGCGAGGGTGGTTTTTGGCTGCTAGGGGTGCCTTCCGCCAGGGATATCGAGATGCGACTTTTTTTAGATTGTTCCTGATGCCATTCCTTAGCTCGGTGCACAATTTAAAATGGAACAAACTCCGTGGGGCAAAGTTAGAATTTTTTGAACGTTCGCGAGGGTGGTTTTTGGCTGCTAGGGGTGCCTTCCGCCAGGGATATCGAGATGCGACTTTTTTTAGATTGTTCCTGATGCCATTCCTTAGCTCGGTGCACAATTTAAAATGGAACAAACTCCGTGGGGCAAAGTTAGAATTTTTTGAACGTTCGCGAGGGTGGTTTTTGGCTGCTAGGGGTGCCTTCCGCCAGGGATATCGAGATGCGACTTTTTTTAGATTGTTCCTGATGCCATTCCTTAGCTCGGTGCACAATTTAAAATGGAGCAAACTCCGTGGGGCAAAGTTAGAATTTTTTGAACGTTCGCGAGGGTGGTTTTTGGCTGCTAGGGGTTCCTTCCGCCAGGGATATCGAGATGCGACTTTTTTTAGATTGTTCCTGATGCCATTCCTTAGCTCGGTGCACAATTTAAAATGGAACAAACTCCGTGGGGCAAAGTTAGAATTTTTTGAACGTTCGCGAGGGTGGTTTTTGGCTGCTAGGGGTGCCTTCCGCCAGGGATATCGAGATGCGACTTTTTTTAGATTGTTCCTGATGCCATTCCTTAGCTCGGTGCACAATTTAAAATGGAACAAACTCCGTGGGGCAAAGTTAGAATTTTTTGAACGTTCGCGAGGGTGGTTTTTGGCTGCTAGGGGTGCCTTCCGCCAGGGATATCGAGATGCGACTTTTTTTAGATTGTTCCTGATGCCATTCCTTAGCTCGGTGCACAATTTAAAATGGAACAAACTCCGTGGGGCAAAGTTAGAATTTTTTGAACGTTCGCGAGGGTGGTTTTTGGCTGCTAGGGGTGCCTTCCGCCAGGGATATCGAGATGCGACTTTTTTTAGATTGTTCCTGATGCCATTCCTTAGCTCGGTGCACAATTTAAAATGGAACAAACTCCGTGGGGCAAAGTTAGAATTTTTTGAACGTTCGCGAGGGTGGTTTTTGGCTGCTAGGGGTGCCTTCCGCCAGGGATATCGAGATGCGACTTTTTTTAGATTGTTCCTGATGCCATTCCTTAGCTCGGTGCACAATTTAAAATGGAGCAAACTCCGTGGGGCAAAGTTAGAATTTTTTGAACGTTCGCGAGGGTGGTTTTTGGCTGCTAGGGGTGCCTTTCGCCAGGGATATCGAGATGCGACTTTTTTTAGATTGTTCCTGATGCCATTCCTTAGCTCGGTGCACAATTTAAAATGGAGCAAACTCCGTGGGGCAAAGTTAGAATTTTTTGAACGTTCGCGAGGGTGGTTTTTGGCTGCTAGGGGTGCCTTCCGCCAGGGATATCGAGATGCGACTTTTTTTAGATTGTTCCTGATGCCATTCCTTAGCTCGGTGCACAATTTAAAATGGAACAAACTCCGTGGGGCAAAGTTAGAATTTTTTGAACGTTCGCGAGGGTGGTTTTTGGCTGCTAGGGGTGCCTTCCGCCAGGGATATCGAGATGCGACTTTTTTTAGATTGTTCCTGATGCCATTCCTTAGCTCGGTGCAGAATTTAAAATGGAACAAACTCCGTGGGGCAAAGTTAGAATTTTTTGAACGTTCGCGAGGGTGGTTTTTGGCTGCTAGGGGTGCCTTCCGCCAGGGATATCGAGATGCGACTTTTTTTAGATTGTTCCTGATGCCATTCCTTAGCTCGGTGCACAATTTAAAATGGAACAAACTCCGTGGGGCAAAGTTAGAATTTTTTGAACGTTCGCGAGGGTGGTTTTTGGCTGCTAGGGGTGCCTTCCGCCAGGGATATCGAGATGCGACTTTTTTTAGATTGTTCCTGATGCCATTCCTTAGCTCGGTGCACAATTTAAAATGGCACAAACTCCGTGGGGCAAAGTTAGAATTTTTTGAACGTTCGCGAGGGTGGTTTTTGGCTGCTAGGGGTGCCTTCCGCCAGGGATATCGAGATGCGACTTTTTTTAGATTGTTCCTGATGCCATTCCTTAGCTCGGTGCACAATTTAAAATGGCACAAACTCCGTGGGGCAAAGTTAGAATTTTTTGAACGTTCGCGAGGGTGGTTTTTGGCTGCTAGGGGTGCCTTCCGCCAGGGATATCGAGATGCGACTTTTTTTAGCTTGTTCCTGATGCCATTCCTTAGCTCGGTGCACAATTTAAAATGGAACAAACTCCGTGGGGCAAAGTTAGAATTTTTTGAACGTTCGCGAGGGTGGTTTTTGGCTGCTAGGGGTGCCTTCCGCCAGGGATATCGAGATGCGACTTTTTTTAGATTGTTCCTGATGCCATTCCTTAGCTCGGTGCACAATTTAAAATGGAACAAACTCCGTGGGGCAAAGTTAGAATTTTTTGAACGTTCGCGAGGGTGGTTTTTGGCTGCTAGGGGTGCCTTCCGCCAGGGATATCGAGATGCGACTTTTTTTAGATTGTTCCTGATGCCATTCCTTAGCTCGGTGCACAATTTAAAATGGAACAAACTCCGTGGGGCAAAGTTAGAATTTTTTGAACGTTCGCGAGGGTGGTTTTTGGCTGCTAGGGGTGCCTTCCGCCAGGGATATCGAGATGCGACTTTTTTTAGATTGTTCCTGATGCCATTCCTTAGCTCGGTGCACAATTTAAAATGGAACAAACTCCGTGGGGCAAAGTTAGAATTTTTTGAACGTTCGCGAGGGTGGTTTTTGGCTGCTAGGGGTGCCTTCCGCCAGGGATATCGAGATGCGACTTTTTTTAGATTGTTCCTGATGCCATTCCTTAGCTCGGTGCACAATTTAAAATGGCACAAACTCCGTGGGGCAAAGTTAGAATTTTTTGAACGTTCGCGAGGGTGGTTTTTGGCTGCTAGGGGTGCCTTCCGCCAGGGATATCGAGATGCGACTTTTTTTAGATTGTTCCTGATGCCATTCCTTAGCTCGGTGCACAATTTAAAATGGCACAAACTCCGTGGGGCAAAGTTAGAATTTTTTGAACGTTCGCGAGGGTGGTTTTTGGCTGCTAGGGGTGCCTTCCGCCAGGGATATCGAGATGCGACTTTTTTTAGATTGTTCCTGATGCCATTCCTTAGCTCGGTGCACAATTTAAAATGGCACAAACTCCGTGGGGCAAAGTTAGAATTTTTTGAACGTTCGCGAGGGTGGTTTTTGGCTGCTAGGGGTGCCTTCCGCCAGGGATATCGAGATGCGACTTTTTTTAGCTTGTTCCTGATGCCATTCCTTAGCTCGGTGCACAATTTAAAATGGAACAAACTCCGTGGGGCAAAGTTAGAATTTTTTGAACGTTCGCGAGGGTGGTTTTTGGCTGCTAGGGGTGCCTTCCGCCAGGGATATCGAGATGCGACTTTTTTTAGATTGTTCCTGATGCCATTCCTTAGCTCGGTGCACAATTTAAAATGGAACAAACTCCGTGGGGCAAAGTTAGAATTTTTTGAACGTTCGCGAGGGTGGTTTTTGGCTGCTAGGAGTGCCTTCCGCCAGGGATATCGAGATGCGACTTTTTTTAGATTGTTCCTGATGCCATTCCTTAGCTCGGTGCACAATTTAAAATGGAACAAACTCCGTGGGGCAAAGTTAGAATTTTTTGAACGTTCGCGAGGGTGGTTTTTGGCTGCTAGGGGTGCCTTCCGCCAGGGATATCGAGATGCGACTTTTTTTAGATTGTTCCTGATGCCATTCCTTAGCTCGGTGCACAATTTAAAATGGAACAAACTCCGTGGGGCAAAGTTAGAATTTTTTGAACGTTCGCGAGGGTGGTTTTTGGCTGCTAGGGGTGCCTTCCGCCAGGGATATCGAGATGCGACTTTTTTTAGATTGTTCCTGATGCCATTCCTTAGCTCGGTGCACAATTTAAAATGGAACAAACTCCGTGGGGCAAAGTTAGAATTTTTTGAACGTTCGCGAGGGTGGTTTTTGGCTGCTAGGGGTGCCTTCCGCCAGGGATATCGAGATGCGACTTTTTTTAGATTGTTCCTGATGCCATTCCTTAGCTCGGTGCACAATTTAAAATGGAGCAAACTCCGTGGGGCAAAGTTAGAATTTTTTGAACGTTCGCGAGGGTGGTTTTTGGCTGCTAGGGGTTCCTTCCGCCAGGGATATCGAGATGCGACTTTTTTTAGATTGTTCCTGATGCCATTCCTTAGCTCGGTGCACAATTTAAAATGGAACAAACTCCGTGGGGCAAAGTTAGAATTTTTTGAACGTTCGCGAGGGTGGTTTTTGGCTGCTAGGGGTGCCTTCCGCCAGGGATATCGAGATGCGACTTTTTTTAGATTGTTCCTGATGCCATTCCTTAGCTCGGTGCACAATTTAAAATGGAACAAACTCCGTGGGGCAAAGTTAGAATTTTTTGAACGTTCGCGAGGGTGGTTTTTGGCTGCTAGGGGTGCCTTCCGCCAGGGATATCGAGATGCGACTTTTTTTAGATTGTTCCTGATGCCATTCCTTAGCTCGGTGCACAATTTAAAATGGAACAAACTCCGTGGGGCAAAGTTAGAATTTTTTGAACGTTCGCGAGGGTGGTTTTTGGCTGCTAGGGGTGCCTTCCGCCAGGGATATCGAGATGCGACTTTTTTTAGATTGTTCCTGATGCCATTCCTTAGCTCGGTGCACAATTTAAAATGGAACAAACTCCGTGGGGCAAAGTTAGAATTTTTTGAACGTTCGCGAGGGTGGTTTTTGGCTGCTAGGGGTGCCTTCCGCCAGGGATATCGAGATGCGACTTTTTTTAGATTGTTCCTGATGCCATTCCTTAGCTCGGTGCACAATTTAAAATGGAACAAACTCCGTGGGGCAAAGTTAGAATTTTTTGAACGTTCGCGAGGGTGGTTTTTGGCTGCTAGGGGTGCCTTCCGCCAGGGATATCGAGATGCGACTTTTTTTAGATTGTTCCTGATGCCATTCCTTAGCTCGGTGCACAATTTAAAATGGCACAAACTCCGTGGGGCAAAGTTAGAATTTTTTGAACGTTCGCGAGGGTGGTTTTTGGCTGCTAGGGGTGCCTTCCGCCAGGGATATCGAGATGCGACTTTTTTTAGATTGTTCCTGATGCCATTCCTTAGCTCGGTGCACAATTTAAAATGGCACAAACTCCGTGGGGCAAAGTTAGAATTTTTTGAACGTTCGCGAGGGTGGTTTTTGGCTGCTAGGGGTGCCTTCCGCCAGGGATATCGAGATGCGACTTTTTTTAGCTTGTTCCTGATGCCATTCCTTAGCTCGGTGCACAATTTAAAATGGAACAAACTCCGTGGGGCAAAGTTAGAATTTTTTGAACGTTCGCGAGGGTGGTTTTTGGCTGCTAGGGGTGCCTTCCGCCAGGGATATCGAGATGCGACTTTTTTTAGATTGTTCCTGATGCCATTCCTTAGCTCGGTGCACAATTTAAAATGGAACAAACTCCGTGGGGCAAAGTTAGAATTTTTTGAACGTTCGCGAGGGTGGTTTTTGGCTGCTAGGGGTGCCTTCCGCCAGGGATATCGAGATGCGACTTTTTTTAGATTGTTCCTGATGCCATTCCTTAGCTCGGTGCACAATTTAAAATGGAACAAACTCCGTGGGGCAAAGTTAGAGTTTTTTGAACGTTCGCGAGGGTGGTTTTTGACTGCTAGGGGTGCCTTCCGCCAGGGATATCGAGATGCGACTTTTTTTAGATTGTTCCTGATGCCATTCCTTAGCTCGGTGCACAATTTAAAATGGAACAAACTCCGTGGGGCAAAGTTAGAATTTTTTGAACGTTCGCGAGGGTGGTTTTTGGCTGCTAGGGGTGCCTTCCGCCAGGGATATCGAGATGCGACTTTTTTTAGATTGTTCCTGATGCCATTCCTTAGCTCGGTGCACAATTTAAAATGGAACAAACTCCGTGGGGCAAAGTTAGAATTTTTTGAACGTTCGCGAGGGTGGTTTTTGGCTGCTAGGGGTGCCTTCCGCCAGGGATATCGAGATGCGACTTTTTTTAGATTGTTCCTGATGCCATTCCTTAGCTCGGTGCACAATTTAAAATGGAGCAAACTCCGTGGGGCAAAGTTAGAATTTTTTGAACGTTCGCGAGGGTGGTTTTTGGCTGCTAGGGGTGCCTTCCGCCAGGGATATCGAGATGCGACTTTTTTTAGATTGTTCCTGATGCCATTCCTTAGCTCGGTGCACAATTTAAAATGGAACAAACTCCGTGGGGCAAAGTTAGAATTTTTTGAACGTTCGCGAGGGTGGTTTTTGGCTGCTAGGGGTGCCTTCCGCCAGGGATATCGAGATGCGACTTTTTTTAGATTGTTCCTGATGCCATTCCTTAGCTCGGTGCACAATTTAAAATGGAACAAACTCCGTGGGGCAAAGTTAGAATTTTTTGAACGTTCGCGAGGGTGGTTTTTGGCTGCTAGGGGTGCCTTCCGCCAGGGATATCGAGATGCGACTTTTTTTAGATTGTTCCTGATGCCATTCCTTAGCTCGGTGCACAATTTAAAATGGAACAAACTCCGTGGGGCAAAGTTAGAATTTTTTGAACGTTCGCGAGGGTGGTTTTTGGCTGCTAGGGGTGCCTTCCGCCAGGGATATCGAGATGCGACTTTTTTTAGATTGTTCCTGATGCCATTCCTTAGCTCGGTGCACAATTTAAAATGGAACAAACTCCGTGGGGCAAAGTTAGAATTTTTTGAACGTTCGCGAGGGTGGTTTTTGGCTGCTAGGGGTGCCTTCCGCCAGGGATATCGAGATGCGACTTTTTTTAGATTGTTCCTGATGCCATTCCTTAGCTCGGTGCACAATTTAAAATGGAACAAACTCCGTGGGGCAAAGTTAGAATTTTTTGAACGTTCGCGAGGGTGGTTTTTGGCTGCTAGGGGTGCCTTCCGCCAGGGATATCGAGATGCGACTTTTTTTAGATTGTTCCTGATGCCATTCCTTAGCTCGGTGCACAATTTAAAATGGCACAAACTCCGTGGGGCAAAGTTAGAATTTTGTGAACGTTCGCGAGGGTGGTTTTTGGCTGCTAGGGGTGCCTTCCGCCAGGGATATCGAGATGCGACTTTTTTTAGATTGTTCCTGATGCCATTCCTTAGCTCGGTGCACAATTTAAAATGGAACAAACTCCGTGGGGCAAAGTTAGAATTTTTTGAACGTTCGCGAGGGTGGTTTTTGGCTGCTAGGGGTGCCTTCCGCCAGGGATATCGAGATGCGACTTTTTTTAGATTGTTCCTGATGCCATTCCTTAGCTCGGTGCACAATTTAAAATGGAACAAACTCCGTGGGGCAAAGTTAGAATTTTTTGAACGTTCGCGAGGGTGGTTTTTGGCTGCTAGGGGTGCCTTCCGCCAGGGATATCGAGATGCGACTTTTTTTAGATTGTTCCTGATGCCATTCCTTAGCTCGGTGCACAATTTAAAATGGAACAAACTCCGTGGGGCAAAGTTAGAATTTTTTCAACGTTCGCGAGGGTGGTTTTTGGCTGCTAGGGGTGCCTTCCGCCAGGGATATCGAGATGCGACTTTTTTTAGATTGTTCCTGATGCCATTCCTTAGCTCGGTGCACAATTTAAAATGGAACAAACTCCGTGGGGCAAAGTTAGAATTTTTTGAACGTTCGCGAGGGTGGTTTTTGGCTGCTAGGGGTGCCTTCCGCCAGGGATATCGAGATGCGACTTTTTTTAGATTGTTCCTGATGCCATTCCTTAGCTCGGTGCACAATTTAAAATGGAACAAACTCCGTGGGGCAAAGTTAGAGTTTTTTGAACGTTCGCGAGGGTGGTTTTTGACTGCTAGGGGTGCCTTCCGCCAGGGATATCGAGATGCGACTTTTTTTAGATTGTTCCTGATGCCATTACTTAGCTCGGTGCACAATTTAAAATGGAACAAACTCCGTGGGGCAAAGTTAGAATTTTTTGAACGTTCGCGAGGGTGGTTTTTGGCTGCTAGGGGTGCCTTCCGCCAGGGATATCGAGATGCGACTTTTTTTAGATTGTTCCTGATGCCATTCCTTAGCTCGGTGCTCAATTTAAAATGG
This sequence comes from Tiphia femorata, assembly GCA_944319695.1. NCBI lineage: Eukaryota > Metazoa > Arthropoda > Insecta > Hymenoptera > Tiphiidae > Tiphia > Tiphia femorata. Next base: position 12,063,392 of record OX090896.1, on the reverse strand, counting down.
AACAAACTCCGTGGGGCAAAGTTAGAATTTTTTGAACGTTCGCGAGGGTGGTTTTTGGCTGCTAGGGGTGCCTTCCGCCAGGGATATCGAGATGCGACTTTTTTTAGATTGTTCCTGATGCCATTCCTTAGCTCGGTGCACAATTTAAAATGGAACAAACTCCGTGGGGCAAAGTTAGAATTTTTTGAACGTTCGCGAGGGTGGTTTTTGGCTGCTAGGGGTGCCTTCCGCCAGGGATATCGAGATGCGACTTTTTTTAGATTGTTCCTGATGCCATTCCTTAGCTCGGTGCACAATTTAAAATGGATCAAACTCCGTGGGGCAAAGTTAGAATTTTTTGAACGTTCGCGAGGGTGGTTTTTGGCTGCTAGGGGTGCCTTCCGCCAGGGATATCGAGATGCGACTTTTTTTAGATTGTTCCTGATGCCATTCCTTAGCTCGGTGCACAATTTAAAATGGAGCAAACTCCGTGGGGCAAAGTTAGAATTTTTTGAACGTTCGCGAGGGTGGTTTTTGGCTGCTAGGGGTTCCTTCCGCCAGGGATATCGAGATGCGACTTTTTTTAGATTGTTCCTGATGCCATTCCTTAGCTCGGTGCACAATTTAAAATGGAACAAACTCCGTGGGGCAAAGTTAGAATTTTTTGAACGTTCGCGAGGGTGGTTTTTGGCTGCTAGGGGTGCCTTCCGCCAGGGATATCGAGATGCGACTTTTTTTAGATTGTTCCTGATGCCATTCCTTAGCTCGGTGCACAATTTAAAATGGAACAAACTCCGTGGGGCAAAGTTAGAATTTTTTGAACGTTCGCGAGGGTGGTTTTTGGCTGCTAGGGGTGCCTTCCGCCAGGGATATCGAGATGCGACTTTTTTTAGATTGTTCCTGATGCCATTCCTTAGCTCCGTGCACAATTTAAAATGGAACAAACTCCGTGGGGCAAAGTTAGAATTTTTTGAACGTTCGCGAGGGTGGTTTTTGGCTGCTAGGGGTGCCTTCCGCCAGGGATATCGAGATGCGACTTTTTTTAGATTGTTCCTGATGCCATTCCTTAGCTCGGTGCTCAATTTAAAATGGAACAAACTCCGTGGGGCAAAGTTAGAATTTTTTGAACGTTCGCGAGGGTGGTTTTTGGCTGCTAGGGGTGCCTTCCGCCAGGGATATCGAGATGCGACTTTTTTTAGATTGTTCCTGATGCCATTCCTTAGCTCGGTGCAAAATTTAAAATGGAACAAACTCCGTGGGGCAAAGTTAGAATTTTTTGAACGTTCGCGAGGGTGGTTTTTGGCTGCTAGGGGTGCCTTCCGCCAGGGATATCGAGATGCGACTTTTTTTAGATTGTTCCTGATGCCATTCCTTAGCTCGGTGCACAATTTAAAATGGAACAAACTCCGTGGGGCAAAGTTAGAATTTTTTGAACGTTCGCGAGGGTGGTTTTTGGCTGCTAGGGGTTCCTTCCGCCAGGGATATCGAGATGCGACTTTTTTTAGATTGTTCCTGATGCCATTCCTTAGCTCGGTGCACAATTTAAAATGGAACAAACTCCGTGGGGCAAAGTTAGAATTTTTTGAACGTTCGCGAGGGTGGTTTTTGGCTGCTAGGGGTGCCTTCCGCCAGGGATATCGAGATGCGACTTTTTTTAGATTGTTCCTGATGCCATTCCTTAGCTCGGTGCACAATTTAAAATGGAGCAAACTCCGTGGGGCAAAGTTAGAATTTTTTGAACGTTCGCGAGGGTGGTTTTTGGCTGCTAGGGGTTCCTTCCGCCAGGGATATCGAGATGCGACTTTTTTTAGATTGTTCCTGATGCCATTCCTTAGCTCGGTGCACAATTTAAAATGGAACAAACTCCGTGGGGCAAAGTTAGAATTTTTTGAACGTTCGCGAGGGTGGTTTTTGGCTGCTAGGGGTGCCTTCCGCCAGGGATATCGAGATGCGACTTTTTTTAGATTGTTCCTGATGCCATTCCTTAGCTCGGTGCACAATTTAAAATGGAACAAACTCCGTGGGGCAAAGTTAGAATTTTTTGAACGTTCGCGAGGGTGGTTTTTGGCTGCTAGGGGTGCCTTCCGCCAGGGATATCGAGATGCGACTTTTTTTAGATTGTTCCTGATGCCATTCCTTAGCTCGGTGCACAATTTAAAATGGAACAAACTCCGTGGGGCAAAGTTAGAATTTTTTGAACGTTCGCGAGGGTGGTTTTTGGCTGCTAGGGGTGCCTTCCGCCAGGGATATCGAGATGCGACTTTTTTTAGATTGTTCCTGATGCCATTCCTTAGCTCGGTGCACAATTTAAAATGGAACAAACTCCGTGGGGCAAAGTTAGAATTTATTGAACGTTCGCGAGGGTGGTTTTTGGCTGCTAGGGGTGCCTTCCGCCAGGGATATCGAGATGCGACTTTTTTTAGATTGTTCCTGATGCCATTCCTTAGCTCGGTGCACAATTTAAAATGGAACAAACTCCGTGGGGCAAAGTTAGAATTTTTTGAACGTTCGCGAGGGTGGTTTTTGGCTGCTAGGGGTGCCTTCCGCCAGGGATATCGAGATGCGACTTTTTTTAGATTGTTCCTGATGCCATTCCTTAGCTCGGTGCACAATTTAAAATGGAACAAACTCCGTGGGGCAAAGTTAGAATTTTTTGAACGTTCGCGAGGGTGGTTTTTGGCTGCTAGGGGTGCCTTCCGCCAGGGATATCGAGATGCGACTTTTTTTAGATTGTTCCTGATGCCATTCCTTAGCTCGGTGCACAATTTAAAATGGAGCAAACTCCGTGGGGCAAAGTTAGAATTTTTTGAACGTTCGCGAGGGTGGTTTTTGGCTGCTAGGGGTGCCTTTCGCCAGGGATATCGAGATGCGACTTTTTTTAGATTGTTCCTGATGCCATTCCTTAGCTCGGTGCACAATTTAAAATGGAGCAAACTCCGTGGGGCAAAGTTAGAATTTTTTGAACGTTCGCGAGGGTGGTTTTTGGCTGCTAGGGGTGCCTTCCGCCAGGGATATCGAGATGCGACTTTTTTTAGATTGTTCCTGATGCCATTCCTTAGCTCGGTGCACAATTTAAAATGGAACAAACTCCGTGGGGCAAAGTTAGAATTTTTTGAACGTTCGCGAGGGTGGTTTTTGGCTGCTAGGGGTGCCTTCCGCCAGGGATATCGAGATGCGACTTTTTTTAGATTGTTCCTGATGCCATTCCTTAGCTCGGTGCACAATTTAAAATGGAACAAACTCCGTGGGGCAAAGTTAGAATTTTTTGAACGTTCGCGAGGGTGGTTTTTGGCTGCTAGGGGTGCCTTCCGCCAGGGATATCGAGATGCGACTTTTTTTAGATTGTTCCTGATGCCATTCCTTAGCTCGGTGCACAATTTAAAATGGAACAAACTCCGTGGGGCAAAGTTAGAATTTTTTGAACGTTCGCGAGGGTGGTTTTTGGCTGCTAGGGGTGCCTTCCGCCAGGGATATCGAGATGCGACTTTTTTTAGATTGTTCCTGATGCCATTCCTTAGCTCGGTGCACAATTTAAAATGGCACAAACTCCGTGGGGCAAAGTTAGAATTTTTTGAACGTTCGCGAGGGTGGTTTTTGGCTGCTAGGGGTGCCTTCCGCCAGGGATATCGAGATGCGACTTTTTTTAGATTGTTCCTGATGCCATTCCTTAGCTCGGTGCGCAATTTAAAATGGCACAAACTCCGTGGGGCAAAGTTAGAATTTTTTGAACGTTCGCGAGGGTGGTTTTTGGCTGCTAGGGGTGCCTTCCGCCAGGGATATCGAGATGCGACTTTTTTTAGCTTGTTCCTGATGCCATTCCTTAGCTCGGTGCACAATTTAAAATGGAACAAACTCCGTGGGGCAAAGTTAGAATTTTTTGAACGTTCGCGAGGGTGGTTTTTGGCTGCTAGGGGTGCCTTCCGCCAGGGATATCGAGATGCGACTTTTTTTAGATTGTTCCTGATGCCATTCCTTAGCTCGGTGCACAATTTAAAATGGAACAAACTCCGTGGGGCAAAGTTAGAATTTTTTGAACGTTCGCGAGGGTGGTTTTTGGCTGCTAGGGGTGCCTTCCGCCAGGGATATCGAGATGCGACTTTTTTTAGATTGTTCCTGATGCCATTCCTTAGCTCGGTGCACAATTTAAAATGGAACAAACTCCGTGGGGCAAAGTTAGAATTTTTTGAACGTTCGCGAGGGTGGTTTTTGGCTGCTAGGGGTGCCTTCCGCCAGGGATATCGAGATGCGACTTTTTTTAGATTGTTCCTGATGCCATTCCTTAGCTCGGTGCACAATTTAAAATGGAACAAACTCCGTGGGGCAAAGTTAGAATTTTTTGAACGTTCGCGAGGGTGGTTTTTGGCTGCTAGGGGTGCCTTCCGCCAGGGATATCGAGATGCGACTTTTTTTAGATTGTTCCTGATGCCATTCCTTAGCTCGGTGCACAATTTAAAATGGAACAAACTCCGTGGGGCAAAGTTAGAATTTTTTGAACGTTCGCGAGGGTGGTTTTTGGCTGCTAGGGGTGCCTTCCGCCAGGGATATCGAGATGCGACTTTTTTTAGATTGTTCCTGATGCCATTCCTTAGCTCGGTGCACAATTTAAAATGGAGCAAACTCCGTGGGGCAAAGTTAGAATTTTTTGAACGTTCGCGAGGGTGGTTTTTGGCTGCTAGGGGTTCCTTCCGCCAGGGATATCGAGATGCGACTTTTTTTAGATTGTTCCTGATGCCATTCCTTAGCTCGGTGCACAATTTAAAATGGAACAAACTCCGTGGGGCAAAGTTAGAATTTTTTGAACGTTCGCGAGGGTGGTTTTTGGCTGCTAGGGGTGCCTTCCGCCAGGGATATCGAGATGCGACTTTTTTTAGATTGTTCCTGATGCCATTCCTTAGCTCGGTGCACAATTTAAAATGGAACAAACTCCGTGGGGCAAAGTTAGAATTTTTTGAACGTTCGCGAGGGTGGTTTTTGGCTGCTAGGGGTGCCTTCCGCCAGGGATATCGAGATGCGACTTTTTTTAGATTGTTCCTGATGCCATTCCTTAGCTCGGTGCACAATTTAAAATGGAACAAACTCCGTGGGGCAAAGTTAGAATTTTTTGAACGTTCGCGAGGGTGGTTTTTGGCTGCTAGGGGTGCCTTCCGCCAGGGATATCGAGATGCGACTTTTTTTAGATTGTTCCTGATGCCATTCCTTAGCTCGGTGCACAATTTAAAATGGAACAAACTCCGTGGGGCAAAGTTAGAATTTTTTGAACGTTCGCGAGGGTGGTTTTTGGCTGCTAGGGGTGCCTTCCGCCAGGGATATCGAGATGCGACTTTTTTTAGATTGTTCCTGATGCCATTCCTTAGCTCGGTGCACAATTTAAAATGGAGCAAACTCCGTGGGGCAAAGTTAGAATTTTTTGAACGTTCGCGAGGGTGGTTTTTGGCTGCTAGGGGTGCCTTTCGCCAGGGATATCGAGATGCGACTTTTTTTAGATTGTTCCTGATGCCATTCCTTAGCTCGGTGCACAATTTAAAATGGAGCAAACTCCGTGGGGCAAAGTTAGAATTTTTTGAACGTTCGCGAGGGTGGTTTTTGGCTGCTAGGGGTGCCTTCCGCCAGGGATATCGAGATGCGACTTTTTTTAGATTGTTCCTGATGCCATTCCTTAGCTCGGTGCACAATTTAAAATGGAACAAACTCCGTGGGGCAAAGTTAGAATTTTTTGAACGTTCGCGAGGGTGGTTTTTGGCTGCTAGGGGTGCCTTCCGCCAGGGATATCGAGATGCGACTTTTTTTAGATTGTTCCTGATGCCATTCCTTAGCTCGGTGCAGAATTTAAAATGGAACAAACTCCGTGGGGCAAAGTTAGAATTTTTTGAACGTTCGCGAGGGTGGTTTTTGGCTGCTAGGGGTGCCTTCCGCCAGGGATATCGAGATGCGACTTTTTTTAGATTGTTCCTGATGCCATTCCTTAGCTCGGTGCACAATTTAAAATGGAACAAACTCCGTGGGGCAAAGTTAGAATTTTTTGAACGTTCGCGAGGGTGGTTTTTGGCTGCTAGGGGTGCCTTCCGCCAGGGATATCGAGATGCGACTTTTTTTAGATTGTTCCTGATGCCATTCCTTAGCTCGGTGCACAATTTAAAATGGCACAAACTCCGTGGGGCAAAGTTAGAATTTTTTGAACGTTCGCGAGGGTGGTTTTTGGCTGCTAGGGGTGCCTTCCGCCAGGGATATCGAGATGCGACTTTTTTTAGATTGTTCCTGATGCCATTCCTTAGCTCGGTGCACAATTTAAAATGGCACAAACTCCGTGGGGCAAAGTTAGAATTTTTTGAACGTTCGCGAGGGTGGTTTTTGGCTGCTAGGGGTGCCTTCCGCCAGGGATATCGAGATGCGACTTTTTTTAGCTTGTTCCTGATGCCATTCCTTAGCTCGGTGCACAATTTAAAATGGAACAAACTCCGTGGGGCAAAGTTAGAATTTTTTGAACGTTCGCGAGGGTGGTTTTTGGCTGCTAGGGGTGCCTTCCGCCAGGGATATCGAGATGCGACTTTTTTTAGATTGTTCCTGATGCCATTCCTTAGCTCGGTGCACAATTTAAAATGGAACAAACTCCGTGGGGCAAAGTTAGAATTTTTTGAACGTTCGCGAGGGTGGTTTTTGGCTGCTAGGGGTGCCTTCCGCCAGGGATATCGAGATGCGACTTTTTTTAGATTGTTCCTGATGCCATTCCTTAGCTCGGTGCACAATTTAAAATGGAACAAACTCCGTGGGGCAAAGTTAGAATTTTTTGAACGTTCGCGAGGGTGGTTTTTGGCTGCTAGGGGTGCCTTCCGCCAGGGATATCGAGATGCGACTTTTTTTAGATTGTTCCTGATGCCATTCCTTAGCTCGGTGCACAATTTAAAATGGAACAAACTCCGTGGGGCAAAGTTAGAATTTTTTGAACGTTCGCGAGGGTGGTTTTTGGCTGCTAGGGGTGCCTTCCGCCAGGGATATCGAGATGCGACTTTTTTTAGATTGTTCCTGATGCCATTCCTTAGCTCGGTGCACAATTTAAAATGGCACAAACTCCGTGGGGCAAAGTTAGAATTTTTTGAACGTTCGCGAGGGTGGTTTTTGGCTGCTAGGGGTGCCTTCCGCCAGGGATATCGAGATGCGACTTTTTTTAGATTGTTCCTGATGCCATTCCTTAGCTCGGTGCACAATTTAAAATGGCACAAACTCCGTGGGGCAAAGTTAGAATTTTTTGAACGTTCGCGAGGGTGGTTTTTGGCTGCTAGGGGTGCCTTCCGCCAGGGATATCGAGATGCGACTTTTTTTAGCTTGTTCCTGATGCCATTCCTTAGCTCGGTGCACAATTTAAAATGGAACAAACTCCGTGGGGCAAAGTTAGAATTTTTTGAACGTTCGCGAGGGTGGTTTTTGGCTGCTAGGGGTGCCTTCCGCCAGGGATATCGAGATGCGACTTTTTTTAGATTGTTCCTGATGCCATTCCTTAGCTCGGTGCACAATTTAAAATGGAACAAACTCCGTGGGGCAAAGTTAGAATTTTTTGAACGTTCGCGAGGGTGGTTTTTGGCTGCTAGGGGTGCCTTCCGCCAGGGATATCGAGATGCGACTTTTTTTAGATTGTTCCTGATGCCATTCCTTAGCTCGGTGCACAATTTAAAATGGAGCAAACTCCGTGGGGCAAAGTTAGAATTTTTTGAACGTTCGCGAGGGTGGTTTTTGGCTGCTAGGGGTGCCTTCCGCCAGGGATATCGAGATGCGACTTTTTTTAGATTGTTCCTGATGCCATTCCTTAGCTCGGTGCACAATTTAAAATGGAACAAACTCCGTGGGGCAAAGTTAGAATTTTTTGAACGTTCGCGAGGGTGGTTTTTGGCTGCTAGGGGTGCCTTCCGCCAGGGATATCGAGATGCGACTTTTTTTAGATTGTTCCTGATGCCATTCCTTAGCTCGGTGCACAATTTAAAATGGAACAAACTCCGTGGGGCAAAGTTAGAATTTTTTGAACGTTCGCGAGGGTGGTTTTTGGCTGCTAGGGGTGCCTTCCGCCAGGGATATCGAGATGCGACTTTTTTTAGATTGTTCCTGATGCCATTCCTTAGCTCGGTGCACAATTTAAAATGGAACAAACTCCGTGGGGCAAAGTTAGAATTTTTTGAACGTTCGCGAGGGTGGTTTTTGGCTGCTAGGGGTGCCTTCCGCCAGGGATATCGAGATGCGACTTTTTTTAGATTGTTCCTGATGCCATTCCTTAGCTCGGTGCACAATTTAAAATGGAACAAACTCCGTGGGGCAAAGTTAGAATTTTTTGAACGTTCGCGAGGGTGGTTTTTGGCTGCTAGGGGTGCCTTCCGCCAGGGATATCGAGATGCGACTTTTTTTAGATTGTTCCTGATGCCATTCCTTAGCTCGGTGCACAATTTAAAATGGAACAAACTCCGTGGGGCAAAGTTAGAATTTTTTGAACGTTCGCGAGGGTGGTTTTTGGCTGCTAGGGGTGCCTTCCGCCAGGGATATCGAGATGCGACTTTTTTTAGATTGTTCCTGATGCCATTCCTTAGCTCGGTGCACAATTTAAAATGGCACAAACTCCGTGGGGCAAAGTTAGAATTTTGTGAACGTTCGCGAGGGTGGTTTTTGGCTGCTAGGGGTGCCTTCCGCCAGGGATATCGAGATGCGACTTTTTTTAGATTGTTCCTGATGCCATTCCTTAGCTCGGTGCACAATTTAAAATGGAACAAACTCCGTGGGGCAAAGTTAGAATTTTTTGAACGTTCGCGAGGGTGGTTTTTGGCTGCTAGGGGTGCCTTCCGCCAGGGATATCGAGATGCGACTTTTTTTAGATTGTTCCTGATGCCATTCCTTAGCTCGGTGCACAATTTAAAATGGAACAAACTCCGTGGGGCAAAGTTAGAATTTTTTGAACGTTCGCGAGGGTGGTTTTTGGCTGCTAGGGGTGCCTTCCGCCAGGGATATCGAGATGCGACTTTTTTTAGATTGTTCCTGATGCCATTCCTTAGCTCGGTGCACAATTTAAAATGGAACAAACTCCGTGGGGCAAAGTTAGAATTTTTTCAACGTTCGCGAGGGTGGTTTTTGGCTGCTAGGGGTGCCTTCCGCCAGGGATATCGAGATGCGACTTTTTTTAGATTGTTCCTGATGCCATTCCTTAGCTCGGTGCACAATTTAAAATGGAACAAACTCCGTGGGGCAAAGTTAGAATTTTTTGAACGTTCGCGAGGGTGGTTTTTGGCTGCTAGGGGTGCCTTCCGCCAGGGATATCGAGATGCGACTTTTTTTAGATTGTTCCTGATGCCATTCCTTAGCTCGGTGCACAATTTAAAATGGAACAAACTCCGTGGGGCAAAGTTAGAGTTTTTTGAACGTTCGCGAGGGTGGTTTTTGACTGCTAGGGGTGCCTTCCGCCAGGGATATCGAGATGCGACTTTTTTTAGATTGTTCCTGATGCCATTACTTAGCTCGGTGCACAATTTAAAATGGAACAAACTCCGTGGGGCAAAGTTAGAATTTTTTGAACGTTCGCGAGGGTGGTTTTTGGCTGCTAGGGGTGCCTTCCGCCAGGGATATCGAGATGCGACTTTTTTTAGATTGTTCCTGATGCCATTCCTTAGCTCGGTGCTCAATTTAAAATGGAACAAACTCCGTGGGGCAAAGTTAGAATTTTTTGAACGTTCGCGAGTGTGGTTTTTGGCTGCTAGGGGTGCCTTCCGCCAGGGATATCGAGATGCGACTTTTTTTAGATTGTTCCTGATGCCATTCCTTAGCTCGGTGCACAATTTAAAATGGAACAAACTCCGTGGGGCAAAGTTAGAATTTTTTGAACGTTCGCGAGGGTGGTTTTTGGCTGCTAGGGGTGCCTTCCGCCAGGGATATCGAGATGCGACTTTTTTTAGATTGTTCCTGATGCCATTCCTTAGCTCGGTGCACAATTTAAAATGGAACAAACTCCGTGGGGCAAAGTTAGAATTTTTTGAACGTTCGCGAGGGTGGTTTTTGGCTGCTAGGGGTGCCTTCCGCCAGGGATATCGAGATGCGACTTTTTTTAGATTGTTCCTGATGCCATTCCTTAGCTCGGTGCACAATTTAAAATGGAGCAAACTCCGTGGGGCAAAGTTAGAATTTTTTGAACGTTCGCGAGGGTGGTTTTTGGCTGCTAGGGGTTCCTTCCGCCAGGGATATCGAGATGCGACTTTTTTTAGATTGTTCCTGATGCCATTCCTTAGCTCGGTGCACAATTTAAAATGGAACAAACTCCGTGGGGCAAAGTTAGAATTTTTTGAACGTTCGCGAGGGTGGTTTTTGGCTGCTAGGGGTGCCTTCCGCCAGGGATATCGAGATGCGACTTTTTTTAGATTGTTCCTGATGCCATTCCTTAGCTCGGTGCACAATTTAAAATGGAACAAACTCCGTGGGGCAAAGTTAGAATTTTTTGAACGTTCGCGAGGGTGGTTTTTGGCTGCTAGGGGTGCCTTCCGCCAGGGATATCGAGATGCGACTTTTTTTAGATTGTTCCTGATGCCATTCCTTAGCTCGGTGCACAATTTAAAATGGAACAAACTCCGTGGGGCAAAGTTAGAATTTTTTGAACGTTCGCGAGGGTGGTTTTTGGCTGCTAGGGGTGCCTTCCGCCAGGGATATCGAGATGCGACTTTTTTTAGATTGTTCCTGATGCCATTCCTTAGCTCGGTGCACAATTTAAAATGGAACAAACTCCGTGGGGCAAAGTTAGAATTTTTTGAACGTTCGCGAGGGTGGTTTTTGGCTGCTAGGGGTGCCTTCCGCCAGGGATATCGAGATGCGACTTTTTTTAGATTGTTCCTGATGCCATTCCTTAGCTCGGTGCTCAATTTAAAATGGAACAAACTCCGTGGGGCAAAGTTAGAATTTTTTGAACGTTCGCGAGGGTGGTTTTTGGCTGCTAGGGGTGCCTTCCGCCAGGGATATCGAGATGCGACTTTTTTTAGATTGTTCCTGATGCCATTCCTTAGCTCGGTGCAAAATTTAAAATGGAACAAACTCCGTGGGGCAAAGTTAGAATTTTTTGAACGTTCGCGAGGGTGGTTTTTGGCTGCTAGGGGTGCCTTCCGCCAGGGATATCGAGATGCGACTTTTTTTAGATTGTTCCTGATGCCATTCCTTAGCTCGGTGCACAATTTAAAATGGAACAAACTCCGTGGGGCAAAGTTAGAATTTTTTGAACGTTCGCGAGGGTGGTTTTTGGCTGCTAGGGGTTCCTTCCGCCAGGGATATCGAGATGCGACTTTTTTTAGATTGTTCCTGATGCCATTCCTTAGCTCGGTGCACAATTTAAAATGGAACAAACTCCGTGGGGCAAAGTTAGAATTTTTTGAACGTTCGCGAGGGTGGTTTTTGGCTGCTAGGGGTGCCTTCCGCCAGGGATATCGAGATGCGACTTTTTTTAGATTGTTCCTGATGCCATTCCTTAGCTCGGTGCACAATTTAAAATGGAGCAAACTCCGTGGGGCAAAGTTAGAATTTTTTGAACGTTCGCGAGGGTGGTTTTTGGCTGCTAGGGGTTCCTTCCGCCAGGGATATCGAGATGCGACTTTTTTTAGATTGTTCCTGATGCCATTCCTTAGCTCGGTGCACAATTTAAAATGGAACAAACTCCGTGGGGCAAAGTTAGAATTTTTTGAACGTTCGCGAGGGTGGTTTTTGGCTGCTAGGGGTGCCTTCCGCCAGGGATATCGAGATGCGACTTTTTTTAGATTGTTCCTGATGCCATTCCTTAGCTCGGTGCACAATTTAAAATGGAACAAACTCCGTGGGGCAAAGTTAGAATTTTTTGAACGTTCGCGAGGGTGGTTTTTGGCTGCTAGGGGTGCCTTCCGCCAGGGATATCGAGATGCGACTTTTTTTAGATTGTTCCTGATGCCATTCCTTAGCTCGGTGCACAATTTAAAATGGAACAAACTCCGTGGGGCAAAGTTAGAATTTTTTGAACGTTCGCGAGGGTGGTTTTTGGCTGCTAGGGGTGCCTTCCGCCAGGGATATCGAGATGCGACTTTTTTTAGATTGTTCCTGATGCCATTCCTTAGCTCGGTGCACAATTTAAAATGGAACAAACTCCGTGGGGCAAAGTTAGAATTTATTGAACGTTCGCGAGGGTGGTTTTTGGCTGCTAGGGGTGCCTTCCGCCAGGGATATCGAGATGCGACTTTTTTTAGATTGTTCCTGATGCCATTCCTTAGCTCGGTGCACAATTTAAAATGGAACAAACTCCGTGGGGCAAAGTTAGAATTTTTTGAACGTTCGCGAGGGTGGTTTTTGGCTGCTAGGGGTGCCTTCCGCCATGGATATCGAGATGCGACATTTTTTAGATTGTTCCTGATGCCATTCCTTAGCTCGGTGCACAATTTAAAATGGAACAAACTCCGTGGGGCAAAGTTAGAATTTTTTGAACGTTCGCGAGGGTGGTTTTTGGCTGCTAGGGGTGCCTTCCGCCAGGGATATCGAGATGCGACTTTTTTTAGATTGTTCCTGATGCCATTCCTTAGCTCGGTGCACAATTTAAAATGGCACAAACTCCGTGGGGCAAAGTTAGAATTTTTTGAACGTTCGCGAGGGTGGTTTTTGGCTGCTAGGGGTGCCTTCCGCCAGGGATATCGAGATGCGACTTTTTTTAGATTGTTCCTGATGCCATTCCTTAGCTCGGTGCACAATTTAAAATGGCACAAACTCCGTGGGGCAAAGTTAGAATTTTTTGAACGTTCGCGAGGGTGGTTTTTGGCTGCTAGGGGTGCCTTCCGCCAGGGATATCGAGATGCGACTTTTTTTAGCTTGTTCCTGATGCCATTCCTTAGCTCGGTGCACAATTTAAAATGGAACAAACTCCGTGGGGCAAAGTTAGAATTTTTTGAACGTTCGCGAGGGTGGTTTTTGGCTGCTAGGGGTGCCTTCCGCCAGGGATATCGAGATGCGACTTTTTTTAGATTGTTCCTGATGCCATTCCTTAGCTCGGTGCACAATTTAAAATGGAACAAACTCCGTGGGGCAAAGTTAGAATTTTTTGAACGTTCGCGAGGGTGGTTTTTGGCTGCTAGGGGTGCCTTCCGCCAGGGATATCGAGATGCGACTTTTTTTAGATTGTTCCTGATGCCATTCCTTAGCTCGGTGCACAATTTAAAATGGAACAAACTCCGTGGGGCAAAGTTAGAATTTTTTGAACGTTCGCGAGGGTGGTTTTTGGCTGCTAGGGGTGCCTTCCGCCAGGGATATCGAGATGCGACTTTTTTTAGATTGTTCCTGATGCCATTCCTTAGCTCGGTGCACAATTTAAAATGGAACAAACTCCGTGGGGCAAAGTTAGAATTTTTTGAACGTTCGCGAGGGTGGTTTTTGGCTGCTAGGGGTGCCTTCCGCCAGGGATATCGAGATGCGACTTTTTTTAGATTGTTCCTGATGCCATTCCTTAGCTCGGTGCACAATTTAAAATGGAACAAACTCCGTGGGGCAAAGTTAGAATTTTTTGAACGTTCGCGAGGGTGGTTTTTGGCTGCTAGGGGTGCCTTCCGCCAGGGATATCGAGATGCGACTTTTTTTAGATTGTTCCTGATGCCATTCCTTAGCTCGGTGCACAATTTAAAATGGAACAAACTCCGTGGGGCAAAGTTAGAATTTTTTGAACGTTCGCGAGGGTGGTTTTTGGCTGCTAGGGGTGCCTTCCGCCAGGGATATCGAGATGCGACTTTTTTTAGATTGTTCCTGATGCCATTCCTTAGCTCGGTGCACAATTTAAAATGGAACAAACTCCGTGGGGCAAAGTTAGAATTTTTTGAACGTTCGCGAGGGTGGTTTTTGGCTGCTAGGGGTGCCTTCCGCCAGGGATATCGAGATGCGACTTTTTTTAGATTGTTCCTGATGCCATTCCTTAGCTCGGTGCACAATTTAAAATGGAGCAAACTCCGTGGGGCAAAGTTAGAATTTTTTGAACGTTCGCGAGGGTGGTTTTTGGCTGCTAGGGGTGCCTTCCGCCAGGGATATCGAGATGCGACTTTTTTTAGATTGTTATTGATGCCATTCCTTAGCTCGGTGCACAATTTAAAATGGAGCAAACTCCGTGGGGCAAAGTTAGAGTTTTTTGAACGTTCGCGAGGGTGGTTTTTGGCTGCTAGGGGTGCCTTCCGCCAGGGATATCGAGATGCGACTTTTTTTAGATTGTTCCTGATGCCATTCCTTAGCTCGGTGCACAATTTAAAATGGAACAAACTCCGTGGGGCAAAGTTAGAATTTTTTGAACGTTCGCGAGGGTGGTTTTTGGCTGCTAGGGGTGCCTTCCGCCAGGGATATCGAGATGCGACTTTTTTTAGATTGTTCCTGATGCCATTCCTTAGCTCGGTGCACAATTTAAAATGGAACAAACTCCGTGGGGCAAAGTTAGAATTTTTTGAACGTTCGCGAGGGTGGTTTTTGGCTGCTAGGGGTTCCTTCCGCCAGGGACATCGAGATGCGACTTTTTTTAGATTGTTCCTGATGCCATTCCTTAGCTCGGTGCACAATTTAAAATGGAACAAACTCCGTGGGGCAAAGTTAGAATTTTTTGAACGTTCGCGAGGGTGGTTTTTGGCTGCTAGGGGTGCCTTTCGCCAGGGATATCGAGATGCGACTTTTTTTAGATTGTTCCTGATGCCATTCCTTAGCTCGGTGCACAATTTAAAATGGAGCAAACTCCGTGGGGCAAAGTTAGAATTTTTTGAACGTTCGCGAGGGTGGTTTTTGGCTGCTAGGGGTGCCTTCCGCCAGGGATATCGAGATGCGACTTTTTTTAGATTGTTCCTGATGCCATTCCTTAGCTCGGTGCACAATTTAAAATGGAACAAACTCCGTGGGGCAAAGTTAGAATTTTTTGAACGTTCGCGAGGGTGGTTTTTGGCTGCTAGGGGTGCCTTCCGCCAGGGATATCGAGATGCGACTTTTTTTAGATTGTTCCTGATGCCATTCCTTAGCTCGGTGCACAATTTAAAATGGAACAAACTCCGTGGGGCAAAGTTAGAATTTTTTGAACGTTCGCGAGGGTGGTTTTTGGCTGCTAGGGGTGCCTTCCGCCAGGGATATCGAGATGCGACTTTTTTTAGATTGTTCCTGATGCCATTCCTTAGCTCGGTGCACAATTTAAAATGGAACAAACTCCGTGGGGCAAAGTTAGAATTTTTTGAACGTTGGCGAGGGTGGTTTTTGGCTGCTAGGGGTGCCTTCCGCCAGGGATATCGAGATGCGACTTTTTTTAGATTGTTCCTGATGCCATTCCTTAGCTCGGTGCACAATTTAAAATGGAACAAACTCCGTGGGGCAAAGTTAGAATTTTTTGAACGTTCGCGAGGGTGGTTTTTGGCTGCTAGGGGTGCCTTCCGCCAGGGATATCGAGATGCGACTTTTTTTAGATTGTTCCTGATGCCATTCCTTAGCTCGGTGCACAATTTAAAATGGAACAAACTCCGTGGGGCAAAGTTAGAATTTTTTGAACGTTCGCGAGGGTGGTTTTTGGCTGCTAGGGGTGCCTTCCGCCAGGGATATCGAGATGCGACTTTTTTTAGATTGTTCCTGATGCCATTCCTTAGCTCGGTGCACAATTTAAAATGGCACAAACTCCGTGGGGCAAAGTTAGAATTTTGTGAACGTTCGCGAGGGTGGTTTTTGGCTGCTAGGGGTGCCTTCCGCCAGGGATATCGAGATGCGACTTTTTTTAGATTGTTCCTGATGCCATTCCTTAGCTCGGTGCACAATTTAAAATGGAACAAACTCCGTGGGGCAAAGTTAGAATTTTTTGAACGTTCGCGAGGGTGGTTTTTGGCTGCTAGGGGTGCCTTCCGCCAGGGATATCGAGATGCGACTTTTTTTAGATTGTTCCTGATGCCATTCCTTAGCTCGGTGCACAATTTAAAATGGAACAAACTCCGTGGGGCAAAGTTAGAATTTTTTGAACGTTCGCGAGGGTGGTTTTTGGCTGCTAGGGGTGCCTTCCGCCAGGGATATCGAGATGCGACTTTTTTTAGATTGTTCCTGATGCCATTCCTTAGCTCGGTGCACAATTTAAAATGGAACAAACTCCGTGGGGCAAAGTTAGAATTTTTTCAACGTTCGCGAGGGTGGTTTTTGGCTGCTAGGGGTGCCTTCCGCCAGGGATATCGAGATGCGACTTTTTTTAGATTGTTCCTGATGCCATTCCTTAGCTCGGTGCACAATTTAAAATGGAACAAACTCCGTGGGGCAAAGTTAGAATTTTTTGAACGTTCGCGAGGGTGGTTTTTGGCTGCTAGGGGTGCCTTCCGCCAGGGATATCGAGATGCGACTTTTTTTAGATTGTTCCTGATGCCATTCCTTAGCTCGGTGCACAATTTAAAATGGAACAAACTCCGTGGGGCAAAGTTAGAGTTTTTTGAACGTTCGCGAGGGTGGTTTTTGACTGCTAGGGGTGCCTTCCGCCAGGGATATCGAGATGCGACTTTTTTTAGATTGTTCCTGATGCCATTACTTAGCTCGGTGCACAATTTAAAATGGAACAAACTCCGTGGGGCAAAGTTAGAATTTTTTGAACGTTCGCGAGGGTGGTTTTTGGCTGCTAGGGGTGCCTTCCGCCAGGGATATCGAGATGCGACTTTTTTTAGATTGTTCCTGATGCCATTCCTTAGCTCGGTGCTCAATTTAAAATGGAACAAACTCCGTGGGGCAAAGTTAGAATTTTTTGAACGTTCGCGAGGGTGGTTTTTGGCTGCTAGGGGTGCCTTCCGCCAGGGATATCGAGATGCGACTTTTTTTAGATTGTTCCTGATGCCATTCCTTAGCTCGGTGCACAATTTAAAATGGAACAAACTCCGTGGGGCAAAGTTAGAATTTTTTGAACGTTCGCGAGGGTGGTTTTTGGCTGCTAGGGGTGCCTTCCGCCAGGGATATCGAGATGCGACTTTTTTTAGATTGTTCCTGATGCCATTCCTTAGCTCGGTGCACAATTTAAAATGGAACAAACTCCGTGGGGCAAAGTTAGAATTTTTTGAACGTTCGCGAGGGTGGTTTTTGGCTGCTAGGGGTGCCTTCCGCCAGGGATATCGAGATGCGACTTTTTTTAGATTGTTCCTGATGCCATTCCTTAGCTCGGTGCACAATTTAAAATGGAGCAAACTCCGTGGGGCAAAGTTAGAATTTTTTGAACGTTCGCGAGGGTGGTTTTTGGCTGCTAGGGGTTCCTTCCGCCAGGGATATCGAGATGCGACTTTTTTTAGATTGTTCCTGATGCCATTCCTTAGCTCGGTGCACAATTTAAAATGGAACAAACTCCGTGGGGCAAAGTTAGAATTTTTTGAACGTTCGCGAGGGTGGTTTTTGGCTGCTAGGGGTGCCTTCCGCCAGGGATATCGAGATGCGACTTTTTTTAGATTGTTCCTGATGCCATTCCTTAGCTCGGTGCACAATTTAAAATGGAACAAACTCCGTGGGGCAAAGTTAGAATTTTTTGAACGTTCGCGAGGGTGGTTTTTGGCTGCTAGGGGTGCCTTCCGCCAGGGATATCGAGATGCGACTTTTTTTAGATTGTTCCTGATGCCATTCCTTAGCTCGGTGCACAATTTAAAATGGAACAAACTCCGTGGGGCAAAGTTAGAATTTTTTGAACGTTCGCGAGGGTGGTTTTTGGCTGCTAGGGGTGCCTTCCGCCAGGGATATCGAGATGCGACTTTTTTTAGATTGTTCCTGATGCCATTCCTTAGCTCGGTGCTCAATTTAAAATGGAACAAACTCCGTGGGGCAAAGTTAGAATTTTTTGAACGTTCGCGAGGGTGGTTTTTGGCTGCTAGGGGTGCCTTCCGCCAGGGATATCGAGATGCGACTTTTTTTAGATTGTTCCTGATGCCATTCCTTAGCTCGGTGCACAATTTAAAATGGAACAAACTCCGTGGGGCAAAGTTAGAATTTTTTGAACGTTCGCGAGGGTGGTTTTTGGCTGCTAGGGGTGCCTTCCGCCAGGGATATCGAGATGCGACTTTTTTTAGATTGTTCCTGATGCCATTCCTTAGCTCGGTGCACAATTTAAAATGGAACAAACTCCGTGGGGCAAAGTTAGAATTTTTTGAACGTTCGCGAGGGTGGTTTTTGGCTGCTAGGGGTGCCTTCCGCCAGGGATATCGAGATGCGACTTTTTTTAGATTGTTCCTGATGCCATTCCTTAGCTCGGTGCACAATTTAAAATGGAACAAACTCCGTGGGGCAAAGTTAGAATTTTTTGAACGTTCGCGAGGGTGGTTTTTGGCTGCTAGGGGTGCCTTCCGCCAGGGATATCGAGATGCGACTTTTTTTAGATTGTTCCTGATGCCATTCCTTAGCTCGGTGCACAATTTAAAATGGAACAAACTCCGTGGGGCAAAGTTAGAATTTTTTGAACGTTCGCGAGGGTGGTTTTTGGCTGCTAGGGGTGCCTTCCGCCAGGGATATCGAGATGCGACTTTTTTTAGATTGTTCCTGATGCCATTCCTTAGCTCGGTGCTCAATTTAAAATGGAACAAACTCCGTGGGGCAAAGTTAGAATTTTTTGAACGTTCGCGAGGGTGGTTTTTGGCTGCTAGGGGTGCCTTCCGCCAGGGATATCGAGATGCGACTTTTTTTAGATTGTTCCTGATGCCATTCCTTAGCTCGGTGCACAATTTAAAATGGAACAAACTCCGTGGGGCAAAGTTAGAATTTTTTGAACGTTCGCGAGGGTGGTTTTTGGCTGCTAGGGGTGCCTTCCGCCAGGGATATCGAGATGCGACTTTTTTTAGATTGTTCCTGATGCCATTCCTTAGCTCGGTGCACAATTTAAAATGGCACAAACTCCGTGGGGCAAAGTTAGAATTTTTTGAACGTTCGCGAGGGTGGTTTTTGGCTGCTAGGGGTGCCTTCCGCCAGGGATATCGAGATGCGACTTTTTTTAGATTGTTCCTGATGCCATTCCTTAGCTCGGTGCACAATTTAAAATGGCACAAACTCCGTGGGGCAAAGTTAGAATTTTTTGAACGTTCGCGAGGGTGGTTTTTGGCTGCTAGGGGTGCCTTCCGCCAGGGATATCGAGATGCGACTTTTTTTAGCTTGTTCCTGATGCCATTCCTTAGCTCGGTGCACAATTTAAAATGGAACAAACTCCGTGGGGCAAAGTTAGAATTTTTTGAACGTTCGCGAGGGTGGTTTTTGGCTGCTAGGGGTGCCTTCCGCCAGGGATATCGAGATGCGACTTTTTTTAGATTGTTCCTGATGCCATTCCTTAGCTCGGTGCACAATTTAAAATGGAACAAACTCCGTGGGGCAAAGTTAGAATTTTTTGAACGTTCGCGAGGGTGGTTTTTGGCTGCTAGGGGTGCCTTCCGCCAGGGATATCGAGATGCGACTTTTTTTAGATTGTTCCTGATGCCATTCCTTAGCTCGGTGCACAATTTAAAATGGAACAAACTCCGTGGGGCAAAGTTAGAATTTTTTGAACGTTCGCGAGGGTGGTTTTTGGCTGCTAGGGGTGCCTTCCGCCAGGGATATCGAGATGCGACTTTTTTTAGATTGTTCCTGATGCCATTCCTTAGCTCGGTGCACAATTTAAAATGGAACAAACTCCGTGGGGCAAAGTTAGAATTTTTTGAACGTTCGCGAGGGTGGTTTTTGGCTGCTAGGGGTGCCTTCCGCCAGGGATATCGAGATGCGACTTTTTTTAGATTGTTCCTGATGCCATTCCTTAGCTCGGTGCACAATTTAAAATGGAACAAACTCCGTGGGGCAAAGTTAGAATTTTTTGAACGTTCGCGAGGGTGGTTTTTGGCTGCTAGGGGTGCCTTCCGCCAGGGATATCGAGATGCGACTTTTTTTAGATTGTTCCTGATGCCATTCCTTAGCTCGGTGCACAATTTAAAATGGAACAAACTCCGTGGGGCAAAGTTAGAATTTTTTGAACGTTCGCGAGGGTGGTTTTTGGCTGCTAGGGGTGCCTTCCGCCAGGGATATCGAGATGCGACTTTTTTTAGATTGTTCCTGATGCCATTCCTTAGCTCGGTGCACAATTTAAAATGGAACAAACTCCGTGGGGCAAAGTTAGAATTTTTTGAACGTTCGCGAGGGTGGTTTTTGGCTGCTAGGGGTGCCTTCCGCCAGGGATATCGAGATGCGACTTTTTTTAGATTGTTCCTGATGCCATTCCTTAGCTCGGTGCACAATTTAAAATGGAGCAAACTCCGTGGGGCAAAGTTAGAATTTTTTGAACGTTCGCGAGGGTGGTTTTTGGCTGCTAGGGGTTCCTTCCGCCAGGGATATCGAGATGCGACTTTTTTTAGATTGTTCCTGATGCCATTCCTTAGCTCGGTGCACAATTTAAAATGGAACAAACTCCGTGGGGCAAAGTTAGAATTTTTTGAACGTTCGCGAGGGTGGTTTTTGGCTGCTAGGGGTGCCTTCCGCCAGGGATATCGAGATGCGACTTTTTTTAGATTGTTCCTGATGCCATTCCTTAGCTCGGTGCACAATTTAAAATGGAACAAACTCCGTGGGGCAAAGTTAGAATTTTTTGAACGTTCGCGAGGGTGGTTTTTGGCTGCTAGGGGTGCCTTCCGCCAGGGATATCGAGATGCGACTTTTTTTAGATTGTTCCTGATGCCATTCCTTAGCTCGGTGCACAATTTAAAATGGAACAAACTCCGTGGGGCAAAGTTAGAATTTTTTGAACGTTCGCGAGGGTGGTTTTTGGCTGCTAGGGGTGCCTTCCGCCAGGGATATCGAGATGCGACTTTTTTTAGATTGTTCCTGATGCCATTCCTTAGCTCGGCGCACAATTTAAAATGGAACAAACTCCGTGGGGCAAAGTTAGAATTTTTTGAACGTTCGCGAGGGTGGTTTTTGGCTGCTAGGGGTGCCTTCCGCCAGGGATATCGAGATGCGACTTTTTTTAGATTGTTCCTGATGCCATTCCTTAGCTCGGTGCACAATTTAAAATGGAACAAACTCCGTGGGGCAAAGTTAGAATTTTTTGAACGTTCGCGAGGGTGGTTTTTGGCTGCTAGGGGTGCCTTCCGCCAGGGATATCGAGATGCGACTTTTTTTAGATTGTTCCTGATGCCATTCCTTAGCTCGGTGCACAATTTAAAATGGAACAAACTCCGTGGGGCAAAGTTAGAATTTTTTGAACGTTCGCGAGGGTGGTTTTTGGCTGCTAGGGGTGCCTTCCGCCAGGGATATCGAGATGCGACTTTTTTTAGATTGTTCCTGATGCCATTCCTTAGCTCGGTGCACAATTTAAAATGGAGCAAACTCCGTGGGGCAAAGTTAGAGTTTTTTGAACGTTCGCGAGGGTGGTTTTTGGCTGCTAGGGGTGCCTTCCGCCAGGGATATCGAGATGCGACTTTTTTTAGATTGTTCCTGATGCCATTCCTTAGCTCGGTGCACAATTTAAAATGGAACAAACTCCGTGGGGCAAAGTTAGAATTTTTTGAACGTTCGCGAGGGTGGTTTTTGGCTGCTAGGGGTGCCTTCCGCCAGGGATATCGAGATGCGACTTTTTTTAGATTGTTCCTGATGCCATTCCTTAGCTCGGTGCACAATTTAAAATGGAACAAACTCCGTGGGGCAAAGTTAGAATTTTTTGAACGTTCGCGAGGGTGGTTTTTGGCTGCTAGGGGTTCCTTCCGCCAGGGATATCGAGATGCGACTTTTTTTAGATTGTTCCTGATGCCATTCCTTAGCTCGGTGCACAATTTAAAATGGAACAAACTCCGTGGGGCAAAGTTAGAATTTTTTGAACGTTCGCGAGGGTGGTTTTTGGCTGCTAGGGGTGCCTTCCGCCAGGGACATCGAGATGCGACTTTTTTTAGATTGTTCCTGATGCCATTCCTTAGCTCGGTGCACAATTTAAAATGGAACAAACTCCGTGGGGCAAAGTTAGAATTTTTTGAACGTTCGCGAGGGTGGTTTTTGGCTGCTAGGGGTGCCTTCCGCCAGGGATATCGAGATGCGACTTTTTTTAGATTGTTCCTGATGCCATTCCTTAGCTCGGTGCACAATTTAAAATGGAGCAAACTCCGTGGGGCAAAGTTAGAATTTTTTGAACGTTCGCGAGGGTGGTTTTTGGCTGCTAGGGGTGCCTTCCGCCAGGGATATCGAGATGCGACTTTTTTTAGATTGTTCCTGATGCCATTCCTTAGCTCGGTGCACAATTTAAAATGGAACAAACTCCGTGGGGCAAAGTTAGAATTTTTTGAACGTTCGCGAGGGTGGTTTTTGGCTGCTAGGGGTGCCTTCCGCCAGGGATATCGAGATGCGACTTTTTTTAGATTGTTCCTGATGCCATTCCTTAGCTCGGTGCACAATTTAAAATGGAACAAACTCCGTGGGGCAAAGTTAGAATTTTTTGAACGTTCGCGAGGGTGGTTTTTGGCTGCTAGGGGTGCCTTCCGCCAGGGATATCGAGATGCGACTTTTTTTAGATTGTTCCTGATGCCATTCCTTAGCTCGGTGCTCAATTTAAAATGGAACAAACTCCGTGGGGCAAAGTTAGAATTTTTTGAACGTTCGCGAGGGTGGTTTTTGGCTGCTAGGGGTGCCTTCCGCCAGGGATATCGAGATGCGACTTTTTTTAGATTGTTCCTGATGCCATTCCTTAGCTCGGTGCAAAATTTAAAATGGAACAAACTCCGTGGGGCAAAGTTAGAATTTTTTGAACGTTCGCGAGGGTGGTTTTTGGCTGCTAGGGGTGCCTTCCGCCAGGGATATCGAGATGCGACTTTTTTTAGATTGTTCCTGATGCCATTCCTTAGCTCGGTGCACAATTTAAAATGGAACAAACTCCGTGGGGCAAAGTTAGAATTTTTTGAACGTTCGCGAGGGTGGTTTTTGGCTGCTAGGGGTTCCTTCCGCCAGGGATATCGAGATGCGACTTTTTTTAGATTGTTCCTGATGCCATTCCTTAGCTCGGTGCACAATTTAAAATGGAACAAACTCCGTGGGGCAAAGTTAGAATTTTTTGAACGTTCGCGAGGGTGGTTTTTGGCTGCTAGGGGTGCCTTCCGCCAGGGATATCGAGATGCGACTTTTTTTAGATTGTTCCTGATGCCATTCCTTAGCTCGGTGCACAATTTAAAATGGAGCAAACTCCGTGGGGCAAAGTTAGAATTTTTTGAACGTTCGCGAGGGTGGTTTTTGGCTGCTAGGGGTTCCTTCCGCCAGGGATATCGAGATGCGACTTTTTTTAGATTGTTCCTGATGCCATTCCTTAGCTCGGTGCACAATTTAAAATGGAACAAACTCCGTGGGGCAAAGTTAGAATTTTTTGAACGTTCGCGAGGGTGGTTTTTGGCTGCTAGGGGTGCCTTCCGCCAGGGATATCGAGATGCGACTTTTTTTAGATTGTTCCTGATGCCATTCCTTAGCTCGGTGCACAATTTAAAATGGAACAAACTCCGTGGGGCAAAGTTAGAATTTTTTGAACGTTCGCGAGGGTGGTTTTTGGCTGCTAGGGGTGCCTTCCGCCAGGGATATCGAGATGCGACTTTTTTTAGATTGTTCCTGATGCCATTCCTTAGCTCGGTGCACAATTTAAAATGGAACAAACTCCGTGGGGCAAAGTTAGAATTTTTTGAACGTTCGCGAGGGTGGTTTTTGGCTGCTAGGGGTGCCTTCCGCCAGGGATATCGAGATGCGACTTTTTTTAGATTGTTCCTGATGCCATTCCTTAGCTCGGTGCACAATTTAAAATGGAACAAACTCCGTGGGGCAAAGTTAGAATTTATTGAACGTTCGCGAGGGTGGTTTTTGGCTGCTAGGGGTGCCTTCCGCCAGGGATATCGAGATGCGACTTTTTTTAGATTGTTCCTGATGCCATTCCTTAGCTCGGTGCACAATTTAAAATGGAACAAACTCCGTGGGGCAAAGTTAGAATTTTTTGAACGTTCGCGAGGGTGGTTTTTGGCTGCTAGGGGTGCCTTCCGCCAGGGATATCGAGATGCGACATTTTTTAGATTGTTCCTGATGCCATTCCTTAGCTCGGTGCACAATTTAAAATGGAACAAACTCCGTGGGGCAAAGTTAGAATTTTTTGAACGTTCGCGAGGGTGGTTTTTGGCTGCTAGGGGTGCCTTCCGCCAGGGATATCGAGATGCGACTTTTTTTAGATTGTTCCTGATGCCATTCCTTAGCTCGGTGCACAATTTAAAATGGAGCAAACTCCGTGGGGCAAAGTTAGAATTTTTTGAACGTTCGCGAGGGTGGTTTTTGGCTGCTAGGGGTGCCTTCCGCCAGGGATATCGAGATGCGACTTTTTTTAGATTGTTCCTGATGCCATTCCTTAGCTCGGTGCACAATTTAAAATGGAGCAAACTCCGTGGGGCAAAGTTAGAATTTTTTGAACGTTCGCGAGGGTGGTTTTTGGCTGCTAGGGGTGCCTTCCGCCAGGGATATCGAGATGCGACTTTTTTTAGATTGTTCCTGATGCCATTCCTTAGCTCGGTGCACAATTTAAAATGGAACAAACTCCGTGGGGCAAAGTTAGAATTTTTTGAACGTTCGCGAGGGTGGTTTTTGGCTGCTAGGGGTGCCTTCCGCCAGGGATATCGAGATGCGACTTTTTTTAGATTGTTCCTGATGCCATTCCTTAGCTCGGTGCACAATTTAAAATGGAACAAACTCCGTGGGGCAAAGTTAGAATTTTTTGAACGTTCGCGAGGGTGGTTTTTGGCTGCTAGGGGTGCCTTCCGCCAGGGATATCGAGATGCGACTTTTTTTAGATTGTTCCTGATGCCATTCCTTAGCTCGGTGCACAATTTAAAATGGAGCAAACTCCGTGGGGCAAAGTTAGAATTTTTTGAACGTTCGCGAGGGTGGTTTTTGGCTGCTAGGGGTGCCTTTCGCCAGGGATATCGAGATGCGACTTTTTTTAGATTGTTCCTGATGCCATTCCTTAGCTCGGTGCACAATTTAAAATGGAGCAAACTCCGTGGGGCAAAGTTAGAATTTTTTGAACGTTCGCGAGGGTGGTTTTTGGCTGCTAGGGGTGCCTTCCGCCAGGGATATCGAGATGCGACTTTTTTTAGATTGTTCCTGATGCCATTCCTTAGCTCGGTGCACAATTTAAAATGGAACAAACTCCGTGGGGCAAAGTTAGAATTTTTTGAACGTTCGCGAGGGTGGTTTTTGGCTGCTAGGGGTGCCTTCCGCCAGGGATATCGAGATGCGACTTTTTTTAGATTGTTCCTGATGCCATTCCTTAGCTCGGTGCACAATTTAAAATGGAACAAACTCCGTGGGGCAAAGTTAGAATTTTTTGAACGTTCGCGAGGGTGGTTTTTGGCTGCTAGGGGTGCCTTCCGCCAGGGATATCGAGATGCGACTTTTTTTAGATTGTTCCTGATGCCATTCCTTAGCTCGGTGCACAATTTAAAATGGCACAAACTCCGTGGGGCAAAGTTAGAATTTTTTGAACGTTCGCGAGGGTGGTTTTTGGCTGCTAGGGGTACCTTCCGCCAGGGATATCGAGATGCGACTTTTTTTAGATTGTTCCTGATGCCATTCCTTAGCTCGGTGCACAATTTAAAATGGCACAAACTCCGTGGGGCAAAGTTAGAATTTTTTGAACGTTCGCGAGGGTGGTTTTTGGCTGCTAGGGGTGCCTTCCGCCAGGGATATCGAGATGCGACTTTTTTTAGCTTGTTCCTGATGCCATTCCTTAGCTCGGTGCACAATTTAAAATGGAACAAACTCCGTGGGGCAAAGTTAGAATTTTTTGAACGTTCGCGAGGGTGGTTTTTGGCTGCTAGGGGTGCCTTCCGCCAGGGATATCGAGATGCGACTTTTTTTAGATTGTTCCTGATGCCATTCCTTAGCTCGGTGCACAATTTAAAATGGAACAAACTCCGTGGGGCAAAGTTAGAATTTTTTGAACGTTCGCGAGGGTGGTTTTTGGCTGCTAGGGGTGCCTTCCGCCAGGGATATCGAGATGCGACTTTTTTTAGATTGTTCCTGATGCCATTCCTTAGCTCGGTGCACAATTTAAAATGGAACAAACTCCGTGGGGCAAAGTTAGAATTTTTTGAACGTTCGCGAGGGTGGTTTTTGGCTGCTAGGGGTGCCTTCCGCCAGGGATATCGAGATGCGACTTTTTTTAGATTGTTCCTGATGCCATTCCTTAGCTCGATGCACAATTTAAAATGGAACAAACTCCGTGGGGCAAAGTTAGAATTTTTTGAACGTTCGCGAGGGTGGTTTTTGGCTGCTAGGGGTGCCTTCCGCCAGGGATATCGAGATGCGACTTTTTTTAGATTGTTCCTGATGCCATTCCTTAGCTCGGTGCACAATTTAAAATGGAACAAACTCCGTGGGGCAAAGTTAGAATTTTTTGAACGTTCGCGAGGGTGGTTTTTGGCTGCTAGGGGTGCCTTCCGCCAGGGATATCGAGATGCGACTTTTTTTAGATTGTTCCTGATGCCATTCCTTAGCTCGGTGCTCAATTTAAAATGGAACAAACTCCGTGGGGCAAAGTTAGAATTTTTTGAACGTTCGCGAGGGTGGTTTTTGGCTGCTAGGGGTGCCTTCCGCCAGGGATATCGAGATGCGACTTTTTTTAGATTGTTCCTGATGCCATTCCTTAGCTCGGTGCACAATTTAAAATGGAACAAACTCCGTGGGGCAAAGTTAGAATTTTTTGAACGTTCGCGAGGGTGGTTTTTGGCTGCTAGGGGTGCCTTCCGCCAGGGATATCGAGATGCGACTTTTTTTAGATTGTTCCTGATGCCATTCCTTAGCTCGGTGCACAATTTAAAATGGAACAAACTCCGTGGGGCAAAGTTAGAATTTTTTGAACGTTCGCGAGGGTGGTTTTTGGCTGCTAGGGGTGCCTTCCGCCAGGGATATCGAGATGCGACTTTTTTTAGATTGTTCCTGATGCCATTCCTTAGCTCGGTGCACAATTTAAAATGGAACAAACTCCGTGGGGCAAAGTTAGAATTTTTTGAACGTTCGCGAGGGTGGTTTTTGGCTGCTAGGGGTGCCTTCCGCCAGGGATATCGAGATGCGACTTTTTTTAGATTGTTCCTGATGCCATTCCTTAGCTCGGTGCACAATTTAAAATGGAACAAACTCCGTGGGGCAAAGTTAGAATTTTTTGAACGTTCGCGAGGGTGGTTTTTGGCTGCTAGGGGTGCCTTCCGCCAGGGATATCGAGATGCGACTTTTTTTAGATTGTTCCTGATGCCATTCCTTAGCTCGGTGCACAATTTAAAATGGAACAAACTCCGTGGGGCAAAGTTAGAATTTTTTGAACGTTCGCGAGGGTGGTTTTTGGCTGCTAGGGGTGCCTTCCGCCAGGGATATCGAGATGCGACTTTTTTTAGATTGTTCCTGATGCCATTCCTTAGCTCGGTGCACAATTTAAAATGGAACAAACTCCGTGGGGCAAAGTTAGAATTTTTTGAACGTTCGCGAGGGTGGTTTTTGGCTGCTAGGGGTGCCTTCCGCCAGGGATATCGAGATGCGACTTTTTTTAGATTGTTCCTGATGCCATTCCTTAGCTCGGTGCACAATTTAAAATGGCACAAACTCCGTGGGGCAAAGTTAGAATTTTTTGAACGTTCGCGAGGGTGGTTTTTGGCTGCTAGGGGTGCCTTCCGCCAGGGATATCGAGATGCGACTTTTTTTAGATTGTTCCTGATGCCATTCCTTAGCTCGGTGCACAATTTAAAATGGCACAAACTCCGTGGGGCAAAGTTAGAATTTTTTGAACGTTCGCGAGGGTGGTTTTTGGCTGCTAGGGGTGCCTTCCGCCAGGGATATCGAGATGCGACTTTTTTTAGCTTGTTCCTGATGCCATTCCTTAGCTCGGTGCACAATTTAAAATGGAACAAACTCCGTGGGGCAAAGTTAGAATTTTTTGAACGTTCGCGAGGGTGGTTTTTGGCTGCTAGGGGTGCCTTCCGCCAGGGATATCGAGATGCGACTTTTTTTAGATTGTTCCTGATGCCATTCCTTAGCTCGGTGCACAATTTAAAATGGAACAAACTCCGTGGGGCAAAGTTAGAATTTTTTGAACGTTCGCGAGGGTGGTTTTTGGCTGCTAGGGGTGCCTTCCGCCAGGGATATCGAGATGCGACTTTTTTTAGATTGTTCCTGATGCCATTCCTTAGCTCGGTGCACAATTTAAAATGGAACAAACTCCGTGGGGCAAAGTTAGAATTTTTTGAACGTTCGCGAGGGTGGTTTTTGGCTGCTAGGGGTGCCTTCCGCCAGGGATATCGAGATGCGACTTTTTTTAGATTGTTCCTGATGCCATTCCTTAGCTCGGTGCACAATTTAAAATGGAACAAACTCCGTGGGGCAAAGTTAGAATTTTTTGAACGTTCGCGAGGGTGGTTTTTGGCTGCTAGGGGTGCCTTCCGCCAGGGATATCGAGATGCGACTTTTTTTAGATTGTTCCTGATGCCATTCCTTAGCTCGGTGCACAATTTAAAATGGAACAAACTCCGTGGGGCAAAGTTAGAATTTTTTGAACGTTCGCGAGGGTGGTTTTTGGCTGCTAGGGGTGCCTTCCGCCAGGGATATCGAGATGCGACTTTTTTTAGATTGTTCCTGATGCCATTCCTTAGCTCGGTGCACAATTTAAAATGGAACAAACTCCGTGGGGCAAAGTTAGAATTTTTTGAACGTTCGCGAGGGTGGTTTTTGGCTGCTAGGGGTGCCTTCCGCCAGGGATATCGAGATGCGACTTTTTTTAGATTGTTCCTGATGCCATTCCTTAGCTCGGTGCACAATTTAAAATGGAACAAACTCCGTGGGGCAAAGTTAGAATTTTTTGAACGTTCGCGAGGGTGGTTTTTGGCTGCTAGGGGTGCCTTCCGCCAGGGATATCGAGATGCGACTTTTTTTAGATTGTTCCTGATGCCATTCCTTAGCTCGGTGCACAATTTAAAATGGAGCAAACTCCGTGGGGCAAAGTTAGAATTTTTTGAACGTTCGCGAGGGTGGTTTTTGGCTGCTAGGGGTTCCTTCCGCCAGGGATATCGAGATGCGACTTTTTTTAGATTGTTCCTGATGCCATTCCTTAGCTCGGTGCACAATTTAAAATGGAACAAACTCCGTGGGGCAAAGTTAGAATTTTTTGAACGTTCGCGAGGGTGGTTTTTGGCTGCTAGGGGTGCCTTCCGCCAGGGATATCGAGATGCGACTTTTTTTAGATTGTTCCTGATGCCATTCCTTAGCTCGGTGCACAATTTAAAATGGAACAAACTCCGTGGGGCAAAGTTAGAATTTTTTGAACGTTCGCGAGGGTGGTTTTTGGCTGCTAGGGGTGCCTTCCGCCAGGGATATCGAGATGCGACTTTTTTTAGATTGTTCCTGATGCCATTCCTTAGCTCGGTGCACAATTTAAAATGGAACAAACTCCGTGGGGCAAAGTTAGAATTTTTTGAACGTTCGCGAGGGTGGTTTTTGGCTGCTAGGGGTGCCTTCCGCCAGGGATATCGAGATGCGACTTTTTTTAGATTGTTCCTGATGCCATTCCTTAGCTCGGTGCACAATTTAAAATGGAACAAACTCCGTGGGGCAAAGTTAGAATTTTTTGAACGTTCGCGAGGGTGGTTTTTGGCTGCTAGGGGTGCCTTCCGCCAGGGATATCGAGATGCGACTTTTTTTAGATTGTTCCTGATGCCATTCCTTAGCTCGGTGCACAATTTAAAATGGAACAAACTCCGTGGGGCAAAGTTAGAATTTTTTGAACGTTCGCGAGGGTGGTTTTTGGCTGCTAGGGGTGCCTTCCGCCAGGGATATCGAGATGCGACTTTTTTTAGATTGTTCCTGATGCCATTCCTTAGCTCGGTGCACAATTTAAAATGGAGCAAACTCCGTGGGGCAAAGTTAGAATTTTTTGAACGTTCGCGAGGGTGGTTTTTGGCTGCTAGGGGTGCCTTCCGCCAGGGATATCGAGATGCGACTTTTTTTAGATTGTTCCTGATGCCATTCCTTAGCTCGGTGCACAATTTAAAATGGAGCAAACTCCGTGGGGCAAAGTTAGAGTTTTTTGAACGTTCGCGAGGGTGGTTTTTGGCTGCTAGGGGTGCCTTCCGCCAGGGATATCGAGATGCGACTTTTTTTAGATTGTTCCTGATGCCATTCCTTAGCTCGGTGCACAATTTAAAATGGAACAAACTCCGTGGGGCAAAGTTAGAATTTTTTGAACGTTCGCGAGGGTGGTTTTTGGCTGCTAGGGGTGCCTTCCGCCAGGGATATCGAGATGCGACTTTTTTTAGATTGTTCCTGATGCCATTCCTTAGCTCGGTGCACAATTTAAAATGGAACAAACTCCGTGGGGCAAAGTTAGAATTTTTTGAACGTTCGCGAGGGTGGTTTTTGGCTGCTAGGGGTTCCTTCCGCCAGGGATATCGAGATGCGACTTTTTTTAGATTGTTCCTGATGCCATTCCTTAGCTCGGTGCACAATTTAAAATGGAACAAACTCCGTGGGGCAAAGTTAGAATTTTTTGAACGTTCGCGAGGGTGGTTTTTGGCTGCTAGGGGTGCCTTCCGCCAGGGACATCGAGATGCGACTTTTTTTAGATTGTTCCTGATGCCATTCCTTAGCTCGGTGCACAATTTAAAATGGAACAAACTCCGTGGGGCAAAGTTAGAATTTTTTGAACGTTCGCGAGGGTGGTTTTTGGCTGCTAGGGGTGCCTTCCGCCAGGGATATCGAGATGCGACTTTTTTTAGATTGTTCCTGATGCCATTCCTTAGCTCGGTGCACAATTTAAAATGGAACAAACTCCGTGGGGCAAAGTTAGAATTTTTTGAACGTTCGCGAGGGTGGTTTTTGGCTGCTAGGGGTGCCTTCCGCCAGGGATATCGAGATGCGACTTTTTTTAGATTGTTCCTCATGCCATTCCTTAGCTCGGTGCACAATTTAAAATGGAACAAACTCCGTGGGGCAAAGTTAGAATTTTTTGAACGTTCGCGAGGGTGGTTTTTGGCTGCTAGGGGTGCCTTCCGCCAGGGATATCGAGATGCGACTTTTTTTAGATTGTTCCTGATGCCATTCCTTAGCTCGGTGCACAATTTAAAATGGAACAAACTCCGTGGGGCAAAGTTAGAATTTTTTGAACGTTCGCGAGGGTGGTTTTTGGCTGCTAGGGGTGCCTTCCGCCAGGGATATCGAGATGCGACTTTTTTTAGATTGTTCCTCATGCCATTCCTTAGCTCGGTGCACAATTTAAAATGGAACAAACTCCGTGGGGCAAAGTTAGAGTTTTTTGAACGTTCGCGAGGGTGGTTTTTGGCTGCTAGGGGTGCCTTCCGCCAGGGATATCGAGATGCGACTTTTTTTAGATTGTTCCTGATGCCATTCCTTAGCTCGGTGCACAATTTAAAATGGAACAAACTCCGTGGGGCAAAGTTAGAATTTTTTGAACGTTCGCGAGGGTGGTTTTTGGCTGCTAGGGGTGCCTTCCGCCAGGGATATCGAGATGCGACTTTTTTTAGATTGTTCCTGATGCCATTCCTTAGCTCGGTGCACAATTTAAAATGGAACAAACTCCGTGGGGCAATGTTAGAATTTTTTGAACGTTCGCGAGGGTGGTTTTTGGCTGCTAGGGGTGCCTTCCGCCAGGGATATCGAGATGCGACTTTTTTTAGATTGTTCCTGATGCCATTCCTTAGCTCGGTGCACAATTTAAAATGGAACAAACTCCGTGGGGCAAAGTTAGAATTTTTTGAACGTTCGCGAGGGTGGTTTTTGGCTGCTAGGGGTGCCTTCCGCCAGGGATATCGAGATGCGACTTTTTTTAGATTGTTCCTGATGCCATTCCTTAGCTCGGTGCACAATTTAAAATGGAACAAACTCCGTGGGGCAAAGTTAGAATTTTTTGAACGTTCGCGAGGGTGGTTTTTGGCTGCTAGGGGTGCCTTCCGCCAGGGATATCGAGATGCGACTTTTTTTAGATTGTTCCTGATTCCATTCCTTAGCTCGGTGCACAATTTAAAATGGAACAAACTCCGTGGGGCAAAGTTAGAATTTTTTGAACGTTCGCGAGGGTGGTTTTTGGCTGCTAGGGGTGCCTTCCGCCAGGGATATCGAGATGCGACTTTTTTTAGATTGTTCCTGATGCCATTCCTTAGCTCGGTGCACAATTTAAAATGGAGCAAACTCCGTGGGGCAAAGTTAGAATTTTTTGAACGTTCGCGAGGGTGGTTTTTGGCTGCTAGGGGTGCCTTCCGCCAGGGATATCGAGATGCGACTTTTTTTAGATTGTTCCTGATGCCATTCCTTAGCTCGGTGCACAATTTAAAATGGAGCAAACTCCGTGGGGCAAAGTTAGAATTTTTTGAACGTTCGCGAGGGTGGTTTTTGGCTGCTAGGGGTTCCTTCCGCCAGGGATATCGAGATGCGACTTTTTTTAGATTGTTCCTGATGCCATTCCTTAGCTCGGTGCACAATTTAAAATGGAACAAACTCCGTGGGGCAAAGTTAGAATTTTTTGAACGTTCGCGAGGGTGGTTTTTGGCTGCTAGGGGTGCCTTCCGCCAGGGATATCGAGATGCGACTTTTTTTAGATTGTTCCTGATGCCATTCCTTAGCTCGGTGCACAATTTAAAATGGAACAAACTCCGTGGGGCAAAGTTAGAATTTTGTGAACGTTCGCGAGGGTGGTTTTTGGCTGCTAGGGGTGCCTTCCGCCAGGGATATCGAGATGCGACTTTTTTTAGATTGTTCCTGATGCCATTCCTTAGCTCGGTGCACAATTTAAAATGGAACAAACTCCGTGGGGCAAAGTTAGAATTTTTTGAACGTTCGCGAGGGTGGTTTTTGGCTGCTAGGGGTGCCTTCCGCCAGGGATATCGAGATGCGACTTTTTTTAGATTGTTCCTGATGCCATTCCTTAGCTCGGTGCACAATTTAAAATGGAACAAACTCCGTGGGGCAAAGTTAGAATTTTTTGAACGTTCGCGAGGGTGGTTTTTGGCTGCTAGGGGTGCCTTCCGCCAGGGATATCGAGATGCGACTTTTTTTAGATTGTTCCTGATGCCATTCCTTAGCTCGGTGCACAATTTAAAATGGAACAAACTCCGTGGGGCAAAGTTAGAATTTTTTGAACGTTCGCGAGGGTGGTTTTTGGCTGCTAGGGGTGCCTTCCGCCAGGGATATCGAGATGCGACTTTTTTTAGATTGTTCCTGATGCCATTCCTTAGCTCGGTGCACAATTTAAAATGGAACAAACTCCGTGGGGCAAAGTTAGAATTTTTTGAACGTTCGCGAGGGTGGTTTTTGGCTGCTAGGGGTGCCTTCCGCCAGGGATATCGAGATGCGACTTTTTTTAGATTGTTCCTGATGCCATTCCTTAGCTCGGTGCACAATTTAAAATGGAACAAACTCCGTGGGGCAAAGTTAGAGTTTTTTGAACGTTCGCGAGGGTGGTTTTTGGCTGCTAGGGGTGCCTTCCGCCAGGGATATCGAGATGCGACTTTTTTTTAGATTGTTCCTGATGCCATTCCTTAGCTCGGTGCACAATTTAAAATGGAACAAACTCCGTGGGGCAAAGTTAGAATTTTTTGAACGTTCGCGAGGGTGGTTTTTGGCTGCTAGGGGTGCCTTCCGCCAGGGATATCGAGATGCGACTTTTTTTAGATTGTTCCTGATGCCATTCCTTAGCTCGGTGCACAATTTAAAATGGAGCAAACTCCGTGGGGCAAAGTTAGAATTTTTTGAACGTTCGCGAGGGTGGTTTTTGGCTGCTAGGGGTGCCTTCCGCCAGGGATATCGAGATGCGACTTTTTTTAGATTGTTCCTGATGCCATTCCTTAGCTCGGTGCACAATTTAAAATGGAACAAACTCCGTGGGGCAAAGTTAGAATTTTGTGAACGTTCGCGAGGGTGGTTTTTGGCTGCTAGGGGTGCCTTCCGCCAGGGATATCGAGATGCGACTTTTTTTAGATTGTTCCTGATGCCATTCCTTAGCTCGGTGCACAATTTAAAATGGAACAAACTCCGTGGGGCAAAGTTAGAATTTTTTGAACGTTCGCGAGGGTGGTTTTTGGCTGCTAGGGGTGCCTTCCGCCAGGGATATCGAGATGCGACTTTTTTTAGATTGTTCCTGATGCCATTCCTTAGCTCGGTGCACAATTTAAAATGGAACAAACTCCGTGGGGCAAAGTTAGAATTTTTTGAACGTTCGCGAGGGTGGTTTTTGGCTGCTAGGGGTGCCTTCCGCCAGGGATATCGAGATGCGACTTTTTTTAGATTGTTCCTGATGCCATTCCTTAGCTCGGTACACAATTTAAAATGGAACAAACTCCGTGGGGCAAAGTTAGAATTTTTTGAACGTTCGCGAGGGTGGTTTTTGGCTGCTAGGGGTGCCTTCCGCCAGGGATATCGAGATGCGACTTTTTTTAGATTGTTCCTGATGCCATTCCTTAGCTCGGTGCACAATTTAAAATGGAACAAACTCCGTGGGGCAAAGTTAGAATTTTTTGAACGTTCGCGAGGGTGGTTTTTGGCTGCTAGGGGTGCCTTCCGCCAGGGATATCGAGATGCGACTTTTTTTAGATTGTTCCTGATGCCATTCCTTAGCTCGGTGCACAATTTAAAATGGAACAAACTCCGTGGGGCAAAGTTAGAGTTTTTTGAACGTTCGCGAGGGTGGTTTTTGACTGCTAGGGGTGCCTTCCGCCAGGGATATCGAGATGCGACTTTTTTTAGATTGTTCCTGATGCCATTACTTAGCTCGGTGCACAATTTAAAATGGAACAAACTCCGTGGGGCAAAGTTAGAATTTTTTGAACGTTC
This sequence comes from Tiphia femorata, assembly GCA_944319695.1. Taxonomy (NCBI): domain Eukaryota; kingdom Metazoa; phylum Arthropoda; class Insecta; order Hymenoptera; family Tiphiidae; genus Tiphia; species Tiphia femorata. The sequence continues at coordinate 12,028,619 of OX090896.1, read as the reverse complement.
GCGAGGGTGGTTTTTGGCTGCTAGGGGTGCCTTCCGCCAGGGATATCGAGATGCGACTTTTTTTAGATTGTTCCTGATGCCATTCCTTAGCTCGGTGCACAATTTAAAATGGAACAAACTCCGTGGGGCAAAGTTAGAATTTTTTGAACGTTCGCGAGGGTGGTTTTTGGCTGCTAGGGGTGCCTTCCGCCAGGGATATCGAGATGCGACTTTTTTTAGATTGTTCCTGATGCCATTCCTTAGCTCGGTGCACAATTTAAAATGGAACAAACTCCGTGGGGCAAAGTTAGAATTTTTTGAACGTTCGCGAGGGTGGTTTTTGGCTGCTAGGGGTGCCTTCCGCCAGGGATATCGAGATGCGACTTTTTTTAGATTGTTCCTGATGCCATTCCTTAGCTCGGTGCACAATTTAAAATGGAACAAACTCCGTGGGGCAAAGTTAGAATTTTTTGAACGTTCGCGAGGGTGGTTTTTGGCTGCTAGGGGTGCCTTCCGCCAGGGATATCGAGATGCGACTTTTTTTAGATTGTTCCTGATGCCATTCCTTAGCTCGGTGCACAATTTAAAATGGAACAAACTCCGTGGGGCAAAGTTAGAATTTTTTGAACGTTCGCGAGGGTGGTTTTTGGCTGCTAGGGGTGCCTTCCGCCAGGGATATCGAGATGCGACTTTTTTTAGATTGTTCCTGATGCCATTCCTTAGCTCGGTGCACAATTTAAAATGGAGCAAACTCCGTGGGGCAAAGTTAGAATTTTTTGAACGTTCGCGAGGGTGGTTTTTGGCTGCTAGGGGTTCCTTCCGCCAGGGATATCGAGATGCGACTTTTTTTAGATTGTTCCTGATGCCATTCCTTAGCTCGGTGCACAATTTAAAATGGAACAAACTCCGTGGGGCAAAGTTAGAATTTTTTGAACGTTCGCGAGGGTGGTTTTTGGCTGCTAGGGGTGCCTTCCGCCAGGGATATCGAGATGCGACTTTTTTTAGATTGTTCCTGATGCCATTCCTTAGCTCGGTGCACAATTTAAAATGGAACAAACTCCGTGGGGCAAAGTTAGAATTTTTTGAACGTTCGCGAGGGTGGTTTTTGGCTGCTAGGGGTGCCTTCCGCCAGGGATATCGAGATGCGACTTTTTTTAGATTGTTCCTGATGCCATTCCTTAGCTCGGTGCACAATTTAAAATGGAACAAACTCCGTGGGGCAAAGTTAGAATTTTTTGAACGTTCGCGAGGGTGGTTTTTGGCTGCTAGGGGTGCCTTCCGCCAGGGATATCGAGATGCGACTTTTTTTAGATTGTTCCTGATGCCATTCCTTAGCTCGGTGCAAAATTTAAAATGGAACAAACTCCGTGGGGCAAAGTTAGAATTTTTTGAACGTTCGCGAGGGTGGTTTTTGGCTGCTAGGGGTGCCTTCCGCCAGGGATATCGAGATGCGACTTTTTTTAGATTGTTCCTGATGCCATTCCTTAGCTCGGTGCACAATTTAAAATGGAACAAACTCCGTGGGGCAAAGTTAGAATTTTTTGAACGTTCGCGAGGGTGGTTTTTGGCTGCTAGGGGTGCCTTCCGCCAGGGATATCGAGATGCGACTTTTTTTAGATTGTTCCTGATGCCATTCCTTAGCTCGGTGCACAATTTAAAATGGAACAAACTCCGTGGGGCAAAGTTAGAATTTTTTGAACGTTCGCGAGGGTGGTTTTTGGCTGCTAGGGGTGCCTTCCGCCAGGGATATCGAGATGCGACTTTTTTTATATTGTTCCTGATGCCATTCCTTAGCTCGGTGCACAATTTAAAATGGAACAAACTCCGTGGGGCAAAGTTAGAATTTTTTGAACGTTCGCGAGGGTGGTTTTTGGCTGCTAGGGGTGCCTTCCGCCAGGGATATCGAGATGCGACTTTTTTTAGATTGTTCCTGATGCCATTCCTTAGCTCGGTGCACAATTTAAAATGGAACAAACTCCGTGGGGCAAAGTTAGAATTTTTTGAACGTTCGCGAGGGTGGTTTTTGGCTGCTAGGGGTGCCTTCCGCCAGGGATATCGAGATGCGACTTTTTTTAGATTGTTCCTGATGCCATTCCTTAGCTCGGTGCACAATTTAAAATGGAACAAACTCCGTGGGGCAAAGTTAGAATTTTTTGAACGTTCGCGAGGGTGGTTTTTGGCTGCTAGGGGTGCCTTCCGCCAGGGATATCGAGATGCGACTTTTTTTAGATTGTTCCTGATGCCATTCCTTAGCTCGGTGCACAATTTAAAATGGAGCAAACTCCGTGGGGCAAAGTTAGAATTTTTTGAACGTTCGCGAGGGTGGTTTTTGGCTGCTAGGGGTTCCTTCCGCCAGGGATATCGAGATGCGACTTTTTTTAGATTGTTCCTGATGCCATTCCTTAGCTCGGTGCACAATTTAAAATGGAACAAACTCCGTGGGGCAAAGTTAGAATTTTTTGAACGTTCGCGAGGGTGGTTTTTGGCTGCTAGGGGTGCCTTCCGCCAGGGATATCGAGATGCGACTTTTTTTAGATTGTTCCTGATGCCATTCCTTAGCTCGGTGCACAATTTAAAATGGAACAAACTCCGTGGGGCAAAGTTAGAATTTTTTGAACGTTCGCGAGGGTGGTTTTTGGCTGCTAGGGGTGCCTTCCGCCAGGGATATCGAGATGCGACTTTTTTTAGATTGTTCCTGATGCCATTCCTTAGCTCGGTGCACAATTTAAAATGGAACAAACTCCGTGGGGCAAAGTTAGAATTTTTTGAACGTTCGCGAGGGTGGTTTTTGGCTGCTAGGGGTGCCTTCCGCCAGGGATATCGAGATGCGACTTTTTTTAGATTGTTCCTGATGCCATTCCTTAGCTCGGTGCAAAATTTAAAATGGAACAAACTCCGTGGGGCAAAGTTAGAATTTTTTGAACGTTCGCGAGGGTGGTTTTTGGCTGCTAGGGGTGCCTTCCGCCAGGGATATCGAGATGCGACTTTTTTTAGATTGTTCCTGATGCCATTCCTTAGCTCGGTGCACAATTTAAAATGGAACAAACTCCGTGGGGCAAAGTTAGAATTTTTTGAACGTTCGCGAGGGTGGTTTTTGGCTGCTAGGGGTGCCTTCCGCCAGGGATATCGAGATGCGACTTTTTTTAGATTGTTCCTGATGCCATTCCTTAGCTCGGTGCACAATTTAAAATGGAACAAACTCCGTGGGGCAAAGTTAGAATTTTTTGAACGTTCGCGAGAGTGGTTTTTGGCTGCTAGGGGTGCCTTCCGCCAGGGATATCGAGATGCGACTTTTTTTAGATTGTTCCTGATGCCATTCCTTAGCTCGGTGCACAATTTAAAATGGAACAAACTCCGTGGGGCAAAGTTAGAATTTTTTGAACGTTCGCGAGGGTGGTTTTTGGCTGCTAGGGGTGCCTTCCGCCAGGGATATCGAGATGCGACTTTTTTTAGATTGTTCCTGATGCCATTCCTTAGCTCGGTGCACAATTTAAAATGGAACAAACTCCGTGGGGCAAAGTTAGAATTTTTTGAACGTTCGCGAGGGTGGTTTTTGGCTGCTAGGGGTGCCTTCCGCCAGGGATATCGAGATGCGACTTTTTTTAGATTGTTCCTGATGCCATTCCTTAGCTCGGTGCACAATTTAAAATGGAACAAACTCCGTGGAGCAAAGTTAGAATTTTTTGAACGTTCGCGAGGGTGGTTTTTGGCTGCTAGGGGTGCCTTCCGCCAGGGATATCGAGATGCGACTTTTTTTAGATTGTTCCTGATGCCATTCCTTAGCTCGGTGCACAATTTAAAATGGAACAAACTCCGTGGGGCAAAGTTAGAGTTTTTTGAACGTTCGCGAGGGTGGTTTTTGGCTGCTAGGGGTGCCTTCCGCCAGGGATATCGAGATGCGACTTTTTTTAGATTGTTCCTGATGCCATTCCTTAGCTCGGTGCACAATTTAAAATGGAACAAACTCCGTGGGGCAAAGTTAGAATTTTTTGAACGTTCGCGAGGGTGGTTTTTGGCTGCTAGGGGTGCCTTCCGCCAGGGATATCGAGATGCGACTTTTTTTAGATTGTTCCTGATGCCATTCCTTAGCTCGGTGCACAATTTAAAATGGAGCAAACTCCGTGGGGCAAAGTTAGAGTTTTTTGAACGTTCGCGAGGGTGGTTTTTGGCTGCTAGGGGTGCCTTCCGCCAGGGATATCGAGATGCGACTTTTTTTAGATTGTTCCTGATGCCATTCCTTAGCTCGGTGCACAATTTAAAATGGAACAAACTCCGTGGGGCAAAGTTAGAATTTTTTGAACGTTCGCGAGGGTGGTTTTTGGCTGCTAGGGGTGCCTTCCGCCAGGGATATCGAGATGCGACTTTTTTTAGATTGTTCCTGATGCCATTCCTTAGCTCGGTGCACAATTTAAAATGGAACAAACTCCGTGGGGCAAAGTTAGAATTTTTTGAACGTTCGCGAGGGTGGTTTTTGGCTGCTAGGGGTGCCTTCCACCAGGGATATCGAGATGCGACTTTTTTTAGATTGTTCCTGATGCCATTCCTTAGCTCGGTGCACAATTTAAAATGGAACAAACTCCGTGGGGCAAAGTTAGAATTTTTTGAACGTTCGCGAGGGTGGTTTTTGGCTGCTAGGGGTGCCTTCCGCCAGGGATATCGAGATGCGACTTTTTTTAGATTGTTCCTGATGCCATTCCTTAGCTCGGTGCACAATTTAAAATGGAACAAACTCCGTGGGGCAAAGTTAGAATTTTTTGAACGTTCGCGAGGGTGGTTTTTGGCTGCTAGGGGTGCCTTCCGCCAGGGATATCGAGATGCGACTTTTTTTAGATTGTTCCTGATGCCATTCCTTAGCTCGGTGCACAATTTAAAATGGAACAAACTCCGTGGGGCAAAGTTAGAATTTTTTGAACGTTCGCGAGGGTGGTTTTTGGCTGCTAGGGGTGCCTTCCGCCAGGGATATCGAGATGCGACTTTTTTTAGATTGTTCCTGATGCCATTCCTTAGCTCGGTGCAAAATTTAAAATGGAACAAACTCCGTGGGGCAAAGTTAGAATTTTTTGAACGTTCGCGAGGGTGGTTTTTGGCTGCTAGGGGTGCCTTCCGCCAGGGATATCGAGATGCGACTTTTTTTAGATTGTTCCTGATGCCATTCCTTAGCTCGGTGCACAATTTAAAATGGAACAAACTCCGTGGGGCAAAGTTAGAATTTTTTGAACGTTCGCGAGGGTGGTTTTTGGCTGCTAGGGGTGCCTTCCGCCAGGGATATCGAGATGCGACTTTTTTTAGATTGTTCCTGATGCCATTCCTTAGCTCGGTGCACAATTTAAAATGGAACAAACTCCGTGGGGCAAAGTTAGAATTTTTTGAACGTTCGCGAGGGTGGTTTTTGGCTGCTAGGGGTGCCCTCCGCCAGGGATATCGAGATGCGACTTTTTTTATATTGTTCCTGATGCCATTCCTTAGCTCGGTGCACAATTTAAAATGGAACAAACTCCGTGGGGCAAAGTTAGAATTTTTTGAACGTTCGCGAGGGTGGTTTTTGGCTGCTAGGGGTTCCTTCCGCCAGGGATATCGAGATGCGACTTTTTTTAGATTGTTCCTGATGCCATTCCTTAGCTCGGTGCACAATTTAAAATGGAACAAACTCCGTGGGGCAAAGTTAGAATTTTTTGAACGTTCGCGAGGGTGGTTTTTGGCTGCTAGGGGTGCCTTCCGCCAGGGATATCGAGATGCGACTTTTTTTAGATTGTTCCTGATGCCATTCCTTAGCTCGGTGCACAATTTAAAATGGAACAAACTCCGTGGGGCAAAGTTAGAATTTTTTGAACGTTCGCGAGGGTGGTTTTTGGCTGCTAGGGGTGCCTTCCGCCAGGGATATCGAGATGCGACTTTTTTTAGATTGTTCCTGATGCCATTCCTTAGCTCGGTGCACAATTTAAAATGGAACAAACTCCGTGGGGCAAAGTTAGAATTTTTTGAACGTTCGCGAGGGTGGTTTTTGGCTGCTAGGGGTGCCTTCCGCCAGGGATATCGAGATGCGACTTTTTTTAGATTGTTCCTGATGCCATTCCTTAGCTCGGTGCACAATTTAAAATGGAACAAACTCCGTGGGGCAAAGTTAGAATTTTTTGAACGTTCGCGAGGGTGGTTTTTGGCTGCTAGGGGTGCCTTCCGCCAGGGATATCGAGATGCGACTTTTTTTAGATTGTTCCTGATGCCATTCCTTAGCTCGGTGCAGAATTTAAAATGGAACAAACTCCGTGGGGCAAAGTTAGAATTTTTTGAACGTTCGCGAGGGTGGTTTTTGGCTGCTAGGGGTGCCTTCCGCCAGGGATATCGAGATGCGACTTTTTTTAGATTGTTCCTGATGCCATTCCTTAGCTCGGTGCACAATTTAAAATGGAGCAAACTCCGTGGGGCAAAGTTAGAATTTTTTGAACGTTCGCGAGGGTGGTTTTTGGCTGCTAGGGGTGCCTTCCGCCAGGGATATCGAGATGCGACTTTTTTTAGATTGTTCCTGATGCCATTCCTTAGCTCGGTGCACAATTTAAAATGGAGCAAACTCCGTGGGGCAAAGTTAGAGTTTTTTGAACGTTCGCGAGGGTGGTTTTTGGCTGCTAGGGGTGCCTTCCGCCAGGGATATCGAGATGCGACTTTTTTTAGATTGTTCCTGATGCCATTCCTTAGCTCGGTGCACAATTTAAAATGGAACAAACTCCGTGGGGCAAAGTTAGAATTTTTTGAACGTTCGCGAGGGTGGTTTTTGGCTGCTAGGGGTGCCTTCCGCCAGGGATATCGAGATGCGACTTTTTTTAGATTGTTCCTGATGCCATTCCTTAGCTCGGTGCACAATTTAAAATGGAACAAACTCCGTGGGGCAAAGTTAGAATTTTTTGAACGTTCGCGAGGGTGGTTTTTGGCTGCTAGGGGTGCCTTCCGCCAGGGATATCGAGATGCGACTTTTTTTAGATTGTTCCTGATGCCATTCCTTAGCTCGGTGCACAATTTAAAATGGAACAAACTCCGTGGGGCAAAGTTAGAATTTTTTGAACGTTCGCGAGGGTGGTTTTTGGCTGCTAGGGGTGCCTTCCGCCAGGGATATCGAGATGCGACTTTTTTTAGATTGTTCCTGATGCCATTCCTTAGCTCGGTGCACAATTTAAAATGGAACAAACTCCGTGGGGCAAAGTTAGAATTTTTTGAACGTTCGCGAGGGTGGTTTTTGGCTGCTAGGGGTGCCTTCCGCCAGGGATATCGAGATGCGACTTTTTTTAGATTGTTCCTGATGCCATTCCTTAGCTCGGTGCACAATTTAAAATGGAACAAACTCCGTGGGGCAAAGTTAGAATTTTTTGAACGTTCGCGAGGGTGGTTTTTGGCTGCTAGGGGTGCCTTCCGCCAGGGATATCGAGATGCGACTTTTTTTAGATTGTTCCTGATGCCATTCCTTAGCTCGGTGCAAAATTTAAAATGGAACAAACTCCGTGGGGCAAAGTTAGAATTTTTTGAACGTTCGCGAGGGTGGTTTTTGGCTGCTAGGGGTGCCTTCCGCCAGGGATATCGAGATGCGACTTTTTTTAGATTGTTCCTGATGCCATTCCTTAGCTCGGTGCACAATTTAAAATGGAACAAACTCCGTGGGGCAAAGTTAGAATTTTTTGAACGTTCGCGAGGGTGGTTTTTGGCTGCTAGGGGTGCCTTCCGCCAGGGATATCGAGATGCGACTTTTTTTAGATTGTTCCTGATGCCATTCCTTAGCTCGGTGCACAATTTAAAATGGAACAAACTCCGTGGGGCAAAGTTAGAATTTTTTGAACGTTCGCGAGGGTGGTTTTTGGCTGCTAGGGGTGCCTTCCGCCAGGGATATCGAGATGCGACTTTTTTTATATTGTTCCTGATGCCATTCCTTAGCTCGGTGCACAATTTAAAATGGAACAAACTCCGTGGGGCAAAGTTAGAATTTTTTGAACGTTCGCGAGGGTGGTTTTTGGCTGCTAGGGGTTCCTTCCGCCAGGGATATCGAGATGCGACTTTTTTTAGATTGTTCCTGATGCCATTCCTTAGCTCGGTGCACACTTTAAAATGGAACAAACTCCGTGGGGCAAAGTTAGAATTTTTTGAACGTTCGCGAGGGTGGTTTTTGGCTGCTAGGGGTGCCTTCCGCCAGGGATATCGAGATGCGACTTTTTTTAGATTGTTCCTCATGCCATTCCTTAGCTCGGTGCACAATTTAAAATGGAACAAACTCCGTGGGGCAAAGTTAGAATTTTTTGAACGTTCGCGAGGGTGGTTTTTGGCTGCTAGGGGTGCCTTCCGCCAGGGATATCGAGATGCGACTTTTTTTAGATTGTTCCTCATGCCATTCCTTAGCTCGGTGCACAATTTAAAATGGAACAAACTCCGTGGGGCAAAGTTAGAATTTTTTGAACGTTCGCGAGGGTGGTTTTTGGCTGCTAGGGGTGCCTTCCGCCAGGGATATCGAGATGCGACTTTTTTTAGATTGTTCCTGATGCCATTCCTTAGCTCGGTGCACAATTTAAAATGGAACAAACTCCGTGGGGCAAAGTTAGAATTTTTTGAACGTTCGCGAGGGTGGTTTTTGGCTGCTAGGGGTGCCTTCCGCCAGGGATATCGAGATGCGACTTTTTTTAGATTGTTCCTGATGCCATTCCTTAGCTCGGTGCACAATTTAAAATGGAACAAACTCCGTGGGGCAAAGTTAGAATTTTTTGAACGTTCGCGAGGGTGGTTTTTGGCTGCTAGGGGTGCCTTCCGCCAGGGATATCGAGATGCGACTTTTTTTAGATTGTTCCTGATGCCATTCCTTAGCTCGGTGCACAATTTAAAATGGAACAAACTCCGTGGGGCAAAGTTAGAATTTTTTGAACGTTCGCGAGGGTGGTTTTTGGCTGCTAGGGGTGCCTTCCGCCAGGGATATCGAGATGCGACTTTTTTTAGATTGTTCCTGATGCCATTCCTTAGCTCGGTGCACAATTTAAAATGGAACAAACTCCGTGGGGCAAAGTTAGAATTTTTTGAACGTTCGCGAGGGTGGTTTTTGGCTGCTAGGGGTGCCTTCCGCCAGGGATATCGAGATGCGACTTTTTTTAGATTGTTCCTGATGCCATTCCTTAGCTCGGTGCACAATTTAAAATGGAACAAACTCCGTGGGGCAAAGTTAGAATTTTTTGAACGTTCGCGAGGGTGGTTTTTGGCTGCTAGGGGTGCCTTCCGCCAGGGATATCGAGATGCGACTTTTTTTAGATTGTTCCTGATGCCATTCCTTAGCTCGGTGCACAATTTAAAATGGAGCAAACTCCGTGGGGCAAAGTTAGAATTTTTTGAACGTTCGCGAGGGTGGTTTTTGGCTGCTAGGGGTGCCTTCCGCCAGGGATATCGAGATGCGACTTTTTTTAGATTGTTCCTGATGCCATTCCTTAGCTCGGTGCACAATTTAAAATGGAACAAACTCCGTGGGGCAAAGTTAGAATTTTTTGAACGTTCGCGAGGGTGGTTTTTGGCTGCTAGGGGTGCCTTCCGCCAGGGATATCGAGATGCGACTTTTTTTAGATTGTTCCTGATGCCATTCCTTAGCTCGGTGCACAATTTAAAATGGAACAAACTCCGTGGGGCAAAGTTAGAATTTTTTGAACGTTCGCGAGGGTGGTTTTTGGCTGCTAGGGGTGCCTTCCGCCAGGGATATCGAGATGCGACTTTTTTTAGATTGTTCCTGATGCCATTCCTTAGCTCGGTGCACAATTTAAAATGGAACAAACTCCGTGGGGCAAAGTTAGAATTTTTTGAACGTTCGCGAGGGTGGTTTTTGGCTGCTAGGGGTGCCTTCCGCCAGGGATATCGAGATGCGACTTTTTTTAGATTGTTCCTCATGCCATTCCTTAGCTCGGTGCACAATTTAAAATGGAACAAACTCCGTGGGGCAAAGTTAGAATTTTTTGAACGTTCGCGAGGGTGGTTTTTGGCTGCTAGGGGTGCCTTCCGCCAGGGATATCGAGATGCGACTTTTTTTAGATTGTTCCTGATGCCATTCCTTAGCTCGGTGCACAATTTAAAATGGAACAAACTCCGTGGGGCAAAGTTAGAATTTTTTGAACGTTCGCGAGGGTGGTTTTTGGCTGCTAGGGGTGCCTTCCGCCAGGGATATCGAGATGCGACTTTTTTTAGATTGTTCCTGATGCCATTCCTTAGCTCGGTGCACAATTTAAAATGGAACAAACTCCGTGGGGCAAAGTTAGAATTTTTTGAACGTTCGCGAGGGTGGTTTTTGGCTGCTAGGGGTGCCTTCCGCCAGGGATATCGAGATGCGACTTTTTTTAGATTGTTCCTGATGCCATTCCTTAGCTCGGTGCACAATTTAAAATGGAACAAACTCCGTGGGGCAAAGTTAGAATTTTTTGAACGTTCGCGAGGGTGGTTTTTGGCTGCTAGGGGTGCCTTCCGCCAGGGATATCGAGATGCGACTTTTTTTAGATTGTTCCTGATGCCATTCCTTAGCTCGGTGCACAATTTAAAATGGAGCAAACTCCGTGGGGCAAAGTTAGAATTTTTTGAACGTTCGCGAGGGTGGTTTTTGGCTGCTAGGGGTGCCTTCCGCCAGGGATATCGAGATGCGACTTTTTTTAGATTGTTCCTGATGCCATTCCTTAGCTCGGTGCACAATTTAAAATGGAGCAAACTCCGTGGGGCAAAGTTAGAATTTTTTGAACGTTCGCGAGGGTGGTTTTTGGCTGCTAGGGGTTCCTTCCGCCAGGGATATCGAGATGCGACTTTTTTTAGATTGTTCCTGATGCCATTCCTTAGCTCGGTGCACAATTTAAAATGGAACAAACTCCGTGGGGCAAAGTTAGAATTTTTTGAACGTTCGCGAGGGTGGTTTTTGGCTGCTAGGGGTGCCTTCCGCCAGGGATATCGAGATGCGACTTTTTTTAGATTGTTCCTGATGCCATTCCTTAGCTCGGTGCACAATTTAAAATGGAACAAACTCCGTGGGGCAAAGTTAGAATTTTGTGAACGTTCGCGAGGGTGGTTTTTGGCTGCTAGGGGTGCCTTCCGCCAGGGATATCGAGATGCGACTTTTTTTAGATTGTTCCTGATGCCATTCCTTAGCTCGGTGCACAATTTAAAATGGAACAAACTCCGTGGGGCAAAGTTAGAATTTTTTGAACGTTCGCGAGGGTGGTTTTTGGCTGCTAGGGGTGCCTTCCGCCAGGGATATCGAGATGCGACTTTTTTTAGATTGTTCCTGATGCCATTCCTTAGCTCGGTGCACAATTTAAAATGGAACAAACTCCGTGGGGCAAAGTTAGAATTTTTTGAACGTTCGCGAGGGTGGTTTTTGGCTGCTAGGGGTGCCTTCCGCCAGGGATATCGAGATGCGACTTTTTTTAGATTGTTCCTGATGCCATTCCTTAGCTCGGTGCACAATTTAAAATGGAACAAACTCCGTGGGGCAAAGTTAGAATTTTTTGAACGTTCGCGAGGGTGGTTTTTGGCTGCTAGGGGTGCCTTCCGCCAGGGATATCGAGATGCGACTTTTTTTAGATTGTTCCTGATGCCATTCCTTAGCTCGGTGCACAATTTAAAATGGAACAAACTCCGTGGGGCAAAGTTAGAATTTTTTGAACGTTCGCGAGGGTGGTTTTTGGCTGCTAGGGGTGCCTTCCGCCAGGGATATCGAGATGCGACTTTTTTTAGATTGTTCCTGATGCCATTCCTTAGCTCGGTGCACAATTTAAAATGGAACAAACTCCGTGGGGCAAAGTTAGAGTTTTTTGAACGTTCGCGAGGGTGGTTTTTGGCTGCTAGGGGTGCCTTCCGCCAGGGATATCGAGATGCGACTTTTTTTAGATTGTTCCTGATGCCATTCCTTAGCTCGGTGCACAATTTAAAATGGAACAAACTCCGTGGGGCAAAGTTAGAATTTTTTGAACGTTCGCGAGGGTGGTTTTTGGCTGCTAGGGGTGCCTTCCGCCAGGGATATCGAGATGCGACTTTTTTTAGATTGTTCCTGATGCCATTCCTTAGCTCGGTGCACAATTTAAAATGGAGCAAACTCCGTGGGGCAAAGTTAGAATTTTTTGAACGTTCGCGAGGGTGGTTTTTGGCTGCTAGGGGTGCCTTCCGCCAGGGATATCGAGATGCGACTTTTTTTAGATTGTTCCTGATGCCATTCCTTAGCTCGGTGCACAATTTAAAATGGAACAAACTCCGTGGGGCAAAGTTAGAATTTTGTGAACGTTCGCGAGGGTGGTTTTTGGCTGCTAGGGGTGCCTTCCGCCAGGGATATCGAGATGCGACTTTTTTTAGATTGTTCCTGATGCCATTCCTTAGCTCGGTGCACAATTTAAAATGGAACAAACTCCGTGGGGCAAAGTTAGAATTTTTTGAACGTTCGCGAGGGTGGTTTTTGGCTGCTAGGGGTGCCTTCCGCCAGGGATATCGAGATGCGACTTTTTTTAGATTGTTCCTGATGCCATTCCTTAGCTCGGTGCACAATTTAAAATGGAACAAACTCCGTGGGGCAAAGTTAGAATTTTTTGAACGTTCGCGAGGGTGGTTTTTGGCTGCTAGGGGTGCCTTCCGCCAGGGATATCGAGATGCGACTTTTTTTAGATTGTTCCTGATGCCATTCCTTAGCTCGGTGCACAATTTAAAATGGAACAAACTCCGTGGGGCAAAGTTAGAATTTTTTCAACGTTCGCGAGGGTGGTTTTTGGCTGCTAGGGGTGCCTTCCGCCAGGGATATCGAGATGCGACTTTTTTTAGATTGTTCCTGATGCCATTCCTTAGCTCGGTGCACAATTTAAAATGGAACAAACTCCGTGGGGCAAAGTTAGAATTTTTTGAACGTTCGCGAGGGTGGTTTTTGGCTGCTAGGGGTGCCTTCCGCCAGGGATATCGAGATGCGACTTTTTTTAGATTGTTCCTGATGCCATTCCTTAGCTCGGTGCACAATTTAAAATGGAACAAACTCCGTGGGGCAAAGTTAGAATTTTTTGAACGTTCGCGAGGGTGGTTTTTGGCTGCTAGGGGTGCCTTCCGCCAGGGATATCGAGATGCGACTTTTTTTAGATTGTTCCTGATGCCATTCCTTAGCTCGGTGCACAATTTAAAATGGAACAAACTCCGTGGGGCAAAGTTAGAGTTTTTTGAACGTTCGCGAGGGTGGTTTTTGACTGCTAGGGGTGCCTTCCGCCAGGGATATCGAGATGCGACTTTTTTTAGATTGTTCCTGATGCCATTACTTAGCTCGGTGCACAATTTAAAATGGAACAAACTCCGTGGGGCAAAGTTAGAATTTTTTGAACGTTCGCGAGGGTGGTTTTTGGCTGCTAGGGGTGCCTTCCGCCAGGGATATCGAGATGCGACTTTTTTTAGATTGTTCCTGATGCCATTCCTTAGCTCGGTGCACAATTTAAAATGGAACAAACTCCGTGGGGCAAAGTTAGAATTTTTTGAACGTTCGCGAGGGTGGTTTTTGGCTGCTAGGGGTGCCTTCCGCCAGGGATATCGAGATGCGACTTTTTTTAGATTGTTCCTGATGCCATTCCTTAGCTCGGTGCACAATTTAAAATGGAACAAACTCCGTGGGGCAAAGTTAGAATTTTTTGAACGTTCGCGAGGGTGGTTTTTGGCTGCTAGGGGTGCCTTCCGCCAGGGATATCGAGATGCGACTTTTTTTAGATTGTTCCTGATGCCATTCCTTAGCTCGGTGCACAATTTAAAATGGAACAAACTCCGTGGGGCAAAGTTAGAATTTTTTGAACGTTCGCGAGGGTGGTTTTTGGCTGCTAGGGGTGCCTTCCGCCAGGGATATCGAGATGCGACTTTTTTTAGATTGTTCCTGATGCCATTCCTTAGCTCGGTGCACAATTTAAAATGGAACAAACTCCGTGGGGCAAAGTTAGAATTTTTTGAACGTTCGCGAGGGTGGTTTTTGGCTGCTAGGGGTGCCTTCCGCCAGGGATATCGAGATGCGACTTTTTTTAGATTGTTCCTGATGCCATTCCTTAGCTCGGTGCACAATTTAAAATGGAACAAACTCCGTGGGGCAAAGTTAGAATTTTTTGAACGTTCGCGAGGGTGGTTTTTGGCTGCTAGGGGTGCCTTCCGCCAGGGATATCGAGATGCGACTTTTTTTAGATTGTTCCTGATGCCATTCCTTAGCTCGGTGCACAATTTAAAATTGAGCAAACTCCGTGGGGCAAAGTTAGAATTTTTTGAACGTTCGCGAGGGTGGTTTTTGGCTGCTAGGGGTTCCTTCCGCCAGGGATATCGAGATGCGACTTTTTTTAGATTGTTCCTGATGCCATTCCTTAGCTCGGTGCACAATTTAAAATGGAACAAACTCCGTGGGGCAAAGTTAGAATTTTTTGAACGTTCGCGAGGGTGGTTTTTGGCTGCTAGGGGTGCCTTCCGCCAGGGATATCGAGATGCGACTTTTTTTAGATTGTTCCTGATGCCATTCCTTAGCTCGGTGCACAATTTAAAATGGAACAAACTCCGTGGGGCAAAGTTAGAATTTTTTGAACGTTCGCGAGGGTGGTTTTTGGCTGCTAGGGGTGCCTTCCGCCAGGGATATCGAGATGCGACTTTTTTTAGATTGTTCCTGATGCCATTCCTTAGCTCGGTGCACAATTTAAAATGGAACAAACTCCGTGGGGCAAAGTTAGAATTTTTTGAACGTTCGCGAGGGTGGTTTTTGGCTGCTAGGGGTGCCTTCCGCCAGGGATATCGAGATGCGACTTTTTTTAGATTGTTCCTGATGCCATTCCTTAGCTCGGTGCAAAATTTAAAATGGAACAAACTCCGTGGGGCAAAGTTAGAATTTTTTGAACGTTCGCGAGGGTGGTTTTTGGCTGCTAGGGGTGCCTTCCGCCAGGGATATCGAGATGCGACTTTTTTTAGATTGTTCCTGATGCCATTCCTTAGCTCGGTGCACAATTTAAAATGGAACAAACTCCGTGGGGCAAAGTTAGAATTTTTTGAACGTTCGCGAGGGTGGTTTTTGGCTGCTAGGGGTGCCTTCCGCCAGGGATATCGAGATGCGACTTTTTTTAGATTGTTCCTGATGCCATTCCTTAGCTCGGTGCACAATTTAAAATGGAACAAACTCCGTGGGGCAAAGTTAGAATTTTTTGAACGTTCGCGAGGGTGGTTTTTGGCTGCTAGGGGTGCCTTCCGCCAGGGATATCGAGATGCGACTTTTTTTATATTGTTCCTGATGCCATTCCTTAGCTCGGTGCACAATTTAAAATGGAACAAACTCCGTGGGGCAAAGTTAGAATTTTTTGAACGTTCGCGAGGGTGGTTTTTGGCTGCTAGGGGTTCCTTCCGCCAGGGATATCGAGATGCGACTTTTTTTAGATTGTTCCTGATGCCATTCCTTAGCTCGGTGCACAATTTAAAATGGAACAAACTCCGTGGGGCAAAGTTAGAATTTTTTGAACGTTCGCGAGGGTGGTTTTTGGCTGCTAGGGGTGCCTTCCGCCAGGGATATCGAGATGCGACTTTTTTTAGATTGTTCCTGATGCCATTCCTTAGCTCGGTGCACAATTTAAAATGGAACAAACTCCGTGGGGCAAAGTTAGAATTTTTTGAACGTTCGCGAGGGTGGTTTTTGGCTGCTAGGGGTGCCTTCCGCCAGGGATATCGAGATGCGACTTTTTTTAGATTGTTCCTGATGCCATTCCTTAGCTCGGTGCACACTTTAAAATGGAACAAACTCCGTGGGGCAAAGTTAGAATTTTTTGAACGTTCGCGAGGGTGGTTTTTGGCTGCTAGGGGTGCCTTCCGCCAGGGATATCGAGATGCGACTTTTTTTAGATTGTTCCTCATGCCATTCCTTAGCTCGGTGCACAATTTAAAAAGGAACAAACTCCGTGGGGCAAAGTTAGAATTTTTTGAACGTTCGCGAGGGTGGTTTTTGGCTGCTAGGGGTGCCTTCCGCCAGGGATATCGAGATGCGACTTTTTTTAGATTGTTCCTCATGCCATTCCTTAGCTCGGTGCACAATTTAAAATGGAACAAACTCCGTGGGGCAAAGTTAGAATTTTTTGAACGTTCGCGAGGGTGGTTTTTGGCTGCTAGGGGTGCCTTCCGCCAGGGATATCGAGATGCGACTTTTTTTAGATTGTTCCTGATGCCATTCCTTAGCTCGGTGCACAATTTAAAATGGAACAAACTCCGTGGGGCAAAGTTAGAATTTTTTGAACGTTCGCGAGGGTGGTTTTTGGCTGCTAGGGGTGCCTTCCGCCAGGGATATCGAGATGCGACTTTTTTTAGATTGTTCCTGATGCCATTCCTTAGCTCGGTGCACAATTTAAAATGGAACAAACTCCGTGGGGCAAAGTTAGAATTTTTTGAACGTTCGCGAGGGTGGTTTTTGGCTGCTAGGGGTGCCTTCCGCCAGGGATATCGAGATGCGACTTTTTTTAGATTGTTCCTGATGCCATTCCTTAGCTCGGTGCACAATTTAAAATGGAACAAACTCCGTGGGGCAAAGTTAGAATTTTTTGAACGTTCGCGAGGGTGGTTTTTGGCTGCTAGGGGTGCCTTCCGCCAGGGATATCGAGATGCGACTTTTTTTAGATTGTTCCTGATGCCATTCCTTAGCTCGGTGCACAATTTAAAATGGAACAAACTCCGTGGGGCAAAGTTAGAATTTTTTGAACGTTCGCGAGGGTGGTTTTTGGCTGCTAGGGGTGCCTTCCGCCAGGGATATCGAGATGCGACTTTTTTTAGATTGTTCCTGATGCCATTCCTTAGCTCGGTGCACAATTTAAAATGGAACAAACTCCGTGGAGCAAAGTTAGAATTTTTTGAACGTTCGCGAGGGTGGTTTTTGGCTGCTAGGGGTGCCTTCCGCCAGGGATATCGAGATGCGACTTTTTTTAGATTGTTCCTGATGCCATTCCTTAGCTCGGTGCACAATTTAAAATGGAACAAACTCCGTGGGGCAAAGTTAGAGTTTTTTGAACGTTCGCGAGGGTGGTTTTTGGCTGCTAGGGGTGCCTTCCGCCAGGGATATCGAGATGCGACTTTTTTTAGATTGTTCCTGATGCCATTCCTTAGCTCGGTGCACAATTTAAAATGGAACAAACTCCGTGGGGCAAAGTTAGAATTTTTTGAACGTTCGCGAGGGTGGTTTTTGGCTGCTAGGGGTGCCTTCCGCCAGGGATATCGAGATGCGACTTTTTTTAGATTGTTCCTGATGCCATTCCTTAGCTCGGTGCACAATTTAAAATGGAACAAACTCCGTGGGGCAAAGTTAGAATTTTTTGAACGTTCGCGAGGGTGGTTTTTGGCTGCTAGGGGTGCCTTCCGCCAGGGATATCGAGATGCGACTTTTTTTAGATTGTTCCTGATGCCATTCCTTAGCTCGGTGCACAATTTAAAATGGAACAAACTCCGTGGGGCAAAGTTAGAATTTTTTGAACGTTCGCGAGGGTGGTTTTTGGCTGCTAGGGGTGCCTTCCGCCAGGGATATCGAGATGCGACTTTTTTTAGATTGTTCCTGATGCCATTCCTTAGCTCGGTGCACAATTTAAAATGGAACAAACTCCGTGGGGCAAAGTTAGAATTTTTTGAACGTTCGCGAGGGTGGTTTTTGGCTGCTAGGGGTGCCTTCCGCCAGGGATATCGAGATGCGACTTTTTTTAGATTGTTCCTGATGCCATTCCTTAGCTCGGTGCAGAATTTAAAATGGAACAAACTCCGTGGGGCAAAGTTAGAATTTTTTGAACGTTCGCGAGGGTGGTTTTTGGCTGCTAGGGGTGCCTTCCGCCAGGGATATCGAGATGCGACTTTTTTTAGATTGTTCCTGATGCCATTCCTTAGCTCGGTGCACAATTTAAAATGGAGCAAACTCCGTGGGGCAAAGTTAGAATTTTTTGAACGTTCGCGAGGGTGGTTTTTGGCTGCTAGGGGTGCCTTCCGCCAGGGATATCGAGATGCGACTTTTTTTAGATTGTTCCTGATGCCATTCCTTAGCTCGGTGCACAATTTAAAATGGAGCAAACTCCGTGGGGCAAAGTTAGAGTTTTTTGAACGTTCGCGAGGGTGGTTTTTGGCTGCTAGGGGTGCCTTCCGCCAGGGATATCGAGATGCGACTTTTTTTAGATTGTTCCTGATGCCATTCCTTAGCTCGGTGCACAATTTAAAATGGAACAAACTCCGTGGGGCAAAGTTAGAATTTTTTGAACGTTCGCGAGGGTGGTTTTTGGCTGCTAGGGGTGCCTTCCGCCAGGGATATCGAGATGCGACTTTTTTTAGATTGTTCCTGATGCCATTCCTTAGCTCGGTGCACAATTTAAAATGGAACAAACTCCGTGGGGCAAAGTTAGAATTTTTTGAACGTTCGCGAGGGTGGTTTTTGGCTGCTAGGGGTGCCTTCCGCCAGGGATATCGAGATGCGACTTTTTTTAGATTGTTCCTGATGCCATTCCTTAGCTCGGTGCACAATTTAAAATGGAGCAAACTCCGTGGGGCAAAGTTAGAGTTTTTTGAACGTTCGCGAGGGTGGTTTTTGGCTGCTAGGGGTGCCTTCCGCCAGGGATATCGAGATGCGACTTTTTTTAGATTGTTCCTGATGCCATTCCTTAGCTCGGTGCACAATTTAAAATGGAACAAACTCCGTGGGGCAAAGTTAGAATTTTTTGAACGTTCGCGAGGGTGGTTTTTGGCTGCTAGGGGTGCCTTCCGCCAGGGATATCGAGATGCGACTTTTTTTAGATTGTTCCTGATGCCATTCCTTAGCTCGGTGCACAATTTAAAATGGAACAAACTCCGTGGGGCAAAGTTAGAATTTTTTGAACGTTCGCGAGGGTGGTTTTTGGCTGCTAGGGGTGCCTTCCACCAGGGATATCGAGATGCGACTTTTTTTAGATTGTTCCTGATGCCATTCCTTAGCTCGATGCACAATTTAAAATGGAACAAACTCCGTGGGGCAAAGTTAGAATTTTTTGAACGTTCGCGAGGGTGGTTTTTGGCTGCTAGGGGTGCCTTCCGCCAGGGATATCGAGATGCGACTTTTTTTAGATTGTTCCTGATGCCATTCCTTAGCTCGGTGCACAATTTAAAATGGAACAAACTCCGTGGGGCAAAGTTAGAATTTTTTGAACGTTCGCGAGGGTGGTTTTTGGCTGCTAGGGGTGCCTTCCGCCAGGGATATCGAGATGCGACTTTTTTTAGATTGTTCCTGATGCCATTCCTTAGCTCGGTGCACAATTTAAAATGGAACAAACTCCGTGGGGCAAAGTTAGAATTTTTTGAACGTTCGCGAGGGTGGTTTTTGGCTGCTAGGGGTGCCTTCCGCCAGGGATATCGAGATGCGACTTTTTTTAGATTGTTCCTGATGCCATTCCTTAGCTCGGTGCAAAATTTAAAATGGAACAAACGCCGTGGGGCAAAGTTAGAATTTTTTGAACGTTCGCGAGGGTGGTTTTTGGCTGCTAGGGGTGCCTTCCGCCAGGGATATCGAGATGCGACTTTTTTTAGATTGTTCCTGATGCCATTCCTTAGCTCGGTGCACAATTTAAAATGGAACAAACTCCGTGGAGCAAAGTTAGAATTTTTTGAACGTTCGCGAGGGTGGTTTTTGGCTGCTAGGGGTGCCTTCCGCCAGGGATATCGAGATGCGACTTTTTTTAGATTGTTCCTGATGCCATTCCGTAGCTCGGTGCACAATTTAAAATGGAACAAACTCCGTGGGGCAAAGTTAGAGTTTTTTGAACGTTCGCGAGGGTGGTTTTTGGCTGCTAGGGGTGCCTTCCGCCAGGGATATCGAGATGCGACTTTTTTTAGATTGTTCCTGATGCCATTCCTTAGCTCGGTGCACAATTTAAAATGGAACAAACTCCGTGGGGCAAAGTTAGAATTTTTTGAACGTTCGCGAGGGTGGTTTTTGGCTGCTAGGGGTTCCTTCCGCCAGGGATATCGAGATGCGACTTTTTTTAGATTGTTCCTGATGCCATTCCTTAGCTCGGTGCACACTTTAAAATGGAACAAACTCCGTGGGGCAAAGTTAGAATTTTTTGAACGTTCGCGAGGGTGGTTTTTGGCTGCTAGGGGTGCCTTCCGCCAGGGATATCGAGATGCGACTTTTTTTAGATTGTTCCTCATGCCATTCCTTAGCTCGGTGCACAATTTAAAATGGAACAAACTCCGTGGGGCAAAGTTAGAATTTTTTGAACGTTCGCGAGGGTGGTTTTTGGCTGCTAGGGGTGCCTTCCGCCAGGGATATCGAGATGCGACTTTTTTTAGATTGTTCCTCATGCCATTCCTTAGCTCGGTGCACAATTTAAAATGGAACAAACTCCGTGGGGCAAAGTTAGAATTTTTTGAACGTTCGCGAGGGTGGTTTTTGGCTGCTAGGGGTGCCTTCCGCCAGGGATATCGAGATGCGACTTTTTTTAGATTGTTCCTGATGCCATTCCTTAGCTCGGTGCACAATTTAAAATGGAACAAACTCCGTGGGGCAAAGTTAGAATTTTTTGAACGTTCGCGAGGGTGGTTTTTGGCTGCTAGGGGTGCCTTCCGCCAGGGATATCGAGATGCGACTTTTTTTAGATTGTTCCTGATGCCATTCCTTAGCTCGGTGCACAATTTAAAATGGAACAAACTCCGTGGGGCAAAGTTAGAGTTTTTTGAACGTTCGCGAGGGTGGTTTTTGGCTGCTAGGGGTGCCTTCCGCCAGGGATATCGAGATGCGACTTTTTTTAGATTGTTCCTGATGCCATTCCTTAGCTCGGTGCACAATTTAAAATGGAACAAACTCCGTGGGGCAAAGTTAGAATTTTTTGAACGTTCGCGAGGGTGGTTTTTGGCTGCTAGGGGTGCCTTCCGCCAGGGATATCGAGATGCGACTTTTTTTAGATTGTTCCTGATGCCATTCCTTAGCTCGGTGCACAATTTAAAATGGAGCAAACTCCGTGGGGCAAAGTTAGAATTTTTTGAACGTTCGCGAGGGTGGTTTTTGGCTGCTAGGGGTGCCTTCCGCCAGGGATATCGAGATGCGACTTTTTTTAGATTGTTCCTGATGCCATTCCTTAGCTCGGTGCACAATTTAAAATGGAACAAACTCCGTGGGGCAAAGTTAGAATTTTGTGAACGTTCGCGAGGGTGGTTTTTGGCTGCTAGGGGTGCCTTCCGCCAGGGATATCGAGATGCGACTTTTTTTAGATTGTTCCTGATGCCATTCCTTAGCTCGGTGCACAATTTAAAATGGAACAAACTCCGTGGGGCAAAGTTAGAATTTTTTGAACGTTCGCGAGGGTGGTTTTTGGCTGCTAGGGGTGCCTTCCGCCAGGGATATCGAGATGCGACTTTTTTTAGATTGTTCCTGATGCCATTCCTTAGCTCGGTGCACAATTTAAAATGGAACAAACTCCGTGGGGCAAAGTTAGAATTTTTTGAACGTTCGCGAGGGTGGTTTTTGGCTGCTAGGGGTGCCTTCCGCCAGGGATATCGAGATGCGACTTTTTTTAGATTGTTCCTGATGCCATTCCTTAGCTCGGTGCACAATTTAAAATGGAACAAACTCCGTGGGGCAAAGTTAGAATTTTTTCAACGTTCGCGAGGGTGGTTTTTGGCTGCTAGGGGTGCCTTCCGCCAGGGATATCGAGATGCGACTTTTTTTAGATTGTTCCTGATGCCATTCCTTAGCTCGGTGCACAATTTAAAATGGAACAAACTCCGTGGGGCAAAGTTAGAATTTTTTGAACGTTCGCGAGGGTGGTTTTTGGCTGCTAGGGGTGCCTTCCGCCAGGGATATCGAGATGCGACTTTTTTTAGATTGTTCCTGATGCCATTCCTTAGCTCGGTGCACAATTTAAAATGGAACAAACTCCGTGGGGCAAAGTTAGAATTTTTTGAACGTTCGCGAGGGTGGTTTTTGGCTGCTAGGGGTGCCTTCCGCCAGGGATATCGAGATGCGACTTTTTTTAGATTGTTCCTGATGCCATTCCTTAGCTCGGTGCACAATTTAAAATGGAACAAACTCCGTGGGGCAAAGTTAGAGTTTTTTGAACGTTCGCGAGGGTGGTTTTTGACTGCTAGGGGTGCCTTCCGCCAGGGATATCGAGATGCGACTTTTTTTAGATTGTTCCTGATGCCATTACTTAGCTCGGTGCACAATTTAAAATGGAACAAACTCCGTGGGGCAAAGTTAGAATTTTTTGAACGTTCGCGAGGGTGGTTTTTGGCTGCTAGGGGTGCCTTCCGCCAGGGATATCGAGATGCGACTTTTTTTAGATTGTTCCTGATGCCATTCCTTAGCTCGGTGCACAATTTAAAATGGAACAAACTCCGTGGGGCAAAGTTAGAATTTTTTGAACGTTCGCGAGGGTGGTTTTTGGCTGCTAGGGGTGCCTTCCGCCAGGGATATCGAGATGCGACTTTTTTTAGATTGTTCCTGATGCCATTCCTTAGCTCGGTGCACAATTTAAAATGGAACAAACTCCGTGGGGCAAAGTTAGAATTTTTTGAACGTTCGCGAGGGTGGTTTTTGGCTGCTAGGGGTGCCTTCCGCCAGGGATATCGAGATGCGACTTTTTTTAGATTGTTCCTGATGCCATTCCTTAGCTCGGTGCACAATTTAAAATGGAACAAACTCCGTGGGGCAAAGTTAGAATTTTTTGAACGTTCGCGAGGGTGGTTTTTGGCTGCTAGGGGTGCCTTCCGCCAGGGATATCGAGATGCGACTTTTTTTAGATTGTTCCTGATGCCATTCCTTAGCTCGGTGCACAATTTAAAATGGAACAAACTCCGTGGGGCAAAGTTAGAATTTTTTGAACGTTCGCGAGGGTGGTTTTTGGCTGCTAGGTGTGCCTTCCGCCAGGGATATCGAGATGCGACTTTTTTTAGATTGTTCCTGATGCCATTCCTTAGCTCGGTGCACAATTTAAAATGGAACAAACTCCGTGGGGCAAAGTTAGAATTTTTTGAACGTTCGCGAGGATGGTTTTTGGCTGCTAGGGGTGCCTTCCGCCAGGGATATCGAGATGCGACTTTTTTTAGATTGTTCCTGATGCCATTCCTTAGCTCGGTGCACAATTTAAAATGGAGCAAACTCCGTGGGGCAAAGTTAGAATTTTTTGAACGTTCGCGAGGGTGGTTTTTGGCTGCTAGGGGTTCCTTCCGCCAGGGATATCGAGATGCGACTTTTTTTAGATTGTTCCTGATGCCATTCCTTAGCTCGGTGCACAATTTAAAATGGAACAAACTCCGTGGGGCAAAGTTAGAATTTTTTGAACGTTCGCGAGGGTGGTTTTTGGCTGCTAGGGGTGCCTTCCGCCAGGGATATCGAGATGCGACTTTTTTTAGATTGTTCCTGATGCCATTCCTTAGCTCGGTGCACAATTTAAAATGGAACAAACTCCGTGGGGCAAAGTTAGAATTTTTTGAACGTTCGCGAGGGTGGTTTTTGGCTGCTAGGGGTGCCTTCCGCCAGGGATATCGAGATGCGACTTTTTTTAGATTGTTCCTGATGCCATTCCTTAGCTCGGTGCACAATTTAAAATGGAACAAACTCCGTGGGGCAAAGTTAGAATTTTTTGAACGTTCGCGAGGGTGGTTTTTGGCTGCTAGGGGTGCCTTCCGCCAGGGATATCGAGATGCGACTTTTTTTAGATTGTTCCTGATGCCATTCCTTAGCTCGGTGCAAAATTTAAAATGGAACAAACTCCGTGGGGCAAAGTTAGAATTTTTTGAACGTTCGCGAGGGTGGTTTTTGGCTGCTAGGGGTGCCTTCCGCCAGGGATATCGAGATGCGACTTTTTTTAGATTGTTCCTGATGCCATTCCTTAGCTCGGTGCACAATTTAAAATGGAACAAACTCCGTGGGGCAAAGTTAGAATTTTTTGAACGTTCGCGAGGGTGGTTTTTGGCTGCTAGGGGTGCCTTCCGCCAGGGATATCGAGATGCGACTTTTTTTAGATTGTTCCTGATGCCATTCCTTAGCTCGGTGCACAATTTAAAATGGAACAAACTCCGTGGGGCAAAGTTAGAATTTTTTGAACGTTCGCGAGGGTGGTTTTTGGCTGCTAGGGGTGCCTTCCGCCAGGGATATCGAGATGCGACTTTTTTTATATTGTTCCTGATGCCATTCCTTAGCTCGGTGCACAATTTAAAATGGAACAAACTCCGTGGGGCAAAGTTAGAATTTTTTGAACGTTCGCGAGGGTGGTTTTTGGCTGCTAGGGGTTCCTTCCGCCAGGGATATCGAGATGCGACTTTTTTTAGATTGTTCCTGATGCCATTCCTTAGCTCGGTGCACAATTTAAAATGGAACAAACTCCGTGGGGCAAAGTTAGAATTTTTTGAACGTTCGCGAGGGTGGTTTTTGGCTGCTAGGGGTGCCTTCCGCCAGGGATATCGAGATGCGACTTTTTTTAGATTGTTCCTGATGCCATTCCTTAGCTCGGTGCACAATTTAAAATGGAACAAACTCCGTGGGGCAAAGTTAGAATTTTTTGAACGTTCGCGAGGGTGGTTTTTGGCTGCTAGGGGTGCCTTCCGCCAGGGATATCGAGATGCGACTTTTTTTAGATTGTTCCTGATGCCATTCCTTAGCTCGGTGCACACTTTAAAATGGAACAAACTCCGTGGGGCAAAGTTAGAATTTTTTGAACGTTCGCGAGGGTGGTTTTTGGCTGCTAGGGGTGCCTTCCGCCAGGGATATCGAGATGCGACTTTTTTTAGATTGTTCCTCATGCCATTCCTTAGCTCGGTGCACAATTTAAAAAGGAACAAACTCCGTGGGGCAAAGTTAGAATTTTTTGAACGTTCGCGAGGGTGGTTTTTGGCTGCTAGGGGTGCCTTCCGCCAGGGATATCGAGATGCGACTTTTTTTAGATTGTTCCTCATGCCATTCCTTAGCTCGGTGCACAATTTAAAATGGAACAAACTCCGTGGGGCAAAGTTAGAATTTTTTGAACGTTCGCGAGGGTGGTTTTTGGCTGCTAGGGGTGCCTTCCGCCAGGGATATCGAGATGCGACTTTTTTTAGATTGTTCCTGATGCCATTCCTTAGCTCGGTGCACAATTTAAAATGGAACAAACTCCGTGGGGCAAAGTTAGAATTTTTTGAACGTTCGCGAGGGTGGTTTTTGGCTGCTAGGGGTGCCTTCCGCCAGGGATATCGAGATGCGACTTTTTTTAGATTGTTCCTGATGCCATTCCTTAGCTCGGTGCACAATTTAAAATGGAACAAACTCCGTGGGGCAAAGTTAGAATTTTTTGAACGTTCGCGAGGGTGGTTTTTGGCTGCTAGGGGTGCCTTCCGCCAGGGATATCGAGATGCGACTTTTTTTAGATTGTTCCTGATGCCATTCCTTAGCTCGGTGCACAATTTAAAATGGAACAAACTCCGTGGGGCAAAGTTAGAATTTTTTGAACGTTCGCGAGGGTGGTTTTTGGCTGCTAGGGGTGCCTTCCGCCAGGGATATCGAGATGCGACTTTTTTTAGATTGTTCCTGATGCCATTCCTTAGCTCGGTGCACAATTTAAAATGGAACAAACTCCGTGGGGCAAAGTTAGAATTTTTTGAACGTTCGCGAGGGTGGTTTTTGGCTGCTAGGGGTGCCTTCCGCCAGGGATATCGAGATGCGACTTTTTTTAGATTGTTCCTGATGCCATTCCTTAGCTCGGTGCACAATTTAAAATGGAACAAACTCCGTGGAGCAAAGTTAGAATTTTTTGAACGTTCGCGAGGGTGGTTTTTGGCTGCTAGGGGTGCCTTCCGCCAGGGATATCGAGATGCGACTTTTTTTAGATTGTTCCTGATGCCATTCCTTAGCTCGGTGCACAATTTAAAATGGAACAAACTCCGTGGGGCAAAGTTAGAGTTTTTTGAACGTTCGCGAGGGTGGTTTTTGGCTGCTAGGGGTGCCTTCCGCCAGGGATATCGAGATGCGACTTTTTTTAGATTGTTCCTGATGCCATTCCTTAGCTCGGTGCACAATTTAAAATGGAACAAACTCCGTGGGGCAAAGTTAGAATTTTTTGAACGTTCGCGAGGGTGGTTTTTGGCTGCTAGGGGTGCCTTCCGCCAGGGATATCGAGATGCGACTTTTTTTAGATTGTTCCTGATGCCATTCCTTAGCTCGGTGCACAATTTAAAATGGAACAAACTCCGTGGGGCAAAGTTAGAGTTTTTTGAACGTTCGCGAGGGTGGTTTTTGGCTGCTAGGGGTGCCTTCCGCCAGGGATATCGAGATGCGACTTTTTTTAGATTGTTCCTGATGCCATTCCTTAGCTCGGTGCACAATTTAAAATGGAACAAACTCCGTGGGGCAAAGTTAGAATTTTTTGAACGTTCGCGAGGGTGGTTTTTGGCTGCTAGGGGTGCCTTCCGCCAGGGATATCGAGATGCGACTTTTTTTAGATTGTTCCTGATGCCATTCCTTAGCTCGGTGCACAATTTAAAATGGAACAAACTCCGTGGGGCAAAGTTAGAATTTTTTGAACGTTCGCGAGGGTGGTTTTTGGCTGCTAGGGGTGCCTTCCGCCAGGGATATCGAGATGCGACTTTTTTTATATTGTTCCTGATGCCATTCCTTAGCTCGGTGCACAATTTAAAATGGAACAAACTCCGTGGGGCAAAGTTAGAATTTTTTGAACGTTCGCGAGGGTGGTTTTTGGCTGCTAGGGGTGCCTTCCGCCAGGGATATCGAGATGCGACTTTTTTTAGATTGTTCCTGATGCCATTCCTTAGCTCGGTGCACAATTTAAAATGGAGCAAACTCCGTGGGGCAAAGTTAGAGTTTTTTGAACGTTCGCGAGGGTGGTTTTTGGCTGCTAGGGGTGCCTTCCGCCAGGGATATCGAGATGCGACTTTTTTTAGATTGTTCCTGATGCCATTCCTTAGCTCGGTGCACAATTTAAAATGGAACAAACTCCGTGGGGCAAAGTTAGAATTTTTTGAACGTTCGCGAGGGTGGTTTTTGGCTGCTAGGGGTGCCTTCCGCCAGGGATATCGAGATGCGACTTTTTTTAGATTGTTCCTGATGCCATTCCTTAGCTCGGTGCACAATTTAAAATGGAACAAACTCCGTGGGGCAAAGTTAGAATTTTTTGAACGTTCGCGAGGGTGGTTTTTGGCTGCTAGGGGTGCCTTCCGCCAGGGATATCGAGATGCGACTTTTTTTAGATTGTTCCTGATGCCATTCCTTAGCTCGGTGCACAATTTAAAATGGAGCAAACTCCGTGGGGCAAAGTTAGAGTTTTTTGAACGTTCGCGAGGGTGGTTTTTGGCTGCTAGGGGTGCCTTCCGCCAGGGATATCGAGATGCGACTTTTTTTAGATTGTTCCTGATGCCATTCCTTAGCTCGGTGCACAATTTAAAATGGAACAAACTCCGTGGGGCAAAGTTAGAATTTTTTGAACGTTCGCGAGGGTGGTTTTTGGCTGCTAGGGGTGCCTTCCGCCAGGGATATCGAGATGCGACTTTTTTTAGATTGTTCCTGATGCCATTCCTTAGCTCGGTGCACAATTTAAAATGGAACAAACTCCGTGGGGCAAAGTTAGAATTTTTTGAACGTTCGCGAGGGTGGTTTTTGGCTGCTAGGGGTGCCTTCCACCAGGGATATCGAGATGCGACTTTTTTTAGATTGTTCCTGATGCCATTCCTTAGCTCGGTGCACAATTTAAAATGGAACAAACTCCGTGGGGCAAAGTTAGAATTTTTTGAACGTTCGCGAGGGTGGTTTTTGGCTGCTAGGGGTGCCTTCCGCCAGGGATATCGAGATGCGACTTTTTTTAGATTGTTCCTGATGCCATTCCTTAGCTCGGTGCACAATTTAAAATGGAACAAACTCCGTGGGGCAAAGTTAGAATTTTTTGAACGTTCGCGAGGGTGGTTTTTGGCTGCTAGGGGTGCCTTCCGCCAGGGATATCGAGATGCGACTTTTTTTAGATTGTTCCTGATGCCATTCCTTAGCTCGGTGCACAATTTAAAATGGAACAAACTCCGTGGGGCAAAGTTAGAATTTTTTGAACGTTCGCGAGGGTGGTTTTTGGCTGCTAGGGGTGCCTTCCGCCAGGGATATCGAGATGCGACTTTTTTTAGATTGTTCCTGATGCCATTCCTTAGCTCGGTGCAAAATTTAAAATGGAACAAACTCCGTGGGGCAAAGTTAGAATTTTTTGAACGTTCGCGAGGGTGGTTTTTGGCTGCTAGGGGTGCCTTCCGCCAGGGATATCGAGATGCGACTTTTTTTAGATTGTTCCTGATGCCATTCCTTAGCTCGGTGCACAATTTAAAATGGAACAAACTCCGTGGAGCAAAGTTAGAATTTTTTGAACGTTCGCGAGGATGGTTTTTGGCTGCTAGGGGTGCCTTCCGCCAGGGATATCGAGATGCGACTTTTTTTAGATTGTTCCTGATGCCATTCCGTAGCTCGGTGCACAATTTAAAATGGAACAAACTCCGTGGGGCAAAGTTAGAGTTTTTTGAACGTTCGCGAGGGTGGTTTTTGGCTGCTAGGGGTGCCTTCCGCCAGGGATATCGAGATGCGACTTTTTTTAGATTGTTCCTGATGCCATTCCTTAGCTCGGTGCACAATTTAAAATGGAACAAACTCCGTGGGGCAAAGTTAGAATTTTTTGAACGTTCGCGAGGGTGGTTTTTGGCTGCTAGGGGTTCCTTCCGCCAGGGATATCGAGATGCGACTTTTTTTAGATTGTTCCTGATGCCATTCCTTAGCTCGGTGCACACTTTAAAATGGAACAAACTCCGTGGGGCAAAGTTAGAATTTTTTGAACGTTCGCGAGGGTGGTTTTTGGCTGCTAGGGGTGCCTTCCGCCAGGGATATCGAGATGCGACTTTTTTTAGATTGTTCCTCATGCCATTCCTTAGCTCGGTGCACAATTTAAAATGGAACAAACTCCGTGGGGCAAAGTTAGAATTTTTTGAACGTTCGCGAGGGTGGTTTTTGGCTGCTAGGGGTGCCTTCCGCCAGGGATATCGAGATGCGACTTTTTTTAGATTGTTCCTCATGCCATTCCTTAGCTCGGTGCACAATTTAAAATGGAACAAACTCCGTGGGGCAAAGTTAGAATTTTTTGAACGTTCGCGAGGGTGGTTTTTGGCTGCTAGGGGTGCCTTCCGCCAGGGATATCGAGATGCGACTTTTTTTAGATTGTTCCTGATGCCATTCCTTAGCTCGGTGCACAATTTAAAATGGAACAAACTCCGTGGGGCAAAGTTAGAATTTTTTGAACGTTCGCGAGGGTGGTTTTTGGCTGCTAGGGGTGCCTTCCGCCAGGGATATCGAGATGCGACTTTTTTTAGATTGTTCCTGATGCCATTCCTTAGCTCGGTGCACAATTTAAAATGGAACAAACTCCGTGGGGCAAAGTTAGAATTTTTTGAACGTTCGCGAGGGTGGTTTTTGGCTGCTAGGGGTGCCTTCCGCCAGGGATATCGAGATGCGACTTTTTTTAGATTGTTCCTGATGCCATTCCTTAGCTCGGTGCACAATTTAAAATGGAACAAACTCCGTGGGGCAAAGTTAGAATTTTTTGAACGTTCGCGAGGGTGGTTTTTGGCTGCTAGGGGTGCCTTCCGCCAGGGATATCGAGATGCGACTTTTTTTAGATTGTTCCTGATGCCATTCCTTAGCTCGGTGCACAATTTAAAATGGAACAAACTCCGTGGGGCAAAGTTAGAATTTTTTGAACGTTCGCGAGGGTGGTTTTTGGCTGCTAGGGGTGCCTTCCGCCAGGGATATCGAGATGCGACTTTTTTTAGATTGTTCCTGATGCCATTCCTTAGCTCGGTGCACAATTTAAAATGGAACAAACTCCGTGGGGCAAAGTTAGAATTTTTTGAACGTTCGCGAGGGTGGTTTTTGGCTGCTAGGGGTGCCTTCCGCCAGGGATATCGAGATGCGACTTTTTTTAGATTGTTCCTGATGCCATTCCTTAGCTCGGTGCACAATTTAAAATGGAGCAAACTCCGTGGGGCAAAGTTAGAATTTTTTGAACGTTCGCGAGGGTGGTTTTTGGCTGCTAGGGGTGCCTTCCGCCAGGGATATCGAGATGCGACTTTTTTTAGATTGTTCCTGATGCCATTCCTTAGCTCGGTGCACAATTTAAAATGGAGCAAACTCCGTGGGGCAAAGTTAGAATTTTTTGAACGTTCGCGAGGGTGGTTTTTGGCTGCTAGGGGTTCCTTCCGCCAGGGATATCGAGATGCGACTTTTTTTAGATTGTTCCTGATGCCATTCCTTAGCTCGGTGCACAATTTAAAATGGAACAAACTCCGTGGGGCAAAGTTAGAATTTTTTGAACGTTCGCGAGGGTGGTTTTTGGCTGCTAGGGGTGCCTTCCGCCAGGGATATCGAGATGCGACTTTTTTTAGATTGTTCCTGATGCCATTCCTTAGCTCGGTGCACAATTTAAAATGGAACAAACTCCGTGGGGCAAAGTTAGAATTTTGTGAACGTTCGCGAGGGTGGTTTTTGGCTGCTAGGGGTGCCTTCCGCCAGGGATATCGAGATGCGACTTTTTTTAGATTGTTCCTGATGCCATTCCTTAGCTCGGTGCACAATTTAAAATGGAACAAACTCCGTGGGGCAAAGTTAGAATTTTTTGAACGTTCGCGAGGGTGGTTTTTGGCTGCTAGGGGTGCCTTCCGCCAGGGATATCGAGATGCGACTTTTTTTAGATTGTTCCTGATGCCATTCCTTAGCTCGGTGCACAATTTAAAATGGAACAAACTCCGTGGGGCAAAGTTAGAATTTTTTGAACGTTCGCGAGGGTGGTTTTTGGCTGCTAGGGGTGCCTTCCGCCAGGGATATCGAGATGCGACTTTTTTTAGATTGTTCCTGATGCCATTCCTTAGCTCGGTGCACAATTTAAAATGGAACAAACTCCGTGGGGCAAAGTTAGAATTTTTTGAACGTTCGCGAGGGTGGTTTTTGGCTGCTAGGGGTGCCTTCCGCCAGGGATATCGAGATGCGACTTTTTTTAGATTGTTCCTCATGCCATTCCTTAGCTCGGTGCACAATTTAAAATGGAACAAACTCCGTGGGGCAAAGTTAGAATTTTTTGAACGTTCGCGAGGGTGGTTTTTGGCTGCTAGGGGTGCCTTCCGCCAGGGATATCGAGATGCGACTTTTTTTAGATTGTTCCTGATGCCATTCCTTAGCTCGGTGCACAATTTAAAATGGAACAAACTCCGTGGGGCAAAGTTAGAATTTTTTGAACGTTCGCGAGGGTGGTTTTTGGCTGCTAGGGGTGCCTTCCGCCAGGGATATCGAGATGCGACTTTTTTTAGATTGTTCCTGATGCCATTCCTTAGCTCGGTGCACAATTTAAAATGGAACAAACTCCGTGGGGCAAAGTTAGAATTTTTTGAACGTTCGCGAGGGTGGTTTTTGGCTGCTAGGGGTGCCTTCCGCCAGGGATATCGAGATGCGACTTTTTTTAGATTGTTCCTCATGCCATTCCTTAGCTCGGTGCACAATTTAAAATGGAACAAACTCCGTGGGGCAAAGTTAGAATTTTGTGAACGTTCGCGAGGGTGGTTTTTGGCTGCTAGGGGTGCCTTCCGCCAGGGATATCGAGATGCGACTTTTTTTAGATTGTTCCTGATGCCATTCCTTAGCTCGGTGCACAATTTAAAATGGAACAAACTCCGTGGGGCAAAGTTAGAATTTTTTGAACGTTCGCGAGGGTGGTTTTTGGCTGCTAGGGGTGCCTTCCGCCAGGGATATCGAGATGCGACTTTTTTTAGATTGTTCCTGATGCCATTCCTTAGCTCGGTGCACAATTTAAAATGGAACAAACTCCGTGGGGCAAAGTTAGAATTTTTTGAACGTTCGCGAGGGTGGTTTTTGGCTGCTAGGGGTGCCTTCCGCCAGGGATATCAAGATGCGACTTTTTTTAGATTGTTCCTGATGCCATTCCTTAGCTCGGTGCACAATTTAAAATTGAACAAACTCCGTGGGGCAAAGTTAGAATTTTTTGAACGTTCGCGAGGGTGGTTTTTGGCTGCTAGGGGTGCCTTCCGCCAGGGATATCGAGATGCGACTTTTTTTAGATTGTTCCTGATGCCATTCCTTAGCTCGGTGCACAATTTAAAATGGAACAAACTCCGTGGGGCAAAGTTAGAGTTTTTTGAACGTTCGCGAGGGTGGTTTTTGGCTGCTAGGGGTGCCTTCCGCCAGGGATATCGAGATGCGACTTTTTTTAGATTGTTCCTGATGCCATTCCTTAGCTCGGTGCACAATTTAAAATGGAACAAACTCCGTGGGGCAAAGTTAGAATTTTTTGAACGTTCGCGAGGGTGGTTTTTGGCTGCTAGGGGTGCCTTCCGCCAGGGATATCGAGATGCGACTTTTTTTAGATTGTTCCTGATGCCATTCCTTAGCTCGGTGCACAATTTAAAATGGAACAAACTCCGTGGGGCAAAGTTAGAATTTTTTGAACGTTCGCGAGGGTGGTTTTTGGCTGCTAGGGGTGCCTTCCGCCAGGGATATCGAGATGCGACTTTTTTTATATTGTTCCTGATGCCATTCCTTAGCTCGGTGCACAATTTAAAATGGAACAAACTCCGTGGGGCAAAGTTAGAATTTTTTGAACGTTCGCGAGGGTGGTTTTTGGATGCTAGGGGTTCCTTCCGCCAGGGATATCGAGATGCGACTTTTTTTAGATTGTTCCTGATGCCATTCCTTAGCTCGGTGCACACTTTAAAATGGAACAAACTCCGTGGGGCAAAGTTAGAATTTTTTGAACGTTCGCGAGGGTGGTTTTTGGCTGCTAGGGGTGCCTTCCGCCAGGGATATCGAGATGCGACTTTTTTTAGATTGTTCCTCATGCCATTCCTTAGCTCGGTGCACAATTTAAAATGGAACAAACTCCGTGGGGCAAAGTTAGAATTTTTTGAACGTTCGCGAGGGTGGTTTTTGGCTGCTAGGGGTGCCTTCCGCCAGGGATATCGAGATGCGACTTTTTTTAGATTGTTCCTCATGCCATTCCTTAGCTCGGTGCACAATTTAAAATGGAACAAACTCCGTGGGGCAAAGTTAGAATTTTTTGAACGTTCGCGAGGGTGGTTTTTGGCTGCTAGGGGTGCCTTCCGCCAGGGATATCGAGATGCGACTTTTTTTAGATTGTTCCTGATGCCATTCCTTAGCTCGGTGCACAATTTAAAATGGAACAAACTCCGTGGGGCAAAGTTAGAATTTTTTGAACGTTCGCGAGGGTGGTTTTTGGCTGCTAGGGGTGCCTTCCGCCAGGGATATCGAGATGCGACTTTTTTTAGATTGTTCCTGATGCCATTCCTTAGCTCGGTGCACAATTTAAAATGGAACAAACTCCGTGGGGCAAAGTTAGAATTTTTTGAACGTTCGCGAGGGTGGTTTTTGGCTGCTAGGGGTGCCTTCCGCCAGGGATATCGAGATGCGACTTTTTTTAGATTGTTCCTGATGCCATTCCTTAGCTCGGTGAACAATTTAAAATGGAGCAAACTCCGTGGGGCAAAGTTAGAATTTTTTGAACGTTCGCGAGGGTGGTTTTTGGCTGCTAGGGGTGCCTTCCGCCAGGGATATCGAGATGCGACTTTTTTTAGATTGTTCCTGATGCCATTCCTTAGCTCGGTGCACAATTTAAAATGGAACAAACTCCGTGGGGCAAAGTTAGAATTTTTTGAACGTTCGCGAGGGTGGTTTTTGGCTGCTAGGGGTGCCTTCCGCCAGGGATATCGAGATGCGACTTTTTTTAGATTGTTCCTGATGCCATTCCTTAGCTCGGTGCACAATTTAAAATGGAACAAACTCCGTGGGGCAAAGTTAGAATTTTTTGAACGTTCGCGAGGGTGGTTTTTGGCTGCTAGGGGTGCCTTCCGCCAGGGATATCGAGATGCGACTTTTTTTAGATTGTTCCTCATGCCATTCCTTAGCTCGGTGCACAATTTAAAATGGAACAAACTCCGTGGGGCAAAGTTAGAATTTTTTGAACGTTCGCGAGGGTGGTTTTTGGCTGCTAGGGGTGCCTTCCGCCAGGGATATCGAGATGCGACTTTTTTTAGATTGTTCCTGATGCCATTCCTTAGCTCGGTGCACAATTTAAAATGGAACAAACTCCGTGGGGCAAAGTTAGAATTTTTTGAACGTTCGCGAGGGTGGTTTTTGGCTGCTAGGGGTGCCTTCCGCCAGGGATATCGAGATGCGACTTTTTTTAGATTGTTCCTGATGCCATTCCTTAGCTCGGTGCACAATTTAAAATGGAACAAACTCCGTGGGGCAAAGTTAGAATTTTTTGAACGTTCGCGAGGGTGGTTTTTGGCTGCTAGGGGTGCCTTCCGCCAGGGATATCGAGATGCGACTTTTTTTAGATTGTTCCTCATGCCATTCCTTAGCTCGGTGCACAATTTAAAATGGAACAAACTCCGTGGGGCAAAGTTAGAATTTTGTGAACGTTCGCGAGGGTGGTTTTTGGCTGCTAGGGGTGCCTTCCGCCAGGGATATCGAGATGCGACTTTTTTTAGATTGTTCCTGATGCCATTCCTTAGCTCGGTGCACAATTTAAAATGGAACAAACTCCGTGGGGCAAAGTTAGAATTTTTTGAACGTTCGCGAGGGTGGTTTTTGGCTGCTAGGGGTGCCTTCCGCCAGGGATATCGAGATGCGACTTTTTTTAGATTGTTCCTGATGCCATTCCTTAGCTCGGTGCACAATTTAAAATGGAACAAACTCCGTGGGGCAAAGTTAGAATTTTTTGAACGTTCGCGAGGGTGGTTTTTGGCTGCTAGGGGTGCCTTCCGCCAGGGATATCAAGATGCGACTTTTTTTAGATTGTTCCTGATGCCATTCCTTAGCTCGGTGCACAATTTAAAATTGAACAAACTCCGTGGGGCAAAGTTAGAATTTTTTGAACGTTCGCGAGGGTGGTTTTTGGCTGCTAGGGGTGCCTTCCGCCAGGGATATCGAGATGCGACTTTTTTTAGATTGTTCCTGATGCCATTCCTTAGCTCGGTGCACAATTTAAAATGGAACAAACTCCGTGGGGCAAAGTTAGAGTTTTTTGAACGTTCGCGAGGGTGGTTTTTGGCTGCTAGGGGTGCCTTCCGCCAGGGATATCGAGATGCGACTTTTTTTAGATTGTTCCTGATGCCATTCCTTAGCTCGGTGCACAATTTAAAATGGAACAAACTCCGTGGGGCAAAGTTAGAATTTTTTGAACGTTCGCGAGGGTGGTTTTTGGCTGCTAGGGGTGCCTTCCGCCAGGGATATCGAGATGCGACTTTTTTTAGATTGTTCCTGATGCCATTCCTTAGCTCGGTGCACAATTTAAAATGGAACAAACTCCGTGGGGCAAAGTTAGAATTTTTTGAACGTTCGCGAGGGTGGTTTTTGGCTGCTAGGGGTGCCTTCCGCCAGGGATATCGAGATGCGACTTTTTTTATATTGTTCCTGATGCCATTCCTTAGCTCGGTGCACAATTTAAAATGGAACAAACTCCGTGGGGCAAAGTTAGAATTTTTTGAACGTTCGCGAGGGTGGTTTTTGGATGCTAGGGGTTCCTTCCGCCAGGGATATCGAGATGCGACTTTTTTTAGATTGTTCCTGATGCCATTCCTTAGCTCGGTGCACACTTTAAAATGGAACAAACTCCGTGGGGCAAAGTTAGAATTTTTTGAACGTTCGCGAGGGTGGTTTTTGGCTGCTAGGGGTGCCTTCCGCCAGGGATATCGAGATGCGACTTTTTTTAGATTGTTCCTCATGCCATTCCTTAGCTCGGTGCACAATTTAAAATGGAACAAACTCCGTGGGGCAAAGTTAGAATTTTTTGAACGTTCGCGAGGGTGGTTTTTGGCTGCTAGGGGTGCCTTCCGCCAGGGATATCGAGATGCGACTTTTTTTAGATTGTTCCTCATGCCATTCCTTAGCTCGGTGCACAATTTAAAATGGAACAAACTCCGTGGGGCAAAGTTAGAATTTTTTGAACGTTCGCGAGGGTGGTTTTTGGCTGCTAGGGGTGCCTTCCGCCAGGGATATCGAGATGCGACTTTTTTTAGATTGTTCCTGATGCCATTCCTTAGCTCGGTGCACAATTTAAAATGGAACAAACTCCGTGGGGCAAAGTTAGAATTTTTTGAACGTTCGCGAGGGTGGTTTTTGGCTGCTAGGGGTGCCTTCCGCCAGGGATATCGAGATGCGACTTTTTTTAGATTGTTCCTGATGCCATTCCTTAGCTCGGTGCACAATTTAAAATGGAACAAACTCCGTGGGGCAAAGTTAGAATTTTTTGAACGTTCGCGAGGGTGGTTTTTGGCTGCTAGGGGTGCCTTCCGCCAGGGATATCGAGATGCGACTTTTTTTAGATTGTTCCTGATGCCATTCCTTAGCTCGGTGAACAATTTAAAATGGAGCAAACTCCGTGGGGCAAAGTTAGAATTTTTTGAACGTTCGCGAGGGTGGTTTTTGGCTGCTAGGGGTGCCTTCCGCCAGGGATATCGAGATGCGACTTTTTTTAGATTGTTCCTGATGCCATTCCTTAGCTCGGTGCACAATTTAAAATGGAGCAAACTCCGTGGGGCAAAGTTAGAATTTTTTGAACGTTCGCGAGGGTGGTTTTTGGCTGCTAGGGGTTCCTTCCGCCAGGGATATCGAGATGCGACTTTTTTTAGATTGTTCCTGATGCCATTCCTTAGCTCGGTGCACAATTTAAAATGGAACAAACTCCGTGGGGCAAAGTTAGAATTTTTTGAACGTTCGCGAGGGTGGTTTTTGGCTGCTAGGGGTGCCTTCCGCCAGGGATATCGAGATGCGA
Organism: Tiphia femorata; assembly: GCA_944319695.1. Lineage (NCBI taxonomy): Eukaryota > Metazoa > Arthropoda > Insecta > Hymenoptera > Tiphiidae > Tiphia > Tiphia femorata. The sequence continues at coordinate 11,991,843 of OX090896.1, read as the reverse complement.
CTTTTTTTAGATTGTTCCTGATGCCATTCCTTAGCTCGGTGCACAATTTAAAATGGAACAAACTCCGTGGGGCAAAGTTAGAATTTTTTGAACGTTCGCGAGGGTGGTTTTTGGCTGCTAGGGGTGCCTTCCGCCAGGGATATCGAGATGCGACTTTTTTTAGATTGTTCCTGATGCCATTCCTTAGCTCGGTGCAGAATTTAAAATGGAACAAACTCCGTGGGGCAAAGTTAGAATTTTTTGAACGTTCGCGAGGGTGGTTTTTGGCTGCTAGGGGTGCCTTCCGCCAGGGATATCGAGATGCGACTTTTTTTAGATTGTTCCTGATGCCATTCCTTAGCTCGGTGCACAATTTAAAATGGAGCAAACTCCGTGGGGCAAAGTTAGAATTTTTTGAACGTTCGCGAGGGTGGTTTTTGGCTGCTAGGGGTGCCTTCCGCCAGGGATATCGAGATGCGACTTTTTTTAGATTGTTCCTGATGCCATTCCTTAGCTCGGTGCACAATTTAAAATGGAGCAAACTCCGTGGGGCAAAGTTAGAGTTTTTTGAACGTTCGCGAGGGTGGTTTTTGGCTGCTAGGGGTGCCTTCCGCCAGGGATATCGAGATGCGACTTTTTTTAGATTGTTCCTGATGCCATTCCTTAGCTCGGTGCACAATTTAAAATGGAACAAACTCCGTGGGGCAAAGTTAGAATTTTTTGAACGTTCGCGAGGGTGGTTTTTGGCTGCTAGGGGTGCCTTCCGCCAGGGATATCGAGATGCGACTTTTTTTAGATTGTTCCTGATGCCATTCCTTAGCTCGGTGCACAATTTAAAATGGAACAAACTCCGTGGGGCAAAGTTAGAATTTTTTGAACGTTCGCGAGGGTGGTTTTTGGCTGCTAGGGGTGCCTTCCACCAGGGATATCGAGATGCGACTTTTTTTAGATTGTTCCTGATGCCATTCCTTAGCTCGGTGCACAATTTAAAATGGAACAAACTCCGTGGGGCAAAGTTAGAATTTTTTGAACGTTCGCGAGGGTGGTTTTTGGCTGCTAGGGGTGCCTTCCGCCAGGGATATCGAGATGCGACTTTTTTTAGATTGTTCCTGATGCCATTCCTTAGCTCGGTGCACAATTTAAAATGGAACAAACTCCGTGGGGCAAAGTTAGAATTGTTTGAACGTTCGCGAGGGTGGTTTTTGGCTGCTAGGGGTGCCTTCCGCCAGGGATATCGAGATGCGACTTTTTTTAGATTGTTCCTGATGCCATTCCTTAGCTCGGTGCACAATTTAAAATGGAACAAACTCCGTGGGGCAAAGTTAGAATTTTTTGAACGTTCGCGAGGGTGGTTTTTGGCTGCTAGGGGTGCCTTCCGCCAGGGATATCGAGATGCGACTTTTTTTAGATTGTTCCTGATGCCATTCCTTAGCTCGGTGCAAAATTTAAAATGGAACAAACTCCGTGGGGCAAAGTTAGAATTTTTTGAACGTTCGCGAGGGTGGTTTTTGGCTGCTAGGGGTGCCTTCCGCCAGGGATATCGAGATGCGACTTTTTTTAGATTGTTCCTGATGCCATTCCTTAGCTCGGTGCACAATTTAAAATGGAACAAACTCCGTGGGGCAAAGTTAGAATTTTTTGAACGTTCGCGAGGGTGGTTTTTGGCTGCTAGGGGTGCCTTCCGCCAGGGATATCGAGATGCGACTTTTTTTAGATTGTTCCTGATGCCATTCCTTAGCTCGGTGCACAATTTAAAATGGATCAAACTCCGTGGGGCAAAGTTAGAATTTTTTGAACGTTCGCGAGGGTGGTTTTTGGCTGCTAGGGGTGCCTTCCGCCAGGGATATCGAGATGCGACTTTTTTTAGATTGTTCCTGATGCCATTCCTTAGCTCGGTGCACAATTTAAAATGGAACAAACTCCGTGGGGCAAAGTTAGAATTTTTTGAACGTTCGCGAGGGTGGTTTTTGGCTGCTAGGGGTGCCTTCCGCCAGGGATATCGAGATGCGACTTTTTTTAGATTGTTCCTGATGCCATTCCTTAGCTCGGTGAACAATTTAAAATGGAGCAAACTCCGTGGGGCAAAGTTAGAATTTTTTGAACGTTCGCGAGGGTGGTTTTTGGCTGCTAGGGGTGCCTTCCGCCAGGGATATCGAGATGCGACTTTTTTTAGATTGTTCCTGATGCCATTCCTTAGCTCGGTGCACAATTTAAAATGGAGCAAACTCCGTGGGGCAAAGTTAGAATTTTTTGAACGTTCGCGAGGGTGGTTTTTGGCTGCTAGGGGTTCCTTCCGCCAGGGATATCGAGATGCGACTTTTTTTAGATTGTTCCTGATGCCATTCCTTAGCTCGGTGCACAATTTAAAATGGAACAAACTCCGTGGGGCAAAGTTAGAATTTTTTGAACGTTCGCGAGGGTGGTTTTTGGCTGCTAGGGGTGCCTTCCGCCAGGGATATCGAGATGCGACTTTTTTTAGATTGTTCCTGATGCCATTCCTTAGCTCGGTGCACAATTTAAAATGGAACAAACTCCGTGGGGCAAAGTTAGAATTTTTTGAACGTTCGCGAGGGTGGTTTTTGGCTGCTAGGGGTGCCTTCCGCCAGGGATATCGAGATGCGACTTTTTTTAGATTGTTCCTGATGCCATTCCTTAGCTCGGTGCAGAATTTAAAATGGAACAAACTCCGTGGGGCAAAGTTAGAATTTTTTGAACGTTCGCGAGGGTGGTTTTTGGCTGCTAGGGGTGCCTTCCGCCAGGGATATCGAGATGCGACTTTTTTTAGATTGTTCCTGATGCCATTCCTTAGCTCGGTGCACAATTTAAAATGGAGCAAACTCCGTGGGGCAAAGTTAGAATTTTTTGAACGTTCGCGAGGGTGGTTTTTGGCTGCTAGGGGTGCCTTCCGCCAGGGATATCGAGATGCGACTTTTTTTAGATTGTTCCTGATGCCATTCCTTAGCTCGGTGCACAATTTAAAATGGAGCAAACTCCGTGGGGCAAAGTTAGAGTTTTTTGAACGTTCGCGAGGGTGGTTTTTGGCTGCTAGGGGTGCCTTCCGCCAGGGATATCGAGATGCGACTTTTTTTAGATTGTTCCTGATGCCATTCCTTAGCTCGGTGCACAATTTAAAATGGAACAAACTCCGTGGGGCAAAGTTAGAATTTTTTGAACGTTCGCGAGGGTGGTTTTTGGCTGCTAGGGGTGCCTTCCGCCAGGGATATCGAGATGCGACTTTTTTTAGATTGTTCCTGATGCCATTCCTTAGCTCGGTGCACAATTTAAAATGGAACAAACTCCGTGGGGCAAAGTTAGAATTTTTTGAACGTTCGCGAGGGTGGTTTTTGGCTGCTAGGGGTGCCTTCCACCAGGGATATCGAGATGCGACTTTTTTTAGATTGTTCCTGATGCCATTCCTTAGCTCGGTGCACAATTTAAAATGGAACAAACTCCGTGGGGCAAAGTTAGAATTTTTTGAACGTTCGCGAGGGTGGTTTTTGGCTGCTAGGGGTGCCTTCCGCCAGGGATATCGAGATGCGACTTTTTTTAGATTGTTCCTGATGCCATTCCTTAGCTCGGTGCACAATTTAAAATGGAACAAACTCCGTGGGGCAAAGTTAGAATTGTTTGAACGTTCGCGAGGGTGGTTTTTGGCTGCTAGGGGTGCCTTCCGCCAGGGATATCGAGATGCGACTTTTTTTAGATTGTTCCTGATGCCATTCCTTAGCTCGGTGCACAATTTAAAATGGAACAAACTCCGTGGGGCAAAGTTAGAATTTTTTGAACGTTCGCGAGGGTGGTTTTTGGCTGCTAGGGGTGCCTTCCGCCAGGGATATCGAGATGCGACTTTTTTTAGATTGTTCCTGATGCCATTCCTTAGCTCGGTGCAAAATTTAAAATGGAACAAACTCCGTGGGGCAAAGTTAGAATTTTTTGAACGTTCGCGAGGGTGGTTTTTGGCTGCTAGGGGTGCCTTCCGCCAGGGATATCGAGATGCGACTTTTTTTAGATTGTTCCTGATGCCATTCCTTAGCTCGGTGCACAATTTAAAATGGAACAAACTCCGTGGGGCAAAGTTAGAATTTTTTGAACGTTCGCGAGGGTGGTTTTTGGCTGCTAGGGGTGCCTTCCGCCAGGGATATCGAGATGCGACTTTTTTTAGATTGTTCCTGATGCCATTCCTTAGCTCGGTGCACAATTTAAAATGGAACAAACTCCGTGGGGCAAAGTTAGAATTTTTTGAACGTTCGCGAGGGTGGTTTTTGGCTGCTAGGGGTGCCTTCCGCCAGGGATATCGAGATGCGACTTTTTTTATATTGTTCCTGATGCCATTCCTTAGCTCGGTGCACAATTTAAAATGGAACAAACTCCGTGGGGCAAAGTTAGAATTTTTTGAACGTTCGCGAGGGTGGTTTTTGGATGCTAGGGGTTCCTTCCGCCAGGGATATCGAGATGCGACTTTTTTTAGATTGTTCCTGATGCCATTCCTTAGCTCGGTGCACACTTTAAAATGGAACAAACTCCGTGGGGCAAAGTTAGAATTTTTTGAACGTTCGCGAGGGTGGTTTTTGGCTGCTAGGGGTGCCTTCCGCCAGGGATATCGAGATGCGACTTTTTTTAGATTGTTCCTCATGCCATTCCTTAGCTCGGTGCACAATTTAAAATGGAACAAACTCCGTGGGGCAAAGTTAGAATTTTTTGAACGTTCGCGAGGGTGGTTTTTGGCTGCTAGGGGTGCCTTCCGCCAGGGATATCGAGATGCGACTTTTTTTAGATTGTTCCTCATGCCATTCCTTAGCTCGGTGCACAATTTAAAATGGAACAAACTCCGTGGGGCAAAGTTAGAATTTTTTGAACGTTCGCGAGGGTGGTTTTTGGCTGCTAGGGGTGCCTTCCGCCAGGGATATCGAGATGCGACTTTTTTTAGATTGTTCCTGATGCCATTCCTTAGCTCGGTGCACAATTTAAAATGGAACAAACTCCGTGGGGCAAAGTTAGAATTTTTTGAACGTTCGCGAGGGTGGTTTTTGGCTGCTAGGGGTGCCTTCCGCCAGGGATATCGAGATGCGACTTTTTTTAGATTGTTCCTGATGCCATTCCTTAGCTCGGTGCACAATTTAAAATGGAACAAACTCCGTGGGGCAAAGTTAGAATTTTTTGAACGTTCGCGAGGGTGGTTTTTGGCTGCTAGGGGTGCCTTCCGCCAGGGATATCGAGATGCGACTTTTTTTAGATTGTTCCTGATGCCATTCCTTAGCTCGGTGAACAATTTAAAATGGAGCAAACTCCGTGGGGCAAAGTTAGAATTTTTTGAACGTTCGCGAGGGTGGTTTTTGGCTGCTAGGGGTGCCTTCCGCCAGGGATATCGAGATGCGACTTTTTTTAGATTGTTCCTGATGCCATTCCTTAGCTCGGTGCACAATTTAAAATGGAGCAAACTCCGTGGGGCAAAGTTAGAATTTTTTGAACGTTCGCGAGGGTGGTTTTTGGCTGCTAGGGGTTCCTTCCGCCAGGGATATCGAGATGCGACTTTTTTTAGATTGTTCCTGATGCCATTCCTTAGCTCGGTGCACAATTTAAAATGGAACAAACTCCGTGGGGCAAAGTTAGAATTTTTTGAACGTTCGCGAGGGTGGTTTTTGGCTGCTAGGGGTGCCTTCCGCCAGGGATATCGAGATGCGACTTTTTTTAGATTGTTCCTGATGCCATTCCTTAGCTCGGTGCACAATTTAAAATGGAACAAACTCCGTGGGGCAAAGTTAGAATTTTGTGAACGTTCGCGAGGGTGGTTTTTGGCTGCTAGGGGTGCCTTCCGCCAGGGATATCGAGATGCGACTTTTTTTAGATTGTTCCTGATGCCATTCCTTAGCTCGGTGCACAATTTAAAATGGAACAAACTCCGTGGGGCAAAGTTAGAATTTTTTGAACGTTCGCGAGGGTGGTTTTTGGCTGCTAGGGGTGCCTTCCGCCAGGGATATCGAGATGCGACTTTTTTTAGATTGTTCCTGATGCCATTCCTTAGCTCGGTGCACAATTTAAAATGGAACAAACTCCGTGGGGCAAAGTTAGAATTTTTTGAACGTTCGCGAGGGTGGTTTTTGGCTGCTAGGGGTGCCTTCCGCCAGGGATATCGAGATGCGACTTTTTTTAGATTGTTCCTCATGCCATTCCTTAGCTCGGTGCACAATTTAAAATGGAACAAACTCCGTGGGGCAAAGTTAGAATTTTTTGAACGTTCGCGAGGGTGGTTTTTGGCTGCTAGGGGTGCCTTCCGCCAGGGATATCGAGATGCGACTTTTTTTAGATTGTTCCTGATGCCATTCCTTAGCTCGGTGCACAATTTAAAATGGAACAAACTCCGTGGGGCAAAGTTAGAATTTTTTGAACGTTCGCGAGGGTGGTTTTTGGCTGCTAGGGGTGCCTTCCGCCAGGGATATCGAGATGCGACTTTTTTTAGATTGTTCCTGATGCCATTCCTTAGCTCGGTGCACAATTTAAAATGGAACAAACTCCGTGGGGCAAAGTTAGAATTTTTTGAACGTTCGCGAGGGTGGTTTTTGGCTGCTAGGGGTGCCTTCCGCCAGGGATATCGAGATGCGACTTTTTTTAGATTGTTCCTCATGCCATTCCTTAGCTCGGTGCACAATTTAAAATGGAACAAACTCCGTGGGGCAAAGTTAGAATTTTGTGAACGTTCGCGAGGGTGGTTTTTGGCTGCTAGGGGTGCCTTCCGCCAGGGATATCGAGATGCGACTTTTTTTAGATTGTTCCTGATGCCATTCCTTAGCTCGGTGCACAATTTAAAATGGAACAAACTCCGTGGGGCAAAGTTAGAATTTTTTGAACGTTCGCGAGGGTGGTTTTTGGCTGCTAGGGGTGCCTTCCGCCAGGGATATCGAGATGCGACTTTTTTTAGATTGTTCCTGATGCCATTCCTTAGCTCGGTGCACAATTTAAAATGGAACAAACTCCGTGGGGCAAAGTTAGAATTTTTTGAACGTTCGCGAGGGTGGTTTTTGGCTGCTAGGGGTGCCTTCCGCCAGGGATATCAAGATGCGACTTTTTTTAGATTGTTCCTGATGCCATTCCTTAGCTCGGTGCACAATTTAAAATGGAACAAACTCCGTGGGGCAAAGTTAGAATTTTTTGAACGTTCGCGAGGGTGGTTTTTGGCTGCTAGGGGTGCCTTCCGCCAGGGATATCGAGATGCGACTTTTTTTAGATTGTTCCTGATGCCATTCCTTAGCTCGGTGCACAATTTAAAATGGAACAAACTCCGTGGGGCAAAGTTAGAATTTTTTGAACGTTCGCGAGGGTGGTTTTTGGCTGCTAGGGGTGCCTTCCGCCAGGGATATCGAGATGCGACTTTTTTTAGATTGTTCCTGATGCCATTCCTTAGCTCGGTGCACAATTTAAAATGGAACAAACTCCGTGGGGCAAAGTTAGAATTTTTTGAACGTTCGCGAGGGTGGTTTTTGGCTGCTAGGGGTGCCTTCCGCCAGGGATATCGAGATGCGACTTTTTTTAGATTGTTCCTGATGCCATTCCTTAGCTCGGTGCACAATTTAAAATGGAACAAACTCCGTGGGGCAAAGTTAGAGTTTTTTGAACGTTCGCGAGGGTGGTTTTTGGCTGCTAGGGGTGCCTTCCGCCAGGGATATCGAGATGCGACTTTTTTTAGATTGTTCCTGATGCCATTCCTTAGCTCGGTGCACAATTTAAAATGGAACAAACTCCGTGGGGCAAAGTTAGAATTTTTTGAACGTTCGCGAGGGTGGTTTTTGGCTGCTAGGGGTGCCTTCCGCCAGGGATATCGAGATGCGACTTTTTTTAGATTGTTCCTGATGCCATTCCTTAGCTCGGTGCACAATTTAAAATGGAACAAACTCCGTGGGGCAAAGTTAGAATTTTTTGAACGTTCGCGAGGGTGGTTTTTGGCTGCTAGGGGTGCCTTCCGCCAGGGATATCGAGATGCGACTTTTTTTAGATTGTTCCTGATGCCATTCCTTAGCTCGGTGCACAATTTAAAATGGAACAAACTCCGTGGGGCAAAGTTAGAATTTTTTGAACGTTCGCGAGGGTGGTTTTTGGCTGCTAGGGGTGCCTTCCGCCAGGGATATCGAGATGCGACTTTTTTTAGATTGTTCCTGATGCCATTCCTTAGCTCGGTGCACAATTTAAAATGGAACAAACTCCGTGGGGCAAAGTTAGAATTTTTTGAACGTTCGCGAGGGTGGTTTTTGGCTGCTAGGGGTGCCTTCCGCCAGGGATATCGAGATGCGACTTTTTTTAGATTGTTCCTCATGCCATTCCTTAGCTCGGTGCACAATTTAAAATGGAACAAACTCCGTGGGGCAAAGTTAGAATTTTTTGAACGTTCGCGAGGGTGGTTTTTGGCTGCTAGGGGTGCCTTCCGCCAGGGATATCGAGATGCGACTTTTTTTAGATTGTTCCTGATGCCATTCCTTAGCTCGGTGCACAATTTAAAATGGAACAAACTCCGTGGGGCAAAGTTAGAATTTTTTGAACGTTCGCGAGGGTGGTTTTTGGCTGCTAGGGGTGCCTTCCGCCAGGGATATCGAGATGCGACTTTTTTTAGATTGTTCCTGATGCCATTCCTTAGCTCGGTGCACAATTTAAAATGGAACAAACTCCGTGGGGCAAAGTTAGAATTTTTTGAACGTTCGCGAGGGTGGTTTTTGGCTGCTAGGGGTGCCTTCCGCCAGGGATATCGAGATGCGACTTTTTTTAGATTGTTCCTCATGCCATTCCTTAGCTCGGTGCACAATTTAAAATGGAACAAACTCCGTGGGGCAAAGTTAGAATTTTGTGAACGTTCGCGAGGGTGGTTTTTGGCTGCTAGGGGTGCCTTCCGCCAGGGATATCGAGATGCGACTTTTTTTAGATTGTTCCTGATGCCATTCCTTAGCTCGGTGCACAATTTAAAATGGAACAAACTCCGTGGGGCAAAGTTAGAATTTTTTGAACGTTCGCGAGGGTGGTTTTTGGCTGCTAGGGGTGCCTTCCGCCAGGGATATCGAGATGCGACTTTTTTTAGATTGTTCCTGATGCCATTCCTTAGCTCGGTGCACAATTTAAAATGGAACAAACTCCGTGGGGCAAAGTTAGAATTTTTTGAACGTTCGCGAGGGTGGTTTTTGGCTGCTAGGGGTGCCTTCCGCCAGGGATATCAAGATGCGACTTTTTTTAGATTGTTCCTGATGCCATTCCTTAGCTCGGTGCACAATTTAAAATGGAACAAACTCCGTGGGGCAAAGTTAGAATTTTTTGAACGTTCGCGAGGGTGGTTTTTGGCTGCTAGGGGTGCCTTCCGCCAGGGATATCGAGATGCGACTTTTTTTAGATTGTTCCTGATGCCATTCCTTAGCTCGGTGCACAATTTAAAATGGAACAAACTCCGTGGGGCAAAGTTAGAATTTTTTGAACGTTCGCGAGGGTGGTTTTTGGCTGCTAGGGGTGCCTTCCGCCAGGGATATCGAGATGCGACTTTTTTTAGATTGTTCCTGATGCCATTCCTTAGCTCGGTGCACAATTTAAAATGGAACAAACTCCGTGGGGCAAAGTTAGAATTTTTTGAACGTTCGCGAGGGTGGTTTTTGGCTGCTAGGGGTGCCTTCCGCCAGGGATATCGAGATGCGACTTTTTTTAGATTGTTCCTGATGCCATTCCTTAGCTCGGTGCACAATTTAAAATGGAACAAACTCCGTGGGGCAAAGTTAGAGTTTTTTGAACGTTCGCGAGGGTGGTTTTTGGCTGCTAGGGGTGCCTTCCGCCAGGGATATCGAGATGCGACTTTTTTTAGATTGTTCCTGATGCCATTCCTTAGCTCGGTGCACAATTTAAAATGGAACAAACTCCGTGGGGCAAAGTTAGAATTTTTTGAACGTTCGCGAGGGTGGTTTTTGGCTGCTAGGGGTGCCTTCCGCCAGGGATATCGAGATGCGACTTTTTTTAGATTGTTCCTGATGCCATTCCTTAGCTCGGTGCACAATTTAAAATGGAACAAACTCCGTGGGGCAAAGTTAGAATTTTTTGAACGTTCGCGAGGGTGGTTTTTGGCTGCTAGGGGTGCCTTCCGCCAGGGATATCGAGATGCGACTTTTTTTATATTGTTCCTGATGCCATTCCTTAGCTCGGTGCACAATTTAAAATGGAACAAACTCCGTGGGGCAAAGTTAGAATTTTTTGAACGTTCGCGAGGGTGGTTTTTGGCTGCTAGGGGTTCCTTCCGCCAGGGATATCGAGATGCGACTTTTTTTAGATTGTTCCTGATGCCATTCCTTAGCTCGGTGCACAATTTAAAATGGAACAAACTCCGTGGGGCAAAGTTAGAATTTTTTGAACGTTCGCGAGGGTGGTTTTTGGCTGCTAGGGGTGCCTTCCGCCAGGGATATCGAGATGCGACTTTTTTTAGATTGTTCCTGATGCCATTCCTTAGCTCGGTGCACAATTTAAAATGGAACAAACTCCGTGGGGCAAAGTTAGAATTTTTTGAACGTTCGCGAGGGTGGTTTTTGGCTGCTAGGGGTGCCTTCCGCCAGGGATATCGAGATGCGACTTTTTTTAGATTGTTCCTGATGCCATTCCTTAGCTCGGTGCACACTTTAAAATGGAACAAACTCCGTGGGGCAAAGTTAGAATTTTTTGAACGTTCGCGAGGGTGGTTTTTGGCTGCTAGGGGTGACTTCCGCCAGGGATATCGAGATGCGACTTTTTTTAGATTGTTCCTCATGCCATTCCTTAGCTCGGTGCACAATTTAAAATGGAACAAACTCCGTGGGGCAAAGTTAGAATTTTTTGAACGTTCGCGAGGGTGGTTTTTGGCTGCTAGGGGTGCCTTCCGCCAGGGATATCGAGATGCGACTTTTTTTAGATTGTTCCTCATGCCATTCCTTAGCTCGGTGCACAATTTAAAATGGAACAAACTCCGTGGGGCAAAGTTAGAATTTTTTGAACGTTCGCGAGGGTGGTTTTTGGCTGCTAGGGGTGCCTTCCGCCAGGGATATCGAGATGCGACTTTTTTTAGATTGTTCCTGATGCCATTCCTTAGCTCGGTGCACAATTTAAAATGGAACAAACTCCGTGGGGCAAAGTTAGAATTTTTTGAACGTTCGCGAGGGTGGTTTTTGGCTGCTAGGGGTGCCTTCCGCCAGGGATATCGAGATGCGACTTTTTTTAGATTGTTCCTGATGCCATTCCTTAGCTCGGTGCACAATTTAAAATGGAACAAACTCCGTGGGGCAAAGTTAGAATTTTTTGAACGTTCGCGAGGGTGGTTTTTGGCTGCTAGGGGTGCCTTCCGCCAGGGATATCGAGATGCGACTTTTTTTAGATTGTTCCTGATGCCATTCCTTAGCTCGGTGCACAATTTAAAATGGAACAAACTCCGTGGGGCAAAGTTAGAATTTTTTGAACGTTCGCGAGGGTGGTTTTTGGCTGCTAGGGGTGCCTTCCGCCAGGGATATCGAGATGCGACTTTTTTTAGATTGTTCCTGATGCCATTCCTTAGCTCGGTGCACAATTTAAAATGGAACAAACTCCGTGGGGCAAAGTTAGAATTTTTTGAACGTTCGCGAGGGTGGTTTTTGGCTGCTAGGGGTGCCTTCCGCCAGGGATATCGAGATGCGACTTTTTTTAGATTGTTCCTGATGCCATTCCTTAGCTCGGTGCACAATTTAAAATGGAACAAACTCCGTGGAGCAAAGTTAGAATTTTTTGAACGTTCGCGAGGGTGGTTTTTGGCTGCTAGGGGTGCCTTCCGCCAGGGATATCGAGATGCGACTTTTTTTAGATTGTTCCTGATGCCATTCCTTAGCTCGGTGCACAATTTAAAATGGAACAAACTCCGTGGGGCAAAGTTAGAGTTTTTTGAACGTTCGCGAGGGTGGTTTTTGGCTGCTAGGGGTGCCTTCCGCCAGGGATATCGAGATGCGACTTTTTTTAGATTGTTCCTGATGCCATTCCTTAGCTCGGTGCACAATTTAAAATGGAACAAACTCCGTGGGGCAAAGTTAGAATTTTTTGAACGTTCGCGAGGGTGGTTTTTGGCTGCTAGGGGTGCCTTCCGCCAGGGATATCGAGATGCGACTTTTTTTAGATTGTTCCTGATGCCATTCCTTAGCTCGGTGCACAATTTAAAATGGAACAAACTCCGTGGGGCAAAGTTAGAATTTTTTGAACGTTCGCGAGGGTGGTTTTTGGCTGCTAGGGGTGCCTTCCGCCAGGGATATCGAGATGCGACTTTTTTTAGATTGTTCCTGATGCCATTCCTTAGCTCGGTGCACAATTTAAAATGGAACAAACTCCGTGGGGCAAAGTTAGAATTTTTTGAACGTTCGCGAGGGTGGTTTTTGGCTGCTAGGGGTGCCTTCCGCCAGGGATATCGAGATGCGACTTTTTTTAGATTGTTCCTGATGCCATTCCTTAGCTCGGTGCACAATTTAAAATGGAACAAACTCCGTGGGGCAAAGTTAGAATTTTTTGAACGTTCGCGAGGGTGGTTTTTGGCTGCTAGGGGTGCCTTCCGCCAGGGATATCGAGATGCGACTTTTTTTAGATTGTTCCTGATGCCATTCCTTAGCTCGGTGCAGAATTTAAAATGGAACAAACTCCGTGGGGCAAAGTTAGAATTTTTTGAACGTTCGCGAGGGTGGTTTTTGGCTGCTAGGGGTGCCTTCCGCCAGGGATATCGAGATGCGACTTTTTTTAGATTGTTCCTGATGCCATTCCTTAGCTCGGTGCACAATTTAAAATGGAGCAAACTCCGTGGGGCAAAGTTAGAATTTTTTGAACGTTCGCGAGGGTGGTTTTTGGCTGCTAGGGGTGCCTTCCGCCAGGGATATCGAGATGCGACTTTTTTTAGATTGTTCCTGATGCCATTCCTTAGCTCGGTGCACAATTTAAAATGGAGCAAACTCCGTGGGGCAAAGTTAGAGTTTTTTGAACGTTCGCGAGGGTGGTTTTTGGCTGCTAGGGGTGCCTTCCGCCAGGGATATCGAGATGCGACTTTTTTTAGATTGTTCCTGATGCCATTCCTTAGCTCGGTGCACAATTTAAAATGGAACAAACTCCGTGGGGCAAAGTTAGAATTTTTTGAACGTTCGCGAGGGTGGTTTTTGGCTGCTAGGGGTGCCTTCCGCCAGGGATATCGAGATGCGACTTTTTTTAGATTGTTCCTGATGCCATTCCTTAGCTCGGTGCACAATTTAAAATGGAACAAACTCCGTGGGGCAAAGTTAGAATTTTTTGAACGTTCGCGAGGGTGGTTTTTGGCTGCTAGGGGTGCCTTCCACCAGGGATATCGAGATGCGACTTTTTTTAGATTGTTCCTGATGCCATTCCTTAGCTCGGTGCACAATTTAAAATGGAACAAACTCCGTGGGGCAAAGTTAGAATTTTTTGAACGTTCGCGAGGGTGGTTTTTGGCTGCTAGGGGTGCCTTCCGCCAGGGATATCGAGATGCGACTTTTTTTAGATTGTTCCTGATGCCATTCCTTAGCTCGGTGCACAATTTAAAATGGAACAAACTCCGTGGGGCAAAGTTAGAATTGTTTGAACGTTCGCGAGGGTGGTTTTTGGCTGCTAGGGGTGCCTTCCGCCAGGGATATCGAGATGCGACTTTTTTTAGATTGTTCCTGATGCCATTCCTTAGCTCGGTGCACAATTTAAAATGGAACAAACTCCGTGGGGCAAAGTTAGAATTTTTTGAACGTTCGCGAGGGTGGTTTTTGGCTGCTAGGGGTGCCTTCCGCCAGGGATATCGAGATGCGACTTTTTTTAGATTGTTCCTGATGCCATTCCTTAGCTCGGTGCAAAATTTAAAATGGAACAAACTCCGTGGGGCAAAGTTAGAATTTTTTGAACGTTCGCGAGGGTGGTTTTTGGCTGCTAGGGGTGCCTTCCGCCAGGGATATCGAGATGCGACTTTTTTTAGATTGTTCCTGATGCCATTCCTTAGCTCGGTGCACAATTTAAAATGGAACAAACTCCGTGGGGCAAAGTTAGAATTTTTTGAACGTTCGCGAGGGTGGTTTTTGGCTGCTAGGGGTGCCTTCCGCCAGGGATATCGAGATGCGACTTTTTTTAGACTGTTCCTGATGCCATTCCTTAGCTCGGTGCACAATTTAAAATGGAACAAACTCCGTGGGGCAAAGTTAGAATTTTTTGAACGTTCGCGAGGGTGGTTTTTGGCTGCTAGGGGTGCCTTCCGCCAGGGATATCGAGATGCGACTTTTTTTATATTGTTCCTGATGCCATTCCTTAGCTCGGTGCACAATTTAAAATGGAACAAACTCCGTGGGGCAAAGTTAGAATTTTTTGAACGTTCGCGAGGGTGGTTTTTGGCTGCTAGGGGTTCCTTCCGCCAGGGATATCGAGATGCGACTTTTTTTAGATTGTTCCTGATGCCATTCCTTAGCTCGGTGCACACTTTAAAATGGAACAAACTCCGTGGGGCAAAGTTAGAATTTTTTGAACGTTCGCGAGGGTGGTTTTTGGCTGCTAGGGGTGCCTTCCGCCAGGGATATCGAGATGCGACTTTTTTTAGATTGTTCCTCATGCCATTCCTTAGCTCGGTGCACAATTTAAAATGGAACAAACTCCGTGGGGCAAAGTTAGAATTTTTTGAACGTTCGCGAGGGTGGTTTTTGGCTGCTAGGGGTGCCTTCCGCCAGGGATATCGAGATGCGACTTTTTTTAGATTGTTCCTCATGCCATTCCTTAGCTCGGTGCACAATTTAAAATGGAACAAACTCCGTGGGGCAAAGTTAGAATTTTTTGAACGTTCGCGAGGGTGGTTTTTGGCTGCTAGGGGTGCCTTCCGCCAGGGATATCGAGATGCGACTTTTTTTAGATTGTTCCTGATGCCATTCCTTAGCTCGGTGCACAATTTAAAATGGAACAAACTCCGTGGGGCAAAGTTAGAATTTTTTGAACGTTCGCGAGGGTGGTTTTTGGCTGCTAGGGGTGCCTTCCGCCAGGGATATCGAGATGCGACTTTTTTTAGATTGTTCCTGATGCCATTCCTTAGCTCGGTGCACAATTTAAAATGGAACAAACTCCGTGGGGCAAAGTTAGAATTTTTTGAACGTTCGCGAGGGTGGTTTTTGGCTGCTAGGGGTGCCTTCCGCCAGGGATATCGAGATGCGACTTTTTTTAGATTGTTCCTGATGCCATTCCTTAGCTCGGTGCACAATTTAAAATGGAACAAACTCCGTGGGGCAATGTTAGAATTTTTTGAACGTTCGCGAGGGTGGTTTTTGGCTGCTAGGGGTGCCTTCCGCCAGGGATATCGAGATGCGACTTTTTTTAGATTGTTCCTGATGCCATTCCTTAGCTCGGTGCACAATTTAAAATGGAACAAACTCCGTGGGGCAAAGTTAGAATTTTTTGAACGTTCGCGAGGGTGGTTTTTGGCTGCTAGGGGTGCCTTCCGCCAGGGATATCGAGATGCGACTTTTTTTAGATTGTTCCTGATGCCATTCCTTAGCTCGGTGCACAATTTAAAATGGAACAAACTCCGTGGGGCAAAGTTAGAATTTTTTGAACGTTCGCGAGGGTGGTTTTTGGCTGCTAGGGGTGCCTTCCGCCAGGGATATCGAGATGCGACTTTTTTTAGATTGTTCCTGATGCCATTCCTTAGCTCGGTGCACAATTTAAAATGGAGCAAACTCCGTGGGGCAAAGTTAGAATTTTTTGAACGTTCGCGAGGGTGGTTTTTGGCTGCTAGGGGTGCCTTCCGCCAGGGATATCGAGATGCGACTTTTTTTAGATTGTTCCTGATGCCATTCCTTAGCTCGGTGCACAATTTAAAATGGAGCAAACTCCGTGGGGCAAAGTTAGAATTTTTTGAACGTTCGCGAGGGTGGTTTTTGGCTGCTAGGGGTTCCTTCCGCCAGGGATATCGAGATGCGACTTTTTTTAGATTGTTCCTGATGCCATTCCTTAGCTCGGTGCACAATTTAAAATGGAACAAACTCCGTGGGGCAAAGTTAGAATTTTTTGAACGTTCGCGAGGGTGGTTTTTGGCTGCTAGGGGTGCCTTCCGCCAGGGATATCGAGATGCGACTTTTTTTAGATTGTTCCTGATGCCATTCCTTAGCTCGGTGCACAATTTAAAATGGAACAAACTCCGTGGGGCAAAGTTAGAATTTTGTGAACGTTCGCGAGGGTGGTTTTTGGCTGCTAGGGGTGCCTTCCGCCAGGGATATCGAGATGCGACTTTTTTTAGATTGTTCCTGATGCCATTCCTTAGCTCGGTGCACAATTTAAAATGGAACAAACTCCGTGGGGCAAAGTTAGAATTTTTTGAACGTTCGCGAGGGTGGTTTTTGGCTGCTAGGGGTGCCTTCCGCCAGGGATATCGAGATGCGACTTTTTTTAGATTGTTCCTGATGCCATTCCTTAGCTCGGTGCACAATTTAAAATGGAACAAACTCCGTGGGGCAAAGTTAGAATTTTTTGAACGTTCGCGAGGGTGGTTTTTGGCTGCTAGGGGTGCCTTCCGCCAGGGATATCGAGATGCGACTTTTTTTAGATTGTTCCTCATGCCATTCCTTAGCTCGGTGCACAATTTAAAATGGAACAAACTCCGTGGGGCAAAGTTAGAATTTTTTGAACGTTCGCGAGGGTGGTTTTTGGCTGCTAGGGGTGCCTTCCGCCAGGGATATCGAGATGCGACTTTTTTTAGATTGTTCCTGATGCCATTCCTTAGCTCGGTGCACAATTTAAAATGGAACAAACTCCGTGGGGCAAAGTTAGAATTTTTTGAACGTTCGCGAGGGTGGTTTTTGGCTGCTAGGGGTGCCTTCCGCCAGGGATATCGAGATGCGACTTTTTTTAGATTGTTCCTGATGCCATTCCTTAGCTCGGTGCACAATTTAAAATGGAACAAACTCCGTGGGGCAAAGTTAGAATTTTTTGAACGTTCGCGAGGGTGGTTTTTGGCTGCTAGGGGTGCCTTCCGCCAGGGATATCGAGATGCGACTTTTTTTAGATTGTTCCTCATGCCATTCCTTAGCTCGGTGCACAATTTAAAATGGAACAAACTCCGTGGGGCAAAGTTAGAATTTTGTGAACGTTCGCGAGGGTGGTTTTTGGCTGCTAGGGGTGCCTTCCGCCAGGGATATCGAGATGCGACTTTTTTTAGATTGTTCCTGATGCCATTCCTTAGCTCGGTGCACAATTTAAAATGGAACAAACTCCGTGGGGCAAAGTTAGAATTTTTTGAACGTTCGCGAGGGTGGTTTTTGGCTGCTAGGGGTGCCTTCCGCCAGGGATATCGAGATGCGACTTTTTTTAGATTGTTCCTGATGCCATTCCTTAGCTCGGTGCACAATTTAAAATGGAACAAACTCCGTGGGGCAAAGTTAGAATTTTTTGAACGTTCGCGAGGGTGGTTTTTGGCTGCTAGGGGTGCCTTCCGCCAGGGATATCAAGATGCGACTTTTTTTAGATTGTTCCTGATGCCATTCCTTAGCTCGGTGCACAATTTAAAATGGAACAAACTCCGTGGGGCAAAGTTAGAATTTTTTGAACGTTCGCGAGGGTGGTTTTTGGCTGCTAGGGGTGCCTTCCGCCAGGGATATCGAGATGCGACTTTTTTTAGATTGTTCCTGATGCCATTCCTTAGCTCGGTGCACAATTTAAAATGGAACAAACTCCGTGGGGCAAAGTTAGAATTTTTTGAACGTTCGCGAGGGTGGTTTTTGGCTGCTAGGGGTGCCTTCCGCCAGGGATATCGAGATGCGACTTTTTTTAGATTGTTCCTGATGCCATTCCTTAGCTCGGTGCACAATTTAAAATGGAACAAACTCCGTGGGGCAAAGTTAGAATTTTTTGAACGTTCGCGAGGGTGGTTTTTGGCTGCTAGGGGTGCCTTCCGCCAGGGATATCGAGATGCGACTTTTTTTAGATTGTTCCTGATGCCATTCCTTAGCTCGGTGCACAATTTAAAATGGAACAAACTCCGTGGGGCAAAGTTAGAGTTTTTTGAACGTTCGCGAGGGTGGTTTTTGGCTGCTAGGGGTGCCTTCCGCCAGGGATATCGAGATGCGACTTTTTTTAGATTGTTCCTGATGCCATTCCTTAGCTCGGTGCACAATTTAAAATGGAACAAACTCCGTGGGGCAAAGTTAGAATTTTTTGAACGTTCGCGAGGGTGGTTTTTGGCTGCTAGGGGTGCCTTCCGCCAGGGATATCGAGATGCGACTTTTTTTAGATTGTTCCTGATGCCATTCCTTAGCTCGGTGCACAATTTAAAATGGAACAAACTCCGTGGGGCAAAGTTAGAATTTTTTGAACGTTCGCGAGGGTGGTTTTTGGCTGCTAGGGGTGCCTTCCGCCAGGGATATCGAGATGCGACTTTTTTTAGATTGTTCCTGATGCCATTCCTTAGCTCGGTGCACAATTTAAAATGGAACAAACTCCGTGGGGCAAAGTTAGAATTTTTTGAACGTTCGCGAGGGTGGTTTTTTTTGGCTGCTAGGGGTGCCTTCCACCAGGGATATCGAGATGCGACTTTTTTTAGATTGTTCCTGATGCCATTCCTTAGCTCGGTGCACAATTTAAAATGGAACAAACTCCGTGGGGCAAAGTTAGAATTTTTTGAACGTTCGCGAGGGTGGTTTTTGGCTGCTAGGGGTGCCTTCCGCCAGGGATATCGAGATGCGACTTTTTTTAGATTGTTCCTGATGCCATTCCTTAGCTCGGTGCACAATTTAAAATGGAACAAACTCCGTGGGGCAAAGTTAGAATTTTTTGAACGTTCGCGAGGGTGGTTTTTGGCTGCTAGGGGTGCCTTCCGCCAGGGATATCGAGATGCGACTTTTTTTAGATTGTTCCTGATGCCATTCCTTAGCTCGGTGCACAATTTAAAATGGAGCAAACTCCGTGGGGCAAAGTTAGAATTTTTTGAACGTTCGCGAGGGTGGTTTTTGGCTGCTAGGGGTGCCTTCCGCCAGGGATATCGAGATGCGACTTTTTTTAGATTGTTCCTGATGCCATTCCTTAGCTCGGTGCACAATTTAAAATGGAGCAAACTCCGTGGGGCAAAGTTAGAATTTTTTGAACGTTCGCGAGGGTGGTTTTTGGCTGCTAGGGGTTCCTTCCGCCAGGGATATCGAGATGCGACTTTTTTTAGATTGTTCCTGATGCCATTCCTTAGCTCGGTGCACAATTTAAAATGGAACAAACTCCGTGGGGCAAAGTTAGAATTTTTTGAATGTTCGCGAGGGTGGTTTTTGGCTGCTAGGGGTGCCTTCCGCCAGGGATATCGAGATGCGACTTTTTTTAGATTGTTCCTGATGCCATTCCTTAGCTCGGTGCACAATTTAAAATGGAACAAACTCCGTGGGGCAAAGTTAGAATTTTTTGAACGTTCCCGGGGGTGGTTTTTGGCTGCTAGGGGTGCCTTCTGCCAGGGATATCGAGATGCGACTTTTTTTAGATTGTTCCTGATGTCATTCCTTAGCTCGGTGCAAAATTTAAAATGGAACAAACTCCGTGGGGCAAAGTTAGAATTTTTTGAACGTTCCCGGGGGTGGTTTTTGGCTGCTAGGGGTGCCTTCCGCCAGGGATATCGAGATGCGACTTTTTTTAGATTGTTCCTGATGTCATTCCTTAGCTCGGTGCAAAATTTAAAATGGAACAAACCCCGTGGGGCAAAGTTAGAATTTTTTGAACGTTCGCGAGGGTGGTTTTTGGCTGCTAGGGGTGCCTTCCGCCAGGGATATCGAGATGCGACTTTTTTTAGATTGTTCCTGATGTCATTCCTTAGCTCGGTGCAAAATTTAAAATGGAACTAACCCCGTGGGGCAAAGTTAGAATTTTCTGAACGTTCGCGAGGGTGGTTTTTGGCTGCTAGGGGTGCCTTCCGCCAGGGATATCGAGATGCGACTTTTTTTAGATTGTTCCTGATGTCATTCCTTAGCTCGGTGCAAAATTTAAAATGGAACAAACTCCGTGGGGCAAAGTTAGAATTTTTTGAACGTTCCCGGGGGTGGTTTTTGGCTGCTAGGGGTGCCTTCCGCCAGGGATATCGAGATGCGACTTTTTTTAGATTGTTCCTGATGTCATTCCTTAGCTCGGTGCAAAATTTAAAATGGAACAAACCCCGTGGGGCAAAGTTAGAATTTTTTGAACGTTCGCGCGGGTGGTTTTTGGCTGCTAGGGGTGCCTTCCGCCAGGGATATCGAGATGCGACTTTTTTTAGATTGTTCCTGATGTCATTCCTTAGCTCGGTGCAAAATTTAAAATGGAACAAACCCCGTGGGGCAAAGTTAGAATTTTTTGAACGTTCTCACGTATATTCATTTGCAGGGTGGTTTTGCGAGTATTTAGGGGTACTACCAAGGGTGCAAGGGGTTAATGCGAGTGTTATAGAGCGTATGGAAACAGGCGACAATCGAGTAGTGCCGTTTGGTACGCTTGAAATTCTGGTTTCCAATGTCGGTTGAGAACCGCTGCCGGAGCGCTCGCGGAACGTTCCCGGAACGTTCCAAACTTCAGCCACATTCCATCTGATGATGTTTCCTTTACAGCTGATTGAACAGGAAACTCTGACCATAATTCCATTGTACGTTTCGGTAGAATGGGAGCCTCGATAAAGAAAACGTAACATTTTCAAGACATGCACAAATTTTTTGTATCCTATAATATCAATGTAAACTACTAATGCGCAGTAGGTTTTTATACCAATATTACGTCCATTTTTGCAACTCACCATTAAAGATATTTCATTATTATATCCATTGTAACTCTCGGTTGTTAACGTATAGAAAGCATTTGTACCGACCAAATGTGCATAATATTCATCCACTTTTTGCCAAGTCCATGTGACGTCATCCCACTCCCCGATGTCCATTATCATTGGCCATCCTCCTGCTTCCGACAGAGTGGAGATTAGGGGATGAAGGCCTCTTTTCTCTATTGCATCTGCAAGTAAAAAAAAAATGTACCAATAATTTCTCATGTGAAGGTAGCCCCTTTTTCAGGAAATTATTTGACGTAAATATGAAAAATTTCCACAGAATAATTGCCTAATTAATGTAAAGTAAGGTATCTGCAAGAACAGTCACTAATCATTCAAGAACTCACTTACCTACGTCCATACAGGACGCAAACCATTTCTTCGCCTTTTTAGTTAATAAGCTGTCGTTTGGTCTAAGTTCTTCATCGAGTATTTCTGAAATATACTTTCTTTAAGAAGTTATTGTATGAAGGGAACCGTGTTTTGTCTCTTTGCCATATTCGATACCTGTAATATGCGTCCGCATATTTGCCACAGAGAAGTTCCACCGCGCTGCAACTGATTCACCTTCTGGGATCGGATTGCTTTTGATCCAGTGACCACACCCGTAGTTGTAAAAATCATGACAAGGGTCTATCGTGTCGTCCATGCTTGTCTTTATCTGGTCCGCTATTGTATAAGAAGAGAACTTGCGATATTTTACATGATTATTATTTTTTTTGAGAACCTCATATATTCACAAAAATGCTTGAAATAGTACAAGAAGAAACAATGTATACATATATGCTGTAGTAAAATACATTGTCAGTACATGTGTAGATATGCGAAATGTAATTAACAATTATGGTTAACACTTTACCGATTGCTTCGCATGCCTTAGTTTCGCAGGTAACGCGCACCGATAATGTATCGTTTTCTAAATCTTCAAGCTCTGTCCCCTCTTCTTCTCGCGGATACGCGTTAATTGTAGTCGCCAGGAAAAGTCTAAGATAAGTTTAAGGAAATATATTATTCGTGACATTTATAACATAATTGCGAACAAGACATCCATAACATTATATTTTGCATGTATCTAATTGTATAAGTATCTATGAATGAATATTTATTTATGTCAATAATTCTTCTATTCATTGGGGATTTCCAATCCATGTCTAAATTGTTAACGAAAGAAAAATAAGAGTATTGCTACTTACATACTTACAGAAATAATGATAAACGAATCATTGTGGATACCAGCGAAATGTGCAATTTGTTCAGCAAACGGAGTGAAGAGAATCAATCCTACCGCGCAGTGCGGAAGAAAACACTTCAATTGTCACTATCTATGCAGATGTAAAAGTAAGCATATGGATATATACTTTTTTTTATTTGAAAACTGATGTTAACTTCGTCACTGTTTCCGATCGATTTAAAGAAGTTCACCTCTAAAGTGAATGAAATCAGAACGTACTTATTGTTAGTACGTAAAAACAAAAGGTTTTTTTAATTTAGATAAGATCAGTGAGAAAACGACAAGCAGAGAATCAATAACAACTGTTCTTTCTCTAAAAAAAGTTCTCAATTGTACAACCTATCTCCGACGCGATAGTTACTGATTCCACGGACGCGATATTCGCATCGAAGTTAGAGCTTGCCTTCGCAGAAATACGGCGCACCGAAATTTAACACCAGACCACTTGAAAGCGCAAATTCAACAATACTGTTTGGTATTTCCGCGTCTTGTCTGGAATGTGTTTA
Source organism: Tiphia femorata (assembly GCA_944319695.1). Classification (NCBI taxonomy): domain Eukaryota; kingdom Metazoa; phylum Arthropoda; class Insecta; order Hymenoptera; family Tiphiidae; genus Tiphia; species Tiphia femorata. The sequence goes on along the minus strand of OX090896.1, from coordinate 11,969,360 downwards.
TGTTTGTACCTTTGGTAACAAGTGGTTAATGTATTGTATTGAGTAGCCTAGAAAACACTAGGTATAGTATTTGTACCGGAAAGGTATAATTTAAAGAAGCAAGTGCATTTCTAACAATAAGACAAATTTAGAATAACCGCGTGTCACAGCCGAGCTAAAACATACATATAACACCTCATCGAGAGCAACGCCTAACTTTACTGTAATAATCATGTAAGTTTCGGCAGTTCCAATTCAATTGTTATTAATGGCGATGATTTCGTGTACAATAGCTTAACTAGGGGGCAAGCCCCCTGCGCTTTCGCTTCGCTCAAGCGCCAACCCCCTCAAGATCGCCTTTGCTCGCGCTTCGCGCTCGCCTTAACGGGTGCAGAAAAGCTTCGCTTTTCTGCAATAGGCACGACCGCGGCACTCGCGCTTCGCGCTCGCCCACGAATTTTAAAAGGTTTCGAAATTGTGGAAAATTCAAGTATTGAGATATTAAACTATGCTACAGAGTCCTCTGCGCTTTCGCTTCGCTCAAGCGCCATACCCCCTGAGGTCATCGGATGCTCGCGCTTCGCGCTCGCCCACGAAATGCAGCATTTCTGCAATAGGCCCAAGTGATCAAAACCGGACAATTAAATGCATCCGAACCAAAATTTGACATGTACATAGAGTATATACACCTTTGCTGCGGTGAAACTTTATGCATGGTTATCTTCAACCATTCAGAAATTGCGACAAATTGAAATCTTTAATCCATTATTCCGGCGAGACGCTTGCGCGGATTCAAACACAATTTGGCATATAGTTTAAAAAAATATATCCATTTGGTGCCACAAAACTTTATGCATGGTCATCTTCAACCGTTTCGAAATTACGGGATTTTCAAACTATAATTATAAAATAGTGAATTAAAGATTTGAAACTGGCACCATTTCGAAATGGTTGAAGATGCCCATACACAATGTTTCGTGGCACCAAATGGGTATATACTTGATGTACATGCCAAATTTTGTCCGAATCCGTTCAGCCGTTTCAAGATGACCATGCATATTGCCGCCATTTTGTAACGGTTCAAGATGGCGATACACAAAGTTTCGTGGCACCAAATAGGTATATACTCGATGTACATGCCAAATTTTGTCCGAATCCGTTCAGTCATTTCGCCGGAATAATGGACTAAAGATTTGAATTAGTCGCCATTTTTGATTCGGCCAACCAAAAAATTTGAAAATTTCCAGTAATTGTCATTGCGTACGTGTACATGAACGTGTAAAATTTTATCAGGATCCAATGAATAGTACCAAAGATATGAATTTTTCGATATTTGAACTTCCCGCCATTTTGTACCGGTTCAAGATGGCGGCTCACAAACCTTATTGTCAACTCACAGTAGTGTACTTGATTTTTGTGCCAAATTTCGTCCCGATCGGTTCAGCCGTTTTCCCGAAATCGAGGATATACACGGACACACACACACACACACACACACACACACACACGAACGGTTTTCAGGATGGCGATTGCATAAGTCACTCCCTTTACGGTCGTGCCTAAAAATAGTCAAATACTGGAACCATATAACATTAATCTTCAACAGTTTTACGTGCAGGACTTTGACCACTCATACGTTTCGACGCGATACTTATTCGTTACACACGCTATTCTAGCACCATGCATTTCGCAATAAACACTGAGTAACTATTTGACATATCTTACAATTGCAGTCCCAAATGTGGTTCCTATCAAATTGTAACTGTATTTTACAAATTCAGCCGGTCACATTCTACACGCGACACTTTACGACTTTATGGTTCCAAAGCAACTAACTGCGAAACGATACATTGTAGACAACTATCCTTCTCCCCTATAGACGATTTCTTCTTATCAGACATGCAATACTCAATCGATAGGAGAACAGCAAAGACGTTGTGCTTCGTGGGCAGGGCCGGTTTTAAGATTGCTGGCGCCGTGGGCCAGTTTGTGTTTACCGAAGAAGACAAAATTATGGATCACTGATTACTCTATACTACACCAAAGAAACACAGTGTTATTTACTAGAGGTGCGCAGGATTGTCCGCTGTGTGGAGAAGCTAATCTTCGGGACTTGACGAGAAACTTTGGGTGGGATCGAGCAATTCGAGGGAATCTTGGAGTCCCGACAAAATGCATAGGGCCAATATCATCTTGCTGTATTTTATAAAACCATTAGAATTATCAAAATTCCAGCGTCATTCGTGAAGTCACGTCACCCTGACTTTTGCAGTGTAGGGCCCCATCTCGCCACCCTCCTAAAGCCGTGCCTGTTCATGTGTGCGATCCTCTGGAATTATTTTACATCGCAAGGCAGTAAGAGATTACGGAGAACCATTCTGATGACTATTGAGAACTGGTACAATATCTCAGAAGTTCAAAATACAGGGTACACTCGACGTAAGGTTATCCATCGATAACAAAACAGCGAAGTCGTTGTTCATCGAGGGCACAGTCCTTTGGAAGTTATTTGACATTCAAAGGCCAGGAAAGATTAAGAAGAACTATTCTCCTAAATACGGAGAACAAATAATAATATAATATAATGTATGACAATTTCACTGATTGTGAGAAATATAATAGCTTTTATTTCCGTGCAAATATTGTATGGGAAGAGAATTCTTTCTAAAGTTTGGATCGTTCAACGGTATTTCTGATTAGATTATAAACACTTATTTCCATATATTACATTTCTTTTTTGGATTCATGCGACTACCATTGGGACAGTTGAATGCTTTCGCAAAATCGTCAGAATTAGAAAGCGAGCCTATTATTCTCAATCGGCCAGTGCTGTGTTCATCGTCTTGGGCTTGTGTTAAAATCGCATCTCGATCCTTCGTTTCACACCAAAGCTACAACAAATTGGGATTTGTTCTAAAATAAAGTCTGATTCTTAAATTTACCGAATACGGAATTATAAGTTAATAACGCACATTAGCGAACGCCAAGAAAAATACTTGGTCGTTGGTAAATTTACTGAAACCCGGAAGTGTGGGGCTGGGATTCCTGCACTCTCTTTCCCTTCGCGTATACGCTCTATAAACTGCTTGTAGTCCCATCGTGTCTGCGATATTTTCGTCGACTGTTTGGTTTCCGTAATTCTGTAATTTTGGATTACGTATATAGTGATATTAGAAATTATGTTTCATTACTATACATCGTTTATGTAAAACTCTGATGAATATAGAATAGAATGCATAATTATTTAGGCTATAATTGTCAAGCGAACAAGTCGTTGTATTTAAATCAAAGACTTCTAACATAAACATAATACCTATATAATTTGCATGACTCGTCGTGAAAAAATGATTGTCATGATGATACGAAAATACTCACCTCCAAAGTTACATTCACGTTTCTCACGACGCTGTATTTGTTATATTGATTGACGAAGCACTCTGCCCTCTTATTGTATGCGTTTGCCATAGCCGCTAACCATTCCATTTGATTGCCCTTCTTATTGTACACAATCCCTAACGTAAAGTAGAGATTATACAGAACATTATTGTACAAATAATTAAGTCACGTTACTCACCCGTACCGTCGAAGCCATGATTTACCTCATGCGCCATAATAAATCCGATGAGACCGAAATTAATGGTACTAGAATGTACGATTATTATTTATTAGATTACACAACATTGTATGAAAGTTATCTATAACTTAATTCAGACAATAAAACTCTATACAGGATAAGAAGTAAAAGATCAAACTCAGTTTTTCCGATGATAAACTTACTTTGGTTGACGGAGGGCAAAAAATGGCTTTTGCAAATCCGCCAATGGGATCGCTATTAACAAAATCAATTACAAAATGAACGAAAAGTTAAAGTAGAGAACGATACTACGTATAATTTAATTGAAAGGTCTTCCTACTCAGTGAATTTTTTTGAGGCTGGAATAGGCCGTTAACAACAAGAGGATTTGCGTCCCACCTAAACGACAGACACGTACAAAGTCAAGAGAGAACTCGCTGTTAAAGAGATTGAATTAGTAAATTCGTGAAAGAATTCTTACATTTCCACAAAGTTTCCTTTTTTCGGCAACTTTCGAAGCTCTCTTTGCATTGAGAATTTGTAATAGTCGATGGTATTATTAAAGTAGGATGTACTAACAGGCATCTGCAATCAAATCAGTTGATTATAACCGCGTTTAAATTTATTGTATCAACTAATTGTAACTTTACTCAAAGTAAAGAACGTACGTCGCCAAAAAATTCATTAACAAGCGTAACATTGCTATACCAGTCCGGATAACCAATCAGCCTTTCCATGTTCACCAATTTAGCCAAAACAAAATCCTTCGTATCCTCATCCATCCACTCTGAATCCTTTATTTGGTACTCCACTTCTTTCTGAATGTCATCTATCATATCCGTAACCTGCGATAATTGTCAGAATCGAATTAAACTCCAACGGATTGTATCAATTGTCGCAGTTGGAATGTGCGTATACAAGGACTACACTTACGCTCTTGGGAATCTGGGAATCGGAAAAATGTCTCTTCACGTACTCGTACGTTAAAATATTCTTCACGTCACCTTCCTCCAAGCAGTGCAACGATCTGCCAAGATATTTTTGTGCCAGTGATTATGAAAGCAGTCTACATAAAGTATCCGGAAAAATTGATTTTTTTACTCATGTAGTATTATTTTTTCATCAACACAGAATACGAAATTGTATTTGAACGAAAAATGTTGATCTTAGGCCAATTTGATGATTATTGGTACATATCATTTCCTGATATTACTTTCGGCAACATGCAGTAACACACTGCATACGAATAATCGTACAAGGGAAACACCAGAAACCCCGTTCTCAGAATTTGACCTGCAAAAATATGCTGTAGTTTGGTACCTCAAGAAACCCGTGGAAAAATAGGATCCTCGCGTTGAATTTTTTTTTAAAGGATTTTTGACGTAGAATATGTTTTATGATCAAAATATTAATATTTCATTATTATATCATATCACTGAAAGGTAAAAATATGCAGGAAATGCAAAGTTTACACAACATACGCATGTTAATAATGTTTTCTTTCTATTAAAATACGGGAAACTTTTTTTTATTTGTAAAACTGTGCACACAATTAACATTAATCATCAAACGTCTAGTGACATATGCTTGGGTGATATTGATCCTAAAAGTAGGAAAAACATAAGTTTTGTTGGCAGTGAGCGCAATGAATAAATGTCATTTTTGTGCACGCACATTTTGTTTGTGAGATGTACGCTGGGAAACATATCTCATTGACATTGAGAAAAGCTGGTTTATCTCGTAGAACTAACTTCGACGCATACCAAGCGTAATTTATCGTGGGTTCGAATGCTCATGCCGTTAATTGGTGTAGAATGAGGGAATGCATTTTTATGGCATCATTTCTCATCCCAATTTTGTCCTGCGCCCGCTGTACAGTTAGACAACTGTGCATACGCTTTATAGAGTCTTTAATGGCGCAGGCACGGCGTTATTTTCAAACTATACATATAGTGGCCCGCACCATTTTTCCACAACTTTTATTTTAATTTTCTCAACAAATTCTAATTATTGCGTTGAACTATTTTACCAGGGGTTCCTTGAGGTACCAAACTACAGCATATTTTTTGCAGGTCAAATTCTGAGGAGGGGGTTTCTGTTGTTCCCCTTGTTAGTTTAATGATGTTATGATCACGACCACCATATGAAAAGAAAAACAACTAGGGGGCAAGCCCCCTGCGCTTTCGCTTCGCTCAAGCGCCAACCCCCTCAAGATCGCCTTTGCTCGCGCTTCGCGCTCGCCTTAACGGGTGCAGAAAAGCTTCGCTTTTCTGCAATAGGCACGACCGCGGCACTCGCGCTTCGCGCTCGCCCACGAATTTCAAAAGGTTTCGAAATTGTGGAAAATTCAAGTATTGAAATATTAAACTATGCTACAGAGTCCTCTGCGCTTTCGCTTCGCTCAAGCGCCATACCCCCTGAGGTCATCGGATGCTCGCGCTTCGCGCTCGCCCACGAAATGCAGCATTTCTGCAATAGGCCCAAGTGATCAAAACCGGACAATTAAATGCATCCGAACCAAAATTTGACATGTACATAGAGTATATACACCTTTGCTGCGGTGAAACTTTATGCATGGTTATCTTCAACCATTCAGAAATTGCGACAAATTGAAATCTTTAATCCATTATTCCGGCGAGACGCTTGCGCGGATTCAAATACAATTTGGCATATAGTTTAAAAAAATATATCCATTTGGTGCCACAAAACTTTATGCATGGTCATCTTCAACCGTTTCGAAATTACGGGATTTTCAAACTATAATTATAAAATAGTGAATTAAAGATTTGAAACTGGCACCATTTCGAAATGGTTGAAGATGCCCATACACAATGTTTCGTGGCACCAAATGGGTATATACTTGATGTACATGCCAAATTTTGTCCGAATCCGTTCAGTCATTTCGCCGGAATAATGGACTAAAGATTTGAATTAGTCGCCATTTTTGATTCGGCCAACCAAAAAATTTGAAAATTTCCAGTAATTGTCATTGCGTACGTGTACATAAACGTGTAAAATTTTATCAGGATCCAATGAATAGTACCAAAGATATGAATTTTTCGATATTTGAACTTCCCGCCATTTTGTACCGGTTCAAGATGGCGGCTCACAAACCTTATTGTCAACTCACAGTAGTGTACTTGATTTTTGTGCCAAATTTCGTCCCGATCGGTTCAGCCGTTTTCCCAAAATCGAGGATATACACGGACACACACACACACACACACACACACATACACACACACATACATACACACATACATACGAACGGTTTTCAGGATGGCGATTGCATAAGTCACTCCCTTTACGGTCGTGCCTAAAAACGGCCAGTAGAACCCGTTCAAACCATTCAACCGTAGTCATGTGTGATGTGAGTCATTACAGTTGTGTTTATTGTCGATTTTTATAGCAGAATCTCGTTTCCTTCGCGGCTTGAGACTAGGTTATCGCCCCGATTGCGGGTTTTGGTGAAGGAGAAGAGGTTCTATTATTTCTCTTGATAAGGGCTCAAATTTGGAGTCGAAACGTTGATATCCATTTACCGCAGTCTCTCTAGTTTTCGTGGGGTTTTTCAGTTTCTAGGTTTTTAGGCACGACCGTAAAGGGAGTGACTTATGCAATCGCCATCCTGAAAACCGTTCGTATGTATGTGTGTATGTATGTATGTATGTGTGTGTGTGTGTGTGTGTGTCCGTGTATATCCTCGATTTCGGGAAAACGGCTGAACCGATCGGGACGAAATTTGGCACAAAAATCAAGTACACTACTGTGAGTTGACAATAAGGTTTGTGAGCCGCCATCTTGAACCGGTACAAAATGGCGGGAAGTTCAAATATTGAAAAATTCGTATCTTTGGTACTATTCAATGGATCCTGATAAAATTTTACACGTTCATGTACACGTACGCAATGACAATTACTGGAAATTTTCAAATTTTTTGGTTGGCCGAATCAAAAATGGCGACTAATTCAAATCTTTAGTCCATTATTCCGGCGAAATGACTGAACGGATTCGGACAAAATTTGGCATGTACATCGAGTATATACCTATTTGGTGCCACGAAACTTTGTGTATCGCCATCTCGAACCGTTACAAAATGGCGGCAATATGCATGGTCATCTTGAAACGGCTGAACGGATTCGAACAAAATTTGGCATGTACATCAAGTATTACCCATTTGGTGCCACGAAACATTGTGTATGGGCATCTTCAACCATTTCGAAATGGTGCCAGTTTCAAATCTTTAATTCACTATTTTATAATTATAGTTTGAAAATCCCGTAATTTCGAAACGGTTGAAGATGACCATGCATAAAGTTTTGTGGCACCAAATGGATATATTTTTTTAAACTATATGCCAAATTGTGTTTGAATCCGCGCAAGCGTCTCGCCGGAATAATGGATTAAAGATTTCAATTTGTCGCAATTTCTGAATGGTTGAAGATAACCATGCATAAAGTCTCACCGCAGCAAAGGTGTATATACTCTATGTACATGTCAAATTTTGGTTCGGATGCATTTAATTGTCCGGTTTTGATCACTTGTTGTTTTTATTTTGATCGTTTACGTACGTCGTAATTTTTCAACGTTTTTCTGTTAAATAATCTTAGTAGTTGAAAAAATCTCCTACCTACGAGTCCATGAATCACCCTCCATCACCGACATCCATTGATTATAGAGATCTCTCATAGCCTGAATAGTCGTTCTTCCCAGTCTACTTATGAAGTTCCAGTGTATGTAATTCACTGTAAAAAATGCAGTCATCAAATTTAATCGAATACACATATTTGTTTCGAGTTTAGCTTATCTTGAAAGAAATAGTATTAATTTATCTAACCGATAGTGCGCGGCGAAGTTTCGTCCAACACGGCAGGAAGTAACTTAAAATAGTCAACATGGGGAACGCCTATCAGATGAGGAGTGTCATCGATGTTGACATTAGCATCGTTAAATAAATCTTTTATTTTCACTACCCAGTTTATCTGACACAGTAAATAAAATGTTTGTGTTACAATCACCCCTGAAATTATCGAGCAATTGCTTCTGATAAAAGATTCTTACTTTAGATTTATATGTGGAGGAATTAAATTGATCGTACCACTGCTGCATGGATTCGAGGTCGGTCATATTTTCTATATTTACAGGTTGCTTAATGATCTTAAAAAAATATGTTATTGATTATTATTCTGCATCCCTTATTCATTAGTTATTCATTAGTGACTATTCATGTCTCACAAGAAATAAAAAAGTTTATTATCGCCATCCCAACGAAATTATTCTTGTTATGTTACGACAGTTACATAAAAAGCATACCTCGGTCAGTTTTAGTTGGAACTCGATCATGTCCTCGATGTCCTTATTTAGCCTATCGTCTGTGATATTTACACCGTTACCCAACGCGACCAGCTGCGCTACCTTTTTAACATATTCCCTATACTCTTGTAGTTTAGGCGAGTCTTCGACGTCATTGTCCTTTTCATGTGCATTTTCTGTAGTTTCAACGTTATCCTTCGAATTCATAGTTCTTCCACGTCTTCCTCCCTGTCGCGTCCCTGCCTTAGAATGCCTGGTTTTCTTTCCGTGACGATTGACACTTGTTACCGCTTTTCGCTTTATTCTTCTTTCACCTTTATTCGGAATTGTTCTTAATTTTCTTCTCGCATGCTTGCCGTCGTTCCTTTGACGTGTACTATGCATTTTGTGTAATTTCCTTCTATTTGCTCTTTTCTTCATTGCTCGCAATTCACCATCGCTGTTTTCATCGCCCTCCTCTTCGTCGTCACTCTGATCTTCCTGATCATCGTCATCGTCATCGTTTCCTTCATCCGATTTACCGTCATCATCGTTGTTTTCTATGTCACTGCTGTTTTGACTATCTTCACTGGCAGCGTCGTCGGCGTCATAATTCTGCATGCTGCGTTCATCTCCGTCCATTTCTTCGGTAACATGCACCTCCTCCTCACTGTCCTCGTTATTGCTAATTTCAGACCAAAGTTCATCCCCGCCCGGTGGTAGATTAGGCACTAGTACCTGTCCATAAAATAAGGTATAGCAAATAATTATTTTAACACGCTAATACCGCAATTACAGCCGATTTGAATATTGTCTTTGTATCCAACGTGAGGTGAGCTGTAAAAAAGAATATTTCTATTGTTTTTATCCTTTATAAGCATCTTTCATGAAACAAATTATTTATCAGAAATGCATCGATGTCTCTTTTACTTCTCATGATTAATTTACCTTTTGGCGTATCTTACCAACGCGACACATTTTCTTACCCCTATAACCATAGAGTCCACGTCATCGTCCTTGCCTACGAGAAGATCATGAACAATACTTTTTCCCATGAGATGCGCATAATACATGTCCACTTTCTGCCAATCGTACTCCTCCTCGTCCCACTCAGATCCTTCCAAAGCCATAGGCCAACCACCAATTTTCCTAACCGTTTTGAGCAGCTGTGGGAAACTCAGTATGTTTGATGCGCCTGTAGGTAAATATAAACAGAAAAAAAGAAAGTTAAATGGTGCTTTAAGAAACGACACTGGACAACTGTGATGGTATATCTACCTTTACCGGCACACGCGCTGAACCATTTTTTTGCGAGTTTTACAGCTAAAATATCGTCAGACTTGACCTTCTCGCTGGCGATCTCTGAAAATACGAAACATCTTCGTTGACATTTATAAAATCTCAGAGTATTTATTGTGCAATGAGCTTACGCGTCAGAGCTGAGGTCGATACCTACTGTATAGTTTTACGAGGACCTTCGAGCTCGCCATGGTCCATATATTCCACGAAGGTAAATCGGCGGGTGGAGTATTCTGCTCGTCCCAGTTGCCGCAGGCGTACTCGTAAAAATCGTCACAGGGGTTGACCGTTGTGTCCATACTGTTGTTCAGTATTCGCGCTGCAGGAAAAAAGAAAAGAAATCTTCATCCGTTAAAGCAGAATTACAATATAAATTGTTTTGTTTTCATTTACAATACCACCCCCGTATGTCCTATTATTTATTAATAATTTACCGATCAAATTGCACTCTTGAGTTTCGCAAACTGAAGTCTGTTCGTCATCCTCAAGTGTCGGCAAAGGATCCAGACCAAAGAGCCATCCTAAGTTGGTAGGTTCGGTGGGAAAATTGATCGATGCTGATTCGTCGTGATACTCTTTCCTCGCCTCCACCAGCATCACCAAACACACTCTGCATCGAACGTAGTACTTATTTTTGTATACCGACATTGTTCATTAATATTATAATTACTGTTAGCAGTTCACACTGATGTTATCAATTATGTAATAATATTAATTTACGAGAGGACTCTTTTAGAAAATATAATAACGTTCAAACTTTCAACTTGAGTACCTACAGTATGGTTAGTCGCCGCATGCCGAACGACGGAAAATTTCAAATCCTGCAAAACTGTCTATCTGACTGACACGCTGCTCGTTGCTGAGGGTACTCACTAGACTGGATGGTATATTAAATGATACTTTTATACTTGCGGTACCGGAAGCAGCTGGATCCTGTTCAAGATATTTAGGATCGCTGCATCCTCCCTCGCAATCTTGCCGCTGAGATTTCGAATTTGTATTCTCATAGACATGTGTAGAGCCATAATTATGTTCTACAAATTATATTTGTCTTTTTGTGACAACCGAATTGAATATGGCGAAATCTACACGTACAATATACTTACGCAACTCAGTCATGATTTTTAACCAAAATTGACCCACCTTTTATTAAGGCGTACGTGTGTGTCATCTTTAACACAAGGAAAATTAAAGACGATAAACGATACGTAAAACTATCATATAGTTTATAAATTCATTCATTTACAAATGTAGATAATTATATTAATACCCTAACATAATTCCTCTGTAGACGCAATCTGCATATGCAATACGGAGAAGCTCAATACTTGGAAATCTTCGCTTATCGTATCACTAACGAAATTATCACTTATCTCAGCAATAATGTTACAGTTTTCATGGCCGCAGATACTAAATATACACAGGGTTAATTATGCGCTTCTTCCCGGAGGGAAATACATTTACTGTTACATATACAGAGTCTGATAAGAAAAATTTGTGATTCGTTTGACCATTTGTATTTACTCCCAAATGTGGCATTTATTTGTTGGATTCATCTGTGCATCGCCAGAGCAAGTAAACACTTTAGAGAAATCCTGTGAATTGGAAACTGATCCAATTACGCGAAACTCACTGATGTCAGGTCTTGGCTTGATTGGCGACACTGTTGTACATAAAGACTGAAAAAAAGATCAAAACATTAGACTCGAAAGGTAAGGAAAAAATATGAAAGTTAGAAAGGCGTAACACATCAGTTACATCTTACATTCGCGAATGTTAAGAAAAATAGTTTTTTGCCTGTATACCCCTCCAAGCCGGGTAAAACTTTTTCAGATTCATTCTGTGCGTCTGTTTGGAAAGCTTTGAAGGCTACTTGCAACCCCATCATTTCTGGTATTCTAAGTCTGCTTTCCCACTCTTCGTAACCCTGATATTTACATCATTAATTGTGGAGAGAAAATAAGAGTAGGTTTAATCATTATATTCGTTAAGATGTTGAACATGCATTTACTTCAATTGATGTGTTGAATTTCTTTTCAGCATACGCATTGCTCTGATCGGCGAAACATCGCAGCCGCTCGCCAAAATCTTTAACGTTACTCGGCGTCCAAATACCACGATTACCCGTGAACATATTAATGATAACTTTACCCATGACAACTCCGATGGTAGCATAATTAGTAGCACTGGATTAAAAGTTAAAAACATTATATTGATCTGAAATCAATGGTTCTCTTCTATTAGTGTACAATCGAACCTCACCTCGGCCGCTCTGCGTCAAAAGAATCTTGCTGCAAGAATGCGGCAGTTATGTCTAGCCGTTATGAAAAATGAGTTTATCAACTTTCCAAATTGTCTTGAAAATTTTTAATTATAAATACTTACATATAGCCTTCTTAGACGACCAGTAAAGTGCTAGGCGTCGTGTAGGCGGTAACATCAGTCTGCAACCGTATAATTATAAATAAGAACACATACGTTTGGAATAACATATAATCTCTGTAATAATGTATACGGACATCGATTTTTAAAGATTTCTGTAAAAAATTTGATCTTACAAAGAGGCAGGTTCTGTTATGCGGAGCATCTGCAATTCCCTTATCTTGTTATACTTCTGTCTGTACATTACATTTTCAAAGTGCATTCTGGTAACAGTCAGCTTAAATAATAAACACAAAATGATATAACCTTAATTAACTGTATTCTTATAAAGGTCATGTAAAACGATCATCATTTTACCTCCTTCGTTAAGTCATTTATCTTTGTAACGTCGTCATACCACTCTGGATAAGCGATTACTCTCGTAACGTTCTTCAATGTGTTTAAAGCCAACGATTTTGCTTCGTTAGAGATCCCCTGAGATTCCTTGATTTCCATTTTGATTACATCCTTGATCTTACCAAGCATATCATTAATCTGCAGATATTAATAATAAATCCCGTTATGTGAATTACATCGTGACTTTCCTATTTTAGATTATTTGTGGCTTCCCAAATTTATAATCAGGGTGTTTTATGGAACTTAAATAAAGTAATTTATAGAAATAGATATTTTGTATAGAGACGTACAGTCTGCGTTGCGTTTCGCGGCAAATGCTTCTGCACATATGCATAGGCTATGACATCGTCCATTTGCATTTGCTTAATGCAAGTTTTCGACCTGAAATATTTGCGCATACAACATTATAATGTGCATCCATACAATGTGCATTTAAATATTCTATGCGTAAATATGTGTATAAACCTTCCTTTCACTGATTACGTACGTAGATTCAGATAATTCATGCAAATAATTTCACGGACTTATCATATAAAAGCAGTTGACATTATTATAGATTTGTCAAAGCAAACCGTTTTTTTATGTGGTCAGTTCGTTCATGGTGCTGATTTAAGGTAAACATGTCGTGTAATTCTTGCATTTCGCTAGTCAATGTCTCCGTGCGAGAAGTTATAAATTTCCAATGCAGGAAAGTCACTAAAAATTGTATTATTCTAACACATCATTTCATCCAACACTAATAATCCATATAATAAAAATGTTCCATATTACGTGGAGACTGAACTTTTGTATTGATACATACCAACCGCTTTATTTGACACAGAGTTCAACAATATAGCTAACTCTTTGAAATATACGGGTGAATCTATTTTCATATTTAAGCTACCATCAATGTTAATATTAGCACTAACAACTAATCTCTTTAGTTTATTCGGCCAATCGATCTGAAATATATAAAATATTACTACTATACTATCAATAGATACAGCAACAACTATTTGGATCAACAATGCAAATGCAACAGCGCAAAATGTCAGTAGCTTTGGGGCACTCTCCTAACCTTAGAAACGTTAGTTCGGGCATATTTGGAGTAGAACTGATGATGTTCATCGAGGGTCATGTATCCGTAATCATCGTACAAATTAGTCAACTGAAATGGGGGGGGAAAGAACTGTGAGTAAATCTGAGACAGAATGAAACATCGTAATTGTCATATTCCATATCAGGAACACACACCAAAAGCTTGTAGTATCTATAGTTGAAGTTAAGTAGTTCTTCGATATTTTTGGATAAAGCATCTTTCGAGATATTGAAATAGCCCTCCTGAATAATTTTCTGTGCAATCCCTGTAAGAAATTGCACATACGTTCCATACGATTGAAACTTAACATCCTCGTCTTTCTTCGAATTTTCTTCTTTGCCTTCCTCGTTTAATATTTCCCCGTAGAGTAACCACGACCCAACGATCGGACGTGGAATATTAATCTAAAGAATTTAAAATATTTACAATCAGTCACGAAAGTTTTCGTACATGTAGTAAAAGTTAACAATCAAGAAATATACACACGTAAATATTATATATTTTTTGATTGCTTGACTGTATACGAAATGTCAAGGTGCTTGAGATACATTTTCAAGCTACCTTTGCAATGTGACCAGTAGGGTGGGTATCTACAACTGTAAATTCGTGGAAGAGATTGGAGCCTGTCAAATCGGCGAAGTAGTCGTCCACATCCTGCCAACTGCGTTCTTTCGCGTTCCATTCGTCTGTCTTCATTACCAATGGCCAGCTACCAATCTTATTTAGCGCGTTAATCAATGGTTGTAAACTCCTACTTTGTCTAGCAGCTGAAAATCCACTTTAATTATTTTTCGAGTAAACACATTGCTCGGTCCCTAACACATTTAAAATAATAATCACAGCTTTCAAAAAAGGCTCGATGCAATTGTTCTGAAAACTTACCAGTGTCTACACAAGCGGTATAATACTGTTTAGCTTTCTTTACTGCTTCGATATCTTCAGGTTGAATTTCATTTGTCAATATTTCTGCAAACCGTGAAGTGTCAATTTGTTATTCTATTATCAAGAATCACTTTATTTTATCTTTACAAACCGAATTTGCAGAACTATTTCTGAGGAAGTACCTTCAATCTGTTCCTGTACTTTTTCCGAGGAGATTGCCGACCTACTCCACGTAAGCTTGCCGGGTGGAAGCGGATGTTGCAGGGCCCAATTTCCGCAAGCATATTGGTAGAAATTATTGCAAGGCTGTATACTACTGGCCATACTGCTATTCAATTGTTTTCCTGGGGAAATTGATGAAAATAGAATCAATCATATTTTCGTCGAAAGCAGTTTCTCTTTTTACCAATTCAAAGGTAATTAGCTATAAAATTTAAAATTCTATTTCACGTAATGCCGTTACCCAATATCCTACAGTCTTTGGTTCTACATTCGACGTTTTTAGACCTTGCATTACTCTCCGTAAAAGCTGCGTGCGCGTCGATAAAGGCAACTACGGACCATCTAAAAAGATGATATAGGAAAGTAGAAAATTTCGTTTCTATACGTAGCATGGTTGAAAAATGATTTAGTGTTTCATAGAAAATCATCGCATACGTACACAAACATCCAGGCCTTCATTTTTAAAGTAACTAGCAAGACAGTAAAGAATAAGGGAACAAACTTTGTAGCGCACAGTTTCTGTATCTTTATACGTATGTTTATATATACATCGCACGAAAAAAATAAAATAGCACAAACTTGGCGATAAACTTTGGTCACTCTCGTGCACAAAGCTACGAATTCAATCTCGCGCAGCACGTCTTCTTTATACGCAAGTCGTGCTAACGTCCAGAGTGCAGGTACAAATGGTATATATGTATATGCTTCGTGCGGTAGGTATTACGGAAGGCACTAAGTAAAATAAAGATTTAAAATTAGTTTCCGCAGCCTAAAATTTATACGCTAAAAAACTGATATTTGAAAGTCAATATTTGAACATGTGGGTTTAAATGGCACACAGTGCCCGTGGGTGTCGATATGCCACTCAACTAAAATATCACAGAAATAATAAATGAAACTGTGAAAAAATGATTCGTCAGTACTTTCATCTGTTGAAGCTAGAAAAATATAGAAAATATAAAAAATAGCTCGGACGTTAGATTCCAGGATTATGAAAGAAGTTTAAAAAAGAAGACACAAGAAGACCTCTACATCAATGGCCAACATAATAACTATTATGTAAAATTGCCATTAACATTTTTGGAAGTATAGGTATGTGGTAAAACAAATATTGTACATAGCACAAGTGGCCACTATCATTAAGCAATCGTCTACCATTGTTTATTCGCCCTAGTTCTCAATCTTCTATGTAAATCGAATTAAATAAAGATTGAATTAAGCAAGAGTAAAGGTGTGAATCGGCGTTAACATATTCTTCACGAAATCTAAATATTGGTATAAAAAATTGAATAATTACAGAATAACATACTATTAACGAGGTCAATTGTAATGTAGGATTTATTATTAGCGGATTAGAAATAAAAGCGGATGCGTTTATGCAAACTGTTCATAAAAACTTGAAGCTCCATTATGATGACAGCAAGTTCGATAAATTTATTGAAGTCGAAAGTCACATTTGTAAACGAAGATACGTTAATATCGACAGAATTCATTTTACTACAAGCGAATCAATGTCTACCGTGAGTTTATTAAGTAAACTAGTTATCATTTCCAAATGTTGCACTTCTTTTCAGGATTCATGGGGCTGCCAACTGGGCAGTTGTATGCCTTGGCGAAATCCTCGGAATTTGAAACGGATCCGATTACTCTCAAGCGGCCGGTACTGTGCGAATCGTATTTAGCAGACTGTACAATATCCTCTTGATCTTCCGATGCCACTTCACACCACAACTGTAACGTAGACCGATTATTTTAATTGATTCTACTATTACTACTAATCGATTCTTTAAAAAAGGTCAAAATACGGGGTCTTCTTCCAATGTGAAATTGTCAGTTACTTTGTAAACTCGATTAATGTACGAAGGAAGATTCATAAGGTAAGAGAAGCAAATGATGGATTCGTACATTAGCGAAAGATAGGAAGAATAGTTGATTATTAGTGAACTCTTCCAGTCCTGGCAACACGGCCTCTGGCTTTCCGCATTCTCTTTCCCTTCGTAGGTAGGCTCTGTAAACCGCTTGCAGGCCCATGGTATCAGCAATATTCTCTCCTATCGTTCGATTGCCGTAATGCTGAGAATGACACATTAAACAGTCAATTGTAACCATTCAAATTCACAGTGATAAATAGTTCAGTATTAGACATTGGACATGCCTCGATTGTTAAGTTCGAATCCTTTACGAGAGTGTAGCTGTCAAATTGATCAATAAAACATTCGGCTCTCTTCTCGTAAGCTCTAGACATCTCATTTAACCATTCCATTGCCTGGCCCTTCTTGTCGTACAACATCCCTGTAAGATAATATAGAGGGAGGTAGGATATGTCAAAAAACCAAAATGTTTTTTCCTTTGCAAAACAAATTCTCACCGCTATCATCGAAACCGTGATTTACTTCGTGTGCCATGATGAATCCAACGATCCCATAATTAAGAGTACTTGAACACGCAAACAAAATGTTTATTTACCTCGAAGCTTATATTCAAAGATTATATTAGTAGAAATGATATCTCACTTTGGTCGTCCGAAAGCGAAGAACGGACTCTGAAAATCTGCCGCTGTGACGGCTGCAAAACAATAATGCATTGTAATTAAGCATTTGGGAAAATTTCTTTGATCCAAATACAATATATCTCGAAGACCCTCCTAACTAATGTGCTATGCTACTGTTAATGAAGTATACAGCTTACTTATAGAATTGTCGTCGGGCATGAAGAAAGCGTTAACGACGAGAGGATTGATCAACCACCTGACGCAGATAAAAGAGAACAGTAAAATAAAATAGATACTTAATTAAACGGTGTTTCGATAAAGTTCGTAATCCATATACTACACATATTCACTTACGATTCTTCCTTTTTATTATCTTGTACCAACGACCTTAGTTCTTTCCACGTGTGAAACCTTAGAGCACTCAACAGATTCTCAAAATACGAGAGTCCAACGGTCAACTTTACAGAATCATTAAACAATGAAATCAGAGTCCACGCTTGTTAGAATAGTATTAATAAAGTGTTATGAAAAGTAAACTTACTCCTCGCAGGATATATTTCACTGCGGTTTCATTCTTGTACCAATCAGGATAGCCTACTAATTTGTCCATATAGATCAATTTCTCAAGGACCGACTCTTTTGTCTCTTCGTCCATCCATTCTGACTCTTTAATTTGATACTCCACTTCTTTTTGTATGTCGTCTATCATGTCCATGGCCTGTAATGCCATACAATAACTTTACAATTGTAATTATATTTCCGTCCGCTCGCACTGTATCATTTATCTTAACAACGTTCAACAAATCTAGAATTGAATGCGAATCATGCAGCGATTACTCACCGTTTTCGAAATATCGTCTGAGAAGTGCTTCTTCACGTATTCAAAAGACAATATATCTTCTAGATCTGCCTGCATTACGCACATCATACTTCTGCAAGAGTAGAAAAGCAGTTGTAGCAAAGAATATGACTATTAATGTATTCTTTGAATGAATATGTATCCTCATTTTACTTGTCCAATTCACTTTCTTCCTCCTCCTCGGGCGACAGCCAATTCTTAGCAAGGTACCTCATTCTATGCGTGGTTGCTATTATCATTCTGCTTATGAAGTTCCAGTGAATGTAGTTTACTGTAATAAAAATGACAACGTTACGTCGAACATGAAACACTTTAATTCTGCTATAAATATGTTACTTGTACAGTCCTTGAAACGCTTACTTATCGTTCGCTTCGGAGTCTCAGCCAATAAATCGGGTAAAAGTTCGAAATATTGGCCATCCATTACCATTACACTCAGACTACCGTCGATTTTTACATTCGCTTCGTCAAAGAGGTTACCAACCTTGGCAACCCAATTTATCTGACGGTAAAAATACACGAAAAATTTCGATTAATTCGGATGAACAAAGGTCTCCTATATTTTAATGTCACATTTCAGTCATACCTTATTGGTGGGAGTGGCCGTCGACTCTGTGCAGTTATCGTACCACTCTTGGAAAGAGTCTAGGTCAGTGACGTTTAAATCCTCGTAAGCTTGCATAGTGATCTGAAATTTGGCAACTCCGATTAAGCCTAATAACATTGATTAAACGAAAGATAATCGCAGGAAGAAAATATCAACAATGCACCCACATTGGTGAACTTTTGTTGAAAATCGATCATGTCATCCACGTCTTTCGATATACTCTCCTCTGAGATTTCCGTGCCTCTCGCCTTGGCAATTGCTAATGCCACCTCCGTGATGTACCTCTTATACTTTTCAATTGCTGTAAGCACTTCTTCTTCCTCCTCTTCCTCTTCTTCTTCCTCCTGCTCCTCGTCCTCACTGTCCTCGCGATCCTCACCACTATTCCTCGCCGTTGTAATTTCGAAGCTCAGCTCGCCCTCGGCATTCTCTTCATCTTCGAATATTTTTACCGTGTCTTCTCTATTCACCTTCGTTTTTGACCGCTCTTTGTGATTAATGTGCCTATTGACCTTCTCCCAGGGTAAATTCTCCTCTTTCGTACGATGAGCATGCCCTTCTTGCTTCCTCCTCGTCACGCTCCTCTTTGTTCGACTCTGTATTTGACTCTTTGCTGCACGGTGCTTTCCTTTGCCGTTCTTTTTAGTCCTTCTCCCAACAGTTTCATCGTTATGCGCAATCCCGTGCCCCGTTTTCCTTCCTCTCTTCTTCGCATTACCCGAAACCTTCGTGAGTTTCTTCATAGCCCTCTTCAATTTCATTCTCCTTGAGACCACTTTCTCCATTTCATTTTTGTCCTCCTCCTCGTCCTCCTCTTCGTCTTTTTTCTTAGGCATCTCGTCCTCTCGCTCCTCGCTCCCCCTCTCCTGACTTCCTCTCTCCTCGCTACTCCGTTCTCTACTGTCTTTCGGGCCTGGTCCATTCTCATGACTGTCATCGTCGTCCTTTCCCCCTTCGTCGTCTACGTCACTGTCCTCGTCGTCCTCTTCACTATCATCGTCACCCGTGCTCAGAGGATCGGACCAAAGATCGTACGCTCCAGGAACACGGGGCGGAGTATCCAACTGAATAAAATCATTTATTATGGAGATAATTCAAATAGCTCGAGGAGCGATCGATAAAATGACTCTTCGTAATCTACGTCGGTATTGTAGTTATAGAAACTTTAAAAATTTAGCCCTTTCTTTGCTACTTAAATATTCTGATAAGTACTCGACGCTGATTTGTCGTCTAAGAGGGATACTTGCCAGGACAACTTTTTCAGTTGTGTTGAGTAGAGAGATCTCGCGCCCATCGAAGACGTTGATCGAGTGAAAAACGTTTCGGGCAGCCAGACGAGCGTAATGATCGTCGACCTTCTGCCAGGTGGACTCGTACTCGTCCCACTCCTCAGGTTCCATGATCATTGGCCATCCGCCCATTCTAGTTAGAATTGAAATTATTGGCTCGAGGCCGCGTTCCTCCATTGCGTCTGAAAATTTTATCAACAAATAATTATTAAGTCCAACCGTTTTTCACGTAGAAATACTCTTTTTCGTATCGATAAGTCGACTCACCCTCGTCCATACAGGATGCGAACCATTTCTTAGCGAGTTTCAAAGGCAGCATATCGTTGGGGCTGAGAGGTGCCACCAAAAATTCTGATAGGAATATTAATAATGTTACCCATAATAACGATTGTTGACATTCATCATCTAATAATAAATAAGTCTATTGTAGCTGGTAATCGCTGATTAATATACCTTTAACTTTCTTTATAGTATTTTCCTGCACCATTTCCCACAGACTCCAAGACGACTTGCCTTCCGGAATCGGATTATTTTGTCCCCATTTACCGCACGCATACTCGTAAAAATCACTACAAGGATCCACCGATTCGTCCATGCTGTCCTTCAAGACTTTTGCTACAATGCGAGAGGCAATTTTGCTAACACAAATGTCAATGTAGATTTTTTTCATACGATCGATTCACCACTACCCAACTCACCGATCAATTGACACTCCTCAGATTCGCAAACGACGGAAGATCCCACCTTCTCGTGTACTCCTAGTCGTTTTCGACCGAGGCCAAACAGCCATCCTAAATTTGAAGGATGCGCACGAGATTTTGAAATTTCCGCCCTGTCGACATGTGTTCGCGCGCCGACCACCGAGACTACTGCAATACTGGAGGTAGTTGTTAAAAATAGTAAAAAACATAGCATTTCTCATGAGCATTGCTATACGAGGAAAAATGGTGCGATATGCAATAAGAAATCGAAGGAGCATCGTAAGGAATAGAATAATAACTGGTATACTCACAGAAGCAAGAGACGCATCGCGACTCTGAATGCTCTTTTAAAGGGTGCCTATTGAGAAAGTCGTTCTATGTGTTATTCTTTTGAAAATGTATTACGCAGTGCACAGGACGAAGTTCCTGCGCGGTAGTTTTATAACGATGATGGAGGCGGAAGAACCGTGAAATTGTTCATGATACACAGTGATATGCAGCTCAGAAGTGCAATATGCTGGCGCCAGCCGATTCGCGTAGGAGTACAGTCGGCTGTCCTATAACACGGTTAGTTTTTACTGTGGAAGAAGCGTATATGTATATGGAAACCGCGTCATAAGAACTATAAGTTCACTGTATTCGTGAAATGTGTCCGCGCTATTCCTAGTTTAACTTACAGGATTCGAACAGGACATTTAGACGAATTACTACAATAATCGAGAGAATGCGTGCGACAATTTATTAATGACAAATTTGTTTTTTATAAGAACGATACTTGTGCCTATGCGTGTAATATGCTGCATAGAATTCTAACTTTTCTTATATCAAGAAAATATTAAACAATTAGTAAAACATGGTCTTCGTAAATCTTCACGAGAGGGATAATGTATTACATAGTGATTCGTTATCTCTGCAACGTGTCAGAAATTACAGAATAGCATAACGGAGATAGAGTTTATCTCATTGTCAAGGAAATATGCCAATTATCACGCCTCTCGACAATGCGTATGACAATAAGTGACAATTCTCATGGCCAGTGGTATCAAGGCTGCTTTTAGATAATTCCGGGTACATTTATCACCGTGTACAAACACGTGCTGCTTTCGGTTATATCAGAATGAGACAAATGTAGAATTAGTGTCGTTTAACGAGTATCATGCAATGAACATCACAATAAACGTGACAAACATAAACATATAATAAATTATTATAAATTTACAGCAAAACATACTAAACTTGCAAATATAAGTACACGGCATTGAATTAATTTTATTTCTAACTTTTAACAGATGTAAGTATTAATTGATATGTAATAAAAAGAAGTTATTAATAGATGATACTGTGGTTATATAAAGAATGGATTTTATAAAAGCCTAGCAGGTATACCTGTGAAAGAATAGAAGAAATAGACATCCATATAGTATACTATGTAATAAATGTCGTTGCTAAAAAAGGTCAATGCAGAGTTCACTGCCTGAAATTTATCGAGGGGCGGCCATTCGGAATGCCTCAGCTGATTCCACATTCATATTATAACAAACATCCAGTGAATTTATTACAAGCTTCACGTTCATAATAGGCATATAACATGTGTAAATAATCTAATGCGTAAAAGCAGCTCCGACATTATATGTACAATAATTTTATTTGTATCGTCTTATTTTATTTACATGCAGGTAAGTACATTGAATAAGTTACGTAAACAAAATCGTAATGACTGAAAGGAATCGCATCGAATATACACTTTCCAAGTCAAATTTCCACAGGATAATTCGTTTCTGTTTGACTTCTACGTCCAAATGGAACATTTCTTTTCTGGATTCATGGGGTCACCAGCGGGACAATTAAATGCATTTGCAAATTCCTGCGTATTAGATACTGCGCTAATTATACGCGATTGGCTAAAGGTATGTTTCTTCATGTGTAGATTATACGTATCGCTGTCCAGATTTGTAGTTGTTGATTCACACAACAACTGTAAAATTTGATTATATGAAACCCAGTCAGATACCTCATTATCGCATTAACGCATATTACTTACATTAGCAAAGGACAGAAAAAAAATTTGATCGTCCGTGTAATCCTCTAGACCGGGCAAGCTTTGCGCGAGCTTGTCACTTTTCGATTGCTTCTCTCTGTAGGCTCTGTAGGTGGCTTGCAATCCCAATATATCCAGCATATATTCACGTACAGGATGTATCTAGACGTGTCGTACAAATCATTATACGGTAGAGAAAGTGCTTTAAAATCAAAATATTTAATGGAGAAGAATGAAATGAAATAATACACACATGGGGTGGAACATTAAGCCCATTTGAAACATAATTCTGATATTGCTTACTGAAGCAATCTACTCTGAGGTTATATTCCTTTGTCACGCAATCCGTGTAATTTACTATTGTTCCAGCCTCGGAAAACAACCGATCTAAAAAGATTTTGAAGTTTATCGGCACACAGAATAATAAGGTTCAAATTAACTTACGAAAGTCGTCAAACGGACGACTCATCTCGTGGCCCACTTTGAAGCCCTGAGTGGCGTACAAAACAGTGCTATATAAAAAAAAACATATGTTCAGGAAATATTTTTGAGACAAGGTTTTCAAATGTCTTTTACAGAAGACTACGAGAGGATACATACTTTGGCCAATCACCGCTTATAAATGGCATTTGTAGACCACCAGAGGGAACGACTAAAGTAACATAAGGCATATAAACTTTTATATATCTCATTACAAGCAAAGAGGCTATTTGTAAAGAAGATATTACACTTACTTATGGAATGGTCTAAAATTGAAAAGCGTGGGCTTACTGCTGTGGGTAACACGGCCCACCTGAATAAAATATACGTACATTGAATCCCCTTAGAAGTTATAGGTATGTATATTAAAAGTGAGTCAGAATATTTTACAGGTTAAAAATGTTGCATATTCTTACAGTTCTATATTGTCCTTCTCCCGCAGACGCTGCAATTCTTTTTGTCTCGTGTATCTCTTATAATTAATCATGTTGTTGAAATATGTTCCACCAAACACCAGCTGAAACATTAAAAAATTATTGTTCGCGATTCCAAATATATACATTCATTTATAAAATTGTGAAGATCAGTATACAGTTAAAGCCAAAAGTATGTACCCCTTTGAAACCGTTGTTTATAAGAGTAATATCCTTGTACCACTTTGCATAACCGACTCGCTTCTTCATATTTGTTAATTTTGTCAAATACAAATTTTTAGTGGTGTCATCTAACCAACTGGACTCGTTGATTTGTGTTTTAATTATATCTTGAAGATTATCAAGCACATCCGCAGTCTGAGCCCAATCACAAAAAATTTGATGCAAAAAATATTGATATGTTTCGCAGAATATATGTACAATGTATATATCTTACAATATTAATTAAATTGTCAGAAGCGTATTTTCTCACATACTCGTAGGCAATAATATTTTCCATACTCATTGACTCCCTGCAGTATTGCAATCTACAAATACACATTTTTGCATGTCATTACTTTTATTGACACAATATTTTGAATACTAGCAATACTCTTAAAAATATATCAGAATTCAAGATAGGTAATACCTGAGTAAATTGTAAAATCAACCTATCATTAGGGAAGATTAGAACAACCTTACACCAACCTTTCCGCCGTCTTTTCTGGCTGTTGATCATCATCGATTGTTTTTCTGTACAAATTTCTCATTTCCGAATTTGTATCACCGATCGTGTCACTTACGAAGTACAAATGGAGGTAGTTCACTATTAATGTAATGACCATTATACAAGTTTTCCAAGAAGTCTTTATATGCAAAATATACGAATAAAGTACAGACCGATTACTCGACTAGGTGTTTTCTTCAAAAAGGAAAGCAGTTTTTCGAAGTATTTTGGACATGTGACTGTGACGTGCAAATTACCGTCGACATTTACATTTGCTTGTTTAAATAGTTTCTGTATTTTGTCGGACCAGTCCACCTAAATCAGATTCTTAGTTTACATATGTGCCCAATTACGCCGTATAAAAAAATGTCTCATCTTACAGAAGCATAAATTATTCAGAGAATAATTACTTTTGCATTATGCGTATCAGCCCCCAAATTATCGTACCATA
The DNA here is from genome assembly GCA_944319695.1 of Tiphia femorata. NCBI lineage: Eukaryota > Metazoa > Arthropoda > Insecta > Hymenoptera > Tiphiidae > Tiphia > Tiphia femorata. Next base: position 11,944,197 of record OX090896.1, on the reverse strand, counting down.
TTTGGAACTCATTGAGAGTCAGGTTCTTAGGTTTGTAGCACACTGCGAACTGAAAGTCACAAAAAGACATAAGTATTTTTGAATGTGATAGCACTTTTTAGTTGTAAGCACCTTTGCCATTTTTGCATTACCTGTTCAAATTTCATTTGAAATTTTAAAACGTCCTTAATATCTTTGGCTAGAGTCTCCTGTTTCACAATGGATCCTCGGGCTTCAGCAATAGCCTTCGCAATAGTTATGATGTACTCCGAGTACGGCCACCGGATATTAATTTTCCCATTTGATTGAAAATATGACTTATATAGTAGGAAAGAACCTTTTGGCGTGTCCGGCGCAGCAATCTGGTAAATATGCCGGTTGACGTAAGCAATAAACCGATTCGTAATTCAAAAATACTTTCAATGTGTGAATTTGCATACGTACAGTTACACTATTACCAAACAGAGTGGATGAGTCGCGGTTGGAAACTATTTTAATCGAATGCAGAATATTCATTCCTGTTAAATTGGCGTAGTAATCATCCACCTTCTGCCAATTATACTTATTTCCATCCCACTCGGTTGCATTCATAGCTAATGGCCATCCACCAGTATCATCCAATGTCTTGATCAGTGGTGTCAAGCCCTGCTTGTTTATCTCAGCTGAATGTTTTTTATGGATTGGATAAGTTATTGCACTATCCGCATATATGCGACGGTACTAATTGTGCTTCAGCATGCAAGACAATCCTGATTTCTACCTACCAGTATTTGTACAAGATTCCAGCCAATCCTTCACTAATTTAAGAGGTGCCACATCCTCTGAAGATTTAGGCGCAGTGATTATATCTGAGGAAAAACCAATTAATTAGATTATAACAACTAATTGAATCCTCGAGAAGAAATCTAAGGTTCTATAGAAAACTTCGGGAATACCTTCCACCTGACGATTAATTTCCTTCTGTAATTGATCCGTTAAACTCCACGTTGTTTTATGAGGCGGAAGTGGATTCCTTTTAGAGCGGCGATCACATGCATATTTACCAAAATTATGACAAGGAGGCACCGCGACGTTCATATTGTCTTTTATTAATTTTGCTGTGTAAATAAAATGTATTTTATTTTATTTAGTAACAAATTGCGTTGTAGTAACGTTGCGTTAGAGAGTTGCGCAATTAATTTTTTCCTGATTTTTCATTTTAATATTTCGTTACTAGCGCGCAGAGTTGTAACATTGCCATTGACGTTAGTATCAGAGACTAAAAAGCAAATTAATAGGTCATTGCCTAAGGGATACATTCTTAGAAGGGCTATCAAGCTCTTGATTTAGTATTTATTAAAGCAGAAAATGTAGCGAAGGTATGAACCACCGAAGAAGTAATATAATACAATGTCCGAGCCCCTTTTACGCATGACACTTTTTACACGTGCTGCACTATATCGTGAATGTGAAACTTAAAAATCTGCACGCACTAAAAAAAGATTAATAGAAAGATATCCTGTTACCGAATGCATCACAATCCTTAGATGTACACACGGAGCGCCTCTCTGGTGGATCTGCCGAGTTCGTCTGGTCTTTTGTATTCGCAACATCCAAGAGAGAAGAAGTACTTCCATCAGGAATAATAAACGTCGAGTCCGAATGTGCGCTGATGTGTCCTGTAGTTGCATCAGGTGCAAATGCACTGCCCGCAAGGAGAAGTCTAGGAAAATTATGTATTACATTTATATAGCAGAGATAACACAACAAAAGTATACTCGTGTATGGACTGCACAACTATAATTTAGAAACTGAAAAACTCTACTATAGTGGCACCCAGTTTCGTACAGAAGTTACGTACAGAATTACCGGCAGTATCATATTCGAGGTGAACTACTCGAAACTAATTCAGCAAGCAAACGGCTTTTTCTGTCAATCATAACTGAACTTATACATATATCGACACATTCCTCTTTTCACGATTTACCATAACTATTCATACGTCTTATCAGCTTTCTTGTTTAAACAGGCGCATAGCTACCGGCATCAATTGAGAGATTATATCGTACGATATTTAGTCGCACGTGTCGATGGAGCAATCAATTCAGGGAAACCCTCGTGACCCAGGTACGACATCGTATGTCAATATCAAACAAATTTTCCTTTGTCTAGGCGATATATCTTTAGGTACTTATTGCGTAAAAATGAAACGGTATGTCTGGTTTAGCATTATTACGGTATACCGTTACTATTCGAACGGTTTCACGTACAATAGTTTACATTAGAAATAAAAACATTTTCTTACAAGAAGGGTTTAAAAGTCAGAAATTTACAGAATAAGCATGGAATGATGGAGAATTTGCAGGTCAATTATTATTCTGTTACATTATCGAAGGAATATTTGTAAGTACGTATTATTTGATAAAGTATTATGTTAATATGATATGTTATAGAGTATCATCTCGCCGTTTTAAAAGTCATATATAATTTTTCATTATTTCCAAATGTTGCATTTCACCCTAGGATTCATGGGAGAATCGACCTGACAGTTGAAAGATTTCGCAAAGTCGTCCGAATTAGATACACTGCCAATTAAACGTAGTCGACCAATACTGTGTGTTTTCAGTTTGCTCCATAGTAGGCGATCTTCTGTTCTAATTGTTTCGCACCACAACTGAAACAAATTACAACCAAATGGTACGCAATCTATGTGGATGTTGACGATCAAAATAATAATTTTGATAACATACATTGGCGAACGACAAAAAGAAAAGTTGTTCACTCGTGTATTGTTCTAAACTTGGCAATTTTAGTTCACCAATGTCACTGTGCTCGGCATTCCACTTGAACGCTTTGAATGCAGCTTGTAACCCCATTATATCTGCTATGTTCTCGTCCTTGTTGCGTTCGCGATAAATCTGAATTTCAGTATAAGAAAGAAGGAACTTGTTAATGTATACGGCAGGATAAAAGTTATTGTTCTTTAAGTCAGATGGGAGGTAACTTCTAAACAGTTAAAACAAAATAACCTCTTGGGATTCGTCGATAAGGCCTCCAATGGTATAGTTCATTAGTTGATCGACAAAACATCGGGCTTTTTTCTTATATGTCTCTTCCATCGGGACTGACCATTGCAATGTGTTGCCTTGTTCGTCGAACATATGCCCTGCCACGAATTAATTTATAGGGTCAGTTTTCCCCGCAAATAACTCGTTATAAATTATACTTGCAAATATTTACTAGATTCGTCAAAGGCGTGGCTTAACTCATGACTCATCAGAAATCCAGTCATGCCGTAATTTACTGCGCTGTAAAAGAAAGCATAGTACTGAATATAAACTTGTAGTACTTGTACGTGTAATACTTACTCTGGTTGAGCTCCACTGTAGAAAGGCGCGCGCAGATTTCCAGCAGGAACATCTATTAGAATTAAACCATGACATAATCATATACTAGCTGTGTAGCGCTAAAATATTATTATATGCTACGCCACAACCTAGAACTTACATATCGCATTGTCGGTGGGCATATAATATGTGTTTATCGCTATAGGATTCAGCAGCCAGCTACGGTGAATGGTAAAATATTAATCAAAAGAATAAATGCACTGATCTTTAAGTGGAAGTATACGAAGTATGCGAATTTTCAAGAATTTCAAATCTTACGGAGTTGTTTTATTTCTCCTTAGGTCCCTCAACTTTTCCAATCTATCAAATTTGTGAAATGCAAGTTTATTTTCGAAGTAAGTAGGACCAAATGTGAGCTAAAACATAAAACTATTTTATTATGTTACATTTACCCTTGCGAACTGATTTTATTATGTTGCGTTTACCCTTTCGAGCTGATCACTCATGACTGTTATGTTGTTGTACCAACTAGGATAACCGATAAATTTACGGATATTTCTTAATTTTGCTTGAGCATTTGTCCTGGTCGTTTCGTCCAGCCATTGTGATTCTTCAATTAGTTTTGCGATCATACCACGACTATTTTCTACGAGATTACTAACCTAGGAAAATTACCAATACGATTAATAATTAATAATTAACTATTCAATGAACAAGCAAGCCTACCTCATCTGTTATACCATCTGAGTAATGTTTCTTTATGTATGCGTAACCAATAATATCTTTAAATCTGAACTCTTGCATACACCGTTCCGACCTGCAATGCAAGTTGAGTTATTTTGAAATGCACCACACAGAGATAAATGGATATACCTAATATAATTTTATGTAGTAGCAAGTAAAGGATTTTTTTCTTTTTAATTATAATGACACGCATTCGGTTGCTTTTTCATATAACTAACCGAGCTGCGGGCGTTTCCGCCAGAAATGGAATCAATTTATCGTGCAATGCCCGAAGTTCCTTAGTAGTAGCCTCGTTGCTGTTTATGAAATACCAATGCATATAATTCACTGAAAGTTTATTTAATTTAAAATTAATTTATTAGAACAGTGCTTCTTGTCTTTGTATCGTTCAATTACTCGGGTAAACAGACCGATAGTTTTAGCAGGTGTGGTATCCAACAATTGAACCAAAGCCTCGAAATATTTCGGCGATGTTATAAACACATTTACATTTTCCTCCAGCTCCATTTCTGCTATTTGAAACATTTCCTTCACTTTCTCGGTCCAGTTTACCTTAGAGTGGGCACATTATTATATAATTAAAGCCCATTTAAGTCGGATTAACACGAAACATGGAAGGAAATACATTTAATGGAATTGGACACGTTGGTTAAAATATACATTTACTTGTGATTTGGTAGTCGTATGATTCAAACCGTCGTACCAGTCTTGAAAATCGCTGAGTCTCATTGCGGTATAATCGTCCATTAAGAAAGTTGTCTGCCGAAAGAATATTAGATATCAATCAAATCGCGATCTACTCTTGAGCATATCTTCTATTTAAAAGGTACTTTATTTTTCATTCGAATTTACCTTATGAAGTTTGAACTGGAAGTGCAGCATGTTCTCTACGTCCTCCTCTAATCTCTCCCTTGGTACGTCGAAGCCACCAGCAGCCGCAATTTCCATTGCGAGTTTCATCGTATAATTAAAATATCGTCCTGTACGATTTACAACTATCTGACCATCTTTGCTGTTCTCGCCATTTTCATTGGACACGTCTTCCTCATATGCCCATATATATGGAGGCAAATCGGGATTATCGATCTGTCGCATAAAGAATAGTATACGAATGCAAGCACAAAAAATGATTGTAGGGGAGAACGTTATTCACGATTCAGATGAGCGGGGTAAATCATAATACGGAATGGAAACTAAATATATTTAGAATTTTCATTTAAAAAGATTATCTAGAAAAGCAAGTCTGTATCTAAAATTTACTGGCACTTACGACAATTGATTCGTCAGTCGCGTTGGTGCCATACATGGCAACGCGTAAGTCGTGAAAAACATTTTGTCCTGTAAGAGCCCCGTAATAATCGTCTACTTCTTGCCAAGGTTGCATCGTTTCGTTCCACTCACTTGGTTGCATAAATAGAGGTGCACCACCGAGTTTCGATAAAACAGATATCACAGGCTGCATCCCAAGCTCATAAATTGCATCTACGTATACGTACGCAAAAGACTGTAACTTTTCTCTTTGGAGATAGCGAGGAAATTAAGAGATTAATTACAATGAAAACTTGCCTATATCAACACACGTCTTGTACCACTGTTTCAGGAGGCGCACCGGCCGAATGTCATCTGGTTCTGGATCCGACAATATTATAGCTAAAAGTGTATTGCATTAGTGAATATTCCTTAACAAGTAAACGTACCAGAATACCTTTGACTTGATCGTCAATTTCCTTTTGTACGAGGTCTCGGATTGTCGTAACGTCTGTCTCATTTGTAGTCCATTTTCCACAAGCGTATTCGTAAAAATCCCCGCATGGATTTACAGATGGATTCATGTTCTTACGAATCATCTGCGCTGTATTGAAAACGAATATGTATTTATCGAGGAAACGTTAAGATTAAATGTATATTAAAGAAGTTCTGCATGCATATACCCTACGAGTTCATTCAAAAATTACTTGGTTATATCATAAATATATTTAATAAAGATACTGTTTTTAAGTTATTTAGCAAATACTATATTACCAAATTTAGCGCACTCTCTGCTGTTGCAAACGGGATGCCCATTATTTCGTTCAATTCCATTGCTAATGAGAAATATAAAAATACTGAAATTTTAGAAATACGTGCTTTAGTATATGAATATTCCAGTAATAAAGTATGAAACTTTGTGAAGACGTACATAAAAGTCCATAGAGTCATTCCTGCTGAAGCACAGGTCACTATCTGTTAATGCACCTTGATAATTACAAAATTGCGACATTAATTGAAACTAAAGCAGTACTGTAAAAGGCACTCCGACTAGTCAGTTATGTGTGTTCGAATACGATTGATGAGTACATTATATCTAGGGAGGCGTGTCGCGAACGGATGTTACTGCAGTTTATCAATTTTCGAAACACGCCGATGTGGTTACAAACTTTTGCTTTACAAGGATCATTCTACGATTATAATTGGCGTTCCATTTTTTGCACGCATGAATACTCACTGACTGTCAGGTTGATTAATTGTAAGATAAATACCATATCGATACGGATATTATTGTAAGATAAATACCATATGATACCATATTATTACGAATATCATATATATTTCATTTGTAATAATTGGCCACGCGGAAAAAGAAAGAAATTTTGAAAAGGGAGATTCATACCCAGGGTAGTAGTGTAACTTCTAAGATCAATGAAAATTTAGCTACGACAAAAGAGGTAGATAAAATGAACCAAAAAATGAAAGAAGCTAAAGCAATGAATATACAGGTTGTTTCTGAAAATTTGTTTGAAGAAGCAAAAGACTACACAACGCTCCCGCCGTGTTAATCAACACGTTGACTGCCACGGAACATTGAATTTTGGAGACTGTTTAGATACCTATCTAAAGCGTTAGTTATACTTGCAAATACCTATTGCGATCATTTATAATCAGGCACTGATACCGTCACCCGCATTCGGGCGACGCGGCAGTCAACGTGTTAAACAGATGACACTTTCTCCATGGAGTGGAGACCCAAGCTAATCCTTAAAATGGATTGTGAAATTGCGCTCACTCGTATAAGCAAGGCGAAAGATAAATTCAGTGTTACATTATGTGTTAGTAACATAGAGATCAAGTTGAACCGTTTTCATTCGAAGTTCGAGTGCTTTTGTTGGAATTTGAAACCAGGCCTGACACGCCTTCTAAAGCCGGGCCTACGTGGGGAACGAACAGCGAATGTACATACACCGAACGCGAACTTTTGTTGTTCGAATTCGGCATGCGCGGACAGTGCACAGTGGTCGAAATGCCCATTCTAGCTATACAAAACTCCAACTTCAACTAATAATAGCTATCTTCTACAAATTCTGATATTTTCCGACACTGACATAGTCAGAATGATTAGTACTTACTGCAATAACAATATCAACACTCTGTGAACCTCAAATAAAGCTTGGTACATCAGTAATAGGGGAGTAAAGAGAAATACGCCAGTAGACGATTTTATGGCGACAGATCAAATATTTGACTCTAGCGTCTATTCCCGCACTTTCTCGCATATAAATTTATAACTGTTGTATACTAGAAAGTGTCCTGCTTCTATTAAAAACAGAATCAGAGTGAATGCGCGTGAATTTATATAGTTTTAGCCCAGTACAACGTGATAGTATAATAAGTCACTCCCTTTACGGTCGTGCCTAAAAATTGATCGATAAAGAATTCGTAGTAAAAACCATCCTGCAAACATTTGGAAGAAATAGTGGCAAAACACGAATAGTAGTAGGAACATTTGAGAAAAGCAGCCTGACTTCATAGATTATAACAAAAGTGAACGCATTTCCAAAATATTGCCACTGTAGAATTTCCTATATGCTGGGGTGTCGTCTCTTATCTAAGGCCCAGTGCTTCAATTGCTGTAACTGTAATCAGTGATTATATCTGGATTAGAAAAAATTCAAATTCGTCCGAGATCTTTACTATTTGAAGTTGGACTTTTACGCAGCTAAATCGGGTATTTCGGCCACTGTGCGGTGGACCGAATGGGAAGCGGACGTTCAGTTCGCTTTCGGCCGCGTTCACTCGGTGTGCGGTACATCAAAGGAAATTCGAGCGTGGTCGCGCGCAATGTGGACATGTCCGAGCCTTTTGCAGTAGATTTTTAGTTCCATCGACGCGAGCCTTGTAGGTGACGCTAAGAACACGATACAGTTCTTTCAAAAGGGGAAGTTTCCGCCTTCTGTCCAGGCCAAAATTTTTCATTGCATATTAATGCCATCACTGAATGCAAGCGTATGATGGCATATTGCATCCAACTGCATCGTTTATGCGCACTGTATTTTAGGGTGCCTAAGTGCTCCTATAAATGAGTGCCCTTATGTACAAAACATGCAGCAAACGTGGCAAGCCACGACACCCTTTCCCCCTCCTGCACGCCCCGTATTTGCATTAATATTCATTACCACACACTCGTTATCTCGTCTGTGGTAGAAGTCAACAAAACAGTGTTTACTATTCGTAGTTTAAAGTTCTATCATTGGTGGCGCTACGAACAATTTCGATGCTACATCGGTAAGGCAAAAATGACAAAATTTCCAAATTTTCAGCCGAAATTGACATTGTATTTGCGATTTATCCGATATCTTGTCAGTAAATAAACACCTACGATTTATGTTTATGGTGATGCCGGGAGTTGTGAATTTCATAGAAATGCAAAATCTACTGAACGATTCCTGTCCATATAGAAATATCACATTGGACGATGCGACTCTATGCTTCGTTTCTTCACTGACTGTAATGACACCATTTAAGACTCGACGGCACGTAACGCATTCGAAAGGTAATTTGGTACATTCCATGTGGCAGTATTGCACAGTGCCCGTCAGTGTATACATAGCAGCATGGCTCAGTTAATCCGAAGCGCTGCTTTAGTTGTATTGTCGAAAGAATGTATAGAAGAGTACTTCGATGAATTTAATTTTTTACATGGTAAGTAATTAACATGATATCATAAATATGAGTAGACAAAAATTCAAAAGTCGTGATTGGAAATTCATGTCGTGCACTCTGTCACTGTGGCAACATGTGTACCGGGTGATACCACGTGAATATCATAGGTGTCTTTGCATTTTGAATATGGCACTATATGGCACATATCTTATTTGCTTAATAAAGGGCGCAATAAAGGTGCGATTACGCTACTGATGCTCGTGAAGCCTTTTTACACATTCAATTATCCGAATTTCACCGAATCTACGAATTGTTCGTTTACATAGTTTACCGGAAAGATTATATATACCGATCTTCAGTTTTTTCGGCATGAAAAATTTGAAACTGTTCATATTCTGTCATCGATAATGTAATTAAATTGGATGTAGGATTAAAATGGCTTTATTACGAAATAGGCATCAACACTTGACAATACAAAATAACAAACTTGGCGATGTTACAGCTGGATGTTTTAAAGCTACCCTCAGCAGGACACTGGGTCTTGCTATTATCGGTGGATCATTGCTCGGTAAGGAGTCTGATTTATGATACTTAAACAACTAATTACGTTATCTTATCTTTATATGAATTCCAAAGCGTCAAATACTGAGTATAGTCTCACAAAAGGCATTACTGCTATGTTTGCCAGTCATTCCATATGCGAATGCAATGTATTGTCATTGTGTAGTATCGTCAAGGCTAGAAAAGTTACCAGTATTGATAACAAATACACAATGCTAATGTACGCTGACCATGAAGCACTAATTGGTGTTACAAATTTCAGTGAAAGTGCCCCAGATTGTTAAAATACTCCGATCTAAAAGCTGCGAAGGCATAAATATTTTTAGCGTATTATTGGATTTATTTGCTATTACCTCCATGGTATGCTATAGCTTCGTTAGCGGCTTTCCATTTAGGTATTAATATTACTTCACATATTATATATTTAAGATATTTAATTTGGTTGTATAATACACATTTTTCACTAATAGTTTACAATATACGACATTAATTTTAGCGCATGGGGTGACGGAGTATTCTTAGGACTACAAACATTGGCCATTGGTGTTCTAGTAATGCATTATCGTGGCAGTACAGATAAAGCTACTGCATTCTTAGTAGCTTATGTAGCAATTGTATTTGCTGCGATAACTGGTCTTGCCCCTGTTAATGTTATTTGGGCATGCCAAGCGATGAATATTCCTATTGTTCTAATCAGTAAGGTAAGTGTTGCATTTTTTAGTATATTCTTTTGTCAATATACTTTTTATGGTGTACTGTTTCTATTCTTTACATCAGTAAAACTAATGAAAAACATCGCAAGATGCAATGTGCGTTCCCTTTAGCAGTTTGAACCAACATTTCTGTATAATATGCTTATACATTATATAAGAATAACTTAAGATTCATGGTTCATGCTACTTGTGTCTTAGTCTATCATAATTACAGTTCATGCAGGCCCACACAAATTATCGTAATGGAAGTACAGGCCAACTATCTGCAGCAACTGGATTTATGCTGCTTTTCGGTTCTATGGCAAGAATATTTACTTCCATCCAAGAAACCGGAGATGTAGTTATGGTTTTAATGTATGTCTGTTCTGCATTTGCAAATGCAGTCATAGCTGTCCAAATTTACCACTATTGGAATGTCGATACAACCAAGCTTCGAACCGAAGAAGACAGTAAAAAGACAAAATAAAATTGTGGGATCAAAAGTGATCATTTTATTATCTGGGTCATAATTTTTACAATTATTAAAATCACCGATAAGTTAACATTAAACCCAATCATTAGATTTATGTACATTTGTCATGTAATATTTCTGAAACTGAAAATGTGTTAGATACTCTCAATTGTGTTAGAAAAGTTTGTTGAATGTGAATGGGAAAAAATTCTTACTACGCCGGAGATAGCACGAAATAAAATTTAGCAGATTGCAGTAATTTTACTTACTGATAATCCAAGTTTAGTATTTCGTTAAAGACTTTGAAATATCTGGACGCTAAATGTGTGTACAGGAAAAAATTAGCATCTAAAATGTGTACAAAATATGTTATTCGTGCTAAACAATAATTCTAAATTTGTTGCATCATAAACATTTATTGTTGTATATTTTACTTTTGTTATAATAAATTATACAATTTATTCCAACATAAGTTCGGTATATTTTATTTCTTCCTTTCATTTTCATCTGGCTTTACATGTGCTTCTTTTCTATTTTTGGAAATGATCTTTCGGCTTACGAGATAATACGATCATAATACGAGAACGTTTATATTTGAATGAAAATTCTGTTTTATTGTCTTGACAAGATTCCTTTATTTTTGGTTTGAATGCAGCGCTATGATTATGAACGGAAACACATCTAGCCAAGTTCGATATTCGATAAAAGCCCGACGCTTGAAGGTGCGCAGGCGCGGGCGAGTCTCTTGTTGAGCGCTACCGCTTCCGCTGGCTTCCGCTTCCCAATCGTGACTCAAGCGTCCCACAGTGAAACACGTAGTTTCAGTTCGGCGATGCTGAATACTGGATCGTGATTATTTTCTCAAATTGCATTGTCAGATCGACGGAACTTTATTCCTGGAGCAACGGTGAGTAGCATTTCAGCTTCTTTTTTGAGCAGAAAATGCTCTGAAATCCTGTCGCTTCTGAGACGGGCGTGGATGAGCGTTGGAAAAGATGGCCATTTGTGGAGCGTCATGGCGCCGTCGCCCTTTGCAGTCCGGCTTCCCCGACGACCATCTTGTTATCGATAAATCAATATAGCGCGCATTTCGTCTACGTAAGCGTTACTCTCGCAAAAAACAGTGTCTATGGATTAGCTGCGTTTCCTCCTTGTTTACTGTTTGTCAAAGGAATTCATCGGACACAGGTAAACCGCTCTCGAAACCGGTTTCCTAAGCGTTCGCTTTGTCTGACGCGTTTCTGCGCAGAATGGCGTAATACGTGAGAATCCCCAGTACGATTTGTAGCACCGCGTGGAAACGGTAGCTTTACACAGTGGAATATTGCATTGTCGAATGTAATAAGAGTATGTTGGAAACGAATTCGGAAACGAATGAAATATCTCGATGAACACGTGTCCTTGGCTGATGAGAATATGCTAAATAGAGCTTTTTACGTGAAATTTAGATATCAGATTTCACGATAGGAAGTTAAAGGCAGCTAGTTACTTATTCACAATGCACATATGGACATTTCAGTAGATTGTTCGGATCGGAAAAACGATGCAAACCTGCCGATTTTCGTAGTCTTGCAGGTTAGGTTGCTCGCATCGCTGAGTCGAAATGGAATCAATGGATGCCCGGCTAGTGGCGCAAGCATTGAACTACCATGGCCAGCAGTTGCAGAAAGTGTGGGAAGGAGAGCGCAACGAGAACGAGCTAGCTATGCTCAATCTCAAGGAACCTAATTTTGAAATCTACCAACAACGTCAAAAAACTCTTAGGTAATTTATTGTATTAATGCAAAAAATTGTTCTCAAAACCCTTTCAATACTACCGTCGACTGTAATCGACGGCCGCCAAGCGCTCACACATGCCCGCGCGTCGACCATAGCCGACGAACGCTATACCCTTATGTACATGTTTTGTATTTGTCACTATCTGTATATGTATGCCTATATGTATGTATATGTACGTCGTCTATAGTCGACAACCTACTTCTAATCGAAAAATATGCATTCTTGTAATTATAAAAATAATATAATTTTTATTATTATATACTTCCGCGATGTACAAACTTTTCTTTCATTAAGCTTTACTTGCTGGAATGTTCAACAGAGTGTATTATAGTATTTTTTTCTATATGTCCTTGCATTGATAGATAAATTGAAATCAAAGAAACTTGGATAAGAAGTTGAATACGTTATGTTATTATGTTTTTACAGTTTTGGTGATAGGGGAAAGAGGCTGAAGCTACAGCAATTTATTGCTAAGAAGGCAGATGCTCTGTATGATAAATCAAACTTAGAGAAGACAACAGAACCCATCAAACAGGAATTGGGGGATGAAGGTAACATTGCTAGTGCTTCCTTGTTTTGAGATAAAGAAATAACTAGTATTTCGCGTGTTATGATAAAATTTCTATACATTTCTAGAGTTTTATGCGACGATGCCAGGACTTGACACATTTGTCACCATGGAGAAATCTCAACGCATACGCAACTTTCTTGAGGTATGGGAAAGAACTCTGAGCATAAACCAAAATTGATAAGATTATTCTGGTTTATAACAAATTAACCAACTACATTCACCTTTGATAATTTTTGTCCTCTTTTCTTTCTACAGAGTTTGATTGTCGGGGATGTAATATATGCGCAAGTAATGGGAAAAAGTGCTGCTGGGCTTCTGCTGAAGGTCCTTTGCAACTGCAGTGATTGTCCCAGAGTAGTTACAGATTTGGGAGTAAAGGTACATATCATTAATTCAATCACAAAAACCCAAGAATTTGTTTTCAGTGCTGCAAACGGTTATACAATCTGGCTGCATATCAATTTTGTGCACCAAGTCACAAAGATAATTTTCATGAATTTTGCAAAAAACTAGATTGCAAAGTTAATTTAATATAATTTAATCTGATTCAATGATTCATTGTACATTCTGATATTTATATTTGCTAACAATTTTTAAATGCACAAATGCAATTAATAATGCTTACACAATAACTTGCAACATTTTATCTGATCTAATCTATATTCTTTTCTCTTTTCCTTTGCACTTGTTGAGTATAGGCTCTGATATTGAACTCGGCCACTGTGCCAGCAGTGGACAAGAAAGGTGTTACAAGAGGCTACATGGCTAATGATCTCGTCTGCGTCGTAGTCAGTGAAGTTAACGTAGAGGCGGAGCGTGTTGTTGCAGTTATGAACGTACCTGCCCGCGAAGGGCAAGCCCCGCACCCACCTATGGGCCTTATCCATTCTGACGATCTTCCAGAAGCCTACAAGTAAGTTACAAAAAGATGGATAAGTACATTTTCAGTTGTATAGTTTACATTCTTCATTAATTTTTCTGTAAACCAATCCGTACATCACTGTAGGAAGTTTTGTACACACAACAACGTATACTATGTGATGCATTCTGCCTTGCAGTAATTGCATCTGCTACATTTTTAAATATCATTTAAAGTTTTCATATACTGTAAGATTTCTTTATAATATGTGCATATATGGATTACACTGAGAGCACTTGCACTGATAAGGCCAGAGGTTTCGTGTCTGGCTATAATACTCTGAGATGTAATATTGATACAGAAATAGGTATAGTTTCTTGTGGCTGGTTGTATTTCTCATTGAGAAATGATATATTTTTGAATCGCGCACCCAGTAAAGTCATAGATTTTCATATTTTTACTATTTTACTTGATATCCTTTGTAAAGCAAAAGGTAAGGATAGCAGTATGGTGCTGAAACGAAGTTGAAATTTAACAGACGCACTGTGATACTAACAAAACAAGGTAAATCAGATTTGATACCTCTTACACGTTTTTATGAATTTAGGTGCCAGACACTCTCTGTAACGTAAAAGTTGATAGTCAGTATGATGATGAATTTATAATGATACAAATGATTCAAACCTTGAGCATTGGTTGACATGGCTCTGTTGCGCACATATTGTATCTACGTTTGTGGTATGTTACTCTCAAAGCACCAGCCAAACTATGGCGCCAAATGACATCAATGTCTTTTGAGGTTGAATTTCCAGTATGAGACATTGGGCTGTGGGTGGTCAGAGTGAGTGCAGCAGACGGTAGGTATAATAATGATTTACAGTTGTTTGGTCTCTTTTCAGGATAAGTAGTACAAATTTATTACATTATTCATTTTGTTTTATTTATACTTCGCCTGCACACCCAACATTTCCTAACGTATAATTTATGTTTACATTGTGTGTACTTTCCTTAACTTATACTAAGAATACTTCTCATGTAAATTCAGTTGCATTTATGAAGGCATTCTATTATATTTGAAGATCTACTATATATTGTATAGTATAACTAGATTCATTTGAGGTTTAAGTAGAGACCAAACAACCAGACTCTTAATCGCCCGAACCTTTACCTTTAAGCCTCAAAAGAATCGCGCCTTGTCATAATAATGCCTCATTTAAACTTACAGCTAATATTGACAAATAAAAAAAATGATGTCATGTTCAAACTGACACAACAAAATGCAAAACAGGCGACCGTACTACATCTAAAAAATTTTTTTGGTCAACTTGGAAGATAAAATATACTCAGGCGTGGCTCCCAACCTATCCTAGGGCTATGCAATTTATTTTATCGCACCAAAAACTTATAAAACTGAACCATCGTCAATTGATGATAGGCTGTGTGCTTTTGTGTTGAGAAAACCTCTGATTACAAACATGATACAAAAATCTAGAAATATTCGTCTTAGCGGTACGTGAAAGGTGAGAGACGAGTTTACATAATAATGAGGTTGTGTACCATGTAAATTTATACATAAAAAGCTATTTGGTAATAAAGGACTTTTACCAACCTTCTGCACCGCATCCCTGTCTCGAACCCCTGCTGCTTGTTAACGGTACAAACACAGATTTAGAACGACTCTAATACCATAAGCTGTAAACTGATTAGTAATTGTATAATTTTCATCAAACAATAAAAAGTATTTAGGATATCTTTGGCATTAGCGTCGTATCATTGTATAACTCATGCTAATCGAAGAGAAGAAGCAGTACTGTATTACACAGGTATTAATGAAACATATAATATTTGTATTATGACATCTAAACGGAAAAAAAAACAACAAAGGATATGTATGTATGCGCATATGTATATATGTATGTATATTAATGAAATGAAATACGACGAGACGTCAGAAAATTGAGGGACGTGAAGCTTATGAAGCACCTGCCAGAACATCATGATCAAGTATGAAGATTCGGTTGTCATGGTTATCAAGTCTTTAGTTTTACCGTTAACTAAGTAGCTTTGGTTTCCTCTTCTTTGGTGAAGGACAGGATGACATTTAGAAGTTATTAATGTGTTGCTTTTTTTTTGTGGTCTAGGAAAGCAATGGACAACAAAGGGCAGAGTTTTGAAACTCTTTTGGAGAATAGCACTGGCTTCAACAATCCTAACAACATAAAATATCTTTGCGACTTGATGGGACTTGGACAAGAAAATCACTCTAACATGGTTGGCCTAAGGTATTGTTTCATTTCTGTAAAAGCGGACATAGGCGAAGCATCATTATTACTCCCATTGTGTATTGATTGGCAGGGAACGTTTTCCACCGAATGAATATGCGTCTGAGCTCAGGCAAGCGCAAGCGAGCAAATGGGCATTCCGAAGCGTAGCAGAAGGCATTGATCATTTCAAGGCTGGACGACACTCTGAAGCTTTCCAGAGTCTCAACAAAGCACTCACTGTTGATCCCCGAAATGTGGAAGGATTGGTAGCACGTGGAGCATTGTATGTTTATACATATATAAATATGTGTATTGTTTATCTTTACTTCATTTTACTATTTTTTTTGCAAGTAATTACATCATTTTCTGTTTCCTTTATTATAGATATGCAAACAGTGGCAGTTTTGAGAAAGCAGTAGATGATTTTGAGACAGCTTTAAAACTGAACCAAATACATGCGAATGCTCGTAAATACATGGCAGAAACTCTTGTTGCTTTGGGCCGCAGTTATGAAGATGAAAAGAAATATGAAGAAGCACAGAAGGCATACGAGAATTGTTTGACTATTGCCCCATATCATGAAGAGGCAAGGAATTCAATAGAATATATCAAAACTAAAACACTGACATCATCTTTGAACCCATTGGATACCTTTAAAAGTTTTGAAACTGAAAATGATGTGGGAGAAAACAAGAAAGAGAAAAAGAAGCGAAAGAAGGAAAGGAAATCAAGATCAAAGAAGAGACAAAGGTGGAGTTCCAGTTCAAGCTCTTCATCGAGTGGATCCTCCAGTTCATCCAGTTCGGATTCAAGCAGTTCATCGTCATCTGGAAGTTCCCGATCTGCTTCACGTTCACCAAGCCGAAAGAGGAAGCACAAAAAAGATCATCGTGGTTCGCTCTCTCCCCTCAGCAAGCGTATGGCACAGTACAATAATCCACCTGCGGCAACAACAGCAGCTCATGATGTCATAGCTCCAGTGGCTTATGCTACCAATGCTCGAGATAAGATGGATGATTACGAGATAAAAGTACGGAAATTCTTGGAGCAAACTAAGGACGATTCTGATTATGAGGATAAGGTAATTGCATTACATTCATTGACTTATTTCATTATATTATCTGAACATGTAATTTCGATTCATTATTATACAATTACTGTTTTGAAACTGATACATTGTTCTATATCAACGTAATTGACTTAACGCCACCTGAAAAAAAATATAAGTTAAGAAAAGCAAGGAAGGTGTTTTGAAATCTGCTCTAAAATCTACATTTGTCAAATCAGGTACGAAAGTTTTTGGAAGAAACTGCTAGATGGAAGAGAGAAAGGGAGAAAGAAAAGAAGCATTCTGAAAGTGAAAAAATGAAGAAGAAGAAGAAAAAGGAAAAGAAAGGAAAGGACAAAGAAAAGGAAGATAAGAAGAGTCGTAAGAAGAAGAAGAAAGAAGAACGCAAAAAACGCAAAAATAAGGACAAGCTGGAACGTGATTTGGAAGCACTCAAGAAATCTTCTTTACCGGATTTGGAGCAACTGGAATCGAAATTAAATGCATACTATGCAAAGGTCGAAAAAGAAACTGCGGTTCTAAAAAGGTTGGATTCCTTACGACAATTATTTTATGACTTTGATTTCGCGAAAAGTTTTTAACTTCTAATCCATTCAGTTACATTCCTATAAGTTTGTTTAAAAAGTACTTTGAAGAAAACTTTTAGGTTATATCATTTTTCTATTTCTCTCACACTCTCGGTAGCTTTGTTTAACGCGCATACATGGACGTCTATGTTTCGGGATTTCGCATTCTACTTATGTTTTTATATTTACTAGGTATGTAGCACAGTATAATGACATACCTTCCCCTCTTAGCAACGCGGAGAAGCTCGCGGAGAGCTCACGCAGGGAGGAGGAGCTGCGCAGAGAGAGGGAAAGGGAGAGGGATGAAGCTTCAAAAGCATACCATGAACGAGAACCCAGAGTCCCGATGACGGCTCAACAACGCAAAGGTATATCTACGAACGTTGTAATAAATTGTAAAATAAAGCAGCAAACATAATTTCCCTTCGTTAACACATACTTAATTTTTAATGTTATAGAGATCCAAAGAAAGCCACTGACAGATATCTTTGAACAAGAAACTCAACTCATACATCCCGAACCAAAACTACCACCTCTAGATACTGCTGCTCTAAATGCCAAATGGAAAGCTGCACAAGCTGCGAGGTGAGTCTCTCGTTCGCACTAAATACGTTTAATATTTTACGTGAACTTCACCAAATGAAACTATTTGAAAATATCTTCTTATCCCGCAGGCAAAAGGATATTCTTCCACAAAAATGGCAAAATGTGCAGTCCGAAAGTAAAAAGATGCAGCCTAATGTCGACAGCGACGAAGATGATGACAATGAACTGGAAGAGAAACTACAAAGGGCTGCGTTGGAGAAATCTTTAAATATACGCAAACAGATGCAACGTGAACTGGCGGAGAAAAGGGCAGCTGCTGTTCAACCAATGGCAGCACCTACTCCACCACCGCCGTTACCTAAGGAACCCCCAATGCCCAAGCAAGCACCAGTGAAATATCCTACTCCACAGCCTCAAAACAAATTCCAATCGTATAAGGATTCCTCGCTGTCTGCACCTCAATCCACGCCCAATAAGTTCAGCTCCAATAGTAATCTTGGTGGTAAATTTCAGCCAATTGGTCAGACCGGTGGCGGCGGTGGGCACCCACCCGAACCTCCACGCCCACCTCCACCAGCAAAAAATCAGAATCAAGCTAAAGGTCCAAGAACGGATTCTGACAGCGAAGCGGAGCGTCAACACAGACAGACACCAAAAAAACGAGAATCGAGTGGCAGAGGAGGCGCCGTATCTAAGAGAATGAGCAGAGATCGTCCAGCAAAGCGATCACGTAGTAGATCGCGCAGCGTTTCAAGCTCCGGCTCCTCAAGGTCGCGATCACCGAGGCGAACCAGATCTCGCTCTTACTCGAATCGAAGATCCGGCAGCTACGAGAGAAAGTACAGCAGATCTCCTTCAGGCACATATAGCAGATCGCGCTCACGATCTCGTTCGAGGTCGTACACCCGCAGCCGAAGTCGCAGTCGATCAGGAGACCGAGGCTATTATCGTAAAAGACAATTCCGGCCGTATAACAACCGTGGGACATATTACAAGCCACGTTTCCAGGGATTCAACAATCCGAATCATCGTGGCGGCGGGAACAACTTTCAAAACAGAAATCGCTTCTACAACAATCAACACAACAACCGCTTTGGCAACAGACGTGGTGGCGGATTCAACAACCGTGGCGGTGGACGCGGACGTGGTGGTAACCGTGGTGGTAGATTTTTCCACGGTAAGCAGGGCTTCCGCGATTTTAGAGATAGGCGAGACTTTAGAGACCGCCGCGCCGCCTCTCGCGACCGATACAGCGATCGCAGTTATTCGCCCGATCCAATGAGAAAGGTCGACGAGGCTAAGGAGAAGATTAACAAGATGCTCGAGGGTGGAGACGACGTTATGGATCATCAGCAAGGGGGTGGAGGATCGAGCGTTCCCCCCAACAAGAGGCAAGACGGCCCTCTAAGTGAGGGTGAAGAGAGGGACGACGATGACTACGAGAGGTGGGGAGAGGGAGAGGGGGGCGACACAGCTAACAAGGTTGGTTAGGTCTCTTCTGTGTAGGCTTTCGCAAAAGAACAGCCTGTCTTCGTGATGACGATCATGATAATCAGGACGATGATGATAAAAGTGAGGAATAGATGATGAGGATAATGATGATGATGAGCCACACGCGCAAGAGAATTCGACCCAGGAGCCAACTAACTCTCGTTTGTTGCCAGAGCGAGGAGGTTGGACCTACCGGCGATAACCTGGACGGCAAGGAGTACTTCATTGAACGCATGAAGCAGCGAAGCAAGAATGTTTTAATGCGGAGAGCCCTTGCAGCTAAGTGTTGGTAGAAAAGCTGTTGCCACTGCTGCTTCTCTTCTCTTCTTCATCTGTGATATAGTCACTTTCCTCGTGTCAACTTTAATCATCGGCGATCGACCAACTTCACGTGAGAAATTGACACTTTCATAACTTTTCTACCGAAATTCATTCGGTACGTTTTCCCGTCATGGACAAGATTATCATAAATTCGTTTGTGAATATGACGATCGAGAAATTTCCAATCCGATTTTGTTCTGGTTTTTAATTTCGTTGTGCTCATCTCTAATCGGGTAAATATATATATATATATACTTATAATTTCAATGAATTGAGAATATATGATATTCTGTCGCCCCATTGTTATGCTCGCCTATAAATATTAATCTATGTAACGAGCATTTTACATGGTGGCATAAGCTAAAATAGTGTGACGCGCGACTTACGTTGGTTGAACGTAGGGCATTACAAGATCGCCCCTTCTTTTACTAAGGCTTCTCTTGAACGATTGACAACATCCGTACGATAAAATGCTTTCGCCAATGACGCATTTATAACGAGCGCCACCAGGAAAGTTCTCGCAAGTGTCAATACTTCCGAGCTACTTATGCTTCCCACTTTGCCTTTAACGCGAGTAGCTTGTAAGCATTTCAATTTGTAAGAGCTTCCTTTGGTGTACGTTCACTTTAAATCCCTTATTGACGAAAGTATTCCAGAGTGGCGAGTGGCTGTTCATTATCATTTCTTATCGGGATTACGAATTATCGGGCCTCCCTTTGTTATTTACGAATATTCAATATGTAATGTACATTGTTTTTTTCTGCGTAAAATCAATTTCAATCATTGCGAGCGTCCAAGCGTGATCGATCAAGGGGATTATCTTACATCGATTTTAACAGTCTACACCTAAGTTCGTATATGAAAGCTTCTGTAGTAAATGTTTTGAAGAAAAGAAACCGTAGTCACGGCGTATTTACCGAATCTTCACTACGGACACACTTCCTCTTGTGTAGCTTTAAGCGCAACCCAATCTTTAGACAATTAAGTCTCCTCAATATGTACGTAACACAGCAGCCTCCCCCAGGTCGAACATCCTCGAATCCTCGATAGAGCTTCGTTCACACCGAAAACATGTTATAACTATCCTTTTATTACAACTACTTATTTTAAGATGTAATACGAGTAATTTACTAGTAAGACACTTATATATGTTGTATGTAAACGAGTTGCTGTACAATTCAAAAATCCACAAATATATAACTAGAAAATTAATGTATCGCCGCGTTCTCAATTTTCCCCGTTTCATGTCCATTCGAGATACGGCGTTGTCCCACTGTATATCCTTTGCTTTATACGAGTTTAATCTCGACGATTTATTGCGACACGCATAATTTACAAAACTAATGTATCCGTATGAACTGGTCTACCGATAGTCATTCCGGTTCTCTATCTTCTACATTGCGAATATTTAAGTCCTTCTTGGAATGATTTCGGTCACTTGTTAACAGCAACGGTAACAATGAAGGTTCTCCTTACAAGCTTCCTCTTGTATACGATTAGTGGTTCTTTGGCGGTACAACCCCAGGAACATTCGAACGACCTGATACTGGAGCTTTCGGAAGACGCCCAAGGTACGTGTAGTATAGAGTACTTTTTGTAATGGTTACATTTGACCATCCCTAGATGCTCAATCTGAGAATATCACCGAATAACGCGAAATCATTGATACACGTGAGTACGTAACGTGGATTTTTTTAGGTGCGTCAGTCGAGCAATATATCGATTCAATGGACAAGGAGGATTGCGCCGCTAACGAAGTGTTCAGCGACTGCTCGGCTAATCCAACCTGCCAAAAGACATGCCAGAACATGGACAAGTGGGATGAAATTCCATGCATTAGAAGGAAAGTTTGTGTGCGTGGATGCATTTGCAAGGATGGCTTTGTCCGCGAAGAATACAAAGGAGCTTGCATTTGGGCGAACAGATGTCCTAGAGTGAGACATTAATATTTTTTGTTTCCTTCAATTCGTCATTGACACGAAGATCACGGATTAATTAACATTTGCCCGCGGAAATTTATAATAAACAGTTTGTCGACACTAACGAATATGGATAATAAATAAGATATGATGCAGATTTTAATTACATTTTAATATTCCTATCTACGCCTGTAAGCATTTTGCAAACGAAACGGATCCTTGCCCTGGGAAAACTGTTGAAATCAACAAAAAATCATTTCAATTACTCGTTTTTGCAACTCGTAAATCTTATCTTTAGACATCGTGAAAAGTATCCTTTCGTCGCTCCCTCTCTCTCTCTCTCTCTCTCTTGACCAATGCGTGTACGCATTTATCGAGGTTCGTGGTGGGGGAATGTGCTGGCGCGCAATATGATAGCGTTTTGAGGTGGCTCAGTTTCCCGTCGCCTTTCACGTGGGCGACATATACGGGGAATGCTGCGGGGTTTTCCTGTGATATCCGTGCAAATCTTCCGGAACAGATTTATCGCAATGCAATCAACAATGGTTGAGAAGGAAGAAACAAATTTTGAAACTGCCAGAATTACATTTATTGGTCTGAAAACGATTTTTACGACTACGTGTTGATTGAACTCCGGTTACATCCAATACTTGGAAACCGCCACTATCGCGTATTCAGCGTAAGTGACAAAGTGAAACTTTTCCTTTTGGATTTCTCTCGTTCCTCTACAACTAGTTTCTCCTTTCTCAATCTTCGTACCGAGACAATCGTGCAAACGTGTGTGACCGTGAAATGTGTCTTGTGTATCGAACCATAGTAGGATATGGCAGAATAACAAGAAAATTCAACGAGACGTGAGTAACAATTTTTATTCCTCTTACACACTGTCTTTGTGTTATAGTGGAAAGCGTATATTATTGGTTATAAGATCTGTAGCAACATTTGTCTAGATTATTTTTGCTTTGTTTAGGATATCGTCATTCCCTATTTTAATTAAATGCACACCTTCGATTACATTCTAATTTTGAAAATTTCCGAAATAATTACAATTGCTTAGAATTGGATGCCGCAACGTTACTTATCGCTACAAGTCAGCTCATTCTCATCGTCACTGTAATACTACGTACATAGGATCACCTTCGCGCGGTACTGCTTGTTCGTTGTTTCTGCGATCGAGCTTTATCGACCCCAGAATCAACCTTTCGCTTCTCGCCCTTCCCTTCTTCGGTATTACTCCTACGCCATTGTGATTTTAATAAGCCTTATGCAAATTACAAATGAAATTGTCAGCGGCAGGCCCCGCGGTCCATTCTTCGTCGCTGATAGGGACAATTAGAAGAGCTTTGTCCGGCGACCGCGCGTTGTCCGGCTGAACTGGCAACTTGAGTCCCAACGAGAGGACCACCCGCCAACCCCCTAATGTTTGTATCCGGTCACCAGGACGTTCACTTCCGACTGCGAGGAGGCTGCGCCCGCCGCGGACTTGCTCAGCACTCGACTTCTCCACACCTTTCTCCCTCTTTACCCCCGTTGCCTCTTTCTCCATTCACTTCTCTTCACCCTCTCTTAGAACTCGCGAGAGAAGTTTCCCATCGTTGTAAGCGCTGCAATGGAAAGAAGAAGGGAGAATAAGGACAAACCGATTCAACATGAAAACGTAGAGAATCCGTTTAGAAGAATTAAGGTAATTCGTGATTCGAAGGACGAATGTGGGACGGTACCGTGAAAATTAGAGAGACGACAGAGAAAAGGACTAAATTGCGATTCGATCGTTTTACGTGCGTTGTTTATAAATTTGAGGGATCGCGACGAATATCGCAAGTGGAAAAACAGTGGAATTAAGCATCAATGTGGATCATTCATTCGGGACTTTCTTTCTTGTAAATCCATTTCAACCGCGTAAATGTAATACCTATACTACGATTAGCTTAACGTTTGCACAAACAGAGGACGAATCCAACTAACACTAGAATTTAGACAAACTAAAATCGACTACTGGTAAATCAATTATCCTTAAGCATAAAATCCAACCACTCACCTGCGAACAAAATCACGAAGCATCGCTCTTCTTCCCCTTTGTCGTTTCCTTCAAAAACGAGAAAAAAAAAACATCGTTGCTTTCGCCGGTAAAATCTTCGGGGGACATCGGCATTGATTTGCTCCTTCCAATCGCAAAAGTTTCCGCGGTGGCACATGCCGTCGTTCGCTTCGATCTTCGCGGCAACGAAGACGTCACGGTCGCGCGAATCGTTCCAGGCCACGGGGAAGAGGGAGTCGTGGACCAAGAGGTGGAAGAGGAAAATGAGGGTGGTGAAAGGTGGCGGATATGGTGGAGTCAGAGGTAGAGAGGACGTGGAGGTCGGACAGGAGAAGGAGGTGGAAGTAGACAGGGAGAAGAAGGTGAGAGAAGGAGAAGGAGGTGGAGGAGGCAGGTTGGAAATCGAACGGAATCGCGGAGGCTGCTGGAGGTCGGTGGTTTGGGGCGGAGATAAGTTTTTACGGTAGGGTTACTAACTTACGGACTCGGCATTGTCGAGTTCCCGGTGACGGGAGGACAATGCGCGTTCGGGACACAATGCTTCACTCTGGAATCTGAAGGCAGTCTTGACTACCAACCTGAAGCCCACCCCGTACACCCGCGTCCCCCGCTCTTTCGTCCTCCCTCGGTGTCTACCAATACTCACCCCCTTCGGCACATACCGTTTCACCTCCTAGCGTCCTTCATCCTCCTTTTCCTCCCGCAGTCGTTCGCGCACCACCCACTCCTATTCCATTCGTCGTTCCGATCGGTTGTTACTTCCTCGCTCTTTCGTTTTTTCTTATCTTCTCGGCGAGAGTCGGGCGCTCTTTTCTCTATCGTTGCCCGGGCGCGTTTTGGGTAGATACGATGCTGTTAGCAAAGAGCAGCATTGATAAGTCCGAGATGGACACGTTGAAGACCAGCGATGGCTAGGAAAAATCTAAGTCGATATTAACGTCTGGACGTCGAAGCTTCTAGAGGCGTCCTGGACGATACAACGCGAGGAAGGTGATATCTATTCGAGGATTAATAAAGTATCGCTTTACCGTAAGACTTTGGTCACCTTGTGTAGCCTCCGAAAAGGATGAACAAAGTCAAGAGTCGGGTAAGCCTGAAGGAAGCCAAGAATTCAAGGACAGTTCCTTCGAAGATACAAATTGTCATTGTCCAAGGTAAATTTAAATATCGCGGAGAAGATATTGAAAGTTTCGTGTAAATCGTAAAAGCTGTGGAGAACGGCCCAATAAAGGTCAATGGATAAACAGCAAAGAACGTCAGCAGATCTCCGACGAGGGACAAAAGTAGAAGAAGAACCTAGCGGAAGATAATCGCAAGGAGTACCGTTTGGTGACGGAACGCATTAGGAACATCGGAAGAGGAAGAAGGAGAAGAAGCTTGGACGAACGTGATCTCGAAAGAAGGAAAACGATGGTGGCCGTGAAGCGAGAGGAGCCGAGTATTTCAATCGTTCTCGAGTCTCTTTCTCTTTCTCTCTTACCTTTATAGCTTGCCTTCTCCATTTCTCTCCCTTACAAAAGCCACATTGTTTCGTTCACCTCTCCACCCTCCCCTCAACTCCTCCATCTCTACGTATGGCTGAACTAAAATACTCTTCTTTTGTCCCTACTCCTGTCCCCTCGCTCTTCATCCCTCCCTCCCGTAGCGTCACTTCTTCTTGGTGACTCTTCCTTCTCCGGTGCGAGCACTCGTTCGCTCACGAGCGCAGGGCGAGGAGACAGTAAAAGCAGCGAAGGACAGACAAAGGCCGCGTCACGTACGTGATACCCACGTGGTGAGAGCAGCGGTAACAGCGGCGGTGGAGGCGGTGACGACAACAACGGGCGGGCAGCAACAGAAGCGGCAGGCAGAGGCATTCGTCGTCATACAATCCTTTCTCGTATATTCAATGCTCGCGTCGCCCACTCGCTATCCTTTTGTCGCTGCTTACGGAGCTATAGGCTCGCCTGGGGTACTTCGGGAGTACTTCGGGGGTACTTCGGGGGTGCTCACGACGTAATACATACGGATCTACGCGAGCGAGCGAGCGAGCGAGCGAGCGACTGACGCCTCCACCCTGCTACCGCCTTCGTTCATCGGCTGAAACACGACCCCACCCCCGTCAGCGGACGAGTGGAGAAACTCCGTATTTCGGGGGATGTAAGCAGATTAGCCGGATCGAGTTTTATTTCCACGAAGCTTGAGTGAGATGCTCTTCGTTGCTATCATACGTCACCGGATGCAACAGTGGCGAATACTTATTTTCGAAGTAAGGGCTAATGATTTTGAAGAAAGCGATTCTCGGGAATGCAAACTGTTTTCGGTAGGCTTAGTTAGACCACGAGGAAGTCACGGATTAGACGAGATTAACGCGATGCAGGAGGGGGTGGTCGGGTTCGCCGCTCTGTATGAAAAATACCGACGGCACGAGCCACCACCGTCCACCCCTTTCCTCCCTTTCGCAGAGAAGGCCCTCGAGAATTTATATGACGAGCGACCGAGCGAAGAGGCGCTTTACAGGCGGATACAGCCAGGAGTGTCCTGGCGCACTATTGATAAACTCTCTTTCAATAGACGCGGATGCCGGCTTGCCGTTGAGTATCGATAATATTGGAGGCGCCCCTGAATGGCGCCCCCGGCTGAATGTCACAATGCCGCCCTCGTGATTAATAGACTTCCGCGACTTTTATCGCAGTAAGATGTTACTTTCTGACGTGCTAACGCCACAGGAGCTCAGGCCGAGGGTGGCAGTGGAGAACGGTGGGAAGGACGAGGACGAAAGGGGTTGCGAGAGCTTGCTAGCGAGAGAAGCGTCCGTTCCGAGGATGTAAACGACAGGGTGACGGAGCAGGACCCTTGGGATAGCTTACCGGGACGACAAATAGAAACGACAAGATCTTTTCTCCATTATTAAGGTAACCACCTGGAAATTATGATACGCGTCAATACCATTTTTTACATTGGTCGTATAATTTCGCACTAACGTCAACTACTTCTACGTTCGTGTCTATCCGCAGTGACCTGACTCTTCTCTCGTTCGTTCACTCGCGAATGAAGTTCCAAGAAAGTCGGAGAGGTTCGCGAAATCAGCCAGGCATCACGTGCTCTTTAAGGGAACGAAATAAAATGCTCGACTCTCGTCTCCTTAGACGGTCTCCTGCGCCGACCATCCCACCCCCATGTCCAACAATACGTACCGGTCTCGCGCGTGTACGACTCGCGTGCGTGTAACCTGCTTGCAAAGTGTGCGTGGTACGTACCCTGGCCGGGGTACTCCTTTGTCATCGGACGAAAGGCTTTGTACCGATTATCTGCATACGCTCCTGCGAATACGGCTTTCCAACCCTCTATCTCGTCTACTCTCCTTCCGACCTACCCCCGGACTACGAGCCACCCCTCCCGACGACCTTCGCGCTCATCATCCTCCACTTCTTCGGCCCGTCTATACGGGACACCCTGTATACACATGGGGTACCTTGCTTTGAAGGCTCGTAATAGTTTAACGTAATCCTTCCTTGCCTGTCTACCCGTGCGCAACCCCCGAGTACTTCCTCGTATGACTCCTCCTCGTAGGTCGAGGCGATTTCGCGAGGGTAGAACGTGGTTTTCTTTTCCTTCGAGAGGAGATGCGATTTTTCATTTTCTTCCCCGACGAACAATATGTTCGGAAGAAAATGGTCGAGCAAACCTGTGACGCCTACGTGATTCGGCATTATCGTGTGACTAGAGGAAAAACGGTGTTCTTGCGATTACTTGGAAATTGACCGAAGGATTTCAAAGGCGGTTAAACGCCGCTCCTCTCAAGGCTCGTTAATTCTCGCGAAAATCAGCACTCGAATCGAAGAATCTAATTAACGAAATATCGACGTCAATTGCGAAACGCATTCTCACCGATATCCATCGCGTCGTTTGAACTCGAAACTCTTATCGCTCTCTCCCCGGATGGTCTTCCTCCTCACAGGAACCGGGAGGGTTCTACCATCCCCTTTTCTTCGTTTCTGTCTCCACCCCCTTCTCCTCGTTTCTCCATCTACCTCTCTTTCCATCCGTCTCGACCCTCTTTCTCCTCCTCCTTTTCTTCCTTTCTCCACCTCCGCCCCATCCCCGCGACTACATTCTTTTCAGTATTCACTGTGCAGTTTCTTGTACCGATACTTCCTTCTTTCATCGTCGCGTCATTCAAGCTTTTGATGCCGCGGCGACAAAGCTCTTTACTTCTTTCCGCGAACGAATGAAAGCACGGTACGACGGCGACGTATACCAGCTTGCGAGAGCGCACACATGCGCGCGAACACGCGGGATGGCGGTGCGCGATGGTAGCGAGGGCGGTGGTGGTGGTGGCGGCGAGTAGGGCTAGGAGGGTGGCAAAGAAAGAGACGGAGGAGCCCTGGAGGACGGGGTAGGAGGAAACTACGTATAATGCACACTTGCAGAAAGACGTTACGAATACAACTGTGCCCTGGAAGTTCTAGGCATTGAAAGGCGCCGGGCGGGGAAAGGGAGGACGGTGGGTGGGTGGTGGGTACTTTAAATATTCGTCGGTCGGAGAGTAAAGAAAAAAGAGAGAGAGAGTGAGAGAGAGAAGAGGGAAAAAATGATCGTCGATCTCCGCATTGTCGTTCCTTCTATTTTCCTCTTTCCGTTCGCTTCGCCATTCTCTCCTCGGTCTAAGACTTCCCGTCTGTTCGTTCGTCGAGCGGAGTTCCTACAGGGGTGTTAATTATTCCTTACTGAAAAGGACGAGGGTAGGTGAGAAGAATGATGAGGAGTCAGGATCGATCGTCGATGCGTTCCCCGACAGGGGAGGTCCGAATCTCCGAGATGCGAGGTGAGGCTCGTACGCGTCGTCGCAAAATAGGGCGGATGCAGGGGTAAAGAAGAAGTGATCGAAAAAAATTTACCTCTGAAACGAATCATTGATATTGGCGCACGACGAACGATCGATTAATTGAGATTAGTCCTTCGGCACTCGGAGCACGTTCGACAAAATTCTTCTCTCTCTTCTTCTCCAACTCCGAAAGAATCATCCCGGTGAACGATCTCGCATTTGTTCTCTCCGGCGTCTGAAGGTACTTAACTGACGAGTATCGGCATAGGTGTTACGATAGGGTCGACGCGGTGTAATGCTGCGAGGCACTGGGGCGGTCGCGATCGTTTGGTTGCGGAGGGGGTGGCGTATGGCGATTGGAGAAGGAGAAAGCGAGAATGATAGGCAGGGCGAAACGAGTCGCGAACAGTGGAGGAGGAAGGAAGATGACGAGAGTGTGAAATACAAAGGTGGACGGGGACGGAGAGAGAGAGTAAGAGAGATAGAGGAGGTGAATGAGGGGGTGGAAGGGGTCGGAGGAGGGACGAGAGACCAGCGTCCCTGTCCACGAGCAACTCGCTCAATTCGCTCGTTCGCTCGTTCGCCCGCTGGCTCGCTCGCTCGTTCGCCAGCAGCGTCATCATAAGACCTCTTTGTTCTCCGGCAATTTCAGCGGCATTGTCACCGTCAACAATGTCCACTTGACATTCTCCTTCTCGCTCCCACACATTGTTAACCCATCCTCCAGCGCGCCCCCTGCCGCCCTCTTGCGCTCTCATCCCTCCCCGCTCCCCTACCTATCTCGTACTGGCCTTCTCTCTCTCTCTCTCTCTCACTCTTCTACCCTCTGGCGCCTCCCTTGCTTCGTAGGTCTCTCTTTCAATCATAAAGCTCATCACAGTCGGGGACACGCGTATGGCCAGAAACCGTTTCGTCGTTGTGGCATCACCTTAAACGTCTCTTTCAGCTCGCGCGCACAATCGAGGACGTTGCGTAAAAGCGACGACCAATTAACGACCGAACGATTCTGCAATCACGCCGATCCACTTCTCTCGATTTTTGGCCGCGAGCACGCGAGGGTCGGAAAGGAGAGTTCGGTGAATTTTTTCGTTCCCTGAGCTGCGAAGTTAATTAGCGATACGTGGATATGTGTAGTTCGTTGGAGTGCGTTGGCTCCTCGCATTTTCGTACTTTTCGCGAGAGGGCGGCGCTTCCATATAGAATGTGAATTTTACGTATACGGTATTGACCTGAGAATGTGAATGAGCGGAATTTTCAGAATTACTACTGACCGGGTTGGAAGGCAAATTTCGTTTTTTCTTCGTCGACGAATATAATGAGGATAATTCGATTCTACCGTTGGTTTCGGCTTATTACGATTTATTACAGATTAATTTTATGTAAGATTAATCAGCACTGACCTTAATCTTGTCCGGTGAAGAAAACAGTTCGTCGATGTAATGAATGCCGAGCATTCGTCGAGCGACGCAACGATTGGTCTCCTTTTACCTTAGCTCACGATTTCTTGCCTTTCTCTCGACGTCACCTTGCCCTTACCTTTCTTTGACTTCGCACTCTTACTTCAGTCCCACACCCTTTCCACCGTCCAACTCCCGGCATCTCTTCCCTATCGTCATCCCTTCTTTCATCTTTCTGCCATTTCTCCTCTCTTCCTCTTCCTTCCCTCTCGCTCCTCGCAATCCACCCCCGAGCCCACCCGTCCGTCTATTGTCCACATTGTTACGCGTCTCGCGTCCTTCTTCCTCGCATTGTTTCGGCGCATTGTTTGACGGTTGGGCTCGCTCGTCGTTCGTCAGCAAGCGCGTCTTTCCCCGTTCGTCCTTTTCATCGTACGGCGACTCATTGTTTCCTCGTTGTTGCGCCGCGGCTCCGTCTTTTCGCTCGCCTAAGCCTCATGAACTTACGCGTCGACTTCCGATTTCTCTGCTCCCTCAAGACATCCTTCGCGTTCTTCTATTGCCTACAAAATCGACGCGCGCAATTGCTCCTCGGTCGCGCGTCCTCCTCAGATTTTTCGCAAATCGTCCCTCGCCGAATCTGTTTACCTTTTGCAAGGTGAGTTCTCCGTTTTTTTTTTATTATGAAAACAAATTCTACTAGAAAAGACGTAAGGAGAACGAGAGAGATCTTGTGCGATAAGGAATCGAATACTGTGCGTAAGTTTTGCGCGGTAAAATATTCGAAGAAGTCTGACAATGCTGGCTACCCGATTCCGTGAATCGAAAGGGGCGCAAGCGCCTATCCGGATCGGCATCGATTCGCCCGTGGCGAGCGGTACCTCTCGTACCCACTCATGGACGGAGCCTGTCCATATGGGTTTTCCTCGTGAATACACCGTGGCATTTAAGTGTCTGGGCCGATTTGAAGGAATACGTAGGTACACGTAATATCGCTGTGAGTGGTGGCGCTTTACTTATGGAACGCATTGTTCTATTGTGCCCGGGAGATGAGCGCATTACTGTCCCTTGTCCCCCTTTTCGAGGCAACCCAGGGACAATATCGGGCCGCCGCGACGTCGTTAATCAGGCATCGTTCCTGAATGAGCCACATAGTAATTTGCGGGGGTTTATACGCGAGGAGCACGCTTCTAGATTTACAGCTTACAATGTAATACCCACGCCACGAAAGATCCCACCCCCCTGATAGCCCCTTAATCGCAATGCTAAGTCAAAGATATTTTGACATTGTCCACCAACTCGAGATGTTCTTATTGTTTGCAAATAACGGAGATTTTGAAACAGTTCACGATTCTTCATTGGCAACTTTCTACGGAATTTTGTCTAAGGATATACGAAAATAATGCAGATGCACGGGGGTATCCTGGTACTACGAGAAGGATAATGGTGGCGAAGACTCAACCGATATAAGAAGGTCTTTAGTTAAGTGACGAAACATTAAAGGATGACAATCTTGAAAATCTTGCAGAAAGTCTAAAGCGAATCGACAACCATCGACGTGGCGAATAAATGGGGACGGTGAGGTGCAGGAGGAAGACTCGATTCCTCGGTTGGTCGTAAAAGTGCGAATAGACGCGGAAGTGCGAGATGCGAAAGAATAAGGAAGCGGAGAAGGTGGTGTTGGAGAAATGGGTGGGAGAGGGTGAAAGAGCAGAAAGAGGACGCGGAAGAAGAGGGGCGTGCTCGTGCGTGTAAAGCATCTATATGTGTGGACGAGAGGACCGAGGAAGGAGGTAGTGGGAGGTAAAGTGTTCGCGACGAATCTACGGAATGGGGTGGAAGCACAATGCTCCAACAATGACGCCATTGTGGAAACGAATAACACATACTCCCGTGCTTTACCCTGCCGCTTCGACGAGGGTAAGCTGTCTTGCTGAATCAAATGAATAAGGGAGTGCCATCGCTAAGACACTGTTCCCAACTGCAGCACCGCGTTAAGAAGAGAAATCCGCTCAGGAAACGCGAAAATCGAGGGTGTGCAACGAGATCGTTAACTGTCTAAAGTGACGTGGAGATTAAAAAAAAGAGATTAAAAAAATATTTTATTCGACACGGCAAGCGAGAAATTCGAAAATGATGTTTTTCCATGTAAATCCTCGTGATTAACGAGTTGCCCCACTTCGTGACTCCAAGCAAGAGAACGAAGTGTATTCAGTAGTCACCGTCAGTCATATGGGAGACAGCACGCATTGTATGTACATACGTATATTGCGTTACTTGAAAATTATCGTGACATAATGCGACCTGGCGATGTTAGGCCAGGGATCGTCCGCAGCCTATCGAATTAATGCACGCGTGGACCAGGACTTTTCTTGTTAGTACGCGTTACCTTTATTGGCACAGTCGGCAGCCGTGATTATTTTTTAGTAACAAAAATGAGAATCAAAACGAGAAAGCAGGTACTGGGTGATCGTGCCGAGGGAAACAGGGTGGCTCCACCGAGCGATCGTCGACCAGGGGTGGGATTTAAGAGAGAGGGTAGGAGTAGGAGGGGGTTGGACCAGGTCGTAAGGGGCAAGCAACGGAAGGAAGGAAGGAAGGAATGGGGTTGTGGGGGTAGGAGAAGGGGTCGGTACGTAGGCAGATTTAATTAGCATGGACCGACGGAGGCCCTCGAGGGTTGCCAGGGGGTGGCGGACGCGGGCAGTTGGAGCGTTAAAGTTAAATGACGGTTGGCGGTTGCTTATTCTTCCCGGCAACTGATGCTTGATAATCTGCGAAATCTCCCCGCCAGACTCTCAATTCTGCTCGATAGTTCGCTGCCTGCGCGGGCCAATTCTCTCAATGGAACAACTCAGCCACGGACTGACTGGCTTAATTGTAGTTCCTACGTCTCTTCTACTCGAGTTTCGTTCAGTCTCTCTCCTCCAGTCTCGCTCTACCTTTCTCTCGTCCTCTCTCTCTCTCTCTCTCTCTCTCTCTCTCTCTCTTTCTCAATCCCTTCGTCACTCCTTTTCTTCTTTCTTCGCGTGCTTCTACCGTTTCCACGCTACCGATCATTTTCTCGAGCTCCACGTCACGAACACGTACTACCATACCGCGTAGAGGTTGAAACAGGGTCGTTCCGATTCGGATCGAGCGTGCTCCGAAGGAGTAGCTCGTCCTTCGAGGAAAATGAAATTTTCGTTGGCTTTGCGAATGATTTTTAAAATTTACTTGGTTCCCCCAGGGGTCTGGTAGTTCGCACCCAGATACGGGTATGGCGTACTCTGGATGGCCGAACCGAGGCGGGGGCGGGTGAGCGCCATCGTCCTCCTAACACCGTAAACTCCACACCTTCGCAATTCCTTCACAAAGTGCAGCGAAGGTAACGTCAGGGTCGGGGAACGGGAGCCTGGTCTATAAAGCCGGACTGTGAGGAACTAACCTCTCTGAAACACACGGGGCACTTTTTCTCGTATTTCTGCTCCCTTGTACTTGATTCCACTAGAACCACTCAGTTGTAATCTACTATTACCAATTCACTGTATGGGTCTTACATTAGTACCCCTAAATTTTTCGTTGTATCTACTGCTAAGTCATTGTCTTGCCAAACTTCATTGTAGTATACATATTATTACTCACTGTCTAGGTGTTGAGTACCGTCCTCAACATTAAAGTGCTTGCCCTTTATTCAGTAATAGAATTTCATTCGTAGGCGCCGGGTCAGCCCTCTTTCTTTCTTACTCCCGGTGAAAAACTGAAAGAAAGAAAAAGAAGAGCTTTTAACTTTCCTCGACAATAAGGCGTGATTATTGTAACGAAGAAACGATAATGCGAATTTACAGGACAAAATGATCGCTCGACGGGGACGTTTGCCCGAGCCATTTGGTCCGTGTGCTACGCACCGCGGGCTTTTACGCGCGCGTGCGCGTACGGCGTCGCACGGTTGGAAAGCGATCGCGAAGTAATCGCTCGAGATCCGGCATTAACCCATTCCACTTTGTCGCGTGCGCCTCCCACCATTCTCTTCTCGCCTTCCTCGTTCCTCTTCCTCTACCGCGTTTCCTCGTTTCTCGCCTCTACCCCTCGTCCGATTTCTCCTACCACCTCTCCACCCTCCCTTACCATTCCAACCACCCTTTCGCCACCATCCCACGCTCATCCCCGAGTCACAGGCGCGCTCTCCCGCACCTCGCCTTTCCTCCGCAATTTTTCCGCCACATTTGCCTTTGTCTCGCGACAACAATGCATCGCGTCTACTGCGATGACATAAAAATATGTGCGCCAATGTCTCCCTCCTCCTCCCACATTGCTTTCTGGCCCCCTCTCTTTTTCTCTTTTTCTCTTACCATCATTCTCCACTTCTTCCGTTCTCCATCTCCTTCTCGCTCTTTCCGCCGTCCTCTACCCCTTTCGCTGATTCCCTTCGTCGTTCAAACCACCCCATTTTCCACCTTCCTGGTCCCGCAGTCACACGTTCATCCCCCTCGTTTCTGTCTCCTCGTCGTACGTGAATTATGGCAAGTTCCGCCGACTTCCTGAAAATTTGTATCAATTTATTTCGCTCGAACGAACGTGGCCCCCGTTTGTCCGAGGGATGGTGAAACGAAAATATGGATCGGACACATTTTTTGACCTGCTTCCTCAATTTTACTCATTCCGTTTGTGAATTTTGCACATTCGTCGGTTCCTCAGTCCTATCGTTCGCATCTTTCCGCCGAACAAAACTCCGAAAATTGGCGTGGCAATCGTTTACCAAACGAAGTACCCAATTTTCTTTGCTGTCCGTTATAAGACACGAAATTCGTTATCCTAACGGTCACAATCCCTGCTTCTCGCAATCTTACGCGAACTTCGTATACAGGGTGACCAAGACCACCCGTATCAGCCAAATATTTCGAAAACTGAGCGCAGCAGACAAAAATGTTTCAGACGAAAGTTGTAGGGTTTCAAGTAACGCATTATGTAGCAATATAAGTATGACCTTGAAGAATGTTGTCAAACTCATGTAAAAATCAACTTCAAATTTTTAAATAGAAACCGCCATTTTTCATTCCATATTCGTATAGCCTGTGCCGAGACGTTTTCAAAACACTACCTATTTTTGTCCTCTGCATAAGCCATTTCCAAGATAAGAAGCTTCAAATTTAACGTACCGCCGGCATTCGCATTACCCGATGTACACCGCGAGGAGGTTGCTCGGTCGGATTTGTACATCACAGTGGCCCTAAAAAGGGCCAATTTTGTGTTTGTGTACGTTACGTTGTGTGTTGTTGTGTTTTTATCCGACCGAGCAACCTCCTCGCCGTGTACATCGGGTAATGCGAATGCCGGCGGTACGTTAAATTTGAAGCTTCATATCTTGGAAATGGCTTATGCAGAGGACAAAAATAGGTAGTGTTTTGAAAACGTCTCGACACAGGCTATAAGAATATGGAATGAAAAATGGCGGTTTCTATTTAAAAATTTGAAGTTGATTTTTACATGACTTTGACAACATTCTTCAAGGTCATACTTATATTGCTACATAATGTGTTACTTGAAACCCTACAACTTTCGTCTGAAACATTTTTGTCTGCTGCGCTCAGTTTTCGAAATATTTGGCTGATACGGGTGGTCTTGGTCACCCTGTATATCTAAGCAGAGATAATTCCCACGGAGAAATTGGTGCTGTACGGGAGAACAGAAGCGAGAAAGTGAGTAAGCAAAAGAGACAGAGAGAGAGAGAGAGAGAGGGAGAGAGAGAGTTGGAGAGTGGAGAACGGAACCAATGGAGCAGGGAGAACTCCGGAGAAAAGGGAGCGCACGAAGGGGTAAAGGAGACGACGGTGAGGGAAGGAGAGGCGGAAACGGTTATTGTCGCGGACACCTGTGCCCCCTTTCAGCATTTCCCTACCCTTGAAGGTAGCCGGCGAGTGTTGAAAAGGGGCGACGGGGAGGGATGAACGTAGAGGGAATGGTGAGGGGATGAACGAAGAGGGAGGAACGAGACCGCGAGAATATTGTTCCACGACTCCATCGGCCTCGGCGTCGGCGTCGGCATCGGACCCGTCGCCGCCACCGGAGCCGACGCCAGGCGTCGTAGTCGCCGGAATTTTCGTCGGATGCTCGAACAATGAGCATGCAAATGATCGGCCGAAGATCGATATCGGTACCGGGGGTGCGATCAGAATTTTCCCGCGGCCTCGCGCACCGCCTGCCATCACGAGAGCGAGCGGATGAAGTGGGGCGGGGGTAGATGGAGGATGGTGGAAGGGGATAGAGGGCCCGAACCGACTAGGGGTGGGCGAGCTGCCCCCGGGAGACAAAAGGGGGCAGGCGCCGCTTGACAATGGCCCGCTGGCATTACGTATGCAGGCGCAGGGCTCCGCTCTTTTCGAATTCGTTGCATTCTACCTCTGCCTTTCCGCTCGGCCTCCCTGCACCCCTTCGCCACTGCCACCTTTACCGCCTCTTCTTGTCCGCCTCCATCTCTTCTCCACCTCGTGCACCCTCTCCGAGAGTTGGTCCTGAACCCCATTCGCGACCCCCTCTCTTTTCGATTTCTCTCTCTCTCTCTCTCTCTCTCGCTCTCTTTCTCTCGTTTCTTTGGTCCCCCTCTTTCGTTCGCATCCACCCACGTCCCAGTCCCGGTCTTCCTTCTGGTCCTGCTCACTCGCGTCTTTCTCACCCCCCCTTTGAATGTCCTGACTCGCTCGGTCCATTCTACAAATTGCAATCGCCAGTCCGTTCCACATCCTCTCTCGCACCTTTTTTTCTCCTCTCTCTTCGTTCGTCCGCCTTTCCCCTCGTCCTCCCTCTCATTTTCGCATTCTCTTCGGCTCCTTTCTTCTCGCGACCCTTCCACCCACCGCGGAAGCGTTAATTGCTCTCGGCCAAGAGGAATATTACGTGCCCTCCGATCGTCCATCGAAATTCTTCGAAGGGTTCAGAGGGATGGAGGTAGGTAGGAAGGCTCTTTTGATTGTTTCCTGTGGAGGCATCGTCGGTCGTTTTAATTTCCGTTAGTGCGGTACTGGAGTAAGATGAACCGTAGGATAAACGTTACCGATGATATTTTGCGGGTACATTATCGATTTGAAATAATTAAATAGAATGTAGGTTGCGTCACGAATTGCAAGTGGAAGCCCCACCCTGGTGTAAGATTATTACGCGCATCGTTAAAAGTTTAACTCTAACGACGTGACTCGGGTCGGTCGGTTGGACGCCTCCCGAGGACTCGTTAATCATCGAGGATTCCCCTGAGAAGCAGAACGAGGGCGGTAAAAACAACGCGAGAGACGACGATTTTAAAATTCATTCGTTACCCCGAAAATTTACATTTTCCCGCGGTACGATCGACGGTTCGGTGGCGAGCGTGCCGCGAGCCGCGCGAGACATTAATTGCTTTTGATGCGAACTCATTAGTAGAGGCGACGCGGGTGCCGTCCCGCCGCGAATGCTCGATTACACGGTTCAGCGGGAAGCGGCCCGTCGCGGAAAAGTGTCAGACGTACGCAAATTTTCCACCACTGACGCAATCGTCACAATCAGCTGACTGTGTTCTACGCTCTAAATAACACCCGATTCTCCTGTCCAAATGGCGCGTTACATCGCACGTCATCCCATTATATCCCATTATCGGCGCATCGGTTAATTAAATCCTTCGGCGCATTAACGTCGAATTACATTTGGGAATGGGAGAACGTGGGAGGAGACAGGGAGAAATATACACGATGTCTATTCCAATAGAATCGTATCTCGTGCGATTGAATAGTAATGACAAAATTTCATTTTTAGTTTAAATTTACAATCATTTGAAACGTTCATACGAATGGACCGATTAGAAACATTCAAGTTTACTTCACCTCTTTAATACCTACCTACATTGTTCACGCGAAAATATTGACAAATATACAGTGTATAGAGCAATAATTATTTAGTTATGTATGGGTGCATGTAGAGCAGGTGTAATTGAAATATGTGGGAGAGAAAGAGAGCAAGGACGAAGAGAGCAGAGCGACGGAAAGAGAGTGGGAGGGATAGAGAGGGTCGTAGCGGTGAGAAGAGGGCGGGAAGAGCGGCACATAGAATCTAAACTGCACAATGGCCGGTAATATCGAATGCTAGAGAGTTGGCGTGCTCGCCGGCGGGCACTATTCAATGCAATAATTATAAATTGGTGTCTTTCAGGGTAGGCGGCAAATCGACTCGGTAACGAAGCCATTGCAGTCGCATCCGCGTAGTAACAACTTTTGCGGTGCTTCTGGCCTGCGTCCGCACCGACTCTCCGCGTGACGTTCTCTGCATCTACGACGGGCGTCACTTTTCCTCAGTGACGTCCTTCTCGACATCAAAATCGCGAGAAAGTAGTCGGACCGATGCGAGAGAAAGTAAACTTTTCCAATTCCATGAAAAATTTACTTCTTATTTGCAAAATAGCGAATGGAATTTCCTTTTCATTCAGTCGAACTCTTTACCCTCCCTCTGCAACTACTTTGCAATGTATCGATATTGACGATATTTCCAATTTTCCTTCGTATCGTCTCTTTTACTTGCAAACTTTTAGATTCCGCTGCTTAATACCTCTGCGTAATCCTTTGGCTAGGGTGCATCCTCCTTATACCGAAGCTCGAGGAATTAGCGACCGACATACGCGGGCACAGTCATTACAGGTTACACGAGACACGTGACTAGTTACATGCACCGCCTCCGGTGCGCTCGCAAAGCGTGGGGATAGGATTGGGGTGAGGAAGAGGATAAGATGTATAAGGAGGGAGGGAAACGCGTGGCTTAACAGGGTGGTAAGGCGCTCTCGCGAGGAACCGCGGAACGCGGCAGAGAAGGGTGGCAGAGCCGCAACCATAGCCGCCGCAACCACCACCCCCGAAGGCAGTTACGAACTTAATGAAGCTGTTTTCCGTTTAATTAGAATCCTACCGTGATCCTTCCATTCTTAGGCGGGTCGCCGTGGTTAATCCTTTCTCCCCCACCGGCGGCGATATTAAGACGCCAGGCCGTTCCTTACAAAGGCACGGTGGGAGGATGGGTGGGAGGAGGTGGAACGAGTGAGGAAGAGGAGGAGGATGTGAAGGAGAGGGACGGCACAATATCGCCACCGCCGCGGTACCGCGGCTATATTCACTCTGGCCTTTATGCACTCGGAAGCTACTACAAGAAACGTGGCATGCATCGCGCACACGCTTATTTACACGCTTCGCATTCTTCACCATGTAAATCCTCTAATCCCTCTTCTTCATCTTCTTCTCTTGTGCTTCTATCTCTTTCTTGCCCCTTTCGCTCGATCGTTGCAGGTCCACAAATTGACGATTCCGGTGCACTAAAGACACTTGTATTTGCGAGCAATAGATAGAATGGTGACACGCGCGAAATCAAGAATTTTTGCGGTGTCGCGTGTCACGTCTTATCTTTTGGATTGAGGTGCGATCGGAGAGACGTAGATCCACAACGGGGATTTAAATTTTTAGGAAAAAAGGAGGGCCAATTCTAAGGCGGAGACGGCACGAACTAGTCAGCAGTCGTGGTCTTCGTCGTCGTCGACGTCGTTGACGGTGGCGGTGGTGGTGGCGGCGGCGGCGGCGGCGGCGGCCATGCCGAGGGGCCGGCGCTCTTTTATTTCGAAAACAATGGAAGGGCGCTTTGTTTCAGGCATTGTCAGGCGGACAGTAACGCGCGCACAAAAGTTATAATGAAACGCTATTTATTTAAATGTATAGGTGCCTCGGTGCCACCTCCCTCTCTACCGTGCCTCCTCTTCTCCTCGTCCACACAATATTCTCTCTCTGTCCCTCTCTCTATCTGTGGATTTCTGCACTTGTCTTTTCTCTTCTCTCGTTCCTCTCCTTCTCTTCTCCATCGCTCGTGAGCGTAAGTATACACACCGAGCCGTTCTTATTCCGTATTCTTTTATCCTTGCTATCACATTTACGGAGCTATTCTTTCCGTAGCAATTGTCTTCTTAAGGCGATATAGGTGCGCTCCGACTGGGACACGATTTCACATTTGCGAACTAAAGGAATCGAGAGATCGTATATCGTCTTCGCGTGGGTTGGGTGGGTGAGCGAAGAAAGGAACATCGCGGTGTTGGAAAGACATTATCCTGGTGCCGGCTTACGTATCCGCCCCATCCAACAATTAGATTTATTTATTTGTCCATAAAAAGTTTTAGAAGCAATCTTAATTAAAACTATCGGGAAAAAAACCATATAGGTGATAGTAAAAATTGTTCAAGTACAAATGAAACAATCAGCTTCGATCGAAATTTGTGTTCTTTTCCTTTTTAATCGCCGAAGAAAATTTTTCATAGTCGCCGCACGTCTATTTGTTTTTACGTCGCAGCCGAAGAGCAAATAGTACGCGAGAAAATGGTTAAGCTAGTAACGAGTTATATTGACGATACAATAGGCATGGTAACTTGATATCAGAATGGGGGCCGTACGATTGGTTCGAACGAGCAAGACCCTTTAGCAGGCGAACGAAAGACGCGACAAAGATTATCTGTTATATTAGCATAACCTTTCCAATCGGAAGATTTAATTCCGCAATTAACCCACAATAAATTTATCTACGCCGCTTTAAATACCAGCGCGGACAGGTTCCACTTATCAAATTAAATTCTTCCGCGAGCCACTCGAATCGAGCGTCACCGCGGTGACGTACATCGAGATCGATTCTATACAAAAAAAAAGGAAAGGGAAAAGGAAAAAAAATATGGAAAATCCGTAAAAATAAATCCGGTCCACTTTCACGAGGTACTCGCGAAAGGTACTCGACCGATTATTCTCGGGATTACGGGAGGACTTACCGCGCGATAACAAGCGAGATTAGAAGGAGAAGTTTGTGCGAGGGTAGAAGGAAAAGAAGGGAGGAGGTGAAGGGTGATGGACGATCGCATAGAGCACGGAGACAATAACGATAATTATAATCGCATCCGGAGACCCCGCATAAACGAATTGCAATTAGATACCTCGTCCGGGCGCGGGTTAAATCGTAAATTGCGCGGGCCCGTTCGACGAAAGGAGAGACAACGACGGTCCGACGGTGCTTAATAATTCGTTTCCTGTGCCGCGCGGAGTCATGCGCTGAAACGATCGGCGAAATTTCGCGTTCCATCGAGTTCTATATGTTAGGCCATTGGCAATTCCGATAAAATATCGTTGGAGGACAAGGCTCGATTGTGACTGGCGAGAAACGTTTGCGATCCGTGCAAGAGTGCGGAGGTGTACCGGTAGAATTAAAAAAAAGAGCAAGTTGAACGAGAAGGTCGCGTCGTTTTTATAAAGCCGCGCCGATACGAATGGCCAATGCGCTTTAAACAATTGTCGCGCCAATAACGAACGATTTCGCCTGATTTGCATTATACCGGGCATTTGGCCCTTTTATACGGAGCTACAAATCGTAAAACAGTTTTACGCGTTTCGCAGGAGAAGGGAGGGGTGGAGTGAACCGAGGGATTCGCCTGTATCGGAGAACAATTCGCGAGGAAAGAATGGCGGCGTGCGCTTATAACAAATTACTGTTATTAATCTTACACTTTGGAATCGGGTCGTCAGACGGTCGATATTATTTTCATTTCGTAAAAGGAACTTGATGAAGCTGCAGTCGCTTCGCGACATTCTGTGCGAAATTACCACGGGCCTGCAAATATAAATAATTCAATTGTAGAGTTCTCGTAACCCAGTCCCTAAAAACTATTATCTCTTCTAAGGTAGAAACGCTTGAATGTCCTGAATCTTGACGAGAATAATGGATCAATTCCATTAGAAGGAAGTCTCTCGTGCCTTTGGTCTTCATCGTCTACCACGCGCTCACCTCCACGATCTCTCTTCTCCCCGTCAGCTCCGGCAGTGAAGCCGCAATGGCGATCGATGCAATTTATCAGCGTCGGAGTGGCGGGCGCCGGGCACCAAGCGGCACTCGAAATTACGCCCGCGGAATTTCGCGACAATGCCCGCTGGAAGCTTCCATCGCATTCCGTCGCTTTGGCCGTAAGGCCGTTGGGCATACCCGCGATTGTCACGCGCGCGCGAGAGACGCAACGCGTCCTATCAGCTCCCTATTTCTTTCTGCTTCTACGTGAGAGCCGATAGAATGGAAACTCATTTACGTTTTCATTCTTCGTCCCTCCTTTCTGCTTCTCCTGGTCTCTCTCTCTCTCTCTGCCTCTCTTCCTTCCTGTAAGCGACCTTCATTTTATTCGCTTACCGAGAAAAGATTCGACGTGTTGCAACGACGCGAGAAGAAGAGAAGTGGAGGAGGTTGGGGAGGAACTGGTCGTCGGGTTCCTTTTCAATACGTCGAATGAATCAACAACGATGATATCGAGGGACGTCGATAACAATGGACCCTCGCCCGATTTGGTTTCGGTACGTACGCGGGGGCGGAAGATGATCGTCCGTCGCGACGTCTCGTAAGAGCTCGTGGGTCGACTCAAGGAGAAGAGCTCGTAGTTAAATGTCCGAGGGATCCCGCGGTCCGTCGTCGTCTTCTTTTCGGGGGCTTTGACCGTCCAGGACGACGGAGTCGAGAGGTCGTGGCAAATGAGGGGGAGAATGACGAGGGGACGTTTTTTTCGAAGTCTCTTCGATAGTCGTAGATGTGGCGGTAAAAGATGTTACTTTCCACTTTTTCACAAGTCTCCTCGATTGGAACGATCTTCTCGCTTTTT
The DNA here is from genome assembly GCA_944319695.1 of Tiphia femorata. NCBI lineage: Eukaryota > Metazoa > Arthropoda > Insecta > Hymenoptera > Tiphiidae > Tiphia > Tiphia femorata. Next base: position 11,901,230 of record OX090896.1, on the reverse strand, counting down.
TTATTGTTTACGTAATACAACGCTCGTGGTCCGTATTTCCCGCGTCATCTGCGGGATGGAAAAATATTTATGAGACAGTCCTGAAGTTTCTAGTATATTATAACTCTTATCGATGTTAAACAGTGGATAAGATTGTAGCGCGCGCTACATCGGGAGGGGTGACAGTGGCCCTTACCATTAGCGAGTAAAATAAATGAGAATTGGAGTTTTCGTAGGTTATTTATATATAAGATCTATTCGTTCGAGGCATATCTTTAATATTGCTCACTTCAATCGTTTAAGAATTCATTTAACAGTGTACTTATTGTGTTCTGAAAAGTTCTTCGTTGATCTTAACATTCGTGTCGTATACCGATTTATTATTAATCACTGCGAGTTGTGACTCGACTACGAAGCAGGTGAGCATGCAATAGTAATTTAAATAAACTCGTTAATCTCTCCTTATCCGATAGCCTACGACAACAATAAATAACGCGATAGTTCGTTTCTCCTTTCGTGCGAGACTGCGTAGGTGCCGTCCCGTTAGCATGCCATCAGGGGCCGAGTGGTGGGAGATCGAGCGCTCGCGGTGGGGTGAAGCGCGATCGCGAAGCGGCGATCAGTTTCGTGCCGTGCGCGACGCGAGAGAGTTCGTTGATGTCTGTGCGGTCCGTCCCTTCTCACGATCTCTCGTAATCTTTCTCGACACGCCGCGATACTTCGCAAATAACAACGTGTGCAAGCTAAATAATTATTTCGAAGACACGACGTGACGCAAAACGAAGGATAGACGGAGTGCGCGTTTGTCTCTTAATTTACCGAGTGAAGTTACTCACGAGTGGAATACCAACAATTGGATATTTCCGCGCTCAGGGATGTCAAAGTGTTCCAACGACAATACGTACGAAAATAATTTCTCGGTCTGGCCCTGCTACAGTGTTCGAAAATAATACAGAAGAAGATTCGTGAAAACCGAATGAGTAACGCGAACTTTTGCGTTCTAAACTATCAAGTGTACTAGAGAAGAAGGCATACCGGTTACACTTCCGTGTCACAGGAGAAGGTACAGTAGCCAATCCACTTCCTGCGGTGACAGGTAGCCAAGCGACGTACTGCAAATAGACCAGTTCTCGATACGATTCGATCTTCGATCGCGCGGATCGTCCGATATTAAATCGCAAATCAAAATGGCGCGAGTGGGTTAACCGTGTTCGCGAGTGTAATCGGAAACGTAACTTCTCGTTAGCGCGTCAGGTGTGCTTATTTGCCGCGTAAGCGTGCTGTGTATCGAAAGTTAAGTAAAGAGTGAGGCGTATCGCGTGCGACGAAGTGGTACCGCGTGTGCGTCAATTATGGGGTCTCGGCAATGATACCTACTCCTCTGTGTTCTTGCTTCTGTAATATCGAGTGTCGATCGCGCAATGATTTAGAGAATGCGCGTGGGCGCGCGCGCACGTAGTTGCGTGTGACTGACGCAGTGACGCGCGGACAATGCACGGAATTTCGGTTTTGAATTTTGCGTGACGTGACACACGTCGCGCCCGGTGGATGTAGTGCCGCGGGATTGCAATGACGTTTGGCTTTGACTGAGTGGCCGTTAGAGTGCCATATCTCTATCACCCGATGGTGGGACCTGATTTATGTTGCCGTGTTCCAAATTTCAACGCACGGGAACCTCCAAGCTCGCCCATCGACCACGGTGAGTGCATTTTTGCATTTTTTCGGTCTCGCTCGGCCACCTCGCGTGGGGCAACACCCCCACCCCCATCCCTCTTCCTCCGTCTGCTCCGTCCCTCATCCTTCACCCTCCGCTTTGTATTTTTACTTTTCGTTGTTTCTCGACACGTTTTATCTTTCTTTGTGCTCGTTACGTCATTGACATTATAATTAGCATACGTTGTTAGTTTCATATTTAAAATTGCAGTTCTATTCTTGCTAATTTACTCTCCGTATATTTTTTGCGCTTTTTCCATTCTGTCTTTTGTTCTTCTTCGTCCATAGTCTAACGACGCATTTATATCGTATTATAAAATGTTAAATTGCAGATTGTTAATAATAGCGAGATACGTACAATTTTCTCATAATAATTCGAAGTCTTTGGAAGAGAATGAATACAAATAAGAAAATCTTCGACGATAAATATACATCTACCTCAAAATGCAATTATACCAAGGAGCGATAGAACGTGGACAGAATTTTTCACTCTACTCGATACGACGATGTTCAAATAAAAATTGGTTCGAATCTTCCTTCGCATTGTAAAAGAACGAAAAATCCGTCAACAAAGTGGCGACACGAATAATCGATAAAATCGTAAACCTTCTAAATCTGCTCTGAGGCTGAGTCGGTGGGGACCGGGTGGGTCTTTCGCAATGTCGCCCGTCAGCGGCTAACGAAATAAAATTCCATTCGTTATCCAATCTCCGCTGGGCTCGTATCCTGGGACGATACAAAACGGATACACACAACTGTAGAAATAGAAATTCTCATCCCCGGGTGTACGCGAGCGCGTGCGTTTGAAAAGGCCCGCGAATCGCATAAAAGCCTCATCAGAACAATCTCTCGAATATCCTCGTTCAATGCTCGATGGCGAACGATGCCGTGGGACGGAGGAAGACGCCGAACGACGAGGAGAGAATGGAGGCGGGCGCGGAGGACGACGACGGTGGCGAAAAGGAGGAGGACGGCCGTAAATGTGAGGGACGCGGATAGGATGGAAGAGAGGAGGAACGCATAGGGGATGGAATGGAAGGGGGTGGCTCGGAGAAACGGTGGAAGGGGCCGATAGATGAGGAAGGTGGAGGAATAGGAGCAACAGCGTAGGGCTGGAGAGAAAAGTGGGGGGCGTAAAAGGGCTACGGAGGAGGAGAAGAGGGTGGTGGAGGTGCCGTTGGATGAAGCGAGTGGAAAGGTGCAGAGAGTGGGCTTGAGGCTCGCAAGAGGGGTAAGGGGTGAGTGAATGACTGGAACGAGGAAGAGACGATGGAGAAGGCGGGGGTGGAATGAGGAGGACGGGAGGAAGAGGTGCCGTGAGTGCAGGGGTGGGCAACATAAAAGGCCAGCAACCCCTATTCCACGCAGGCTTCAATTGTTTCGGGCAGGCAGCGTTCATTTGTTTTTCTTTGCGTGCGCTTTTGCACGCTCCTCTCCCCACTCCCGCCCTGTGCCTCACTTCGGCCCACCCTTTCACCCTCCCACCCTTCTCTCGCGTCCTCGTGCTCGTCGCGCTTCCATCGTTTCTCTCATCGGCGCGCGCTCCTCTTCGCTCTAGTCCACGGTCACCCGTCTCAGCACTTTCCATCCCAAGTCCCTCTCTCCCTACTCTTTCCACCCTTTTTCGCGATTTTGTTCGCGCCACGCACGTCAAGCGTAGAACGTGCTCTCTTCTCTTATTCGTTTCTCGCTTTTATTCCTCTTACTTCTCTCGGTCTATCTATGCCTCTCTCTATTCTTTCGTCTATCTTCGTAGAATTTCTTCTTCCGCTTTTGTTCTCTCTTTCTCGGCTTTGGTCGCTGGCCACGCGAGGTGTATTAAAATTGACTATTGTTGTCTTGGATGGGAGAATGTGGAGGAGAGGGAGAAAATAGGGAGAGGGAGGGTAAGTGAGGGTAAGGTAGGTGGAGAACGAATGGAGAAGGGGTGAAGAGCGTTGGGTAAGGGGTGCGTGGGTGAGTCGTGGCAGGGACGGTGGTCTTCAATGCGATCGCGAGAATTACGCTCCCGAAGCTTTTGAAATAATATCCTCTCGACGTCTCACCCTACGCGCCCGTTGTAACGCTTACGTGGGGTGTGCGAATGCCTGTGTGCGCGGTACAAACAACCTATCCAGTCTTTCGTTGCGTGCGAATTCGCTCGCGATCGCTGCTCGACGTTAAACAGCGAAAAGGGGCGAAAGACGAGGTGAAGGAGAAACAGAAGAGAGAGAGAGAGAGAGAGAGAGAGAACGAAAGGAGAGCACGCGCGGCACCCACCTGTGTGCGTGTATTTATTCGGAGGTAAACACGGGCGCGCAACGTGGGCGGAAGATACCAGAATCTGACGCGTCCCTGCACGTGAAGTTGTAGGCGTGTGTCGCGCGTTAAGATCTCTCGGGTTGACGTTGTCGTGCAGTGGTGGTGGTCGTGGTGACGATTCAATCGCCGTGAATAGCATGCGTCGAGCCTTCGCGAGGCTACGATTTTGCGTACGCTTCGTCTAATTTCCGATGTGACGGAATTTCAACGAGACACGCGTGTCTCCGAACATTTCGGTCGTTTCTTCCTTTTTAGTAACGCCTTCAATGTGAATTTATTCGCCAGGACGTGCAGGGTAGTTCTCTCACCATATTTACATCTGCTTTTTAACCGCTGTAATATTTTACGACGCTTCCAAGTGATCATCCGCTCGATGGATGCGATCGGTCGATTAGACGGTGCCATCTGCAAGCGTGAAATTTCGGGCGTTTTTATCCGTGTCGACCGCAGCTGCTGCACGTGGCACGATAGTTCATCGTGTATTAGAGGTTTGTAAACAGAAGCGTAGAAATTGATGGAGCGTTTATCGGTTGCAGGGAGCAGGTTGACGAAGGTACATCGCTCGTTCTAATTCAAAATCAAACGTACAATTTTAGATCGTAGTTTTCAAACGTATTCTCGAATAATTATTCCTGTAACACAGCGCGCACCTCGTGAATAGCTGAATAATTAAAATAGTATTTCTATCCTCGCACTTTCCATATCACCCAAAACGCTTTGCTATTGACCGAGTTAAGCGAGAACGATTTGCCAGAACGTGATGTTACGTCAAAGGTGCCCTTTCTTCGCTAATGCACTTACAATTTCGTGGATTAATACTCATAGATCTCGCAACGACTCATTAGACGCGATTCAGATGACGGCAGCGCGCGTGTCGCCGAGGTGCCGAGAGCGCGCCTTTTCTAACCTCGTTCCTTGCCGTCTCTCCCACTTCGTCTGACTTTACTCTTTCTCTCTTTCTCTCTCTCTCTCTCTCTGGCTCGCAAACGGTGGTGCGATGGTAGGTGCAAGAGCCGTAGAGAAGGTGTGTGTGTGAGAGAGAGCAAGCAATATCGATCCCTCGGCAACCGAATCGGCCGTGCAGCAGGATGTCCCTTGGCGTTGGATGCGTGTGCGAATAAATCGTGGCTTCGTTACACGCGACTCGAAGGCGGCAAACAAATAGGGTTAATTCCACGTGCGCGCCCGGTAGCCTGAATACGTCGTTTCCGAATGGAGGTAATTCCGGTGACAATGTGGCCTTTGATTTCATAGAACCGCACGGTTGAATGACTACCTCTCCCCACTTCGTCTTCCTCCTCATCCTCCTCCTCTTTCTCCTCCACCTCCGCTACCGACGTTCTCCACCTTCTCCACTTCCATCTCCACTTCCACCACCTCCACCTTCGCCATCCTCGGCCTGCCTTGCCTTTACCACCCACCCCCTCCTCGTCGTCGTCCAACAACCTCCACCTTCCCCTCACCTCGACGTCCCTTCAACTCCGCGAAAACCCTCTTTCCATCCTGCTGCAAGCGAATATACATATAATAAAGTAAAGTCAGCCACCGCCAGCTACGGCCAAGCCGGGCGAAAGGACTTTATTCAGTAACTAGCGATTCATGCGAAATCGTGAATCCGTTTCTACCCGACTTCGTTCAACCCCCACCTACGTTCCTCTCCTCTCGTCTACTTCTCTCTCACCGCTTCGTTCCTTCCTCGACCACCACCCGACTTCCTTTTCATCCTTTCCTTCTCTCGTTGCGAGAAATATCTCTCTCTCTCTCTCTCTCTCATCCTCTCTTGCACCCTTTTCTCACGTTCTCGAACTCTTCTCTCCATGAAGCTCCTCGGTACCACCCCCTATTCCCCCGTTCGACTCCGTGTCGGACGGAAATCGCGAATAGCGACTTTGTTGGGTTATAACGACGTATCGATTAGACCCGGAAGGCGTAGGGCGTAGAACGAGATCGAAAGGTTCTCGGGAGATGTCCTCGAGAAGCGTTCACTTTCCAATTTTGTGGGGGCAGCGAATTTTCTTGGATTCAAATGCGCGGCACACGTTATCGATTGCTTTTGGAGAATTTTGTCCAATTAATCGATTCTGCTAATTGGACCGTTTATTTTGAAAGTCGTGTAAATCCATTTAAAACAAAAAATTAACTAGTTATAAATAAAAAGGTTACACTAAACTGATCACAAATCATGTTATGTCTCATTTTTGAAAAAAATAGACCTACGCCCCTTTCAAAATAAACGGTTCGATTATCCTCTTTCTCGATTATACGTACGCTTGTTCCAGGAAAGCTAATTTAAATTGTTTATTTAACCCATTGCCGTACACTTTTAGAAGCCGCAACTTTTTATAGCTGTAATTTGCCTGCATGTCGCCAAAAAAATGGACGGTTATAGCCGTCGTTTGCGGCAATGGGTTAAAAACTGCCCATACTTGTCACAGATTTCGTACGTGTCGAAAAATAGTGCGCGTAAGCCTATAAGTGGGTGGAAATTTGAGGAATGTAAGCAAAATCGAGGGGTACGGTAGAGGCACCCCCGAAATGAAAAAAAAAGGTGTGATCGTAACGATATAGGCGAAAGAAAGGGAAGCAGCAGTGGGTCGGTATGCTTCACCGCGTCGAGGGTGAATGACGAAGGCGCGGAGTTTAAATAAATCGCTTCGCGAAGCAAACGAGCGAATGCTCTTTCCCTAATGCATGGAGGAACGTATCGCAGCGGGTAGCAAATCTACGTATTATGCAGAACGGTGGAGAGAACGGATCCTCTCGCGGTTTGTCCACGCACGCGCCCTCTCGATACTTATTGACGCTCGTTCTCCACCTCCGACAGGATAAAAGGAGAGGTTATTATTTCAGCTTGATGGAGGGTGGGCGCGCGCGAGTCTCGAGGGTTTCGAAGACTTTTTGGTTAGAAGTAGGGGAGAATGCGAGCAAGGGACGCGAGGTGCGAGGATTGAAGGACGAATTCGTAGATGTCGTCGGTGCCTTGATGGATGGTCCACCCGAACAAAAGTGCGATAACCTTCAATTTGTAGGACGCTTGGAACGCTTTATGAGAGCCCCAGGAAGGAAAATTTCGACGATCAAGATTCTTTCATGTTTCGTTGAGAACAATTCGATCAATGCGAAATAAAAATTTCGTCGGTAGATTAATCAACGCTGTACGATTATTATATTAATTTCGTAAGTTTCCACGGTGAGTGATTTAAAAGTCAGAGGATATTACAGGTGGACCTATCGATCGTTAATTACGTTTCAATTTTACGCGACGATGTCTCGTTGAGCCGGCCGGCGATGCTTTCGCGAACAATCCATAGAGAAGAACTCTCCAAGTGTCATCTACGCATACATTACAGAAATAAATTGTTCGTCCGAATAGTCACGAATGAGCGCCACGTTTCTGTAATTATTGGAGGGACCCTTCAACGGTGACATTACATTTCGATGATTCCATCTTTTATGCCGAATCAGCTGCCATTCTTAATTGTACGCGATGGGTGACGAGCGAAGAAAGAAATCAAGCGTCCTTTGTCGGTTGCGCGATCTATCTCATTAGGACAACCGCGTTGAGAAATTAATTGCTTCGCTCGCTCTCCTACCCTTTTAAAGTTCTTATGTTCTCGCGACATTGTCACGCCTGCGAGCGTTCCTCGGCGAAGATCGTTCGAAGTTATTTTCATCCCCTCTCTACGCTTCTACAGTCACGCGGTCCATCGTCGTCGGATCCGCGAATAAAGAAGAATAAATTTTGTAAACATCTTGTCGCGTGCACGTGCGCACTTTGGTTTAGTCAGACGGCGTGTAGACGATAAAGGGGTGAGGGTAACGGAAGGTGGCACTGGTAGAGGGGCCAAAGGAGGAAGGAGTTGTTGGAAGAGCCGAGTAGAGAACGCGTGTAGTCGACGTCGGTTGGCCAGAAGGAAGAGGAAGAGAGGAAGGGCTAGGAGGGTGAGAGGAGAAGAGTTTTCCCCGCATTCGGGACTCCTCCGGCTTGGAAATATTTCCGAGGATTCAGCGAGTTTATTAAGGCTATTCAGAGCGCCTCTGCTTCTGAGACAGCATTGTGGATACAATTTAGTCTTATTCATCCCTTCGCGGATGTCTAAATATTTTCAACCCCCCTCCCACTTTCGTCCCTTCGGTGAGACTCGCTCGCTTCTTTCCGCGTTACTCCTCTATCTTTGCATTTCTTTTCTCGCGTTCAATTCTCCTCTCTCCTTCCTTCCCGTTCTCTTTTTCTCTCGTGAACCATTCGGACCTTTTTGCTCTCGCGCCCGTGCGAGTGCTCACATTCGAATCGGTCTCTTTCCACGCGTCGTTAGTTGGCGAGGTGCGGCAGCTAATGCGCTTGACTAACGAGCTTCGATCCTTTCATCGCGCTAAGACGCTGCTAACGTATCATAGCGATAGGGTCACATGTGGGTGCGTTTGAACTATGGTAACGTTCATCGTTTCCGTAACGATTTTATTTCGAGGGCTCCTATAATTGTCAATTAGACAATGGGTCTTCTTCATTGAGCAAAACTAGTACGAGGGAAAAATACCAACGAGCGTCTCGCTGGGCGTAGAGAAAAGTATCGAAAGTTTCGAACACGCCTGGAAATTATATATTTAAAAATACCGATGGGATATAAGTCGTTGATTGGGCTTCGGAAAAAATGAACTTTTAGTTCGATATAGGACATAAAAGGTCGATAGTAAAACTCAGTCGTATTCGCGAAAAAGAGGAACGTTCGAGGATGTACCGTGATGACGCGATCATCCGATTGAAGGAGAATTGGAGGTAGACGAGGTTGTTTTGCCAAATTCGCTACTCTTCCTATTCTTCGCCGAAATTTCATCGGTCTAGAAACCGCATTATATCTACTGGATTCTCGATCTCGGCCAACCCAAGAGATTCAACTCTTCTTTGCCTCTCCTTTTGTCTATCTCGTTCTCTTCTATCCATCGTCTTCTTCTCGTCCATTCTGAAGCGTCCGGCCAGAGCCGATACCTCTCTCCTTTACCCTCCGTCTCTCTCTTTACCAGGTGAAATTAATTTTCCAACCCTCTTCTACTTCTGCTCCCTTCCACCGGCTCGCTTCCACTTCCTGCTTCTTTCCTCCTTACGGCCGCACACAGAGACACGAATGCCGCTGCCGCGGCGGACACCGCGATGAATCCTTCGACATCAAACGATTCTTTCTCGAGGCGCGGGTCTCGGGCGGCCATTGTCGCGCTGGATAACGCGTTATGTAAAGCGGTTCCTCCAGCTTTTCCTCTTCCTCCAATTCTCTCCTTCCCTCTAACCCTTCCGCTTCTCTCTCTCTCTCTCTCTCTCTCTCTCTCTCTCTCTCCTTTCTCCTGGACGGTTTCGCACAGTCCCGGACAATCAAAGGAATCCTATCTTCGTTCAACAATACCGCGGCCTCCGCCCGGCCGATAGCTTTGTACGTTCTATACGTAACAACGACGTCGACGTCGTCGTTGGTCCTCGTCGATGACGATGTCGGGATTCTGCGTGAATGGAAGGGACCCCGATCCACGAGAATTGCAAGCCTCGGCCCTTTCGTTACATCGTCCGGGGGTGATGGTGAGCCCTCCTGCCCGTCGACCTCGTGAAGGAGCAGAGCTCGGAAACAAAGAATGGTCCGCTCGCTTTGGTCCATGGCTAATTCTCTCGAATCATGCCGCGGAAGTACGTTAATTCACGCTGCTACGGTTTCACGGGGTTCGTGAATCGTAGAATGGGGTGCCAAACGTTAAAAGATTCAGAGAGGAGGGTAACAGGTGAGGAGAATTTGTTCGTGAAAAATTGTACGAGTAATTCGTGCTCCGATAAGGCGTACATACACAATGATGAATAATGATTCAATTTGTTAAGAGAAATGTAAGTTAAATATGTGCAAGGGAAAACGCGCTGAGTTATGTACGTTTATACTTTGCCTGTTTATTTTCCAGCATTTGATTGACATAATTTGCTCAGAAGCAAATTCGTTTTTTATTCAAATTTTTCTACCTCTTTATAGTTTCATTCCACTTTGGAATAATTAGTATGTTGATATTTTTCGATTGATGCGGTTGGATCGATTGACCCGGATTTCTTTTACATTGATGCCGTGCGATCGCGAAGTCGTTGGACGAGTTTTAATTTAGGACGTACTTTTTGTGCCTGTGCAACGAGTAATAAAAAAAAGGATAAAGGAGAAACGCGACGTACCGTAGAAGTTAGTAAAGATTCGCAAGGTAAAATTGAAAAAGGGGAAGAACCCGCGTTCCTTGTTACGAGCCACAGAGGAATACTTAAGTGCGACAAGAAAGAAAAAAAAATGTAAAAATAATAGGAACATGTCGGTGCTTTGCCGTTCAACGTGCTGAGCAGCATCTATCGACGAAGCGTAGAAAATATGTATTGTAGGGTAAAAACGATGCAAGAATGGTAAAACAGATTTCCATACACCGTTTCGTCTACTTCCTTTCGACAGTTACGACGGAAATTTTCAACGCACCGATTGTCCGGCCAACATTTCGCCGTAACAAATCTCCGTCGAATCTACAGACTACCCCCGAAATGCTCGCATTTGTCGGTCGTTTGTCGAAGTTAACCGTCGTCGAAACGGCGTCCCCGTTTCTCGTCGATGGCACGCCGCCTTTCCGGAAACGGCGTCCACCCCTCCATCTAAGATCCGCGAAACCGCGAAGGGGTGGAAATCTCCACCTCGCGAGCAATTCTCTCCACCCCTTGCCACCCTTCGATCGATCCTCCGTCATATTCTTCTGATAATATTCAATCTAAATTCTACGGCGCGTATTCAGGACGTACTTTCTCGTTGCCAATAGTGCTTCGAGGTCCATTTAAAATGCATTCGGTAGAAAAGGTGGAGAAGGAAAGGAAGAGGGTGAAAGAGATTTTCTGTTAAAAGCACCCACCTCCCGGAGGGATGCATCCGCGCTGTGTATAACGTTACAATGACACAGAATGGACGAGAACAGATAGCGTGCACTTTGAATGCGATATTTATTTCAAAGATAATCGTCGAATCGAAACGTTATGGAAAGTCATGCTTACGCAGATGCAATAATTCTGCTACTACATATTTCGCCTAGAATTCATCCTGGTAATTACGACAGTTTGGGTTAGTTTGGTAAGCAGTCGTGTAAGCGGATTAGTTGCAGAATCGAGTAATGGAACTTCAATGTGTGGGAACGATGGTATTGTGCACAATTGCATTTGTGCATTTATCATCGAGTTCTGCTAACGTTGCTTGCTTTCCTAGAATTGAAATTATTTTATTGTTCTAGTGGCGAATAATTTGTATTTGTAGATTATCTCTGCGATCAAAGTATCTCCAACCAAATGGGTGAATCGGCCGTATATTTCACTCACGACTGAGCATGCAAATATAAAAATTAAATGAAATATCCCTGTACCGTCGACCCGCCGCGCTCCGATTTTCGAGAGTAGACGACAAATCTCCGTATCGGCACGGCCATCGACGTGTGTACCTTTACAAAAGATGTTCTCGAAAATCACGACATGTCGGAACATTATAAAGACACGGTGCATCGTTGTGTGTACACTTTCGAGCCTCCCTCGTCTCTGCGCTCCACCGCATACCCCACATCCATCCTTTTCCCTCACCACCTCCCTCGCTGACGAGGGAGGAACTCTGAGGATCCCGCCACTCTTTGAGTCACTCTCGCTTCGCGCATTGTTTACAGAGTGATGAGTCTTCACACTGGTGCGAGTGCGCTTCTTCTCTCTCTCTCTCTCTCTCTCTCTCTCTCTCTCTCTCTTTCGAGACGCGCTTTTCGTCTTCCTCTTTCTGCCACGCGTCTCCACCCCCTTCACCAGTTTTCTCTCTATCCATCTATCTGTCTCCCTCGGTCCCATTTCATTCCATTCTTCCGCGTTCCCGCCATTGTTCCGTCGTTCCTTTTATACGGAATAAAGTATCAAGCGGCCTGGCACAATGTACCCCTGTCTTTCTGGTCTCCCTTTATCTCTTTCTCTCTTTCTTTCTTTCTACGCTACCGGGCTTGCGCCAGCTCTTTTCTCACTCCCGCCTTTTCCTCCCCCTTCCCTTTCGCCCCACCTCCTCGCTTTCTTTTTGCGAAATCTTTGTGCCGTCGTCCTTCCTCTTCCACGCGGAGCAACGATATCGCTTTGAGCATCAGCGATTGCTCCTCATTCGTCATCGTTCGCATCCTGTCATACGAGCTCGTCGAAAGGAGTCCTCCTTCGTGGAAAGCGCGTCTCAACGTATCGCTACCTAACGATTATCGTTCTCTCATGTCTTCATAGATAAGTTGTTTCGGTGCGACTGCAATGGGCGTTCGTGGCTGAATTTTGTATCTGGTATCTAGACCTTGAGAGGTCCTTGGACAATATTTTTTTTTGTTTTTTAAAGAAGAATGTTTAAGAAGGTATTGTGTCCTGTGCTGAAGGCGATTTCCAATTGAGCGGATAAATAGGAAGAGAATTCTAAGATTATCTTTTTCTTGGTCTTTTGTGAACTGCATTGTATTTGTTTCCTCATTACTGACTTCGTAGTGACCTGGAGATATCGAGAGGTATTTCAAGCTGTAACACGTGGGGTTGCAAAACTTTACGATTTCATTCGCGTTAAAACGAATCGGTTTTACTATCGACCCCTTCTTCCTACTCACTTCGCTATTTCTATCCTTTTTTACCTCTTAGCGGTTCGATGGTCCCCTTCATCCACCTTTGTCGCGTACCACCCTCCTCGTTCTTCTTCCTTCCATTCATTTTTTTTTTCTTCCTTCAATCGATCTTTCTGTCAATTCGTTCCATTCTTCCTTTCCTTCTCATCTATATGGTTAATGTGGATTGCGGAAGGATGTGACCAATAGTCCAAAAGGTCCTTAATTAAGTTTATGTTTTATATTTGTACATAGGTGTATAATTTTTTTTTTTTTAACGAATAAGGCATAATTTAGCAATGCATCTTATCATTCCTCTACTCCCTACCCTATGCTTTCTGCTTAATTTTCGTATGGAAACTTGGGTAACTTCGTTTTACATTCCCCTTTATCATCCCCTTTCTCTTTCTTTATTTTCCCCCTTTTCTTCCACACTCTCTCCCTCTTTTACACTCTCGATGGTACCTTCTTCCACCGTTGTCTTCATCTTCCTTCCATGATCTCAGATGGTTCCAACAGGTACCGCTGAAGAAGTGGATGCTCCCCTTCCGTTCTTCCGGGTCCCGACGGTCGCGCGCATCAGCCCCGTCGGCCGCGTCGTCGTGCTATTTGCTAATAAGAGTCTTTTCAACGTGCACCTGTTCTTTAGAAAAGGCGTCGTCTTTCGTCGTCGTAGCCGTCAGCTGTGGGGACGCGGGTGGTGGGGCACAATTCGTACAATTTAATGCGAGCTGAATGGCCGTATTAATTAACAGACGTGACGGTATGCACGCGAGTGAGTCCTCGCTGTGAGGTCATTCTTCTTATCTCAACGACCGAGTCTTTGGAAAATGACGCGGATCGATGCAAAGAGGTGCTCCGCCGATTGTGCACGAATAGTGTTCCGCGCAGGAAAGGAACATTCCGCGTAAAATATTTAAAATTCAACGGTAGAACACGACGTGGTATTAAGTTTCATACGACTGTATAAAACTTACGTGTGAGGTCCATTCGCATAATTGTGTCTATCATTTCCTTTAATAACCTTGTCTACTGACACTTTGTGACGCGAATAGAAGGGCGAAGGGCATTAGCTCGCGCGCAACCGTTACCAAGTCATCCCCAGGGATGATTTGCCCGAAACGCCACTGGCGATAGAGTCACGAAGGGTGAAAAGGTCCCAGCAAGCGTTCGACCAACGCGTCAAGCGTTCGAAATTAAAACCTCGGATAAAAGTTTCATGAGTCATCAACTTCCTACATCCACAAATAGATCGACACTTACGCTCTTTATCTTTTACCTATTAAACAGCGTTTCTCCATCCGCGGAGAATTATTCACCGTAAATTCTCTTCCGAGTAAACCTTTCCACCCAACGTCTTTTTACCCTACCGTAAACCGGCACGGCCAATGGCATTCTTTCTCTCACCTCGGGTTACCCGAATGTCGCGAGAACGAGTCTTCGCTAATTAATTTTATCAGTTCTTCATCGGCTTCACCGCGCGCCCAAATGACCCGTGGAGGAATTGCGACGAGGGAGGGCAGATCGAATGGGCGCAGGCTAAGCCGAGAGTGGGGTGATGGGCATGGGGGAAGAGCCGCGGCATGAATAACGAAATGAAGAATCGCGGAAACGGGCGGGCGAAGGGGAGAAAGGAGAATGAGGAAGAGGAGCACAGGGGTAGGTGTAGAAAGACACGGGATGCGGGAGAAAGGTGGGGTGGAACCTGCGAAGAAAGCGGGCGGGAGAAAGAGAGGAACTCTGAAGAGACGACGCACACGACGTCGGGGCGCCCGTGCCGGTACATTCACGTACACGACACCGCGTGACGTCACCGCATTGTTAGACGAGCAAGCATTGTAGTCACTATTGTGAGTCTCCGCCATTATTCTAAGACAATCGTCCGACACAATGAGACGGACGGGAGGATGAGTGGGAGCGGACGATTCTCTCACTTTCTCTCTGTCCCTTCTCTCCTCTCTCCTCATCTTCTCTCCCTCCCTCCCCCGCCCTCTCTCCCTTCTCCGCCCGCATTCGTTCTCCTTCTCGCTTTTCTCTCCTTCCTTTCTCCTCTCCCTCTCCCTCTCTCTCTCTCTCTCTCTCGGAACCTTTCTTGGTTATTTCTCTTTCCCCACTTTTACCCCTCTCCTCCTCCTTCAGTTTTTATGCATTCTCTATATGCATACATCGGTGTATACTTCGGCTGCTGCCTCCTTCTACCGTTCTTCCATGTAGCATTCCCGAGGGTACTTACTGTCTTCGCCTTCGTTTGTCTCCTTCATTAGTTCTCTTTTCTATTACACCTTCTTCTCCTTTTCTTTTGATCGTGGGACGTTCGTGTGGGAGACCTTCCGTTAACGCGTGGCGCATTTAGCAAATAAAAACATTTTTCTCCATTGCGTTACTTGGAAAAGCATGACTCTCAGGTGTCAGCACAAAAGCCACGTGTCCTTATTCCGCTGATGGTATACCCGTACGAATAGATAAAACAACGAGCACTCTTCAACAAAATAAAATCCACGTCGTAAGATTTCACGAAGAATCTACTTCCAGTCAACAGGTTTAAAATTTCAACGTTTTAAATCAAAAAATATTGGTGCTTTTTTACGGAGATAATCGCGATAGTACGCATATCGTTTCTCGCTCGCATCGTATTCGATAGAGTGGAAGGTTGTGTGAAAGAACGCAACCGGAGATCGAGTAAGTAGCCCGTGCCGGGGGATGATCAAGAAACGGGAGGAGGCGGGTCCCAGCCGCGCTGAAAGGGTCGTACAATCGAGTCAGCGCAATTAAACAAAGTCGTCCCGCGGGGTCGCGACATCCGCGGATTCTCATTCCACCCTGTTCCCTCCTTCTCACCCTCCTCTTCGCCATCTCTGCTTTCCACTCGTGCTCCCGTACTCCTGTGCCCTCACTCTCGCTCCCTCGCACGCTTAGCTCGTCGCTGCCGTCGTCGACGCCGCCGCCGCCGCCGTGGAAGTGCAAGGGGATGAAAGGCGAACAAGAGAAGTACAGACAATGGACTCAGCGCGCGGTTGTGTTGGTGCCGCTGCATTGTCGCCCGGCATTGTTGCGGCTCGGTTATTGTGTTGCTGTTTTGTGACCGATCGCAAGGTGGCGTGCCTCGTGTGCACGGACCCCGGCCATGATCGTTAGGCACGTTCGCGATTATTCGGGGGAACGATCGCTCGGCGATAAACCAGCCTCGAAAGGCGAGTGGAAGGTCGCTGAAAGAAAGAAGGAGTTGCTCAGGGACAAGGGAGAGGAAAGATCCTTGCGGAACTCGCGCCCCCCAAGAGCAGCTTTCATCGTATTGGGGATTTGGTTCGTGAGAAGGAAGGAGGACGGGCGAGTGGATGAGGGACGATCCGCGGGGGGTGAATTCTGATAAAAGGGTGGAGTTTCTTTTCTCTATATTCGATGCTCTTGAAGCTCCTTTTCCAGATGTTCGGGAGGGCCGGTGTTTCGTCTCAATCTTGTGGAGGCGTGAATTAATGGAATAACGCTCTTCATTCTAAACCAAAGTAACTTTATTGTGTAGTATCTTCACGCAAGACGCACGACGCACTAAAGGCTTAGTTGCCAGACGCATGACAAAACAAAAAACTCTACAGAGAGCGCACGCGACGAACCATAAATTGATATGGCCCACGCTAGATGTCGACCGAATCGATAGTCGATCAATTCGAACGTTGTATGCATGGTGGACTCACCATTCCGCCCACCTTGAAATATTCTTTTTCAAATGATTAACATAACTTGACTTATTTTCTTTGGTTGCACATTGGTTTTCATTTCTATAATAAATCTTATGATTAATTTTGATTGGAGCACTTATTTTCTATAGGAAGAATGCTAATTTTAGTGATTGGCCGTTTGATTATGCCAGTTTTTGTTCGCACGCTTACGGTTCTAACCATATTGTCTTTGCCTGGATATAAGGTATCTATTCTCCCTAGTTTCCAATACATCGGAGGAAGATTATCGTCACGCACGAGCACTAGTGTGCCTACATTAAGCGCATTGTCTAACGGATGCTTCCATTTGACGCGTTGCTGAAGCTGCGTGATATATTCTTTAGACCAACGCTTCCAAAAGTGTTGGGAGATGTTTTGAACGTGTTGCCATCTCGACAGTCGATTGAGGGATACTGTAGTCAGTTCTGGCTCCGGTATACTTGATAGTGGTCTACCAATTAGGAAATGTCCAGGAGTCAGTGCAGAGAGATCATTTGGATCGCTTGATAAGGGAGTAATGGGACGGGAATTTAGACATGCCTCAATTTGGCATAACAGAGTGTACATTTCCTCAAATGTCAGATGAGCCTTTCCCGCAACGCGCTGTATATGATACTTTGTCGATTTTATCCCTGATTCCCAAAGTCCTCCAAAATGAGGTGCATTTGGTGGGATAAATTTCCATGTAATGTTTTCTGAGCTTAATTCTTCTATTACTTTAGAACACGTTTGATCCCTTTTAAATAAGTTATATAGTGCGCCAAGCTCGTTATTTGCACCTACGAAATTTGTTCCGTTGTCGGAATAAAGAATGTTAGGTTTTCCACGTCGTGAAATAAATCTCCGTACCGCACTTAAAACACCTTCCGACGTACAATCTGAAACTAACTCAATATGTATTGCTTTCGTAGAGAAGCAAATAAATAATGCAATATATGCTTTTACCGTTCGTTTTCCACGACCGCGCCCCTCCTTGATTAAAAAGGGTCCACCGTAATCAACCCCGCAATGCGAGAAAGGGAAACTTGGAGTGATACGTTCAAAAGGTAAATTGCCCATTATTTGGTGAATCTCTTTGGGTTTTGTCTTGAAACATGTAATGCATTTTAATAAGACATGCCGTACTGTACTTCGACCATTCAAAGGCCAAAATTGGCATCTCAGCATAGCAAGAGTAGCCTGAGGGCCTGCATGCAAGTGGCGGATGTGCTCCCTTTCTATTAACAATTTTGTTACGTGGTGATTCGACGGTACCACAATCGGGTGTTTCTTGTCATAATGTATGTTTGCATTGTTCAACCTTCCGCCCACCCTGATCAGTCCGGCGGAGTCTAAAAATACATTTAAAGACGATAGCTTGCTTGAATTATGAACAGATTTATTTTTTTGTAACTCCTCAATTTCTGACGAAAATGCCTGTGTCTGAACCATTCGTATAATTGAATACGTCGCTTGATCTAATTCTTGTGTCGATAGTGTGTTTGTTGACTTGTTCGTTTTATGCCGTGCATTGTGGATGAATCGATGGCAAAATGCTATTACTCTTTGCAACTTTATATATTTCGAATATCGCGTTAGTATGTGTGATAGAGATGATTTTTGCGTGGTAAGAAAGATGCTGCGTTTTTCAAGCAAGTTTGCATCGATTGCAGTGACGCTAGGGACATATATCGGGTAACCTGAGCAGTTTTCTGCTAGCCATCCGGGACCCTTCCACCATAATTGAGAGTTAATTATCTGTTTCGGTTGCATACCTCTAGAGATTAAATCTGCTGGATTCTCACTCGATTTTACGTGATGCCATTGTTCTACTTTTGTATATGTTTGAATTTCCGCGATGCGGTTTGCGACAAAGACTTTCCATGTGTTCGATGGTTTTGCAATCCACGATAATACCGTAGTTGAATCTGTCCAGTAAAATATTTGTGTAATTGATAAGTTTAATGATGAGATAACCTTCTGCATCAATTGAACAGATAATAAAGCTCCACATAATTCGAGTCTGGGCAACGACACAGACTTTAACGGCGCTACTCGTGATTTGGAGCACACTAATACTGCCTCATTATTGTCATTTTCATCTACGGTTTTAATATATATACAGGAACCATAAGCTTTTTCTGATGCATCTGAAAAGGCATGAAGTTCTGTCGATACTATATTGGCGTGTGGAATTATCTTTCTAGAAATTGATAAATTATTTAATTCGTGAATTTGTGTTATTAGGTTCAACCATGTAGTATGTAATGAATGTGGTAGTGATTCGTCCCAGGTTAAATTTAAGGACCATAATCGTTGTAATAGAATTTTTGCTGTGACTAATATTGGGCCTACTAAACCTAATGGGTCGAAAAACTGCGCGATTGTAGACAGAATTGTCCGTTTTGTCGCTGTCCTTGTGTTGTAGTCGGGATTGTGATTGACTGAGTACTTGAGAACGTCTGACGAATAGTTCCACAACAGCCCTAACGTCTTGGTGTTGGCTTCTTTGTCTAATTGTTTTTCTGTCGAATTGTACGTGTGTGACTGAAAGTGTGCAAGTACTTGTGGATCGTTTGAGACCCATTTGTGAAGCTCGAAACCTGACCTTTTTAAAATGTCTGTGATCTGTGACCCCAGTGAGATTGCTAGTTCTGGTGTCTGTGTGCCTGTCAGCAGGTCGTCAACGTAAAAGTCATTTAAGATGACTTTTTGTGCCTCTGGAAATTTAGTTCCATCTTGCATCGCTGCTTCTCTTAACGAGCGAATTGCTAAATATGGAGCTGCTGTAGTTCCATATGTAACTGTGGTTAACTGATATGTTTTAATTGGCTCAGACTCGGATTCTCGCCAGACGATTCGATGATAGTTTTTATGTTGAGGGTTGATTAAAATTTGACGGTACATTTTTGAAATATCTGCTGCTAGTACTATTTGATGCGTCCGGAATCTGAGAAAAATTGAAAGTAACTCTTGTTGCAATGCCGGTCCTGCCAGAAGATTGTCGTTGAGGCTTATGCCGTTGGATGATTTTGCGGACCCATCAAATACTACACGAAGTTTAGTTGTAGTACTGTTTTCTCGCAACACCGCGTGATGAGGTAAATAAAAGCAGGTTTCTGCAGAATTGCTTTCGGCTTCTGGAACGAGTTCCATGTGATTAAGATGCGAATATTCTCGCATAAACTGAATGTATTGTGATTTTAAATTAGGTTGATTTTTAAATTTCCTCTCTAATGAATATAATCGTTTTACTGCGCTACGTTTTGATTCTCCCAGCGGTTGGGAGTTGCTTTTGAAGGGCAGTTTGACAATAAATCTGCCATGTACATCTCGATACGTTGTTTCTTTGAAATTTGCTTCGCATTCTTGTTCTTCGATTGAATATAAATTATTTGACCGTGGTTCCTCTATATCCCAGAAACGCGTAATTTGCTTATCAATTAAGTTTAGCGATAGGTTACAAATTGACTTTCGCGGTGATGGAAGGGTAGACACTTTTCCGCCAACTATCCAGCCGAAATGTGTTTTTTGAAAATACGGTTGAGTTTTTTCCAAACGCATTTGACCATGGAAAAGGAGTTCCCAGAACAGTTCCGCGCCTATCAATATATCAATCGGACCCGGCCGATTGAACTGTGGGTCGGCTAATGCTATACCCTTTGGGACTTTTAGCGTTGACAATGGTATTTGAATATTTGGTATATCGTCCGTGATCCGAGGTAGGATATAACAATTTATTTTTGACGCGAATGAATTTACCCGCGATTTTATTTTTATTTCCACTGATGATTTGACCTGACTGACTGCCTGATTGATCCCCGCGATCGGAATATCAATTGCTCTACAACGTAAATTGAGTTTATTGCACATCTTCTCAGTGATGAAGTTGCATTGTGATCCCGCATCGAGCAGGACTCTACATTCGTGATTATTACCTTTAGCATCTTGCACGTGTACTAATGCCGTGGATAACAAAATCTGAGCATATGTTTGATGATCTCTACAGTGATTAGATATAGACGGAATTGTTTTTTCCGTTACAGTTGAATATGTTGACCGATCGCTATCTGACTTTGTGTCTTCCGGCGAGTGTAACATCGTGTTGTGTTTTTTATTACACTGCTTACAAGCTCCTCCTCTACAATCCATTGTTTTGTGATTCGATCTTAAGCAATTGGAACAAAGTTTGAACTTTTTTATTTCAACTCGTCTTTGAGGTGCCGTTAACTTTTGAAATTCCGTGCACGAAAAAATGTAGTGATTTCCTTTGCACATTGGACAGATGCGACTGTCCAATGCTACATGGCTCACTTGACGCGACAAAGGGTATTTAACCGCTTGTGGTTTCGAAGAACAACTTTGACGTGCGATGGTACCTGTTTTGTCTGTATGCAATGATTCGACAACACGACATCGTTTGGCTAGAAATGTTGTTAACTGACTGATTGACGGAATCTCGCTCGTTGTCAGCGATGCCTCCCATTCCCGTTTAGTTATATAATCAAACTTTGGGGTGACGATTGGTATAAGTAATGCATCCCATTGATCTACTGGTAGGTGCAGTGCTTTTAGTGCTTCGCAACTTGTGGTGAATTGATCCAAAAGCTGCCTAAGCAGCAAAGGTGATTCTCTGGTAACAGCTGGTAAATGCAATAGGTTGGATACTTGATTTTGTACAATGAGTCGTTTGTTGTCGAATCGTTGGATCAGAGCGTTCCATGCTACGTCGTAATTACTTTCGGTTATTGCAAGTGCTTCAACCGGCTTGCATGCATTTCCCTTTAAACATGATTTTAAATATTGATATTTTTGTAGTTTGTTTAGATTACTATTGCTATGTATGAGGGATGTAAAGGTATCATGAAATGACGGCCATTCACTGTATTCTCCAGTGAATGTTGGCAACTCAAGATTGGGCAATTTAACTTTAGTGCATACTTGTGTTGGAGTAGAGTTTACTGTGACTGGGCTACTCGAAACGGACGGTGATGCATGTGTATCTATAAAGTCTTGAACTCTTGCTACGAGTGTGAAATAGTGAGATTCGAAGACCGTTCTCTCTTGTATTTGTTTATCCGAAGAATCCATTAATTCAATTTGTTCTTGAACCTTATTGAATTCTTCAAACGTTGGTTCGAATTTTCTCAACCGACATTTGATTTCTGTTAGATTAGCTGCTGTTAATTGTTCAAGCGTTTTTGCAAATCGCGTGGCTCTAGCTTTAATTTGGCCTCTGAGCGAGATTAATGATGTCTTGTTGACTTCGTTTTCGGTCATGTTTGACTTTTGAATAACACGTAATATCCACGTGGAAATGTACTCTCTCTAATTAAAGGATAGGAAAGGAAGGAAGGTAGCCCTAATCAACCAGAACCTTACCACCCTGAGATGTTGTGTAGATGTGGATCTCGTTGTCCTCTATTGATGATGATGGCTGCGATGCTGCGCCGGGATTGCGCTCGTATATGTAATTGGGCTGTTTCCGCAGGTTGAGTGACACTGCTACCTCTTGCGATGTGCTCGTGAGATGGCTGATCCGCAGATTGAGTGCCACTGACGTCTCTGGACAAAGCTTGCTTCCTTTGTTTCACGGGCGATGTGTCGGCCACGTGCTGATGGAGGTTATGATCGATGTTTCGATCACTCTCGATGCGAGGTTATGATTTTCTTTGTTTCACGGGCGATGTGTCGACCACGTGCTGATTGAGGTTATGATCGATGTTTCGATCACTCTCGATGCGCGGTTATGATTATCCGCGATCACTGTATTGATCGTATAGGAAATCGGCTGATTTTCCCTTGTAGCGTTACCTCGTGATGAATGTGGAAGAGCCAATTGTTCCACGTACCTTGTAGTGTTGCGTCTTTGATTCGTGCTTTTTATGGTTATATAGACTGTATATACTTGTTGATTGCTAGTATTTGCTTACATCCGGCTCGAAGGACCAATGTTTCGTCTCAATCTTGTGGAGGCGTGAATTAATGGAATAACGCTCTTCATTCTAAACCAAAGTAACTTTATTGTGTAGTATCTTCACGCAAGACGCACGACGCACTAAAGGCTTAGTTGCCAGACGCATGACAAAACAAAAAACTCTACAGAGAGCGCACGCGACGAACCATAAATTGATATGGCCCACGCTAGATGTCGACCGAATCGATAGTCGATCAATTCGAACGTTGTATGCATGGTGGACTCACCAGCCGGCCTTCCAAATTGTTTGCGAAGATAGGTAATTTCAATGACGCTCTTTTTAATTGAACATCCATCGTCGGGAGTAACGAGAATGTTCTAGTGTCGAGTCTTCGCGCGTCTGTCGAAAGAACGGGACTCGAAATCGAAGTGAACCGCGCGGCGCGCGTGACGTCCTCGGTGCGAGTTAAAGAAAGTCGAAGAAGAAAGGCCCGAGAGATTCGCGGAGGCTCGAGGCTCGCGTAGACGGTTGTGCTAAGGCTAAAAAGTAAGGCGACCACCGCGACGTCTCTCCCGTGTCCTTAGAGTGGTTGTACTTTAGGCTGAAGTGGAGGAAGGGGCAATGGATAAAGGGACGCGAGGAGTCTTGGAGAAGGAAGGCGAAGATAGGATGGCGCGGTAGAAAGAAGGAGAATGAGACGGAGAGAGACAGACTTTGTGCACGTGTGTGCTCGCGCGAGAGGGAGGTGAAGTGAGAGAAATGGAGAAAAAGAGGATAGAGAAGGAGAGGGATGGAACGTGGAACGGTGCCGTTGCTATTGCCGCGTGGTGGTTGCTGCCATAGCTGCTGCAGGCGCCGTGGAGAAGGCCATTGTGAGGGCCTTGCACGGCATTCACGGGAATGAATGCGCCCTCTGGAGCGACACAGTCTCAGATGTAAGACACAAGAAGCATAAAAGAGTTGCCATTATGCGAAGCTTAAATAACAGCCGCGCGCGCGCGCGCGCACTCGCGAGCTCCTTCTCCAAGCTCCATCCTCCTCCTCCTCGTTCCACCACCTTCGCGCTCCTTTCGCGCGCTTCTCTTCTCTTCTCTTCTACTCGCCTCCGCCCCATCGTCACGGGTATCGTAAGCAGCGCAGATACGAGCGACTAACACCGAGTTGCACGCGTGTATATCCACGCGGTGGTCCGCGCGCGGACCCTGAGACGCGCATAGAAGTGGTTGCATTCTGCAGCCAGGGAATTTCTATGGACTGTTTGTGGCGCTCCCGTCTTCCACGGCCACTTCTGTCCCCCCGCCCACGTCTTCTTTCCCCCTTCAGAAGTTCTTTCTTTCTTTGCCGCGCGTTTCTCTCCTTTGCCATCCCCGTCGTCGCCTCCTTCCTCTCCTCCCCGCGTCCTTCTCCTTTCTCTTCTGTTTGTGCTTTCTTCCTCATTCTTCTCTTTCCGCACCGCGCCGCTCGACTACGTCGCTTCAGTCTCCGCTTCTTTCGTCCAACGCGGGTTCCTCGCTTTTTCGGTATTGTCTTCGACAGTCGCTCTCGTCCTCGTCTCGTTTCCTTCTGGTTTTTCGGACAAGACAGTCGAGTTGTGCCCGCATACAAAAATTTGTTTATCCACGGAGGAATACTTAGGGTCGCATCGACGGCGTGTAAAAATCTTCTGCTTCTTGTACTCTGATTTTAATAGGATTCTGATCTCTTTTGCTGTGTTTTTTTTTTCTTTTTTGTTAATAATTGTGTTTCAATTTTTAGGCACGACCGTAAAGGGAGTGACTTATTTAACAGATTCTTTCTTTAAGAGGAAAGATTTTGCAAACGCAATTTTGGTCTCCGTCGTGTGAACGGGGCTTAACTCATGGGCAAGTAGAAACAACAGGTGCACGCCAGACCGACTACTCCTGCCATTGGCCCGGGAGGTCTCAATCCCTCAACCCCTTGACTCTCGCGCGCAACCCCTCCAGAACTCGCGGTTATGTCAGGCGTCGGCCTCTGCCGTTGCGGTAGGCTCCACGCATTACCCCCACGGCCCGATCTAGTCCGCTTCGATCCCTCCGGTTTATCCGCCAAAGCGGTTGCCCGCTGCTTTATCCGTTCGATTGGCCAGCTCTGACCTTTTCGTGCCCGTGGTGCACCTTCTATGGCTTTTTTGCCATCTGTGGTAACGGAAGGGTCGAGGAATGTGTGGCTGAGGGCACGTGTATGCTTCTACGCTTTCGGCACGTGCTCGATTGCCGTTGATTTTTAATTCATTACCTGGCTGCATTAATTTACGAGCCACTTGTCTCGATGGTCCTTCAAGTTAGAATCGAATTTTTTTACGATTCGATTTATTTCGAAAGCCTTGGATAAAAATCCACTCTGCTACGCGATAAATAATTGTGTACCAGTCTTATATTTTGCATCCTTTTTTTAAAACTGTTCTCGAGACCGGATGATTTAATATATTTTCTTAATCGTCGTATGAAACGACACGCACGATCATGGACCCTTTCCGGTACCACGTGAAATCGCCGGCTCCTAGATATCACTCCATTCATTATCTGCGCGCCAATTGACGTTTGTGAAAATAGCGCCGCACTAGTGGCACGCACGTGCGTCCCTTTTTTCCTCCCTTCGTTCTCCAGCTTGCGCCTTTCGCTTAGACGAGTAGAGTAGATGGTGTAATGTGGGCGCCGTATCGGGTAGGTAGGCGCCGACGCCACCGCCACCGCCGCGCGCCCTTATTCGACTCTTTTGTCTAGGCGTCCATTCTCTGGCACATTATCAGGCCTATTGTCCCTCACATTGTTACCCCTACTCCCGTGGTCTCATTGTTTTGCAATTTCCCCCACTTAACCGATAGAACGGCACCCCTCCCGCGACTACCCGTCACCTCTGTCCTCCTCTCTCCTCGTCATCCCTCCCGAGCTCTCCCTGCTCTCGTATTCTCGCTCCTTCCTCTCATTCACGCGACGTACATACCCCGTCTACCCCTTATGCTTCGCTTTTCACTCACCACCCATCCCTTTCTCCGCTGTCCTTCTTCCATCGCCCTCCACCTTCACTCCTTCCTTCCTCCACGTTCTCCTTTTGGCTCACCCTCGCTTCCGTCTGCCACTGCTCAGGGTCCTCCTCCGGTCCACATGACTCGAAAAGATAACGAGACCGATTCTTGTCATCTCTATGGGCTCCGGCCGTACATCTCATTGCGCGCATTCAGCTCCGACTTCGGAGCTGCTCCCTTCTATGGGATCTTCTTGGAACACTCGATAGTCGAATAGGGGTGGCCCGATAATGCGTAACGATACCGAGCGAAAAGGAAATGGTCGTTCGCTCGTGCGTTGGTAAAAATCTTTGCGTTCCTCCGGATACGCAAAATTTTGTCGCGAACGGGAGTAGAGGAGAGAAGGCGAGAGAAGAGAAAGGATGTACATGGGCTAAAGGAGACGTGCGTGGTAGAACGAAAATCCTGAAGCTTTCCCCGTTACTACGGTAATTCGTCTGCGGAATATCGGCGAGAGGGAAGGAAGGGCGAGAGGGAAGCGGCACGAGAAAAGGAGAGGGTGGAACGACGGGAGCACGAGGAGGAGGGCGTTGAAACTTTTCAAACGAGTATTTCAGTCACCGCGGCAACCAGGCAGGACGGATGCCTGGAAAACAATAATTAGGAACGCCCGGTGCGCGAATCCGTACAATGTTCAGTTGAGAATATATTTCCGAGCTTTCAGTGGGCCGCTCCCGTCCCCTCCACCCCTCGTTCCCTATTTCTCTCTCTCTCTCTCTCTCTCACTTTCTATCACGCTTCTCCTTGCTATCCTCCTGGTCCTCGTCCTTCCTCCTACCCGCCACCTCCTCGTTCTCGTCCCCTCGAACCCCCTGCATGGAAGCCCTTGGAACTCCGTAAAATAGACAAAAGCCCCGCTGCCGAACAATTCGTCTATTCTACTGCGCGGTTACGAGCGAACGAGCTTGAGCGTATAACATATTCGTATGCTGCTCTCTCTCTCTCTCTCCTTCTCTTTCGCTTTCTCCTCGTCTCATCACCCACACCTTCACCGCCATTGCCATCACCACCACCACGATCATTCCGTCTCCTCTTTCTCTCAATCTCCCTCCTTCCTCGCCCCATCTATCCCATCCTGCTTCCTTCTCACCCCCTCTTACCCTCTCGAATCCCTTTGCTGGTCGCGCGGGTGATCCTCCTTCCCTTCACTCGTGTACGTGTGCGCGCGCGTACGTCGAGAGAAGGAGGAGGTGGTGGAGTGGAAAGCAGTGGAAGAGGACTGCGCACATTCGCGCATTCCAAGTGCGCGTGTGGGTGGGTGTGCTAGTGCCGTGTGCGCGCACTCTGCGCACCCTTTCACCGCTGCGTCCCATTCTGTCACGACAGTTTCCAACTTTTAACAGGTTCTCCGCTGTCGCGAGCGTCAACTATTCGCCGTCGCGACACTCGCGACGACGACCGTGATGACAAGGGCGCACGGAGACCCGCGGTCGCTTGGAACTCGCGCATTCCTTCGATCGGAGAAAGAAATCTTTTAGGCGGAATTTTTCAGCTCCGGAAATAGGTAGTAGATCATTTTGGTTAGGTTAGGGGTTGGTAATACGCGGACGTCGCAAGGATAAAAATTCATTTGACGAGGTGATTTTGCGTTAAGCAAATGACGTATTGTCGACCAACCGAAAGCGAAACGTAAAGCATATTTTCCATTAGAGAGAGCCGGAAGGTTCGTTTACCAAGGCTTTTTATTTATTCGCCGTATCTCTTTGCGACATTTATGAATTCCTATACCAAACAGATTGATACGACGGATACCATGGTATTGACGTTTAAATAACGGTTTGCATCCGATGTGCATTTATTTCGGTGCATTCTTGTAACAGACCTCGTCTGTCATACGGTAACGGACTAACGGTACCGTTCCTTCACTTTTTCTCGCGTTTTTTTCGAGTAGCTTCCCGCTCAGGCACGTATTTGCGGACACGCACTGACGACATATACCGATACTTGTCGCAAACATCGTGATACTGCAATACCGTGGAATATTAATCGAGTGCACTTGAGTATAGGAAGCAAATTACAGGTGTAAATAACCATCGAAGGGTGGATAATGGTGACTCCGGGAGAAAAATCATGGGCAATTGGAATGCAACGAAGACGGTTCGATATAAGATCAGTCAGGATTCTGTACGAAGGTTCATTCTTTATTTCAAATGATTAAAACTTGCCAGAAGATGAAATCACTTCGAACGAGCCAAGGCGAAAAAATAAGTAGAGACTGGAGAGGGGATGGAAGGAATTTTTCCTACTTGGGTGCGGTGAAACAAAGCGGGCGCAAATGGAGAACAACGGGAGCGTAGGATTGTTGAGTCAAGTCAATGATTTCGCTTCGACGCGCGCTTCTTCGTATTTAAACGTGTGCACCCATACGCGCGAGGGCCATACACACGTGCGCTTACGTGCTACACACAACTCCGGTAAGCACAATAGCGAAATAGACGCGGCACGCTCGTTTCGCGATACAATGAAGGAGCCGAGCGGCGTATGTCCTTCGTGACAATGCGAGGAGAAGCGTGCGCACGTTAGAGCCTCGATGCATCGTTCACGTTCCATCGTTCCGCGTTCCGCTTTCCGCTCTGCGCTTACGCGAGCTTCGCCCCTCATTCGGTCCCGTTGCTAGTCCCAGCCTTTGGGAATCCCGACAACTGCGCGACCGGGCGCACAATTTCGATTATCCACTAATCGAACTAAATGCAAGGTCTTTTTACAGTTGGGTGAAGAGCGCTTTTAAGATCTTACCCAACATCGAGAACTTTTCAAGGAGACTCAAGAAAAATCCGACAAATGACTTTTACTTAACGCTAATTTAATTACACGTTTCTTCGATGCCTTCGTAACTTCAATACCTCGTTCTTTACAAGTATTTCTTGGTATAGCCCGTCGATATTGCACAAATACATCTTCGTTCGTAAAATTACAGCTTCAAAGGCGAAAGCTACGCCGCCCCTCTCCCTTTCCTGTCAACGACGATGGCGGTTTCCGAGCGGAGAAATGCACGCCGATACGACGATTCGCTGTAATATAATGGAGCAACTACCGGGCGTGTATAGCTGCGCTACGATTATAGGGTGAAAAGCTCGCGCGTCCCTTCCACCACCCCCTGATCTTCTGATTCGGAACACCCTCGTGCCGCGTACGCCTCCAGTCCTGGCCTTTAGTGTGTCACCGACGTTCCGCGTTCCGTTCACGTTCCGTTCCATATCGTTCGAAATCTCTTGAGCGACACTCGAAGGAGGTCGGTCCTTCGTAGAGAGACGATGTCAATGACGAATGCCTGCGTGAATTGCAAGGAAACCGCGCACGTTTAGAATCCTGTGGGACGCGGTAAACTCCGCGCCCCTACACGATCCTGGGTACAAAGGGGTCTCACGAGGCAGGAAAACGCCTGTTAATCGCTTCCACCGACTGTTTAATTCGGCGGTGTCATTAAAGAGGGACGAACGTTCGATCGCACCATTTAATTCGACATCTCTCTTCACTTCATTGCTTTTTCTTTTCTTCGATATTTTTTCTCTTAAACATTCTTTAATACCCTCCGAAGACCATTTAGAGACGGCTACCATAGTTCATTTATAAAGATTTTCATTCGATGGTTTTGATGGTCAGCGTCTTCGGTAGAATATCCTTTAGTCATGAATAAGGAACTCGCAACAACGTACCATTAGACTAATCCGTTACGAAGAACTCAGTCACCCAAAAAAACAGAATCCATATACCACTCTTACCTCCACCCTGCATCGACTGCGCGAAACAATACAACGAAATAAGATTCTCATAGTCATGCGTGTCCTGAACCTCATTTCACTGGTCTCTCTTCGCTCACCGTGGCCCGAGTGATTAATGAGTTCCATCGTCTCGAGATCGGCAATCGGATGGCCTTAGTCGACTCGTTATTGGGAACGGAGGAGTGGGTGAAGCCTCGACGGAGCAGGGGTGGTTTTTGGGCGGTGACGACGAGGGCGGCGTCGGCGGCGGCGACGGGTGGAGGCAGGGGGATGGAGACGACTTCCGCGGTCACGGTAGTGGTGGTGTGCTGGTAACAATGGGTCGCTGCGGTCCCGGTCGCCACAATGCCGGCTTGCCTGACTTCTTTGCGTGTCAAATGACTGAAAAGCCGTAGGGAGCGCACGAGCTGGTTCGAGAAGAGCAAGAGGAAGCGAGACGGAGAGGAAGAGAGTGCTCGGGGGTGGCGCGAGCCTCGTGGGTGGACCGGGCTGGGGGTGGAACAAGGAGGAGGACTGCGGAGGAGCGTGAGAGGGTGAGAGGAGAAAGAGCGCGTTGGTGGTGCACATAGTGGTATGAAAGGCGTGCTTTGTTTGGAAACAATGCCGATACTCGGCTACATCCTCATCTCCATTCTTCGCCTTGACGCAGCGCCGCACCGAAAAGGGTTGCCTTTATTCATCCCTGATTAAAGTTATAGGTTATTTTCGCTCTGTTTCGCACGGAAATCCGTCCTAAGAAACTCCCTCTACGTCGATCCGCGATGCGTTAAGCTTGCCCCGCAGTCTTCTTGCCGCGGTCGCGGGTTCGTCGCTCGCGTCTCTTGAACGGTAGCGGTGAAAGTAAATGTTTGCAAATTGGCAAAGTGAAGATACCTCGTAAAGGTATCTCGACTTCCTCCTCGTGTTTCTAGAGCGGACGGCGTATGCCACGAAGTCAGCCGTCAATTGGCCCAAGAGCGATAAATTTGTAAGGTACTGCGAAGAAGATTTAGTTGCGAGCATAAGCGGCAATCGCGAGAAACTAGATCACCGACGGTTAACCTCGAACGGATAACGTCATCGTCCACTCGATTTCAAGAAATGTTTCCTATCTTCGTTCACCATCGCCACTCTTCCTCTCCGCTCCTCTTGAACCCTCCCATTTTAGCAGCGCTTTCTGGTTTCAAAGGAGAACCACCCGAGCGGTTGTTGCAACGCGAGGAAAGAGGGCGGATAGGAGGTAGAGTAAGAGTAGCGGGAGGAGGGCGGAGTAAAATGGAGGGGGTGATGTCGTCGCCGAAGGAAAGCTCATAACAAACTATTGAAAAGCCGACGAATGAAAAATCAATGACCGGGGGTTGCGGTGGGCACGGGCCGCCGGACCGGTCCAGGGACGGAAATATAGGGGGTGGGGGTCGAATGGTGGTGGTCCGAGGAGGAGGTGGTTTGGTGAATGGAATATTATTGGGGCATCCTTTCACGCGGACTCGACGGAAGCCAGAAGACCTCATCTGGCGGGCTGTATGGATGGCGTTCGCCGCGGCAATGCCGCCTATTGAACCAACGGTTATATATGTATATACTTATATATCTATACATATACGATGGCGAGCGTGTACGCGGACGTACGCACACACCAAGTAGACGTATGGGGCGCGTGAACGCGCGCCTATGCTCGCGTCCACACGTATTACGGGAACACCCATGTAAGTTTAGACATTCTCGATCGGAAATACATTCATCAGGGTGCTCGTGTAAGGTACACGCGCGCCTATGATCGCACCCGCACACGCCGATGATCATTACTCGTTCGCGTAGACACGATCGTCGGTAAGAGCGCGCGCGTGTATCTTTCGCCTCTGTGTACGTGTGCGCGCGATCATCGGAGGGTTAGGCCGAAGGATGGCGGGGGTTGCGAGCGTATACGTGTGGGTTCTTACATTTCATGATTTATCACGCAGCTTTCAGCGAGGCCTCAAAGCGCCGTGAAAGCGCGCAGATTGATAAAAGAAATAATAGAGGACGCGAAATAGAGGGACTCGATCTGATACGGGAAGAAGGGTGGCGGATGGGGGTGCCAGGGAGGACGAGGGGCTACGAAGGGTTCGATGCGAGGTGGACGGCGGGGAGTACTGGCGGAACTGCCGAACGACGTAGACGACGACGACGACGACGACGTAAACGTCGACAGAGGGAAGGGGGTGGACGCCGAATGCCGTTCCTGTGAGATGGGGGGTGGTGGATCCTTTCGATACGCTTCGGCCAACATTCAGCCCCTACCAGCCGTCCTACTCTCCCTTCCATTCTCTCATCCCTTCCTCGCGCGTTTCTTCATTCCCGGTTGCGCGCCTCTCTGCTCAACTGGCACACGAATTTTTCACCCCCCTCCCTACACGTGTCACGCGTGCTCCAACACTTTTCTTATTCGTTCGTTTACGAATGTTGCGGACTTTATCGTTCAGTGGCCACTCCGCTAGAATGCTCGAATTTCTAAAACGATACTTTTATAACGTAACTATAGCAATGATTAAATTCCATTGACCCGAATGCGACGAGTCGATCGTAAGTAACCCGAAGAATAATCGTTTGTAAGATAGGCATTTCTATCGAGGTGGGGTGGTAGGACGAGCGGTCGTTCTTACTGTAAAGAGGGACGGTGAGCAAGGGGAAGAAGGAAAGAGATACAGCGGGAGAAAGAGTGCGCATGAGCGAGAGAGCAAATGGGAGAAGCGCCGGAAAGTTGCAAATGGGATGAAGGGGAACGAGAGTATAAGCGAGAAACAGAGAAGGGCAGAGGTAAAGACAAAAGGGGTGGTGGAGAACTGTGAATCCCGTGGCAGCATTGTCACTTCATTCGCCGGGGTTGCAAAGCCGGGGGCGGTTCCGACGCCGCCACTGCCGTCACCGCTGCTACCACCACCACCACCATCGCCACTCGTGGACCAGTACGTTACCACTACTACCGCCACCATCGCTCACCACCGCCGTCCCCCATCGCCGCTTTGAACCCTCGCGCGTAGTAACCTTGTTTTACTACCGTCTTCCGGATTGTCTACCGAATCGGCCGAACTAGTTAATTACTCGTCAATTTACTACCGTGCGATATTACGCGCAATACCGGGTTATTTAATGTCAATGCTTCTTGACAATCAATTTAGGCGCTCGTAATATGAATTTCGGATGAGCGCGAAAATGCGGTGCATCGTTGGATAGAAGTTACAAGAAGCTTGGAGATAGCGTCGAAAGAAGGACGTTCGGTTCAAGAATTGTGATAAGTCGCGGATTAACTTAATGCGAATTGGATAGTAATACTAGGCTAACGCTATTACGGTCGCTTCTCTTACTCATAGCTACCCTTTTCTACATTCTCCCCACGGACCATCTAAACGGAATAAAAAGAGACTGTCAACCGCACCCCTCAAAATTCCGTCGGCGCATTGCCGGAAGGGTGGCAGGCGGATTTGGTGCTTCTCGCATTACATAGTCATCAACCCCTTCGGGCGAGGGTTGTTACGACGTTTCTTAGCAGGGAGAGGTTGGTACCGTCGAAACGGCGATTTATCATTATCCCGATAAACTAGACACGATAAGACCTCGCAACGAGCGGCTCACACTGTTTGCACGGGGACGTATGATTTACTATTTCCTCGGCGCATCTGCCTCGCTTAATTAACGTTTCTCCGATGCCGTACCGAAGATACGTATCAACAATCGTAACAACGCTTGCACTCGCGCCCGCGTGGCCTCCTTCACTTTCTCTCTTTCTCTCCCTCGCGCTTCCCCTTTCTCTTCTCGGGCGGGTGAAAGATGCTAGCTGGAAATGTCACCAGACGGCAGATTTAATTGCATTTCGCGATGCGCCCGTATTGCGGGGCGAAATGATTTATGGTACGCATTGTTTCGCTCAAGCCTGCCTCGGTTTATCTCAGAAGTAAGGGAGCGCGATTAAAAGTGCGACGTTAGTGCGATTAAGGTTAGTGTACGTGAGTAGGGGCAATTCCCGTGAGTACATTGAGGATATATCAGGTAGAAAATGATCGAAGGAAGAGAATCTGATTCTAAGACGATGAAATGATTTCTCAGTGATCGTCTCGATTCTTACTGAAAAATCGAAGTTACGTCGGCCGATAGGCGATTAAATCTACAGAGCCACTTTCCACGTTTACGCACACCTCTTGTCGCAATGAGAACGTCGGGGCGGTGGACCTCGAGATTGGCACGCAAAGTGAAAAGTTCTCGAAATAATGGGGCGTCTGACCGCATTTTTCAATGCTTCGTACATCGGCTCGTGCAGTTTGCGGTGGCACGTGGTTTTAGTGGTGATTATATGGGGTGAGGTCGGGTAGGGCAATAGGGGGTACGAGGGATAATGTCGAGAAGGACGGGCGAAGGGACAGCAACATATTGTTCCACCGCAAAAAAGGGGGAGCGCACGGCAGGTCAGTGGAGGGCGAGGATAGCACGTGGGTGGGTGCGCGTGCGTGCGAGGGCGTGGAACGGAGCCGATGATGTGTACTCACGAGATCCACCCCTAGCAGCCGATTGCGAGTGCGTTTGCAACACGTAGAGATCACCGTGTGCCCTGTTCGCCAAACTCGTGATTCCGATTGGCGAACGTATTTCTAAATCTTCGAGACGAACGTCGTAGTTCGACAGTTTACTCGACTTAATGATTTTTATTGATAATTTAGGGTTAAGCGAACGTGCAATGAAACTCTCGGATCGTTGTCTAGAAATTTTATTTTAGTTCGAACATTTACCTTTTCCAAAACTATATCACTGTAGTTAACGACTGTTGAAATTTAATTTAACTTCGGTATATGTGAGATATTTAAGTATGAAAATATATTTATAGAAGTTGCTACGGTATGTATATTAAAGTTTTAGTAATAACCTGAGACACTGGTGGTCTCCGTTGCGAAACAAGAATAGGATGGCTCCGGTTACGGATTAGTGATTCGTATCAATGAATCATTTGTGTGATGCTGCGATCAAACCAGGACACCCACCCTCTTCCAGACTCTGGTGTCTCGTATTGTCTTTTCCCGATCACCCACCTCTTTCAGTTTTGCGTATCCCAAACTATCAAACTTTTCACGAGGCAGACAAGCCGAGTTGTTCACAGCATCACAGCTTTTCGGGGAGAGCGTGGATGGTTCCTACGAAATGCTCTACGCCTGAACGCCTCACCGACTACTTCGTCATTTTTCATCACCGACGTTCTGTTCGCGCGCTTCCTCGCCGAGGGAAAAGTACCGCTCGTAAATTCACTCGACATCTATCGGCGAGCGAACAACCGAATGTGGAGAGTTGGACGTGAAATAATAATACGAGCGAAAGTCAGAAATTCGAAATAAATGCGGCGTACAATGGCGCCCGTCGTCGTCGTCGGCGGCTTGCCGCCTCAAGCGTGCATCTTCGGTATCTCTTCGGCACGGACCTCCTCCTTTTCATTGTAGGCGTGGGGTGGCGTAGTCAGCTATTATGTTTATTAAGTTGGAAAACGGGTGGAATAGGTGATGCGCGCCCGCGAAGGGGTGGAAGTCGGGGGTGGAAAGGTGAGGAGGTGTCGCACAGGGGGGACGGTCTTGCTGCGAAGAAGAAGAAAGAGAAATAAAATCAAAGATAGACAGAGAGAGAGAGAGAGAGAGAGAGAGAGAGAGAGAGAGGGAGGGAGGGAGGAAGAGGAAGGAAGGGCAAAGGAGACTGCAAAACTCGTGGCGCACGAGAATAGGATGGAGCGTGGCGGGCGCGGTGGGTAGAGGAGCCTGCAGGGGTTGGATGGTTCAGGAACAGGGGGGTGTATTGTCCCGAGCATTGTCTGCCCCATTGTGTGACATCACGGCCCGATAACTGCCGATAAGGCCGCGCAGCAATGCTCGAGTTGTGTGCGCGTGCACGTATGTACTGCTCAGCTCGCGCGTGTGAGCACGCGAGAGGAAGACGATGGCGAAGAAGGTGGTGGCGGTGAGGGTGGGGGTGCCGACGACAGGGGCGGTAGATATAAAAGAAATATAATGTAGGTATAAGCTATAGATTGGTGGGATTGGAGAGGTGAAGAGGGTGGTGAACGGCCGCGAAGAGGACGACCGGAGTCAGAAGTCACTCGCGGGGCGAGGACCCTTGCCAACGAATTTCGAAAGGTGAAGAATTGAACTCCGAGGGTGCAGTGTCGTAAGCCCAATCGATGGATCGCAATTGACAGCAGCATTTCCACTTGCCATTTGCTTACCGTACCTATCACTTTTCGTGGCACGCGAGACCATCCTCCTTCTACCCCAAACTCAATGACGCATCCTCTCGAATTATTCCCAACAACGCCCAGTCGTCGTATTATTCACGCAAGCGGCTAACACAGGTGCCCCGAAACTTCTCGATCCCTCTATATCCACGCCACTGTCGCTCTTCCGCGTTATTACACTGCGTGCTGGGCACTTCCGCGATTTTCTCACCGCGTCTTTTAATCCACGGTCTCATTAGAACGTGATTTCTGTTGCAGGTGCCGTGCGGGCGCCGCGGTAAGTGGCACTTTCGCTCATTTCATAGCCAGACGCGAGCTCGTTCGAGTGAGTAAGCGTTTAAGCTCAGGTTCCGCCACGGTCCCGTCGAGAGCGGGCACGTGAGGGAGAGAGAAAGAAAGAGAACGAAAGAAGGAGAGAGTAAAGAAAAAGAAGCAAGTGTCATCGAGAAGGAGGCACGAGCGTTACCCACGAAACTACCCCCGTTGGTCCACCGTCTTCCGTCATTTACCCCGGTCTCGACCTTCCGTCCGTCTGTCCACGTGCGTGGCCCACCTCCACCACCCCCACCAACCTCCATCTTCGTCTCCATAGGGTATCCAACCCCCAGCGCCATCCTCGTCGTTGACATTATATTGAACCAACACGCACGCGCCGTATTCAGACACTCGCCGCGGTGGTCGGCTACCGAGTGGAAATATGAATAACAATCAGAAACTATAACTCCACTCCCCCTGCCGCCACTCTCTCTCTCTCTTCTTCTTTCTCTCTCCATGTGTCGCTTGTTCGTGTATCCGCGCGTCTACACAATGCCTTCCATATAATGTATGTACAGGGTGGTCTTTTACGAGCAGCTCGCATTTTTATGTTAATCAACCAATCGCGGATAGGGCGAATCCCTTTGCCCTTCGCCCTGATCTCTTCCTCCCCTTCGCTCAATGCCTTTTCTTCCTTTTTTCTCCATCTCTGTCGCTCTGTACAATTCCGCCTGTTTCTACTTCGAGGCTGGCCCTTGATTTACGCTCTTCACTTTCTCCCTTCTCCCTTCTTCTTCGCGTCGCATCCATTCGGAGGGATCGTCGACACCCTCTACCAAATTCTTTCTGTCTTTCTCTCTCGCTTGTGATATAGCACAATTTTTCCGTACACAGAGATCGTCGCTTGAATTTGTTCCGCAAGATTGGTGGAAAAGAAGAGCGACAACGGCGGGTGAGCCAGTTCTGTAGCGAGAATGTTTTTTGTATTTTTGGGACAGGGTCCGACGAATGCGGATAACCGCAGGAAAATAATTCTTCCTTCTCTTTTGATGTGCATTCTTTCGACTAATTTTTTTCTCGATTTTTCACTTTCTCCCGCGAAAAATTTGGCAGCAAGTCAGAAGACTCTCTTTACAATTTCGCAGAAGATGCAAAGAATCGCGAAAGCAGGTAGTAGGAAAACGAGAAGTTGGAATTTTGAATAAGCATGAGACTGTTGCCTTTCAAGGCACGAACCTCCGCTGTGCACAGCCGCGCCTTTGGTTCGCTCGTCAGAGAAAAAGAAAGGGAAGAAACGAAGTACACCCTTTTGTCTAACGACGTAACGTGTTCTTAGACGAATTCAACTATGCCCAGCTGTAGTGCGGGAGCAAGAGGAACGAAGAAGAAGAGCACCTCGTGCGTAACGAATATCCCCTTTTTTATCTCATCCCGGGCGCAAAAGGCACCTTAACGCATTCGTAGCGTTTGGTACAGAAGAATTTGAATGGCTCTTAGAACGCGGCCGGTCACTTATTCACTAACGGCCAACCATTCACGCGGGCTTCTATGCCGTCTGTCGGTCCGTACGACGACGAGGCGGCTCGACTCGCGCATCTACCGTGGAATAGAAATAAGAAATGAGAAAGGTGGTCCGGTTGACGAATCCTTCGATGGCACGTGCTTCGTGCTATTTTTACGTTTCGGTACTTCCCGTTGACCTTCTCTAGTACGCTTACTCGCGCGCGATCTCTCAGAAGCTGTGAAGAAAGTAGAAAAGGTGTCGTCATTATAAAAAAGAGAAAAAAACAAACAAAACTAAAACTCTTGCATTCAACACAAGAATTTACATCTTCGAATTTCTTGAATATATTAATCCCCTGTCGTACGTCTTGTAAGAAGTAACAAAAGGGCGCACCTGACGTTACATTACTCGCCTATCCGTTCATACGTGTCCACCGTGGGTAACGTGCGTGCCCTCGTTGCTTCGACTCGTGAGCTTAGAATCCGAGGCGAGTAGTCGAAAGCTGCGCGTAGAAAGAAAAGGTGTGTATGTAGCGGGAGAAAGAAAGACGTAAAAAGATAGAAGGCAATGGGATAAAGGAGGGTGGGAGGGTGGCAGGGAAAAGGGAGATGGGAGAGAAACGGAGGAGAGGAAAGAAGGGGTTAGAAAGAGGAGCAGGCGGAGAAGACGGTGGAGATGGAGCAGAAGGAGGAGGAGGCGGTGTTGAGGGGGTGGTGGAAAGGAGAGAAGGAGAGCAGCATCGCGGCTGGCCGTTTTGTGTACGCCGCGCAAAAGATGCCTTTGAATCCTTAATTCCCTTTGAAACTCTCATTCTGGGAGCAAAATGGCGAGAACGAGCCGTATTCTTCGGCTGAATGACGTATTGAGCGAGTTTTGTATGCCGTTGCGTCCGCGTATGGCTCATCCAGGGCCCCATGCCTGCTTGCTTATACGCTACGTAATACTCTCTCTCTCTCTCTCTCTCTTTCTCTTATCTTTCTCTCTCCTTCTTTCCTCCCTCTCGTTCCTTCTTCTGTCTCTTCGCTGTCCGCTTTCGCGTCTGTTCTTCCTTCTTCCCCATACAGATTGGCCAACAAGCCTTTTCTACTCTCTTGCTCTTTTTCGTCTCTTTCCGTCCCCTTTGTTCCTCATAATTTTTGTCTTCTTACGCGATTTTCTGCTCGCACTTTTCGGTTGGATTAAAATATCTATTATACTTTGTTATCGTTGGAGCGCGAAGAATTTGTTCATACTTTGCGACAAGTTGAGTGCTTCGATTTGTTTCTCTAGCAATGTAACGATGACATCTGCGATGTCCCTGGGTTGGCCACGAATATTTTCCTCTTAACAATTGCCTGCTTCGGGTTTCTTAATTGCGGTCGTTAGGGAGTGATGCGAATGAACGGATCGTGGAGGAAGGGATGATAAAAGGAAGCGAGAGGGAGAACAGATAGGGAGAGTGCGTGCAGGAACAGGGAGGGTGAGTGAAGTAATGGGCAAGAATGGAAAGGGAGGCCGGTAGATGAGAGTGCGTCATCTTTTCTTCGACATAATCGATGGACCATAGTATTGTAAACAATTCGCTCGGACACGATCAATTTATTAAACAAAATCTGCAGTTCATTGAATAATCTAAGCACAACTATCTCTAAGAAAAATTAATTTCACATTTCGTAATACTCTAAGCAATTCGTCAAACGAAGCCCAAAATCGCGTACCATCCATCCACCTGATGCGAATAACGGCGCGGAGCTTGCTTTTCTCGCCCACGCGTCTCCCTTTGGGCTCGACTTGCCTCATATTCTCGTCGTGACCGCCACGTTTGATAAATTCATCGGTGCCAGCTCCAGATTTCAGCAACGACAACAAGGACGTCGTTCCTCCACGACTCGTTCTCTCCAAGGACCTCGCATTACCGATCGGGCCAGGACGATCTTCTGGTGGACACGATTTTCGCAACGCAATTTTCTTTCCACTTACTCGGGCAAATTCAGCGGGGCGCGGCGAGTGGCAAATACTAAAGAGAGGGTCAGAGAAAGATAGAGAAGAAGGGTGGGTGGGAGGACAACGTGGAGGACGAGGTAGGTGGCAAGAGGGGTAGAGACGTTGGATGCAGGGAGGGTGGGAAGAAGGGGCGGTGGGTGGGTGGTCGGTAGGTCGCAGCGGTGGTAGGGGGAGAAGCGCGCAGCCCATATTCGTGCATTGTGGCACGTTCCATCGCGTTCTCAACTGAACTGAACTCGACTCAACAGTGGAGGACACAATGGGCGGTATGAATAAGTATAACAGACAGACACCGGTACAGACAGACACAGGTAGCTCAGGCCGCAGTATGTGAATGAGGAACCCATTTGATAACACGCCTCCACAGCCACCCAGGTCCATTGTGTCGCTTCCTATTCAGCTGCTCTATGCCCTCTTCTCCTCCTAACCCCTCTTTTGCTCCTCCTGCGCACCCCTGTCGCTTCTCCTTCCACCTCGCGCGCGCTTTCCCTCCTTCACCCTCCACCCACCTTCCTCTCTCTCTCTCTCTCTCTCTCTCTCTCTCTCTCTCTCTCTCTCTCCCCGCAATCCTCCCTTCTAACCCTGCTATTCTCCTTCTCTCCTTCTCCAGCTCTTCCACCTTCTTCTATGCGCTTTCGTAGACTTGACATCGCCGCGGATATCTCGTATCCAGAGTCGCGACTGTAATCGTAAAAAAAATGGAGAACGTACTACTATAAATGGACTCTGTCGCGATGTTACTTCGCGCGCAGATTAGAATTCGCGGAGTTGACGGTGGAACGTCCTAAGGAACGTTCTCCTCTCGGTGGAAGAGCAGGTTGTTTGGCTTCTTAGATGTATGGACATGCAATCTTTTTACCGTGCATCGATACCAGACGGTATATGTAACCTTTATTCTCATTTTTCGCGTTTTCGTCCGTTCCGCGGTAGAGCCGCGCTCGTCGCGTTCATCGTCATTCGCGAGGACCGAAAACGCGCGATACAACAAAAAAAAAAAAAAAATATTCTCATTGTGAGCCGTGCCTGACTCCCACAAAATTCACTCGCTGTTAAGGGGACGAAGGGGTGGAGAACGTAGGGATGCGCGGTAGCAATCGATTCCACAGTCAATGGCAGCCGGTCGCGCGGGCGTTGTACGAGGGCGGAAAGAAGATGCGCGCGTCAGTGACGATGATTCAATTCTCACGATCTCAATGGCGCAAATAGCCGAATGCCGAAAGGTCCTGTGCCGATCGGCTCGCGCGCGTTTCGCCAATGCACGACCAGCTAGACTGCGTTTCGAACATGCCCTTTTCCTCTCCTCTCCTCTCGATTCTCACGCACACATTCGCGCGTCACTCGCGTCTCCGTACATCCCCTTGCACCTTCTCCACAAACAGGAACAGCGAGTAGGTACACGTGCGCGCGCACGGCCACCGTTTACCCGCGATTCAACGTAGAGAGGACGAAAGGACGAACGTACGGACGGACGGACGAACGAACCCGCGCGGTCGCGCGGCTAGTATGGGTGCACGTTGTACAGAGCGCGCGGAGTACCCGACAACAATGAGGCAGAGACAAAGCCCAGGTACAATGCTGATGTTGAACTCGACTGATTTCGACGATTTTTGGCCTTTGCATGTGCATCGCGCGTTACTCGACAATGATTCCCGCATACGTAATCATCGCTATGGGCACGGGAACCCTGTGGAACACTCGCGCGGCAGAGGCTCTCATTCAACGTGTTACGAGCATCCCCTACCTCTTACCGATCCACCTCGTCCTCCTTTCTCTTCGCCTCTCTTCACCTGATTTTCCATCCCTTTCGTGACGCTACTACTAGCGAGGATCGTCCGTCGTTCGTCGCGACGAGTCACGGGACCGAATGGAAACCAGATGGAGAGAGAAAATGGTGAGATGAAGCGAGAAAGAGTTGGAGGTGTGACCGGAGAGGGAGAGGACAATGGATGGGGTGAAAGGACCGCGCGAGGGGTGGAGGAGGGTCAGAAGCGAGGCGCCAGGGTGGCCGAAAGGGGTGCGGGTTTTCGATGCGCGACCTCACTCACTACAATGCCGCGTCATCGTGATTCCGTGAGCCGCTTATCGATTTAAATGCTCACCGTCGTGACGGCTGATAATTATTATTGTAAACGATAGTCGATTTACGCTCGCGCCTCCGCAAACCACGCCGCCGGCTCAGCCCGCCGATCGGACAATGCCGCCTAATCGACAACCAATTATTGTCGATATGACATATCGTCTCGGCGCGACGCACTGGTAATTATGTCGTGCCGATGTTCAATATTCATGCGCTCGCGTTCGCCGTCGGGCTCTCGCCGATTGAGAACAGTTTCCTAATGGATCCTCTCGACTTTGAGAGTGTTCGTTCGAAAGCTCCGCTACAGGTTGCCAAAAGTTGCTGAAAATGTTCCGTTACTTTTATTTGTCTTCTCCGTAGGAAATTCATTTTGAATTAGGTTTACGACGATTACGCGAACGCGGAAGGAACGTAGCTTCGCATTTATTTTCATAGTTTCGTATGCCGTTGCTCGTGATAAGCCATCCTCTCCAATGAACCATTCGGATCTCCTAAACCTGGACGTTCCTCGGTTCTTCGACTACTCTCGAAATGAATTCTCGACTTTTTCTCCGGTCTTTTCCTGCGATATCCCTTCTTTCTCTTTCTCCCTCTCGTCCTCTTTTCCATCTCGTTACGAAGCTTTTCGCACGAATCGCGATGCGAATGTGCCACCGGCGCCGATCGATTGAGCACCCCTGACCGCACCTGAATAGATACATTGTGCCGGGGCAGCCTATTGACGGGCGATTGTTCCCTCAACAATAACAACAATATCTGAATAGTCGTCGTGCACATCTCTCGTGCGATGCACGCATCCACCCACGCACGTACGTATGCACGCACTCACTCGCTCGCCTCGTGTACTCTCGCGTCTATGTTCTCGCAGGTGTGCCGTGCGTGTGGCGCGAGCTACGAACGCGTGTGCGCCAATACGCGTCTTCTTCTGCACGTACACGCTCGTGCGCGACGATAAAGGGCCTTTCACACCGTAGGGTCCCTACCGAACGGTTAACGGATGGTACACGCGCGCATTACGACACGCGCTCAAGTGGGCGCCCGTTTGCGCGGGTGTGCGTTCGCTATTTGCTCTTTCTCTCACTCGTCACTCTCGTTTATTTATCTCTCTCAACTGCTCCACCAGCGTTTCTTCGTTTCTCTCTCCATTTTTCTTTCGCGGTCTTCCGCGTTCTTCCGCTTATCTACGTTCAATCATAGGTATGTCCTTCGAAAGATCCTTTCGAATACTTCTTTTTCTATGGTTCTGATTTATTTTTAAAACTCGGGCAATAATGTAAAATAGGAATTTTGAAATATTTAGGGTTTCATTTGAGAAAGTTCGACATTTTTCAGCTCTCGTTATTTTATTAGAATTCGAGTCTTTCGTATTTGATGGCCGCGAAAATTCGACGATTGAATTTCAAGTTATTGTTAGATAGATCGGTCACGGGTTGTAGGGGCAGCGGAATTAATTTTTTTGTATTTTAATACCATGCCCTTGTAATATTAGGGACGGTTCGCATTTTATAATACGCGCATATTATATGTCGGACAAATATCAGAGGAAGCGAACGGGTTATGTGTAAAATGTTGTTTATTATCTCTTTATAAACAATGGTCAAAAAAGGTATGTTTGCTTTAATTCGTACAAAATGATCATCGCACACGCAGGCGCACTGCACTTATCAGAAAAATATTTCGTACGACGTATTGCACATCTGTCGATTGTTTCTGTAATGTTTGCTATTTAAAATTTGTTTACCGTAGTACTTGTGCATTAGGCCAGTTCTTTTGTTACAAAAAAATGATTTTATAATTAGTACATACAAGTGTACCACTGTGCCATAGGGATACGTCTGTTAAGATTTCGCGTGCTTTCGTATCCACAAAAATATGTGTACATTTTGTTTACATATACGTTTATTATATCTTTTATTATGCACCTTTAACACGCTATTTTATCGACTGTTTTATTATTTCAGGCAATATTTATAAACTTTCGTGCGAATACCACCCACTCACGATAGTACTCATATATATATTTATGATTAGTCTATTTTCAAGTCATGGAAAGTACCTTTTTCCAACTTACGAATCGTCTCTTACTTTCATATACATAATATTATTAAACTTCAAAAGTTAGCCTTGAAACGGCATAATCTAAACTCAGCTGTATAGCATACAGCATTGTGGCTTCTTTAGCAATAATTGTAAAAAGAGAACCCTATTTTGTCTACGCATCTCAAAAGAGTTTTTCGTGAAAACACTTGCATGCGTATTGAGTATGTAGTATTGAGAGCAAAAGCTCTTGTTACATCGGAAATATACGAAGAGAAAAGATAAGGTAAATAATAAAGCATGTAAAGCTAAGGCAAAATAAGTACGCTTTAATAAAAGCAAGTGTGGTAAGCTTCCAAACCTAACGACAGCTACCCGTCCGTCTAACGCTATTACCTTGCTGTTAGTGCATTGTGAGCCACGGTAAGGCTACATTGGTTATGATCCGTTTACTTAAAATTTTAAGTAAAAAGACAGTGCAGGTAGTTTTGGTAGAAAAAGATGACGAGTCGCTTCTCGTTGTTGATGGATTTGGAGGTCTACGTAGAAATTTCGCAGCCCGTTGCCGACTCCGGATAAAAGTATGGGCTTTCATTTTAAAACGTGAATTTGTATAGAAACAGGAACGCGTTTATGCTGATAAAATGGATTGATCGAGAGTACGATAAGAAATACTTATGCATATATTAGTAATTGTAAATTCTTATGTATTCGTATAGTACGGATTTGAATTTTTAAGCGCTACCATGTTTCAAGTTTTTCGTCTCGAACGTTTCTCCTATATGTGCCCCTCTCTCATTTTGCTCCCGTTACTTTATACTTTTTCGAGTTATTCAACTTTATCGCGTAGTCACATGTTTCTTTAACTCGCTTTAGAGCCGGCTGCCGCTTTGTTCCTCACATATCACAGTCTCGCATCCATGACGTCGTCTCTATCATTACTATTATCGTCGAAGATTCTTCATTATCGTAGCAATGGTTCTAAAAGAGGTATGGCGACGGTTCACTAAATCCGCATTCCTTACAGCACCTCTGAAAAAGAATCTCTATTTACAAAGAAGACAAAAAGACCGCTTAAAAATTGCGGAGATATTTTCTCGACGTGGTATCGTTCAATTAAATGTAAAACGAATACATTGCGGCAAGTAAAACTGTCAGATAGGCACTCTTTCTTTTTTACCGACATTACAAGCATTATCAATAGAAATTATCATATGTCGCGTTTCCAAATTTTAAAACTTTCCCGCGTTGATATGATTTCTGCTTTATAAGATTTCCAAAAGAAAGCTGCAACTGGAAACTGAAGTACGCCGCGCAAGAAATGTCTTTGTTTCAATCGCGATCACTGTTTGTCATGATGAAATGTAAGATGGCCAGCCGTCGACGAAGGACAGAATAGGTGAAAGAGAGTGACAAGAGCTTTGCCAGATCAATCGATTTTTTATGAGAATCCTGACAGTCGTTTCAATGCAGGACTATTTCACGACGAGGTGTCGGCAATTTCACGACAAGTTCAAGGAAACGAACTTCTTGGATTTCAGGGACAAGTTGGTGAAAGTACGTATATGAAAGCGCCGAACCGAGTGATCGATGCTTCCAGTAAATTCCGATCAATAGCTTTCGCGTTTGATGTGCGCTCGTTTACGTGTGACGCGAATATTATAAATCTTAAATATGGAATTTACGGTTTGCAAGTGGATCGCGATCTTCAGTAAAAAAATGTCATCCGTACAGACCACGAAGGAGATGCGGATATCTTCGATGTTTGACAACCTGTCGTCAGCGACTATTATAAACAAGAGGTCTATCAAGATTCCGGAAGCTTTGGTCACAAAACTTTCCACGTCGAAGATCTCGCTCGTTAAGTATTGCATGTTTGGCATGCTCGCACTCGTGCCTCTCTT
Organism: Tiphia femorata; assembly: GCA_944319695.1. Classification (NCBI taxonomy): domain Eukaryota; kingdom Metazoa; phylum Arthropoda; class Insecta; order Hymenoptera; family Tiphiidae; genus Tiphia; species Tiphia femorata. Next base: position 11,856,239 of record OX090896.1, on the reverse strand, counting down.
TTACAAGATCCAAATCCTACCGGGCGCCAATGAGGCCGAACCGAAAGTAAAGGCGATCGTGACTCACGAGCGATAAACGAAAGCGCGGCAAACCGACAATGTGCCAGTAATTTAAGAAGATTTTCGATATTCTCAAGAGCGCTAATCGGTTTTCGACAAAATGCGGCAAGGTTCGTGAACTCCCCCTGTGTACTACAGTTTTTTGAAAGTTTACCTTTCAACCGCGTATATTTTTCTGTAACCGCGGACCCTTGTCCAATCGCTCGGGTTTCATTCATTCGTAAAATTTTGTGTCAACCCGCCATTAATAATCCACGAATCTTTGGGTACTATTCGATAAACGTAAAAATTGTACGAAGTTTAAAATTACGAATCCACGTGGTTTGTGAATAATCGAATAATCGTAGCCTAACGGAGATGTTTTGTATAAATAAAGGGCATACCGCGACAACGCAATCTCGTTACAACGTTAACGTCGACTTCCGAGTTAATCTCGCCGGTGTTCGCCTTTTCATTAACTTTCCTAACATTAATTACTTCGTGTTGTTAAAAGCCATCGTGGAGAGCTTCGCTTGACCGACGGACGAAATCGATTGGTCAACGAATAATTCAAGTACTCACCGTTGGATATTCCTCCGTGAGACCGTATTCGCCTAGACGATAGTACGTCGATCGATTTGCCATAAACGCCCTGAAATTGTAGCGAGGCATCGTTGGATTTCTCATTTGCCAGAACGGTTCTCTGATGTTAGCCCCCAGGTTCAGTATGTCGCGCCCTTCGTGCTGAACTCGTAACTTGCTCTACGGTAAAAAATACGTCGTCGTTGGAATCTAATCTAACGAGTTGCAGTGAAACACGGCGAACAGACTCCGGCTCTGCGAAGGGCACTGCTTGCAGTTCAACGAATGTTACCAAGTGGAGTCACTTACCCTCGCGTGCCTCTTGCTGCAACCTTCTTCGTTGGGTGTATTCGGTCTGGAGGACGTCGGAGTGAGCCGGGGTGTCGCCGATTCGACGGATGGCGCGAGGCTGCTGACACCACTGGATTCACTTCCGGTACTCGGGGAAATCGGCCCGGAACCAGTCAGGGTTCTCAAGCCTTGTTCGTAGAGAAGCCTCGCCCCGAGTGCGCAGAAATGTTCAGGCTCCAAACCCGACAATGGCAGCGCTATTGTTAAGGCCATTCTTCCTCCTTTGTTCTCGATACGTTGTTTATTCTTCAAAATAAATTTGCTCGATTAGTTTCTCGACTTCGCGTCCTATCAATAGGACGATTCTGTTCACAAGGTGACAGTAAAAGGATATTTTGTTACATGAGGTGGTTTCAAAAATTGACGAATTGTTTTGAAGAATCTGTCTCTTTTTTTCTCGTTGTAGAACATTTTTCGGGGGGGGGGCCTTACGTGATTATGATAGTTTTTAAGAATCACGATTGGGATGAAAATTTTTGCGCGGCCTTACCTGATATAATTGTGGCTTTGGGGTATACGTAATTCAAGGAGTTTTCGAATCTTGTGAACCGTCACTGTGCCAATCAACAACTAACTGAAACTTACGGACGTCCTACTGCGCTCTTCGGTGTATCGGCTATATAAGCAACTTGCACACATTACAAACATGACCTTAGACGATTGGATCTGAGGATGTATTCGTGCTAGCATATTCCTCGCTTTCGAGATTCTTGCGAACGTGTAAATTTGACGTAGAATTAATTAATTGAACTTCTAATAATTATGTAAAATTTAGATGGCGATATTGAAAGGCCACAAGATATAGTGGGTGGGTTAATATACAACGTATAACACATTGGCTTTGCATTGTACGGAAATGATCAATTTTATACGACTGTTGTTAGTTTCTCGACTGATGTAAAGACTGCATATTGAGCTTGCCATTTGGTAAAAGGTTTTCAAGAAGCATATTTATCCGCGGTAAGGATCCTGCTTTACCGACCATAGTAATCTTATCCCATTCGTTGCCTATTGAGTTCTGGAGTACGCTTCATCCTACGTCGGTATTGCAGATCTCTTACCGACCGTGGGACATGGTTTTGCATTTTATCAGGTAATCATGAAGGTTCTTGAAAATACTCTTAAATATATCTCTCGAAGGTCACATTATAGTACAGGTTATGAGAAACAAGAGCAAGACTCGAGGACATTCGTTCTTTACTTTCAACCATTGACCGAAATTGTTTTCAAAATTTTCTCTTGTCGGTAAGTACGAATAGGTTCTGAGGAGAAGAGTTATGCAAGCGGATAGTGCATCATTGGCATTGCAGAATGCCCAGGGTACATATTTCATCATTCCATCATTTAAAATATTAATTCTAAATAATTTTGCAATCTCCGTTATCTCTGTTATTGCACATGCACACGCCAGTAAAACGTGATTTACAATTATTCACGGTACAATGCGCAAATCGATTCTCCTGGCTCTGTGTTACCGATATTACAGTTCAGCAGTGGTGCTTTCTGAGTTCACCGCTAGGGTACCTTCAACATAATGGTTGATTCGCACGAGCTACAAAGAGATAAGTACTATGATATCCTGTTGTGACCATTCAACGTGAAAAATCGTCAAACATACAACCTCAATTTGCATTACATTTAAGTTACTGGACCTAGTGCTTTAGGATGCCGATAACTATTTTGCACGTTGTATTATCGTCTTTGACCGCGAATCTCTAACACCAAGCCCATTCTAACAGTTAGAAGGCTATACTCTTCTACGGTAGGACACATCGGCTAATTTATAACAATAAGTCATCCTCTGTAATTTGCGAAACACGGTGATACTCGCAGGCTGAAAAGTGTCGTGCAATATTTTAAGAACTCAGCTACCTCCACATTATCTGACGAATTATCCAGTATAAACTGCTGAAATTTATAATAAAAACGTGTGAAGGAGTATCTTCGTTCGCGCAATCGACGAACATTGAAGGCGTCTTCGAAACAACCGACCACGCGATCAAAAAGCAAAAAATCCCAAAGAAAACCCCGACACCTTAAAAGAAATCCAACCACTATCATCGCTACCAATAGATAAATTCCTTTTCTCGATCATTACACAGAGCTGGTTATATCGGGTGTCTGATTCGCGAGCATCCTCGGTACGAGGAACGACGGTATGCGACCCATCCGGTGGCCCTAGCAACGCACATGCGCCCTTCTTGGACTCTCGCCTCTCCGGCTTCTCGCTCCGGATGGTTGGGGATTGGCCCGGAGTAACACCCCCTTATAATGGGTTCACCCGTCCGAACCGAGCACGAGAGAGCAAGGAAGCTTCGAAGAAGAGAGAAAGAGAGAGAGAGGAGCTAGAAGCAGAGAAAGAGTGAGAGATAAACCTGGTGGAGGACGAGAGGGGAGTGGAGAAGCGGTAAGGAGTGAGAAAGAGTAGTAGGGTAGAACGAAGGGAGAAAGAGAGAAGAAAAGGCGGGAGGAGGTGGAGAGAAGGTTGTGTGGAGATGGAGAAAGAGAGACGGGAGAAAGTGAGGGCGAGTAAACGATAGTGCTGGAGAGAGAGAGAGAAGGAGAGAGAGAGAGAGAGAAAAAGAGAGAGAGGGAGCGAGAGGCGGTTGGAAGAGAGAGGAGGGAGAGGGGCGGCCGGTAAGAGGATGAAAGAGAGGGTGGCGAGAGGGAAGAGGGCAACGGAAGCCATATTGATTTCCCTATGTTTCCCCGTGTTGTTACTATAGCGCCCGGCGAGGGCGCGAGGAGAAGGCAGGTACCACCCACGCCAGCCACCCTCCAGTCATCCCTCTAGGCCACCCTCGGCAGCCACCCATGCTCTTCCGACTGGCGCGCCGGTAGCCTGCCGAGAGCCCGTACCGCGGTGGACGCAGATTCTCTTCCGGTCTCCCTCTCTCACACGCATTTCGTCTCTCACCAATTGCGCGCGCGTTTCGTCTACCGAACTTTCTTACGTTTCCCTTTGTCAAGGCATATCGTTCTTACGACGACTGGGAGGGACGATGGCAGGGAGTTTACCGACATTTACAGCCGCACAGAAGCACGAATCATATTTGTAGCATTTGTCGATACTATTGAGTGGACAATCCGTGTGAGCTTGTTGTTTGGCCATTCTCGAATTTTTATCGAGCTCGTACATATCGAAATTTTGAGAGCCGAAACTGTCTTATTTGGGTCAGGATCGAGTTTATCGGAGAAGACTGGTGTTTGAATTAACGAGCATTAGATCTGTTTTGTAATGTTTATACAGGTACGTTCTCTTTGTCGAGCTACAAATCAAGTGGCATTGATTACACTTGGGGCTCCCACTCGAGGAAAATCGTAAATCATCGAACTCGCAATGAAAAGTCCTTTAGGCGCGATCCGCTCATCAGCGCTCGCACGCATCGTCCGACCATTTTCTCCTCTTGTCCCTCTCCTTCGACCTCTGTCGCGTTTCCTAATGTTTCTTCTAATGTCGAGACACCCCAAGCTTTCATCCCTCGATCTCGCGACCCCTGGTCGAACACCTGGGTGGTCCGCGGTGGAGAGCACGCAGCTATCAGCTGCGATTCTTCCCAGACGATCGCGTCCTACTCCTTCACGCTTGTCTCTCGCTTCGTGAGGGATGAGAGAACGAGATGGTGGGAAGGTGGAGAAAGACGGATGAGAAAGAGGGTTCGGAGCGAGATAGAGAAGAAAAAGAGAGAAAGGGAGAAGGAAGAAGGCGAGGGAGGGAGACAACGGTGGAAGCCGCGCGGTTGTTACCTAGTGATGCATGGCTCGGTAATAGCTACAATACAACCAGCTTACAACGAGGGGTTCCGCTACCATTCCGCTCGCCGACTTGACGATTTATCGCTCCCCGGTGGATTGCGGATTCTCAGATTCCCCGGTTTTACCCTTATAAATGACTCCTATTAATTGACCGTGATGCGACGACGAGAGTGCGAGGGGCCACAAGAGGTGAAGAGGCTAGGAAGAAGGTGGGTGGATTTTCGTTTCTTCCAACCCTTTGAACGCGGGGAAGATGAAAATTTACGAGCCGAATCATCTTTTTTGCTTTCCAAAAATCGCTACGATAAAGTAGAGAATGAAACATTGAAGTAGATTTCAATTAGAGCAATTTAATGTTATTATAAGAGCAATAGACCTGGGATGCATACGTAAGATATACATAGTTAAAATTAGCTCCTCCCGATCAAGCACAATGCCTTCTTGGACCAACGAGGATCACCAAGTTCGATCGAGGCTCTTCTCGAAAGTCGATCTCTGGCTCCGCGGGTGTTCCTCACTCTTTTTTCCACTGGCGCCGTGCACGTGGACACGCGTCCAGATTTAAAGTGCCAATCAAGGGATGACGACGATGAGCGGAGGAGGGAGATGAGAAGAAAAGAAGAGGGGTCGAAAGAAGAAGAGAAAAAGAGGAGAATATTCGATATCTCAACGGCTCGTGTCGCGGGCACGTGACTGGCGTGCGTGAAGAATGAAACCAGACACACCCACCCCTGAGAGCGACCAAGGCATCCAACCCCCTCTGCGGCTCGTCGCGGTGGTCCGAGCGGAGAAACCCCATAAGCGTGGCCTTCGACGACCGTTAAACGTCCGCTAATGCATTTAATAGCGAGTTCTCGTGCGTGCGGAACGCGTGCATGCTCGTGCGTGCGTGAGAACACGCCTGGGCGGAGTTTTACGTCAAAACACCCTCACGCACGCGATCTCAAATTTATTTGCGGAAGGCGTTTCCACGTGTACTTCTCTCCTGATTTTAGATCGATCTTTCTATCGATAATAGAAATTTCCTTAAGGCTCTCGAGCTTCCACGTAGATCGAGCCAGGGTGCTTCTGGATTATCGCATTTGCATACGTTTCAATTGTTCCCTTAAAACTGGATATTCGGGAATATTCAAGGTATACCTCGTAACGTAAAACTCCACTTCGCACATTTCATCCACATTCTCGCACACGTTCCGCGCGGGCCGCCAGCGCCAGCGCGATAATTCATGGAACTGCGAGAGGCGGCGTAGTAGCGTCACGGGAGAAAATGGAAATTAAGTCCCCGTTGCATCCTGAAATTCAAGACTTCAGATTTATCGTTATTCAGTGCAGCTCGCGCAGCCTCCTTCCCCTTTCTCTTTCTCTTCTTCGTCCTTCTCCAGCTCGTGAAATAAATTGTCATCGTCGCCCATGCGTAAGGCGCGTTCCGACTCGTGAAATTTATGTAAAATCATGCACACCGTCGACGTCGCGGCCCGCTCGTTCCACATATGCCTCTGCCAGGGTCCTCGCCATCGCAGGGTTCCTGTCGTCGCGCGCGCTGTCCGCGCACAGTCGCCACCCCCAGCTGTCGTTCTCCCCACCCCTTCGTGTAATAATGTAAGATTGAAGGTCCCAGGTAACGGGCCATCTCTCGCATCCTCATAACATGTAAAACACCGGGATTACGGGATAATAACCGTCGACCTGCCGGAGTTTGTAAACTTCACCCTTCCGGCGCGTCCCGTAGTCGCGCGTGTGCGTTCGATGCCTATAGTATAAGGACCAAGTTGTACACGCGTTGAGAATACTCGCTGTGTGTGCAAAAGATGCGAGTAAATGGTATCGAGGATACGGTGAGAAAAACGAGGATGATTGCGAGGGTGTTTCTGTATGCTCTCTCTTATTGGAACGCGTGACGTGTATGAAGAACGTGCACGTAAAAACCGTAGTATTATCGTGTGCGCGCACGCGCAGGCAGGATAAGGGACGGTGAATAGGAGAATGTAAATGTGAAAGAGAGAGAGAGAGAGAGAGAGAGAGAGAGAGAGAGAGAGAGAGAGAAATGGAGAGATGCAAACGCGTTGGTGTTCGTCGAATTGATTTCTCCATAGATGTATCGCGCTTTCGTACTCGAGAGATAATGAACACCGTGGCGGATCGCGGAGATTGCGATGGTGCAGGTGGTGTTGCGTCGGTGGTGATAGTTCGCGCGATGGTAATCGAGGTGGTAGAGTTGATTATAGTGATGGTAGCTGGGAAGGAAGAGGTGTGGGGGTGGTGACCGTCCGGCTTCGACGACGTAATTCCGGCAGGGTGGTTGAGAAGCCAACGCTAGAGTGGACACTGGGGATTCACCACTCAGCTACACCCCCCGTGGCTTTAATATCGCTTTATTAACCCACTTTGGTCGGGCAGCCACAGATTTCGCCTTAGGATCTTCGCGGTAAAGGACTTGCGTAATCGAAGCGAGCAAGTTCGTCGGTTGGGGGAGAAGTTTCGGGGGAACGAGATGCGGTCGTTGCCTTTAATTGCGGTTCCTTTCGCGAACTTTTATTTCGCGCGGTTTTGCTCTTCGTAAAATTGTACCGAAGACGAAAAAGCGATGTAGCGTTTAATGATTTCTGTTTGCGCGAGCAGATCGTTTGTCTTATTATGTTGAATTATTGCGGGCCGAACGGTAGGTATCTCTGGAAATTTATCTCTTGCGAAAATTCTTCGTAATCGTGTAAATTCGTGCCTGAGTACCTCCGATGGTTCGAAAATCGAACGATTTCAATACGTTACGCAACACTCGTCATTATTAATCCCAATGCCGTGGAGTTACGCAACGTTCACGAGTATCCGTGGGTCGTAATGCATTTTCTAACTCCTCCAGGCCCCGCATTACTCCCCCCACTACCGACATTTCCAATAATCCCCATGTAGAGTCAATAGTTCGTCGTCGCGTTCGCGAACTTCTTTATCTCCCGCCTCGACAGAAATCCTATAAGCGAGAGTCTCGTTCGTGTGGACACTCGTGCCCGTTTCGATTTAGAAATTAATTTCTGCTTCGCTCAGCTTCGTCGCAGTGGTCTCGGCGAGTCTTCGATCGTACCAGAGGCGATGAAGCCTGGAGCGTAATAGTGAAGAGGTGTCGCATTCGGAAATTAACCGTTGCACGTAAGAAGAGAGCTTTGATTTAGGCGGGCTACTCGTGCCTGTATATTTAGCAATGGTGTGTAGTAAAATTATAAACTTCTCGTGAAAATCGAAGAAATTACCGTAAAGAAGTCCAGTGGACTGTGCCTCGAATTCCTCCACTTTAAAATCGAGAAACGCCGGAACGTGAAGTTCGAGAATCTCGTTATCTTTGCGAATCTTCCCTTGGCAATAAACGCCCATTATGCACGCAACGTACGAAGCTGGCTGGAGAAGCGAGCACGGAGCAATATGTAGCGCCAGGGTGATCCCGGCAATCCCACGAAACAAGGCTCTTGAATCTCGGCACGCCTGACTTGCGCGGGAGCCGGCTTAACGGACCGAGCGGAGGAGCCGGCTTCGTTTGCACAAACGAAGCCACCAGATGTCGATCTGAATATTTTACCCTCCACGGCGGTGTTCTCCTCCGAGATATTCGCGCTCGAGGGATTCGCCGATTGTAAGCGTGTCGTCATTTGCGTAGGTGTGTAATGGTCGTCGTAGAGATGGAACAGCCCTCGGAAAATCCACGAATCGGAGAGCCGATGGATCGTTGCCTGGAACGTAATTCTTTCAAGATTTCAGACAGTTAAACGTCGACTTTTTAAACATTCTCTTCGATAATTCGAAATTTCAAGACGACGTTGAAAATCCGCGCAAACTTAAACGCTTATTACCGTGGTTTTCGACTCTTTGAAGAATATCTCCGGGAAAGAGCGGAAAAATGGCGGAACGAAGGAAGAAATGGCGAGGAGGGAGGAAAAATGTAAATCTGCTGGAACTCCGACAAAAAGGCACCCTTTTAATCCGCGACAACGGCTCCCTCTCTCGATACGCGGGGGGGATTATCACGGGGTATCATATGGGGCCTCTCGAAAGTGAAGGATGGAGTGCTCCGGTAGGAAAGGGATGCGAAAGTAAAGGAGGGGACCATCGAGAAAGAATGTGCGTACGTGAGAGAGGGAGAATGCCGTCGAGAGAGGTGGATACGAAAGGAGAAATCACGAGAAGAGGCAGCGTGCCTGCTCCGTGAGAGGGAATGTGTGGAATAGACGAAGAGAGGGAGGAAAGAACGAGAAGGAAGGAGAAAGAAGAAAGAAAGAGAGAGACCCCCATGGTTATCGGCGAACAGAAGTGGGGCTCCCGTGGCGAGTAGCACCGCCAAATCCACCGCAAATGCTTTCGAGTACTTCTTCTTGGTCGGACGTGAGCGTAAGGGCGACCACGAGAGCACGTGGTACTTGAACCAGTTGGGGACCACCGAGTGGCTCCCCAAATGTTGAAGCCCAAGCTACGAGCGCAGATTCGGTCTGGAACGTCGAGTAAAAAACGCACGGGACTCCGTTGGCCAGAAGTGGGTGGGATAAGTAGACAACAAATTTTATTGCGGTCGTATAGGATCTTGCCGAGGTTATCACGAGTTGCTTCGTAAAGTAAAGCGTGACTAGGATTTATCGGACGCATCCTCCGAGCACATTCGCAATTTCTTTTCAATGGATTGCGCGCATAAACGACGAAAGGAGAATTTCGTAGGAGTCTTGAGTCCTTGTTGCGCGAAATCTTGTCACATCAAGTTCACGACTACCGAGATTCAACGACTATATTCGAGCCTAATTTCTTGCTTCGGCGTCGCTGCCTGTAATTCGCATTGTCCTACTCGTCCACAAAACTAATTTCGTGGTCGGCCAAGACCTTGTGTAATTGAAAATAAGAAACCGATGGTGGAGGACTGTTCGATAAACGGCGTCCAGTTACGGTCACTCCCGCGTATACTTTCATCGGGCACTACGTTCAACCGTTAAGAGGCAGGCTACACGATGGTCCCTATGTACCGGCGCGGCGTTTCGTATGTACCAGTATGTAGCAGCATGTACCGCTACCAGACAGTTAGAAACAGAGTCGTGCCATAGTACATGGGGAGGAACATAGGGCTGCCACATAGGTAAGAACAGCGGGTAGCACATATTACACGTATGTATAAACAATATACGCTTATGTACCGTAGTGGAGGAGGCGAGAGAGGAGGAGGAGGAAGGAGGATGAAGCGAAGGAGGAGGAGAGAGGAGAGAGTAGAGAGTATAGAGATGGTAGGAGGGATGGAGGGTATGTACGCTGGGGCAGCGTGTATCGTTCCAACGGACTCACCCGCCCCCAACCGCCGCGCCGCCACCCTCCCGTTCTCGAGTAGTAGCGGAGGGTCGGCCAAGGGTAAGTGCGGGGAGACTGGGAGCGGGTTTGTAACAAAATCAATAGAGGGGTGGCGCGCGCGCGAGAGAGGACACGAGAAGGGGTGGCTGTGGAGGATGGATGGATGGAGGAAGAGGAGAAGGAGGAGAAGGAGGACGACGGTGGCTCGTGGTGGTGGTGGTGGTGGTAGCCGTGGGGTGTATAGGACCTGCGCCAGGGATGGTTCGCGGGCGCAGACGCAATCCGCTCTGCTAGGTGGCAGGCCAGGCGGGGAAAGGTTGGAGGGTGGCGGGGGATGAAGATAAAACCACCCCGCTGGCTACTCCCACACCCTGGATGAGGCGACGGACTGCGATGGAGAGCCTCCACCTCTTTCTCCTCCTACGCCGCGTGGGCTACTCCACCTCCCGCCCGCCGACTGTCGACTGCCGCGAGACTCCGGGGGTGGCTTTCGCCCCTCGCGGAATGGTAGGTGCTGCCGCTTGAGATCGGGGCGGACGATGCGCCAACTTTCTGCGAAGCTGCTCTCTCGAGCCTTCGAAACTCCGGGCATTTTGTTACGCCGAGAGTTCACGCTTCTTAGGCGGTCACTTTCTTGCGTCGTGATATTCGCTATATTCTTTTTCTCGTACGAACTCAATTCGTAGCTGGTGGTAGATAATTAGCGTAGAATTGGTGATAAAATGTTGCCGCTTAGTCGGACAATCCCGACTCTGCTTTTGTACACGATTCTTTTTAAACATGGAGTGGTACTCCATGACTTTGCTCATGGACTCGAGTTTATATAATTAAGATTATTGCATACTCCTTGACAAAGTGGCAGCTTCAGAAAAGGTCAGGATTGATGAAAATCGTTTATTCCACATTTGGGCAGTTTCGACTATTGAAAATATTCTCATCATACATCTACTTCGTGTAATCCACCGAAATAAAGTCTTTCGATAAAAACGGATATCTTCTTCGGCTCGGCAATCTCAAAGATCGCCTCGCGGCTCGTCGAAATGCCATTTCGCCGTACTAATAAAGTGCCATTCTTCCGCCACTTGTACTGTCTCTTTTCACCCCTCGTCGTCTGGCACGCACGCTCGCGCACATTGTCGCGTGTTCATAAGCGCGTGTGTCTCTTAGCACGGCGCGTGCACGCATCCATTATTTCAGTCTTCGGTGGAGATAGAAAGAGAGAAAAGGAAGGAAGGAAGACGGAGAGAGGTCGAAGGTCGAAAATAGTATTTACTCGCGGCGACTGCGTCTTCGACGGCATGGCACAGAGACAAATGCCTTGATTTGTACCAGAAATCAGACTTGGGGGAAAAATCAAGGGTCGCGGTAAAAGCATTAGCCACACGGGCTAAGTGTTTTCCCAACTTGTTCCCGCTTCTTTTCCCATTTCTCTTCCCCTCCCTGCTCCTCTCTATTTTTCTCCCGGCCTTCCATATTGCTTAGCTTTTCTTCTTCCGCTTTCCCGTTCTAGGGGGAACACCGGACGCGTTGTTGCTGTTTCTCTTGGCATACGCGACGCGTGCCTGTTCTGGCAGCGGGACTTACCGCGTTGACGGCAGGCCACTGTTATCGACAGATTTGACACCACTCGTTGGGCACTTCAAAGGTTTCCTCGTCTTCCTTCTCCAATTCGTTGCTTAGCGCTCACCCCTGATGTGGTTTTTCCGAAGAAATCAGTGGATTGTGATTTTCGCTTAGACCGATTGCGCTCGTGCGATTTTTCGAACCTTCTCGACGAATGTACAAAAGCTGTTTCAAGGTGCTTTTCATTTTTCCGACTCTGTCTATTATTCGAATTAAACCATGTTCCTGTCTGAAGGAAATTGCACATTTCGCGAACTCATAGTCATAGAAATTAAGCCATCAGGAACGTCCACGGATTGTACGCAATTATGTATTAACGCGTGACGTGAGAACGTACGCTCGTTGACATTAGAGGGGACAGTCGTGGACGCTCCGAAAGGTCATAATCCCCGGAAGACCGATGAGGAAAGGTCATTGGTCTTAATGGCAACGACTGTGGATATTTCCCTCTAGCCACAGCGCGGACGGACAATACGACGAAAATTACGATCGCTAATTAGAACCTAGGTAAAGTTTCGCGTCTCGTGAATCGATCAATCGTCCGTCTGCTTGAAAAATAAGCGGCCGTTAACTCGGAAAACTTTCTGAGAAGAAGAGGTTCGCTCGAGAAAGTATCGAGATGTGACTCTACGGTGATAGAGGCGCGGTAATGCGAATGGAGAACGAATAGAAATAGATAAATGTGACAGAAAGAGAAATCGTGGGGTAGGTGAAGGGCGGAGAATGCAGGAGATGTGGGTGAGGCTGGCGAACAGTAGGTACGCGAGACAAAGAGAAAGAGAGAGAAACGTGGAGAAAGGAAAGACAGGTAGGGATGAAGGTGGGAAGAAAGGCGGGGAGAGAGGAACGCGGAGGAAAGGAGAAAGAGAAAGGGAGACACAGAGAGATAGGGACCCTATGTCTGACAAAGGACGACAGAATCTCTTTGTTCTCGCGGCTCAACGGCTTCGCTCCGTGGCCGCGATGTTTTGTCAAGGTCACTCCTCATTCACCCCCTTCGCCTGTTGCCCGCTTTCAACCGCCGATCTCCTACGTCTCCACCCCCCGATTCTCCACCCCCGCCTCTTCTTCGCCTCCTCCTTCTCGCCTCACGATCGCTTCCCTTTCCTCTCGAGGCCGATTCCGCCAGTAGTCGTCGCCTCCGCAGCACCGCGTGTCCTGCTTTGTTTTCTGGGCCTTTTGCTAGCTGAGCTGACGCGACTTTGGCTCCTTTATATCATTCTTTTTCTTCATTACGCCAAATGCGCGACATCCGCGTGACGATGGACGCGCGACGTTACAATGGAAGTGAGGACTTTTGTTTGTTTCTTTTTTCGTCTTCACGCGAGAGTACAGTCACGCCCCGGAAACAACAGTCGGAGGTCCCTCGATCGTGGGTGCGAAGAAGAAACGTCGATTTACATCCTGAGGAGGGTGGAATTTTGGTTGGAATATCGAGGAACTCGTTGCAGGCTACTCGCTTAATGTTTTGCAGGCACATGCTAATACTAACGATGCGAGGTATTAAACTATGCATTTGATACCAGACAATTTGAGTCTGGTTCGATTATTCGTAATTACGCGTAATTTCTCTACATTTATTTTTTTTTTAATTACGTCCTCGATCGTGTGAAATTTGTGACATGCGCGGATAGAACCTTTCGATGACCAGGTAAATATTCCTCTCGGATGGGCTATCCAGCGTGCTTATTTCCGCAAGGAGGTGGTGGCGCCGGCAAGATTCGAAATTCTGTGGGGGTGGTCGAGTCTGTGCACGAGCCTCCTAAAGGGTGGTCTTGACTTTTCCCCCTTCACAAAGGCTCTCAAGTCCATCGTGCTTATGCTTACTTCTAGTGAACTCGTTTTGGGATTGTCGTTTCTCAATGGCGACTCTTCGTATGAATGGCATTTTCAGATATATACCGAAATCTCCCCTCTCTCTCCCCCTTTCTCTTTCACTTTTCTCCTTCTCACCGCGTCTCGCTTCATCCCACGTTCTCTTACTTTTTCCTCTTCGGGTTGGCTTCTCTCTGTACCCTGGACCAACGGTCCATTGTCAGCTCGAACTCAATGGCTGATGCGAGAGTAGAGAGAGGAAGAGAGAAAGAGAGTGAGAGTGGGATGTGGAAGGAAGAGGAGGAAGAGAAGAAGTGACGGGCAGTCTCGTTGTAGCACCGCTGCACCTCCGATCGGTTCAAAAGGAAATGAGGTGCTCCCGACAGGACCTACCCCAAACTAGAAAGAAGTCAGTGGCCCGCACCCAACCGAAGAAAATCTTTTTCCTCTCCGCATGAATGACGGACATTTCGCTCGGTCGATCCTCTTCGGCCGACGTTGCTCTCCTCCCATTTTTCCAAGCCGTCATATTGACCCTTATATTCCTTTCTAATGCACGGCGTCGTGTTGAGAAGTCGCAAGGCTCGTAATTGAACATTGCTTCGCGAAGGTTTCTTTCGATCTGTCGACAGAAGGGACTTGCAGGTACGAAACAATTACATATACGGTGCGCGTTGGAATGTTTTTCGGAACAATGAAGATTAACGGGAGCTTCATGAATGTATTTGAAACGAGAAATAACATGTATTAGAAAAATAAGCAGGATGCAATCGTGTCGCAAAATAGGGGCTCTTCAAGAGAGCGCGTGGAGTATCAAAGAATCAAGAGCGTTTCGATCTTTCCTTTATTTTGTATGGGTCGCGTGGCAGCACAAAGATCAAATAGTATCGTGTGGTGCGTCAGAAAATACCGGGGGACAAATAGGAAAAGAGGAGGGGACAGGGGCAGAAAAAGCCAATGAAAGAAGGAAGAACGGACGGAGAAGCCACGCACAATATTGTTCGGGTACGCAGGACCTTTAAAGGACGCATTATACGCTCCACCACTGCAGGATCGTCCTAGACTTCTTAGCGAAGGATCGAGCGAAACCCATTTAAATTTCACGCCACCTATTCCTTTTAATTGACTATCCTCGTTCAATTCACCTTCATCAAAATTAGAAAATTAAAGTTACTTGCCATGTAGCAAATATATTCCTCAATGACGTAAATCTTCCGGATACTAAGAAGGAACGATATAAATCCTCGCGGTACGACCTCGTCCGCCCGTAAACTATCCTGCGGTGGAATTCGGAGGTTTCGGCGACAGAAAAGTCATGGTGTGCGGCAAAAAAAGAGGAGAAACAGAGAAAGATGGGAAGGACAACGCGGTGAAAATCTTTCGCACCTTTTCCAAGCCTCCCCGTGGGGGTCGTTTGACTGGCCGCATCCGGTGAGGAGGAATGGAGGAGGGTCGCGGTCAGCTTGCGCGCGCGCAAAACATAAAAGTTCTTCTGGTGGTCACTGGGATCGAGTCGATCAATGGATCGTGTGTCATTCCACGGAGGTGTTACGACGTCTTCGAGGAATTTCCAAAGAGAGTTCCTTCTCGTCCTCCCGGTGACCTCCCCCTTCTTCGAAGGGACCATCGGAACCTCGTCGGTCACGGACAATCTCGCGATTCGGAGAAGTGGCGTGTAATTGAAAGACCGTCCGTGGAGGACTAAAGAGATAATTTCTTTGAGCAGCTCGCAACGATGGCTCTCCGGTGACCAATGAGGGAGGAAGGAAAGAAAGTATGCAACAATAGATAAACGCTCTTTATAGAGATGTTGCGTTCAGACTGAAATCTATTTAGTTCTCGTCGGCTCTTCACCAGATGCGTGGGTGGTCCCCTATATATTATTTATTTTTCACCGTTTATATAGATATTATTATCTGCTATTTAATCGGAGGAATTTCGAGAAATTTTAGTTAGCATTCACTATAAAACCATTAATAGCAACCGAAGTAAGAAATCACTTCTTTCTGGGATTTTTCTTCGACGAGATTGAAATTGGATCAGCTTATGCAATTGTCAATTGGAATCGTATAATGAAGAATATTAGAGAAATAACGAGACCCTGCATTGGCCAACAGCTGATCGACGAGTCCCCCTGGATGACGTAGGAGGATGTTGGAGGAGGGTGTGACCTCGGATGGGCCCTTTCTTCTTCCCTCGCGTATTTCGCGGATAACGAGGCGTGGATTCGCCGTGACACCTGAGGTGCCGAGGTCGTGACACGTTACGAGGGTAGCCACGCCGGGCATCCATCACTTCTTTGTATCGATGCCTAGTGACACCTGGTCCTTGCCTCCTTCCCCTACGAGATGCCCCTCACCGTCACCATCACTCCCTTTCAATCCATCCCTCCCTCTCGACGACCCTACCCTTCCTGATTCTACGGTCACAGTGGCCAGAACCACCCCCTCCCTCTCTAACTCTCTTACTTCCTTCTCTCTCTCCTCTCTTACCCTCTCTCTCCCTTCGTCATTCTCTCCTCTCTGCTCCGATACGCCAGTAGCGTAGAGCCGGTCCAAGGTAAACAAGACCACACGAAAATTCCAGTAATCGTCGTACCGTCCCTAATCCTGGATGATTTTTATTGATGACCCTCGTCCTGTCGTCTTATCATCATGAATCTCTCGCAAATCTCCCACGTACGCGATAGCGAGGAAATGCAAGAAGAGGGACTGCGGGGGTGAGTACTCGTGCCGACCCAGAAACGTATCAGATTGGACATTAATATTTTAGTATACGTTTTAAATATGAATGAGGGTGGACTGCGTTTAATACTGTGATAGGCGCGATTTGATTTTATTATTAGGAAGTATCTTTGATTCAACATCGATATAAGCGAGCGGTAAGAAAATGTGGTATGTATGTAGACGATTTTTATATATCCTAACAAATTGATTTGCGCTGTACTTATTATTAGTACCTGTTCGATTTTCATCACTTTGGATTATCCAGATGAGAAATCTGGAAATACCTGTGGTGTCATTAAACCACTACCAAATCGATTCCAGACATTACGAAGCGATAATCGAAAACCGCTTGTTGACGAAGATGGCATAACAGAAGAATCGAAACCGCAGATCGTGAACCTTGTCCCTGACAGTGTGCAACAAAAAATTCTGAACGCTCTTTTGTACGATCTATCATGCGGCATGCCCACGAACGTGTGTCACGAAAAGGCTTATTAAAATATCACGTGCCACGTTGATCCGCCATTGTGCCACTGCGGGTAGATGATGGGATGCGTTCTCCTTTTGGTCAGACTCGAAAGGAATCACCGTGTCATTGTATCCAGCTATTGACTCTGGGCATCCTTCTGGATTTGAGTTGCCTTTGAGCAAGAAGTAGTTGGCTATTTTCACGTTCCCGAAGAAAAGGGAAGAAGAGGAAGAAGTAGAGTTACGATAACACTTCGACTTGGTTAGAAGGCAAATTTATGAATCGCGATACATTTTGAGAAGTCACGCAAACATCGAAGATGTTTCCATTCTTCTGCTTGCAAACTTCTTAAAACCGTCGAGGTTTTTTTCAAAGGTAAAGTACAACCCCATCGTTAAAATTAGGAGATTTGTGCTTTTATGCATAGCACCAAAAAAAATCACCAAGTTATTTTCGAAAACAGCAAAATACAGAGAGAGAGACAGTAGATAAAATATACATAGTTGAGAGCGGCCAGTTTCTGTCCGGCCCTCCTGCCGTGGCTACTGTCCTCCTCCTCGTCATTGAGAACGCCAGGGACTTCTCCAGGTGTGCTGGTCCCCGGAACAACTCCCCGAGGACCATCATATTTCAACTCGTCAATGGGTGCAGGCCTGTGCCGAAAAGAATCTAGGATGGAGCAACGAGAGCAGGTGTCCGGTGGGTCCCCGAGGAGGATCCCTCCGACCGTAGCAATAAAGAGGAAGAAATCTTCGAAACTGAAAGAGGTACGACGAGACGCGCGGGCGGAACGGAACAAATCTTTTGCTTTCGGAAGATCCATCTTCGAAGCGGTTTTAGGCCGATCCTGCGGTCGGAACTTTATAAATTTTCGACCCGATTAGGCGCACCTACGCACAAAGGGTTGACACGCGACTGAAACTGACGAGAAAGGAGCATCTGGGGTGGTCAATTTTGAGCTTGCTACTGCACATGAACGCGTTGCATATAATTCGGCGATATTCTTGAGTTTTGGAAGATGACGATAAGCAGACGACCGGTCGGATGCTGAGCTTATCCACGAGAGAAACTCATCGCTCGTCGCGATGCCACGCAGAGGCCCAGACTCGACCGCGGCATGGCAAATGCGCGTGGGGCGGACCGTTAGAGATGGCGTAGGAGAAATTGGCGAGATGCTCGGCATCGACAGGACGCGTGTAGGAGGCGGGACCCTCTCATTAATAACTCGGTGACTCGGCGTTTATATAAATAAACCGTACGCGGTTGCAGGCACTCACCTGCGATTCGGTCGATCGCTCACGAGCCTGACGTGAAAGACGGCCCGACGCGGCCAGCGTCGACATCCTCCCTTCTCGTCGACCTCCTCCTCCACCCTTTTTCTCCTCCCGTCTAGCGGCTCGGCCGTCTCTTCGATCCAGAAATCCCTTCTGGGCCCACTCCCACGCACCCCTTTCCAACCTACATCCGATTCATTCGACGCTCCCTTCGCTCTACGCCCGAGCCTCAGTCATCATCCATCCTGTCTTTGTCCTCTTCGCAGTCTCAGATCCCTCTGTATCCTCCTTTCGCAGTTCTCTCGCCTTCTCTCGAGTATATCCAACCTCTTCTGGAGTCATTCCACCTCGCCCTTCTCCCTCTAATCTTGACGCTGGGGTACCTCCCTCCCTTCTTCCCTTCGCAGGCTCGCACCCGCGGTTCTCTCACACCCCCGTTGGACCCCAATCGGAATTCCAAAGGTACTAGACCAAAGCACTTCTCCTGCAGGAGCAGTGCCGCCGCGGGTCCATGAATGCTCCGCTGCCGATGCGAGGTCATTTATTCCGGAGCGGCCGTGGCGCGCTGCTACCTCCGAAATGGCCGAATGAATGCTACCGCCGCCCCTGGCATCAGCTACCCCCCCCCCCCCCCCAAGCACGTCGGACGCCCTTGTCTCGGCGCAGACCACGCCACGAAGTCGGGAATCGTTTTGAAAATCGAGGTCGAGGGCCGAGCGCGGCTACGAACTCGCACAACCTTCTCTCTCGTCCCTTTCCTCCCATGTCCCTCTTCGGCTCTCATCTTCAGTCCTCCCACTCGCTCGCTCGTCTTCACTTCGCCTCCGCTTGTTCCTCCGGTCATCTTGCGCCCTCCTTCTCCACGTGGACCACGCCGCGTTTCGACGAGGAGAAACTCGACTTCCTTCTAGCTCCTTCTCAAATTCCTCCTCGCTCGGAGAGAATCCCTCTCGAGATATCGGAGTTCTCTCGTGAACCGGTGAAAAGGGTCGCGACGTTGAACGGTAGAGGGAGGCAGAACGGAGGAGAAGAGTTGCTGTTTTTCTTTTGGCTTCTTCGTGGTTAACGGATTCGTGATATGATTCGGAGAGAGGACGTCGGCGTAGATGTAGAGAGTGTAGGTATACTTGCGTTTGAAATTTGGAAATTTGAAATCTGCGAGGTGAAGTTGGTAAAGTCCAAGAACAGCGAGGAGTAATTTGTGTTCCTTCGTAATTGCGTTTAAGTGGGATTCCAGAGAGATTTATTTCTTTTATGGAGCAACGAATCTATTACATTATGCGATATGATACCTTTCGGAAAGTATTTTATGCTCGTAGAACCTCCTGTTACGACTGTTCGAAGAAGAAACTTCGATTTACGAGGTTTGGCCAGGAGTCACGGAAGGATATTCAAGATTCGAAAACGAAGCGTCGACGGATAGAGGAATGATCGAATCGGGATGAATGTGTTTCGCGACTCTCCGGACGCGGAAACTAGCACGGTATCGCGAGAATTTTCGAGGCGCGCGAGAAGAAACATTAAAACTGCCTCCCGATGTCAGGCGAGGCGTCTTTATAACGGCGTAATAAAAGTTCCCTTTTCCGCAAATGGGCAAACTTTATCCTCGACGAGGCGACGAAACTCCAGACGAAGGAGACGGGCCATGCTTCCTAACCTACCGCGTCTTCTGCTTCCTCCATCCTTCATTTCCTCTCGCTTTTCTCGTACTTTCCTCTCTCTCTCTCACCCTTCACTCTCATTTCCTCCTTTCTAACTTTTCCCTCATCTGTTTCTTTTTTTTTTTTACCATTGCCTCCGCAACTCGATGCCACAATTATATGCCCATCTTATAATTCCAAACGTGGATGCTGGGATGCGAATCAGCAGGGGACCGTAAGATGTACGGAGACCGAGAAAGTTGACACAATGATTCGTGCCGTGGCCGATAGTGAACATTGTCGAAGATTCTTGGAAATTCGGTCGAGACGCGGTGAATAATCGAGGTGGACTACAGTGGTCGATCGATTTCGCTCGAGAGAATTGTCCAATGGGTCGCAGGGTTGCTATCCAGTGGGGGTTACTACGTGAAAAGTTTTCCGATTTTACTAGGGTGTACGATGATACCTGCGCGTCATATTTTAAGGAATATTCGTAAACTAATTCTTATGCATAATTTGTCTTAATCCTCGAAAAAATCATACCCTCATTGGACAAGATTATTCCTAATGATTTACAGTCCAAACGAAAACAATTCATAAGACCGTTGAGTATCTTTGTAGCCTACAATTAACATTGTGCAATGTTTTGCGGAGGGGTGAGGGAAAGAGCAAAAGAGGGCGAGGAGGCATGGAAATGCCGCGCCATGACGTCAGCACGCTACGGAACTAAATAATAATTTCATTTGGACGATGACCAGGACGAGAAGAGCTTAATGACGCTCCGCATACGTACTTATTATCAATTGTTGCTAATAGCACAATTATCAATTGTCCCATCGACGTATATATCTTCACGTTCGCCAATCAGGATGTGCCTTGCTTTCGTTTAACTGCCATCTAATGTTGGTAATGACGCGAGGAAAATGCACGACCGCTAAACTGAAAAGTGGAATAAAAATTGTTTTTCACAACCACACGAATTTTATTGTTACGAGGCTTCTTTTCTTTCATCGTTCGCAGTCTCTAGCCACATAGGTTTAGTCACTGATCCAAGTAGTCGATTCTAACAAGTAATCTTATCTCCAATCAATCGCATAGCATTCCGTACCTATATTATTGTCTAATTATTTCGTATATCGCTCGTGATCATCCAATTTCCCGTTGCGCAGCTACCGACGCGAATTTTTCCACCGAGCCCCGCGACAGTAAACGGGTCGGGCCGCAACAATATATCCAATCCGATTCACTCTGCTGGTTTCCGCGCAGTAGCGGATGCGGCGCGTTGGCGCGGATCGATCGCACCGTAAAATATTTAACGAGGCAGTTTCGTGCAGCGTCTTTGTAAATGTTATGAATATCGCAATAAAGTATATGTACATGCCGATATATAAGTACGGCCCGCATATAAATTCAACGGGTTTTCGACCCCTTCCTCGAGCCTTTCTCCTTTCGCTCCCCCCTTCTCCTCTCGTTTGTCACTTTTTCAGCCCTTCTAGCTTCGTCTCTCTTCCTCTCCTTCTACCTTGCGCATTTCCACTCTCTCCTCTTCCATTTTCCTTCGTCGCCTTGTTTATGCCTCTCGCTTTCTGCGCTTTCTTCGCCCCTCCCGTTACCCGAAGTCGACCATAAAAGACGCTCTCGCGGGACAACGGGGATAATTTCTCATAATGCCCAGCATAATGTTTAATTTTAATCTTTTACGATCACGCCCTCTCCTACGCGATCATTCGCGATACTTCGTCTCCCTTTTCGGATAGAGAGCTCGCGCAAGAAGTGCGGGCTCTATCTTCTCCGTTTGCTTTACGACTTTACGAGTTTCGCATTGCGGAATATTAATCGTTCCTTTGTTTGTGCTTCAGATGAGTTTTGTGGATTGCAATGGAACCGGTGGGACCCAGAAGGATGCATCCACGTTCGGTAAGTGATCCGCTAAGAACTCCTTTTAATTGGGCCTTGCAACTTTGTCATTGGAAGGAACACGAGATCCGAGCCAGATTATTCTACCGTCTTCCTCGACTTTACATCCACGTGAAATTTAACGTCCTCCTCGAGATCCTATTACTCGCTCTACCCTTCCATTCTCTCCCTTTGTCACTCTCTCACCCTGCCGTTCTCTCCATTTATGTACAGTTCTATTTATATACTTATTCATTTTTCCATTCCACCCTCTTCAACCATCACCCCATCCGTCCTCGCAACCACCTCTACCCGCCGCCCCGCTTCAACCATCCGCGCATTTCTGCCTTTCATTCTCCATCCGATCGTCTTTCCACTCTCACCAAGGACCTCTCTTTCTCTCTTTCTCGCATCTCCTCTCTCCCTCGTATTCTCGTATCCCGGCCTCTCCTCGAGATATCCCCAATCCCCGAAAAGGCTCTTTCCACTCGTCTACGCGACCACGTCGACCGGTGGCATGGCTGCCAGAAAGTCGGAGGTCGAGCGGGCACGGGGAAGAAGGGTAGCTCGCAAGTAGCGGAGAGGAGGTGGAAGTGGAGGAAGTGGTGGAGGAGGAAGTGGTAGGGAAGGAGGTGGTGGTGCAGAAGTCACGGCAGTAGGACCGTTGGAAAGAGGACGACTACGCTGGCGACGACTACGATGGCGTAACGCGAGGAACGAGGGCGCGGACAGGGAAAGGAAGGCAGAGGAGGAGGTGGTGGTGGTGGTGGTCCGGGGGTCGAGGAGCGTCCGGGTGGTGGCCGGAGGGTGGAAGAGTATCCCTCTCGGTGGCGTCACCTCGAGGGTCCAATTAGCGCCAGCACGAGTGTCATTCCGTCGCGCGGTTTCCGCATACTGCCTGCTGCCGTTGACTGGCGTTTTCTGCGGCTACGTCTCTCTCAGCTCTCTCTCTCTCTCTCTCTCCCTCTCTCTGCTGCCGTCATTCTCTCCTTCTTTCTTCTTCACCCTCTCTCTCTCTTCCTCTCGTTCACTCGCGCCCTCACCGTCGTCACACGAGTGTGCGTAGGGCGAGTTTCGTACACGTGCACCGAAACTCGCGTGTGCCTATGCGCATGTGGCAAACTCTGCTTCTTTGCATGCCATCCCCCTGTCCGCCCCTTCCACCTCTCCGCCCCACCCCCGAGCGTTCTTCTTTTCCTCATCCGCGCCCCCCCCCCCCCCATCGTTCGCTCGCCCTCGTCTCTCTTCTTCCTTTCGTCGCTGCTCGCCGTTATCCTCCTCCTCCTCCTGAGCGCTACCCGTCCTTCACCCCTCCGCCGTCCCTACCCCTTCGGGCTACCATCAAGCCCGCCGTCTCCGAGCGCATTATCCAATTTTCTAGCGGATATTTTGTGATATAATAATTGGGCATTCAGCGCTGAATTCGCTCGCTCCCGACTCCCCGTGCATCACCTTCTCTTCTCTCTTTCTCATAGCCGCATCTCCATTTTCCGTTCCATCCGTATCTACAGCTGGAGCTTGGGATACTCGACGAGGAGGATCGTTGAATTATATTCTCTGACTTGGCGAAACGATGGAAGAAGAGAGAGAGAAGGGGGAGGTGAGAGGCAGAGGGAGGAGTGAATAATGAAAGAGTCGGAGGGAGTGGGGGAGGAAGGTGGCAGGAGGAAGAATTGCGGGGTACGCCAATGATACCATTTTTTCTGTCGGCGCGGGACGCCGGGGGGTCGGAAAAATTATAAAGATCATTTTCTCCTTTCTTTCGTTTCGTGCCTCCTTTCTTTCCAGGTTTTATTATCGTGTCCCGGACGTCTCCGCCACTTGCTCTTACCTTTCGTTTGCCCTCTCCTCTCGTAACCCTCCTTTCCCTTCACCCTTGTCTTTCCACCTGCCTCCTTTCTCTCCAGATACTTCCGTCCCTCTTTACGCTTCCCTCTACAACCCAGCGCTACCAACTCTCCGCTTATTTCCATAACGACACTTTGAGCAACGTTAATTATTGTTGACGTAATGAGCTCGACGAAGTCTTCCAAGATGCAGACCCGTCTTGTCCTTCTTCTTTTCGCCTTCGTTCCTGTACACTCGTAGGCTCTCCCTCTCTCTCGTTCTCTTCCATCCCCTTCACTCGGTGAACATCACCTCTCAAAGGGCTCCCCTGTCGTCCCACCAGATATCTCGCGAATGCGCATCGCTGCATCCTTCAACGAAGCTGATCTCGTTAAGAGACTCCTTCGTTTTCCCTCTCCTTTCCGCCAGTTGCTCCTTGTTAGCATATCTCGCAGAACTCCGCCCTCGTTGAGTTTTTTCACTCCATTCCTCCCACCCTTATTCAGACACTACGAAGGTACGTCGGGGTACTCGCTCATTGCGACAAGCTGACAAACAAATCGCCTTGTGACGGTTTAAATATTACGTCGAAAATAGAATTTAAGGGTAATGCGATAATGTAGTATTTACAGCCACGCGTAAAGGTGAATGTACAAGTGTTCTTCGCGTACATTTTTCTTGTTACGTTGCCTACGTACCCAATGTTTTCTTCGTTTCTCAAAGTATCTGCGTCGAATGATCAATTTTGATGTCGATAAACATTATTTTTATATATATGTGAGCCGCGAGCTCGAATCAAACGATTTCATCGTCGATGATGAGTATTGCTGTGTAAGCAAATTTCTTCGAATGCAGCCTCTGGATTTTTTTTTTGCTTCCTCCTTTTTGGAGGCCTCTTTCTGTCACAAGGCGACAATCAGAGATCTTCCGTTGGTAGAAGAGCGTCGCGCCTCTTAAATCCCGCGGGATTTGTTCATCTCCCGTCGCTATTGCGCCATTCGGGTTGCAACAGGGAACTCAGCAGTTCCCATCTGACGCTTCAGCTGTCAATCAGAAGATGTCTGCTTTCGTCATAGTGGCAATACGAGGATCAACGAGAGAGCGGATTCACGTGGCGCGTTATAATAATGTTGTTTTCGAAAATCTGGACCCGGAAGTCATTATGCGAGATAATACAGGAGGAATATCTCCGTGGAATCATCGTTGCGTTCCACGAGGTTGGTAGATTGACTCTGATCATAATGTTGACATATGAAACAAATTCTCACGAGCTTTCACGGTGAGAATTCTTTCATTTGTGCAGCGATAATCTATTCCGACAACGGTCTTATTTTGTTTTATTTATTTCATTTTCGTTTCGTTTTTCACCGATTTTATTTTATAAACGCAAATTTCGGTGGACATTTATCCTCGTGCGTCTCTTTTCCTCTATGGAAGCGGTGACGCATAAGTAATTATGGTTTAGCTTGGTCATGCGTTAATGGCATGTTTGCATTCTGCATAGTAATTAATTAAGTGCGGTGAAAACAGGGAAAGCGTAATAACTTGTGGATGCGATAACACATGTTACGCTTAGAATCGATACGAGCGTTTCGGCAGGGTGCCCTATAAATTGTAACCAGTTCTCTCTTGAATATTCTTTACCCCATTGTTTAATTCGATCGCGCTGTAGAAATAATCTATATGAAAAAAATATATTTCGCCCGTACGAAAACTTTATACGTTGTTCAAAGCAGGATGCTTAATTGTGAAAAATTGTAGACACCCGTATTAACACACAAGCTAACAATTTGCAATGGCGCAGGAAGGACCGAGATCAGCGATGTCACTTCTTCCTCGTCTTTTCTCCTCCATCTTGTCCTCCTGGATGCTCTCTTCATTTTTTTCTCCGGTCCCATTCTCTCCGCTTCTCTCGTTCCGCCCATCTTCCCTTTTTCCCGCACGTCCGCTCTGTTGTAACTTACAGCGTGCCCCGAGTGTCATTCAATTGCACATCCCAATTAAATAACAGGCAAAAGGGCGACGTAGCGTCGCGGAACGTCCCGACGCCCCCTAATTGCGAGCCTGAAGGAGGCCGACGCGAGCATCACGACAGGGGTGGTGGGTCTTGCGGGGGTGAGTAAGAGGTCGAAAGATAAACACTGGCTGGTGAGGTGGGAGTATGAGAGAGGTGGGTAGACGAGGGATGCACATTGGCAACAACGGGGGTTTGTTTCCCGAGGCAGGTAGTGATTTCTTCGCAGATGCTGTTAGCTGATAATTACGTCAGCTTTTATCTTCATTAATCGCGATGAGGCTTTTGAGATCAGGATGGCGACCGTAAGATACTTGTCACCTTTGTCAGATAAACAAATGTCATTATATTTTACTTAGACCTGCAAATTCAATTTCAATTCTTTGCGAGTGTCATTGTTGAAATTAAATTATTTAGGGGTTGGTGAGATCTATAACAGCAAGGTAAAGGAAGAAAACATTGATCGATTGAGCTGCCCGCGTGCTATATCGAAAGTGCGCTATTTTTTCTAGCCAATTTGCGTTGGAGCTAAACACGTGGAAAGAGATTGGCTATTAACGTTATTACGAGAGAGTATATGGAAAAACGCTTATAGACGAAGCGATTGGAAGAGGGGGAAGAAGAGAGTGGCAAAAGAGGACGAGAGAGTTGGGAGTGAATTTGAAAAACGAGGGGACCTCTCATGTTTCCACGGGGCCAATGCCGCAGTTTTTAATTTCCCACCCCTTCGTCTCTCGTTTCGCGCGCCACGTACGTTTACACGCGCTCATATACACATTTACGCGTGTGGACTCGTGGCAGTCGCTTCGCATGTTTTCTCTCTCTCTCTCGCTCTCTCTCTCTCTCTCTCTCTCCCACTCTCTTGCACTC
Organism: Tiphia femorata; assembly: GCA_944319695.1. NCBI lineage: Eukaryota > Metazoa > Arthropoda > Insecta > Hymenoptera > Tiphiidae > Tiphia > Tiphia femorata. The sequence continues at coordinate 11,830,050 of OX090896.1, read as the reverse complement.
TCTATGGCTTGCGCGGCGTTAAAGGGTAACGTAATTAGCACTGGCGAATGAACTAATTACCAGAATGCGAACGACGAGCGCGTCTGACAAAACGCACGCTGAATATCTCCCTTTCTCTACGCTTTGCTCCTCTTCGCTTTCCCTCTATCCGTCCTTTCTTCTCACACTACGCCTCTTCCTCCACCTTTCTTCCTTTAGTACCGTTTCTCCTGCTGCATTCGCAAACGTCGATGCCATTGCGCTCGGCGTAACGTACGTGACGTCAGCGATGACGACGACGACGACGTTTCCCGGTTGACGGTACGAACGGCTCTTCCAAGAATCGAAATGTTAATTAAAGGCTCCTCTTACGGGATGAAGGAGCGAAAAAGGGATGCGTCAGACGCCAAGCTGTGCGTTAGCGAGGTGACAGGTGAGTTGGATGAAGTCAGGGATGCCGAGCGGAACGATTTTCGGGGTCGTGACAACTTTGAGACGCGTAAGAGACGTTGCACGTAAATTAACGTTGAGTTCAACAGGATTTGACGAATGTAAAAAGTTAAGTAAAAAAGCATCGTCCTCGCGATTAATTCGTTGAATCGCCTAATTACAAATCGTCGAACTTTAAACATTCATTATCTTTACATAGTTAACTTCGTCCATTTATCGCCAGAGTTAAAAGTAATTTAGTTCTATGGCAATAGTATCCGATGTTTTCTCTTTACTCTCACCATCGAATCAGCGAACGAATCGATTCCAGTAAGAATCATCAACCCCACAACTCATCCCACAATTTATTCTTGCATCGTCACCCCACATCCACGATTATCTCCCGATCCAACACCTCCGAGATCTCACGCGATCACTCCTGGCTCGAATCATGCGCGCTGATCAATGACGGCAGTGGATCGGCAGAAATGCTTGAAACGGCAGAAGAGAAATGACAAGGAGAGGCAGATATTCCAAGCGGGGATGAATCGGAAGGTATAAACGAAAAGTAGCGGAGAGCGAAGGGTGACGAAAATACGAGAGAACGCGAAGAGCTGAGGAGAGATTGGTAAGAAGAGAATTTCGAGAGGGGGGTGAGAGCGGTGGAGGAAGGGGGTGACGCAAAATGGAAGCGCCGTAATTAGTATGCGCGTCCGCACGTTATACACGCAACGGCACTCGGCTCTCGCGAGCCGAACCGGTCCGCGGGCGCGGAAGAAGGGTGGTTGGATGACGCCAGTGACGCCTCGAGGGTGACTACGGTGAGGAAGGGTGGTGAAGGGAAGTTTCGCGTAGGTTGCTCGCAGGGCCGCCGTCACGGGGGTGGAAAAGGGAGCGACAAGGTGGTCGGAAGGTGGAGCTCGTCGCGGGGGTGGCTGTGGTGTTGCAATTCGCACTTATGTTCACCAAGTGTGCCGCACCAACCCCCGACGATTGCACCGTCGACGTCATCGAGGCGTGCGCCAGTCCGTCCGCACGCTAGACGGGCACCCTTCACGCGTACGTGTAAGCCAGAAACGCGCGCGCGCGCGCGTCAATTTATGAATGTCCTTCGCGCGTGGCGTGTGCACGGGTGCGGGAAGGAGAACGACACGAGAACGGGCGACTGAGTAGCGCCCGTCCTACGCGACGCCGAGGCATGCATCGTGAAGCACGGGAATGCGTTGCGACGCGGAAGTGTCGCCCTTCGCACTCGCGTGCAAAAGCACGTCGCGCCACGGTGGGCGTGGGAGCGGAGGGCGAAGGGCGAGAGAGCGACACCGTGAAACTCGTCTTCCAAGTGTGCGTCGCGTGCTTGTGTACGATGTCGAAGGTTCGTACGTGCGTGTGGGATGTGCTGCGATTATCCGCGGCACTCGAAGACGGTCGTAAGATAGGGAACTGAAAATGTGATTTTATTCGGGGTCTAATAATATTGGTCAATTGTCCGACGAAGATTGCGGAGAGCGGGGTGCATTGGATAAGATTCTACTTCGTGAGACGTGAAATGTAAAGAATAACTTTAAACGCAACATGCTCCGTTAATAAGATCTTTTGTCGAATGTAACGTCCCTTCGTTCGATGCACCTTTGAGACCCCGATGTATATCATAGACTACCTGCTACCGTAAATAAGTACTCTTTTAGCTGCGAGAATCCATAGCACCTCGCCTCATTATTGCAGGCTCATTTCGTGTCCAGCACAATGGCAAGAGTTTGACGAAATGAGTCTTTCATCGTCACTCCAACAGCAACCCCTCTTCCGTCTATTCTCACAGTAACGTTCCTTTCGGCCCTTGTTTCCGAACGTGCAGTCAGTTGAGACTATTCTCGGAAGACAGAGAAATTGCGAGAGGCCATGATCATCGGTGGATATTAAAGCGATGAAAGCATCGTGCCTCGTCGTCGTCAAAGGATCTCGAGAAAAAGGCGAGTCCTCGCGCCTTGCCGGATATCGAGACATCGCGCGGGCTCCCCTTCCTCTTCGCTCTCCCACAAGCACCCTTTCTATAACCTCTCCCGCGTTTCATCCGCACACTCGCCCACTACCCTTCGACTCTGCGCACGCCGACTCTTCCGGTTCCTCTGTCGACGCGGTATGCGACAATCGGCGGGAAGTTAGCTCGCGAGCTAATTATCGTCGGGGGTTAGCAGCCGTGGGCGTTGTGCGCATCCACCTGGAACGAGGACGGACGAGAGAAAAAAGGAGGTGAGGTGGAAGAGCCGTAACGCGTGAAAGGGAAAAGGACGGAGCGAAGGGTGAGAAAGGGGGCGGAAGTAGAAACCAAAGGCGAGTCGGAGAGAATCAGACGCGATCCAAGAAGAGTGAAGAGATCCAAAGAGACAGAGACTGAGAGAGAGAGAGAGAGAGAGAGAGAGAGAGCGAGAACGAGAGGGTGGAGAACGGAAGAGAGGAATGGAAAGTGAAATATAGGGGAGGGGGAGGGGAGAGAATCTAATCCTTTTCAGATACGTGTTCTTTGAGTGCGCCCGGCGGTTGGGTTCTGAAGCGAAGGGCGGAAAGGGAGACGCGAAAAGGGGAAAGAGAGTGTCGCGATGCTGGTGACGCAGTCGAAAGGATAACAGGGTGTAGGAGGAGGAGGAAGAAGAGGCGAGGAGGTGAAAGGGTGCACGTTCGCGCGCGAATTCCGCCGGTTTAATCCGCGCGCTTGGATCAAACGCGAGAGGCGCAAGGCGGCACCATTTGTGGGGCTCACTTTTTCACCGCCTCCTTCTTCACCTCCATCCCTTTCGCTCGCTCCTCCACTCGCATCCTCCTCCTTTTTCTCCCTCTCTACCCACCTCCTGTGTACCTTTTTTTTAGTTCGCCTTTTCTCCTCGTACAGCTTAATTCAGGAACGTATGAGCGCGCGTGCTGGCGCTGGAAGGTGGTGGGAGCGCAGGGGTGAGAAAAGGCCGAGAGGTCGAAGGACCGGAGGGTACGAGAGGAAGAACGGAGGAGAGCGTGACGCGCGCGCGCCTTTTTCAAACCACACTTTTCTCACTCGCCGCACGGCAGAAGGTGCGTCAAAGCAACGCGCGTGCCACCGTGGAAGCGTCGCGACGATCGGCGCCGCGTAACTGAAAAAGTCAAGGATGAATAACGGGTTAGAGGAAAATTTTCTTCTCTCGCGTCGAACCCCCGTGACTGACGCATCGCGTTTGGAAGCCACGGTCGACACTTTTCTCTCTTTTCGTTTGCCTCCCTCTGCTTCTTTTACTGCGCTGGATCGGGGTGAGGAACTTTTTCAATGTTTCACGTTCGATGACTGTTGAAATTCAATCGCGCATTCGATTAAATTTCGGTATTTTTTTTTAGAAGAGAGCCAAATAGAAGAAGAGCGAAAAGAGTTTACAAATGTTAATTCTACTGTTACCGATAATCGTTTCTGTTATTAGAAACATTACCATCGTAAATCGAAATTTAACGCTGACACGATGTCCATTCGCGGAAACATTGTTCGTGAATCTTTCATCCCACAAAGCTTAATCTTCTCCGTAGATTCTAATTCTGGTTCTTGCCACGACTGTTTTTCTCGCTTCAGAGTGAATCCCTCGAGCCCCGGAAGTATATTTTTTTTCCATCCCCCCTTTCCAGATTCCCGTTCCCGTACTCACGTCGTTAGCCTACTTTCATCGACCCTCTCCTCGCCCCCTAACTTTCCACTCGTGCGAGCCATCGAGGGTTCCGAATGGTAGGCGTCGCGAGTCATCAATTAAGGGGTCATAATTCATGCGCGAATTTTCATGCCTAATGAGAGAATCGCCATGTCATAATGCGCCATGTGCGCGTCTTCGCAGGCTTCTCGGGCTGCAGCCGTTCGATTTGGGTTGCTCTTGCATCATCCTGAAAACTCTTCGATAAAAATGTGCCTCGTAATCAGTTCAATCTGTTTGGGCGCGAGATAGATTTTTGTTTCTGCCAACGTGCGAGAATCGCAGCGTAATCGACAATCTATTTGTCATTATTCGACGAAACGACTCGAGATTCAACGATATTTTGTTCGAAGATCGACGCCCCTTCTTTCTATTTTTTTAAGATTACTAGGTCCACACGGTAAATTTAAAAATGAGAAAATAAACAATAACACGGTAAGAAAGTAACGCCGCTTTCGAAGTTTGACTTTAAACCCGAATATCGATGTTCATTTCTTACCGAGGCAATGTAAATTCATTTTACTCAACCGGTAAAATCTTTATCCATTCACTGGAAGCCTTCGTTCCAAAATAATCTTTCATTATATCCTACTCGTATCTAGCAAGATGAATTCGCGAGGAAAGCGCGACGTTAACGACGCTCAACGTCGGCGACACCGACGCCGTCGAGTTCTCCTAATAACACACGGTGCGCGTGGACCAGGGATGCGCAAGAGGGTCGTCTCTCAATTGCTACGACGAAGCGGAGTAGCATCGGAGACGGGGACGCAAGCGGAAAAAAAGTGGAAGGAGTAAGAGGCAAAGGTGAAAATGGGAAACGGAAGGAAGAAGGAGAGAGAATAGGGAAGAGGATGGAAGAACGGATGCAACGAAGGGCAAGGGAGAGACTGAAGAATTAGAGGGGCGATGGAAAAGGTGAGAAAGGAGGAAACGAGAGATGTACGAAACGCAATGAAGAACGGAGAGGGAAAGAATGAGAAGATAAAAGAGGAAGGGAGAGGCATCGGAATATGAAAGAGCATCGTCGACCGCGTGAAAACGACAGCGCGAAGACAACACTCGTGACGACACCCTCGGCCCTCTCGTTGTTAATCGTTGGTTGCACCTTTTCAGTGCTCCGCTCTCGGCTCATATAGAGCGCGCTTTCTCGCTCGTGCCCTTTTGTCCATTAGCCTCGTCTCGTCGTACCTACGGGCGAGTGGGCGAGCATCGGGGCCGCGCTAGGCTCGTTTGCTCTCTCGCCCGCTTCTCGCGCGTGTAGAGAAGAGGGTTGAAAGGGGAGGTGGTAGTAATCGCAATCCAGCGTCGTCGACGTCCTATCCATCGTCGTATCCTCGTCGACGACCCCGTTGTTCTCGTCTTCGTACACCGCTCGCACTTTCTCCCACTTTTGGCTTCTTTCCTTCGCTCGCTCGTTGGATCCCGATTTCTCTCGACTCTCGCACATGTCCCTTACCAGTATAATTTCACCTGCGCCTGGTAGAATCCGGATAACGAGATCGGTCCGGCGTGAAGAGCCAATCCTGGGTCGACCGGGTCTCCCTGCTTAGGGGTGGTTAAGGGGAAGGAAGAGGAGGGCGGGAAGGGCGCTCGACGCAGACAGTCGAAAGGGGTGGAAATCGGTGGGCTAGGTTGAGAAGAAGAGAGAAGTTGGAGAATGAAATGGGTGCGTGCAGCCGACCGGATTCGCGACTTTTCTGCGTCGAGGCGCACATTGCCCACTGGGAAGAGATACTTGCGCGCATGCGGGTGCTTCTTTCGGATCCGCGCGTCTTACCGGAACAGCTTATTAGCCCAAGTACTTGGCTGGCCATTTTGACGAATGTCCAAAGGATTCGTTATGCGAGCAAACGATCTAATTATCACTCATATAGTATGCAAAACGTGTAATTACATATTGTACAGGTGTACTCATCGAACGCGAACTCACCCTTGGTGTCGATTAACACGTTCCGTGCCACGTGTGGTACACGTATATGCGTAGTGTACCATTGGTGGTGCACGGTGGCACGGAAGGTGTTAAGAAATTATTTTAGAAAGCAATAGTGCGAGCTTTACGTGACAGGGAAGGAAGGAAACTGACGGAAATAGACGGAAGCAAATTGAGATGAAAAAAGGAAGTAACGCTGACACAGGGGCATGGCGAGGAGGAGAAGGAGGAGTAAAAAAAGGAAGCAGGCAAGAAATTTATTTTCGAAGTACCTTGTTAAATATGTTTTTAAGTGCGGGGGCCAAGCGTGCACCGGCGTGCACGAAAGTACCCAGAAATTAAATAAGCGTCGAGGTTCATTCTTGCGCTAGAGCCATCAAGACTTCTTCTTCTTCTACGTGGATTTTTCCTCATTTCCTTGGGAAACGCCTTTGTTCCTTGAGGACGAGAATAGCGTGCCTCGTTAATTCGTGGACGATGACGTAGTTGGTAACCCCGCTGGTTCTAATGTGCAATAAACAATCGGTTATTAAGGAACGCGAGCGAGCGACGCCTCGACGAAAAACAGTGGCTCACCACCGTACCCCCCAACCCACGTTTGGCGTTCCGCGAGAACAAACGACTCTCTCCGTTAATGACGTTATTATTGTTATAATTATTCTCAGGATTATTGTTGGAATGATCATTCGCGCGCTACCTCTCTTCTCGTTCCACTTTCTGCGCGGGAGAACTATGATAATAATAATTAAAAGAATGATCAATGTTTGCGCTCGTTTCCAATCTCCAATTCCTCTCACGATCGTCGAGTTTCTTTATTCAATTCAAATTCATGTTCCTTTTCGCTTTTGCCGTTGTTTTCTTTGATCTCGAAAAGACAATCGCGCGACAATCTCTTTCGCCGTTGAAGCTTCACTCATACTTTCTTCGCGGCTTTCTATCTCCATTCCTTCATTCCCTTCCTCTTCACCTTTGCTCGAGCAAACGTAAGAAGAGAGGAAAAGAAAAATGCAACAAATACCTCGTCCAGAACGGTAAAGACACTTCAACGTGGCGCAGGCGATTATCATTGTGGGCATCGGAGTAGTGGCGATTAATTTAATTGCATGTTGGAATACTTTCTCCCATTCGGCCCTTTCTCTCCTCCCTTTTCTTCTTCTCTCGTTCTTTATCCTCTCCTCTTTCGACGGGACGCGACACGGAGGCAGCGAGGAAGCGCGGAAGGAGCAATTAAGCACTTCGCGTGCCGATTGGCCGCGCAATTAGGGTGAATTATAATATCATAATAATTGCGACAATTAACGTTATGTTCAGGGCCTGCCCTCTCGATGCGAGATTCCACGCGCGCGTTCTCCTCATGCGCCAGTGTCCAGCCTCGATTCTCCTATCCATGAAATTTCCGCTTACATTTTTCATTTCATTCACTGGCGTTTGCGAGGAAAAAAATTGGAGAATATAAAATATTCAAATTATTTCTGTTATTTATAAGATTTTAAGCGCGAGGCAAGATACTGCAAGCTCATACATTATTTCGTTCCCCCCTCAATTGAAAATTTGTATAATTTCTTGTTTACCGTAATTTCTGCAGGGCTTGACTTGTTTATTTTCGAAAAAGATTCCATCATTTTCCACTATTTTCTTGGTCCGAGAAAATCACCCCCGATTAGAAGGTACGATTTTCTGGAAGATTCGACACAGTCGGCCGCGAGAGGAAGTGAGATCCTATTGGAAGAAGAAGAAGAAGGCAGAAAGCGAAAAGGTGGGAGGGAGGGATGATTCGAGGCCTACCCTGTTCACACATGCTCACGGTTATGCACACTCGCACAATTTCATGGCTAGCGCGTTTCGCTCCTTGTATCCTTGCGGCGCCTTTACAGTGCGTGGAAGGAGCGAAGGTACGCGAAGCAAGCAGTGGTAAGAACAAGAGAGAAGCATCGTCGGAGTACATATTCTACGTGTATATACACGTATATAGATATATGTATATATGTATATACGTATATATAAGGTCGCTGCGCCCGAGCCAAGCCCGAGGGGTTTACGAACACAATAGTTTGAAATATTCGAGCGCAGGCAAGAAGTTGCCCTCGCGCCGGTAATTAACGAGTTAAAGTTTGGCGTCGCGGCGCTCTCTGTTTCTCTTCCCTATGCGTACTTTTCGTCTCTCCTTGCCGGCCTCCTCTCCTCCTTCTCGCTGTCTTTCTCGGAACCACCCCCGCATCCCTCTTTCCATCTTCTCGCTCTTTATACATGTTTCTCCCTCGCCCTGACGTTCCACATTGCCATAAGACTCCTGGCATCCATTAGTCGAGTGCCACGACACAGAGAACTCTCCTTTTGCCCGCCAAGGAAACCGGAAATTCCCATCCACTCTCTTCTCTTTCGTCTCTCTGTCTTCCGCTCACAGCTCCGAGCCCCAAGCAGCTTATGTCGCAAACCGAAAATTCATTGGGCAGACATGTTGAGGACTGCGCATTCTTACGGAAATTATGTTGTTCCGTCGTTAGGTTCTGTTAAAATTTCATCTTTTATCGTTAATTGAGTTAAAAGCATTTAAAAATAAGATTGGATCGTTTAGTACGTTCGGTCGAATGATTTTATAGCTTGCCATACTGTAGGTACGTTCAATTTCTAATAGGGCAGTTTATTATCCTGGGTGCACGTAACAACCGATAATGCAGAGATGCAGGGGTTTGCACGCGTTGTTCGACAAATCGGAGAAGTTGCAAGGCGTTAGACAAAGTGACGTGCCAATGGGACGAACATTCTGGGAGGATGGCCGATGGGAGTGGGTCCACTGAGGATTCGAGTTGCCGAGAAGCGGGCTGGAGTCCCCTTGGAAGCCGTTCCCTCGTCGTGCTGGAATTTCTTGAGTAGAGAAAGATTCTCGCTCTCTTCTACATTCTCTATTTTTATCTTCTCCTTCTCACGAGATTTTCGCACACCGGTGAAGCACTCACCGACGACATTCTCCGTGGACCAAATTTCTCGTTCCTACCCTCTTCTTCATCCGAGCACTCTTTTCGAGACGACCATTGGGCGATGGGGGATCTCAATTTTCTCCGGAGCGCTTTCGATGATCCAAAAACAACATTTCGCGGCGTTAATTGCATTCTATTCGCTAATTATTCGTATCGTTTTCTGGACGAAAATAGATCAGATATAATTTTGACGGGAAATCGATTTCACTGCTGTTAAATTGAAACCTTAATAGATTCGATCGGACTCGATATCTCGAAGATGGATTTACAGACTGTGACATATCAGAGAAGGGGATCGTATCGTGCGTCCACCTAAGGATAATCGTTTGCGTCCTCTCAGGATTAAAACATCACACTCCGCCACCCCTTCGCCCCTGAGTGTATGCAGATCGCATATCCACGCCGTATGGGATGTGCGTGTGTATACCAGCCCGGGGCCCGGAGAAACTCGAGTATTTATGTATTCAAATCCCCGTGCTCATCGAGTGGGGCGTTTGTTGGCTCTTCTAATAGAACCGTTTATTCTCGCATTAGCATATGCACACATACCGCCTACTGCCTACTGCCCTGTTGTGGGGCCTCTCCCTCTTTCTCTTTCTCGTGGGTGCGTCTGGGTGGCAGCAGAGAGGGCGTGCCTTTACGCAAGGCCAAACCGTTTTCGCGTGGCTGTATCGATTAATCGTGGATCGTCGCTTAAATTGATCGAGTCGTTCTTCGAGATTGTTCTCTCGGGTGGTTTTTGACGACGCATTCTAAGACAGTAGATAGATTCACTTCGAAGGATTAATATACTCGTGTATTTCATTCTACCATAAACACTTCCCACATTCATAACACGTTGTCAGTTCGATCTTGGATACTGCTTCGATTCGCTCTATTCCGGCCAAGCTTTTCCTTCATATTCACGACGAGGATAATAAGTTTCCCTCGTTCCTCCATTCTTCATCCGACGCTTGCATCATTAAGGTCCGGCGAAGGGAACGTAATTCTCCCGTACCACCAGAAGTTTTCTCTTCTCGGATGATTCGCGAGCCATGCGAAACAGAGAGTAAGGTATAAGGAGCCATCGGAACGTTTCCAATTATCCCTGGCATCCTCCGCTTCTCGAGAATGGAGGAGGCAGCCTCGGACAAATATCTGCAGATAGCAATCGTCCGGAAGGGGAGAGCGCGTGGTTGAGAGCAATTGTCAGAGAGAGGAAAGGGACGAGAGTCGTGAAGGAGAGAGCGAAGCAACGGAGATGGAAAGAGTAGAGGGAGAGAAAGAAGGAGAAAGACGAGGAGAAACGAACGACATGGGAAAAGGAGTGCCGATAGGCGGAAGGAGAGGGTTGATTTTGACGGGGGTTGCGAACGGGTAGGAGAAGGAGTAGGAGTCGGGGGTGGAGGGGAAGGATGGGAGACACTCGGCTGGTAAACAAACTGTCTGAAACACTCTGGGACGCTCCATTCCATTCGAGAACCGGCAGCGAACCCCGCACAGGTCCCTCTCGACGGCATTATCTCGGTACATATTTAAGTGCGTGACATGAAGACTGCCTCCGACCGCTCCTCATCCCCGCTTCCACCCCCATCCACGATTCTCGTGTCCTTCCATCGCCTCTCGAGCTCCTCGCACCTCTCTCCCCTTCGTTCCAGAGTCCGTCGTCCGGCCACCTTCCAACCCCCACCTACTCCATCCTCCAGACTTTCCAGCATCTCTTCCTCCCTCTGGTCTTCCATCCCCCAACCCACCCCCTTGACACCCTCTCTAACCTCACCTACTCTGCGACGAGCTTGCTCCTCGCGGAGAGTGTCCTCCGCAAAACTCACCCCCTCCCTCTACTCGGCCCCTCGCGTCCCCCGAGCGAGGAGCTCCTAGAAGTCCTCATTTCCCGGTGCCGCTGTCAGACGCAGCCTTGGGCGGGTCATCAAGATACTACCGGTTCGGATAATGCGCGAGCGTGGTACGCACTCGCGACGAGAAAGACACCTATGGGTCTTCGGGAGAGGACGTGGACGCGAGGATGAACGGAGATTTATAGTGCCAGGTACTCGGTATCCGAAGTGAACCGACGCCCGTATTAGCTATTGGATCTTGAGTTTTTGACATTTTTTTGCGAGGTATTTACAATTAGACGCGTGGCAATGTTTCGTAAGTCATCATTGTTGGACGTTATCTATACAATTTTGGCATTGTTATTTTGAGGATAACTACTTGTAATTATCTAAGACGATAAGGATTGCTTCAGTCGCGAAACTCTTCTCCGACTGTTCATTAACGTAGACAGATTCGATACGATCTAATGCTGGTGCAAAAATCTCGAATAATTGCGGAATTGATGTTTGATACAGAGAAGAACGTCGAATAGAAGATCGGTGAATGGGAAGGAGAGAGGGTCGTAGCGAAGAAGAGTGAGCGCATGAGCCGATACGAGAGACACGGTGAAAGCAGGAGAGAAAGAAAGAGGGAGGGTGAGCTGAGAGACTGAGTAAGTGGGGAAAAGAGATAGGGGTGGTGAAGAAAGATAAGGGGAAGGAGAGAGAAAGCTCACGACGACAGAGGGCTCAATACCGATTCAGCGATTCCGGGTCGTTTAGCATTCCATCGACAATCCGGACTGTCGGCTGCCGACAGGAAAGTGAGAGTCTCCCTTCCTCTCTCTCTCTCTCCATCTCTTTCTCACTTCCACTTTCTCTCTCGTTCACCCTCTCCTTCGTCTTTCTGTCCTTCCTCTCGTCGCCATTATATTCGTTCCTCGTCAGCTAACTGTTGATCGGTTCTCACCCCTCATCTCTCCCCTCCCCTCCTCCACCGTGCTTCCTCTTCTCCACCCTCTTCGTCTTTTCCTCCTCTTCGCGCGTCGAGTGAGCTCCTCCTATCCGGACTCTTCTAAGTCCCTCGTCCTCTGCCTCGTCGTCGACATTGGAGGCATTGAGAGTGACGTCGAGGGCGCATTGTCCGAGTCTTCTGGGAGAGCCCAGGGAGTATATAGCTCGCAACCACCCCCTCCCACTCCGCCCCCTCTCAAACCAACCCCCAACCGTCCCCTCCTCAGATTCGTCTCGCGCAACTCGACTCCTTAGGGAAACCCTTCCCTTCGTCGCGCGAGAGGGAGCTCGACGTCTTCCGTCTAACCTCTCCTCTCTACTCCTCCTCTTTCTTCCATCCTCTTCCTTTTTGGGATTCCTCCTTCTCCCGTCCGATCGTAGGGCGAGGTAGAGCGCTGAATTTTGCGGTGCCTGCATTAGGACCGGTTCCAGGTTGTTAATCGTTCGATTATTTCCTAGAATCCATTTAGCACGGTGAACCCTTGGCAAAGCTGATTTTGCTCATAGAGTTGGAGCTACAAATATATTGACTTGAACTAGTTACACTTGTCTTTGCACCTTAAGATTCTATATTTTATACAAAATTATCGATGGGATAATTATTAATTGATAGTTCAATTATTCGTTTCGATAAGAAAGCCTTGAAAGTGTGCTTCTGTTAGCTTTCGTTATTAATCTAGAAACTTTCTGTTAGCGATCCTTTTTGTAAAATCCATTGCCTCTATTCGACCCTTTCGGTCGACATACTTCCTCGCGGAACCGTATATTTTGAAACATCCACTTCTATACGCCTTACGCTCACCCAGCTCACCCCCTCGCGCACTTTTCTCACCGAATGGATTTATCGTACCGAGAGACTGTCTATTAACAGGGTGTACGTAACGCTTAATAGGCGTCTCGTTATCGCCACCGAGCGACTCCCGTCGGCGCAGTTTTGGGTCAACGACAATTGCCGTGGCACCGGGAGAGCGCACTATTAAATTTCCCTCAATTCGCGCGCGGTTCTTCCGCCTCGCGTCCCACTCGCTTCGTGCCACCCAATTCCGCCCGCGCCCGTCGACCCGCGCGAAACAAAAATTACCCATGCGATTTTCGTGATAACCGAGCGTCGGCTTCGCGACGCGATGACGCAACTATTCGCGCGGGCATTATTTGCTCCGCGACGGCGTAGATCGCAACAATTACGTGCCGCGCAAACCGTGCAATTTCGTGATGTGAATCGTTAAAAAAAGGAAAAAACATAGTATCGACGCATTGTGCGATCGCTCGGTACCACGCGTGCGAGGGTCGCAATGCTCCGTCGGTGGACGAGAGTGTCAATGTGGTGGTGTAAACGGAAAAACGTAGTGACAAGGAGAGAAAGAGAGAGAGAGAGAGACAGACAGACAGACAGAGGCGAGAGAGAGAGAGAGAGAGAAGTAGAGACCTACGGACGAAGTTGAGTTGGCACGACCGATAAAGAAAGAATGACAAAGGGACGAGAGTGTGCGAGTGACAAAAATCTGTCTCTCATTTTATTTATTTCCCACTTCGCGTTCTGGATACAATAATAAACAGATATATATTTTATATTGGCATCGAGGCTACACGAGGATGCCGTCTCGACGTCCTCGACGCGCGGTAACAAGTGCTCGCCGCCTCGTTCATTAACGTGTCGTTGGTGACGCACGTTGACGTCGCAACGCTACCATCGCGCATTTGGTCCACAAGCTGAGTCGACGCGTGAAACGCGCGGCGTGCCGCATCGTGTTGTCGAGCCCAGAGGTACTGGATTTTTTTTCGATCAAAAGGCACGTCGACGCGCGACGACGAATTTCTCGTTTGTTCGATATCTCATCCCGGTGCCGACTTTCTGCGAACAGATTTGGATAACTTCCTTCGCGTTACTCGCCTTTTGACTCGTCTCGCGAGCATCTCGCTGGGTATCTCGCTCAATAGAAAAATCTTTGTCCTTGCCAACATCGTCCTTGCAATCGTCCGAGAGTAGTTTCGCGATGCAAGTTTAATACTGCTTCTCATCCTCCTTTTACCTTCCTTCGCGTCTCACTGGCAGTCGTCCACCGTGCGACATGGTAGTGGCAGAAAGAGGCCGTTTAATTTTGTTTATGCTGGCACTTTGGAAGACGTAAACACGGTATCTCAATTCACCGGGCGTAATTTCGCTCTCCCGGCTTGGCTGGCTGCGTTACGATTATGGCGTAATCATATCGGATTGTTATTATGGCTGATGGCCCGGCACCACCAGGGGGGTCGCTCGCGAGGGCCACGGGCTTATCTTTGAAATATGCTGATAGACCATCTTCACCGACGGCCTGCCGTCGCCCTCTCGCTCTCGCTACCCTCTCCCCACCCTTACGCTCAGTCCTCCTTTTCCTCTCTTTCTCTCTCCACCCTCCACCCTCTTCCTCACCCACGAGGGCTCCTCGTTTCGTTCCATCCCTCTCTTGGCTTTCTCTCCTTCAGCGTCGATCTCTTCTGCCTCTATCGCCATTTACCTCGTGAATTCCTTCGTCCCGTCTTCTTCCAGCTTTCTTATTTCTCGCATTGTCCCCCTTCCCATCCTTCCTCTCGCTCTTTTGCCTCTCTCTCACGGCATTCACCGCCTTTCACTCCCCCGTCCCACGCGCCACTCGTGCCTCACCAAGCTCGCCGCTTTATCGCACGAAGGGGCTCGAGAAATTGCCTAAAGATCTTGGCGCCCTTCTACCGGATCTTTTTTTATCACGGCTAGATTTTCAATTCGCTCCACGAGTGGTTGATTTTAGATTTCACTCATGGTCGCGAGGGATGAGAAGGGGGTTGAGAATGGGGCGCGCGGAAGGGCGTTCGTCGAGATAAGCTAGCACGTCTATTCGCACGTGATACGTTGTTAGTTTTACATTCTGCAGAAGAGTAGATTAATTTGCGTACAGTTGAGAAAATTTTGCTTTCTAGGATCCACGTGGAAAACTTTAAATTTTTTAAGCCACGTAAAAATTCACTGGTCCAGAAAATAGCATTCATTAAAAATACTTTATATCCAACACTTGCCAATTATTTGCAATAAAAATCTCTACTCTCGAGGAGAAACTCGTAGAGGAGCTGGAAATGTCTCAACGTACCTCGTCAGCATTTACGCGATTGTCTTCTCGTTGCGATGACGTTCGTATTAGACATTAGACTACCAAATAAGTATTCGCGCAAGGGCAGGGCTCGTAAGTAGCGACGGAGACCGGTCACCCCCATGTGGTACCCGTATGCCGCCTCCTGGGGGATGCAATCAGAACGTTTCAATCAACAGTCGCCCCGTTGGGATAGGACGACGTCGTGATCGTCGTGTAACCGAGAGAGAAGAGAATAAGGAGAGAGCGAGCGAGAGAGAAGGAAAAGGGGTGGAGGAGGGCGGGTCCAAAGAGGGTGGCGGTGGCGTGCCAGCGGGGGTGGATTTCACGAATACTCTGATAACCAACGGGCATTAAATCTTGAATCGAAGGGAGAGGGATGGAAACCCCTTCTAGTCTTTGTCACCGAGTGGTTTTAAGGCGATGAGTCACGGGGCCGTCGTTTTAAAGTGGACGACGAAGCACGAGACGTCACGGCGAGAGGGAGGAAGGTGGTACGAAATGGAAAGGTGGTCTAACGGATCGTGAGGGTAGCTCGCCAGATTTATCAGAGTATCTTATGGGGACGCGCGAAATCTACTAGGGGGTAATTGCCAATTCTCTGGATTCGCGATCGTCGCTGATAATCGACCGAGCCCCTCGTGATTATCCAGAGAAATATCGTTGAATAGAAGATTAGTCGAGCCCTGATAATCTACAACGGCGGTGATATATTACTTTCGAGCGAACCGAGGTAATCGTGTTTAATTGGTATCAATGACCACGATTGAATTTTACAGTTGACGCAAATTTTTCACCGCTTGGCATCGCTCGGCAAAATTGAATTATCTTCTACGATGCTTCAGTTTCGAGACAACTTTGTCCCTCCTTCCTCGAACTCTACACGAATTTCGAAAATTCTCATTGGTTCGACGATTTCGAAAGCCCTCGCTCGATTTTTTCTGTCGTTTCGGCTTTTTCTCCCATAAATCGCGTCTCTCGAGAGCGCCAAGAACAAAGAGGGCTCGAGCGGACGAGAAAGTGGCCGCTGGGTGGATGAAAACTGCGTCGCCCGGGGTGGATTGTTGTCTCGTCAGTGGACGATTCCCTATCGACGTGCCTGCTCTCCCCCCCGAAACTCACGCAGGGTCGGCACATACGTGATGCACGCGCACCCGTCGTAATCCGTGCGGACGCGGATGAATGGTAAATGAATGGGGCGCGGCGCTAGGACGAAAAGTTAATCACGGCTCACCATATAGTTGTAAGAGGCGGGGGCGAGGGATCCGTGGAAAGGGAGGACGGAGGAACGAGGAGGTTGAACGAAACAACCCCCTCCCGTCTGCTTGATTACATGGGCGTACCTCGATCGAGGGCACGACGCACCCTAGGCACGCTACTGTTGGGGTGTCTGTCCACGGTTCAATCCTCTTTCCTTTTTACTCTCGGTACACAGCCTGTGTTTTCACTTCTGTTAATTTGCGCTCCGCCGTTCCAGACAATAAGTGCCAGTCGAGGTTTCACCGTAGGACCCTCATTACTTCCAAATCTTCGGAAGCTCGGTAGAATTTTACGTATTTGGAACTTGCCGTGACAGATTGAATTCGAAGAAAAATCATTTCGAGATATCTAATACGGAAGGGGCCACGAGAGGCCGGTTGTAAGATAGAAGGCGCATCTAAAGCAATCGGGATAATGCAAAATCGAATCCTCTCAAAGATGCATTTGCGCCGGACAGATTTACAGACACGCGAGATTTCCAATCACCCGACGAGCCCTATCATCGTGGCTGGTACTGAGAGATAAAAACCGAGCTTCCCTCCTCGTCAAATTGATTCTCGAGTAGGTCTGGACCATCTGATCCGCGATCAGTGCGAGTAGATAAGACTTTCCAATCTATTCGGAGAAACGCTACGAAAACTTCAATGCGAATGTGCACTTGAGGTTCGTACCGTCTGTGGGACAAGCCTTTGATCATCGGGTTGCGTGAAATAATTTTATTCGTCAAATCTGCGAGAAATGATCTACGAATTATTCCACCGTAATGTCCTTTGTGTCCTGCTCTCAGGTTCAATTTCACTTTGCGTACCGAACGCACTCGGAGACCCTCGATATTCGCTTTACCGCAATTACTTCTTCCTCTTTGTCGATTCGACCGGGAGGACGCGAGGGTATACGAATGCGGGAGGAGCCAGCCAGGAGGCAACGAATGTTCGTTCTTTAATGAAATGGCGCCTGTCACCCTCCCGTCCAAGGCCTCATGGGGCTTCGATTGTTTAGGAAGGCCTTGTAGTTTTCAATAACTAAGATTGCATAGGGAGGAGAAGGAGAAGGAAAAGGAAGAGGACGACGATGATATTGATATCGGCTCGGGGCATAGCGATTTTCGATTGTACTTTCACTTGGCGTGTCGTCGATACTCCTGGCTCTCCTGGTAGACGGCCCGTCTACTTTTTAATAAACGAAGCGATCCTTCGATTCACCGATAGCGCTCTCTTCGTGAAAGAAGATTCGCAAGTATCCTCTCACAGGATTACGATTAAATGCGATTAATTAATCGACGGTGGTATTGTTCGAAGAGCATGCGCAAAATTGCCGAGTTTTATTGGTGCTTCCGTTCGCGCAATAATCGCTTTTAATCGTGACGCGTGATGCCGTACTTTTGAGATAGAATGGAGGAGAAAGTGAGAAAACGCAGATAGCATTTAGATACATAGGAGAGCTTTACGACTGAGGACCCAATCGCAACGTCTGGAAAACTCCGGAGGTGCGAGGAGGTGGGAAGGTCGCCTGAAAAGTTTCGAGGGGGGTAACTCGATTTCAGAGATTGTTCTATTGGCAGTGAGTGCCAACCGGCAAAGTGAATTGTAAAGTAATTGCATAAGATTAGTAGCGCCGGGCGCGGAAGGCACTCTGTCGGTTACTTCCAGTTCAATGAGTCTCAACGACTTTACTTTGATTCTCTCCCTCTCTCTTCCTTTCACTTTCTCATTCCCTCTCACCATTGGAACCTTCGATACTCGCGCTCTTCCTCTCCCTTCCGCTCCTTGCCTGCGTACTTCTCGTCCTCTTCTTCTCATTTTCACCCTCATCTCCGTCTTTCCTCTCTCTCTCTCTTTCTCTCTCTCTCTCTCTCTCACTCTCTCTATCTGCGTCTCTCTTTCCACGTCTCTGCCTCGTTCTCCTTCACTTTCCCTCCTCTCTTGCATCGCACCCCCTCTTTCTCAAGTTCTCTTTTTCTCTCGTCTCTACGCTTGCCCCCCTTTCACCACTCACTTTCTGTTCCATCTGCATTTCATCGGGCTAATTTGTTGAGATACCGCTTGCCAATATTTCAGTCTTTTTTACCCCATTGGCTCGAATAAAGAGGGGTTCGACTCGTGCCCTGATCTCCGAACGGATAATTACTTCCCGTACCTCCTCGTGAAAAAGATCAGGCCGTGCTGACGAGTTGGCGGTTTCACATGGCGACAAATTTACCGGAAGCTTCACTTTTGGCAATTATTGCGGGATAAGAGAAACTCGTGTGTGCCATTAAAATTATAACGCTTTGATAACGTCCACGTTTGATAGACGGTCGCGATATTATCGTGTTCCTTCACTTGAATGGGGAGACATTGAAATTTCGAGATAGCTGTACAATTTCATACACGCATGTACCAATGAGAAAATGTGTAGACGAAACTTTAGCATTCCTTGTATTATCACGCATCACTGAAATACACTCAGTGTAAGTACCATCATTCTCGACACCTGCATCACGTGCGCAAAAAAAAAAGGAAATTGCAGTGCGCCTTCCATTTCTTCTCAACGTCCTTCCTCACACGAATAATTCCCGGAAATCTTCTCTAAGGGCACTCGAACTCGAATTAGGCACAATCCATTAGGAGGGCTCGGTTCGAATCTTCCTCTTTCTCGACTCCATTTTCAGGTCGTAGGACGAAGGGCCGCGAGTAGGGAGAAAAAGTAAGAACAGGGTAGACGGAGAAAGAGGATTGGCGCCATACTCAGGCAGGAGGAGAAGGTGAAATGAACTTGGTGGTGGACACGGGAGGAGGGTTACGCGGGGAAGAGAGAAGAAGAAAAGGTGGAAGAAGAGGAGGAGCAGGGAGGAAAGGACGGTGGAAATACGCGCAATTGGAACGCAGACCTCGTCCCGAATCCAGGGACGTTGTACGAGTGGAAATTCGCCAACTGCGAAATGGATTTGCGACAGGGTGACGGTGAGGCGAACGAGGAATTCTGATAAGGGATTCTGAGCCACCTCTTCTTACCACTTCGTTCACCTTCTTACTTTCTTCCCGTCTCCCTTTTCCTCGGTCCTCGTCTTTGTCTTTCTTTCTCTTTCTATTCCATCGGTCCGTCCGAGGTTTTCACTTCGTTACGGCGAATTCGAGTGAGCGACGATAAGTGCGCGTGTGAAAGACAGCGAGAATAGTACGGGGACTAGAAAAATGTTCAACGGCTACACAGGTGTACGTCGGAAAAGGCACACGAGTCTAGGAGCCATTGACGAAAATAGAAAATCAACAAAGTAACCGAAGCGTTGAGCGTGAATAAAATCAAGTCTAGAAGGAGAAGAGAGGAAAGATGAAAGAAAGGAAAAGAAGATTTTTTTATCTAGAAGAAGAAACAAAAGGTGAGGAGAAAATTTGAAAATACATGGTACGGGTTAACGAACTTTCAATTAATGGGACAATGACGCGGCTGAAAAATTCTTCTTAAAACTAAGTATTATAGAAAGGGACAAAGGCAATTTCAAGATATTATGAGCGAAAGGAGTAGCGAGAAAGGAAGAAAACTGTTCAAAGTATAGCGGAACGGAAAATGCGGATTTGAAATAGGAGCAGGGTACAGCGAAGAGAGGAACGGTGAAATGAGGACAGGAGGGATTGAAAGGGGGATGAAGGTAGAATGAGGTCGACGGAGACGGGACTCGGAAGGGTGACCAAAGAGGTGGAAGGAGGATCGAGCGCGCGTAAGAGAAGGAAGACCGTGCTGGTCTACGAAGGAGACCCTCACACGGACAATGTCCGAGTAATGGCTGTCCGGAGCTACTTTTATATCCTGGAAGCCCCCGTTGAAAGCTAATGTCCGTGATAACACCTCGTCCTTCTATGCTACCCAGACGTACCATCCCTTAACCTCCGACCTACATCCCCTTCTCTTTTCCCTCTTCTCTTTAGGGATGAATCTCGCACCTTACGAAACGCGCGATCGCTCAAAGAATATTACTGCTTTTTTTATTAAAGCATCGATAAACTGGAATGAGGCACAAATACAATGAACATAATGCGTCAAGTAAAAATAGATTCATAGATGCAAGATTTATTATTAAGTAGGAAGGTTTATAGAAATCGTTATTCCGTTCGATGAAAAAAGCTTGCGAAAGGGGGTTGAAGATCGGAGGAGAGAGAGAGAGAGAGAGAGAGAGAGATTAAGGTACACGTTGATGCAGCGTTCACGAGGCGATATATTTGTCGTGTCAACAATTTAGAGAAAAGTAGGGGTGGCGCGCGCCACTCGACTTAATGCGACGAACAGCCTCGAAGCGGCGAAACGACGATGCCTTTCAAGTTACTACCCTTCCCTCTTCGTTCTTCCCACTCTTCTACTCCATCTCCTCGTCCTCTTTCTCCTCTCAGTCGTCCTTCTCCGCCATATCCCCGTCGCGTTTTCCCGCGTCCAGAAGTTTCTAGGGTCGCGCTTCGTGGGGTTGATACGCTTCGGGGGGTGGCTAATGAAATATCCGTGCCGGTTTAACCGAGTTACAAGCCCCCCGTACGTCAACCCCAACCAGAACGAAAACTGCGACCCCGGGTGCGCCCTCTTTCCTCCGCTTCGTTGGAACAACGAGAAAACATATTGTTGTCGCGAATAACGAATACGGAGTCCCTCGCGGGCCCATCCCTCCCTCACCCTTCAGTCCTTTGCTCACATCCTCGACTCTTTCGACCACAAGAGTGTCGTGCGTCTCTTTGTATACATTTCTCGCAAATACTTTCTAGAAGGACGACCTGAAGAATATATTCATTGAGGGTGATTCGAACGTTGTAAAGGGTTACACGGTCGAGCTGTAAAATGTTTTGTATCATTTGGCGATGAAAACGTGATTTTTATGAGTCTATGGACCTGCTTTGGACAATGAGAAATTAGGATTATTTATGTTTCTAGTAATCTTTGTATGAAAAATGAAAATTCAGTTTATTCAGCCCTGCTGAAGATTGAAATCTGCGATCAAGTATTTGTGGAAGTATACGAAAAGAGAGAACGTGGGTGTGGGGGGAGGTAGAGAGACGATTGAGCAGAGACGTAAAATCGTCCGATGGAATCAAACAGACCGATACGTTATCGAAGATCTCGTCAACCCTCGATTTAGGGGGTTTGTACCTGCGTGTACGGGGTCGGGCACCTCGTGCTCCTTCTCCCACGGTTGTCCTTGTCACTTGTGAATGTTCTACAGAGCGAGAGCGATTGACAAATGTAATAGATGTTGGCAATCAAAGAGATAGATAGATAAGGAGAGGAGAAACGCTAGAATGAAAAAGAGACACAGCAGCCGAGAGAAAGAGAAGGAGAGAAGCTGAGCTTAGTTCGAAACCACCACCGCCGTCTGCTGGCTACCAAAATGCGTAATACGCTACATTACCTCGATCCATCATGGGAGCGGGATCGACTTAACGTGGGTACAATATCGGAGACGCGGGCGTGGCACATGTAGATCCACTTGAATTAGGGTCTAATGCAATCTAATAGGTGCCGATACCACCCTAGCGATATAATTGCTTCGTCGATCGCTTAACGTCACTGATACCTGGGCGAGGTGAAAAGCTCGCGACCATCTTTACATCTTCGGTGACAGTACCAATTAGAGCAAAATCGCAATTTTCCCTCTTGAAAAAAATAATCGTGACATTAACGGATCCGCAGGTTACGTTACAGGAAGCTAATTGGATTGGTCTAATTTTTTTGAGCCCATTCCGGAATCCGCTTATGTCACCGTGAACATATACGACATTTCATTTTCCCGCGGGACGAATTATCCCGACGTTTATTTATCGCGCTTACTTCTCATCTTGGATTCCGCGGATTTTTACAATTTTGCTACCCGAGCAAGGAGAGCAAAAGCGTCGAAATTGCAAAACTTTCGTCTCGTTTATCATCATCAGCGAATGCCTCGCGACGATGCGAGCGAGCGTAAATGCGCGCGTGCCCGCGCTTATTAAAGCCCGCTAATACACCCCTGTGCGGCAAGTGGAGTGTATTAAATTTAAATAAAAATACCGGCAGCCGTGTTCACAAGCCGTGCCTATAAATCAGAGGGACAGCCAGCCGACCGAGCAGCTCCGGGGGAATAATACCCCATATTTATGTTCTTCTCCGTAAAAACCCCGGCCAACGCGCCGTTCCCTAGCACCCTTCCCTCCCTCTCACCCTTTAGCTTCCACGCGCTCTGCTAGTCGCTGCTGCCTCCTCGCTATCGGCCGCATTTACATTCCGGAGGTATCCGTCGGGCGGACGGAAAAAGTTCGGAAATCCCATGCCCGAACGAGCGAGTGGACACGCTCGCGTAACGACGCACTCGAGCGACGGTGGGCGAAGAAGGACAAAGAAAAGGATTCCACTTTGTGGATTTTCATAAGCAATGGAAATGAGGAATCGAACGTTTTGAATTATTTTATTAATTATACGATTAGTCCGAAGGTTCAGTAATTAACGAGCATTTCCGCGATATTGTTCGTTGCACGTAGAATTCGGATAAACATGAACATCCGTGGCATTGGAATATTTTTATCAAATTTCGCGTGAAATCGGCACTCCCAGAAGATCCCAGGACACAATGGATGTGTGCACATTCCTTGATTCAGTTCGGTAGTCGAGGAGGATGCGCGTACGCCGATATGGGCGCTGCCTTAAATCTATGCGGTGAGCGCGCGCGAGAACGCGCGAGCGTCCAGGGTGTGGCATCAGGCTGGATTATGTGACCGGGAGCCGTAATGAGGACGGCGACAGGATAAATCACTCCTTCCCGCCGCCCTCCGGAGGATAATCATAATCCCGCGCAATCTTGTTCCCGGGAGTCCTGCATGGGCGTCCGGGGCCTCCACCTTCCTCGCCCGAGGGACACCGAATTCATTTTCCTTCTCGGATTTTCTCCTTCCTCTTACTCGTCTCCCGAGAAATTTCTCTTCCGTGTCGCGGTCCTCGTGCCTCTTTTCATAGCTTCCTTTTTGTCTCTCCCTCCTTTCTTTCCGTTTTCCGCTCGTTGCTCTTTTCGTGTTTTCTCTTTTTTCTTTCCTACTTCCTCCTCGCTCCTTCCCCCGTTTCGACTCAGGCACTACCTCCTCGCCACTCTCTTCGGAAGCAGCTAGCTGTTTTTATTCTTCCTTAATTTTTGCGTTCCCCACTTCGAAGTTCTTATTCGAAGCATTTTTAAAGAACAGGTGTACGTTATTGTGGATTTGCATTTTTACTCGTGTGTCTCCATTTGGCTATACCTCACCGAGTTTCTAGGAACTCTGTGCGATTAAAAGTCACTCGTCGAATGTCGGTCAATCGATTTCCATTTTTGTCTACTGGTCCTTGTTTAGTTTTTCGGGGTAAAATGTCGAGTTAGGTTGGAAATTATTTCTTGAGAGGAACGAATGCCCTAATCCACACGCTCGCGCGACGTTTCTCTATTGCTCGTCTCTAACCCAATGTGGGTGCGCACGCACGCGCGACTCGCTGGCTAGAGGTACATCCTGACATTCAAGATACATGCGTGGGCACATACTTCGCTCCCGTCCCCGTATCTCATGTCCCCTGTCTCCTGTCTCGTGTATGGCCCCATAGAAACCCGACTAATCCCATTAACACGTGCCGCCATTGTGTCACCGCGCTACGAGTCCGTGGATTGAAATATTTTGATCCTCCGCGACGCGACGCTACGCAAGGAAGGTTCCTTCTTCGGGCGAAGGCGCCGACGACCAGGACGACGACTGTGCGAGCCCATGGGAATGCTCAAACGCCCACGATTAACCGTGCAAAAGAACATCGGTAGTTAAAGAAAGTGAATACACTTTTGATATTGTATATTTTTGATATTGAGGGTGTCGAGCCCTTAACTGTTCTTGAGGTGTCGATGTGAGTTTTAAACGCGTAATTTTTTGTTATGTTTATTGTAATACTACTTCTACTACTGTAGAAGTTTAAAGTGGCGAAACTTTGTATTATCCTTTAAGGTTGATTTTTCGCGTTTGAAAGTAACGTAAAGTGCCTTTC
This sequence comes from Tiphia femorata, assembly GCA_944319695.1. Lineage (NCBI taxonomy): Eukaryota > Metazoa > Arthropoda > Insecta > Hymenoptera > Tiphiidae > Tiphia > Tiphia femorata. The sequence goes on along the minus strand of OX090896.1, from coordinate 11,805,885 downwards.
ATCAAAGAATTTATGGATGTACAACGTGGTCGTGAAAATCGTAGAAGCAGAATGTCGACCCCGTGCTCACGTACATCACCTTCCCACGTCAGTCTCCTCCCTCCTCCTCCCTTCCCCTCGTGATTTGCCCCGCGCAGCAAGAAGGGTGACCAACTTAAGCGAAAAGTAACGCCCTTCCGCGTCATTTCCAGGTCTCCTTACGAGCGGAGTTAACGGCATATTTTTGCCGGCCGTAACTTCAGTTTATTGGACAATTAACGCTTTCCTCGTATTCTACGAGGGGACCGCTTTCTCGTTTCTCCTACCACGCGTAACGTTCCTCTCCATTTTCACGACTTTTCTCTTTCGTTCTCGCCTTTTTCTAATTTTTTCTCTTGCTCTTTTGTTAGATGCTTGCTTCGCTTTATAGTGAGTAAGTCCGGGTGCCTTTCTTCTTTCGTCTTCTGTTTTTCTAATTTTCTTCCCCCTAATAAATTCTTCCCTAATTAATTTAATTTAATTTCCGTACGACTTTCCAATTGTTTCCATTATTTTTCTTCTTCTACTTTCTCTTGCAGTTGCGCTTCTGCCTTCGCTCCCTATTCTTCTTCCTTCGTTACGCTCCCCACACATCTCTTCGTTCACCTTGACTCTCGTTTTTCCTCGTCCTTTTCTTACTTACTCTTCCCACCATTTCCCTACCTCACTCTTCAACTCTCTCCCTCGTATTCATCCTCCTTCTCGCTCATTGAGATAAGACTTTTTTAATCTCGCCTCACGGGGCGAGAACGATGGGTCCGCCGGTGGTGGTAGCGCCGTTGCTGCCGTAGCTGGTGGCAGTTGCCGTTGCTGCTCCCGCCGGTGTCGACGTCGTCGGTGGAATGAGATATTTCGGAATAATGAGCGTGGATGGGCGTGCCACCGGATAAACTGTATTTATGAGGCCTGCCTACCCTGCGGCTTTCTTCGTATTAAAATCCTTCTTCCCGATCTACGCAATGCGAGCAAGCCAAACCATCTTGGCGAAGGAGACAAACTACGTACCGGGTGACGGCTTCTATTTGGATGGACCTTGAAAATAGAGAGCGCTCGATATTTGAAAATTTCAACTCCGACAAGAACCGAGAGCAATTGATTATCCACAATAAAAAGTCACTGGGCGAGCGATGAATATTCCGTCTGTACGAGTTACGAATGAAAATCGATTCTTCGACTCGTCGATCGCTCACGACGGACATTCGTGATATCTACATTCCACGACGTTCGGACGATAGGTTGCTTCGACTTAATGCCCTTTTGCTTTGTATTATTCATCTCGACGAAGCTCAGTGCCAAGAGAAAATTTCCACTTTCATTAGTGGCACGTCAATCCGAACTGTTGCGGTAAATGCGGATTGATATGCATTTTCTCTTCGTATGTTCTTGAGGAAAGTGTTTCTTGCGCCGCGGCTGAGTCGCGCGAACAAGAGGAGGAAAAGTATGGGGTGAAGGGTGTGGAACTTGGCGGAAGAGTTGTGGTAGGAAAGGAGGAGAGTTAGGTGGAAAAGAGGTAGAGAAAAATAAAATAAAAACACGGACGCTCGGTACGAGCATAACGCGCAGGACGTGCGACTGGGCTGATTGTTGCTGCCCGCTAACAATTGCAGTTTGTTATTTGGTCCAATTAAAACAACCTCTTTCTCCCCTCGCTCTTTCCTTTGCTCCTTCTCCCTCATTCTCTCGAACGTTCTCGTTCGTTCGCTCCGCCGCCTCTCGTTCTCTCCTCCTTTCCCCCCCTTTACCTCATTCTTTTTTTATCCAATCCCCGTGCTGCGTACACCCCGTCACAAAGGTTCATTGACACAATGCAAGCGGCGTGCAACATTCGCACTCGGCTCTCTTTCCGTTTGTTTCGGCCGTCTCTCACTACCTCCCTCACACCCGCTTGCTTTCTCTCTTTCTCTTCACTTCTTTCTCTCTTTCTCTCGCCCACTCTCCCTTTCTATTAATTAATGCGGATGTCAATTTGACGAATCACCGCTCTTGTCTTGGTCCCAGTGGGAGAACTTGCGAAAGTAGGCGTGCGCGTAAGTGTAACTAAATTTTCTGCAATTGCAGCAATTACATGGCGATTGACCGTTGACAGATGCGAACAGCCCGAATGTGCGGCTCGTATCGTTTAATTATGGTTGTCGTGGTGGTTTATTTGTATATGGGCACCTAACAATCTGTTAGAAAACGATCTAAATTATTTAAGGCTCATCGACGTGTTCGATACTCGCGATGCGTTTCTCAAACTCGTCGACGAACGTTCTTCTCCACTCTGTTTCTTTTCGTTGTTGTGTCTTCGCATACGGTTCTTATTTTGACTTCCCGAATTTAATGCGTTTCTCGTGTAGGCGCTCGCCGTGCCGAGGGTTGCCTTTCCGCGTGGCGAAGGCAGCGCCATTTTGGATTTCCCGTCACCGAAGGAGCGAAGTACGCCGCCCCTTCGTCTTGGTCCTTAAGAAGCTCTCGTGTTCCGGCGCGGCCACTCGAAACTATTTTCGTATCGCGATGAAAAGAAATCGATAAAGCTGGCGAAGGGCGACTCAAGTGAATAGACAAGAAAAGGGTGCTTCTACGGCTGGAGCATGACTTCCTTTTTTCCCTTCTCTCACTCTCTCTCTCTCTATTTCCCTTTCTCGCTCCTTTAAACTTACGTGTACCCAGTAGTGGGCGCGAGCCCCCTTCGAGGGTGGTTTTCGAGATCCTTCATCTCGATGGAGACGAGCAAGGCGGAGGAGCGTACCTACACGATGCGATTTTTAAAGATTGTATTGATTTACTTTTTAACATCATGCGTTATCGTCGCTGCTCTCTTCGCAATCTCGCGCGCATGCTTACGATTACTTAAGTTTTCGTACCCAGGTATCTTTTACTAAAATGTAAAACTGAATCCGGTCCAAGCTCCAGAATGAAATCTCTCGCTTTTCGCTACATTCACCCTCGTTAACTCGGCCACCCGATGCATCCGCTCGACCAAACATCCACGCTCGTGAAAATCCCGTAATAATTCGCGGTAGATTTAACGAGACACGAAACCGTGCGAAAGCGAACACGCGATGTTTAAGTTTCCTTGCTCATCCTTTGATTCGCCATCTCCCCCTTACTGCGGGCACGAAGGAACGGAAGAAAGGGGTGGAGGACGGTGCGCGTGGTGCTCGTTTTAAAAGCTGCCTTGGCGAGGATGCTGGGATCGGACTGAAACGATTTTCGACGTCAAAAAACTTTTAGCAGGCCAAATAGTACGTCGTTATCCGCTTCTCAAGTTACTCCGAAAGGTCCATTGGATATGCGGGCGCGAGTACATATTGTTTTTAATGCAAACATTGAGATTGGCCGAGGGGTTTTCCGATTTCGCTGTGCGGAACGGGTAAGAAGGGTGAGAAGGGTGAGAAGGGTGAGCTCGTAGTTTCGTTGGATGTTTCTGGAATTGAAATGTTTCACGACGTTAGTGGAGTTTGTTCGCGCCTTTGCAGACTTTCACCGTCCGTATTTATTTTTATTCCCACGATGGGAAATTTTCGTTGATAAATTTCAGTAAAATATTGTTAATAGCTACAGACAGGATGCTAACTAATCCGCGGTTCCACCGTCAAAGGCGCAAAACGCTTCGTACCATATGTTTAAATGTGCAAAGCTTTGCGTATTTTACGAATTTAAAGCGCGAGAGCCGTAATTCGAAGCTTCAGCCAGAAAGACATGAAATGGTTTAAAGACGCTTTGAATTTTTGTGACGAGGTGTAGTAACTCGTATTACACGCTGTGCCGTTAATTAACGTTGAAGGATGATAATTAAATGTGAGAGAAGAGACAAATTGACTCTGGCTTGTACGCGATTTTTTTTTAACACGTAACTTGTTAAAGACCGTGACTATTGAATAAATTCTAGAGTTATTTTGTCCTCTTTGCATCAAACGCGGCTACTAACTATGAAAAAAGAAGATGCACGCGTACTATCGATTGTACATTTGAAAAAACCCCGCAAGCTCCTTCAACCAAGTTTCGCAAAAATTCAATTTCAGGCGATTATTTCCTTCCTATCAGATATTTCTCAATCGTTGAAAAAATTTCCCTCCTATCCCTCATCCCTTCAAAATAAATCTGGAAGCCCTTTCTACCCCGTCGCGCCTTCGCCATCATCCCTGCCTACCCCTTTATTGTCTTGCTTCGTGCCTCTCGATTTTTGGGAGCACACTCGTTCCGATGCCGCCGTCCATATTTTTTCCTTCGGCAGCCATTTCTCTTGTCTCTCGCTCGCGGAAAGAACCATCGACCGGTCTGGAGCGCGCAGGGGTTGAACCCAGCTGGACCAACGGGGGTGGATCGAGAAAAAGGGGGAAGGTCGAAGGAGGTGGAGGAAAATGAGAACGAAGAGAAGAGGTGGAGAAGCGTGCGGTGAGGTGGTGACTCGGAGGCGACGATTTACCGCGAAATCGGAGCACGTGTTCCTGGCACCAGAAGCCAATGCTGACAACCTCCAATAACTCAAGCAGCGCTGCCTCCGGCTCCAAGCGCGCCGATCGCCGACACTCTTGCCCCCTGCCTATCCACCCCCTTCGACCACCTTCTCTGCCATCACCCCATTCCACCCCCTCGACGTCCTAAATTGCAAGGCCCGTGAACCGCATTGACAGATGTACACACGCCTACCCCGTGTCGGTCGCCGTATTAAATATGTGGTGGCCCTACCGATCACGCCAAGGCACCCTTTGATTTGCGAAAATTAAGGGCCAGAAGAAAAATCTTCTCTCCCAAAATGGTGCCGAGAGAAGCTGAGTCGATAGGCAGAAATCAAGTTCCTGCCTGGACTTCATCTCTCACATTACCGATCCTTATTTTCCCTTTTCTTGTTGCGTTTCTCTTCGTTGCATACACGAAGAGAAATATTCGTGGAAGAGTTCGATCAGGGAAAAAATCCACGTTCGTTCGTATAAACAGGATTAAGAATAACTTCCGATTAACGCGTAAGCTGCACGGACAGAAAGCAATGCAGGGAGGCGCGAGATGATTCGCTGCGAGAAAGAGGCTGCGCTCGAAGTAGGGTCAGAAATAAAGGGGGGGGGGGGGCACGGAGGATCCTTTAATTGCACCGCGACCGCAGCCGATCAGCTCCTGGTGCAATCAATTATCCGGCGGTATAAACGACGACTAATCTGCCTAATCCCGGGGTGCAAAGGGCAGCCACCGAAGCGCAGCATAATCGCTCGTCGATCGCAATTACCGGGCTGTGGTTAATAAGGAGATCACCCGAGGGGTAGTTTCCTAGAAGGGAGGAAATGAGAGAGGCCGATAGTAAGAGGAACGAGAACAGGGTGGATGAGAGAAAGGGATGATGCAGACCGGGATGGTAGAATCCAGAAGGTAGGAGAGGGTAGGACGCAAGGGTGGAGGGTGAAGGTGAGATGAGGGTGGTTTCGAGGGATATACGCCGTGAAGGATCGAGGGGCTGATAGGGATGGGGAGGGGGTGGGTGGAAGGTGGTTGGGCCAGGGTAGACGCGGGCCGGCGAGCACATTCACTCGGCCTGGTAATCGGCTTACGGATTGCCAATCATCAGTCAAAGAGCTGACGACGGGGAAGCGGAGAGATGAGGGTGCGCTTTCCAGGGCTACGAAGCTTCTCGTTTCTTGTTCCCGCTTTTTCCATTTCTTCTTCCTCCGTTTTCCTGCCCCCCCCCCCCCCTCCTTCCGTCCCGTCTTCTAAGTCATTCACTTCTTCATCCGCGTTCCAAAATTCTCCTACATTTTAATGACTCTCCGCATACCTTTTCTCTTATCTGCTCAACCTCTCGCAAGATCGACCCCCATTTTAAAGGTAATTCGACGATATCTTTTACAGTCTCGCGTTCTTTACGTGGTCGCGGCTTTCCCTGAAGATAATCGGCGCGGCGTTTGACGCCAATTTACTTATTAACCAATTTGCAATTAAAGACCTCTGCCAGTCATCCCGGGGGCACGTCGACGGATCCCTGGGTAGAACGGGAGATAAAGAGAACGGACAAAGGCTGGTGAGGGATGGTGAGGGGGTGAAGGGGTGGAAGCAGGGTGGAGGAAAGAGGAGGGCGAAAGAGGTGACATACCTGCTGTACGGGAGAGTGGCTCTAATTAATTAACACCTAGCTATGGTGGTGGCCTAGGTGCGGTAGAGAGCGTCCCTCTTTCCCCTCCTCTTCCCGCCATCGCTACAGGCAGTCACTAATTAGTGGCAGCGCTCCGTAATTAGTGTTTACACGTCATTATCGGCGATCGAATTCGCCGGAATCAATTATAAAATATGTCGGCCACTCGTTGCCTCTCGATTATACGACGCCGTATGCGCGTCTGGGTCTCGACCATGCCTGTGTGCACGCTCGGCGCACATTCGCTCCTCACAATGAACGCGTTGACAATACGTGTGCAGTTTTAACGTACATGTAACGCGTGCCGTGCTTCGTAAAGTATACTCGTTCGATACCTCGCGCGAGTCCTCTTGTGGGTTGCCTCCCTACGCGCGAGGAATCTTTACGAATGGTCTAGATTCAATAGAGACGCAATTTTTTCAGACAATTTGGTAGGAAGGAAGAATATTTTCTAGAAGGATCGAAAGGTGATGTTGCGAGCTTTCACAGATTCCTCTAATTTTAACTTGAAAATTGGCGCACGCCGTAATCGAGCGTGCAAGCTGACGGTCGTAATACCCTTGGCACACCTTTTCATCTGGTCGCCTTCATTCTCATCGTTACTCCTGCGCATCTCTCACCACTACCCTCGACACCGTCGAACTCGACTCTCTTTTCCAGGGCCGAAAGGCTGGCTCAGCTTGACCCGCATCGTCGAATCGGCAATTTCCGGGGTCCGCCTGCAATAAAATCCTGGCGTGGAAGGTAAACGCCATCGGGCCAGAACGCTCGACGCTGATAATTATTGTGGCCCAATTAGGGATCGTTTCGGTGTGCCGGCGCGCCGGCGAAAAGAAGGAGAACGCGGAGGGACAAAAACGAATGCCGAAAGAGAGAAGCGAGGAAGGAGCGAGTAGTCGATTTTCAACAGATATCAGCGATTTCCCGCACTTCTGCTTACTCCTTTTGCAACTCTTTGTCTCCTCTTTCTGTTTCTCCAGTCTTCTATCCTCCCTCTCGATCCTGTCTCTCGCCTTCTCGCATTCGGTGTCCCACCGTGTTCCTCCTTTTCTCTTCCAATTCTAGATCTCGAATTGAAAGCCGGTTCCGCACCCCCATTTCATCCCTTTCCACTATCCGCCCCTACGTCACTGCCGGTACACAGGGTTGGAGCAGAGGGTAAACACTTGTAGATTTGGCGCACGTTGCCAACGAATGGCCAAATAATTGGTGAGTTTCGCGAATCCAGTTGGTTGCTCCGCAGACTCTCTCCCTCTCTCTCCCTCCCTCTTTCGTTTCCTCTTTCGCTACACCCCTCCACATTCACTATCCTCTCTCTTGCCTCTCTGCCTTGCACTCACATGTAACACGGTCGCACGTCGTAGGACTGAATGTTGTCATGATTGGCGCCTCGCGCGACGCGATGGACGCGAGCAGAATTCCTGATGGTTTCTCGTCTCACCCTCCCACCGTGTTCCTGGGGCCATAGGTACGTTTCTGCCAAGTACAGTATTATTTTACGGCCTGCTTCTTGCTTCGCTACTGTCGAGCGCGCGACCTTTGCATTCCGCAGTAATTTCTATGGAATGTCACGTCGATTCTGAAACCATGCGTCAAACGTCCAATGGTTATTTCAGAATAATTAGTTCTTACCAATGTAACGTATTTTAGCAGGATAAAAAATGGCGCAGATAGAATTGTCCGAAATCATTTTTAAACGTGCAATTGCTTAAAGGACATTTGCATAAAGGCTTTGCGTCAAGGACTCTCACGAGTGAAATCGATTTGAGCGGCTCTCATTTCAAGCGCATCAATTTTGCCGCGCCCTGCGCCTATCAAGAACGAAGTGAGAAAATACTTTAAACTAAGTCTGAGCCATCGTCCCCACGGGGCCCGTATCCGCGCGAAAGTACCACCGATAAAATCCCTTTTCGAGATCATTCCACAGTGGTTTACGATCCGCCGAGCATCCCTTTAAACTGCCGAGGGGGTGGTTCTGCCTCCCCTTCTGCGACGCTTTCGCGTCCGACTCAAGGACACGGTTCAAAAGAAAAGTCAAATCGAGGTGAGATAAGCTCAATGGACGCTCTTGTCCAGAAAAGCAGGATACTCGGCAGTTACGGTAAGCTACCGGATCACTTCGACGGAAGTACATCGATGAATATCGAAAGGTTACTTTCAATTGCTCTGCCCAATTCAACAAGAGAAATTCCACAAGTTGGCCTAACTTCGACATTATTCTGTTTCAGGTAGTATTCCTGAAAAATCAAGAAAGTCTATCCGACATGGTTTATCCATTTGGACGTGTTGAGGTAAATAAATCCAAGCACACGATCTTTCTAATTCGTATTCATTAAAATGATCAAAAAACAGATTTCGTTGAATCCCCAAAGATAATTATTTTCCAACGAAACCGTGGCAATAGGGTAGGCTGCTCGGTAAAAGAACTGAAACGATCGGAAATGAATTCCTACGAGCTTTGGATAAAACTGGCATCTATACACGCACTTCGGTCGTTGCGAGCGCGTCCCACGCGAGAACGTCGCGCATCGTCAAGGCGGTTGACACGTTTCACCCTCTCTTCTGGTCCCTCTACTCGCGCCACGACCCCGGGCTCCATTATTTAGCCAACATCGACTCACAGTCGGCCCCCGTGAGCGTCTCTCCTTGGGGGTGTGTTTGGGAGCCTGATAGACGTCGTTTTGGAGCCGCGAGGGGTCGCGCTGCCAACTCCGAGGGACGGTGAGAAGGTTCGAGGGGGTGAGAGGGTGAGAGAGTGAAGGAATAGTTTCTGGCGCGCGAATCCCCGCAAATATATGCGCGCACTGTGATTGACGCCTACACGGTGCGACACGACCTTGTCGTCGACCCCCCGTCGGATCCCTCGATTCGCCGAGCATTGGGAGATTGCGAGCAGAGGGGTGGGAGGTGGAAATGGACCCTTCCAACGAGCGGCCCATTTCTCATGGACAGACGGCCCAGTTCGTAGCGTCAGTTGAAAGAACGCGTCGCAACTTCCGGCGCGCGGAAACTTTAGACGCCTGGTGCGCGTCATTGTTCTCCGCGCGTGGTGGCGAGCGACGTTGAAGCGTTGCGACGCGCGACGGCCTGCCTTCTCCTCCGTCGACCAGCTTGGAGGGAAAGTGGGGCTCCATTTTTTTATTCTCCTCTTTTTCTCCCCGCTTAGTTTTCTTCCGGTAGATAGAGATCGAAAGTTCGAATAACGCGGTAGGCTGGCTGGGTGAGAGAACTTGGTAAAAATACGTGGCATATTCGCAAAGTTCACTCGTTGGTATCTAAGGTGTACACGCGTTGTTTATTGGAGTTGATTGGTTTAAGGGCAGGGTGTTAGCTCGAATTGTCGAATAATCCGATTCGTCGCACAATATGATCGTGCTAGAAGAGATCGTGCCGAGAAAATCAAATTCGCACCGATCGAATCCTATTCTGTCAAACGATTCCCTTTTCGCCCTTCGGATAACAAATTAGTTTACTGGCGTTGCTCAAAAGGGTATTTCGGTAAAATTGGACGGTAACTCGAGATTATAAAGTCCATGTATGGTTTTGTAAGCGGCTCACGGTGGGGCGTGAATTGTGGCGAGGGGGTGTGTCCCCCTCTTTTCGAGAGTAGGGTCGCATTGAGCCACGTGGTGACGTTCAAGTGTGTTCCATGAGAGACAGAGAGAATGAGAGAGAAGGAACGAGAGCGACTTCGGCAAATGGCAGTGAGAATAGAGGAGAGAGAGAAGGAGCGAATGGCATTTGTGCTGCTTTGTGTACGCGCTTGCTAGAGCAAGGGGATTGGGAGGAAGAGAGAGGCCATGAAACAGAGAGAGGGTAAATAGTTTTTATAGAAGAAACGAAGGGTACGCGCGCGGTCTCTTCGTGTTAACTGGTGCTAAGTGAATCCTTTGCCGTGGTTTGGGGACACGGGGATCGTAAGAGGGTTGCGAACGCCGCTGGAACACCATTGAATTTCACGTAGGACCACTTCTCACCACGATGCTTCGCGCGTGCCAACGTCGATCGACCTAATAATTCCTTTTTGCCGTCTTTTCTTCGGTTGGTCGACCGGACGTTCGGCAATTATTGCATTACCAAACGACTTATTATCAAGAGAACACAACTTTTCATAATCATTCAACGCGGTATTCGGGTTTTAAATGCACATTGAGAAATGTTCTACTATAATTTTCGAGCGATGAGTTTATTTCTCTCGGTGCATCCGTTTTGTCGGGGGCACGCAATTACAGTGAATTTCATACGCGCACTCTTTAGACTCCTGTGAGCGGTCTTGTTAAGCGAGGACATTGTCCAAACAAAAAATCGGTGGCCACCCACCGGCATCGAACTTTCTCCCGTCGTTAAATTATGAAATCCTCCCCATAGCCGTGAAACGGCCCTCGTTAAAACTAAGGCCTCTAACGATTTTCCGCTCCGCAACGACGCCTTTTCCGTTTGGCGCCAGACGACGGGCGCGGGAGATTTAAATCGAAATAATATATTTAACGGAAACGACTTATACCGGGTGAGACCATTGTCGTTAATTCACGCCTAGTTCGTCTAATTGCGGTTCGCGCGGATGCAGCAGCGCTCTCTCTCTCTCTCTCTCTCTTTCTCTCTCTCTCACACACACATACACACACCTACTCACTCAAATCCTCTTTCTCTCCTGCTCTTTGCTCCTTCCATGCTCGCGTTGAGCTCCTCTATTAATTCTCCGTTGCCCCGAAGGAAAAGCCTCGAGTCGTTATTTTCGTGTACACGCGATGCTGGCGGAACAATAAACAACGGGTCCAAACAACGCGTCGCGTACGAGATTTTCAACCCTTCGTCCTTCTTTCGTTCCTCCATCGTCTCCTCCCCTTCTTTCGCTTCTTCCTCCTCCCTTCCTCCGCCTTCTCTCCCCTTTTAGCGTCGACGAAGCTGCCTGCGTCTTTGTCGTGGCCGCGGCCTGGCCTTAATTATTTCTCACACGCTCGCCGTCTTGATTTAATTAACGCATTACGTGCAGCGTCTTAATTTAATTGGGAGAATAATGTTTAACGTCGCCCGCCAGCCCTGACAGCCCTCGTTCCCGTTTTTTACCTCGTCGTACTTCTGCTCGCGTTCTTCTCCTCTTGATTCTCATCGTTCTCCTTTTTCTCCGTTCCTCCCTCCCCTCTTTCTTATTTCACTCGTTCCTACCACGCAACGTACAATTGCTAAGTAGTCGGAGCACGAGGAAACTCCTCGGAAGAAATTTTCCTTAAACGCGAAATTAACATTGGCGTGCCGATGTTTACGGACAACGTTGGAAGATTCCATCGATCTCGACGTCTATCGTACGAAACTTCAGGCGCGAGATAAAATTGAAGCAGCTAAAAAATGTTTGCAAAAAAGCTCTCGTCTACTCTCGCCTCCTCGATGCGGAAACTCTTCGATCTCTATCCATCGTTATCGCGATCCACTGGAACGTCGTGTGTCGAGTACGAGACAATACAACGGCAAGGAGGTATCTCCTCATCGAAAACCCAACGGACCCCCTCCCACGCCATTCGCACGCGACTCGCGTCTTATCGACGTCGACAGTCGGGAGATGCGCGTCGATCGAGTAAAACAAGCTTGTTAATTCGAAGAGGGAGCTTGCCGGAGATGGGCATGAGCTTTAATTCACCCCTGGAGTCTCGCGGTGCCGATATCGATATCGCGATAAAATCTCAATGCCCAACACGTGCGCACATATGTACGTGCGCGCGTGTGCACGCGAGTACTCGTATCCGAGCGTAGTATATAATAAATCCGATTACCCGTAGGGAGGATGGGTCGAGGGTAGCATATGTCGTCGAACGTGGGAAGGAGGGGTGAAGGGGGTGGAAAGGGGATGAACGACGGCATATTGCGGAGAGTAAGAGAGAGAGAGAGAGAGAGAGAGAGAGCATTCTCTCTCTTTCGAACGTCCACGTTAGTACTGCCACCACCCCTGTACGTTCCTATCTGGGCGAACCTCAGGGGCGGTCACACGTTACGGTGCCCTAATGCTTCGCCACTGTGGGATAGTTAGAATATTATCCTCGTCTGTGCGCGCGATTTGTGCCACGGGATAGTCAGCTAGGAGGATGAACGGTGAAGAGCACGAGGGGTGATAACCCTCGATGATCTTCCGACTTTCCGTCAACCAACACCCTCTGGTAGCGCATCGTGCTACGGTACGCAGAAATAGTGACGTGAGATCTACGACGAATTCGAATTCGTCACTGAATTTCCGATACATGCTTTACAGCGGGATGAATAATATTAAGACGAAGGATACCCTGGATGGTTTGGCCGTTTAAAGCCGAGTTTGGCCTCAGAGCTTTTCCCTTTTCATTTATTTTTGTTTTTCTGAAATTTTATTTAATATTATTTGCCGACACACATTGCATCGCTCACACGAACAATTTCATCCAGCAATTTCAAAGTATGTCGAGATTGCAACGACGATTTCATCCTCGCGCAATTGGTAGCTTGTAATTGGCCTGGTGCACCCGCGCAGAGAGCAGAGCGATATTTAACTGATTTTACGTAACTCTCATTACACGTTGTATTTGGAACGTTTGCCAGTGACAAAGGGGTGCTAGATGTAGAAACCTGGTGGCGCAACGAGGAGGCTTCCGATATCACGTAATTGCACTTCTTTGCATAATTATGTATTCGGCAGAGGAAACAGTTAACAACAGGTGTAACAATATTAAGCACGAAATCTGTACGGTGATACATGAATCTGACGAATGGGGATTACGTAGGTGCCATTTCGTGCCTACGCCGTGCCTAACCGTAACGTAAATACAGAAATACGCGAATACCAACGGTCCGCTGTCCCCTGTACACTTGGAACGAGGGCGGCCAACGATACCGACGCGACAACGACACTAAATCTTTTCGGATGGGCCCAGTCGATATGGCGGCACTCGTTAGTACATTAGAACCCTCCACACCGAAAGGGAAGTAGCTCCAATCAGAGGCTACTAATAATTTTCTCCCTAACCTACCCACTCGCTGTAGTAATAATCATTCTGACCCCTCCATCCCTGGCCACCCTTCTGCCACACATCATCACCGCCACCACCGCGAGGCACCCTCGCCACCGTTGCCACCGCTATCACTACCACCACCACTACCATCACCATCGTCATCACCACCGCCAACGTCACCACCCTCGACTCAACCCCTCCACAGGGACTAATCGCTCGTCCTGCTAATGATTTATAACTGGCGCACGTGTGCGCACAAGTACGAGCGCATCCGTGTGGGACAACGTGCACTGCGATTTCACGTACACATATTCATAGATAGGTCGCGTGCGCACGCGTGTATATGCATACGCGCCCAACTTCGTCCACAATTATCCTATACGAGCTATGGAAGCAGATACACACAAATTGCGCGGGTTCCATCTTGGTAAGCGTGCACACGTACGCGATCGACTGCCTGCAATTTACGTTTCTACACTTGCACACGTCTTGCACACGCGTCACCGACACAAGCGCGTCCGTTGGAGTGGCGATCGTGCGATCGCATCGTCGCGATTGTCTGCGTGCGTCCGCCGGAGAATCCTGTTGCGAATCCCCGCGGCGTTTACACCGTGGGATTGGGGAGCGGATTTCGGTAGGAGGACGAGTACCTATCGTAGCTACCGCGGCTAGTACGGCCCTGAGTAGTCGAGTGCCCCTGGAGATCTCGTACGCAGCGACACCGCCTTCCGACTGGGTGCTACGGAGTTCTCATGTGAGAACCCTCTTACCCCCTCGCCCACCACGACTGGTCAAAGACAAAAGGACTCTTCGTCCCTTTCACTTCACCACTTTGCTTCTCCTTTTCCTTCTTCATTGCTACTCATCTCGTCGTTACCAGAGTTAGGCTGGGTTCGGACGGCGTGCCTTTTTAACGGGCGTTATTAAAAATTTGTGTCTATCTCTCACATAATAAATACCGGTGAAAAAAGGCACGAACATACGCACACCTTACATTCACATGCCACAAGACTTGGAAGAGAAAGACGGAGAACTACATATCGCGCTTTCTAATCCGAACAAGACGTCATAGGTTAAAATGGCATTTTTTGTGGAAAGAATAATGCATATTTTAATTTGATTTAATAGGAATTTTCACGAGTGACGCGACGAAAAAAATTTCACGTCTGATAGGATCGCATCGACGATTGACTCCGTCTGTCCTTTATGGTAGATGAATTTAATGAGCGCAAAATTTTCGGAAGTCGTTTCGTCATTGCAATCGACCGTGTCCCCTCGTAGATATTTCAAAGCCCACGAAATTCTCAAGTTTTCCCACATCACGTCACACACGCTGGCGACGATTGCGCGCAGGCAGGCCAGGTCGGTCCAGTTCATAGGGTCAACAGTCATAGACGTAACGAGACGTACCGGCGGGGGTCAAGCTGAAAAGTGGAAACGATCCATTCCGAGGCAGACGCGCCACGGTCACGTCCCAGGGCCGTAAATCTCCCTAATTCGCTCGTCGAGAGTCCAGAGGCGTCGCGGATGCTGTTCACTCTGACGAATTACCGCTGCTTTAATGAAGCTATATAGGTCTTCATTGTCGCGAAACTTATTCCTCCTTTTCTTCCTTCCCTCGTCCTCGCCTATTCTTCCTAAGAAGAAAGAGGCGGAACCCTGAGAACGATAACCTATTATAATTAATTAATCAAGGCGAACATGGTTTATCAAATATGGATAGTAATTCGCCTGCGTGAAATATTTTGCGAATGAGATGTAAGGTGCTTCGCGATTATAAATTCTATCTATTGTACTCTTATTATAATACAGTACAGAGAGTGAGGAAAGAAATGTGAATTTTCTTTGCTGTATTGAAACTTCTTAAGAAGTAAAAGATCTTCGAACAATCTTACAACAAATTCTGTTCCCTCGATTACCACCCGACCGAGTCGAATTGAAACGCTCGCGAAGCGTCGATCTCCTAGACCGACCGTATCAAGTGTCGTTCCATTCTTAATTAAGAATCCTCGTGGAAGAATTCCCCAAGTAACGGCAGACGTCATAATGAGCCGTAATTAAAAGCCCCGCGCGTTTACTTCCGTTATATTTCGCTCGGTGGGGAGGAGCAGCAGTGCCCGTGGCAACGCCCGTCCGACGAACTTCAAAATTACTTCGAAACCGCTTTAAAGTACTCGAGAGTGCACTTTTCAGCCGACTGTACCGCCAAGCGGTAACTCACCCTTCCTCCCTCTGTATCCTTCTCGCGACTGTGTTCTCTCCTCGTCCCTCTTTCATCCCTCCTTACCCTCCTTCCCACCTGGTTCTTTGGGGTGGCGGACAGGTAACCGCATAAAAATCTCAACGCATTCAACGAGGGCGGATAGCTTCTCATATTACGCCGGGCACCATAACGGAATTGCTTTATTAGACAGTCTCCCTCCGCCTCACTTCTCTCCACCACCGCTACTCTCTCTCTCTCTCTTTCTCTACTTCGTTCTCTCCACGTTTCTGTCTCTTTTCCACTCCCTCCTCTCCTTCGTCCGTCCACTTCATCTGGCACGGTTAGCTCGTTCTCGACCGGCTGCTAACGAGACAGCTCGTGAGCAACTGAGAAGCAACCGGGCGACCGGCATATCCACCCTAAAGCTACCTTCAACGACCAAGCCGGGGCTACCTAAACGCGTCCACCGGACCCACTAAATCAAGATGTACATTGGTCACGGTGTACATGGCGGTCGGTTCTGTTATCCATGCTTATGAAACATTGATTTCACGGAGCCTGGACTGCGAGACCGGCTGGGCTCTCACGACAACGGCATACAGGGTGCTCCGAAAGTACCTTAACGAGATACGCAGGCTTGATATCGAGGATATTTGCGAATTAAAAAAAGAATACACCGTTTACGAAATGAATAATGCAACGATGATTCACTTTCTGTTAGTTGCAACAACGATACAACGACGACATTGCGTCAATTTGTACAGCGGTTACTATTTAAATTCCATTGGCGCGCGTTAATACGTATCCCATCCTAATCGACAGATCTAAAGACTATAAAGAAAATATCCTTTGACGTAATTACTTCTTTCGCAGAGGTGACAATAAATTTAAAGAAATGCGGAGCGAATTGCACGGCAATACCGCATCTGACTATCTATCCCCGTCGATCGATCATCGTTCTGTTTGGGTTCGCGTGAAGTAGTTTTTGACGGATCACCCAGTGCATCATTATATCTTCTCGTGACAGTTCAGCTCGTTTTACCGAGAGGACGAGACGATTTCAATACCGGCCAAACTCGTCCGTTAGCACAAGCACCGGAGATGACCCGTGTAGGACACAACTGGTTCCTGCGGGCGCAAACTCGCAAAAACAATTGGTCGTACGAGGGGCCGATGGGGTCGGGGATTGGCTTAATTCAAAGAGCAACATGGTTTCGGGTCATGTACCAAGGAGGCGTTTGCGAAAACGGCTCCCTTCTGGTGTCGTCCAATAAAATCTGGTGGTCTGCAGCCAGCCATTAGTCGATTGCGGGGTGTCGGGGAGTGAATCGTAATGCCGCATTAAGAATACATATAAATCCTTACTGAAATAAATTCCATTCGCGCGAGATCCATTACCCATTCAACCGCGGAACAATGTTTTCTAAACTGAGCAGGGTGAAAGGTGAAACGAGCATTGTCGATGGAGAACAGTTCGTCTTTTCTCTAAATTAATTCGTGGATGACAGTTAAATTTGAGTACGCCTGAAAGGCGCGCAGGGCTCCTATAAATCCTATAGGGGGATGTTCCAGCAGCTTTCCAGATTCCCACGCGGAATTTCTACCATGCCACCTCCATGGAATCCGCGGAAGGCGTTCTCTTTCCATGAAGTTTCCGGGTCACCAGCGTGTCCCGCACAGAAGGACGAAGGGCAGAGGGATGGGACGTGGCTCTGCACGGAGACGGAGGACAGTGGCAGGACACCGTGCAGGGTGTTCACGAACGGTGGTGGGTGGGTTATCGTGTGTGCCACGGATCATTACCCTGGCGGGGGCTGTAGGACTACCAATATACGATGTCCTGGCCTGAGCTAAGATTAATCACTCCGTTCGACCAGGGACAATATCGGGCAGTGTAACGCGCACCGGGTGACGATATCTCGTGACACGTCCCTGGGAGATAAGACGAGACGACGCCGCGTGACGTGTACGAATTTTCAAACGGACACGTCCAATGGCGCGGGCATAATTAAAGGGAGGGGTCCATCGACCACGGTAAATTTTACGGAGGCCTGTGTACCATCATCTTTTTTCTTTAGAGAGATCTCGTAATCGATCTGCTGTTGGAACGTGGCCTATATAAAGTGTTATACATTGAGAAATATCGTGTAAGTTTTATAAATGAAATTGACGAAGAGTAGAGTTCGAATGGTGCGAAATTAAATAGAACGCGTGATGAATAACTGTAAATGAATTTATAAGCTACACGGTGATTGTCTGAAATTACTTGATGCGTTTGCACGCATCGCTGCCTTTCTCTCGTTAAATCGTTTTCTTTCACGCGTGCCGCCTCAGTATCGGAAAATATCGCCTTTCACAGGTATTACGTTTCCGCCTTGTCGCAGAGACAACCGAACGTCCGCGCTTCCAGGATAAAATGTCTCTTAACTCGGTAAGATACCAGTCTCCTGTAACGGGAGAAGACACTTTCATCTCCGGTGAAATAATGGAGGCATCGGGAAGCACGGAAATACACTTTGAAGACTGACGGTTTTTGCATCTAGATCAACGTTACACGGGCGTTTCGCGTCCCGTGGAACTGTACCCCGTTAAGCTCCAACGTGAAGCAACGATAATCCACCATACAATTCTTGACGCACCGATCCACGCGCGCCACGCAGCTTTCCGTTCTTTTATTCCTCCTCCTGGATGTAACCGGCGTAAGCACAGCGTTGAATGTAAAATATCGCTCCGCTGGCGATTATCATTATCAATTTCATCGCGTCCATTTCAATTACGAGATCACGACAGAAAAGAAAAACATTTTTCATGCTCATCTTCGAAAATCTCTTACTCCTGAATATTTCATTTGCATCTGAATCTTCCAATGGATACATCGACAGGAATGCTCATTCGTTAAGAAAGAATACGAGAGGGCAGAATGTTAATCCAACAGCCTGTCACATCGCAAAATTCAAGATCTTCTTCCATCCCTCAATTTGGTCCTTCGCACTTCGGTTGTCCTTGGAACGGTCGGTCGTTTTCACGATTTTCTAACGTGACGCGCTCGTTCCGCATCGCGTCGGAATGTGAAGAGGGAGGAGATCGGCAGAGGACGAGAATGTGGGCGGTAGGCGGTGGAGAAACGTGGATTGAGGAGGGTGGTAGCCAGGGGTATCGTGGACGGACTGTTAGCTGGAGACTGCAACCCGCACAATGAGCAGCATTTGCCCCAGGGCCGTGCCAATATACGTGTACACCAACAGTACTCACTTCTTTCTCTCTCGCTTTCCCTGCCGTTCGGTCCGGTGTCATTCCTCTATTTCCCTCTTTCTCTTTCTCTTGTCGAGCAATCGTCCTCTCTCATTCTCCTTCGCTTCTCTTCGTCTCTCCCACTCGACCACCGACTCGATCCGGCGCTATGCTAATATCAAGGGTACCACCGTAAGCGCGAGCACAATGGCTGACCCCCTGTAATATTTGGCGAAGTCAATAACCCAAAATAAATACCTTTTGTATCGTACGTAACCTCGTGCGGGTGGCCATGCGACGTGTGCCTCGGCGCCTACTGGCTCCTGCAAGAAGCTCGATTATCCGCATGAAAATTTCCTTCTTTCGTTAGATGACAACGTAGATCGTAAAACTAGATGAACGATCTTAGATAATGACAGTTACATGTTCATTTTATAATACAGACAAAGTACGTTAAGTTTACGTAATTTTTCACAAGGACGATTTCTCATATAAAGTCGTTAAATTGACGAATCTCCGCAAACCTAGCGTTAACGGAGTATCATATCGAAGTTTCAAGTAACTTTTTGTTACCGATCTCTCGTCCTTTTCGTTCCGAATTACTTAAGCTTAGTTGACAATTTTAGTAGGGTTTGATAAACCGTACAGCGTGAATTACACATTAAATAAAAATAATCAGTCTGGTGGCACGTTCTTGCATCGCATACAATTTGCTTCCATTTCGAAGCTCATCATCCACGAACTCTAGAGACGATTATTATTATATTATTAAGTATTACTCCGAAGAAACGAAGTTCTCCATTATTATCCGTGCAAAACTCGTGGTTCAGGAGGAACTCAATGCGATAATTTGCAGACGCCCATATCGTTCGTGCTCGGACGAGCGCGCACGAGACGAAATCCGCCATAAAGAACACCTGGGCCCGTGGAAGCAACGGCGGCGTCGTGTGAGGGTCCTCCGGCTTTCCTGGTAGACGCGTGTCCACGCATCGTCACACCTGCTTACGTAAAGCTTCGTCCGACATACGGCGACCGCGTAGCCTCGTCCTCACGGAGCCTCACACGACACGTTTCTTCATCCTTCGCCATTACATCCTGCGCACTGAATCAACATCGAGAAACATTTTAATGGTAAGTTCTCGATAAATGGAGAACGTCGCAGGTTGTAATATTTCTTTAACGACGAGTAAAATGTTTCTTAATATTGATATACGTAAGTTTGCTGAAAATATTTCGTGAATCTCCAACGAAATGTCCAATTCCTGCTGTTCTCGATCGACGTTCGGCCTTTACAAAAGACTTAGCTGCAAGGAGATACCATATCTCCTCTCTTAACATCTTAACATTCCTCTTTGTCGACAGTTCTCCCTCCCGCGCAGTTCTCTCTTGGGTAGGTCCCCTTTCTGATCCAAGCAACGTACTCGTGCATCCCCGAATCAACATGCTTGCGCACACTCCCGATTTTCTCCTCGCTTACGAACACACGCAGACGCGCGCGCGCGCTCACAAACGCATCAGGCCCATGCCGTAGAAATGAATGACAGCCTCATTGAGGCGGTGGGTATCGCGGCGGGGGTGTCTCGAAACGCCCTCCAGCAGCTACCGGGCTCCGAATCTCGGTCCCACGCACCTGGGCTCCTTGAAATGGGCCCGACGGGGCCCTTTTGTCATGGTAATGCCACGTAGGTAACCTCCTTCCCTCGCCACTCCTCTCCTCTCTCTGTTTCTCTCGTTCTCTCTCTTTCGTCTCGTTCCTCCGCGTATCCGTCCCTTCCTCTTGTTCCATCCCTCATTCCACCTCTTCACCCTCTCGCCCTCTCTCTCTCTCTCTCTCTACGTCGCGTTACCACCCTCCCTCCTTTCCCTCTCCTCCAATCTACCCCCGTCGCGCGAGCCGACCAGGTGTTCGTCTCTTGTGACCCGCCAGAGCTCTCCTCGGGACCCTCTGTCACCCGATCGGCGGGGAGAAATCTTGCTCTCTCCTCTATTGGGCCTCCCTCTCTCTTCAACTCCCATTTTTCTTTCCCTTTCTTCCATTTTTATTTCCGTCGCGCACTTCGTTCGCGCCAAGATTCGAGAACGGGAGCTTACACAAAAGAAGAGGACGCGAGAGAAAGATGGTGGTCGTAGGTGGCCGAGAGTCGGCGCGAATAGTGAAATCGCTTTTTGGCAGAAGGATAGTAAAAGTGTTAAATTTGCCATGTAGAAGCTCGATGAAATAAGCTTAGAACGATATTACGTGGAAGAAGCTTTCGTCGAATTCAATAGACCTGGATGTAGCAAAGGCAATCCCTTGAAACACATTCGAACAAAGACCCGGCTCGCTTCCTCTTCCTCGCAGCGTCTAATTGCAACGGATACTCCCGAGAGAGTTGCGCGGCACGACTCGTCCTCGCATTATCAGAAGCGTTTCGCTAGCTCTCCTCGTCAGGACGGCGCGCGGCGGGACAAATTGCGCGCGTCCATTGGGCCTGGTAATCGAAGTTCCAATTAACGACGTAGGGACACAGTCGGACGGAGTAATCAAGCGCATAATACGCGCGGTCTAACTGCTGGGCCCTCTCAGAACCGATGATACGCTCGGGCGTCGCATTGAAGCGAGAAGCCGGCACGCGAACGCACGACCTACGTATTCCGGACGGGACACGTGAATCGCGGAAACTGCTCGTTGCGCGCTCGTCCTCGCTCGTCGGCACGCAGTCTCGTGGATCGCGATGGTAACGCGGAATTGGCTCGGGCCGATTCGTCGATGCGTCATTGGGAAAGCGGAGAGAAACGCGCAACCTGTTGAAGGGTCGTCGCGCTCGTCCTCGCCCGCCGTCGTCGTCGTCGCGTTACCGACGCTTTGTGTGAAAGCTCAAGCGACTGTGTGTGTGTGAGAGAGAGAGAGAGAATAAGTGAGCAGGCGAGAGAGGGCAGAAGAAGCGCGCGTTCTCGTAGCGTGCTGAGGTACCAGCCGCACGAGCGCCGTGCTGCCACGACGATGCAGTCGATGCTTGACAAGCAACGCCGCGTGACACGGACGTTGCGAAAAGCATGCGCCCGATCGTAATTTCCGGTTGCGTCGATCTGTCGATACCTTTCAGTATCCGCTATGTTGGGGTGGGACGTCGAAGGTAGGGATAGGCAAGCGCGGAAAGAGGTTGCGAAAGAGAGAAGCGAGCAGGGAGGTACGAGGAAGGAGGATGAAGAGACGGAGGAAGAGAGGACATTCGGGTGTAATATCGATGCACCGGCGACCCACCCCTTTTCCAACTTCCTGACTACGAAGAGAGAGCAACGGCAACCCCCGGTGCCATCGCACGTCTCGATGATATTGTACCCCCGACGACCCCTCTTGACGTCTACTGTGCGAAACGACGCCATCTTCGGGTGACACTGAGAAAAGCCCCTTCTATTTCCGAGCAGGTACTATTATGCGACCCGCGTGTACCGTCCTTCGTGAAACGGGCGCAATAAATTCCGACGGAGTGGTTTAAGAGTAGAAGGGCCCGCGTGGGGCAGCCGCGAAGGGAGGGAGGAGTATTCTGTCTTTGATCGGTCCTTCGATTGCTGTCGATGTCGAGAACTGGGGCGGTGAGGAAATTTTTACCTCTTCGTCTCGACGCCTTCTTTTCGGCCGTTGATCGGTGGAACGTGAATCCACGTAAGGGTTAAATGTTATGGCGATGAATTGGAGAATCTTAATATTTGCAAATATATTTGTTATTCCTCTTCTAGCAACCGTGGTGGGAGGATCTTGATTTTTGCATATTTGAACATTTTCTAAAAAAAATCGAAATAATTTCTCCTACGTCCTGCGAAAACTTCCATGCTTCTTTAAACGGCCTTTAAAAGGCACGATTTGTCAGGGTGACGTTCACTCTCGATAATTTCGTTGAATCGACCGGGACAACTCTTTTCCGACCTTTCGACGTTTCGCCTCCCGCCACTTTCGCTTGGATACCTTCGTCCCCTTATTTGAATTCTTATCGCCTCGTTCGAGACGCAATCTCTGCTCGTTACAATTATTCACCCCTTTCGCCGAAAAGGAGATCGGACGGAACCGAGGAAAGAAGGACGATCCGAGCTCTTCCCCTTCTTCGTCTTCTCCCTTGCACGCGTACGCGTGCGTAGCGTCGCCATATTTCCTTTCCCGGTCTTTCTCCGGCACAGTCCACGTACAATTTGTCACAATAAGAATCCCGAATAGGACGAAGGGGGCGAGAAATGAAGGAAAGGGGAAGTACAATGAGCGGAGGTATTCGCATAATCGTCGGTTGACGCGGTGAACGCTAACCGCTTGCCATTCTCCAAGGAAATCGATGCTTCGTGTTTCTGTCCGTATATCCGGGGGTGGACGTCCGCTCGAAGACTTCCGCCGAGAGAATAAATGGGGATAAGACTAGAATTCGCCTGAACGAAGCGATCGAAGGGAAACAGATAGGACAAGTGCGATATTTTTTCTTTATCGTTCCTTTGTAAAATCGAGGGACGAGCATCGACTTATTCCAGGATCCAGCTAGCTGGGGGAGAAACGCGACAAGGAGCGAGGGAATTTTCCCTTTCAGTTTCCCATAGTTTCGACATTTGAACAGCCGGTACCACCCGCTAACCAGAAGCGTAGAAATGGTTTGGTCTTTAGGTGGAGTTCGCTTCGGGGCAGAGACGGCAGGCGTCGCGGTGGCAGGGCCAGCTCCTACTGGCTCCTAATTGGGAGACTGGCAACTAACTCTCTTAATTACCGCCTCCACTTCCTCGTCTCTCATCCTCCGCCGGCCACCTCCACCTCCTCCTGTCTCCACCTCCTGCCTCGCGTTCTCCTCGTCTCCTTGCTCGCCCTATTCGCCTTCTGCCTTTCTCTCCTCTCCGCTTCTTCTTTCGCCTTTCGTTTCCGCCGCTTCGTCTCCGCTCCTCCTCCTCCTCCTCCTTCTTCTTCTTCTCGTCCAACCGTACCGCAGCGCGTCTCTTCCTCTCCTCTGTCGCCCTTGTTCACTTCGTCACGACGCTCACCCTTTACCAAGCAAGAGAGCCCGAGCGAAAGCCCTGAGAAAAGTTCCGCCGACTTAATTACATGGAATAATCGCAGGAGTGCAGGGAAGCCGAACCGACACGACTACTGCCGCGCCTCGGCGACGTCCACTCCCACATTACGAACATTTCTCGATGCCCTCGACAAAAGCACCTTTCTCCATCTTCTCTTAAGTACGACGTCTTCTCGATTCTACGTATGGATTGTCGTGGATGATCTTGCGTCTTGAGGATTTACTCAGAGTTTGTTATTTTTAATTCTGTTGGTAATTTTGGAATTCACCGGTGGTTGTCTGGACATCCGTGATTATTATTCGACGCAGCGTCGTCGCGATATTTTGCAATGAACGAAGGAAGCGGATGAGAAGCTTGTAAATCAATTCTTTTTCCTGGCTCGATAGTTATCTGGCTTCGAGAAGAAAATCGCCCGCCGAACAGGCCAAGTCGAGTTGGTCGCCACAAATCACCCCCACGCGACGTGAATCTTCATCGAGCGCGTTCACACATTATCGCTTCCGACGATCTTGGCGCGATCTCGGTGAATGAAGGGAGAGAATGCGCGGACATTCCCATACCACCGTAAATTCAAAGTCGTAAACTCCTCGTTACGCGTCATTGTCGCACAATGCACGGGGCGGAAGGTGCCGACGAGGTTTCGGACGGGTCTCGTGCCCGCGCCGGCTGGAAAAGTTTAATCTTCGAAAATCTTCCAGGTGAGGATTTCTCCGCTAGCGAGACGCTCGAGCGGAGCGAGCATGCGTCCGTCTCGCTTTGACGAGTGGGGACGATCGCACGGGGATCTTCGACGATCCTCCCTTTGCTCGGTCTGTTTGCCCGGAGACGCGAGAAAATCGCGCGATAATCTTCCTTTGTCCGGGAAGGAAGAAGGGAAGCCCGAGAAACCGCGGGATCTTTCTAGGTCGCGCTGTATCGTCGAGTTTAAGCGGGAGAAGCGGAGAGTCGGAGAAAGAGAGAAGAACTTTCAGAGATTTGGATTCTTGCGCGTTGATTCGCGCAAGGAACCTTTTTCCTCTCGAAAGTGCGGGATATAGTCGTTGCTCCTTGCCGATCTTTATTCTTCCGGACCAATGATCTTCCAAAGAAAATCATCGACTTTTTGTGTTTTACGCTATAAAGAGAAGAGCGAAGGGAGAGGGCGCAAAATCGTAGTCTCAGGGCTCCCCGAAGAAGATTCTCTTTTTCCGTGAACCTACCTCGGTGTCCTGATTCCTTCTTACTCCACTCCTTCCTCTTCTTTCTCTCTATTTTTCCGTGCTCACTTCAATCCTCTTCCTCGTATTTCCCCTAGTCGCGTAACTTCCCTCTCCCTCGAGCCGATTTTCTCGCTCTGTCGCTCTCACCCTTCTCCCTTCTCTCTCTCTCTCTCTCTCTCTCTCTCTCTCTCTCTCTCTCTCTTCCATGGAAGCCCTGCCAGCGACCGACAATAGGCCGCAGTAGTTCTCATTTGATTAATAACCCGCCCACAATGAGCACTCCCAGCGGCTCTCAGTTGATTAACGATCAGTTGGGAGCATTACAATGCCCGATGGCCGCCGCCACCACCACCGTCGCCGTCGCTGCCACTGCACGGTGCGTCCGACGATCGTCGACGGTGCCTTCGTGATCCAGCCGGACGAGATCTTGATCCCCCAAGATCGGAGTCCACGAAATTGATCGTGGATCTCCGAGAATTCCTGGCATCCCTCGCTCGTTAAGAATTCTGTTCGTGGGTGATCCTTCGCCGGTGTCGTCGTAGTCTTGCAGGCTAAGGATCACGAGGAATGGAGTGAGCACGCGGAGCAGAAGAGAACAGCAATACTACGGCGTTGCTAATTTGCACTTTTGCTTTTCTATTATTTTAAAAAATAAGGAGAAAGGAAAGGTATTCGAACAGATTATTGGCAAAGTAGATTCGACAATAATGTGTTTTGTTTGCACGGCGTGCAGTGAATTTCTGTAATGTGTTTTAAATTCGATAGAGGCGATAACGATGCAAGAGAAATGGTAATGAAGCAAGTATTGAATGCAAAATCGAGTAAGAGCGCAGTATTTATTCTCGTCGAACAAACGATCTTCGACTAATAGAACGCTTCTCGGTGCAAGGTGATTTTCCATCGGCCATTCGAAGTTCATCGAGCTCCTGTCGGAAGCGGTATGAGCGCCAGTGTATGCGTGTGCGCGCAGCATCCTCTGAGAATTCAGTCCCGTGGACCCGCGCTCGTCTTGTCGAGCTACCTAACCCTCCCTGCCGTCTCCCTCATCCTCCCTGGATCTAAGATGGCCGCTTCACGGAGCGTATCCCATGTCGTGGGAACTTTTCTGCCAACTGGAGCACGACGGCCCCGACGACGAGCGCGCGCTCGTGGCGTCTCAGGGCCCCCGTAGGAATCCGAGCAGGTAGTCTCACGTGCACCACCACCACACGAGCACCATCGTGTTTAGGTAGCGAGGACCAAGCCGCCCTACTTGTGAGAAAAATCGTTTGGCCTGCGCGTCGGTGGATTTGCAATGGTGGCTTCGACGCACGCCGCTCTAGTCCTTCCTGGGATTTGCTCCCGAAGAGATTCGTGGCATTCTGTAAATCCAAGAAAATTCTTGGTTCCGCGAAGAAAAGAGGGAAACAAGATGAGAAAGAGTAGGTGCCAATGTAAGGATCTGTCGTAAATCTAAATGTAGACTCGTGCTTGCAAAGACTGCACGTATACCACTTCGATAATGAAATCTATACGAGAAGAAGAAAATAATTTTCCAGATATCGGCGTCCGCTGATGTTTCGCAAGCGATGAACTTCTCGATGAAAGAATGTCTCCGAAATATTTTTATGCCGGCCCACCTTGCCCGTGCTTCAGCCTGTTCCGCACGATTCTCCGTTGTTCCATTTTTGCGCAAATGAAGTTAATACGTTCGAGCCCAGCTCGCGGATTTCCAGGATTAAGCGCCACCGGGGCAGCCGAACGGCTAATTCTTTTTTGTAGCCCGTAGCAATCAAATTCGGAAAGTTTGATAAACGCATTTCGAGGATATCTCGGGAAAACAGAGTGGAAACATTGTTTTTTCTCTCGCGGCATACCTCACCCCTTCGCTCAACCCGCAACCCTGCCTGCCCGTCACCCATTAATCGATACGCTCCGTGTATTCTCTGTATTTCGACTCGAGTGCTCGCCCGAGTGAAATTAACTATCGATGAGTCGAGCGAGTCCACGGTCTCGCGCGCTGCTACCCTTTGCCCGGGGTGTTTTTCGAAATTGGCTTTCGCGTGGGTTGCGTTCTGCCGGTGGATCAACGATAGCAACTTTACGAGTGCTACTCTTTCTCTCCCGATCTCTCTCTTCCTCGTGATTCTCAAAGATGGAAAGAAGATACTGTTACGAAAAAGTATACGAACCGAAACTCCGGTTCACTTGCACTTGTAGCCAAATTATTTACAGACCAAGAAGTAACCAAATTACTCACACATCGACAGAAAAACTTCACGAAGTGCCAATTACACTTCCCACTCCCCGATAAACAACGATCAAACGCCGCGCATCGAGGGGTTCTCCCACCCCATCATTGCTCGGTCCTCGCTAGGGAATCGTCAAGGAAGAGAACGAGTGATTATCAGCCACGCCTCCACAAAAGAGTCTCACGTGTGGTTAAATGCGCGTCGACATTAATCTCGACGAGATCCCCATCCTCACGATCTTCACAATCGGAAAACAGCCTGGCGCAGCCAAGGGACACACTACTGGATAACAAAATAATCGCGGCTGAAGCAGACTCGATCGAGGAATTTCCTCCTTGTTTGTTCTCCCTCATTTCCTTCTTTCTCCTCCTCCTCCTCCTCCTCCTCCTCCTCCTCTCTCTCTCTCTCTCTCTTTCTTTAACCTTACTCTTTTCTCTTTTCTCTCGACGATCGGTACATCGACGACAACGACGACGACGCGACGCCTCGAGCAGCAGAAAACCAACGAACTTCGTCAGGGGATCGAACTCTCCCGGGGGGCAGGAGTGGCAGCCATTTATCGTCGGATACCCTCGTTAATCCTCGGAAGAAAATTAAGAACGGAAGCTGCGGCGTATATGCGCGACCCCCACCGATTCCACCTACCAACACTCCCTGATATTTTCGCGGAATGAAGTATGTAATAACGGGACCGACAGTGGTGGAAGTGATGTGGGGAGGTGGGAGCGTGAGAAGGGTGCGACGAGAAGGGGGTGCGAGAGGGTGGAGAACGTGGGGGTGGTGATCGCGGCGACCCGGACGGGTTGAAATTCCCCGGGGAAAATCGCTCCGACGATCCTACGTTTCGAAGCGAGACAATAAATTGGTTTCGCGCCCCGGGACAATCGGCGCGACAATTAGCAGCCACGCCACTAATTCGAACTAATTAATGACGAGGATACACCCGTATAGAAGGACGGGGTGGTGGCTGCCGGTACAGGGAGAGGAGACGAGGGAGGGTTGAAAAATTGTGAAGAGTCGCCTGCGTTGTTGCGTCGGTGTGGATATAAGCGCGCGCGCTCTCTCTCACGTGTCGCGTCTACTGGAGCGTATCTGTGAATCGCGTCGATGATACGCAATTGTTGAAACGACGAGAGGTGTGAGAGGGGCGAGGCCGCTTAATGAGATCTAATTAGGAATCCGCGGGATATTCGCTAGCTCGAAGTTGTCGCATGGCCCCGCGTACTGATTCGAAGGCGATCGACGTTAATGTTCGCGATCGTTGACGATGCGCTTTTAATTGGGGGTTCTTTGACAGTTTCTCTTTTTCTTACCACCCAATTTCTACGTTACCGGATATTTCGAGCTTCCGTATATTTTTCATCGACCACTGATGATGACCGATAATACGTGGGAGGAAAGAATGCGATAGGGAAACGCGTAGTCGCGAGAATCGACGACCAATATTCATTTTCCTCTGATCGTCTGTTCTTGGGTGCACGCGTGTACCTGAAGAGTAAAAAAATACTTTCGGGATAAGTATCACCCGCGCTTCGCGAAACGCATACCCCGGCAGAATAGTGGAATCAGACATTGAAATATTTGGTGGAAATTGAGTGTCGAGGCCGCCGCATGACGCGATACGCGGATGACTGGACCAATCGGTTTTACGTGGTACAATCGCGTTAATAAATACCGCGGAGACCAATCCACGGTAATTAATGCAGATGCACGGCACCGCTTGCATATTCACTTTCCTTCTCCTACTACGCATCTGCTCGTACCATTCTACCCGCGGATTACCGACGCACATACGAGCCACGCGAATTAAGCGTATGAGCATCGTATGATCCTTTGGAAAATTGTTCGCCTCGGCAATTTTGAATACGAGGACATTAGCGTTCAATGACGGATTATGCACTTGTAAGATGCAATCACAATAAATATAATTCTCACAATGATGCGGGCGTCGACCGCTTTTGCCAGATTTAAATTATCCAATTTCGTAGATAGAGGTCGATTATATGCCTCTCGGCACAAATACGGCCTACCGTGCACATTAGTCGATAGGTTCAAATATTTTATACGAACTTTGCTATGCCGCGCGATGGGCTCAAGCATTTAATATCTCTCGCTAGAACGCAATCGATAATAAATCGACAGACTACCCAAAAATAACAAAAGCCAAGCAAAGGACAGAAGAAGAGATAAAACGTGCTCTGCCTCTCGAGTAAAAAATTCACAATCGGCTTTCCGGGCGAAATATCCGATCCTCTCGTCTGATTAGAAGCGATGCGTTCACAAACGGCGAGCATTCATACGCCGGATGTCGAAAGTCTCTCGCTTCCGGCAAGGAGGAGGAAGAGGGTGCGGACGCGAGGGTACGGAGTGGGCGCACCGACGGAAAAAGAAGAGGCGGACGAAGAAGTAGACGAAATGTAAATCCGCATCGTGGACGAGGGTGGGTGGAGAGGGTTGGATGGAAAAGGAGGGAGGCAATGGGTGGATGCGTGAGTGGATGGCATCGGGGGTGGGGTGGTGAAAGGTGAGGACGGGAGGGGGTGCTTAAATTTCCGATATTTTAACCGGCGGCCGCAGCTTACCCGCGCAACAAGTCCTTTCTCCTCGGTTGCCTCTGAAAGCCCGGCTAAGTAATTTCGGTTACGCCATCCGGTTCGCGGCATCCGCGCTGCCGCAGTCGATTTTCCATTCCCTTCTCCATAGCTTCTACCGCCACCTCCTGTCTCCTTCTCCACGCTCACTGTTTTCTTCCTGGAATTTTGCCTCATTTATGCTCCGAGTTCCCGCAGTCCCGCGTCCATCTTCGATCTTTTCGCTATCGATATTTCTGGTAATTGCCGAGCTTCTATTGATCCTCGTATCCGTTGAACCAGCGGATCAAACGTAACGAGAGTTTCCGTCTACTGGGATATTTATCAATTGTTTATTATTATGTGGAGAGAGTTGTGGTAGTTCTCGGAGAATGTTGAGGCATTTGCAAGTCGTCAAGATGATCTCGTCGCGCATCTTAGACCAGAAGACAATCTGCCAGGTTACCGAGCAGCCCTCACGCTGGATGTCGACGATTCTCGGTAATTTACTGTAATCATCGAGTCGCCGTCGTCTTGCAATTTCTCCGTGAAAGGGCACGAAGGACCACACTGACGCAGGTCGCGAAGGCCCACGAAAGTGCATTCCACGGATCGAAGTGGGTTTAGACGTGGTGGTTTCCTTGTTCCTTTAACTATATCTTTGCTTCTCTCTCCTACTCTTCACATCGTGCGCTCTCTCTCTCACTTTTCTTCTTCGCAAGGAGGTGCCTCAACGTAACTTCAAAGCTCGGTTCCTTTTTACTCTCCCTCTTCTCTCTCTCGCTCCCTTTCTCTCTCTCGTTCTCTCATCTGCGACCTTCTCTCCACGCTTGCGCCAATGTGGTGCTGTTGCACTTCGTCGGATGGATTCGTCACGGGTGCATTAGCGAAATAAATTGGCCAGCCGGACCGGTATTCACTTCTCGCTCGCCGCAAGATGCATCGCTTCTTCCACGTCATGAGATCGTGAGAAAGGAAGAGGAAAGAAAAGGCGGGATAGTGAATGCATTTACATGTCATCCAAATTGAATTAGGCGAGTTTGGAATTGACCGAAATAAATTGATTGTAATTTTTACATGCGCATGCTCTTGCATAGAAGGAAGTGTCAGCTATGAATGATATATAATGCGATCTAACACCGTTAGAAAGTAATTTCACGAAAAAAGCACTATTGCGCGCTTATTTGAAGATACTCGGTTAAACGAGGTTTATGGTAGGGTTAGCGAATTTCAGAAATCCATATCCCATGCTTTTCGGATTCATCATTGCATTCGGAATTGTTCACACGTTTTGAAAAATTCTCTCAGACAATTCTTTATAACTTATTACTATCGAGCATGCACACCAACATTGTTACGTAATCAAAGTAGGACGACTACGAGCATTTCTTGGCCCTGTTGCCGTGGACCACGCACTCGCGAGGCAAGAACACACGCTGAGACGCAAGTGTGCGTAAGAGAGTCCGTCGGTGTTCCAGGGACCGCCATTAGAACAGGGGTGAGACCCACTCTTCGGCTACCTTGTGCCACTGGAAAGTTTTAAGTAGTTCGGTAGACACATGGCGCGACGACGGAGTCCCTAGGTCCCGGAGACCTCTCGACCAATCGCAATTATCCCTAAACACTGGTGCCAGGCACTACATCTGTTCCCTTCTGGTCGCTGCCTGGCCGCGAGCGCGTATGTGCGGGTAAACTGGAGGAGGCAAAGAGCGTAAGGGGTGGAAATACATAGAGAGAGAGAGAGAGAGAAAAGAGGAGAGAGTGGAGAGAACGGGTAAGATCTGAGACAGGGAGAAGGAGGGAAGAGAAACGGGCGAAGGAGAGGATAGAGGGTGGACCAAGAGAGAAACTTCACCGAGAGTCCGCGAGACTGCCACGCCAAACTTCGAGTTCTCGACGGTTAATCCGAGTTTCGGGAACAAGTTAGTTCGCCGCGGTCCGTGTGTTTGCGCGGGTCGATGCGCGACGGCGAAGACGAGAGTGAAGGGTAGAAACGGTGGAAATGGCAGGGAGAAGAAGTGAGAGGGTAAAAAAAGAAAAGAGAATGCTACTAGAATTCACTGACTAGCTGGAACTTGATTCATAACTGCGACTGAGTCGCCATCAGAAGTATTCTTGGTGGACCAAGATAAATTTGCGGAAGATCCCGATTTTCTTGTAGTAATGTGGCAGCAAAGAGTAAGAAAGAGAGAGAGAGAGAGAGAGAGAGAGAGAGAGAGAGAGAGAGAGAGAGAGAGAGAGAGAGAGTGCAAAATTGTTTGCGTGCACAAGGATGAAGTACTTCGAAGTTCGTTGCTCTGCATTTCACCACGTTAGTAAAATTGATGTGTCCCAGTAACTTCGCGTTCAAAATACAAACTTTATCAAATCTATTGCTACCGTTGGCCACATCATTGTATACTTTAATAAATGCGATAACTCCACTTTTCATCGTATCTCTAAATTCTAAAGAGTCGAAATTCTCATGATTTCCTTGATGAATCTGCTTGGAACGGCGAGTAGCAAGGGCCTTCATCAGCGATGCAAGACCACCAACCTACTCGACCTGGGTACGGTGGCCCTTGCCCCCTGTGTAGCTCTTGAAGGCAAATGTTTGCCGTTGCCAATCAAGCTAGCATAATGCGCCGCGCCGATACACGCGCGATCAAACAGCCTAGGGGGATTTAGAACGGGGTGGTGGAGGGCGGGAGGGAAAGGCGGACGGGCTGCCTCGCGATGTATACTGACGTATGTAGCGAGGTTCGTGGAGGACGCCGAAGTTGTCGTCATCGTCATCAGCTTCGTGATCTAACGGCTTCCTCATCGTTGTCCTCAGCATCTGGTTCAACGTCATCGACAGCCTCCTCAAGCGCCGTCCACGTTGAAGAGAGACCACTAGTTTCATCAACGGCATTCTCCATCGTTCTGTAACGTTCAGGAGAAACGGATTTTCAATCCACGCGGACAACATAAATTACTCTTATAAGTGGCCATGAACACACTTGTATGGTAATAGAATTAAGAAACGTTCTACACAAAGGCTAGATGCCCGTGTTAATTTAACACGTTTATGGTGCAACGATTTAGGAGCACGCATGTGCACTGGAGTTCGCCCGGTTAGTGTGTGGCCATGGGAGGGCGCAAGCGGTCGAGCATACTGCCAATATTTTCCTAAGGTTATGTTTGCCGCCCGCCTGATGTACTGGCACAGATTGGATTTGAAGTTTATAGAGCGGAAATTCTTCTTCGGGGCTTTTGGTGAGCTTTCCTTCCCTCTCGTGCATTTTCTTGCTCCGCAAGGCTCTCTTATTCGCTCCCTCGGGAGCGCTCGAACTCGTGCGGCGAACTGTTTGTCTTCGTAGCACCCGCGTTTGTCGGCTCCGAACCCCTCGATGCTTTCAATTAATAATGTATCGAAACTCGAGATGCCCACCGATGTAGCGTTTAGGAGGCAGCAAGGGACGTCTAACAAATTAGAATGGGGAGAGAAACTTTTCACGCTATCTTCTTTTTAATCATTTAAGATTCTTATAATTTCTGTTTTGCTATTATGAAGAGACATTTCAATTTTTTTCACGCCTCGTAGGAGTGTGCCTTCTTTACAAATTGTATTAAACTGAGCAAATATATTTTCGGTACAGCTTCGGTGCGTGTTCCCAGCGAGGTATCCTTCGGTCTCGCATTAACATTAGACACCTCTCGTAACGTTGATCTCTGGCTCTGACCGAGACCGAAACTCGTGCCGCGACCACGTCCTACGCGACTTTGGAGATGGACGTGACGAAAGAAAAAGAGCTAAAAAGGGAAGGAGGCCACGGTGCCGCTCTGAACCCCGTCTTCTGCCTATGCGCGGGCGCGGGCCAGGCGACGAATTAGAGATGCAGAGCCACGTTCTCGCTCGTCGAGGATATTAAGCCGAATCCTCGTCTTGATGGATGAAACGGGACTTACGTCGCTATCCAGTATCCGGCACGTTGTCCGTGCCCGTGCATCATCAATAATTCTACCCGACTTGCTCGTTTCTCTCGCCTCGTTCCATCTTTCCGTCGTTTTTGATTCTCCTCACCGACACTACACTGGGGCACAGGAATGATTAGAATCATTTAGTCTATTTGCTGGTAAAAGAATTTACGTACGACTGTTCTCGGGTTAGTGCACGGATTGATCTTTGCCAGGAGTTACATTCTTGGGTTTTTTTTGGTGCTTTGGTAACTTCTACCCCACGAAACATTCAGGAAATATTCAACACAGACAGTTTTCGCATTATCTGCGTTCGAACGAGTTTCTCGTTATTTCTTTCTTATCCCCTAGTACCTAGTCTAAATGAGAAAGAAACAGCGACCGATATGCTTGCTTCGTTGGTCCCACTCGTCGTTTGTCAAAAATGGCCGTCTAATGATGCCAGACTGGATTACGAAATTGTAATATACCGTCCCTCGTAAGTCCTTATGCCACTCCGTTTGCTCGCCTCAGTCCCAAGCAGTCAGATCTGTCCATGAGAAATTTTCAGACATGGAGAACTTTAATGGCGATAGGTAATCGTCCTCATTAAATCTACGCACGTGGTTGCTTCGGTTGTACACACCATACAAAATTAACCAGATATAATAATCCATCGTGCATACCCATCATTAAACTCGGTGCTGCAAGAAATGCGTAGAGATCGTGAAGAATACATGCGAATTCTACGCGTGTCATAAATACTTTATAAAGGCGCAAGATAAATTTAAATCGATACGAAATAATTCAAGGTGAACAGGTTGATATGTGGGTGCGCTTCGTCAATTCGAATGTTTAGCCTTCTCGTGAGAATAAGAGGACACACAAATGTTAACGTAACTATTGTACGGGATGCCCGATCGACAAAATGTCACACCCGCGGAGAGCCCCAGGATAGAGTTTCCACCCTGCATTTTCCACCGATCGAATCATCCCTCTCGCGAGAGGAAGGGAAACGAACGATGCGAATGAGTCGGCGAACGATTTGGAGAAGGTCGGGGGTGGTTGCACGCGCGACCACACCGTGGAGCGGTATAATTACTGGTCGTATGTATCAGACACGCAATCAAGAATGAATTATCGCGAGTGCCACGCCTCCTGCCAACGGCTCAAACCCCGGTGCCCGCGACAATACCAACGGCGCATCACCGCCACCAGCAGCGAGCCGACTGTGGATGATGTGCGCTAATAGTCACCCCCGCGGTGGTGACTGCGGTGCTACCTCCCTCGCACTGTAGCCGCAGACGATTCGGTGACACGAATATTTTTCTCTCTCTTCCACTTTTTGATTTTCTTCCGCTTTTTAGGATATTGTTTTCTCCACGGATCTCGCGTGCTCGCTGCCTTTATTTAGGGTAGATTCTGCGAGTTGTGATTAAAGGACTAAGTTCGAGATATTGTTATGAAATTTGGAGATTCATCGGCTCTAGGCGATTGCGAAATT
This sequence comes from Tiphia femorata, assembly GCA_944319695.1. NCBI lineage: Eukaryota > Metazoa > Arthropoda > Insecta > Hymenoptera > Tiphiidae > Tiphia > Tiphia femorata. The sequence continues at coordinate 11,770,912 of OX090896.1, read as the reverse complement.
TGGTTACAGGAATGATCTTACTTTAATTTAACGTATGGGATACGTAATATACGGCACGCAGTTAGCAGTAACTATGAAAAGTTTCGTCAAAAATTCTGCCTAATTGCGAACTCGATCATTCTCGAATACAGAAGGTATCAGTTCGGAAGTGCATACTCGTAAATTAACGCGCAGAAAGAAATCACGAGCGTATACGTCGTGCGAAGCGATTTTGAAGCACGCGTTGCATTTGAGCGTTGCATCTTCTTTTCCGCTGCAGATTAATTAAATGTTAATTGCATCATCGCATCACGAGCAGAGTCCCTGGGCCCTCAATGTGAACTTGGCCAAGTGTCACTTCTGACTTTCAACCGCAGTACCAACCACGACCCCGTCCCGGGGTGGTTTTTGCACCGACGCGAATCCTCGTCTCTCGAATTTCTTTTCAAATCACTCTTTTAGCTTCGCATTGCAGCAGGGGTAAGCGTCGCTTACTCGCATTTCGAGCGACCGCGCCTCTCACCCTCCGCCCTCAAATAAGGGGACAATGAGAGCGATAGAATTTGACTGCATTATGCGGCGAGGATTTCGAAAACGTCGGCAAAGCCCGGACGGCATTTTATAATAACGTCCAGCCATGCATCGATGGGGGACGTCGGTGGTGGAAATTGTAGAGGGAATCAGGGAGGGGCAGGAGAAATACATTGTTAAAATCAGCGTGGCCATAATATTTAATACCGAGCGAATCGAGCCCGTCGTTGACCGCCCACCACCCGCCCACGATCTTTTCGCGGATCGGGCCGCTCGTTAAATTAGCATACCGTAATTTAATATGCTTTAATTTCGTATTAATTCACTTTAATATTCATAATTTAATTCTCACAGTCGGGTGACCAGCCGATCCGGTAATTTAGGGTAGCGCCGTGCCGCCTATCGTAAATTAAACGATTTTGCATTCGGCGCTTAAGAATGTCCCTGGTGTCTCCCCGCTATGCGGTGACGCCGGATTTATGAATAAGAGTAATAATAATGGGTTGTGGGCCGAATGCGCGCGTCGTTCGATAAACGCATTTTCGCCGATGCACGAGAAACGACGGTTGCACGAGGCCCAATATTCATTTCAATGGAAGAGGAGAGGATGACCGAGGTACGTCCGAACTCTCTGCTCTTCCATCATCTTCGTCACTTCCTCTCTCACCCGTTCGTCCATCTACCTTGTCTCTTTTTCGCTTCCTCCCCGCCTTCTTCACAGTCATCTGGAACGTTGCCTGATGACCCACGGTACTCTCGACCCATAAAACGCGAAATAACTCTTGGCGCACGTGTCTCTCTCTCTCTCTCTCTTTTTCTCTCGCGAACGATATCGGTGGCCAAAAGGGGGACACACCGGCATCGGAGACGCCGTCGTGCCGAGGGAAGGAGGAGGTGGAGAGCAGGGGACGGTTGAACGGACTATGGTGGAGATAGAAGAGGAAGGAGTGGAGGGAGGGAGTCGGTAATAAATTCGCAATTTCCTTATTACGGGTAATGCCCCGGTCGGTGGGTGAGCTCGCATAAATATCCCAGGTTCCGGTGATCCCGTGACTTCCGGTCAGCCGCAATGACTTACGCCGTCGCCGGCCTCCGGAGGCGGGAGAAGGCGAAGAGGAAGAAGGGGAGAACGAGAGCGGCCAAGCCACCCCCTACTGCCCCCTCGTCGTTCTGTCCCGTATCTCATTCCGCTCTCTCTCTCTCTCTCTGTCTCTCTTTCTCTCTTCCTCTTTTTCTCTCTCTTGCCACCCCTCCAGCCTCCGCCTCGCGGAACTCTGGGGCTGACATTTCGTGCGCGCTCGCAAAAGAGAGCGACGCTCGCGATGGAATTTGTCCCCCGGCGGTTCCGCCCTCGGATGACCACTGATAAATTTACTACACTCCTCTCTTTTTCCACTCCTGCTTCCCTCTCTTGCTTCCACCTTCCTCGCATTTCATTCTCTCCCTTTCCGACTACCCTTCTCCGCGCGCGTTTCTCTCTACCCACTCGCGTCTCTCCTTCTTTCGCAGCTCTTTCCCTCCTCGCCTTCGTTTCTTTCGGTTCCACCGTCCAATCGTCCACCTCTCTCCTGGCTCATCTCTCACTTCTTCCTTCCCTCGTTCACCGGAAAAGTCAAACCCCCGTGAAAGGGAAGTAAAATAGATCCCGTGAGATCGGATTGATATATAAAAAAAGGGACGACGGGGGAAGGGACGCGGGAGGTATTCGTAAATTCTGCTCGCGCTGTAAATGTGACTCTTCCTTTTTTCCCCTTCTCTTCCGGCTCCGTCTCTGGTTGTACTGTACTCCGTAGGACCTCGTATTTCTCGTCCAGCGAGAGTAATTCGATTGACGAATGAAAATAATGCCTCCTCCACTCGTCCTCGTGGATACCGATTTTAGCTGCGCGCACGCGTGCGTGCGCCGAGAATCGATCGTGGCCTTTCTTCTCTCTTACTCTCTCTCTTTATAATTCTCCCTGCTTCGTTCTCTCGGTTCGCCACCGCGGTCGGCCCGCTTTGTAGAAATAGTTTTCATTTCCGTTTGTCGGCCAGGGGGAAAAAAAAGTTTCGAGACGTGGCCGGCCACCGCTCGTCCTCAGACGCTCGCGCGCGTATTTGCACGTTACTTTAGGGACGAGAAGTTTTGCGCGCGGATAGAAACGACAAACCCCTTCGCAGCAGTGCTTCCCTTCCTTCGGTCTCCTCCCTCGTTCCTCGTCCCTTCCTCCTTGCCTTTGCTTCGCCAACTTCCTTCTCTTCGATCCTCGTCGCTCTCTTCCTTCTCTCTTTACGCCGCGGTCGACCGAACGAGCGAAAAACTTTTCCATATGAGGAATTACTCCCTCGGTTTGCTTTGAAAATGAGAAACGCCCGTGGAGGTTCTCACGGAGTCGACCGATAATTTTAATCGATCGGCCAATGCTCCCGTTTCGACGTCGCAATTCGTGCTGTACCTGAGATTTTAATCGCGCACTTTCAATTATACGTAGGGGTAGCCTGTTAACGTTTCATTCGCTAGCGTGTTTCGATAAATTATATTCCACCGTGCCAGATACGTCAGAATTAACAATACAGCCATTTGTTTCACGAGTGGAGCAGCATTTTAAATAAATTAGTTATGATTTTAATGTTGTACCCTTGAATTTTCGAGCGTTGCAACCTTGACTCTCAAATTATTATTACGTTAGAGTGTCTCGTGGGTCATTAAAGAACCACCGGTTTAACGAATTCCGCGGAATATCACGTGTTTTGCGCGTAACGAAACGTACGCGAATTTCAACTGTGACTTGGAACTTTGACCTGTACTTTAATTAGAACGATTATTGCGCACGATTATAAGTTGATTATACGGTAGATGGTCAAAGTAACAATTTAATCGAATGTCATTTCGGCGATGGAAACCGAGAACAGAAAGACCATCCAGAAAACAGGCGAAAATTCCAATCGAATAATTTCCTTCTTTCTCTCGAGGATAAGAAGGAAAACCTTTTTGTCGAACTCAGTTTCGTTTTCTCCCGTCGCGAATCTTTGCGCAAGGAATCCCGGAGCGAAAAGCGAAAAAGGATGAGGACGATATGGGTGTCACGCTCCAATAAAACAAGCAATATTGCGGTGTCCTGGGGGCCAAAGAGAGGTCCTGGCCTGGCCGGAGGTTATTCTGCCGCGGCGTGTGGTCGTCGCCATTTCCCGCAGTCGACCGAAGGATACGCAGGGGCTGTGGATCCTGAGAAGGATGCGGAAGGAGGGTGCTGAAGGGGGTGACTCCTGGTGTGTCCCGAGGTATATTGCTCCCGGATCATCGCGTCTGCATCGCATTATGGGGATGATATCACCCTTTTCCACACGTATGATCTCGCCCGGGCACACGCAACCTACAAACACACGTACAAAGACGCGCAAGCCATTTCGCACACTCGCGCTTTTTCCGCGAAATAAAATTCAGCGAGGCAGTGACGTACGAGTCGCGCGCGGTTCCTCTCGATGCGTGACAATAAAACGAGAAGAGATAGATGAGAACGATGAAGAAGTCCTTCGTTTTCCACGTACAAGTGCGAATTGGTGTGTATTAAACGCGAGTGTGCGAACGGACTAGGCTCGCTCTTCACCGAACGGCATATTGCCAGCCTTAAGGCCCCGGCGTTCAATAATTCCTTTGTGCGAACCTCGAAATGCAGCGGCGTTCTGCTTTCGTGAAGGTTGGCGTCGCCGAGGTTGGGCGAGGGTGAGAAGGAAGGTTGGAAAGACGCGAGGACCGAGAAACGCGAGTGACTTTAATACGAGGGCGATTAGTATTCGTGGCGTGGACTTCGCAGGCGACGTACACGCCCCGAATTAATTTTCAACGGGAATGCATCATAATTAGAGGATCTACCATGGTGGAAGGTGCGTTCTGTATCCACAATTGTCCCGTTGATTCGCTGGAGATCGATGTGTCCTCCATTCTCAATCATGAAGCACAGACAAATATCATCTGTATTTCTTAAACACACATTTACCATCTCACCCTTGCAAGGCCGTCACCCCTGTCTCCGTTCAGAATTTTCATCCTCGTCCTTCAATAATCGTAACCAAATCCCAGAAATCGGGATGGGTACGCTTCAAAGGTACATTCCAAGCCTACCATCGCATTCCAAGAGGAGATTGGAAGGGGATCGGTGCAGTAATTAAGCGGAATCCCTCGCAGCCCCGTCACTAGACAGTGTCTCATTAGAGCGACGACAAACCATCGTGCTCGTGCGCGTTCCTTCCGCACGCGAGCACCCGACAATTCGCTCATATACGTCCCGTGGAGCGGTAAACGGGCAACAAGGACAATCGGCGTGCGCGCACGGTGACGCAGGCCATTGATACCTTCGAGAGGGTTGCCACCAGGAAGGAAGGAAGGTGGTGGAGGTAGAGGCCTGGCGACTGCGCCAGCCACTCAGTCAGCCGTGCGGATGGCGAGAAGGGTTGGAAGGGGTAAGAGGAATGGAAGGAAGAAGGGCAGAGAGAGAGTGCAGTCCCGCTGGATGGATAAAAGACCGATCACGCGTGTAACGCGCGGATTATTAATCGCAGAATAATTTGACGCCACGGCGTCGACGGAGGCGTCGATGCGCCCTGCGCGAATCTCACCCCTTGGCTCCCGTCGTGCCTCTGCCTTCTATACAGCCCCTTCATCTGTGCTTCCTACGCCTCTCCATCTTCTCCGCTCGAGTCTCTCTACCGTGGTGGTATCCTTCTCTGACGTGAACGGAGTCCATGCTTTCATCCTTAGACGGACGAGGAGAAGGGCGAGGAGGATGATGAGCGTCGTCGGTTGGCGACGAGCCGAGTTATTGGCCTCGCAGATTTGCCCTAATGTGTCTTCCGATAGTTCATAAGCAGGCGAAGCGTGAGAGCTATAGAGGGTCTAGGAAGGGGGCTACTGCTGCTGAGATCTCAGAAACGCTTGCTCCCTTGGTGCTCGATAAATCCTTTGATTTGAAAATAGATGGGCGAGCTAACTGGACAAATATCGTAGGACAAGTTGGTTTTGTTTCTGCTTTATCATACGCTGCTCGTTCCATTCTCAGTTTACCTTTTTCTTTTAACATTGGGGTATTAACGGTTTCGGTATTCTCTCGGTAGTGGCTGCTTCGGTTGGGTAGGCTCTTCATCGTATAGCGGGCCTTTCGCGTTCTCTATGCTTTCGTATATGTCCATGTCCTTCTTGCCAGTTTTCGTTCTCCCCATTCTGTCCAACCACGAGCATCGGACACGAAGAAAGAGGTCGGTTGATACGACGATGTACGCGAGCCATCTATGCTCAATGGCTGGTGCTTGCCAGCGTTCCACGTGCATGTAACTTTCGTTTCATTAGTCCCGATGCGGAGATCCTAAATGTTAGTCAGGGACCGTAGAATGTGCATATCCCCCTTTCCCCTCTCTCTCTCTCTCTCCCTCTCCGTACGCTCGACGATATCAGCATTATGAATGAAATAGAGATTGCTCGACGGAATGGAAAAAGTAACGAGGCTTCTGCTTATCATCTTTCTCACACCTCAGCTTCGCGCTGATAACCGACGCGTAACTAGCAAAATCCCAAAGTTCCGAAACCACTAGGTATACAAAATGTAGAATGCATAATTTACACAATGTAATTATACAACGGAGAAGTAAACTCGAGCGAACTTAAAACCAGGTCTATCGATTTGACCTCTTCTCGAAAGAAAATCTAGGTTCTCGAGATGGGGTAAACAAAAATTTATAAAGCACTCTCAGCTTGCGCGTAAGGGTCCCCTGCTGACCCTTCTTCCTGTCTCTCCATTTTCTTGTCTTCTTCCTCGAATTCTTCATCGCGTTCTTTCCACGGCTACGTCGTCGACAGCGAGGATGGAAGTAACGTTGATGGTCGTTCTACTGGTATTGGTGTCGGTGGCGGAGTGGTGGTGATGGTGGCGTAAAAGGAGGAGAAGGAGGTGCCATGCCGATGGTGGTGGTAGTGGTAGTAGTGGAGGTGGACACGTCATTTATCTTTCACCCTTCCCTCCGCGTTCTTCAGCTCTCACCTCCTACCTCTGACCGCCGCCGCCAGTCCGTATAGCGCCATCTTGGGTACTCCCACCTCTAATCCTCCGTCTCTCTCGCGTTCTGCGACGCTCTTGGTCCTTCCTTCTCGTCCTCGTCCGCTCACCCCTCCTTCTTCCATCTTCCGCACACCGAACCCACTCCTCTCCGCTAACTCCTCGCTCCGTTTCCTTCATCCTTCTTCACGGTCTTCGTCCCACCGTCTTCTACTCTCCTCGTCCGTGCTCCTCCGTCGTAAACGCGCAAGGATAGAACCGAGAGTTCCTTCCATCTTCATCCTCCCTCTTCCTCGCCTGTTTCTGTCTCACCAACACCTCCACCATCTCCCATTTCCACCTTCTTTACCGTCACTCCGCCTTTCTCTCTCGGTGTCTCTTTGTTTCTCTCATTTTCCACCTCCTTTCTCCATCCTCTGTATTTTGGCTCGTCTCTCTCTCTTTCTCTCTCGTAGTTCTGTCCGCCCACTCTCTACCCTCTCCACTTCATTTCTCCGTCTCTCGTTTCTCTACTCATCCTCCTCCTTCCTGCACGCTTCGTCGTCCCTCGTTCACCTCCCTCCTTCTTAGTTGCGTGCCCGGAATAGTTGGCAATTATTCCACAGGCCTTACGAACCCGAGGCTCCCCTCTTCTCTGCTCTTCGCGTCTCACGTATATCTGTCTATCCGTGTCTATTTATACCTCCCTCTACTATTCTCCTTCGCCAATCCTTCTCCAGCTCTTCTCTTCCTCGTCGTTAAATCCTCTCTCCGCTCAACGATACAGATGATAATGGAAATGAGCGATGGAAAAATTACAAGTGGACAGGAAGAGACGAGGAAAGTTTTGCAGAATGCGTTGCACAGGCATGAGGAAGGTTTATGTTGGTTGACAAAAAACTAACCAATATCCGCTAAGGATTGTTTCGTCGTTGAGAGATACAGTGTGATTGAAAGGGGAAGGGAGAGGAGCGGAATCTTGTCGGCAGAAGTAAATGGAGCAAATAAGTTAGACGTGATGGAGAGAGAGAGAGAGAGAGGAGAGGATGGAAGAAGCAAGAATTCTAGAAAAGGCCAAGAAATATTCGAGCGAGGAAAGAGGGAGAAGACGGAAAGAAGGAGGAGCGAGAGGAAAGGAAACGGAATGGAGGTCGAATGGATGGTGGGATTCGCCAACCGTTCGCCGTGAGAAACACTCAATGAATATTCATTGACGGCGCGCTGGCGCGCGTTGCCCTTCCGTTTTGTTGCATTCAATTGGCGCCGATATTGGGCCGCGATAAAGATACAGCTAGGAGAGCGGCTCTTGCTTTTCCTTCTCTTACCTTCCCTCTTTCTCGTTCTCTCTCTCTCTCTTTCTCTCTCTCTGTCACTCTCTCCCACTCTCTCTCTCTCCCTCTCTCTCTCTCACAATCTGCTACTCCAAGTACGGCGCGCAAACAGACGCTATCTGCCTGCCGATGTGAAATCGATCGTTGAACGCTTGCACGGTGGTACGGCGCCACCTTTTTATCGGAGAAAAAATTTGCCTACGAAAAGAACTCGTGGACGAAACGATCGACTTACCTGTTGAAGACCTTAGGGGGAAGGGGTCCAATGGCGTCAGTTGAGAAAAAGAGACACAGCGAGTACCAATGAGCGATTTGTTGGAGGGTCGAGGGTATGCTCGGAGCGGGATTGGTTGAAAATTGCAAGAAAATTGTGCGCCGATGAAATTGATTGCAGCTGAGAATCTATACAATTTACGAATTATGAAACACTGACATGAGCTGGCGCACGACTCTTAATGCATAACTTTATTTTATTACTTCTGAGGAGCGCGTTTTTCTCTACAAAAATTTTGAAAATTGATCCCAGCGAAGTGGATACATATTTTGTAAAATAACTGATTTCATTCGGTTTCTCGTAATATTAAGAATTCTCTTTCTTCGTTAATTTTTCAACGCAATGCTATCTTCGAACAACTGTCTTCGGGATTTTTCCTAATTGGATCAACATATTAACATTTCGTTCCTTAATATCAGTCCTCGCGGTCTCGTTACTCTTTTTCATAAAATCGATAACCACGGTACGATTAAGTTGCCCCTTAATTGCGCGCGCCTGCATGGATCGGTACGAATTTCGAATTACTCGGCGACAGGTTTTGTTCCACGTTTCGCCATTGTGGCGTCCCATCCCATCCGCTTCTCTCTCGCCACCAGTGCCGTCATCGCCATCGCGTCACCACCAACACGACCGCGAGCGCGACCGCAACCACCACTAACACTACCACCAGAGCCGCTAGTATTTTCATCGCCATCGCTATGTTCCATCGTAATGAGTGTTAGTCGGCAACGAAATCATCAACGCGCCAACATCTTTGTCGTTAGCCGAACAATTACATATTTACCGTTAACAACGTAATCGCATCGGAAAAAGATCGTCAAAGGTACCGAAATTTCGTTCGCCATTATTAAAGACACGCATTGTTGCTTTATCCGCTTCCTCAACCCCATCGCCACGAAAATTACAATTATTAACGAGTCTCGTTATACTCGTCGCCGTTGTCGGATATTCTTTTGCTCGTCACTCACGCGCACCCTGCAAAACCATTACATCGTTACTCTCAATCCCACGGTCCTTCGGAATCGTCAGCATCGAGCTGTACCGTCGTTCGATAGCTTTAAAACCATCCGCCCGTGCGACAAAACGCGCGTCGCAAACGAACTTTCCCCGTGGCATTGTCGTTGGCAATATTGGGGCGCCGCGGGATTTTAATCGCGGACATCGTCCGCGCGCGCACGCACTCACAGTGGATATTTTCATCGAACGCGGCTGCCTGGAGGGGCTTAATGACGATCGGTGGCGGCGCAAAGGGCGAATACGCGTGATCGAAATTTTGGATTATTACGGAGCAACGAACCATACGCGGCGCGTGCGACTGACGAAATTAGCGCGAGCCTTTTTACTCGATCGTCGGTCGATCTCGTTCTGCCAATCGACATGCCTGATTGTAAATGGTTATTACACGAATTTACATAAACTTTTTGACTCCGCCTTAACAACTGTGAAACTTATGAAATTAGAGTCCGAGGTTTAACCTATTATCAAAAAGAAACATCGAATATGGAGCTTAACCTATTTTGGAAGGAAGCATAAGATTTCCACTGAGACCAGGCTCCACGCGAAAAATCCCTTCCCCACTATCATCCGCCAATCTCAAGATCACGATCGATCGGTGTTTCCACTCACTCCTCTTCGCGTCTTCTTCCACTCTCGAACGGTACCCAGGAGGTTGCCCAAGCCGAGCGTCTCACACCCGCCTGCAATGGCGTCCGGTTCCGAGGGGTACACGCGCGACTGTATCCTACCGTGGTAGTAGCGACAAGGAAAGAGTGAGCAAGAGAGCTCGAGAGAATGAAACGAGAGACTGAGAGATAGACAGAGAGAGTATCCGCCGCGTTTCGCAACGCCATTCCAGAGTCCAAGCACGTAGCCCAGAGCCCTCTCGTGGAATATTAGCTGGTAGCGGAGTTCGAGCCCACATCGGGTCGAGCTTGCGAACGACAGACGTGCATACCGTATTAAGCCCGCAGGGACTTTCCTGGTACGTGCACTACTGCTACCTGCCACTACGCGAACGATAGTAGTATCAGTGGTAGTAACGGTGACGGCTTGGTGCCGTGGAAAAGCGCACGCGCGCGCCCACTCGCGAACACAAAGGCACACTTACATGCGAAAATGTATCCGTGCGCGTCGGCAACTCGACGATTCGACGTGTAACTCACGGTTGCGACCTTCCACGTGTGTGGGTACGAGCATGCTGCGTGCGTGTAGAGGCGCGCGCACCACCCGCACGTGTGCTGTTGGGCGCAAACATACGAGCACGTGGTACCCACACCGTGACGCGAACCGTCTGTACCCCAGGCGGGTACCGAGCGCGCGGGGTCCGCGCAAATACTCCCGTATTCATGAATCTCCCCCTACCACCTTGGTGCTCGCCCACGGGATATGTACGCTCGGTCCACCGCGAGACTCCGACGGGCGCCGCGACGCCGCCAACCGACGCCCGGGAAAAACGTCGGAGTCGCGACCCTCTCCTTTTTCGATTTACTTCGTCGCGTATCGTCTAGAGGCTCGCGCGCAAGTACGAGATGACAATTCCTTATCTCACTGAATATATATTTCTCTTTCATTCGCCAATGAAACAGCGAAGAGGCCCTTGTGACATTTTGTAGCCGCAAGCGATTACGATCATTCCGATGCATTTTCTTCCAAGCGGAAGTGTACAAATTTATAATCGATCGAGCCTCTTTACGACATAAACATACCGTCATAGTCACTCTTAAGGGGGGAAATACATGTAAACGCACGTTTTTTCAAGAATTTGTTGCAGACAACTCGTGGGATGTATAAAAATGAATTAAATAGACGTATTTATAAAAATTAAATAGACGTATTTGAAATAGATGTTCTATTAAATAACGTATTTAATAGAACACGTTTTATTAAATTACCCCAAATTTTTTCATCAAAAAATATTTCGAAATGGCGGCGTTACAGCTGCTCGAAGTCAGGACCTACTTTTTGCGCCGTGCAGCCTAACGGTCTCAAATCTTGTCTAAACTTAAACAACCGAATTTTTTTGGTTAGAATATGTAAATACGCTTTGCATGACGGAGAGAAAAATAATTTTTTTTTGTGAAAATTAGGGAGCATTTAAAAAAAAAACATTTTTTTTCCATAAAGAATTGGTAAAAAATAGTGTTTAAAATTTAAAAAAAAAAGCGGAACGTCATGCAATAGCCAATAAGTTAAAGAGTATTTCTGCCAAGTTTGATCTAAATCCGTGAAAAACTCGCTGAGCTACATTGCACGGCGCGCGGAAATACGTGTTTCGAGAAAAACTCGTTTAAAGTTTTTGATACGAAAAAATAGTGTTTAGTCGGTCTAATATAATATAATGCTTGGTCTGCTATGGCAAAACACCTAGGTACATTATACCTTCTTCTTCAGCCATTTCGTCCATTTGAGCTGCCATCTCCTTTTTTTTGGCTGTCCTGGCCTCTGTCGCGTTCGGTGTTCGTTCACTGTTCGTTCGCCCAGTGTAGACGCGGTTTTACATGCACTACGCATGACACAGATAAACACAGAATTCGAATTTGAATTCCGCATTTCGTGAGCATATTCTACAGAAAATAAACTAATTTTTTAACCAAAAGAAAAAATCGTCAAAACATTTCGATTTACATGTATTTCCCCCCTTAAGTATCAAATTTAACGGAAACATTTTATACGTTAAGAGGCGGAGCTGATGCTGGAGAACGAAGGGACAGAAATTTTTGCACCGTGATTTCCCTCCTCCCGACCAGATAGGTACTTCGCCGCGAGGCGACGGATGGTTCGACATCCGCGTCTGTCGCGATGGGAATCGGAGCTGAACGAATGGATGACGACAAAAGAGGGAAGGAAGGGAGGGACGAGAGGACGAGTGGGAAGTGAAGGTGGAAGGGAGGTGACGTCGGAGGGTCGCCAAGGCCCGAGAGAAGCCTCGACGATCGAGGCCGACGAGTGGCAATTAGGCAAATGAATAATTTCCAGTGAATTAAGCGGAGGCTCGAGCCAGCGAAAAAGGCGATAATGCGAAAGGCGCGGTAAATAGAGGGAGAGGTGGAGAGGAGCAAAGAAGAAGAGCGAGAGAGGTACGAGAAAGGGAGAGGGATGAGGTTCGTGGATGAGAGTAGAGGTGGGTGGCTCGGAGAGGATGGAAAGGGGAGGCTGAAAGAAAGGGTGAAACGGAAGTGACGAGAAACCGGCGAGGAGAAGAGAATCGTCGGAGACGAAGGGTGAGAAGAGAAGCGCTCGTGCGCTTGCGCGCTCACACTCACCTTCCACGCACACGAGTCTAGAAGGTGTGCACAGGTGTGTGTACTTTTGCTCTTGCGCGGGTGCCCGCCGCGTCGTGCGAGGCGTTAGACGAAGGAGCTGCGGGAGATTCAGTGCCGCAATCAAACGTCAATCCCAGGCGAGTAATTTTCAAGTAATTAGTTTTCCGCGCGAGGCAAAATATTTCTTTCTCCTTCTTATCGCGAAAAAACTTCACGACCCTCTCCTATCTTTTCTCTCCTTCCGGCGATTGCACCCTTTGCTCTGCTGTTCGCTTTTAACGAAACTCGAGACGAAAATCGAAACGCCGGTGGGGCGAGCCTTAAGAAAAGCCCGCCATTTAGGTGAAAATCCAACTTTTCTAAACATGAAAACAAATACCACTAGTCGATAGAGAAATGGTCCTAGTATATTGTACAATAGAAATAAATTCAAATATGTGGCGCATTATGAAGATACACGGCTTTAAAGTCCGAAGTAACGAAGGGTGAAATTTACTTATGTTACCATGATCTACTTTACGGTTGTTTTTTATGCATGAATCTTTCATATTGCTACAATATACTAAATAAGCTGTTAATATACATCCTAAGGTACACAGAAAATGCATCAAATGTTACAAATACTTAGTAACAATTAAATAAACCTACCGTCATTTTTACACTGCATTTCAGTAAAAGTTCTACACATTCCTAGAGTTTCAAAAAAATGTCCAAATATGTCTGCTTTGCGACTTTCACCATATGAAAGAAGAATTCCTTCTACATCTATTCCAGCAAAAACCGCATCCTACTCTGTCCAACACCGCGTTTTATATGCAATTAAACATTTTACCGTAAGGTGCCAGTTGCGCTTAAAATTCAAGAAAATCACGCGGTGACTTCTAAAAAATTCCTAACAAGCTGAATTTTTGCGTGTAGCTTTATTTTAATATTTTAAAGAAAATGTTAATGTTAATGTTAATGTTTTCTGTAAACATCGCAGGCAGTTTCAACATAACTGTACGGTACATTTACAACAATATTATACAACTTATAACTTATAACAATCCTAACTTATAACGTTCTATTTATTATCTTTTTATTATAATGTAGCACTTAATATGCTAGGAAGTCGATAACGTAAATGCTATTTAAGCACATAAATACTATCGTGGATATTTATACCATTTAAAATAATATCGACCAACATTACAATCTTTTAAATCACGTAAAAATATTGCTACTTTATATTTGCAGCTCTAATAAATCAAGAGTCAAAAAAGTGTCGGTTATATTTCGAATTTGGTACGAGATAAAAGAAAACTGTTAAGAGAAAAGTTGAACGGCATGGTAATATCTATTTCCCTACAACTTCAGTTTTTTCACAAGTGCAACAATGCACCCAAAAAATACAATTGCATATTTTTTTTTATATGGAATTACATTTTTTTTTTTCTTTCGAATAATCGGAACATCCTGCATAAAAAGTATTAGGGTATAATGTTTGAAAAACTAATATTTCGTGAGATATCTTGCGTGTCGCAGTTTCGACCGTTTCGCCCCACCGCGCCGGGCTAGGTCAAGATGGAGACCAGCTTTAATTCAGGGATAAAAAATGAATTTTCATTCTCATGATACTTCGCCACCAAATTTGATTTTCGGGAATTGTTCCGGAAAATAAATGAGACGTGCATTGGAGCATAATTCTTCGCGTTATATCGTAGAAGGAATAAATTCCTACAGGACCGTGTATCCCCAAAAAATATTCGTTAAAAGGAACCACCGGCATTTCTCGCTAATTACCAGAGACACGAGGAGAGAAGGCATGTATACGCCAGCACGATATTGCTGCGTTCTCCCGAAAACGAGGGGTCGGAAGAGAAACGCGATTTTAAATAACTACCACCGCAGTCTTCTTTTTCTCCTTCATTTTCCCTCGGCTCTCCGTGGCGCTCTCTGTCGCTCTTACCATCGTACTCCCTCTCGCTCGCCACAGTTCGTCCTTCTGAGGGTGACAGAAGCAATTCCGCAGGAAATATGTAAAGCAAAGCAGCGACGATTTGCTTCCCTCTCGTCGGCACGGAACCACCCCCTCCTGACTCTTTTGGACGTGGCACATATCCACGGATACCCCGCGGGGGTCCGTGACTTACATCCACGCTGGATTTACGCGCGATATATTTGTTTTAAAGCCCCTTTTTCCCCTCTTCTCTCTTGTCGACCATCCCCACCTCCTTCTACCATCTCTTGGTCGACGAGGCGCGGTTGGTCCAGCCACAGTAAACGCATTCACCTCGCTTTTTCTCGTTTCACGAATTCCTTCTCTCCTTCGAGCTCCTCCTTCTCTATCCCTCGCTTCCTCTCGCCCTTCTGTCCTTCGTCACCCCGTTTCACCCCTGTACCCTCACCGTGCCGTCTCATGTATTTATGAGGGCGGGAGGGCAGAAGCGTAGGGAACGCGTGCGCGAGTTATGGCTCGAATAAGTGCTCTCGACCTCGAACGGTGGGGTCCTCAGCCAAACTCTCTTTCTCTCTCTCTCACGCGGACTCTCTTCATCTCTCCAGCTCTTTCCCTCTCCTCTCGGACCTCACCCTCCGCCGCGTAAGTCGTCCTGGAATGCTCGTGGAAAATGGAAAAAGCCACGGAGCCACTCCTCGTGTGATCGCGACCGCGCGGAAGTGTCCGTGAAAGATGTGTAATCCTACGAGGGTGGGTACATAGGGGAAAATTTTGGAGCATTCGAGGGGATCGTGTTGCAAGCTGCATAGACCGGTCGTTCATTGGCTTTAATCGTCGTAGAGAATCTGTGAAATTCGACGTTGAGACGTACAGTCGAGCAAAATATTAGGGTATCTGTTAATCAAAATTATTATGAACTTTCTTTCACTCGCATAATTACGAAGTCGTTTTAGGTGCTTATTTGCGAATAAGTAATTTAGCCGTATAGGCTACCTAGAATGAGCATTGAATTTCGTACGGCTTCGTCTTTAACTTCGTGCCAGTATTCGATAAAGCGGATGTCCCAAATTAGGGTGAAGCCGTGAAACTGAAACCCAATTGTTGTAAACATGGAACTTCGAGACCTCGCCAAGGATTAAAACCGTTCCTACAATTTGATCGTACTGCGAAGACTTGGTGGTATTTAATGAGCATTGTCGCAATCCTCGTCGCAGTGGCAGGAACGATTTAGGCAAATAGTCGTGATAAGATTTCACATTGTCTTTCATCCCGCCGCCTACGTGGGGAACCTTACAGTTGGAATTGTAAAGCGATGGCATTGGCTTGCTCAGGTGCATGAAAGACACGGGTCGTCTCTGGGGGGCTTCTCGGACAGTTTTGCAGTTCGTTTAACACAAGAGGCCGCACAAGCGCGGATCGGAGGACGCAAGAGACGAAATCTCCTGGATTCCGCGTAAACGAGAGCACCCCATTTTGGTCCAAAACAGCTAAGATATTTCGTTAATTATAGTTGAAAATGTGCCTACCGTGATAGCTGTTAAGATGACCTCTCATATTTCTCAAGAAGCTTTTAAATGTTCTTTTTTACCTCTTTAAAGTTTCGGAACTTCGGAGTATCTTCAACGATCAAAAGCATCCAGTCTTCGTGTACAACGTGGAGCATAATATTTTTATTTGAAGAAAATCAAATTATCTTGCATGCATTGCTTGTGCTTTTTAACCGTCAACCCCATGAATAAAATCTTGAAATAAGCAATTACCAATTGTAAGATATTCTTTTAATCAGATAAGAATTTGCCCCAACTTTTGCCAACGCTGCAGATAATAACGAAGCATGAAATCTCCCGTGTAAATAGGCAACACTTAATTGCAACGAAGATTGTACGCGATCTGTGGAAGCCCCGTTTCGTAAGAAATGCGGAAAGAAAAACAGAAAGCAGGAAATCGAGAGAAGCAAAGGGGAAGAGATATCGGCGTGCCTCCGCTTAAGTTCGCTAAAGGAGAATTGCAGCGAGGGAGTTCGTGGATGAAAAGTAAAGAGCAAAGGAAGGACATTGTCGGTAGCGGCCCAATTATTTATATCCTCCTCTCCTCCTCTCCGTTCTGTTCGCGATTCTCTCTGCGACTCTCCGTGCGCCGAAAGTCAGGCGGACGAGCTTCCTTCGAGAGATGGGACGTAAAAGAAGGGAGAGAGAGAGAGGGAAAGAAGGAGAGCGAGAGAGAAGCAGAAAGAGCGAGCGAAGAGAGGAAGCAGGAATAGACTTCACTCGTTCTCGTCTCGTCTCCTCTGGCTTACTTGGCAGTCCTTACCCACTTTGCTCGACGAGCGTCTCCTCATTCAGCCAAAGTCTAATTAAAGTGCAGCTGCAAGTTAAATTAAAACACGATAATGTTGCCGAGAAATCTCTCTCCCTCTTCCCTTCGACGTCTTGTTCCTTCTAGCTCACCACTTCTTGCTTTCGCTTTCTCTCGCTCATTTCTCCTTTTCCGCTCTGTCTCCTCCTTCTCTCTCTCTCTCTCTCTCTCTCTCTCCCTCTATCTCACTTCTTTCCACGATCCTTCTCTTGTTATGTGTCTATCGTTCTTGCTTCTTCTCCACTATCTTTCTCGTTGCACGTCTGTTTCTCCTTTTCTTCTCCCCTGAAACTAAAGCAGTAGCGCTCCAATCGTGCCGAGCCATTTGCAAACTTCTCTGAAAGACTTTGCCAGTGACTTAAACACCCGCTAGCAATCCTGTCTAGTTCCTCTTCTCCACCCTTCACTCTTCCTCCTTCCCTTTTCGCACGTCCGGGAATTTATTTTTCGTCTTCTTGAGCGGTAACCTGATCTGCATACGATAGTTTAGCGTTTCTCCGAATAGCTCGCAGTCTACGTAACGCCAATGGATTATTGGTGAATAGGAAATGCATCATCCAGCAAGATTATTTGGTCTGACGATAGACTAGACCAACAAAAAACAAGAGACTTTTATTATGTACATGAGTCATGACGCAAACAAGGTGGTGGATTTAGCGTATTTATTATTTACTGTGGTAGCTAATGAACGTTTAAATATGAAGGAGGCGAGGAACGATTGTGCGAAGACAAATTACGGATGGTCAACGTGGAGAGTAGACATCATCAACGATACGTGACCTTCACATTCAGAAAGATCCGTCTAGTCTCCGTCTGGTACCGAAGACAAGGGCTGAATGGATATCTTTGCGCATCTTGATTAATTTCCAAACGGAGCTTTGCATCCTTCGTGGACTCGACGAACGATTTTTATTTTTAGATAGGTAAGATGTCCTTCGGCCAAATCACGTGCATAAAAAAGCGTGCCAATTTATCCTTAGTTTCCATCTTGGTTGGACCTCTCAGCAGAATCTTTTCTTACAAGTGGGAAATACCCAATAGACGCAAACGTAGGCATACAAATTTTCCAGACTAAGAACTTTACTATCATTATCGAGTGACGCAAAACCTGTTCCACGAATCTACATATTCTTAATATTTCCGTAATTTATGTTTACACGAATACGCGAACATTATTGACAACCGTCAATTTCACGTTTCTAAAAATAACGAACTTTATTAATCCTTGAGCTAGGAATAGTTTTCTTTACAAAATAATTACTCTACAATCGCGTCATAGTAATTTGATCCGAACAATCGCATAATTTTCTTATTCCTCCCGATCGACAAGAGGGGGCGATCGAAGGATCGACGAGAAAGTATCAGGCGCGAATGCGAAGAAATTTCGCGATTGTAATGCGAAAGTCGGAGGTGACGGAAGTATCGGCATTGGCGGTGGCGCGACGAGAGCAAAGGTAGAGGTTGGAGAAGTAGGAGGATGAGGGCGGAGGCAGGAGAGAAGGAAGGGGTGCGTCGGTACCGGGAGCATTGTGGTCGAAGATAGAGATGGCTATCGGGCCGCGCCACGCAGTAATTGCCAGGAACTGCGGAGGGAAATTAAAGCTGCCCCCGGTCTTCCGGCACCCCATTGTCAGGGCTCGCGACTCTGTTCCCCGGTAGCGTTCTATTTATCAGGGACGAGCCAATGGCTGGCTGGCCCCCACTGACAGGCTCCGTGTCACTGTGTCACCGGAATCGAAATGTCCTCCGCCTCCATCTCGCTTCCTCTTTCGCGAATGATACGGTCTCTCGCTTTCTCTCGCTCTCTCATTCGCAAGCACACGCTTTCACCGTTTCTCGCTCGCTCGTTCGCCTCCTATCTCTATCCGTCTAGCTCCCTCTGCCGTAACCCGCGATAACATCTTTTCGATCGGGTTACACGCGTTTATAATATATACACATAATAAAGTGAGATGGGTTCCGTGGTATTTCAATTTCTGATAAAATCACATCCACCTGGGTATTATTATAAAGGACATGTCGGATATGTACGCGATACATAGTTACACCCACTCGGTACCAATTTTCACGTGGCCGTATAGATTAAAACTTATCGTCTCTCTTCGACCGCGCACGGCGCCGTTCGCCTTTTTTTCCGCATTCGCCCTTCATCCTCCGCTTCTCCCTTTTGAAGTTTTCCCCTCGTGCCTCTTTATTTTCCCCTCCTTTTCCACTTCGATTGCCATCGCGCCAGTACGCCCGTCATTATGCGCGATTACGTGCGTTTCGCGTGAGCACCGCCTTACAGTTCCGCTCGATGTGTGCCCTTCAGTTACGATTCGCAACGAAACGTAGGCCCATTCGAGGATCCACACGAATCTCATCGACTTTGATCATCTCCTCCACTCCGCGAGGCCACGTTGTTTCGCTCTTCGATATTACAAACTCGCTGTTTACAGGTACAGTGGTGTTTGTGCGTATGATCGTCCGGGTGGTTGACGTACGGTTAAATTACGCGCACGTGGATATTGTGCTCGACGCAGTACTTAAAGTACAAGCTACAAGGGCCCTGTTAAGGAATCTCGAGACCCGCTAACTTTGCGAGAACATTATAAACGAAGGACCATCCACGAACCTTCGCCGTTATCGTTGTTTTCCACCTTTTCAACGTTTTGCTGGTCCACGATGTACCTACTCCGCTCGGTTTCGTGCGCGCCCTCGGTAACAAATGACACACGCGTGTCTCCGCGCATGCGTCCCTCTTCATCCACTAGCTAAAGGGGGGTTGGTGAGGAGAGGACGACGGGGGTGGTTGTGCAGGTCGAAGTACATTAATCAACCGGTATGATACGCGTCCTTAACCCCTTCTCTTCGTCCCTTCTCTCCACCCTGCTATCCCTTCCGCCATTCCGGCGTGAGCTTTGCGCGAGGGATGGATGGAAATTGGGAGAGAGGAAGAGAGGGTGGATAGAAGGAGGAGGAGGGCAAAAGAGGCAGACAGGCGGTCGAAGCGGATTCATGGCCAGAGCTTCCCACGGAGATGGTTCCGCCGAGTCACTCATCCTACCCTATACGCTGTCACCGCCCGTTTCAACCCTCTCCTCCTCTTCTTCCACCCTCTTCGCTCTTTCCAGCCTTCCACCTCCTCTTTCTCATCCCCTTTCTCCTCTCCTCTGCTGTCGAACCATCCTGCTACCCTCGAACGTGGTAAGCTGAACTTATGAGTCGTGCAATTTTATTAATCCGTCAATCCACGACGCAATACGCGGAAAACAATATTGGCAGGAACAGACGAGCTTCCTTTTCTCACTCTTCCGCTCGCTTTCCTTCTCTCCCTCTTTTCGTCGTTCGATTTTTCGGCGAATTTTTGACAGCCGTTTTTCGAAATTTCGAATTTTGCAAGACAAGCGAGGAGCTTTGGGGTTGTGAGTGGAAAGTAGGAGCAGATTCTTCAAATGGCTTCGACCGCGTCAACCTCGACATTCTTAATTGCAAGAAGCACACCTTCGTCGATATCTTTCACTCTTCTTCGTTCACCGTTTCATTTATCCTCTTCCACTTCTCACCTAACACCGGAACCACCGTGTTTCCCGTGTCGATTCATTATTCCACCTTCATGAATATCTCGCCTATCGTCTTCCACGCTCGCGCCCAGTTCCGTTTTCAATTTTCTCCTCGTAAACCGTTTCTCATGCGCGTGACGATGGGTACGTACTTGGCTACATATATAGATCTACGCATCCATTCGCGCAAGTAGGTTCACAAACACGCACGGAATACAGCCATTGCGAGCGTGCGCAGGGTGACTGGCGAGCGAGCGCGCTCACGGGAACACACAGGTGTCCTGTACTCGTGTGCAGATGAACGAAACACGCGTACCAACGGAATCTGTATACGGAGCGTTTGCATATACACACCCCCGTGCACACAACATACAGACACAAACGTATACTTATATACAGAATTTTATATATACATATAACGATACATGGCCGCATATAGCTCCGTTTATCGCGACGAACGTACCACCTCCGTGTTTGCTCTATCATACGAACGCACTCCCACCCTCACTCTCACCTTTATATAGTTACTCACACGGATATCGTAGTACTGGCCCTCGCACATACGAACGAGAGAACCCACTGTACATATGTACAATCGTGCTTATATACCACACGCGCACAATCCTCGTTTCATGGGCATGCCATGTATCTCGTGCGCGCGCACGGGGACGTACACATTCAGGGTCGTACACGCACGCACACCATTGGCTCGCATAGCGGAGCACAGGCGGGCTGGTTGCGGATAATTCAGGCAATCAGCGTAATGTTGCGGCGGTGAGGACCCTCCAGCCTCCACTACGTATATAATACGGTACCTACCTACCCGACCGAGCGAGCGAGTGAACCACCGGTTGGATGAAGAGAGATGCGAGGGCGGGCAGGGAGGAGAAGAGGATGACGCAAAGGAGGAGGATGCCGGGGAAGCGACGGGCCAGCGGGAACGCGAGTTACCAGGTAGGTACGTACCTGCCAGCACGAATCCGACGGGCATGTCGTATACCGAGCTACCTATGTATTCGCGTTGTACATAGCGTGTACATAACCGGTCGTTGCCGGCTAGCAGCGCATGGGTTAGGCAATAGCAACGCGTGCCTACGTTCGGTTATACTGGGTGCTCCTTATGAGAGAGCTGGGGATTCAACGATATTCGGTGGAGATTCGAAGATCGAGGTTCCGAAATGTGTTGTTCTTACGGAAAAACGGTGAGAACGATCGAAACGAGGTCGATGGATTTTAGAATTATCTGGAAAACTTCACGTTTTTTTTAGGAAGTAGTGATATCGGATTCGGTGAAGTAGGATGCAGGGTGAAGTTGGAGAACATCAGTTTTAGGGTTCGATTCAGTAGTTGGACGCGTTTAAAGACAGACCAAAGGTTGGGGGTCAAGGTTCGATCGTCTGGATGTGTCACCCTGTATAGACGCGCGCGTCGCACGGGAGGAGCCGTTAACTCCGCACGTGCATCCACCCCCGACTATGGGGGTGGGTGGCTCGAATCACCAAGGGGGTGGACCAAGGGTAGTTCCCCGCGCGACAAAGCATCGAGTACTCTCGAAATATTCCAGCACACGATGCAACTCTCTCTCTCTCTCTCTCGCTCTCTCCCTCGCTCGCTCGCGTGCTCTCCTTCCTGCCCTGATGTTATGTGTACAGTCGTGCGGGTATACAGGTGTGCGGTGCTGGGTGTCTGCAGTGTAACTTCTGTCTCTCCTGTTCTCTTTTTCTCTCTCTCCCCACCTCTCTCTCTCTCTCTCTCTCTCTCTCTCTCTCTCTAGCTTTCTATTGTACGTCCGTCTCCCTTTATCGGGAATGGCTTCTCGCTCACATATCCAAGCTCGGCCCCTCGCCGTCTCTATCAGCCATTGCTCGATGATCATTTGCCATTTTGATGCCACATATAAACTACCGTTAGGAGGTATACCTACTGTTAAGATTACTTAAAACTTTTCAGGTAACAAGTTTAAGTCAAGTAAGAAATTTATTTGTTGATGTCCCAAGTGCATGTATTTATCGTACAGAAAAGTCATTTACCGATTTTATACTTGATCGTGAAATACTTTTATCGCGATTTAATATTGGCAGGCATCAATGCTTTTGTCAGGATGGAAAGCATGAGGCTACCTCCTTCGGAGCAATGTGACACTGGTCCTTTGGGTGCCTTACAGCAACAGGATCGACTATTTCGTCCTACTCAACGGTCTTTATTCAATGGACTGTCCATCTAGTAACGCCCCTCATTTCAAATTTTGGTCATCTCGTGTTCCACGTTATCGAGAAAATTTCCTTACCTTAAGCAAAGAAAAGATGAAAGAGCAACATAACTTTTCGCAACGGATGTATGCTAAATGTAATTCAATTAACTGTTTATCCAAATTAAAATTAAGTATCGGATCCTTCCTTCGTGCAACCTGCACATCGAGAAACGCAAATAGGGTAATTAATAATGCAACTCATTAATCGCAGTTTCCTCGTGGTACCATGAAAAGCTCATCGTACGAAGTAATTTCAAGTCCCTCGTCCTTTCAAGGACCCGTGTCGACCCTTTCGTGCCAAAGCTCGCGGCGACAAACGAGAACGTCCTCCTAAAATTCCTCCCATCCGCCGTTTACAGGCACTCCGCAAAGGGTTAAGGACTCGTACCGTTTAAATCCCCCTTCTTCCTCTTATCACCTTATCGCACCGTTGAATCTCCCGTTTTTCCTCGTTACCTCCCCGCTTTTTTTTCCTTACTAATTTCCTCGGTTGACGAACACGAGGGGGAAAGTCGGAGGAAGTAAAGAAATAGAAAGGGTGCAGATGAAGGAAACAAACGAAGCTCGTCAGTTTACAAGAGAGAGCCGAGGGGAACGGACAACGAAGGATGGTCCTGCGAGTCCTCGCGGATCCTTACGGAGGATTCGAAATCCTTGCGGCAGTCGATTCGTGCGCCTCGTTCCTCGTCCTCTACCCACCTGATTCCTTCCGAAGATCTCCGAAAGATTCGTGAGAGGGAGGAAAATGGCGACAGAGGGACGAGAAGGAAGGGTGGCGGAGGTCGCTTTCAAAAGACTCAAAATTACTTTCTGGATAAGCTGGATTAGGGCTCGCTCTCGTGGAGCGTCCCAGATTAGAGCGGGCGACACTTGCGTCCCTCCCTCATCCTGTCCCTTCCTCGTCGCCACTCTTTGCGCCACCCTTCGCGATTCTCTCTCCTTACCGACTTGTTTTCGAAATTTCTCCAACCCTCTTTCTTCCTAGGACTCGCGTTTAAAGTACACCGAGAAGTAGCGTAGTCCATTCAATTACCCGAACAGGTCGTTTCTCGTGGATACGGAACACTGGATTTTCACTTTCTATTCTATCACGAGCAGTTTCCTTGAGCAGAAAGAATGTATAGCGGCGACGGGACTTCCGGCTGGTTCCGTAAACTTTGCCGTGCGGTAATAATTGGAGTTTCACCGTATAAAATATTTCCACGATCTCGCCTCACCGAGAAAGCGAGTCATTTCAAGATCCTACCGCGCCCTCGTGTCTTCCACGTGCGCTCACAAGGGTGGCTCCTTTCCGAAAATCTGGCACGCGGAATCGGGAATTGAAAGTCGCATTGGTAGGCAGAGCGCGGAGTGAACTTTAAGAGGGTTGCTTTTGTAGAGGCGTTCGCTACCCTTTAAACCGCCTCCTCCTTGCCTCTACCCTCTTCGTCTATTCCACCCACCATCCCACCCATTCCCTCCCCATCTTACCCTCCTGCCTCTCCTCTTTCTCTCAAACACTCTTTTTCTCGTTTCCTTCCTCTCTCCACCCTCTGGCGCACCTCTCGTGCTCCCTCGAGCAACCCTCCTTGGTCTTCTGGGAGGGCCACGGGGCTGTTCACCCTTCCCCATCTCAGCTCCTCCTGCGTTTCCATCTCCCGGCCGACGAAAGCCCCGAGGGCGAAACCAAGGAGACCAGATTAGAAGGGGGTGAATCCAGAACACCCACAGGACTTTCGTGATTTCCACTCTAGGCTCGTATCTCGCGCGTGCACCGATCCACCCCCTCCGCCACCGGTACTTCCCCGAGGAAACAATGATGGAGGTTAAAATGGAAAACGGCCGTGGCAATGGTGGACCGATTGAATTCGCAGTGGCAGACGAGGGAGGAAGCGAAAAACAGTGGTAGCGTGATTTTTAAGTGAAGATCGTCGAACTTTAGATTTTTTATCAACAACTATTTAAAAACTGGAACGCACTCTGGTCGATGGAGTATATTCTGACGTGGACGAAAGGATAATTAGAGTACTCGAATACTTAAGCGCGGATCTTTTCTCTAAAAGTGAAATTAAGAAGAACAGAACTTTATACACAATAATATTATTCTAAGCTATTGGCCAACACGGGGCATCCTTATTTTATTGGCAAATTTGCGCACGCTGCTTGAGAGGTATACGAAAGCGGAAAGTAATCGCGAAAATCGATCGGATTCCCCAGTCGTTCGTAAAAGAGAGAGAAAAAAAAACGATGCGGGAGGCAGAAAGAGACTGTTTAAGTGGTGTGTGAGAGATAGCCGACGATTATTACGAAATCAGTAGTAGGAACGTGCTCGAAACAGGAAGCCGGGCGAGCCGACAATGAGAGGCGGCTTTTACCCGAATGATATAGGGGGAGGAACGAGGAACGACCGGGAGCGGAGGCGGTGGAGACTGCGGGGGTGGAGAATACCAAGCAGTAGCACCACCACCTCCGCCACCACCCAGCGGTAAACTCCGACCGGACCTCCCCCCCGTGCTTTTTTGACAATATTTTGCGTAATTGAGCAGCGGCAATAAATTTCGGTTGAATTATGCCACAGCGGGGAAAATAACTGAAAACTGCCCAACTGTTCCCATCCATTATTTACATCGTTTAACAAATTTTACTGCTCCTCGGTGGTGGTTCCCGATGCGCCGTGCCAGGTTATTTTATCAGTGTTGGAACGTCGTATGCACCATGGCCGTGTGGTCGTGGACCACGCGTGTGCTCGTGTGCACTAGCTTGAATGCACGAACGCGACATCACACGCTTACTCGCGACGCGCCCGCGTGTTCGGCAACGGAGAAGCGGGCGAACAAGCGCGCGCGCAAATATACTCGCCCGTTTATTGGCAAATACACTCGCACACCGAAGCGTCCGAGTGCCCGGACCGGTACGAATGAACGAACGAACGAATTTACGATTTCATCGAATTTCCTCGTTAATCGACAGTATACGCGCTTCCGGGCTTCACGGGCCGCTGAGCCTCCAGTACTCTCCCTCTCTCTGCCCCTCCGTTCCTCCCACTGGTAAAGCTCCAGCGAGATATTGGAACTAGGGGATCTTTTTCATTATATTCCGATTTCAACTAGGACCACGCTCGAGAGCACTTTTTGTACCACGATTTTTTAGAAGTTTTAGTATTGCTACTAAATAGAGTAGTAGCTGTTAATAGAAATTTCGATGCTCGAATTAATAGAGGAGATTGTAGGATAGCCGAAGCATCGATCGAAGTAGTACTAATCGCAGATTAATACATTCATTTACTCGATTCCGTCGATATCGAATCGTTCTCAGAACTTTTATTACCCACGATTCCAATCACAACATTATTTCGCCGAGATAAGAAAGGTATGCGAACCCTTTTTCCGAAGTCTACAGTTTTATCGGATTTTCCCATTAATTACGAGCTCAGCGCTTGAATTTCACGGGCCCCACGGAAACTTAGGCAAAGTTCGATCGAGGTTCAATCGAGTGGCTGAACTTCCTCGCTATTTCCTTCTCTCTTCTTCCTTGCGTTATTCCTTGTAACTTCGTAAAAGTAGTCAGTGCGTCCAAGCACAAAGTCAGATAAACGATAGAGTTGGCGCAACATTGGCACACCCCTCTTTTTTATGAATAGGAAAAATTTATGTCAGGTCGATCGTCATATCTTGTTTCCATTCCTCGTGACATTCACACCCATGCGCGAAATCTTGAATCAATAGCTGCGTTCTTTTTACATGAGATCTCAGATAATCTCAGCTCACTTCAGTTGGCGGGTGTTCTTTTTGATTGACTCACTTGACAACTGAAGTGAAACTAAGTGAGATTTTATCCTCCCCCCTTACCGCAACTGCCTTACCCCTCAAATTGTCTCAAAATGAGATCTCAGCTCTTTCTACGGTTGTGTAGCGTAAGTGTGATTTGGCGGGGATGCGCTGCAATAATCTGAAGTAAACGCCGAGTAATACGTACTCGCTATTGACCGTTCTTTTAGAAAAGTTCGTAGATCACATAATCTCACCAAATCTCAGCTCAGTTCGGCTCAGTTAATCTCAAGCTGAGATGTAAAAAGAATGCACCTAATGTTGTCAAGAAAACGTGTGAAGTTATAAAAGTAAAATTGCGAAAAGCATGCACTGGAAAATTGTAATCGACAAACCGTTAACAGGTCGCTGATAAATGGACGTCGGACTTTTTTTATTTCTATCCATTGGCCGCCAATTATCCTTAATATCAGTTTCGGGGTGGCTAAACGGGGAAATCCAGTAGTCTCTCGCACTTTCTAAAGGCCACGCAAGAGAAACCCAGCCGTGCGACTTTTAACCGTCCTCTTACTTCTGCGAACGCAAGAACACGCCGCGTGAATATTCATGAGAACCATTCGACTCTCGCCGTTACATTCGGAGGCAAATTTCGCGCGCAGGCGGGCATTACGTCGTTTTTGTTCCAACAGCGAGGAAAGGTGAGGGGAGTTGAAAAAGAGCGGACTGGTGCGACGTCTCAAAAATTTTGGTGTCCGACCAAAATGACCTTGGTCGGTGCACTTTAGGGTGAGGCAACCACCACGTCGAATAACAGAATATTTTCTAAACCTCACTGTAAGAAGCAACTCCCGTGATTAAACACCCGTCAGAAATAAATTCCAAAATTCGCGCCTACATGCGAAACAAAAATTACCGCAAACATTTCTCGAAATCGTTTAGTAGGGCGTGACAAATATTGTCGCTTAGCTTAGACACCGGGAAATAAGCAGAATCCGAACGTGGCAACGTAAATTTCACCGGAAGTAGTATAACAATGGAGTTTGTTGAACGAGTGAGAGAAGTCATTCTTCCTATTCAAGTGGGACGACGCGTGACTCCATAAACGCGGAATGTATTTAGAAAAATTCATAGAACGACACGTCGTTCCGCGCGAAAGCAACGTCTACTTCCGGCCAACCACTTTCGCGTTGTTTTCTCTTCTTTTTTTTCTACGCCGCTTGCGTCAGGCGCGGTTGCCATCGTAATTTCGTAGCCAAACAATTTCGTAAAGGGATAAAATATCGAACACATTTCTATCTGAACATCCTTGACAAATGATCTACGGTAAGTCCATAGAAATAACCAAATTTAACTAGAGAGCAACCTCCTCCTGTACGTTTTGCAAACTGAATTAAATGTACGAAAGCTTCTGATTCTACGAGGAGTGCTTACTGAAGAAAAATTGGTAATTACCAGTTTGGCATAAATAATATTTATTTCACAGACAGGTGAACCATCGCCCATAGGACCCGAACATCCGCCATTTCATTGTTTCAACATGGTTGCGTTACGTTATCACTCGACGTAATCAAGCAGGCATGCGTGCTTGTGTGAACGTGCATGCGACCGCGATAGTAGAAGCGTGTCCTGCGTGCATGCATAAGTGCGTGCGCGTATGCGTGTCACGCTGTAGGGCGAGGAAGGACGACGAAGACGAAGAGAAAGGGAGGGAGGGAGAGAAAGAGAGAGAGAGAGAGAGAGAGAGAGAGAGAGAGAGAGAGAGAGAGTGAGAAAGAGGAGTAGCCCTCCGATTGGTCCACGCCAGGACCCCAACCTCCGGCACGCACGTAACGCGGCCAGATCGATACGCACTGCCCAAGCTACCGTCTCTCCTGCTCGTTCTCTCGTGCTCTTCTGCTCCTTTTCCACGCGTTTCTCCTGTTTCTCTCTTTCGCTGTGCTTCGCGCTATCTTTCACTCTTTTCTTTCTTCTCCCTCTTCTTCTTATCTTCTCATAATTTTATTCCACTTTGTGTTACGATCATTACGATTATAGTTATGTTTTACATAACTAGTTAGTAATATTTACAGTTAGTTATATTTTACAGTTCTTAAACTCTCTGTACTTTATCATCGTAGTTAAGCTGCGCGCAAGAAATATTCACTGGGTTGCTTTTCGATGCGAGTTCGTCAAAGCCTGTCTCCGATAATTGGATATTAATGTCGATTCACCGGAAGTCGTCCTTCGCCACTAATACAATTGGCAATTGATACGAAGGATTTCGAGTGAACTCTAGAATGAGTGTACCTACAAAACCTAGAACAATAGGGCTCGTACCTACAGAAGATTTGAAAACTATTGAGAAACGTATTTCGCATAATCATCTTTGACGAGTTAGTCAAATGTGTATTCTCTACTCTTTCAAATAAAGCTTTCCTATCATTTGCAGTCATCGCGTTTCACTCTCAACCTTGGACTTTGAAATGATTTGATTGCGATGGAAGGACATAGTAATTGAAATGCATGCTCGCTACGTTGTTTAATGGAATTGATTTGTGTCTCACGTATCGTGTCCCAAAAATACACAGGAGCATCCTTCGAGCCTACGGTATTTTGGAAGGTAGGCTTCATTGGCGGTTTCTGTTCAATTATTCTGCACTTGTGCGTTACGAATGCTGACTACTCGCACAGTCGAAGTAATAACGAAAGGCCGCAATCTTAATACGATTCTCTATTCTTTAACGTATTCTTTATTCGACCAAGCCCACATATATTTCTAATCCCACCAGAATCGCATTTTGACACGAAGGACTTGGAGCATTTAAATGAAAAGAAAAAAAATGAAAAGAAGAATTGGAAATTCAGGGGTACTTTTACTAACAATCTTCCATCAAAAGCATAATTTTCTCGCGAACAATCGCCCCCGCATTGCTCCAATAAAACTTCGGTCTTCAAGCACGTCTGTGTAAGACTAGCATCCTCTTTAGAAAATGCAATTTCTCACGAGGATTTCTCGAATTCGACGACCCCTCCGCCGTTCCTACGAATCCTCATTTTTCACCTTCTCATGGGCCTCGGGACCCAGACGTACGCACAGCGTAAATCGCCCTCCATAAACCCAGTAATCCAATTAAAGAAAAGTTGGGTTCAATTGTGTGGTTCAATCGACTAACAAGGTGGCACATTATTACTCTTCGCTCGTCCTCCCACCGACATCCTCTTTCGTTAGTATCCATCGCGACGCGGATTGCGCGGGACAATGGAGCAAGTACAGTCGCGACGAGGAGGGACAAGAAGAAAGAAGTTGTGCACACGCGTGAAGTCATCCGTACGTGTGCTTACGGAAGACAGAAGAAAGGCAATTTACACGAATCTCTTTCTCTTTGTGACTCTTTATTTCTTGACTTCCGATCTTTTATTTCGGCAGCGTACAATCTTCCCGCATGACGACATATGGATCTTGCATTCATTGCTCTCGTTTCTCTTTCTTCCAGTCGTACATTGCCCACCTAGAGGCACAATCGGAAAACAAACAAACAAATGCGAATTAACGATATCAATCGCCATCCGCGATTGTCCACTGCGACCTTCGATGTCTCTTCTTTTTTGTTTCCACGACAACAATCTTCCCGCATTCCCGGAGTCTCCGTTGCACCCTACTTTTATTCTCTTTTATCCTCTGCCCCTCTTTTACGCCACCTTCGTTCGTCTCCACCCCTCCGCATCATACCCTCCCCATTGTCTTGCCATTGGCCGGGAGGCTCGGTGACATTATTAGAAGCCAGTCTCACGTAACGATCCGTGAATACAGGATTAGCCTCGTGAATCGTGCACGATATTCGTTAAAGTAGCTATTAATTCCATCCCCCGATTCTAGTCGACTGACCTCACCCCTGCTGTCTACACGGTTGGGCAGGATCATAACCAATGAACGCAGACGACAGGGTAAGAAGGATAGGGTGGTGAAAAGAGTCACACGGGGACGCGAGAATACCGAGTAATAAAATGAAACATTTCTGGAATAATTAAAACTTTGTTCTTTGAGTACCTTAATCTAATATTAATACACAAATCATCAGCGATCGTAAGCCACGCGTGCCATTTATGCTTGTTACCAAATCTACTGCTTATCAAATTCACCGATGCTTGTTCCACGTTGACTTAATCTGTCGGAGTTTTTAAAGAAGATTTTACATAAATAAGAGCAGCTACTCGGTTACTTCGATCCATCCGACGACTCTCATCACCGTTGAAGGTTCTAACCAGCGGACGACCTTGACTGACCCGTGATTCTCCAGGAAATTGGAGAACGGCCGACGCGATTACGACTCGTCGTGAACGTTGGACGTGGGACATGTGGAGCGCGCAACAGGCACTCCCTACTCCTTTGCACAGTGGCCTCCGATTGCCCTCGTTCTGCTTCTCCACCCCCTGCGACCCCTCGGCCTCGCCATCTACCCCCGCCATCCGTTCAATGATACGTCCCTGTCGTGTTTACGGGCATCGCCGACGAGATATGACTGCTACCTGTTTACCGGTGGCTAGTTAATTCACGAAACGCAGTTTAGACAATGGCGGGCTACCCCGCGCATTATTGCGCTCACCCTACCCCACGTCCTTTGTGGCGCGTGCCGTGGAATTTGGAATTATGTTACATAATGTGGTAGCCGAGCGAGCAAGCGCACGCGCGCGCGTGAATCGGCGTGTGTTCGCAGTACCTCGTGGTAATGGGCGGGGTCGTTAGTTTCGTTTGATCGCACCGTACGATTTTACAAATTAAAAATTACCCGCTATTCGGATGCTGCGTTAATTATTACGTCGGCGTGTTCGCAGCCGATTGTCGTGGTGCACAACGAGACACGAGTAAAATGTTGAGCTGATTACGAGAGCTCGGAGGATTAATCGATTCGTACCTACGATATCGGAATTTTGAATTTTGCTCGCGATTGAAATCGGTGATATGCGTATCTCTCGGTAGTATTGCGTAATGTAACAGTGTCTCGTTCTTTTTACGCTGGAGCAAGGGGCATTTATTTTTCGTGCGTCGGTTCTGATTACTTTATCTATCTTTGTCCTATCTTCTTACGGTCATCTTACCTACCGTGACCTGAACTGCGGCGACGATGGGAAGGTAAAAGGGAAACAAAAAGCTTAAATACTGGCGAGGAACCGTGGAAGAAGGGTGATAGTCCGGGGCGAATGGGTCGTCGCGCACTCGGAAGGAGAGAAGTACAAAATGTTGAGGGGTGGAAAAAATGAACGTCTCTCCCCTTCTGTGTAACTGGATAAGCCGAAGGTTTGTCGCTAGCCCAGGTTTTCAGTTACTTTTTTACTCCCGCATAGCGGACCCTCCTGTGCGAAACGTCGACACGACGGCGACGGTGAAGGGATGATGTATGCGTCGCGTGATTTATTTCGCCAGTAAGAGAGATACGCTGGGAGGGGGTAAGCGTCGCGACAGACTTTTGCGCAAGGGGTGACGAGGCTCGCGGTTAAAGAGTTCGGGGTCGACGATAATGGAGATCCGGACATTTCTCTTCGCCGGTAAATACAAATCCCTCGAAATCGTTCTTCCTCGTACCTCAACGATACTAGTTCGATTATACTCTCATTCGCGAATTCATTTTCCAAATATTTTATGTTAACTTTGATCTTCCGACTTATGCTGTTTTTCCAAATCGATTCTTATATTACCTCAAAGCTTGACTTCCAGCTTATTCTGCTTGACACTTTGGAGGCACAGCAGGGTTTACAATATCGTTTACGCGTTTTTAGTAAGATTCACGGCGTCGGGTGAATATAGAAAAATATATGGACGCACAAGAGGGATAGCGGGCAAACGCAAAGAAGTGATGCAGGATGTGTTCTGCCTTTTCACTTTTTTAGTATTTGTTCTCGTGCATTAAGGATACGCGAGACGCGATCGTAAAAGTGCTCGTCAGTACGTCCGCCTAAGGGTGAGTCCTCTCCCCAAAAATTGAAAGAGTATGGAGAGGGTTGGCGGACGGGACGGAGCAGAATCTCGAAAATAACCCCACTTCCGGGCCACACACGCTTCCATTACAGAAAGCGTGGATCTTGGTCACGAAGTGGTGCATATGATTCTCGTAAAAGGGATTGTGCAGGGGGTGCAAGAGGGTGCACGATGGCTTTGACAAGACGGAGGGTTGTAATGGTATCCAAGCTGAGGTCGTGTCCAAATTTCAATTTATGTCTCGCAGATCGTCGCTTTTCCTACAAAAATCTCAATTTCCGATTCTACTTCCCGTTACTTATACTTCTTACTTTCGAATTCGCTACGTCTCTTCGTTAAATCGAAAATAAACCAAACCTTGCAAATTCACCTGAAACAACAAAGGAGTAAACACTCGAGTAAGTTCATTATTAAAACTCAATCAAGTATCGGCTCGGTTCATTCTCTACCCAAGATTCTATTATTGCATTGTAGGTGATATATTGTCAATTACAGATTCAATTCACATGTCTATAAATAAGTAAAACTTTCATCTCTCGAGTTCTATATCGAGCTTCTCATTTCAAGAACGAATCAGCGTGTCGAGAACTTTTTGATCGAAAAGGCGAGTGGACGCGAGCTCGCGATAGGCGCGGCTAAAGGTCGACCAGAAGAACCGATGCGTACGGAAACGCGAAACGACGAAGTGGAAGAGGAGGAAGAAAAGGTGGAGGCACGAGGGCGGCAACTGGGAGATTGGTCGGGACGGAAAGTCCGTGGACGAAAGCTCACCACTTTTTTTCTCCATTTTTGACGTAATTTTCAGGGCGTCACCGAGCGCATAATTAGCATAAGAATAATGGCTCGCTGGGCGTTCTTAATCAAACTTTTTAAATAGGATCCTTCCTCTGTACACTCTCTCTCTCTTTCTCGCACACACACTCTTTCTCATTCTCGCTCTCTAGTTCAGAACGGCATGCGACGGTCCGCAGGCACCCAACCTGCAGTTGGGATTTTTAATGCGAAATGCTAATCAACCGGTACATCGGCGCCTTATCCAGCCCGCCCGCCATTCGTGGAACGAAGGGATATGCCCCTCTAGCCCCGGTACTCACCGGTTTCGCCACCCTCCGCGGCTCGCCTGCAACTGAAAACTGCAAATTAATGTAAATCCCGCGGAAATTCGAATTTCTACGGGAAATGGTTGCTCGAGTGGGCGCTCGCATACGCCCAACGTGCATGGATAATCTTGGTGCCAATACGACATATTATTAAGATGCGTAGGTGTAGGTAGTCAAATTCATTTTTACGCATTATTTTCCGCATCTTTATCCAACTCACTCGTGTCTACTGCTTGTGAAACAATGTATTCTATATGACCCAGATCTATTCTATTCTACTGAATTCTCGTGTACACAATGCTCCCGTAATGAGAACTCGACCGCAAAGCCACCCTTGCGAGGTAAATTAAAACCACAAAAAAGCGGCTAATCCCGTGACGCAACGCAATGCGGGGTCCAAGCTTTGCGCTCAACTCGTTCGTTCGTCGTATGAATAATGACGCACGTACATACGAGCGAGAGCGGAGAGGGGGGCCAGAACGAAGCACAGCGTTATGGTATAATTCGATTGTCATTCGATTCGCCACGCTTTGCTTCTCCGCTCCCTCCGTCTCGTTCCTTCATCCTCTCATCCACCGTTTCGTCGAATATTGCGCTTTATCCTATCCAACCCTCGTTCCACGGCAGCCTCCCACTTCTACTCCCTCCGCCGTTCTTCGTCTACGCAACCCTCGGCCGAAAGTCAACGAGCGTGGAACAACCCTTTGCCGGCTTTTCGAATTTCGGTTGGATCGCGAAAGTGTTGGTCTTCGCGCGTTTCCAAGGATCTTCAGGATTTGAAATTGATAAAAAAGAAAAAAGAAAGTGGAAATGGAGAGGAGATAAGCGCGAGAAGGTCAAGAATAATGAGAAGAAGAAACGATGGGCTCACGGATTTTCAGTTAATGCTTAAGTGTATAGGCTCGTTTGGGAATCATGGATCACCACCTTCCTTATTTTTTTATTTTGTTTGGCTTTTATCTCTCGTCAGTGCGTCTTTCTTCTTTTCCTTTCTTTGCGCCTCTCGTGGACACATTCTACAATTGTCCGCAGGCCTCGCGCGCAGAATCTCGCCATCACCCTTCGGTGGGATGGCTCGTGCGTTACCTTTCGCGAATTTCGAGGGAAATTGTACGAGCGCGTGGCCCCACCCTCCTCGAAAAACTTGCGAACAATGGAGAGGTGAATAGGGATGGTGGGAGGGACGTGACGGTGGGCGCCGAGCGCGTGTAAAATGTAACGTAGCAAATGTTGTTACACCGCAGAACCCCGGTGTTTTTGTTGCGATGTACTCGAGCTTTGGATTGCCGCGAAATGGGCTTTCGCTTTTCGACGTGCAGGAGTAGTAGGGGCAAATGTGATAAAGGCTGCTTGTTTTGCGAGCTTGTCGCAATTTTCTCGAAGTCCTAGCAAATTTTGCAGAGAAGGTTGCAAAGCTGAATCGCCCTAGTCGAAACGGAAAGAAATTTTTGCTGGTTTTCTCTGGTGGTCTTTAGTCTCTTCAGAGGACCGATCAAGATTACGCCTTTGTGCTGCCCTTCACTTCTCTTTGTATCTCCCTTTTTCCCGTATTCGTCATTTTGCAAACGTCGAAAATCGTGTTACGAGAATTCAGCTGCGAATTGAAATTCAGTTGGAATTTTGACTGGAGCTTTGCAACATACCAGACCGTGACGATTGGTTGAAATTTCTTATCTCGGGGCTTTGCAATATGTCGGCAAAACGCATTTACCGAAGATAAAGCCCCGCGCCCTTGCTTTGTCCAAATATTCATTGTACCTGTAATGATAATTATCATTTGCCCGACTGACTATTTCTATGTCGCTATTCCAGAAATATTTCCATCCTGGCGACAACCTCTCTCTGTAATATCCTTCTCGCATGCTACGGCAAAAGGTTCCTCCACCATTCGACGGAACGTATTTTCAATTACCTGTCTATAATTTCACGATCATTTTGCAACTTTTCTCCACTGACGCATGCCACCTCCTCCTTTC
Organism: Tiphia femorata; assembly: GCA_944319695.1. Lineage (NCBI taxonomy): Eukaryota > Metazoa > Arthropoda > Insecta > Hymenoptera > Tiphiidae > Tiphia > Tiphia femorata. The sequence continues at coordinate 11,735,668 of OX090896.1, read as the reverse complement.
CAATCTCATCATTAACTCTGATAATACCGTAGTCGGTATATTTTAAGCAAAGCATATGACATCGCCGTCGACTATGGTCGCAACGAAAATGCGTTCTCTTGTTGTAACAAGGAGAACGCAGTAACGGGAGAGGAAGGAGGAGGTGCGAGGATGTGCGGATGTAACGGAGAAGGAGCAAGGTGGAGATCGAAGAAGACGACGCGTCGTCGTCGCCGTGGTCGTCGTTACACGACGGAATACCATTATACGGATAATGGGCCGGCAATTAGCTCGGTGGCGTGCATAAATCTTCGCGTGAAAGGACAGGATGCCTGGTATTTAAATAAATAAGTAGCCTCATTGTCCGGCCCCGCGAGCGTCATCGGGTCACGGTGGAAGCGTGAAGGTGGAAGAAAAAATGCTAATCAGTCCGAAAACTGTGGAGAGGCGACGCGTTGGGCCGACCTCCTAGCGGACGATGCGGTGGACGTGTGTGACCGATGCGGTTACGTCGACGGAGGTATGGAAAGAGAGAAGAGAGGAGAACGCGGTTCGACGGAAAGAGGAAGGAATCCTGACGGAGTTCTTTCAAAAGGGATACAGAGTGGAGAGAAAGAAAATGAGAGGGAGATAGAGAGAGAGAGCGAGTTGGTGAAGAGAGACAAGAAGTGTCACTACGACAATTTAAGGGACGCGTTCTCATCGACGGTAAGCGAGAGAGAAAGTTGCGATAATTTATTTTTCTTCTTTTTTTTCAACGTGGCTGTAAGGCCACGAAGGGAAGCAAGTGGACGAATTAAAATTCTCCTTTGGGCGCTATAACGAGGGCAAATTTCACGCGAAAGCTCCTCGCGGTGGAACTCGGACAGACTGCCCGGACATTCGGCCCTTGCCCCCTGAGGGTCGCCGCGTCCGACTTTGGATTTTTGACTTTTCCGAGAGACACGGCATAGCGAAGTGGTCGCATTATTCGTATGCATTTTTTCTCTCTGCTATGCCGTGCTCGTACTCGCGCGGATCATGCATTATTAATGGCGACCGAAGCGAACCGAAGGTCCTTCAGTCGTTCGACGACGCACGACGAATCGGGCAGAAAGGAAATTTCGGATTATGCGAGCGTCTCGTCCTTTTTTCTCTCTCCTTCTCTTGCCTATGAGCACAGTTTCGATTTCTCGCCGAGAGTTGCCCGCGAGAGGATTCGGCCTGATCTACATGGGCATAATCAGAAACGTGCGACACTCGTCTGTTCAACTGAAGTCCGTGACGTGGAATTCGGTCGAAGCAGGTTGCAAATGAGGAACGTCTGAGTTTCGAAGTGGCACCTGAAATTCTGTCGCTTGGTTCGCTTCTTTCTTGTAAAAAATTCGGTGACATTATTTCGTCTGGGACGAAAGAGGAAAAAATGCAGAGCGGAGAGGAAACGTGCGCGAGACGAAGAAAATGAAATGTCCGCGACGAGAAGTATGGCTAAAAGAAAAAGAAAGTTAGCCAACCGCATTGGACGCGTGGCTACACATCGTCCACCCTTGACGAGTGCGTAAGGGAGAAGAGGGCGCGAGGAGGTGGTTGTCTCGTTCGTCGAACTACCCTGGTGCCACCCCTTGGTCGAGGATCGTCGACGCATCGCGACGCAGTCGACGGTGGATGGCTCGGTGGGGGAGGGTGAACGTTGAAGCGCGGTGTGCAATCTATCGAAAGATATTCATGGGGCTGGCCCTACCGGGGCCCGTGGCTCACGTCCACCCCATCGGCCATAACCGTCGGCGTCACCGAATGTCTTATTGATTGCACCCCCCGCGAGGAGAGACGGACGCAAGGGTGGCTGCGGGGATGGTGGTGAGAGAGGGTGAGAAGCGGAAAAACAGAGAGGCAGAAAGAGAGTGAGTGACGGCGAGGACGGGGGTTTTGCGAGGAGGGTCGCTTGCTCGGTCGGCCCGTGGGTGGCTAGGATGGTCGGAGGGTGGGAGGAGGAAGGGTGAATCCATGCAGCATCCCTTCCAGTTGTGCATGTTACGCGTCCAAGCTGGAAGGGTGGGTGAGACAGCCCGGAAGCGAGGAATATGCGTTTTGGATCGCCGCCGGATGTCCATAGGGGTGGTAGTCGTCGTAGTCGTCCTTGTCGTTGTTGTTGTTGCTTGTTTGTTGTTAGCGTCGGGTTGGCTTCAAGCTCACTTCAACGCCCGCGCGGTCCGCAATCCACAGGACTGGAATCTGCTTACGATGCTTGGGTATGAGATGCAGATTTTATGCGAAAGAATACCCGTGAAGAAGGAATTTCTCACTTGAGAACTATTCGCGAGAATAAATTTGCGCGTACGTTTCGCGTATTATGATTTGAGAAAATTTAATGCGCGCCAATCAAGCTACTCGCTAGAATAATTAAAGGGTACTACTACTCGTGATTTATGGGAGCAAGACCGTTGCAGATTCTTTCTTCGATTAATTTCACGTTTCGTACCTAGAAGACACCCTGGCGAAGAGAAGGAGTGGAATACAATTTTTAGACCTTCTCGTCGAGTCGGGTGGATCAACCTCGAACTTCATCGCGTTCGGTCCCTTTCACTCCTCGATCGCATCCACCCTTTCCACGTCGTTTGACATCTCTACCACCCTTATTGGGAATCCGAATTCAGCATTTGCTTCTTTCATTTATCAGGATTGTCGAGCTTGACCGACGGTTCGCTCTCGACAATCTCTCTAAGTCGAACCTTTCGTTCCGTTCCATCCCCACCCATTTCATTTCCCTTTTTCCTTCCCCTCTCCTCTCTCCTTCTCCTCTTTCCAAATCTCCACGTTCTATCCATCATTCCGGATTCACGAGGGAATAAGCTTAGCGTTCGGTCCTCAAACATCACTTTATAATTTACATTCGTTCTCTATAGGAATGACGGGCATGGAGATCCTCAGTTATCTTCCCACCGCGAGAAGCTTAACGTTACACCGCGCTGTCGAGCGATTGCATTTCGAGAGTGTGCGGGGCTTAGGAACAATCATTGGAATTCGTCCTTTTGTCCGGCGGTTCTATGCGTACAGAATTTCGGAGTAAATTCATTATATCACACGAATCTTTTTTATAGAAGTAACAGAAACTGAAATGAAGAGACACGAGTGACGTGGCCGATCTATCGTTAAAGCGCAATGGAAATGTCCGCGAATGGATCTGTCGCGATAATTGCAGCGAGGCCACAAGGTCGAAGGAAACAATCCGACGTAGGTATGTTCTAATCGCAGCTGTAGGCGCGCATCGGCGACACCGGAGAAATCCACGCGCCCGCGCCGGATCGTGTCCGAGGCAAAAGCGTGGAAGAGAGAAAGGAGAGAAGTGGATGGCGAGAAAGAGAGAGGCACCCCGGTGCTGGAACAATGGCGGCGCAGCGTGTAATTTTATATATCGGTGACACGGTCAGGTTATTGAATCAACGCTTTTGTGGGCATACCATGATCGCGGCGATGCGAGAGCGAGAGAAGGAAAGAGAGTGCCTGGAGCAGTAGGACGATACTGGTAGAGAGCCCTGGGACCGTGACTGTACGAGAGACGACCATGGCATTCAATGTACTCACGCCGCGCCTCATTGTGCCCCACTTGACTTTGTTGTCGGGGCCCTTTTGTGCCTCCATTTTCTCGCGCTCTATTCCTCTCCCCCCTCTTTCTCCCCACTCTTCCACTCTCATTCTCTCTCTTTCACTCAAATTCACTCTCAGTTTCTCTTTCTCTCGCGATCGGCCTCTCACACGCGACGCGATACTTTCTCTCGCGTTCGCCGTTCTCCATCTCTTTTACTCGCGTCCATCGTCTCCGCTCTGACCCTTGTTCTCCTCTCTCACGCCTTGTCTTTCTGCTTCCCTCCTTCACTATAGTCCACTCCTTCTTTCCTTCTCTTCGATTTCCTCTATTCCCTCTTATTCTTCTTTCGCGTCACCCTTGCCCGGCCACACAGTTCTCTCTTTGTCCTCTTAATTATTCGTTTTGTACGCGCTAACTGCCGCGAGATTTCTCGAACCGGCGACCCTCCCTGGAAGCCGAAGGAATTGACGAGCGAAAGGGAGCGGGTGGGAAAGGGGTTGCGATCATTGAGAATCGGACGGAGGGATGCGACAATCGTATTTTGTTTTCTCGTTAAGCGTCGCATTGGGGTAGTCTCGTTGGGAGGCCCGACGTTCTTTTCTCTGCCTGGATTACGCTCGCCGGTAGTGTGGTCGGCTGCAGTGGAATGCCACGAGCATTCTTCCCGTCGGAGAACCTTTTCATTCAAGGAGTAAACTTCGTGCGAATAATTTATACACGATGTCTTTTATCCGAGACAATCCAAAATTGAAAGATTCCTTCGTCGAAAGAGAGTAAATATTACTTTACTAAAATTAAGAACAAAGTACAGAGAATGGAACGATTAACGATCTAAGAAAATCGCTGACCAATTCCATCCTACTTTCATCATCTATTTTGACATCGTCGAAGCACCACGTACTCCAACCCCAAAAGAATATAATCCCGGGAATAAGAAAGGCGTGGTGGATTCGCGTCCCGTCATCGACAGAAATCGTTGCGGTCTTGGTCGCACACGCGCGTCCACACTTTGTGGATGACCTTAGGACGAGGGGTGACAGGGATAGAAAGCGTCGCACCCAAGCGATCTTCCCTCTCCCTTGGCAGACTCGCCCCATATAACCGCATTGCTAATCCGACGCATAGTTTATACGTCATTAAACCTCGCTCGCCAAGGAGGGTCCTGCAGCGAGGGGATCGGTGAGGGGGTGGTTTTGCGAGGGAGGAATGGTGGCACGCGCGGAATCCGCGGACGTCACGACGTATATTGCCGCCTCCGGCGTTGGTGCGTCGCTTCTTCCGTGAGTAAAAGGCGACACGGGGCTGCCTGCGAGTATACGATGGTGATGGTGGTGGTACGTAGCGGAGGATAGGGGTGTCGGTGACGGCGATGGTCAGGCAACATAACCACCCCTGGGAGAGAGGCTGTCACGTCGAATCATCCCCTGGAGATGTGACAGCGGCCGACTACGGATAAGGAGGGGGTGACGTCGATCGGCGCTCGACCCCGAAATCGAGATTAAATGTCCGTCCACCCTCGGGCCACCCCCAGTTACCCAACCCCCGCTCTTCTTCCCGCGACGTTCCTTTCTCCGAGACATTCCTTCCTCCGCGTATTCTCCGAGAAATCTTCTCTCGGTAGAGGAGATCGGGACGGTTAAAAGTTACGACTTATTTTTATAGCAGAAATATTCTCCTGGACCATTAGTCTTTTTCTGCGAGCGTAAAGCAATCGATGCGGAATTCATAGCGATACCACCGACGGCTGCGAATCTTTCGTTTTAATGTTTCCACGTTGCGGTATTCTCGATAAGATGTTCCGAAGTTACGATCGTTTCGGGTGGTGAGAATTGGGGAAGTATCTCGGCGAATATAAATCGTTGTAACGTGAAGGGATGAAATTAATTGCATGGTTAAATGTGTGTTTAAAGGTAAATTTATGTATTGGTTTAGATACGGATTACAGTTTAAGTGCGTGTACTTGTTCACTACATTCAGTATATAGTTACTTATCAGCTCGTGATCCATCTCAGCACATCTTAGAACAAATTTACAGGGCTAATTCCATCTGTGCGCCCTGCACAATTTTACCGATCTCCACAATTTAACAGACACTTTTCGCAGAATTCACGCAAGCATCTCGATACACGAGCGTTCCCCGTCTCTGAAGAACACTAGAAATGTAAGAGTTCGTGGAGGTGGGGCAGGAAGAAGAATGACGAAGTTTCGCTGTATCTATGGCCGTGAAAGGAGAAAGACGGTAGGCAGGCGGACCGAGGGTGGTTGAGCAACTGTACGAGGGATGAGAACTCGAGGAACGTAGTGGAGGTAGAGAAGGAGGAGAAGACAGCGAAGGAGGAGAAGGAGGTGGCGATGGAGGAAGAAGCGAGGGAGGGAGGGGTAGATGAGCGAGGAAGACCGTGCAAAGGGCATCATTCTAATTGCCCCGGACTTCCTTTCATCCCCTTTGTGCGACCCTCGGGTGCGCTTCCTCATCTACCCTCTTCCTTGCCCTGGTCCTCCCCATTCCATCCCTCCACCCCTTCTCACCCTCACGGTCGTTCGCTCGCCCGCTTTTCCCTCATCCGGGGGCGCCTCTAAGTCATTTCTGCGATTAATTTTTCCTTCCAATTTGCACGCGGCAGTAATTAAGGGGCTGGGGGTGCAGTACATCATCCGACGTTTCGGCGATGCTCGAGCTCTCCTCCTTCCTTCGTCTCAGAAAGGGGGTTGCTTGCTTGCTTTCGGTACTCGTGGCACGGGCTCCTTCGAAACAATGGCGGAATGCCTCGACCGAAACGCCACGGATCGAATTTCGATGCGAGGCATGTCCATGAAAGATTCGAGATTCACGAATAAAACGTGGTCTCGACGTAGCTCTTCTTCCAAAGAACTTTATTGTTGCTTCTCGATCGTACGTTAGAGTGTTATTCGTTCGGGAAAGGGCGAATAATTCTTATTTCTTACGCGAGAATTCTTCGTTCGTGCTCGAAACCAAATATTCGCTGGAAAGACGATGGAAAGAAGGTAAGATACGTCAGGAAGGCATAACCACTCGCTACGATCGCGGGTCTTGGGCGCGGAGGATCTACCTATGATGTATGTTGACTATCGCGCGCTGACAGTTTAGGAATTCTGAAATGCGCGGATGAATGTGATCCTACGGTGAGAGGAGGCGGCCCTTCGAGGTGTTTAATAACGATAATGCCCGAGATAGGGTGGCGGTGAGGGTGACGCGGAAAACGTCGGAGGACGAAAGAGGGTGGCGAGAGGGTGGTAGAGAGAAACGGAAGGAGGGAAACGCGGGTCGGGACTTCGTTTCATTCACGGGTTCGCTCGTTCGTGCTCAGTTCTTCCCCGTGAATGCACTGAATGCCTTTCTGTACTCCTGGCTCGTGCCTGCACCCTTTCCACCTCCTCTACCTCCTCCTCACGGCGCTCGCTTCCTCGTCCTCATCCTCATCCTCATCCTCCGCGTCTCTTTGTTGCCTCCTTTCTCCCCCACCCGCGACTTTCGTGCCACGTGCATGAATTTCGTATGCCTCGACGTGTGCGAGTCGCGGTTATCGCGTGCCCATTTCTCCTCGCAATTCTGAAAAAGGTCCGAACCGGAAGTATCGTCGGTGCGCTCCCTCTCGGTTGGTTGAAATCGTTGGCTGCGATAACCAGTCGTCCGCAATTTCTGGCCCTGCGAATTAACGGAATGATTAAGTCGGTCCGCTCGCGGTGAGACTCGGTGAATGCGTCTATCTCGTGACTTCGCGGATGATGCAGGATGCACGAATAATGGCAATGGGCTAGATAAGGGGGGAAGCTTCCGTTGGAAGAAGCAGATCGCGATTGCTTAGAAACTGATAAATACGTACGAACAGACGCGATACACGGAACACGAATAAAGAGCCTACCAATGTGTCGGAGTAATTAACTGTCTCCTAGATCGAAAGAATCGAATCTATAAAATAAAACACGATCTCGCACGGTAAGTAAGCTACTTATTCTTGCAGACCTCGTCGAGCGTTGGGACGTTCATTGACCGACAGGAGAAGCAAGGGAACAAAAGTGAAAAAAGCAAGGAACGACGTGGGTCTGAAATGAAAGGTCGAATGCGGATTCGAGAGGGTGGTGAGACTGATTTTCCCATGTGTTCGCCGATAGTGCGTCTGTCTAGTTTCTCCATTCGTCGTTTCGCCCGTTCCTCGACCTCGCGCTCGCACATTCGTTCGCTCGTCTGGCCGACTGACTGGGCAGTTGGCTGGTCCGCTTGGCAGACAGACTGGCTGGCCTGAGCGTGCCGTTGCATCGAAACATGTAAGTCCAGGAGGGCAATAATGGGTCCCACAATGCTACGCGAAGCTTTTCAGGGCCTCCTCTTACGAGGCAGGGAGACGGGGGTTGGAGGATGGTGGAAGCGCGCAGAGAAGCTCCGCCGGAAGGATAGTTTAGAGAACAGGGTGGAGGAGGAGCGAAACGGGCGGTGAAGATAGGGTGGCGACGGATCGGGAGGAGGGTGGTTGGTGCCACGGTACCACCGCCGCCGACGAGGCTTCGCAAGAGAGAGGCGGTGGCAGGCGGGAGCTGGAAACGAGGTAACTCATCAACTAATGGCCCGCACCGGAACTGAACTCTACCTACCTTCGCGTACGGACGCTCTCGACTACGTCGTCGGGTCGCGCGCACGCACTCGCGTGTGGGTACACGGGTGTTTGTGTGTGGAGTACGATGGGCGCGGAGACCATTGGAGCGAGCGAACCATTTGGCGCGCCTGTGTGCGAGCACGTGTAAGGACGCGCGTTCCGAACACAGAGCCTCGCGTGTTTCGTTGCTTCGTTCGTGGCGCGCGCGATGTCTACCAATCTGGGTTACAGCCAGGCACCGACGTTGCTACTTCATTTCAGATATTTAGCATTATTACCAGCTTCGCGACGTCGTCGACGTTGCATCGTCTCGTCTGAGCACATCGCCCCCACCTCTCCCCTTCGATGCCTTCCCACGTTTCCTGTGCCAACCGCGTTCTCCTGCCAGCCGTGTCGCCTCGCGCGGAAGAACCACGCCGATGACCTTCTTACGAGGACCTGTGAACGTGTTTTTCTCTAAGTTCGCCCGTAGTCTTAAGTGAATGTCGAAATTGATGACGATCGATTTATGATTATAAACTAAGATACTTCAGCCAGGTTACTTTAAAGAATATTATATTAAAATGATTCTTGGCCAAATCGGGTCGTTCGTCTTCGAGGACTGAGAAAGGGGTGCGACGATCGAACAGTGGAGGTTGAGTCGGAAGGAAGGATTCACATAAACCTACCCCCGCCTCCGTAACTTTCTGCCTCCAGCTTTGGCCTTCTCTCTCCCTGCGCCGAAACCACCCTATGAGCGGACCATGAATATTGATCAGGCACGTTTCACGCACGCTGCCATACTCGCCCGCACGCATCGCGTTCTTCCGCCAGGACTTTCTCTCTCTATTTCCCTCTTCCCTGTTCCCCTCTCTTTTTCCATCATTTTCTATCATTCTCGGCTCCTCTCATCTGTCCACCCCAGCGTAGACAGCCGACCAAGTGAAGCACCGCTCTCCATTTACGTTCGACTTTATCTTGACGTCATCTAGTTATGCCAGGCACGATCCACTCGCAGGATCATTGCGCGCCATCACTCCCCTCGATCGTCTTGATCTTATTTTATCTTCACCTCGTGCTCCCCAATTTTCAATGTGGCACGCGATTTCTAAGAAGGCTTTTCTCCTTCGAACGTATCGTCGTTTTCTGAAATTTGTAAAAGTCCTGTACGGTACTTGAGAAGTGCAGATCACAAAGCGTGTATCATCATTATACCCCTGAAGCTTCTTCTTTTCCAGCGTATCTTTCTGCGGCCTGGAAAAATGTTGAACCGACGGAAAGCGTTGGACGAGGTCACATAAAGAGCGTAACCGTGGAAATGGAACTTCCGACAAATTTAACTCAAATCCTCGTTACGCTTCACACGGATTTATTTACATACGGACCCGCCACACCGTTAATTTTAATTTCGACGCAGCAAGGAATAACGTCGAAAGGGATGAGTTTATTTTTCAACGCTTCCTCTTGACGCAGGTTTCATTGATCACCGTGGAAGATGTAAATTCATGTTGCAGCTCACAAAGGCAATTAAGAGACCGTTCGTTATCTGTTTTCCTTCGAGAATTGAACTTAATGAGCGGGGGTCTCTGGTTATTAATTACCATTAATAGAGAATATTGTCGACAAAGATTTTCAAATTTGCAAGGGTAATAGTTTTATCTGTTAGCAGGGACGAATAAAGACCATCGACAATTCTTTTGCTTCAATTCGCGTCGTCCGATCGAAGATCACGGCAACCCTTTCTTTCGAGCGTCCAAGGGTACTTTCGAGAGTGGCGAGACGAGGAGTTTTTAAAGCCCCCCGTTACCATGGTAACAATGGTAGGCCGTTATTAATCCCTGGCGAGAATATGGGAGGGGCAGAAGGGAAGGGCCTCGAGTAGAAGGAGGAGGAGGTAGAGAGAAAGAAGACGCGAAAAGGATGACGGAAGAGCGTAAAAGAGACCGAAAGTGAGGGAAAGGATATTCCGCCTGACTCCTCCTCATCTTCTGACCGTCCCTCGTTTTCTGACCTATCCTCCGGTTTCAGCGTCTCGGTCTCCATATTGGTCTTTTTCTGTCTGAAGAATGGAAGACCAAAGAGCAAGAGGAAAAGTAGAAGTGTATAAAGATAAACGGACGAAGGATAAGGATGAGACGGAAATGCGAGAGAAGTAAGAATACAGATGGAAAGAGAAGTGCGTGAAGTGAACTAGAAGGTGAGAGGAAGAGAAGGCTACAAATGCGAACCACGGAGAGTAAAGAGAGAGAGAGAAAGAGACAGGAGGAGAGATAAGTGAGAAAGAGAGAAACAGAGAAGGATGGAGAAGCAGACGAACATTGTGCATATTAGTAGAAGGCCACGTCACCGTGCTACCATCACTCACTTCTCTCCTCTCCGTCTCTACTCGCTACCAATTTCTCTCAACCGCAAACTTCACCTACCTCACTCATACCCCTCCCCGCCATAGAAATTCTCCAATCGTACTCCTCCCTCCTGCTAGAATCCCGACTTAATCTCGTAGAAGCATTTCACGCAGAACTCCATCTTCCGATGCGATAAGAGGAGGGAGACGTGAGCCGAGGAAATCATTCAATTGGAATTTTGCGAGGAAAGAATATATCTATCTCGCGTAGAATTCCCAGATCTCGAAGCGCGAGAATGGGTAGAAACCACGGGAAATCATTTTTACGTGTGCCTTCGATAACAGAAGAATCTTCTAAAGATATATTCGATATTCGCACGTACACGCGTATATGCGCGACATGCACGTGTAAGTGAAAGAGCAGGGACAGCGGGCAGCTTGGCGGAAAATACGGAAGAGGGCCGGTCCCCTCTACGCCGAGCACACAGGGTGAGAAAGCTACGGGGTATCTCCTCAAATATTCATGACGCGTGTAGGCGGGTGCGCGCGCGCCTGCAAGTTTCTCTCCCCTCGGCCTTCTCTTCTCTTCTTCCCGCTCTCGCAGCCCGCCGTGTATCGCGCCGTTTCCGGTATCGATGCTGCGCTGCCATTCGCCGTTGCTGCGACGGGCGCGCCAGCGGAGAAGATCGCTCGAGACGAGCTTTGTTTTCGAAGCGGCGCGCGTGTATGTGAAAGGGGGAAGATTGTGGGAGAAAGGAAGAGGAGGAGAGCGAAGAAAAGAGACAGTTGGGAGAGAGGGTGAAAACAGAGGTAGAGAGAAAAATGTGTGCGAGTAAAAATTACGCGCGCAGACCGCGTCGACCGCGGAGAGAAGAAGTAAGGTAGATACGCGAGAGAAGAGGAGCGTACCTGTCCGCGTGGCTAGCCAGATACGCAAGCCGACAAACGCAGTCAGTAGGAGAAATGAAATAACGCGACGCATACTGGGCGCGGAAGAGCGAGCTGCTAGTCGACGGGAGGGCAGAAAGAAGAGAGACGCAGGCAGAAATGAGAGAAGGCGGAAATACTCGCGCACACGCGTGCGTTTGTTTCGCATTCCTATGGTCAGAATCAGAAACGTGTTCGCATACACGCACTACCTTCGAAATGCACCGACGAGCGAATGCGTGTGGTCCAGACGGCGGGCAAGGCCGGCGGAGAGAGCGAAAAAGAGAGGTATAAGGAGGAGAGGAGCCGAGGGAGAAGCAAGAAATCAAAAGTCGAAGGTTTCGCGCCTCGTTATTCATCGACGTTCGGCTCCGGCTGTCAGGAGGGGCATTATTTACGGATTTTCGCAGCGAGAACCACCTATTAATTCGATGTTGGACGCGAGCCATGGGCGATGCACGCCTAAAGGCATCACTCCTCATCGGCCAACTAGTCGGAAGACAAACCGTCCGCCAAAGGACGAGGTCGATGTAGTCGATTTAGTGGCGAGTCGATCAAAGGGCTGATCTACGTTCAACGAAATAGAAATTCGAAAGATAAAATATTAGATCTCTAATGCACGCTCGAGACAATCTACTTTGACGCATTCGATTCACGATAACGTATCCGTAAGTTGATTTTAAATTGTACGAGTTCACAAGTGTACGTGTCTGCATTACGACTGGAGTCCGATATAATTCGTACGTGTCGGTCTTCGTGTTCGTCTCATCGAAAATTCCACACGGCACGATCCAACGAAGCTTCTACCTTCTCCGATTCGATGGCACGAAACAGCTTCCCTTTCCAGCGGCTTTTGCGAAGGCAGCAACACTTTCGAGACACGCTCGGCGTAATTTTCACAGGACGAAGTAACAGATGCGTTGAAGCAAAGTCGATGCAACGAGGGGGTGAACTTCGTCACGTAAACATTTCAAGGAGTGCAATTTCATTTTTTTTATCTCGTACATAAGGTGGATCGTAAAAGTTCGAACTCTCTCAAAGGCCCGCAGCCGATCCGTCATGAAAAATTTACAGGTTTCTTGAAGTCCAGAAGCAACTTCGGTTTCTCCGAGCTCAGTTTAACAGCAGATTCCATGGTAATTCTCCACTTTTGCAATTAAAAAAGCAAACTTCAATCCTTTCTTTCTACTCAGCTCCGTCAAACTCATTATTCTCACTAATAAACTTCTCCTTGTTTAATGAACGGTAAATCATCGAGCAAAAGTTCACCAACGAAATTCTCCCTTGTTTACCGAAGCTGGTAAGCAAGGTAGAAAGGTAGACCGTTTGCAAATGCGCAAGACGTACTTCGCGAGTAGGAGGAAGGGGTCGGTGGTGGAAAGAAGGAATGGGAAGGGAGATGAAGGACGAGGGGGTGAGAAGGAGCACTCTCGAGACGCGGCTCCGGAGTAACGTTGATCTAATAACGGACAAACGTCGCGCGAACCGCGTGCCGAACGGGATTTCATTTCCTCTCTTGTGGGAGGAGAAGAGGCGGAACGCGTTGAGGAAAGCGTGGAAGGTAGAAGAGGGAGAGCGAGAGGATAGAGAGAAGTAAGAGGAGGAAAGGATGGTGTTGGTGGAGCTGGAGACGGAAATGGACGGAGAGCGAGCGAGAGAGAGGAGGATGTGAAGAAGAGAGAGAGAGAGAGAGAGAGAGAGAGAGAGAGAGAAGAAGATCGATCCCTGCCAGTGGCACCGGCCGCCGTCTTTCGATACCGACGCCTCCGGCCAGTTGTCGAACAAAGCACCCCGACGCCGAGCGACACGGAAGGACTCGCCATGGAGACGTATAGACACTGACGGCCAACTCTATATGCACGATGAGATAAAAAATGGAGCGTGCGGAGAGTGACGCTCGTATCCTGACGTTAAACAGACGAAGAGGTTTCCTTATTTATTGAATTTTTTCTCTACATGACTTTTACGGTCCACGGTGATAATAGCGTCACGCTTGAGAGATAATCTCACTTGAGAAAAGAAAGCAATCTACATATTATAATTGTCTTTACACCGGAATCGTTTCATCCTCGTGATCTTCGCGAAAAAAGCGCGTGATTATGACTTTATGGCGTCAAATTAGCGCGCGCGCGTTTCACCTCGTTTCACGTCGCGTCAACGAACGTCCGAAAATCGATCGAACGTTTCCTCGTAAATTACGGCGCGACCTCCACGTGGGTTAATGGCACTCGTTAAGCTCCCATTGATCCATCGATGACGTCACAATGGAATTCCACGATATAATCGAAGGGACAACGCATTAGGATGATTCGTAACGGGGGCGGGAGGACTGTGGGGTGAAGAAGAGAGAGAGTGCATGGGTGAGAGAGTGCCAGCGGGTGTCACGGACGACCGAGGACGCCGGGCGTCGCACCGCCGGAAGTGCGTCTAATGCATCCGTCTGGGGGTCACGCGTCATCTCGCTTCCGGTGCGGCCATTACCTTTGGTAAAACGTTTCGCAGAAAGGGGGCGATCGTTCCTGTCTGTCGGCGGATCGTCCTCTGCGCACCTCGTTACGAAATCTCATCTGCACGCGAGTTTTTCAACGTGTTTTTGTTCGAGTACTCCGATAGTCTTCTTTGAAGCGAATAACGGAATTCTTTCGAACTTTAATTCGCGCAGTTTAATATACACCTAAAATCGAGCGTTAATTACTTTTATCGAATAAGCTCTGCCTTTGTTGTGCATTCAATTGTTTCTATCGGCGCACATCTAAAGGACAATTTTGTTCAATAAGCGTTAAATAGGGGAATGCAAATTTTCTCCTTTACCTTCGTCATTATAGTAGAACGATCCTTTCTATATTTCCGTCATCATGGAAAAGCGACCTGTTTCGAAAGCATTTCGACAATAACAAATTCGACAATGACCGATCAATTTTGCAATTTCACACAGTCTTGAGAAAGGACAATGCGTATTATTATACATACATTAAATCGCTCCACGCATTATTCTCGGTACGCGTTCATTCCGAATCTTTTATCTCGCTGTGAGAAGAATCGACACGGCCTCCATATTCAATTTCACTGGTCGGTAATCAAACGGCGATTTGTCTGACCTCCACTCACCTTGTTCGAAGAAGAATAAACAGAATCGATATTGCATTAAAAATTTCTCGACTTTCATTCGACATTTATTCCCGCGCTTGCAGTCCTTCCATTGTTTTCGGCACAAACGTTGCGTAATACAGAACAAAGGAGTATCCCTCGCTACCAAAGAATCAGACGAGATGTCGAGCGTGCATGCTCGTTCTCTCTGTTTTTCTTCCGTTCTGCTTTTTCTCTCTTTCTCTCTTCTTCACTCCCAATTCAGATATTCAATCGAACAAATTCAAATCCATTTTTAAAGCTCTGCCATCGGCGTCCACGCTCGGGTAACGCCCTTCCATTAGCAAGGATAACAAACAGGTCTGTTTATGTATTCCAAATGAGCGAAACAGGGGGAGAAATTAAAATTCATCGCCGCCACCTCCGCGCGCGGCCGCGTCCCATCATCCCCCTCGCGAGTATCGATTGGTTCTCTCGACCCTCGTTTGCTAAAATATAGTTTCGTTGATAGACGCGGTTGCCACCGCAACGTCACGGTCGCTCTCCGCTCCATCCACGTTCGTGGGGTCACTGCGTCGCGTTAAATTAAATATTAAATTGACAAATATCGCCAACACCTCGTGAACGTTAAATTCACGTGCCTGCGAATACGCGAGCGCTTTGAGCACTGCAAAACGTACTTCTTTCAGCGTATATCTTATGTTTCGTATTTCGATCCCCGACGCAATAAAAATGAGCACGGTAAAACTTACGCGCCGAGTGCAATCGAAATATTTTATCCGTATTCAAGAGAGTTTCTCAAAGTAAGAACAAAAAAGAGGCAGGAGAAGAAAGCAGCGTCCAAGTTGCGCCGTTAAAGAAGACTCCATGAATTCTACGTAGGAGGAATGGTGGTGACTGTGACGGAGCGAAGAAAAAAGGTCGACTCGATGGGAGCGGGCCAATGGGACAAGGGTCCCTTTACCTTACGAGATTGGTTGGCGCATTGTTTTAAGGGGAGCGCGACGCATGCGTCGTCGCGTGCGTGGGAGGACCGAGCGTCGCTCGCACGGCCCGTGAATGCGTCGTAGAATCTCAGCCCACTTGGATCCTGTAATCTTGAATCCACGCCTCGTGATCTCGTTCCATTGATATGCAGCAGCCATTCACGATTTCTCGTGCAAAAAATGATTAAGAACGTATTGGAATTTTTTCCTCGACCTGTAGATTTGATTCCAGCAAGGATCTTTCTCCGGCATTGAAATTAGCTTTCAAAGGAATTTCTAGTACTAGAGATTCCATTATGCAGAATAATATGTGTACTGTACGACGATACATTGCTTTATAAATCAGAATTAGTAATTCATTGAAAAATAAGAGGTTCGTCGGATTTATTATTACCGCAAATTAATGTCGATCATAAAACTCTGCCATCAGTTTTAGTACCATTGGCGCAAATTAATTGCCAATTAGTGGAAACGATAGGAAGCGACCTGTCATTGGATATTAAGAGAGCTTCTCATTTGTATATAATAATCTTCCTCCATTATAAATATGATGTCTTTACGTTTCTCTTCGGTTCGAGACTCGATATTTATCTCTGCGTCTTCTGCTTCCACTTGCTTTCTCCATCTCCTTTCTCTCTCTCCATACTTATCTATTTCGCATCGCCATAAGCTCCCTCAACCATCAGCAGATAAATCCATAATCGTACCCGGTTCTTCTCGAGGCTTAACGCCAGCAGCGATGCTTATTAGCAAATCTCCCGTTGTGAGAGCGAGGAAGGGGAAGCGAGAGCGTAAAGAGCCAGGGAGATTCTGGGCGCGCAAAAGAAACACGGGGTCTATCGAGCGAGAGAGAAAGTGAGAATGCACGAGACGGTAGAAGGAGAATGCCAAAGAAAAAGAAAAGAAGTAGAGGCGTAGGTGCGCCGAAGAAACAGAGAAGGGAGAAACACGAAGGATGAAGAAAGGCTGCGAGCGACGAGAAGAGGTGCGGAGAGCGCGCGCTTGTCTCGATGCGAAGCGAAGAGGAGAGAAGAGGCACCTGCCTTCAAAAAGGCCGCCGACTTGATCCGTGCCGCCATTGTTAGCCGAACCGGTGCACCATGCCGCGAAACAAATATATCCTCGTCGTAGCGTCCGCCACCCACCGATTGGTACGAAAAAGTGTTGCTCCAAGCTTAGCCAGTGCTTAGCCACCACCTTCCCCGGGATCATCTTTCTCGTGCACGAGGAATCTCTCGTCCTCATTCTGAGCTTTCGAAAACTTCTTTAACTACCACCGCTTCTCGCGATACACACCTTTCGCGTTTCCTTCCAGAAAGATTCTCTCCTTTCGAGACTCCTCGAAGGTCTCAGAAGGGTTTTTAAGCTATCGGATTGAGAAGAAGCTTTTCACTCGGCAAACACGAAGGGAAAATGGCGTTTAAAAGTTTGGAGAAGCGTAGAGAGTCGTTTTAAAAATTTCCTTTCTTCCACGCAAGCGACAGAAGAGAGTCAATATTACATACGCTCTCGAGTTTCGCGCAAACTAAATTCATCCCTAGGATAACTCTTATTAATTCTTCGGTATAATTAATCGGTAGCTTCTCGTATCTCGGCGAGCTCCACAATGCGGGTCGAACGCCGAAGATTAGCCCTTTATTTCACAGCTTGCGGATGCAGAGGGCGCGAGGGAAAGAGAGAGGGGTAAGGAACGACGGGAGCCGCGCACGTTCGCGAAAGAAAAATCGAAGAGAGAAAGGAAACTGGGGAGGGACGAAGACGGCCGCGAGTACGAGTAAAGAAAGAGGATTGGTAGCTCGGAGGGAAGAGTTCGGAGGGATGGAAAGCGAGCGGAGGGGGCAAGCCTAAAGAAAATCCAGGCACGAAGCATTTGTTTAATCTCCGTCGACTTTCCGTTGTTAATGAGGCGAGTGTGCATTATGCGTTGCCCATGCTAAAATTACCAAGTGGGCGGAAGCGTGCAACGGCGTCTAACTTGGTGGAAGCTCGTTGAAGCGAGAGGTAGGGGGGTAGGTCCGCGGAAGTCGCGGGCTCCGCGAAAGAACGGGAGTAATAGAGCGAGGAGTCGCATGAAATGACGAAGAGGAGGTGGCGGAGGAGGAGAGGTGACGAACCGAGAGAGTGCCCGGTCCCTCTCGCCGACCGATTTTGTTCACGTCACGAGACCCCGCGTAGGTGCTTTAGTAAAATAAAGGCACCATCTACCCCCCACTTACCCCCTTGAAAAACCACCGTCGCCACCACCTTCCCGTCCTCCGCCTCCGCGTCTGGTGGCTTGCGGTCCTGGCGAAATTTCGCATGGGGACAAGTGGCTCCGGGGGTGAAAAAAGTTAACGAAAAACAGGCTAAAAAAAAATATATGCGCAAGGGGGCAGGAGGGGGCTGGGTGAAAAAAATACAATCCGCCTCGTCCGACTGCTCGCCGCACCGCCCGACAACCGAGACGCCTCTCTCCTGTGCGAGGCACTTAACGAAAACACACGAGGCGCGGGAGTTACCGGGGGAGGGAAAAAAAAGGAAGAGAGAAAAAAAAAATAAAAATAAATCCGCGAGGCAGGCTCAAAAAAAATACCCCACCCCGTCCCCTCCCCTCTACCGAGAGAGAACCATTCAGTCGGGAACGAAACAACAATTCGACCGGTCCAATTAATCGCGAAAAACCGCGCACGAAGAAGGTGAGAGGGGGCCTGTGGTCCGGGGGATGGTCGGTGGTGGTTGGGGGCATTCGATTCGAGAAATCGAATGGGGCACCGGTGAGAGCGCGCGGTTTACGAGCCTGCGAGTGTTCCCTTTCTCTCCATGTCCCTCTCGCCTCTCTCACTCCTCTTTTTTTTTTTGCAGGTCTCCTCGCTAGCTTCTCCTCGCTAGCGAATGAATAGACCGATCCGTAAGGATCGTGGACGAATTCGGGGGTTGGTTTCCCATTTTATTCGTTTTGCTTAAGCGCGTCTTGGCAGCTAGAAATTCAACGGACCTCGCCACGAGTTCGCCTTTCTCTCCCATTGGATCGCGCGCAGCTCGCGCCCCCGACTTTTTCAATTCGCGCCCCGTCCTCGCGTGACCTCGCGCGTACCTTAAAACTCTCCCTTCCTCCCGCCTTCATCGCGTTCTCCTCGTTCTCTCCCACCCCCTATAGTCACCGTGAGGTTCCTTCGCCACCGAGAACCGCGCGAAAGCAACGGTGACGACAAGCGGGAACGTGGCACGGCGATTCGTAGAGTCGTAGCTAAAGAAGAGACCCGCCGATGGAGGCCGGAGTGGAGAAAGAGGCGGGCGGGAGAAGGGAGTATTAATAAGCGTAATATGTTAGGGAGTCTTTTGTCAAGAGCGCGGCGGCGTCTTTCAACGGCGCGTCAAGCCGAATCCTGGCGACGAACGGGCCAGCGACTCTGCGCGAGTGAAAAGAAGAAGGAGGGCGTAGGCAGAGGGGGACACGCGGGAGGACAGGAAAGAAGGATGACCGAAGCAAAGAAGAAAGGAGAAGAGCGCGGAACGGGTGGAGAAGACCAATGAGGGTGCGAGAGGAGAAGGAGAGAAATGTTGGTGGAGAGGTGGCGTGCATATTTACGCGCGCACACGAACGGAAACTCGTATGCACATTTCTCGTGCGCGCCGGTGGAATGGTAAGAGTCCGACAGGATTCAAAACCAACCGCGCCGCGCCGTCCGAGCGCGAGACAAATGTGTCCCACGATACGAGAGACAAAACCAACGACGTCGTCGTCGGCGACGTTGGTGGTGGAAGTAGCGGAGAAACAGCAGGAGGAGGTGGAGGCAGCTGAGGACGAGGCCGACGACGACAACGACTAGTCGTCACCGTCGTATGTTAAGCGGTTTTCAAGCTGAAATGAGGCGGACCGCGAGAACGCGTCACCAGAGACGCCACGGAGGGAGGAAAAAGAGAAGGAAAGAGAAATACAGGGAGGATGGGAGGAACGGAGGTGGTGAGGATGGAGGTCGCGGTGGAAAGAAAGAGATGCCCGAATCCAATGGAATTCCCTGCGATGAAAGACACACCTCGAACCCCCTTTCCTCCCCTTCGCCTTTCTACTTACGTGGCTTTCATTACTCAACGAAGACAGCGGGAAGTGACACCACCTGAAAATTCTTGCCCGGATTCCTCGGAGAAGGATCGCCTAATAGGTGGGTCGATTCGACAAAGGAAATTCGATTATCGATTTAATTCTATTACCTTGCAATAATAATAAACAAAGGAATTTGCCCGGAGCCTTTCGCGAAGACGAAAGGTAGTACTTCCGTATAATAAACAATTCTTTGTCTATGGTGAATGTAGAAATTGCCGGTTTCTTAAACTAACGATAGTTGAGGCGCAACTGGGGTTGATAAAGGAGGTTCTCGAGAGAGAAAAGAAGGCGCGAGAGGAAGATAAAGAGAGTGAAAACGAGGAGGTCGATGAGAAGAGGAGGGCGCGACGGCACCGACGGGCGTCGGTGGGCAGGACGATCCTCGAATAACGCAAAGCGTAACACGTGGGCGCAGAGTGCCCGGAGAGAAGATAAACGGATTACGGGCGCTTTGTGTCAACGTGATCCGCTTCCCTTGCACCCCGAATCCCGGGGCCCGAGCCCCGTGCCCGCCAGTCCGTTCCATCCTTCAATGGGATATTACGCGCTCCGCTGCTGGTAACGCTGTTCGGTCTGCAGGACGTCGCTTCGACTGATAACCAATTTTCATTACTGTTAATTTAGGGACGCGCGCGCCCGTACGCGAGCTCATCTCTCTCTCTCTCTCTCTCCCTCTCTCACACACTTATTCTCTACATGGCTGCCGCGGAACCACCCGACGTGTTTAATAAATGTGAAATGACGCAAGAGTAAAAAGGTGACGGCCACTGACCCGAAGGTCGATCTCTGCTTTTTTCCCAAAGACCTTTTCTCCTCTCGCGTTCCTTTTCATAAAAAACTTCTTTCTCCTTTTCTCACCTGACTAAAATCCTCGATTAAAATTTGTTCGTAAGCGATTAACCGGGCAAGTACACCGAAACGTTCGTCTCTTGTCCTCGATTCGGTTCTCAGCTTATTATAACATGTCGATATTTTGCAAAGTAAATATCACCCGAGATAGCGGATAAACTCGGCGTGCAAAGCCGTTGTGGTGCCTGTTGTGGAACTCGACAGAGGCATGAGGCTTTATTAGTGGATCGCATCCTTCGGTCGCGAGACAAGGTGACCCAGTCAGCCTCGCTCGGTGACAGAGACGTGGCCATTGTCGTGCTAAGGATCACCGGTAATCGGCGTCTAACAGTCTCTCTTGCTCGCCGGATATGAGATCGAGGGGAGAAAGTTGGAGGATACAGGAAGAGAAAAGGGGAGGAGTGACGAGAGGCACGATACGAATGGACTGGAAAAGGGTACCGAAGGAAGGACAAAAACCGATGCGGAAACAAAGCGAGGAAGTACAAGAGGCGTAAGAGACGGCAAGGAATACGCGTGGGGGACATGAAAACATCCTCCGAAACCAATGACGATAGGGAATGACGATGAATCGAAGATGATAGGGAGAGAGAAACCAATGATGAAAAAGGGACGAAGGTAGAAACGAATGAGAAGAGAGAGCGCATGGTAGAATGAACGATGGAGATCGTCGATGAAGTGAGAGGCCGCGCGAGATGCGAGGGTGAATGAAAGCTAATGTGCAAAGAGGGAAAGGTGGAGGTAGCGGTTACGGAAGCGAGGCATGAGAAAGAGCAATGCGAGCGAAGAGAAGAAAGAAGAGATATAAAGAACGAGAGAAGTAAACGCAAAAGGTCCCCTCGCGGTTGTATTCCCTTCTAGAGAGGATCGCTCCTCATTGTGCTCTTGCCCCTTAATCAACAGCTCCCTGCTGTCCTTCATGGCCGTTCGATGCTTATTGATATAACCCACCCACATTCTCCTTATCGGCCACCCTCGTCCTACCACTGCTCTCTCACCGGCATCGGCCCTGCACACACACCGATGCACATCCATCTACCTCTGCATACGCACGCATACCCACGATTACACGCGCATCCTCGATATACCCTCGCTCGCTTCCACGAGCGCGCGCATGGACACATTCGCACGTACTCGACGCGACATCCAAACTCCCGCCCACCACAGGGTATTTGCATGACAACGCGCGGGGGTTGCCGCGCGTACACGTACCCGCCCCCTGCGTTCTCGCTAATTAGCCGGCGCCACATACCGGCGCGGATTAACGAGAATATTGCATTTTTAATAGAGTTCATCCCTCCCTCCTCCCTCCTGCGGCGTCGGCAAGGCGGTTAAGGGGGATGAGAGACTCGGAGGGGTTGAGGGCAGGCGAGCGGAAGAGAGTGACGAGAGAACGGAGGTGTCACTGAGTTTTCCGAGCGACAGGGATGGGGGCGCGTCACGAGGCGTCGGCGTCGCGATGGTAAAGCAAAGATGGCGATCATTCGGTGCACCGAAGATCTTTCCTTCTCTTTCTTCGACGCCTGACCGAGAAAATCGTCGATGGGACGAGAGACTTTGATGTCCTTCCTCGCCAGTGGACTTCCGGGGGATTTATTACAGGTGCAATAAATCGTAGCTGATGTACTGTACGTGTATCGCATGGATGGATAAGATTTTTGGGGTACCTTTGGCCGGTATCTAATAGACGCTGTTAGAATAGTTCGTTTCATGTGATCCGCGAGGATTAAGTAAAAATGATGAAATAATTCTGCACTCGGAAATTTCTGCCCAACAAATTTCTGCCCAAGCGATATTTTTTTAAATAGAACGAGTCGATTAAGACGTTAAAAAAATCGCCTTGCGTACTTTCGCGGAGCCGAAAGTAGTTGGGTTCTACCTTCTCTCTTTTCTCCGTTGCTTTCTGTGGCACACGTACACACAGATATATACACGCTCCCTCCAACTCTCAATCTCTCTCTCGTTCTTTGCTTGCACGTCCGCCCGACTAGCTCCGCTGATTGCTGTTGCATCTTTGATGACCTCGTCCAGACAGAGAAGAGGGTGAGGGATCGAGGGCACACCACCCTTCCACGGAATGCTATGCAAAGAGTGAAATGTTGAGATTGATATTTTAACAGACGGATTACATAAGGAGCGCTCGAAGGACGAGGGTGATTTTCTGGGGAAAGGATGGGCACGGGGTAAAAGAGAACTCCCAGTAATCGATGGAAATCTCGAAACGCTGAGCTCCGCCGAGAAAAAATTTTAGAACTTGGTCTTCGATAGAGTATACGGTAGTTCGATGTAAGAAGTATGAGGCGCCGGAATGTTTTTTTTTAGCTTACAAATTCAGCCCAAGTTGGCTTTCGACGAAGTTATATTAAATTCAACGAAGCATTTTATTTTCTGTTGCAGATACAAAGTTAACAGCCTTCGCGCTTACTAATCTCCTTTGGTAAGTGAAGAATATCGTTTCTACCCTGTATTAATCATTGCACATTTCCTTGCTTCACGAAGAAAACATCGTGTCGAGCACCAGTGCATATGAAACGTAGGTACATTACGAAAGTGGTACGAAACTAATCAGCCGAAGTCAGTGAACCTTTGGCTCCCTACCCACCTGGTTACCTCGTGGATTCATCGAGCACCTGGTTTAGGCTTAGGAAGGCCTCTAGGCGGCAGAATCAAAGCAAATCGAACCTGCTCCAGCCGCGTTAACCTTCTTCCATGGCGTACATTTATCTACCGAGCCGCGAGGATAGAAATAGATGGATGTATCGGAGTATGAGAGAGACTCGGAGAGAACGGAAGATAGAAAGAGGGAGAGAAGCAATTCAAGAGCGAGCTCAAGGGCGGACACGTATTAGTCGTTATCGTCTACGAGGCATTATTAATCAAGTCATTGCGAGCTTCTTCCTCCGAAGGATCTTCGACCTTGCGAGGACTAAGAGCGCACGTGGATCACCTCGACTTATTTTTCACTTACTTTTTTCATTACTTTGCTCTGGCTTTTCGTTCCCTTTATTTTCAATATTGGCATTTAGCCGGTTTTGCACTTCTGTGAAATCGAGAACCACAGAACAGCATTAAAAAACAATCTCATCGTTTAGTCTGTTTCATGGTTTTCTTGAGTAATACCTTACGCTCGTATTTCTTTTAAATTTTCAACAATCGGCATCTAAGAAATATCATGGTCTGTAGGTTAGCGTGTAGATTTCCTTTTTGCGCTCCATATTCATCTACTCTCAATCTTTCTTCCGTGAACTCTACTTTTCTCTCTCTCTCTCTCTCTCTCGTTCTCTTCTTCTTCCGTTATACTGAATCTTTCCACATGCGTGCCACGAGTTATTAATAACCGATAATTTGATACGCTCCCAAGCATCCATCGTGCGGTCTCTGGTCTCGATCTTGCTAACTGGCACGCCTCGATACTCGCGCACTATGTGTCGTGCATCAAGTATATATACGTATTGGTACCCTCTATATACATTCTGTGTACGTAAATTATGTACATCAAGGATAGCACATACGTACCTCTCATCGCATCCACGTGCAGAAGGGGCTCAGACCTCGTTTCAGGATAGGTCGATTCTCACTCGAAAATGTGTCGCCATTTCGTCACGTTTCACGTCTCCTTTTATTTACGCGGGCGTTTTTTCGAGGAAGAAGGTCCAAGAACGCTAT
This sequence comes from Tiphia femorata, assembly GCA_944319695.1. NCBI lineage: Eukaryota > Metazoa > Arthropoda > Insecta > Hymenoptera > Tiphiidae > Tiphia > Tiphia femorata. The sequence goes on along the minus strand of OX090896.1, from coordinate 11,711,589 downwards.
AAGAGAAATTCATGTTTTCTTTTGCACATGTTAGTAGAAAGAAAAATCCAGTCTCCGTTGAACTAGCAACGTTCTTCAACGGGGGTCAGTATAAAAGTGAACTTAAACTATTCTATGATCCCCAATACTTTATTTTTACAATACCATTGATTATGAAGAGCGTTAATTCTTTGTTTAACATTTACATCGTATTGATTTACCTTTTCAATGAATTTCTCGCCGATGTAAATACCTCAGAAGGAAATATTTCGATCTGACGAAGCATTGTGAAAATAATGCGTCTTGACGAAGAAACGTCGAGTCCTTCGAAACGCGGTATTAATTATCGCGACCAGCGGAGAATTACTCTTCGTTGCAATTAATATATGCAAATGAGTAAGCCGTAATAGCGCGATGTAAATTTAAATAACAACGTCTCGCGGGTGGTGCGTACATCGGATGTGATAACGAGACTTTTTTCATCTGCAATTCTGAATCTGTGAATCTAGACGCGTACACTCCCACACTTCTGGGATCCTTGCAAAAGTAGACAAGCGGGGACGAAATCGCTCGGAACACACTTTAAATATTTCACGACCTCGTTAAAAACGACCGCTTCGACGCGCCGTTGTGCAATGGGGGCTGCGTCTCCTGAACGAGAGACTTCGATTACTGGCCGAGTGTTCGCCGATGAATAAGATGCAAGGTTCGAGACAGATCCACGTCGAGAACGAATATAATAAAATCATTAATATGCGAAGCGAGAGAAAAATCGCGTATTATTTGTATATCCACTGGAGATATTTGTACGTCTGTCGTTTTAAGGGAATCTGAAAAGAGATGAGTGTTCAATTGTGATTAATTTGAAGAGTGCTGAGATTGCGATCCGGTCTTTCTCAAAATCAGGATGAAATAATAAGACTAGAGTATAGGTAAAATAAAGTATGTTCGGATATATTTGTTTCTTTAGAATCCAATGTCTAGACGTATTATTATATGATCGATCGTTATACAACAAAATTATTCATTCCTCCCCTTTAGAAGTAGTATCCTTTTGTGCTTTTGTAAGAAGCCTTCCGTATCGCGGAGCACAAACAGTTTTTCCCTGTAAAACAAATATCGTTGTCTCGCAAGCCAAACGTCACTGGGGAATCACTGGAGGTCAGTTTGTCGATTGTCTGGCTTAACATCGAAGCAATTGGTCCGTGGACAGATTACGCTTCGGGGAAGGTTAGACGGATCGATAAACTCCTCGAAACTGGATCAGAGAGACATCCTGGGAACGACCAGTTCCGAATGCATATGTGTAGCCAGTATATACGCGAGAGTATACTTAGTACATGTAAATGCGAACGCGCTGACGTAACGGAAGTTCACCTCGTAACTCTTCGTCATATGTGAAAGTCTTGATAGGTGGAAACAGCCTTGTTTCGAGATTTCTTGGAATTAGAAAATGCGATTTCAAGACTACTTTCCCTTCTTAAAACATTATGATAAAGTAAAGTTAAATTACTTTCATGGTATGCGATAACGCATAATTATTTTTTCTCGAGGTATTTCATATTACAAATGATATACAGCATTCGTCGGCAGATATCTGTACACAGCGCCTTATACGTTGCGCATTTGAAATGACACCGGTTCGAAGGCACAGGGGGCTGCCGCAAGCAGGATCATTACGTCAGATCCATCACTAGGATTGTCCATGATCCTGACTGATCTCCGATGTGTGATCCACCCACTTCGCTCCCGCGCGCGAACCATTTCAATATCTCGCGTCTTCTTTCACAGAAAGACGTCTGGAGGACGTCCTGCGCCCACGATTTTTCTTTTCTAAAATACTCGTGTGTAGATATAACGAACAGTTCATGGTCAGAAGTACCTTAATCAATTTTCTACATATATTTCAACCAGCCACGCAACGTTTAGTTAACGCTTTAGTCAATTCGATGATAGTTCTACCGTGGACAAGATAAATTAAAATTGTTCTTCGCGAACAGAAGTTTTCGCAATTTGCGTGTCTTCAGCATTACGATCCCACTCTGATCAATCGGCAAGCTATAAAAAAAAACGTATATGTGGATTTACATTGAGAATCCACCGTGAACGAAAAATAGTCGTATCGGCAATCAGAAACACATTATCGGACGCTCGGCCCCAGTAATACGTCCCGCTGGGTTCAGAAATATCCTTTCGAGAAGCGTTCTCCATTACATGCTCCTCTCCCACTCTTTTCTCTCTTTTCACTTTCCTCCGCGCATTCTTTGAGAAAGCACGAGCAATTCAATAAAATCAACATAACCGAACACTTGGAAGCAACAACAATTATCGATCAAATAAATTCACAAGTAGAAGGTATCCGTAGTATCTGGAATTAAGTAGAAAATAGCTTTGCGAAAGCGTCGAGCCATGGAAACAAAATTCGAAGGAAGCAATCCGGCGTCCATCGTGCTGCTTGTGCCTACCGGAGGATCGCGGACGGATCATGGAAGGTGAGAAAAGGCAGTGGAGACTTACGCGAAGGGAGCGTGAGGTGAGAAGAAAGACGAAGGGGTGGAGGAGTCGCTTGGAGGAGGTTCAGCCGCGACTTCTCCGAGCTAGTGTAAGGTTCCTTCGTGTCTCGTCGCTTTGCGTCACCCTCTCCTCTCCACCTTCTCTCGTCACTCCCTCGTAATTAATCATTCCTTCCCTCTCTCCTTCGCGCTCGGTGCCGCTCTTTTTCTCTTTCTCCCTCACGAGTCTTCTCCGCCTTCTCTCCTCCCCTCGTCTTCTTTTTCCTGCTCCCGTAGCCTCCGTCAAACGGAGGCAGCATGGCCGCGAAGGCCAACTTTCGGCGAACCAAGCACGGTAAACACGCTCGTATTCGTCCGAGCTACGCAATCGAATATTTAGGCGCGATCGAGAGAATTTTATAAATCCTAAGAATTTCAGTAAATAATGATTGACTTTATTTCGATATATCAAGCACACGATGTTGGATATTATTCTGAAAATGATCGGAGGTGAATCTAATTAACTTTGTTCAGAATTTTGTCGGCGCGCATGTCGTATACGTTATCATTGTTGTACCTTACGATTGTCGCGTAACGCGCTCTTAGCGATTCAACCTATTGCCGGTTGCGTGTGTGTGTGCGTGTGTGTGTGAGAGAGAGAGAGAGAGAGATGGGGAGAAACAGTGTTACACACGCGCACATGCGTACGAGATACACACTCGTGAAAAGACCATGATGGAGGAGGAGAGGTTGAAATCTTGCGCGGCACCCTCAAACACGCTGACGAATGATCCGTGGCTGAACGGGTAGAAAGGAGGTGCATGAGAGAGAATGAGAGACAGTATTCCGTCTCTCGGAGAACTCTCCCGTTCTGCTCTCCTTCGCCTATCTTCTCCCTTCTACCTCTCGCCCTATGATCAATGAATCGTCCGCCCAGGAATGCTTATTCATATCACTGACTAATGTGAACGTCTTCTTGTTATTTCTGTTCGGCCCCTATGCGTTGCGTCGATCAAGAGAGGAAGGAGGCGAAATGTAGTGGGAAGAAATTGGAAAGGGGTGGTAGTGAGAACGAGAGGAGAGAGTCGCTTGGTCTGTCGCCCGGTCTCAAGTAAGAAACGTAACGTGTCGAGTGTCGTCCTCGTTAGCTTCGGAAGATACTCCCTTGTTTGTTGCGAAGCACTGTCCTTCCTCGAGAGGCTGGCTTGCGGTGCTTGTAATTGTCTCAGGATCGATCACCGATGCTGAGACAACTGGCGCGGAATATCGTCGAATTATCGAGAAAAGGTGAGGAGGTTTGTTAACTGAGACGGGAGAAACGGGGAAAAGGAATCGCTCGGAGATTTTCTGTAGAATTAATTTTAATCACCCGCGCGTCATCCGGAGATACACCTTGCGCGGAGGTTTGCCGTGCGAAAAAAGGAGAGAAATAGGAGGGAGTAGAAGATGAGGATAAGCACATTTCTCCATCCTCACCTTCCTTCCATTCTCTCCGCTCGCGTTGTCTTCGGCGACCCTTCTCCCGTTCTGCTTCCCCGTTCTTCTCGCACCACTCCTCTCTGCTCTCCTTTTTTAATTTTCCAGCCTCTCTCTTCGTAATCACGGCACTATCACATCCAAACGGTTTTAATGAATCCGTCAACGACTCTCACCCACTCCTCCTCCTTCCCTGTTTTTCTTCCTCCACTCTCCGTCGCGCATCCTTTCCTCTTCCTCTCGCGCTCGCTGTCGACATCCACGAAAGAGTTGGGGGTCTAACTGTGACCACAATCTTACGACCCCGGGGCCATAAGGAAGGCCTCTTCCTCGGTCGACCCGTTAAGAATGGCGGAATAAAAAAGAAAAGTGGAAAGAGAGAAGGAGAAAAACGCGAACCCCCGCGAGAGAAAAGAACCCCAAGGCGAACGACGTCGTCTTATCCTCGTCCTCGTTGCGTCCCTGAAGGAGGAGGAAACCCAAGGGATAGGCAGAAGTGGTGCACGACGTTCTGCGAAAAAATGCCGCACGCCTTATCACTTCGTCGCGTGGATCGCGAAGTTGCTCCTCCGGGTTTCTTGGTTAGACTCGTCCAGAAAAGGATGACTTTTGCCTCTACCGAAATACTGAAGATGCGACAGGGAGGAGGGAAGAAGAAAACGGAAAAAAACTCACGGACGATTCCGTGACGCGTGAAAGCGGGGCGCCGAGTAATTTCGCGCGACCGAGCCGCTAACCGAACATCGTGGCGTCGACGACTCGCGAGAACACGCGGGTTTTCTTGCTGCGCTTAAATGGGTCGACTGTCTTGAGTCGCGGGCTCTCTCGAGGGATTCATCACGACGCGCTCCTTTCACGATGCGAGGCGAGAGAAGAGGGAAGAGCGTGCAGAGGATGAGGAGAAGAACGACCCCCTGAAACGTGCGGCGAGAGGAAGGTGCCCATTTATCGTCATCGCCCGTTTCGGCACCAGGCCTGTTAGAGGGTTGAGGGGTTGAAGTAGGTGATATCAAAAACCTGCGCGAACGACAAACCAGCGGAACCTCGGTTCGGCTGATTCCACTGAAAAGACCTCTGAAAAAATCGAGTCTTTCACGAGACGAAGCGTTGAGGTTCCGTCGAGAATTTAACCCGCTCTACCCCACCTTCCGACCACCTTCTGGAAGAGTCTTGATGTCTCGAGACTGTAGCAATCTGAGACTCGACGCATTCAGTTTTCACGCAACGAATCTGGTCCTCGATATGCCCATTAACTGCGTCGTCGCTCTGGCAAACCCGTGAGAAGTCGCGGTTTAGTCGAGCCACGTCGGATGACCTCGATGCCTGAATGTAAGATCCTCGAGAACCTACCGAGAGAAGTTTCTGAATCGCGCAAACTTTGTAAACTTTGTAAACCCCTGAAGTTCCACGGCCGCGAAGTCATCGCGTTCGAAGGACTCGGAAGATTTAGCGACGATTCAGGTGGGCTCGGTTGAGAGTGGCTTTCGACGCACGCTTACGTTCTCTTCGCGCGCGAAGAAGACGCGCGGGTGCAACGACCCGTGAAAGAAACTTCTTCACGAGTCGAGCGTGCGAACGAAAAGAAAGTGGAAGTACGCTGGAGACACAAGAACGCATCTTCTCGTAATTGCTGTCGAACTGCGTCGCGGCAATTCAAAACTTTACGCGAGAAAAGGAAGAGAGTAAAGTAAAATTGAAGTTAAAAACCCTTCCGGGTGCAGCGGTGATTTCAATGACAGCACGTGCACATTTAATGCTAACGTCAATTACTTCCAACGCGTGTTATCGCGTTCTCCGGAGTACATAAAAAAGGGAGCGCCCCACGGTTAGAAAAAAAAGAACATCCACGCAACGCACGAGAACCTTTTTCTCTTCGAGCACCCAGGCAGGCCGCCTTCCGTCCAGACGTGACCCACGGTCGGCGATTTGCATCGGAGAGAGGAAGTAGTTGCGTTCTTTATTTAGCCTCTGCTATGATCCTCGCCCGCCCTGATATCAGAAGCAATGACTACCGTCGTGAAGGAGGATCGCGGCGAGGGTTGGTGGAGAAGAGACGGCACGAGGCGGTTCGGAGCACGAGATCGAAACGAAGAGAAAGAGAGAGAGAGAGAGAGAGAGAGAGAGAGAGAGAGAGAGAAATGAAAGAAGGAGAGAAGCGAACTCGGAATTAGAAGGAAGAAAAGAGTGAGACGCGAAAGGAGAGAGAAAGAAAGGACGAGAAGGAGAAAAGGGAGCTGCGAGAGCGAGGAGGTAGAGGGAACCTTCGAGAGAGACGGACAGAGAATGGTCGGACCGGACCATTCAAAGTTCCCAGGAGACAACAAAGGGCCAGCAACGAACTGATCAAATTATCCAATTCATTTGGATTGGTGAGCGAGCGAGCGAATAAGTGCTCGCCGTTACGAAGAGGCCCACTTCACCGGCTTCGAGCACAATCCACCTCGGCTATGAGACGATCCGTCCAAATTTATGCACGTTCCGCCTCCGACGATGCGGTGCCTCTTACTCCGCCGCGAACGCTTCGTACCCACCCTCTAAGTGCGTCGAGAGGAATCACAATGTACGAGATACACGGAGATCGAAGAAATTATTCCGCATAAATAAGTCCCTCTAGATTTCACTTAGACAGCAGTGGCGATCCTCGAGCCAATTATATCACAATTTATTCAATTGGACGGTACGATGATTATCGCTGAGTGGATCTTGTTTCAATTAGAACTTCGTGCGTGCCTTTTCTTAAAATCTCCTTGGCGCGCAATAAGGAACGCACGACGATCCGTTCAGGTTTCTCGCGAAACTTAATTCATTTCGTAATTTTGATATTGGGCGTTTGAAAAATACACGTGGATAACTTGAAGAATTTGTTTCTGCGGCGTTGGAACTCGAGTACAAAGCCCTCTCGAAGACAAACGTTCGTAAAACTGTATTCTCGAGGGTGGATCTTGCAGGGGGTAGATTTTGAGAGAGAGAAGGTTTCAGAGGGGTGGAAGCAGCGCTGATAATGTCACCGAGATGTCTAAATGTACGGCGCAGGCACATTTGTTTGGGAAGCAGCATGGGAAGAGCAGGAAGCTTGAGACGAAGGAGGGTGAAAAGGCAGGTCGTTGAGCTTCCGACTTATCGTTATCGGGCTAACGACTTTCGACCGTGACGCAATCGTTGGATAACATCGCTCTACCGCTGTGCGACGGTAGAAAAGCGATTGAATTGAACCTCTTTGTCTTAATTGAGAAAACAGAGATTCGAAATTTGCGAACTGTTGAGTGGAAGTGAAGATAATCGAAAGCTGAGGAATATCATCGCCGTTTGTCATCGTCGTCGCTATGATCATCGGCATTGGTAACGATGTTCGAAATTCAGAGAGAATGAGTCGGAAAAGAGACGAAGAAGGTGGACAGGGAAGAATCCTTGCTCCCGTCGGGGTTCAATCCCCCTTTCTCGTCATATTTAATAACCCGCGCGCGCACATTTGCTGCCACACAGACAGACACCCTCCGAGCTCTCCACGTACGGGCATTAAACGCCGACGAGTGCGCGGAGGTTCGTTACGTACAATGCAACGCTGATTGACCAACCAGATCCGCCCTGAAGTGGCGCGCACACGCTTCGCCTTCGAGTCAACGTGCGCGAACGAGCGAGCGTTCGCGATATCGGATCGCACCGTTGCGCGTTGGCCCAATTGTGAGGAGGGTCCCTCCGCTATCTTTCTCGTCTACGTTTTTACCAAGTCTCTCGACATTTTTCCGTCTCGTTACGCGAAAGCGCCTACAGGCACACCTAAGATCCCAAGAAGCTTCATTACTTTTTGCACGAACGCTTATCCTGAGAGCTGTTCACTTATTATACTCAAAGTGTGTAGGATTGAACCCACGAGCGTGAGAAGCGAAGGGGTTCACCTGCGAAATTCGCCATTTTTATTTCAATCGTATACTCCTCGTTTCGTCTTGTGTCTACCTTGGCATTCACGCGGGCACGGAGGAATCCTCGTAAATCGAACGCTCGCATTCGGAGAACTATGAAGGAACGGAAGGATGGAGAGAGTGAAGTGCGGGACGGTGGCGCTGCGTTGGTTGCTGGGGCTTGCGAGCGGGTGAAGGGCCGGAGGGAGGATTGGCCATAAATAAGGGTACACGTCACGCGGCGATAATTCGTCTTCGGCGGGTCGACACCTCGAGGGCCTCCGGCCTTCCCCCTTTTAAAATTATTATCGCTCGGCGAGATAGAAAGGAATGGGAAGGGGAAGGGCGGCGAAAGGGATGGAAAGGGGAAGCGAGGGGAAGAAAAAACCACGAGATCGACGGGCAGTCGTGGAAGCGAAGGAAGTATGAGCAAAATGGATGCGCGCGTGAATTTCGTGCGATGAAAAGACGAGGGGAGGAATCGGCGAACGGTAGGCGAAATTCACGAAAGTTTATGTTTTTCAATTTGAAATTTCACTAATCGAGCACAGTTACATTGTATGAAGATAATTTTAACGCGAGACACGTTCCATAATATTTATTCGCGCTTTCAAAGATATACGAATTGGATAAAGAAACAAATAGAACCGTTAATAGGAACAATAATGAGAAGAAGAAAAAAAGTACACAGCGGAAAATGTATCCGCATAGGGGACGTACTACTCGAAGGCCTGAGGATCCTCTCTCGCGTTCGCGCCCGTGAAAAATCAGTGCGGTTCATTAAATTCGGAGAGAATGGCGAAACTGCCGTCGAATGCCCCTCGACTAAATCCCACGGGGCCACCGCTTCTCTCCGCCTACTCCCACTCGCACACTCTTGTTCTCTTCTGCCCGTCTCCGGGTCTGGTAAATATTTATGAACGCGGAAAAGCGTGAAGCACGAGGCGAGCAGGACGGCACATCGACGGCATCAACGATGACGCTTTACGTCATATTCCTTTCGTTTGACGTAGAAGGAAGGAAGGCGTCTTTGCTCGTTTCACGTGGTCTCTCCGTTGGCGAAATAAGGAGGCAAATATGTATCGATTTAGACGGATAACAGAGAAGAAACGAAATCGAAAAACATTCGAGAAGGGCAGAACCACGTTCATTGTTGCAAGTTGGTTCTACGTTTCTTGGTCGTAGGAGTCCACGTGTAGTGCTTCAAGGTGGCATTTCGCGAGACATACTTACACCGAAAATGTAAATTGTGACAGTTTTCATCGTTTAGACGGATCTCGATTGAAAACTAAATCTACTGTTTACATTAGGCGAAAGTCCAGTCTCGAAGCCAATAGCCATTAATTATAAGTTAGTATTGCGTAAACGTTGGGTTGTCGATTTTTACGGAAAATAAGGAAAATATAATTCACCGGCCTGGCGGTGTTCAAAAGCTCGCCTGAAAAAGTGTACAGAGCATTCAAAATGCACAGTCGATTATACTCCGGGTAACAATAAGTTGAAAATAAAAGTTACACCGCGGGTATTGAAACGGGGCAGTTTTTTGCGCGTAAATTGAGTTTGTTTTTTGTACGAAGAGCGTAATTAAATTTTCACGATCATTTAGGTTACGCAACGAACAAGAATCCTCGGTCGAATGCTCCGCGATTCGTTTCACCCGAGACTCCTTGTCCATATACGCGCAGCCTCGATTTAATTAAACTTTTACCTATAATACGAGACTCTGGTTCTCCATTATCCCTAGGCCCGCAAGCTGAATCGAATACCCTTTGAAAGGGATCCAAAAATAAGCCCCGAAACTTTGCAATAATTTAATGCGACGCACAATGCGCAACTAGTCGTGTTCGTTGTGCACAAACCGATACGAGCCGGCGCGCAGATAACTAAACTAATTTGAACCTATAAATGCCGTACAAAATAATGGAAATAATATTCGCTGAAACGTCGAAACTCTTTGTCTCTTGGAGGAACGCGTTCTACGCACGAGAGAACTAAAAAAAAAATCACTCAAATCTACGGCAATGACTGTTCCAACGGAAAATCAAGTCTATCGTCGTGAGGTGACGAAAAGTCGGACGAGGAAAACTTTTTGCTCGACACGTTCGACTCTCCCTACTTGGATTAACTCCGACAGTGGCGTATGCGTGGAAAAGGGCGCCCCGAGGTGAGCCCCTAACTTCGAGGGCGTTTCTCCTGCGGGCCAATCGTCGTGGCGCCGTAATCAATGTTGTGATACGACATTAAGCGGGCATCAAGTGAGTTGGCAGACCCCCAGGTTCGTATCCGTGAGGTCTGCCGACACGTCCCGGCGGCATCCGTCGAGCAGGCTCGCGCACCCTGTTTTTCCTAAGGGATCTTCTGGGGATGAAGGGTTTGAGGGGGGTGGGTGGGGAGTTGCGCGCGGAAAAGACCGACGCGGGGCGAGCGAAACGTGCGAGACGAGGGGGTGAAAGTGAGGGAAAGGAGAGAGGGTCGACTCCGATCCCAGGGGTTTGGGTAAGCAACTCGTGAAATTCAATTATCGAGTCCGCGGGGGTGGCTCTTGCTGAGGAACTCGCGTGGGAGGGTGGCTCGAAGGGGGTGACGACGCGAACGGGGACGGAAAGAAGAGAAGGGAAGGGCGCGGAAGGAGGCAGAGAGGAAGAATTTGAGTGACAGCCGGAGAACGAGAGAGAGAAAGAGAAAGAGAGAGAGAGAGAGAGAGAGAGAGAGAGAGAGAGCGAGCCTAAACTCTCGTGCCTATCTAACGTTGGATCATGATCGTTCCCTCTTTCTCCTCGTCCTACCGCTGTTTCTCTCCCTCTCGCTCTCTCCTTCTCTCGCCTTCTGCTTCTCTCTACCTCTCTTTCCCCTCACCTTCGCTTCCCCTTCGAAGGAGCCCGTCTACCAAAGGGGAGATAGCGAAATTGAAATTGTACCTACCGATATACACGTCCTATTCTGTTCAACGAAATGGCTTCTGGTGAGGAGCTGTCCGTCGCCGAATTGTCCGTACGAGTTAAACGCGAAACGACGAGCGCAAAGTACAAGCACCCTGGTTGCGAATTTTCGCCAGTAGTTAACGGTGAAAAACTGTCAGAACACATCGCTTATTCACCAAGAAAAAGTATTTCTGGCTTCCGTTTGATGCGGTTAAAAATCCACGTCCAATTTCTCCATCGGTGATTAATCTTCGACGAGGAATGGTTCGCGCGTTCTTAAAAATCTCGACGCTCAGGAGAATGACTCCATCGTGCGAGCCGTTGTTCGTAACGCTCCGCATTATCGTCGTGCATTCTCTTCAGTGACATTCTTCTTCGATGCTTCTTCGTGTCGTTTGCCCACGCGCCAAATGCGTCGGATCGACGGTGCCGGCCGCGAGCTTTCGCGTTCATTAGCCGTCTATTCAGTTCAGCGGGCCAACCGAGCGAGGGTGGACTCTGGACTCCCGTTCAGTGACCGTCGGAACACACGACGCGTTCCTCCATCCTTCCTGCATAATTATGTCCGCGAACTCCTTGACCGGACGCGGTAGAGGTCGCCAGGTACGTCTCCCGCTCCGGTCTACAGGTTGGCAAGAATATTTAACTACTTTTAACTTCAATGCGTTCACGACGAAGCAAAATCACGTGTTTTAATCAGATATTCGGTTAATAAGCGAATGCTGCAGAACGATGCTGGATTAAGGTTTTCACGTGCTGGCTTTTTATCGATGGAAGCGCAAGTTTACAATAAGTACACAGGAGCCGGGCGCACAACCTTCGGATTACCTTTATGCCACGCATGCAATACGCGCAGGGCCCTATTCCAGTCTTCGCGAACAACCGACCATCGTCGGTCCGATAATGTTTGCACGAGCGTTTCTGGATACGGATCTCGAAAAGCGGCGAGTGGGATAATCGATAAGTACTCTCGAGGTCTCGGCTTAAGTTTCTCTCCTCGCGGGTACAATGCTGTGCCTTAAGTCTTTGGGCAAGCCCGCGCGCGCGCTCCGCTTTGGAAGTTCTTTTTTCTGCCCTTCTCTTTCCGTCCTTCTCCGATCCTTCCACTTCCCTGGGGCCTCTTCTCCTTCTCCTTTCTTCGTTCATATTGGTGGGAAGGGTCGGAAACGAAGAGAAAGTGGGGGAAGAAAAGGAGAATGGAGGAAGGGAGGGCAAAGAGCGTGCGCGCTTTCTTGCTCGAAGCGGAGCGCTCGAAGGGCGGAAAGGAAGAGGAGGATGAAGAGAACGGAGGGTCAGGGGTAGGGCCGCCACATTGTCTGCCGATTCTTCGAGGATGACTGGTCGTATTGAGAAACTGGAATCTTGAGGTACACTAATGTGGCATAACTCGAGGCTTCGCCATGCCGGTGTTTCTAAATCTTTCTAAGAAAAATCTCTTCCGAAAGATGCGGAAGGAGAAAGGATAGCGGTTGATGCAGGCGAATTTCAAACTCTCGAGCAATCCTGATGTTGCACTTATTAATTTGTCGGCTCGACAATTGCCCGTGTAGCGTGAATTTTAATCGATTAATTCTTGAATAGATATTTGGAATTGGGAAGAATACGCGTTACTTTACACGGTGAAAGAGAGCACGTCTCTCTTGTAAAAATACTTAATGATTTAATGGGAAATCGTGTAAGTAATTATATACGCGGGAAGATTGACATATAAAGAAGAAAGAATGTCTAGGTGGATAGACCCGACCGACCTGTGCAGCTATGCCAATGGAATGCGAGCAAAAACTCCCTTTCGACGAAACCGTCTAATAGAGGTCCGTGATGCTGCACTATCAGCAACTTTTTTGTTCCTATCCTTCAGGGTAGATCATCCTCCACCGTGTCTTCCTCTGGTATGACGAAGCTGCGACATGCTCCTTTCTTCTCTCGTCCTTCCTAAGAATGAAATAGTATTAATATACAAAATCAGTGTCATAATAATATTTTATTGCAATGCTTTACAAATGTTGTGAAAGTCCGTAAATAATATTTCGAAGAAAGCACTCTTACGGAATTATCTCAAAACAAGTAATTTAGAAAAACAAGGAAGTAAGGTTCTATGCGCATAGACGAACAATCACGATCCGATCCCGCATCGTATCGATCGGCGCGAGAGAATTTCTTGAAAGCACGAAACCGTTGGTATCGTTGATATCGATCGATACTCTCGATTGTGAGAAAAGCTTATGTTCTCGTGACAAAAAAGTTCAGCGCGTTGCAAGACTATCAAGAGAAAGCCGAGAGAATACCGAAGACGCTGGAAGTGAAGTCATCGGAGCAGAGAGAAAAAAAAGAATTTTCACTACGCTTCTTCCTTAGTTTTATAACGAAGTAAAAAAAGACCTCTGTAAAAGAGCGCGGAACTTTTTCTCATTCATTACACCCAAACCTTAAAAAATCTAATTTAATGCAGTAAGTAAAAATCTACCCAGTCGCCGATAGTTCAACCGCGAACATAACATCAAGAAAACAATTACAAACAACAAAATTCCAAACGGCTCTTCATCGATATCTCCTGTTGACACGAGCGACTATTCCAAGCCCAAAGGATCTCCGGGTCCACGAGATAAGATTGGTCTCGCGCACTCGAGGCCCTAGAGCGCATTCATCGCGAAGGAAGAGTGCCCTCGGTAGTAGGGCAAGTAGGAAAGTGAGCAGGAAAAGAAAAGAAAGAACGGAGAACGCGAAAGAGGATAAGTAGGTAGGAGAACTGAGCAGATCCGATCTGTCAGTCCGATTTACCGCGAGCTGCGTGTGCACGCCCGTAATAACGACACAAAGAGAAATCGTGGAACCGAAGGAGGGCTTCTAGCGCAAGGGAGGGATGGGTTGGTAGGAGGGGGTGGTACAGAAGGAAGTGAAGGCGAGAGGTTGAGAAGGGAGGAAAGACGAAGGGATGCGAGCGAACTGTGGAGAGCTTGTAGAGAAGACAAGCGGTGTGCCGCGAGCGAGCGAGCGAGCGAGAGAGAGAGAGAGAGAGAATGAAAGGTCGACGAGAGAAGCAAGAGAGACCATAAGGAGGGAAGTGTGACGGGAGGTGAGGTCCAGAGGAACCATTCAGTCGCGCATAGGAGTAAGTAGAGATTTCCGGAGGCTGCGCACGGCAATTCACCCTCGGTCCACCGTTCGCTCTCCTCTCTTCTCTTCTGTACCTCTCCTTGCCTCTCATTCCTCTCGTCCATGCCGCCCTCGCCCGCCCCACGACTGGAATATCTTCTTACCTGCGGCGCGGCTACCACCGTCATGGTTCAAGCACGACGAGTCGCTCGCCGCCTCCGCCGTTCCGCTCGCGTTCTCTCTCCTCTCATCGGTGTCGTTACACGCCGCCGCGGGTTTCGGCACGCCCGGGACTCTCGAGGCTTACCTTACCCATGGGAAAAATTTACATTGAGTCGATGGACTAGTGAATGAGACTGCTCGCCAAGGGGTGGGAGGGATGAGGTGAGCTGGAAGGTAGGAAGCGGGGTTGGACGAGAGAAACGGAAAGAACAAGAGGAAAAGAGAAAGGGAGAATGAGGGAGGACAACGGAACGAGGAGACCAAGAGGCGCAGGATTCTACTGGGAGAAGGAGAGCGAGGGTGGAAGAAAGAGGGGGTAGAAGGAAGAGAGGCCGAACTCGGTAGGGCCCGACGTGAAAACGGAATCTTTTGTGCGTGAGAATTCCTCCTCCGCGGATCCAATCTCGACCATCCCCCGTGGGCCACGGGCCGTGGGCCTCTCTCGCAATGCTCTTTCGTATACACGATTCGCTCGGGCCCAGTCGATACTCTTCTCCTTTTTTCTCTCATTCTCTCTTCGTGTACACCCACACCTCGAAGAAGTGCCGTGTACCGTGTCTACGTTCGAGCACCCGCGTTTCTCCGACACCCCGTGAACTTCACGACGTAGTCGAACGAGCCCAAGGGCTACCTGAAAACGCGGGAACCCTTCGGGGTAGGTACCTCAACCCTCGCCCCACTCCTCCCCTTTCTACTCCTCGTCACATCGTCGCGATCCTCGTTCTTTCGCACGTGCAGGTCTCGTACCTGTCCAACCGAACGAGAACGAGCGAGGCTTTCTCACGGCAATTTCACGGTGTCCCCCACTGAGTGCTCGCTCACGCCACCCCCTCCTGTTCCTTCTTTACTTCATCTTCCTCTTCCGTGCCCTCGCTTCTTCATTTTCGGCCCTCTAATCCTCCGCTTCGTTCTCCATCGTGTTCTCTTCCGTCACTTTCGGTCGTCGAAAATTCGTCTCTTCCGCGAAAATCTTCTGCGGTGGGACCCGTCACGAAATTGCGTTCTCCTCACGAGGGTTCGCTTTTCGCGGAAACCGATTAAACGCGCAAGACCGTCCATTGGGACGTTCTATTTCTTCTTTGAGACCGCGGTTGGCTTTCGGGTGGGTAATGAGCGATAGGTGAGATTTCCTAAGTGACCGCAATTGCCCGGACTTTTAAATGAACCGAGAGAGAGGTATAAATTTGGGATACTAAGAGATATTTTCGTGCGAGACATATTAGAACGAAGGACAGGAAGAGTTTTTGAGAATCCGACACGTGCAGACGGTAACTTAAATTTAGTTGCGATTCTATTAAATTGAATGGAACTTTTGGATCTTACAGTTAGTGCTAATTGGAAGAGTTGTTAGAAACGTATTAGTGCTGCTTTGCATATTTTTCGTAGCAGGTCTAGTCACATTGTGTCAGAAATTTTCACAAATTCCTTTTCAAGGAGTATCTTATCGAAGCAGATATCTCGTCGCATAAACAAAAGAGACAATAGTGAAGTTGGATGGATCCTCAGGCGAACCAACTCGAACGCGGTTTTTGTGGACTTTTGTTCGACGAGAGAAACCGATGCCGATGAGGAACTCATGGGAAACTGATCTTAATTTCTATGAAACGCCCTGCTCCACTCCAATCCTTCGTCAAAAGGTTCCCTTCCTCGCCCCTTCCGCCTTTCTTTCTTCGCGTTCACAAATCTGGCGTTTGCTTAAGGACTCCCAGTCGATGTACATTTTGTCAGAAGATGCACCCTGCGGTGGTTAATGTAAACTCAAGGTGAAGTCGCTTTTCTTCTTAGGCCAATGCACGCGTACATACAAATCATGTGTTCCGTTATTAGAATTGTTGGACATGCCTTAAAAATTGCTCGATCTTTCCAAATTGCCGAAATTATCCGAAATTTGTACTTTGCGTCTTCTTGCGTGAATAGGAGAGGAATACCAGGTGGAACCTCTCTCGAGAGGGATGTGAAAAAGGACGGGAGGGAGGAACTCCGATTGCCGGATAATGGCATACGTGAAGTGCCTAAAGGGGTTCCTCGTTGGATTCTCAATGGAGAGGAGGGTCGATGAAACTGTTTAATTTGTCGTTTGTCGTGCTCGTCCCATCCGCATGGTCCATTCGGGTGATCATGCGAACGATAAGAAGCTGCGAGGAGAGGGAGCAAGGGTGGAAGATTAAACCTTGATTTATTCACAAAGATAACCACCGCTTATCGAAACGCAATCCCAACCTCAATCCTTCATAGGGGAAGTAGGGTCAATCCTGTGTGCACAGGTGAAACGAACAAGATGCTCAATTTTTACTCGTAGGACGTGTGCATGCAAACTCAGAGTAGTGTCGCAAAAAATTCAAGGCTCGTGTCTAAAATACGTCAGGATATTTCTGAGAATTTCTCGAAGATCTCGCGAGTTCTCCAAAAATTATTCTCGTTCCGCATTCGTTCGTAATCGATTACGCGCCCATGTTACCGGCCACCCTCTTCTTCTTTCGTGTTGCCTTCTTTACTCGCGTCGCTCAACCACCAAGCAGGAAAGAGGAACGACGAGGGGACGAGAAAACGCAGCGAGAAGAATCCAAGTCACGGCGGCCGTCGTCCAGCGTGACATGCGCGCACCGTGTCGTTTAATGCTCCAACGTCGGCAACCTTCACATAAATTATCATATTTAAAATGCACTCTCGAAGAACACGCAAAGGAATGTCACGCCGCGAAACGAATTTCACAGAATCGCCACTTCTCGGCCCTTACGTCTTCGCTCCTCTCTCTTCCCGCTTCTCTTACCTCGTTTTTGTTCACCTTCCCCATCCACCTAGAGTACGCTACGGAAATTAAATTTCTCACGTCACCTGATTTTTACGAATACGCGCAAAACGTTATAAACAAGCATCTATGGGATACATTAATTTATAGAAGCCTAATCGCTGTAAAAGGACTCACTCATGTTTTCAAGATTAGACGTTGATCATTCACCTTCGTTCTTCTCAAGTAGAGAGAGAGTAACAGAACGACGTAGAGAAAGAAAGAGAAAGGAATGCCCACTGTACCTATTAATCAATCTTTACGAACGCAAGAATTTCTGCTTCGTATATTTTCCGGTAGGCTTCGTATATTTCTGATTATTTGTTTTTTTCGGGCTTTAGCGAATCAATTAACCCTTATGTGCGCACCTGGGTACCCGGGTACCCACTTCGTCACATATTTGCTTGTAACTTTTTGAAAAAATTTTTTTTCGATCTGGGCCTCCGGATCTAGGAAGTTTAACTCTTTACGAAGAGATTCCCATAGCTATATTTCGAAATCAAAATTTTTTTGCAAAAGAAAAATGAACTTGAAATAAGGTTAGTCCCAGGGCGCACCTAGGGTACCCGGGTACCCACTACAGAAAAATTTAATATATTCATCTGTAAATCAATGTTAATGTTAATAAATGTTCCATTGGGGTAATATTGGTTAATAAATGAACAAATACAATAATTTTATAGTGTGAATATAATACAAATTTATTTATTTCTCACAGTCTATGCATGTAACTTTTGTTACTGAGTGCTCATCGCACACAGGTTTTTTGCAATGTTTACAATTTTTGCGAGTTTCTCTACGCCTCTTAATAGTTAATTTATAACAAATATGGCATGCGCCCATAACTATTCTTCTGCCTGACCTATCGTGAGGGTCAGCTTCTCTTGCAGGAGAAATGGAAACAGTAATCGGTGATCCTACCACGCTTTCGATCGCCAGTTTCGTCGAATGATTTCGCGTGATTTGATTATTCAACGAGCGATCCTCAATCACTGGTTTGGCAAGTTCTTCGCTCAATTGGCGCAAGAAAGTACGACGCTCATTCGTTCTTTTCTTGAGCATGCTACTATTTGTATAATAAATAATATATGCTGCAAGAGCGCCGATATCAATGATGTTGAAAAAAAATGCAAGAGGCCACCTCTGAGTGCGCCTATGCGTGGTGTATCGTGTCACCGTTTGGTCCATTGTGTCGACGCCAGACTTACACCTATTATAATATTCAATTATATGAGGTTTTCTTTTTGCATCGTTGTTGACAGCAGTATCGCAATACATTGTAGAAAGTATAAGTACGGCTTCGTTTTTTTTTGGCACGTCAGAGCAAAGTGCAACGTTGCGTTCGTGAAAAGCAAAGAGAGAAGAGAATACTGCTCTAGATTTATTAACAGCCATTGCTTTAGGGATATACGGTTTGTTTTTTCTCAAAGTACCGGTAATTGTCAATTTCAAAGACAGTAAGTGTTTAGCGAGAGGTAGAGAAGTGAAATAACATTTGCTGCTCGATAAACCCAATAATTGCCTGTGGAGCGACCGATATTCCCTCTTTCGATCTCTCTTTGTGACAACTACACGCTACTTTTGAACGTGAATATAGCTTAATTACTTTTTAATTATGTTTACTCAATTAAGTAAATCGATTTATAATGATTTCACATCTGAACTCAAAGAATAATTAAAACTGGAGGTGGGTACCCGGGTACCCCAGGTGCGCATCAACGTAGAAGAAGTTAGGTGCGCACATAAGGGTTAAAGTATGTACACACGTAATATTACAAACGCGGCACACCGGAAAGAGCAACGATGCACGATGTAACACTGTCATGCTGACGACTTTTTTGTCGTGTTTTTTAAAGATGACATTTTGGTAGCATGACGTCACGAGTTCGAGAATTCGTGGGTCTTCTATTCTTTACTTCTTTTTGAAACCCTGTTTCATTTTTCGACAACCATTGAGAATCTCGCCTCGAGGTAATCGTAGTCACAGAAGATAAACGTGTTGCGTAGTTTTGCACAATCGTTCGACAACATTTTTTTTCGAAGAACCTTAGAGATATTTCAAATCCCATTGTAACCCTCGTGACGACTGGTGAGTGTTCTACCTTAATAGGAGCGCTTTATTAATACCCCCGCATAATTGGTCTATTTCACGTAATTAATGGCCGGTTAATTAGCGTCCACGCGTCCCAACGATGCATTCATATCCGGGCGCAGGTGTTAGCCTCCATTTCGGAGCATCCGTTTTTGCTTTTCTACTTATCCCTTTTTCTTCAGGATAACGAGAATAATCGATCAACAGGAGCGTCTTGGAAGTTTGGTGAGATGGACAGATGAGAGCGTAGCAGAAAAAAACAAAAGAACGGAAGTGTGGCGCACAGTTAGGATTTACAAAGGAAGATTTCTCGCTCGAAGCTGTGTTTCTCAACTTAAAGTACTATCTGAAAATTGATTTTCTGCGTGCATCTAAGTGAATAAAACGAGCACTTATATTTGCATGCCAATAAACAGATTGCCGAATCGCCAATTTCGAAACCAAGACCTCAGCCGCTGCCACTACGCATTCTAAAAAAGATAGCTCTACTTTGTCGCAGAACGTTTCTATTCTCGAAAAGGATTTCACCTGACGTGTCAGTCGTCTTTCTCACCTGTTGCGTATTGTTGCATTCGAACGCAACCTGATTTGCACGGTGAATGCACTTACATAGGTCTATCGAGGATCGCATAAAAAACGCAAGTACTATGGTGGGCGCCTCCATTGACGTCCTTGTTCTTTTTCTCTCTCTTTCTTTCTCGCGTATTTTTCTCTATCGTCCCTTCCTTCTCGATTTCTTCTCCGTATACTCTCTGTCCCTTTTCCTCAACCGAAAACCACTGTTTCCAACGAAAGCGTTCCTTCTCTCGTACATCATACCCTCCTTCTCTCCTGCCCTCCTTTTCATCTTTTTATAGCGAATTTCTATTCGAATTCCATGGCTTTTGCTCCTCGAGTATCCCCACTCACCCTCCAAACCTCCCTCCGTCATTCTTCACCCCAAGAAGGTTCCTCGATTGTGTCCTCGCTGTTGACTCCTCCGTGGCAACCCAGAAATCGGCCAAAGCTGCCTACCTTTTTCAAGAAAGCATCGAGAAGCAGCGATTGTGTTGGTCGGCCGTTTCTTCTCCCTGCGTGGACCAATAGGCTCGTGTTTACACGAGTCCAACCACGTGGGCGAATTCGTCGAACGTCGTCGTTGGCTTGCGCCGATGAATCGACGCGAGTAAAGCCACCACTTTCCCTCTCTCTCTCTTTCTCTTTCACTCTCGCGCGATTATTGTTGTATCGATTCATTCGGGTCGATTGATCCCGAGAAGGTGGCGCCCGGTCTGGCGGGGGCAAGTGTAAAATCTTCGTTGTACCGTTCCCAAGTTTCGACAGGTTGGTCTATTTAGCTTTGTCAGCCACTCGTCGTCCATTCTGCTACGGAACAGCGAGTGAATTCTATTATGCGATACAATGGGCGTTCTATTAGTAATGCAAGGCGTATACAATTATTTGTGAGGCGCATGTGTCGAACAAAGGGACGATCGCGGCATTAAAAAGGGACGAATGGTTTCTCGAGTCGGATCGCGATCCCTTAGGCGTTGCGAACTTCCGTAATCCAAACACGATGAGTCAACAAGAGTCACGCGCAGCTAGTCTTTCAACACTTTCATGTTTACCATACACTACCTCCGAGTTGCATAGACCGCGAAATTCGAATTTACGTTGTTCGTACTCGATGGAATTCGATCCACCGAACCTCGAGACGACCACCCGTAAATCTTTCCCGCGCTCACCCCTTCGGTTCGAAGATCTACCCTCTCGCGCGACGATTACCTTACGTTTTACAGTTGATTTGGCGTGCAACGGCACGAGGAAGCGTCCCCCAAGCAAACGATCGTCCTCGATGCTCTCAACTCCCCGTCTCTGCTCCTCTCTCTTTCTCTCTCCCTGCCACCCCTCGCTCTTTTCGTACGACGAATTACCCGCGGAGCGGAGAAAGTTTTTCCAGAACACTTTTCTCAGAGTTTCAAACCGCTCGGGAGCAAGGAAGACGATCTTCTCTTCCTCTTACCGCTCCTTCCTTCGTCGCGGGCCCTCCTCCTCCTCTTGAGTTTCAAGCAGGATTGGAAGTCGATCGGAAAGAAAAATTATATACAATTCGGTGAATATTCCGACTCTGACGGCAACGACCCCGCGGGAAATGGAAAAGGCGAATTTAAAGAAGCATTTATTATTCCGAATCTTTTACTTCGTAAGGAAGGTGTATTCGATTATTTTTTGGAGAGATTCAACGTCGCTGCAAGAAGGATTTAAGACAATTTCTATTGATACGATCATGCACGTTTAAATTAATATTCGGAGTGTATGTCAAGCATGCATTGCGTATCCGGTAGTTTAAATTAAGTATTGAAAAACGAGTGATATGCCGAAGCGAAATCCGTAGAGGACCAGATGAAGCAGGAGAGTACCAGGACGAGAGAGAGGAATGGAGAAGAAGAGGGGAGGAAAGATGGCGCGACGCTGTCTGGGCCGCTCGTTCGGGTAGCTCAGGTAAAGTCCCACCGAGACTGCCAGGTGTTGGACCGAGTCGACCCGAGAAAATATATAAATTATCCTCCCGGACTTCCAGGAACTCCCTGGGGTGAAAATTTACGAGCAAATTAATCGTAATATCGACAGCTGGCGAGTCTCTACTCTGCTAGGGAGCGTAACGCGCGGAACGAAGGATACTTCGAAAAATCTTCGTGATTATCTGCGTAGATTTCGTCGCGCTCGCGCGAAAAATACGCTCACATACGGAGAAATCTTCTTGCTCTTGTTTCCTGTCAGTTTGCTCCTTGCACGTTAAAAACCCATATCTGGAATTTCTTTAATTCCTCGGACAATACGACTCTCCTTTCGTCGCCTCGAAATTTACTTCGACCCTTCGAAATCTCCCGTCCTATCTTTCAACGACGGAATCAAAGATTTTTTCTTGTAAGAAGAAGCTGGTGAGTTTGCTCGTTTCACTCGAGACAAGAGAGACGGTCGAGGACGACGAGCAACAGACACGATATCTGTGAGAAGGCAATAATTCGAGTATTCGCAAAATGCGGGTATGCGCGCAGGGTGCGCAAGTGCCACGGACAAGGTCTTCGAGGCATAAAATTTGGTGGTCGAGGCACCTGCAAGCCTCTCCTTCTCTCTCGACAGTGCTCAAAGAACCTAGCGGGTATGATTTATGCCTTCAGCAGGTGGAAAAGATAGGAGAGAAGGAGAAGGCAAGAACAAGGAGGTTGAGGTGAACGGAAGAGAAAGTGAGAGACGAGCAAGACGGTATCGTCGTGAAGGTGAAAGAAAATGAGAGAGAGAGAGAGAGAGAGAGAGAGCAATGGCGTACGAGAAGGAGTGGGAGAACGAGAGAGACTGCGCGTGAGAGAGAAATAGCGTAAAAGTGGTAAAGATGGAGCGAGAGGAACGCAGTTTTTCGAAACTCCCTCGGCCCACGGGTCTTTGTTGCAGGATTTTGCGATTCGCTAGGCCGCCCTAGAAACGGCGTTCGTATCCCTTACCGAGGACCAAAAGATATCGAAGAGAGCCCCCTAGGCGCCTAATAGGCTTTCCCTTCGGCGAATTCGTCCTTCGAGAAAATCTCCTTCGTTGGATCGGTGTGGGCCTCGACGGCGAACGGCGAGCTTACGTTGATCTTTTCTCCTTACCTTCCGCTCGCTCGTTCGCTCGCTTGGTACCTTCCTGCGCTGAGAGAGAAAAACGCAGGAGAGGCGCTCCTCACGAAGGATAATGCGGTCTTACCGAAATCGCTAGATCCTTGCCGTGCGTTCGTCTCACGCACAGGGTGGCCCGCTGAAAAAATATTGGGGAAGAATGAGAATAACGAGAGAGAAGACGGTGAAGAGAATGTATAAATAGATGGACAGTTTATCCGGTGTTGTGAGATCAGGTTGTTGAGAGTGAAGAAGCTTTGAGAAAAATTATTGAAAGGTGTTGCGCGGTCCACGAAACACTTCGTGTATTTTGTAGATTTTCCAATCGAAGGGATGCAGTGCGCAGCGGAGCGCGGTGAATATACAATTTTTCCAAATTATTTAACAAAAAGAATTCAAGCATACTTCTGGTCGTTATATTCGCGAAACTTTATACGCACGTTTATTCGCACATTCGTTATTAGAATTTTTCGTTCTCTTCTACACACTGAGCTGTCGCTCCTCAAAATTTTACCAATTTTCGCTGCTAATTCTTTTTGTTTCACCGAGAACATATACAACGCAGCAACGCAGTTTAAATCAATCTACGAGCACTTATAGAATTCAATAAAGCAATCGGTGAAAAATGCAGCAAGAAAAATCCATATTTATATTGAAATCAATTCCGATACCCACTCAACGACGTACTCTCGTATTCCGGGCGCGCGTTGCCCGACCCCCGAATGCAAAATGGAAAATGGAAAATGCAAAATGCAAGAATTATCGATTATCGAATAATTTCACTCGCTCGTTAGGCGCTTTTGATGCTTCGATCGCATTCGACTGACGTAACACGCGGTAGATTGAGGGGGGGGGGGGGAGCTGAGGGTGATCGGAAGAGGGGGATGGAAAAAAACACGATCACCTGTTGCTAGGAAATGAAATAATTCGGTGACAGTCGGCCGCACGGGAGATCATCGCTCTCAAGTCATTATTCATCGCTCCCCAATTCTCGGCGAGAGAAACGACCGAGAAGTGAGAGAAAAAATTGTTTTTTTCCAAGCAAATCGTGATTACAAGAGCAAGTGAACGCTCTAGCCTAGTGTATCGCCAATCGCGTCGGCGTAAGTGAATCTTGTTCTCAATGTAGTTCTCTGAAAAATGAATCGACCCTCGCTATAAATGTAACCCTTCAAACTAAATGTTCACCACCTTCCTCGTGTTCTCTTAAAGAATCATTACCCGCAGAAAACGACCTGCCAAGCAAAACAAATATAAAACGTTGAAACGAATCGCCTCGTTAAAAGTATCTCCCTCCTTCATCGACCGATAACGATAAAAATACCCCTACGAATCGAACAGATTTATCTCACGTAAGCTCAACCGACAAGCACCGCATCTTCGCACCGTCCCAAGGAAGGATTACGACGGAAGCTCATCGTTCCTTCTCGTTTGCGACTTCTTTCTCCCTTTTCTTTTTACGAGAACCGGTCAGTTCCGTCGGCGGAGCAACTCGTCCTTATGAGAGTGCAAAAGGAGAAGAAGAATCGTCGGCGAGGAGGAGCGCGTGGGAAAAGAGGGTGTCCTGCTGGAGTT
Source organism: Tiphia femorata (assembly GCA_944319695.1). NCBI lineage: Eukaryota > Metazoa > Arthropoda > Insecta > Hymenoptera > Tiphiidae > Tiphia > Tiphia femorata. The sequence continues at coordinate 11,687,417 of OX090896.1, read as the reverse complement.
AATGAGCCTAATCCTGCCGAGCTTACCGGCCGAGATTAGGAGATCCTGTCCTGGCGACGAAGAGGAGAAGGAGGAGGATGAGGACCGCGACGGTAGCGTTAAAGGTAGGGACAAGGATGAGAGGAAGAGAGGGGAAAGGAGAATGAAGGAAAAGGACGAAGAACGATACGCGAACAAGGACATAGTTGAGAAAGGCACGAGGGAGTGAATGAGGAGCAGGACACGACCGCTGCCACCTGTGTCCTGACCGGCTGCTGATGTCCTGTGGCGACGCGTCGTTATTCAGGCAGAAGAGGAAACCAAGGAGGTGGAGGAAAAGGAGGCGAAGAGTTCATTGCTAGTTGCGAAAGAAACCAGCTACGTTAGCGTCTCTCTTTTCGCCTCCCTCCTCGCACCGAGTCCTTTCGTGGTCGTTTCTCTTAATTCTCGTGAACCTCTTACCCTCTCCACCCTCCCTCTCTCTTTTCATCCTCAACCCCGGTTTCTAGTCTCACGTCGCCGTACTTCTTTCCTCCCTTCAACCCTCTCCTCCTTCCTCTCACCTTTTTTCGCGCCACCTTCTACCACCCTCTTCCCACCGCGACTTCCACCATCCTTCCGCTCCCCTTTACCTGCCCACCTCCCACCCGACGTTCTTTTTCTCCTCCTTTTGCAACACGAGTAAGAATAAACGCTTGGCAAACAAAGGGGCCGCCGCGATAACGAACCTGTCGACGCGGACCTCGAACTCGTTCGAAACTCGTTTCCCGCTCGCGGCGGCTAAGGGAGGATAAGGGAGGGAGTGCGGAGGGCACGAAAAGGGCGGCGGAGGGGTGGAGAGAAAATCGTTAAGCCGTCGTGGCTGGCGAGCCGCGGAAGCTGCTTGTAGACGTTCCTGTTAATCTTTATTCCTCGTCGAAGCTTGTCGGAACGGGTGAAGGGGGCGGAATGGTTACGCAAGACTGTTGTCCGACTGGTGATTATCGAAGTTATCGCGCCCTTTTACTGAAACGAGGGTGAAAAGGTGGGCGACACGAACGATGGAAGCATCAGGTCAGATGTCTCGGACAAAGGATTAATGCATGAGTAATGAGAGAACTGTGAATATCCTTGTTCTAAGTGGATAATTTTTAATTATTTGTAGACTACTAATACTAGTACAATTTATTTACAATTATTTATTTCGTAATCTGCAATATTTGAGGTTAACATTTATGTCGAAGCAAATTCAAAACCTCGTTCGCTCCGAAAATATCGCTCCGTAATCCGCAACGTTTCTACACGAAACACTATTTACCTACACTGTAACGCTATTTAGGCTTTGGGCTACCCCAAAAAGAGTCCCTTTGGAGAGGGCATGGGGCCGGTGCGATTCCCTCTCGATTATTTTCTCATTCGCGGAGAACATCGGACCACGGGACCATGGGAGATGTCCTCTCGAGTTGGTGGACACGCGAACTCACCATGAATGAAATTCCAGGCTACGAGTCCTTCCATTCATTCTACCATTCGTCCCCGGGTCGGGACAAGATCGTCGATAACCAAGAGGGTATTTATATTCGCACCACCCACTTCCTTCTGGACCAGTTCTCACAGCCCCCTCTTTACCTCCTCCGTGATCTCCACTCTCTGCTCCCTTTCATTGGGTTTCCTCGAAACTGAGAAAGTGGGGATACACGATGCCCGGTAGCGTGAGAAGGGAAGAAAAGGTATTAAAAGGATCTTTTTTTTAAAGGGAGAATTTCCGGTATACAATTGGTAAACGAAATAAACAGTTTTTAAATAAAGTTTTGAGTCAAACTTTTCTTATCTGCCCCGACAAGACAGCATGCTTGGTTTGCTCGTTTTTACACGCGAGTTCACCTAGATATCCAGACCACTTACATTTGGGATAAAGTAGAAAAATCGAACCTTCGTTTGAAGATACGTCGTCATTAATTTGTCAAGCATTGACGCGCGCGTTGCTTTTGGGAAATCGTGCGGTGAACACCGAAAGGTCGTCTCGCAGGAGTGTAAAGATGCCGGTAGGCATCGCAGGTGGTGCGCTATTAGTCAATAATCATGAAAAGCCGTAATATTTCACGGCTGGAAAATACCGGTAGCCGCGAATGCGGACAATGGCCAGCGTGAGGACCAACGCTGTGTTGAATTCTCATCCTCCCCCACCTCCTTTCAGCCCTCGTGCATACTGCCGATTCATCGACCACCTACGGCCCTGGCCTCTAAACGCCACCAAAAAATCGCTTTTTCCTCCGTTGAATTAATATTTCGTCGAGAGCTTCGACGTTAATTCGGGAAACGGAGATTTTATATCGAGTGCGAAAGCATAATAGAAGGTCACGTTCCCGTCAGTTTTTAAATATCGAGATTGTAGTCACTGTGAAACAATGTTAACATATTTTCTGCCTTACAATTTACAATGTACTGAAAAATCCAACTTTACTACTACTCCGCGAAACGTTCGACGACGATCAGGTACCAAGGGTCTACGTCCATTCATGCTGTACCAGCCGGATCGGAATGTCGTAAATTCCAGGAAGGACCTCCTGTGGATCCTCACCTTTCAGGAAGGCTAAGACCGACGGGTGAAAAAATTTGAACGTCACCCTCGCAACGGTGAAAATATCGAAAATGCATGCGCTGGTCGGAGGCTCTTGTTTTCTCTCTTCTTTCATCGGATTTTTCTGATGCTGTTTTTCCTCTCCCTCTTTGCCCGCCTTTTTCCTTTCTCTCTTTCTTTCTCCCACTGGAGAGAGAAACATGGTACGAAGCGATCACGAGATTAATAGGATTCGATCCTAAGGTCGTTGAACCGAATTTTCCCGATGATCTTCTTGACGATACTCCGAGCGATTTTTGGGGTGAGCCAACCGCCCTTGTATCGCGAATTAGGGGCGTAGAACAAGGAGGAAGGAGGGAAGGCAGAAAAAAAATATGGACGGGAGCTCAACCGATCTCGGTGTCTCGTTTCTCCGTCCCTTCTTTCGCTCCGCGTATCGATATTACCCGGTCCGCCAACCTAGCTCCTTTGCGATCATCTTACGCCCTAAAGAGAGACGAAAATGTGAGAAAGAATAGAAAGAACTAGGGGGTAAACCCCCTGCGCTTTCGCTTCGCTCAAGCGCCAACCCCCCAGATCGCCTTTGCTCGCGCTTCGCGCTCGCTTTACCGGGTGCAGAAAAGCTTCGCTTTTCTGCAATAGGCACGACCGCGGCACTCGCGCTTCGCGCTCGCCCACGAATTTCAAACCGTTTCGAAATTGTTGAAAATTCAAGTATTGAGATATTAAACTATGCTAGAGAGTCCTCTGCGCTTTCGCTTCGCTCAAGCGCCATACCCCCTGAGAACGTCGGGTGCTCGCGCTTCGCGCTCGCCCGCGAAATGCAGCATTTCTGCAATGCGCGAAAGTCATCGAAACCGGACAATTAAATGCATCCGAACCAAACTTTTACATGTACATCAAGTATATACCCCTTTGCTGCGGTGAAACTTTATGCATGGTTAACTTCAACCATTCAGAAATTGCGACAAATTGAAATCTTTAATCCAGTATTCCGGCGAAACGCTTGCGCGGATTCAAAAAAAATTTGCAATGTAGTTTAAAAATATACCCATTTGGTGTCACGAAGCTTTATGGTCATCTTCAACCGTTTCGAAATTACGGGATTTTCAAACTATAATTATAAATAAAATAGTGAATTAAAGATTTGAAACTGGCACCATTTCGAAATGGTTGAAGATGCCCATACACAATGTTTCGTGGCACCAAATGGGTATATACTTGATGTACATGCCAAATTTTGTCCGAATCCGTTCAGTCATTTTGCCGGAATAGTGGACTAATCAACTCTTTGGCTGAAATAATGGATAAAAAATTTGAATTTGCCGCCATTTTGAAACGGTTGAAGATGGCCATACATAAAGTTTCATGGCACCAAATGGATATATACTCGATGTACATGCCAAATTTTGTTCGAATCCGTTCAGCCGTTTGGCCGGAAAACTGGACTAAGGGATTAATGAATTTTGCACTATTTCCATTAGTCCAGTATTCCGGCCAAACGGCTGAACGGATCGCAACGAAATTTGGCATGTACTTTGAGTATATATCCATTTGGTGCCAGCAAACTTTATGTATCGCTATCTTCAGCCGTTTAGAAATGGCAGCAATATTAAATTTAAATTACATTTTTTTCAAATTTTGAATCTCCCGCCATCTTGTACCGGTTCAAGATGGCGGCTCACAAACCTTATTGTCAACTCACAGTAGTGTACTTGATTTTTGTGCCAAATTTCGTCCCGATCGGTTCAGCCGTTTTTCCGAAATCGAGGATATACACGGACACACACACACACACACACACACACACACACACACACACACACACACACACACACACACACGCACGCACACATACATACACACACACATACATACGAACGGTTTTCGCGATGGCGATTGCATAAGTCACTCCCTTTACGGTCGTGCCTAAAAAGGAGGGAGGACGAATAGAATGCGTAGAAGGGAAACGATAACCGAGCGTGAAAATCGATATAAAAGAACAATACAAAAGGAAAAGAGAAAATGAACATACGAAAGAAGCATGGAAGACACGAGAGAAATGGAACGGAACAATCGAGGACTAAGAGAGCGATAAATAAATCGAAAAAGTATTCGAAAAATCTCGTTGCCGGGCCAAACGGCAAGAAAACGAAAGCACTAACGAACGGTGACAAAGCTAAGGGGCGAAAAGGCGAGAGACAAAAACCAAACTGGAGGAATTGAAAGTACCACTACCGAAACGAACACAAAGGATGAGACTCTCTCGGACGCGTTGCATCGCGTGAAGCGCGATGGGGCGATGAGAGGGTAAAAAAACGGAGCGAAAAGGAGAAGGAGAGGGTGAGAGGAACGAGGGCGAACGAGTAGATGGGAGGACATTCGATCGGTCGACGTTGCGAAGGATGCTCCTGGAAGGGTGTCACCGAGCTCAATTGTAACTCGTTAACGTGTCCATTGAAAAGGATCAGGACGGTTTTCGACGAAACGTCTTCTGGCGGTAAAACGTTGAATGCCAGAGACGCCAAACGTCGTCGCCGTGGACGAAGACGAGTCTCCGCTTCCATTTCGTCGCTGCAACGAGAGTAAAGAAAGGGAAGTATTGTAAGGGTAAAATTCGAGAAATTATTAACTCCCATTCAGTTCTGCCGAGTGACGTCCGTTGGTTTCCAACTTTCAGTTAGAAATCTGCTGCTTTTTTTATCTTCTCTTTGTCCTTACCGTGTGAGAAAGAATCACGGGACGATTGCCTTCTGTATAAAAACGTTAACGGAAAGATCGTGGAGAAGCAGTTACGAGATCGACGCCATTGAAAGGACTGTTTTTCTATGCGACACGCTGTACCAAAGTAATAATAAATTCTTCTCTTGATCTAATTCCAAGATCTACACGCTACTCAACGTTTCTCCGTCCCAAGAGTCCAGCTCGCCAATCCGACATCGAGATGTTATTAACATCGCAACAATCCGTCTCCGTGGCCCTTTTGTTTAAACGTCCCTCGACCCCATTGTGTCGTGAAACATCGAGATTCACCCGTCGAAGATACCGTCGACCGCACGGAGCATTAGGGAAGCCCGCGAATATCGAGGAGAGGAGAAGAGAAGAGCGCGCCGATTCATCGGATACGATTATGTCACGATCGCAAGTTAATCGATTCCGGGGATACCTCCCTTTGCTCACTACCCCCTTAATGGGTTTCCAAATGCCAAATGGATCCAAAGGACGGCCAATCACACCCTAAGCCCTGCGGACTCGCAGTCGCGGAAACGGACGAGGTCGAGGCAACGAGATTATTCGATCCCAATTGACTGTCGCGCCCTGGACACGGTCTCTTGGACGCTTGCGCTCCCTCCAAGAAGTTCATTTCTGCTCACTCTATGCATTCTTTCGTTCCTTTCCTCCTTATGCGCGCGCGACAATCGTTTTGAATATCGCCAATAAATAAATCGCGAATCAAGAATTCTTATTCCGTCTTTGTCAACGTGTACTACAGGCATGACAATTCTGAGGAATTTATTTCCAAGAAGGAAATTTCCATCGTGTTAAGTACTCTCTGGTAAATGTTGGTAAAGCTGTGGAACGGGCGAAATAACGTGGAGAGAAGAAGGACGATTGAACGAGAAAAGAGACGCCGAGGAAGGAGAAGGAAACAGAGGACCGTAGAAAGACAGAAGGAGAGAGAGAAAAAAAAAGTAAGGGATGCGTAACGCCCACGTCCGCCAGCGTATCGCGTTCTTCAGGGGCAGATGTTCCATGGAAAGGAGTCCAGGACTACCAGAACTACTACGTGCGCCGTGATTGACAGCTGAATAAGCTGGGCGCAGGACTACCTAGGCCTCGCGGTGTCTTTACGTCACGTTTCCAGGTTGCGTGTGCTCGCTCGCACGCGTCCCTACCGTTCTCGATGCCACGCACGTAACCCTACATCAGATGAAATCTGGGACCGTGGAAATCTTGTTAAAAGGAGGAAGGATGCCTGGCGCGTCTTCGCCCGCCTTTATGCCTGCTCTATTAACGAACAGTAGGGTAGACCCGATGAAACTATAAAAGCAGATATATATTATGCAGCCTTGTCGAGCAATGTTCGACAAACGTAAAGATCTTCTATACTTTTTCGCGGTATTTACACTTCTGGAAAGAGTCTGCGACTTTTCAATTTACGGAAGAATTACTCGACAAAGCAATCGAACGAAATTTAATCAGAACCCAAATCCCAACTCTGCTTTCCGATTGGTGCCTCGCCTTCCATCTCTAAACCAATCGCTCGGACCATTCCCTTGACGCCGTCTGAGAGAACAAGTACGTCTTAGAGAGGGTATCCGTTTGCTCGCCGATTTGCTCGTCGGATTACATACGGTGGCTCCGAATGGGATCACCTTTGTCCCTTTGGCAGTCCCGATAAGTGACATAATCGAGGGGGTCGATGCTCTGTCCGGGTTACGACGCGTCCCGGACAAACGTGAGGGCTCGTGAAACGCCCGACACGTGACAGTGTCGATAACACGGAAAGCGCATCCGATAAGACGCGACTCCTACCGAGCGATCTGCTTGGGCATCTACGCTATCTCGACGTTGAGAAGTTTATCCATCACGCGAATCAATTCACGAATCAAGCATGTATAGTGGGTCAAATGGATAGACCAGGAGGCGGCTCGATGGCTAGGAGGAAGTCAGATACCCCATCAGGAAGGCTTCTTGGTAATTTCGGTTTCATTGTTACAAATGCGTAGACATTTAACTTCGTGGAACCTCCGCGAGCATGGACGTAAGATTCAGAACACTTTATTTAACTACATATAGTTTATTTAAATATAGTTTCATATTCCACAAAAGTCACGCGAGCAATTTTATAATCCGTCTCTCCCTATTTACAAGTAATTGTAGTTTAACCACCTAGTAAAATAGACTGCTTCCGTAACAAGCTTTAATTCACCCGACAATTTACCATCCACGCATCGCCCAAGGAAGTTCAGGAAGCTCGGATCGAACGAGTCCACCCCGAGTCGCTGAACGATTTAAGGAACAAAGCTCGAGGATCCTCTGGAACGGCTGTAAACTCACGCTGGTAGTCGAAAAGAGGATGAGAGGGAGTAGGGGGAGGTGGTGGAGGGAGGAAAGGTGGTCGAGGGTCGGAAGGACTGGTGCATGTAAACCTGGGACGACCGATGCGACGGGAGGACGTTTAACGTGGATGGCCCCCGGGGACACTAGACTCTTGGTGGGCGATAGCAATGTCACGGTGGCCACCGGAAATAGCCGGCACTATCAGCCGCCCCCGCCGGAAGGAGCGCCGTCACCGCAGAAAGAGTTCCAATCTTCTATTCACCGCGTTCTTCTTCGGCAGTATCCAGCCCCTCCTCCGCCCTCCTTCCTCGTCCTCGGGATTCTCTTCCACCTCCTGCCGGTACCCTCCGCCCCTTCTTTCTTCGCCTCTTCTTCCTCCTTCCTCCTTCCTCCTTTCCACTCCTTCTCGATCTCCTCGTCCTCTTTCTGCCTCGCGTCCTTTCTTCTTCTTCCACCTCCTCCTCGCTCTTCGTACGCCCTCAAATCTCTCCATTCTCTTCTCCACTCTGGCACCTTTTCCCCTCCTCCTCCCTGCGGGTTCTTCCTCGCCGCTGTCCGATACAACCCCAGCGGACGAGAATGGCGCCGGTGGCCGTTTTCACCCAGAAAAGAAGCGCGCGAAAGGGGTGGTCGTGGAAGATGGCCGGAAGCTGGAAAGAAAGCAAGATGCCCTCAACAACCCCCGAGTTATCTGTGCACCTCCTGCTCATCTCTGCGCCTCCTTCTTCACCTCTTACCCATCCACGTTGCCGGGGTAAGCAGAAGTATCTTTTTCGGTTCCCTCGCAATTCTTTTTTTTATCTCCTGCTATCTGACCCGCTTACTCTTCAGCGTGGCTTTCTTCGAATTCCAGAATATTCCATTGTGAGGGAGCAAGAGAGTTTGAATATTTAAAAATTGAACGATGGTAGTAGCGAGCTTTCCGAAAGAGCAGAGTTCTATACGCTTGAAAATAATTTGTAATTGTTACACCCAAACATTAGCCAGTGATCCTAACACCGATATTCCAAAATCTCTCCGTGTACCACTTTTCAAAAATCTCTCTTACATCCCCTAAAGCCATTTTTCACTGTAAAAAGAAAGGAGAGTGAACCCAGCAGCAAAGACATCGTCGTGCACGACGAACACGAAAGCTCGGGATAAAGAAGGAAACGGTAAAACTTCTCAACTAATTCACTATGCAAACTCGACTACTAACCTTCGAAAGGATCGCGAGTCTTTCGAAGAGTAGCACTGGTGCTGCTTCTCAGGGTCGGTTTTTTTTTTCTTCTTCACTCTCTCGCTCATGTCGTTGCTACCACCGATTCAACCTCTACGCATAGCCTCTCTCTCTCTCTCTCTCTCTTCCTTCTCCACCTCCACCGTCATCCCGGGTGGTAAGTAGCCGTGCTACAAGCGGAGGCTGAGGCTATACATCATGGGGGTGTCAACGAGTGTCCTCAGTCCTGTAATCTCGCATCCATCAACCCCCATCCGCGATCGATCTAGGGAAAGGGGGTGCAGAGAGGCGGTGGAGGGACGTGGAAGCGAGAGGTAGACCAAAAACGGACCTACCGACGGTTGCCTGATCGATGTCCATCGTCCTCGCGTGTAACCTCCAAGGCCTCGACCTACGACCTCCTCCTCTTGCCCCTCCTCTTTATTCGTGTCCTCCGCTTCGTCCGCCTCTTCTCCATCCTTCTCCTTCACCTTCCTCGATGAACGACGCTGCTCTCTCTCGAGGTTACGATCAGTCGATGCCTCGACGTGTAGCTCACTCTTCGATTTTCATTTATCTTTTCCTATCTGAAGGCCGCCATCGTCATCGTTCCGCTCTCCCTCTTTCTCTCTTACCCACTCTCCTTCTTTTGCCGGACGCTTCTCCATTCTTGGCCACGGTTGGTTTTTCAGGGAGGCGGTGGTGGCTCTTGGCTACCTTCTCTCCATTCAAATGCCTGTAATACGATTTTTCTCTCGAGGTCAGCGAAGGAGATCGCCCGTCACGGGGGGTGTCCGTCATGTGGGAGCAGTTTTGGAATACGCCTTTTGTGCTTTGCTGGATCGCGGCCGTTGGACATTTTCTCCTAAGTACCTACTTTAGGCGCCAGGTATTGAAGAGTATTTATTTTATATATCGAGAAACAGATTTTTTTGTTTTTTTACTCGAAGTACGAGTGACATGTATCGGACTTAGTTACACGTATTTCTTAAGATCACGGAGAATTCTGCACGTGCACCGATTGCCGATTGTGCAGGTAGAGTGAAAACGAAGCTGAAAGGTGCGGTGGACGACCGTGTGAATCGTTAGGATGATTTATAACGTTGCACAGGACCCCCCGCTGCGTCCATATTTAATCCTTCCCCAGATTCGGGGATCGGCATTCAATTACGCGGTCGACCCGCATTATTGTGGCTACGATCGTTCCGAACTCCTCGAAATCCTTCAGTGATCCTACAGCGTGCCGTAGTGAACTTGACAACTTCATAATTGGTTCTGAGTAGGTGCAATAAATCCGGGAAAGAAATCGCGTTCAATGGATTTAAGGGCACAGGTACTACTGTTGGAAGTCAAGATTGTGACTTGCCAGTTTATCTCGTTACATAGTCCTTATTACCTATAAAAATGTTTCTTGCGAGTTCTCTTTGCATATACGTTAAATATTCGTTCTAATTTAGATACTCACTCGTGACCTTTATACGTGTATATTTATCTAATAAATTCGTAAATGCCGAAATACAAATTTACATTGGGCAGACGCCAGCGACATGTCGTTCACAATTGTATTTTATACATTTCTCGTGTACGCGCACAATGTGTAATCTTCTAAGTGCAATACGAAGATCCTCTATCAACATGTTATCAAGCTCGTACGGACCCAGGTGTCGGTACTCGGCTACGATAATAGCACCGTTGTGAGAAATTCTCCCTTAGCGAAAGATCGTTTGACGTAAGATCGCGCGTAACATGCGTAAGGGCGTCGTCGCGTGCCCAGGTCCTCGTTCCGCTAATTACTTACTAATCCTCGGCCTCGAAGGAGACTCGGTTGCGAGCCCATAAAGCCAGGATTACAGGAGCAGCAGGATTATAACGGTGTCCTTGATCCGACTGCGTCGCAGGTGGAGCGTCCCTCCACCCTCGTCTACGTTTTCTTTTCCCCTTGCTTCGAAACGATACCGTCCCTGTCGTTGATTGCTAAGCTACGTCATAATTTACAGCCGATAATTCACATAATTCCACGTATCGCATCCTCGAAGACAAGCTGGCCTTTTATTGCGGTCTCGCGGACGAAGGATATCCTCGGCGGATTAATGAAACCCATGCGAGAAAGGAGGCGAACAATTTTTCGGAAAAGTTTTACCATTTAACGATGGTGCACTTCCGATCTCTTATCCACGACTAACAATTGGGCATTTTTTCACGAAGATTTTCCTCCACGGTATCAGCTGCTACGTGGGCCTGCGATTTTACCATTTATTTACTTTTCCACTTTAATTTAAGATACCTTCCATATCGCATAAAGATTCTTAAAAATATTTCGCTCTTCTCATCGTTCTAAGCGTTCTTCAAACTTTCATCGCGTTCTTGGTTCGCTCCTTCGCAGGTCGCGAGTGCTTCGATAGAAGAAAAAAAGCAGAAAATCATGAAAGAGACGAGCGATTAAAAAGGCAAGGTTACGCGACGTGCATATACGGGTGGTCGAGGACAGTTCTCGCTGGTGTCGACCAAAAATTTCAACCATCCCTGGCGAGGGCGCAAGCGCCGTTCTACGGTCCGCTTGACCCTGAATTATTCAACGACTCGAAGACCCGACGAGGACTTCATAAAAATTGCAGGCACCGTGATTGCCGTGGTTCAGAGCGTGGAAAGCGAAAAAAGAGAGAGAGAGGAAGAACTGACGGTGAAAGGTGAACGAAGACGAAAGAGGAAAGAGCAAGAGAGAAAAGAAGAGCGAGAGAGAAAGGGACCTTTCAAATGTACCCCTGGCCTCTGACGATCATCGGCTTCTTTTCCTCTTCCAGTCTCGTTTCTTCTTTTTTCAACCCTCAACCCCACGCGACTGCGTGGACGTCGTAAAATAGGGCGATTACACGGTGAACGGGGTGAAAGAAACACGATCGCGAATCCTCCCCAGACGCGACAGACCCCAAGGAAGAAACGAGGAAGCTCGCTCGGAAGGATACTATTTCATGTCGAAGGGTGTCTACGAGACGTAGGTCATTTTGCAATTTTTATTCTCGACAAGAAACGGAATATTCCGATCATTCTAATTTCCCAGAAACAGTTTATTTCCAGTAGCAAGTACGCAGTAATTTTCTTCTCCTGGTGATTTTCTTTTATTCGCAATGAACAATAGTGTGCGCCAGCAAATTCTTGAAAAAATTTCCGTACAATTTCACCATGCTCCGAGTGGTAAAACTAAGTTTACGTTGGAACGACTATACTCTTCTTACTATCGAGAAATGTACCGGGTGACGTACAATCGATCAGCCCTAAAGCACACCACGTGTCACCAACCCCTTAGATCCCACCCACGCGAATCGTTTCCGCGGTATGTAAAGGGTGTGTTTAGAAACCAGAGCAGGGTAGTTTAGAGTGCTGCTCTCGACCCCTGCGATTCGTAACAGTCGTCCTTTGCGTACTCGACATAATGCGCAAAGCGTGTCGCAATACCAGGAAGTTGTCGATCGCCATCCCATGAATCTATGTTCGACGGGACGAAAAGGAAGCCCATGATTTTTCATTAAGTTTGCGTACGTATGCAGACGTGCGTGGTAAAGCCTTCCACTCTAGAAGAAGGTCATTACAGGAAGATATTATTTAGTGAGCTTTTTCAGTGAAGAAGTTCTCCATAATGCAAAAAAAGACAGTTTAGAAAGATCTATTTGTCAAATTTGCAGAGAGACCTTTTGAGGAGGATTTTGTTTATAATATTTATAAATCGTAGATGATTACCGAAAGGCTTGCAAAGGACGTTGAAATACTTGCAGAATGTGTGTTTCTAGAAATGCCTTTTTACGTGCGTATATTATTCATGTTATACCTATGTCAATTCACAATTAAATTCTTCTCTTAAAATCTCACGAGGTGCTGGACAATTCAAATTCACCAGCAGGATTATTGGACGTTCCCTTATCAGCTACCACAGTTGCTATCGAAAGGGAACTGGGATTCGGACAACGAGAGATCGTGAATCTCTCGAACCCCTTCTTTGCGTAGCTTAAAATCTACAATGGGTGAAGTTTAACGTTGAATACCGAATCTTCTCTCCGCTCGAGGTTAAAAGGCAGCGGAGAGATTCGGGGGTTCGTGGAGGAGAACACGGGGGGTGGTTACCCCTGTGTCCCCCAGGGGTAATAAAACGGCAATTTAATTCATACACTTGATAAACGCCGTTGCTCCGCCTGCCTTCGGCGAAGCTGCCGAAAGTCAAACTAACGGAAGGGCTTATTTCGCAAATCATCGCCCTCCGGTAATAAAGCGCGCGCCTGCGGTCGTCGAGAGAGAAGGAGAGAGAAGAAATAATGAGAAGAGTTTGACACTGCGGCGATGAGATTCTTCGAAATGATCCCTTTGCAAATTTCCAAGAAAGATATTTGCTGCTAGTTTTACGTTAAATCTTTGCTTTGCTGATCGAAACCGGTCGATTTTTAATGGTCATTTTTTTACTAGTTATTATTGTTCTCATAAGGATTTTATTAGATTTAAATAACGTTACTATTCGTTTGCCATATGCATCGTTTAGGTACCTACCCCTAACCGATAATTATCAACTACCCCTTTGTGGTTAATTTCCACCGGGCATTGAATCTCCAAACGGTCCCAACGCATGAAAAATAACCATCGGGTGTAACCTCCTCTTTGGTCGCTTGAAAAATTATGATAGACGGGTCGTATAATCGTGTAATAATAAAAGCATTCCATCGGAAGCAGATTGAGAACCCGTGGCGGCGTCCGACCGGCCCGCGTCGCGCGCACGGGGGTTGAGACCAACGCGAAGGGGGTTTTTAGGGATGGTCGCAGGGTGGTTAGTGCCATTCATCGCGATGCAGATGGCTTCCAGCCCTCGCGCTCGCTCTTTCGAAGCGGAGGGCCGGGGAGAGGGAGAGAAAAGGAAAACGGGAGAGAAGGCAAGAGAAGGAAAAAGAGAGAACCACGGAGCTCGAGCCTGGGTAAGCGAGATGGAAGGAGGAGAGAGAGAGAGAGGAGCGTAAGAAAAGAAGAGAGAATGTGAAAACGGGCTGATGCTGCGTATGCGTGAGCGCACTTTTTCTCCTGTATTTGTACGCGTTTGAGCGAGTGTGCGAGCCCGCAAGTCCCTGCGCATGGTCTGCGACTAGCATTCGACCAGTCGCTCGAATGGATTTCGTGTGTTTCTCCTCGTTGCGTCGGTGTGCGCACACGCGCGTAAATCTCGCAATCGCGCGTACACCACGTTGGCAAATTTTCTCTTTTTCGTGCGAAGGATCAAACGCTCGACGAAAGTGAGTGGAGAAAAAGCAAACGTGGAAGACGAGAGAGAAAAGGAGAGAGACAGAGAACGGACGAGTAAACTCCAGGGATAAAGAGGCTGGAAATCTTCGATGGGCGAGGCCAGTTTGTCGAAGCTTCTTCGCTAATTGTCCACAAACGAAGGACCAATCGTCCGACTTACTTTACTTTCCTCTTCGGCATTACCTACTTACCTACTTCCTCTTCTAAAAAAATCTATAATCTGCATCGATACCTCGTTTTGTCATTTGACGATGATTTTAGAACGGAGATAAAAAGCAAAACGGAAATTTAAAATTTAGTCGCGCGAGCAACGTTGTACGTCAACATTCTAAGCGTAAATAACAGGCGCATTGTCCTTCCACTCCTACCGAGAAATCACTATTTCGAAGTGCTCACCCCAAATTGTACCTTTCCATTCGCAGGGGAGAAGAAGGTGCGACTCTCTTTCACATTTCTCTCTCCTCCTCTCTCACGTTTCCTTTCTCCTCTCTCATTGGCCTCGGCGTGAACGTCGCGTTATAATCGCGACGGTCGCCTTACACGCACGATTTCGCCGAGGTCACAACAGGAGCGGATCAAACGGAACAAACGCGAGACGTCGTCTCGGATTTAATCCTCGTTTACGTATGGAGCAAAGTCGTACGAGCATTCCGCCCCTCCGGCTGCTCTCCTCCACCTCTTGCTTCGCATCCCCTCGACCTTCCCAAGAGCATCCTCCCTTCCTCAATCCCCTTTCTTCTCTCTTACCTCTGACCCCTCCTTCTCCCCGCGTTGGCTCGTGAGTCTATATTATATATTATATATCCTTCCTCCTGGAGGGTAGAATCTTGCTCCCCCTGTATTTACCTGTCACCTCGATGACGATCGTGACGAGGGTACCTACGGCCCCGTCGTCATCTTTCGGCCTACCCCCTCGTCCTTGACGCTTCTCGCGAGGAAGGTGTTTGCGAGGAGTCCTGCCACGTAAGATCCTACGAGCGGACGTAAGGATCCCTCCTGATTCTCGGGGTGACTCGTCTTGCCAAGATCGAGCATGCACCACTCTCTTGCTCTCCCTCTCTCCGCTCGTCCTCTCGCGCCGTGGCCACTTTTCTCCGTGATGAAGCGGGGACAGAAGCCGAGTCATCGGGCATTGAATGGCGCGTAAGGAGAAGGCGTTATGCTCTGAAGTTCGTTAAATCGTCGAGGCGTACCTTCGGGGTCGAGAGTAGACCTTAACTGGGGAGGGTCACGGAGAAATGATTCCGATTTGTTTTACGGGGAGGGGAACTCGACTGACTCGCGACGATAGAGTCATGAATTTTGAGAGCCTCGAGCTTTTGAATCCCGGTCTTGAGATTTTTCGTAATAAAGGTTTTTGTCGTGGAAAGTACATTCCGCGCTCGTTACATTACGCATGTATATTTAACCTGGTCGAAATTGCTAAGAATTGTCGTATTATAGATGTAACGTTACTGTTAAACATTTCTAAAATTCTTCACGAAGAATTATTTTTAATGGACCTGTTTACGAGCCATCGACTCCCTACGAACATTTCTCACTTCACGTAAATATGAAATCCTAAATATCCTGTTTTCACCTTCGACGTATCACCACCCTTTCGACCGCAAAAATGACAGGCGGTTAAATCATTGCCCTCCCGGTATCATAAATTACCCGGCGCTCGCAAAAATGGCATCGCGTATCCGAAGCATCTCTCCCGCTTACTTTAACTCGCTCACGCGAGCGCCTCACGGTCCCTCTCCCTCTTCGTCGCGCCCAGTAAAAAATCTCAATCTCTCATCCGAATTAATTGAGTCGACAAACGGGTTCGATCGGTGAATAATCAATCGGCGTGCCGCAATAAATCGGGGTCTTCTTGTCCTCGGTGGAACGTCGGTGCACCGATCCTTCGCGAAAGATTTGCATACACGAAAAGGTCCGCTCTCCTTTTCTCGCTAACGCGCGGTACCCCGTGGCGGCACCGTTCGATTGTCATGAAAATTCTCTCGACGCGACGCACGAAGAAGAAGACGACGGCAGAGGCGCGCGCGCCAATAACGTCGCTCGACCTACGAAACGAGCGTGGACCACGTGTGCACCTCGAGGGCGCCAGTATTTTCTACCCTCCTCACGACCACCCCCTTACCCTTCGTTCCTTCCACCTTCCTTCCGCGCCCCTACCACCTGAGTTGTCCGCGACGACGAAGGGGACCCATGAGAGACGAAATTGGCATAAATGAGATTGATACGACTTTAAGTTACTCGAATAAACGTGAGAGGCCCTCTCCTCGCTCGAGTGAGGATTCTGGTCCTGCCACTCGTCACGCCACTTTGTACGCCATCGACGACGACGACGACAACGCGGCCGTCGACGTCGCACGCACGCACGCACGTAAGAAAACCACTACGTGGGGAGACGCGCAAAAACCTTCGAAACTACCGGGGCGTCGGCGAGAGGTACGCCCCTAATGTTGACCGGACGTCGCTCATTTACATGGACAACCATCGCGGGAACGTATATTCTCGGATCGCGACCAAGAGGGGTAAAAATGACCCGCGGGGTCGTGCTGAGACGATTGATCGTTGAGAGCGATAAGGACATGATATGCGAACAGAGTTTACACAGTTAACATGGTCGAAGTGGGGTGCAATTGAGCGATAGGTGCGTGAAATCACAAAAGACATTCCTAAAGAATATCAACGATGTCGCCAATGAAATTTCACCTGGGTGGCAGAGATAAAAATTGTTTGGTTTGAAGCATTATTTCTTCGGTTGTAATTCTCGACAGGCGTGGAAGAAGCACGGGAAAAAAGTGCATTGCAAATAAACGCTTTAAAGACGCGCGTGCGCTCCAGAGAAAGAGAGAAAAACGATCCTCCCGCCTGCCGATCGTCGGTGGACGTGCGTTAATCGGCAAAATAGTAATAAACGACGCTAAGACGTCGGGTAGAACTCTTCCCTCTCCACCTCTCTCACGAGCAAGACCGGCTGGCTTTAGGACGCGCGTCGTTCGTCCTCGTGGTATCTGAAAAATCCCTTGGCGGAGGGTGCCACGGTCGCGCGCGCGGAATCTGGGAGCGCCGGCTTGTAGAACAAGTAATAAAATAATTTTAACGACCCGCTTGAATTATGCCCGTGGTACAAATAATAATATCTGGCCGGCACGCATCCCCGCAATAAATATCTTAGGGTATCTCCCGTGTCCTTTTCTCGCTCCTTGTGCTTCTGCTGTCGCTGCTGCTGGACCTGCGGCCTCCCTTTTTCTCTCACTCTCTCTCTCTCTCTTTCTCTTTCTCTTTCTCTCTTACTCCTTCTCGTACCCCTAGTTTACGTTCCCTCTCTCATGTGCATCCGCCACGTACTTTGGCCCTGCCTTCGACCCTGCCCGCTTCCCTCTCCTTCCTCCTACTTTTTCGGTCCCCGTCTCGTCACCGGTGTAGAGACCCTCTCGACGTACCCTCCTCAACTCCGGCGTACGTACGGTGTGGTACTATGTGGAGCAAAACTGGCGATCCCCGTAGGGGCCTCCTGCGAAATGTAGGGGGCCCCAACCCCAGGGCCCAGTGGCTCTCCGCCATTTCGACGTTTCGTAGAAGAACGTGGGAACGTGTCGCGAAGGACGCTCGAGAGGAAGAGCGAGGAAAGAGAAGGAGGAGATCGATGGAATGTTTTCTTCGGGCTCGAGCTAGAGCTCGTGGGGATCGTGGAATGTTTTTGGGGGAATATTTGCGAAGGATGAATCGGTTTTGGCCTCGTAGTTACATATTGACAGTGAGAGATTATCCTAGGAAACATGGGATAAATGACACGATGAATAAACATGAGGACAATCGGAGGGACAGTTCTGGCCTGCGAACGATGTAAGAAGTGCGAGTAAATGTTGCGCGACGATGCGACTAGACCACGATGTTTATCTCCCTTGTTGGCAGGGACAATGACGTGGTAAATGCTTGCTTTTTTTTAAATGTAGATAAAAAGAACGGTGAAACTGATCTCGTTCGGGAGAGCGTGTTAGAGGTATCAAGGTTAAAGCTTGTAAATTTCTTTGCGATCTGCATTCAAAAACAAAACTGCAATTTCCATTCTGGATGACTTTTGCACAATTTCTAAGATTTATAGGTAACTCTGGGCATCCGCGTGTTCGCCATTAGATAGTCGAACCTCCCCAACCGAAAGATTTTTACATCCCGATGAATGTCGCGACAAAAAGAATCCTTAGGTCGCTGTGCCCATGGATTACGTCGTCACTGGGGATCTATCGTCGTTATGGTAGTTCGCGAAGGAAACGATTGCACGGATGACAGGCGCAATGAGACGCAATGATCCACAGGAGCGTTCACGCGAGTATTGGCGATAATCGCGGGACTCGCGAGGGACCATTCGCGCGCGCCTCCAACGAAAGGTAGGATCGGCTGGCTCGCATCGTTTAGCAATCAGGGAGGATGATGCAGCCAAAAACGATCAGGCACGGACGTGATTCCTCGAGGTGTTCCTGGCTGTCGTCGTCCTCATCGTCGTTCGAGTCCTGTCCTGCGCAAGCCCGCACGATTTTGCGCAATCAAATTGCACCCCATCTGGATGAGCACAATGTATGTTCACACCTGCGGCTGAGCTTGGCCCTGCAAAGTGAAGCTGCTTCCCGCGGGACCCTCGAGAGTGATCCTGGGAATTTTTTCGTTACGAGACGCGAGTAGCTCACAATTAACGTCTCCTAACCTCGCGTTACCTGTAGTTGAAAATGGCGAGGTGCGGTATGAAGAAGAGAGAAAATGTTCTGTAATCGGCAGACGAGTAAGGTGTATAGAGAAGAGTACCTACGGGAAAATTTTGAAAGACCATGAATCATTATTATGGGCGACAGTGGAGTTAAATTATACAACACCGTTTTATTATAAACAATAATAATGTTTTGTAACGCTGTAATGAAAACGATAGAAAGTTTGGCTCGCACGCTTCGACTACCTCCATGTGCACGTGCCACGGTGAATTTATTATTTACCACAGCAGTTATCTCAAACAAAGATACTTAATCGAAATAACTGCCGTTCGAATAATCGATGCGCTCCGTTCCAACAGGGCTTTTAACATTCGTCCGTCCTCCCACGATTGTATCTTTTCTGACACTTAATATGTACAAGCCCATCATGTATATGTCCCATTGATGTCGATTGTCCGTCAATCGCATTATTTCCCACCCCATACCCCTGTATCATTTACGCATCAATTACACACTTTCGCAATCCGTCATAGTTGCCGCGCGACTCTCATATTACATTACGGTATGCAAATCTGAAGGATACTTTTTCAAATTCACGAACTGTCCACGAGTGTCGATGGGATGGACTATTTGTCTACCTGCAACTAGCAATCCACAGTAAACTTGTTAGAATATTATTAGCTCTTTAAACTCGTAATACTTATAATCTTTAATCTGCCCGAAACAAGAACTTATAGATTCCATGTATTGTACAGATCATAGACTTTCTCTCTTCTGGACAGACCAAGGGTAAACACACTTGTCAGGTTTCGTGTTAATGCGATCGCTTCCAAAAATCTGTTTACGTCTTTGCGAATCAAAGTGGATAGTCGATCCAATAATCGTGGGATTTGTCCGGTGCACAAAGAGCTCAGCCGCGT
Organism: Tiphia femorata; assembly: GCA_944319695.1. Taxonomy (NCBI): domain Eukaryota; kingdom Metazoa; phylum Arthropoda; class Insecta; order Hymenoptera; family Tiphiidae; genus Tiphia; species Tiphia femorata. The sequence goes on along the minus strand of OX090896.1, from coordinate 11,667,722 downwards.
ACCGACAGCTTAAAGGTAGGAATAATCACCCTGGCAATAAGCGGTAATAATAATAGTACCGCATCCGGTAATGTATTCTCCGGAATTTCAAATTCCCAACCCTTTGCTTACCTCGGCTCGGACGACGCCGTACCCCTTTATCCACTCCAACTCGTCGGCCGCCCGTCCTCTTCCTTTCTCTTTCCGTCTCTCTCCACCCGAAACGTACGTCACGAACAAGGAAAACTAAAAATTTGCGAGCCTCGAATTTCCGTCACCCCTGCATTGCTCTCCACGTGCGCAAAGTTAAAGGGATTACGGCACGATGCCGTTTCCGAGTAAGGTGTTCCACCCTATGCTCCTGGATAGGGTTAACCTAGATTTACGACGTTTTATGGAAGGTGGAAGGGCGCAACCCTTCCGCGAAAATGGATCTTTCACCGGACCCTGAAGATTGGGCTTTAGTGTCGTTTCTCGGGTTAGGTCGACGTCCTAGTGAATTCTTGCCGACGCGCGTAGTGCGTCAATGGAATGCCACCCCTCTGTATCGTCGCGCGTAACATTGTACCGCACAGTTTACAGGTGTATTGAATTTAAAAGCGCGAGGGCTCGAGCGAACAGTCTTCTAAACTCCAATCGAATAATTAAATTCAATGTATACATATTTCAAGTAAATCTCGAACCAATTAAGTAAATCGCGATACCGACCCGTTCCTGAGGCACCATCCTTAGTTTGGGTACCTTAAATTCGGTCCGAAGAAAATTCTCAATGCCGACGACGTCGTCGAGAGCGATGGACGGATCTCACCCTGAAAAAGAAAACGAGTCCTTGGGTAGGTGGACGAGGGAAATGGTCAGTCGCGTGAAACCGATGGGTAGAAATTTCTATCGCGTCTGTGCTAGCACCGGCGTAAGCGACGCTGCTCGGTCGCGGTCGGACGAGCGAGATTATTTGGATCCCGAAGAATGGTAACAATCGAGCTTTGTAATCGGTCCTCCAAACGATAAAGACTTTGTTGGCCACCCTTCCGGCACCACCACCATCACCACCGGCACCAACAGCGTACCCCACCGCCACCGCCACCACCACCGACTCTCCCTACTTCTACTCCATTTCTCCTTCTCCCTCTGTCACCCTCTCTCCTTCTCACCGCGTCTCTCTTACTCGCACACACAATCTCCCTTTCTCTCATTATTCCGCCTCTAAGAGGAGGCCCCAATGGTATCACCTGTTGGCAATTGCACGACCGCGAATTCTTCCACGCTCGCTGTTGTTTTCCCTCTTTTCCCCTTTCGCGTCCTCGTTCTCTCCTTTCCTTCTCTCTCCTTCTTCCACCCCAAGTCCCTCTGTCTCCTGCTCTTCTCCTCTTCATCCCTTCCTCTCGTTCTCTCTTTTTTTTTCCTTCCATTTCACGTTCGACCGTCGACAACCGCGAGGACGGACTAACTAACGAAGCTCGCGGGGAAGGTGGAAGTGGTGGTTGTAGGAGGAGGAGGTCGACCACCTCCATATAAACGCGGTTAATGGGACGGCGATAAAGGAAGCCGACAACGACGATGTGTACACGTCACTATGCCGAGTGTTTTTGTTACTACGTTTGTATTGCTTGAGATCGAAGCTTTTTTCTCTCTCTCGCTCTCTTTTCTATTTCCTTTCTCCCTTCTACGATCTGTCCCTTTCTCACGGTTTCTCCGATGCAGAAGGTGTGACGTGATATCGGTACGGTACTCTTGCCGATACTCTTGGCATGTTTCAATAGCGGATATAAAATGTGATTTTCCTATTGTCGATTATTTATTTGACTAATACAATGAGACATTTAATGCATTTCTTATATTTGTCCTAGCCATAACGACCGTACTCGTGAAAGCTTTATTTTCAATGGATATATATATCTTGATATATTGAGGATTATACATAATGAAGTAAACACTCAATAAAACGGCGCGCAGAATAGATTTTCAAAATGTCGTTTAATAGCCTGCGTTGCATGTTGCAAATAAAAAAGCGTAATACAGCGAGGCAATAAAGATTAAAATAAAAGCCTGATTAACCAATAGGTGGCGCTGCTCTTCTAAATATAAAGTGACGTGAAGTGTCTCGTTCATCAGACGCCACATGCAAACGCATCGAGCGGGACACGGTGTCGGTGCGTCCGATCGAACATCGCCCGTGCGTTACATTCGAGAGTTCTCCTATATTGAAAACATTATTTTTTTTTCTACGCGTCGGCTCATAGCAGCAGCAGTGCGTCGAACTCAAACTCGCAACATGGTGAGCGAGAATAAAAAAGCGGGGAAAAAGTGACGTGGACCAAACGCGTGCATTTACGATGTCCCGACGGGAACAACGAGGTAACTATCGAAATGTGGGAGTGAATTGGTGGCAAAATAATCTTTCGGAATATTAGTTCTCAAAGATAATGATTTGTCACGGAACAAAGATCGTGCATATTCTAATTTACGAATAAAAAATAAATATATCTTCCTTAAATTATCCGAAGATTTATGCATCCAATTCATTAATGGAACGATTAAATGCGCAACCTATACACTATATTAGGTCCTTTTCTTGGAAACTATTCAGGAAATTTTCAATATATTCTTGAGAACGCGAAAGCATTCAAGCTAAAGTGGTAATTGGTTTTTCGCGATCTCGCTGTGACGTCAGTGATTTTGAACAGTGCTGGCTTGCACAGATCAAGAAGCATACATGCCACGCACACGCGCATTTATTAAAAGAAGCCTGCATACACGAGTGATGTAGCATGCGTGCACGCGCAAAAACCGTGAGTCGCAAGCTGCGGGTAGGTGTACGTGTGTGGTACATATGTACAGAAAAACTCAATGCCGCAAGAACAACGCGTCGTGGAGTATCACAAACATTGATTTTAATCACAAAGAGCGCCTACGACATTCTATCGTGGAGCTCGCGACTTATCGCACAGTTTCTCTTTTCTCCTTTCTTTCTTCCTTCCTCGCCATTCTTCCTTGTCTCATACTTAATTTACATTACTCTCTCCGTCTCTCTGTATCTCTTTCTTTCCGTTAGTTTTTTCACCTCCATTTACGCGCACACATCGGCGCCTCTTTCTTTCCCAATACCACAATCTATCAACGTCTAATATTCACATAACTTCGCTATCGGCGCGTGCTTCTTACACAATTTAATTTACCCTTTGGCGCCGAATGTTTCTTTACAATCGACAAAGTTCGTATTGTCATGAAGATTCATTGACTTTTGCCGAAAATATGTCGGCTTGAAATCTTGAGATCATCGGTAATGAAAAATTAAATTAGATTCGAAAAATGTTCTTCTCGCATTCGAGTCAGTCTTATCCCGCGGCAAATAAACTGTTGACCGGAGGGTGCGACACGGCGCACGGCCGCGCCGATTTCCAGGGTTTCCTCTTTCACTGAAACAATCCAGTGGCCCGGGTTAAGTGGACGCTAGACGACGTCGGTGCTCGTCGGTGCGGAACGACGATAATTAGGCGCACCTATCCGCTTGCATCTAACAGGTTGCTGCACTGGTACCACCCCTCTCACCTTCCCACTGCCCCTGCCCCTTTGCCGCGTAGCACTCGTGCCAGCCCCAGGTAACTACCGAAAGTGTTTATTATCCTGGTGCTGCGACGCTCCGACACGAGGAGGGCAAGCAGGTACCACCTTTGGCCCACCCCGACGCCGATGACCGTCACGACTCTGCCACACCGTTGGAGAACAAAAGGGACAAAAGTTTACGGTGCGCGACACCCGATGACGACGACGACGCGCTTTCGCGATCCAACGGCGTCAAGAGATACAATTAGTAATAAATTTCGTTCCCACCGAGTGCGTCAACAGGATGTCAATATTTAGGTAAAGTGGTCGGAGCACGTGGAGCCGCGACTTTTTCCTTATACTCTTCGATCGGGGGGTACAAGCTAGATATTATGCTTTCTCTACGTCAGCCTGGCGATGACCCGTTGCGCGATCGGCTCGGGTAAAGGGTTAAGAGAAGAAAGGAGTATAATGTAATTAGGCAAACTCTTCGCTCCGCTGAACATGAGAATCGGTGGATTAGAGAGAGTATTCCTGGAAAGGCGTTCCTGGAAAGCCCTGGGATGGGTGAGGACAGAAATAATACGCAAAATTTAATTTGGTAGGAACTGCCTGGATTATAACGTGGTTTCTTCGAAGTATACACTGTCTTATTATTAAAATTGCAGGGAAAAAAGGAAAATTGGGTCGATATTTCGAAGTGTTATTCTTCAAAATTATCCAATTTTCATAAGCCCTAAGTTTGTGTCCTCCAAGTACTTAATTCATTATTGTCTAATCTTTTTGGTGCAAACGTGCAATTTCATGTGCCTGCATGAAACCAGATTCATTTCGTCGGGGCAATAATCTTGGAACATTGATCGTAGAATAATGTTTTCAATTTCAACGTACTTTCCTTTGAGTGAGAAGGAACGGGCTTCGCGGTTTTTGATCAATTACGAACGTCTTATCGTCAACATTATTGTAATGGACAAGATCGTCAATTTCGAGCGCTCAATATAAGCCCATTTGAACGTCAATCATCTTTTGTTAAAAATCACTTGGAGCTGCATCGAGGGGAGCAATTTTCTTCGAAAATTACGTGATTTTGTTCTCATCTGCAGTTACTACCCTGTCCTTGATCCTTGGCCACCTTAGTTCATTTATAACCTTGGCTCTTTTCGCGGCGCCTGGCACGTGCAAATTGCTACGGTTAGCGAGAAGCAGATAAATAATTAGTCGAACTACGCACTGCATCATCAGCTGGATTTGCGGTGTATCTATTGATAAGAGGCGCAGCTATCGAGACGCGTCCGATTAATCACTCCGTTATCGCGCGCACATCGATTCGTCGTCGTCGTCGTCGTTGTCGTCGTGAATGTTGTTCGGTGGCACTCTGTTCTCTGCCTCTACGTTTTCACATGCGCGGATTCTCCGTTCGGATTCGCCCGATCCTGAGATTTATGCAATCTCGACATTTCACTTATTGCTGCTCTTATTTTCATTGTCTGTCATCATTCATTCTACAGTTTTTTTAAAATTGATTAATAAATTCAATGATTTCTATCCCCTCACTCGTGCTCAAGTTCCTGTTTCCTCTCGTTCTATACATTCTCTATTTTGTCAATGCTTTCGTCCTTGTACGCACGCGATCACCTTTTTACCCCCTCAATTCGTTGTTCCAGTTGTTATAAACGCGCATGCTTCCACTCGACATTCATCGTCTCTTTTTTCATTGATCGCGATCTTCGAGTCATTTGCGTCAGTGCTCTTGTTATTCTCATCTATACGTTATCATTGTCGTTAGCATCATTGCGTCCGATTGTGAGTTTATTTTTACGTCGTTTACACTAGCGCTATATGTATTACTCGGCACGTGCTCTTTATTCATGACGCTTGCATTTCCAACATCGAGATGGTTCTCAAATATTCTCTTCATTGATCTTGCCTTGTTAGCGTTTAACATACGTTTCTCATCATCGACTTCACGATGTTTTCGACATTACGAAACCTTTTCTCTTCGCGAATCTTTCTCTTATCTAATAACATGACAGTCGCAATTGACACCTTTATCCTTTAAAGTCTCGCTTTCATTCGTTCGTTCATTCATTTTCAATGTTCCTGTAATACCACACGATTACACTTCACATTATTATAACGCTACGCGTAGCTGTGCACGGACCCTGTTTACGTCCATTACAATTTTCTTATCACCTGTGATCAAATCCCGACTGGCAACAATTGCGATTGAACGAACTCGCGCTCGGTCGTGCATTCGCGAGGACTGAAAAAGGGGAATGGTGCATTGGAACGAAAAAAAGGGAGCAGTCACCAGCACCGAGGTTGATTTTGGTTCGTCGAAATTGAATGTTGCACGGATTCGGCGGGGTCACCCCCTTTGCACAACCACCCCATCCCCCATGGTCGTCCGTTACTTTTATTGTCGTCATGCGTATGGGGCGGCCCAGACGCGTCGGTATGATTATCTATGACGCACTCTTCCATTATAGGCCCTCTCTCTTTCTCCCTCTCCCTTTTTCACTCACTCTCATTCTCATTCCCCTTGGCCTCGCGCACTCTTTCGATCTCCTCGCGAAGAGGCAACAGGTCCTACGCAGGAACCCGCTTAAGCGTAGTCGCATCGCCCAATGGAGGTTCTTTCAGGACGGCTCGTGAGTTTCTTTGTGAATTTCACGAATGAGAGGCGGGGAGGGGAAGTCGAAGAAGGAGAATGGCGACAAAGAACGAAGGAGGGAGGAAGAGGGTGAGATCGGTGAGAGACGATGGGAGGGAGACGGAGAGAAACAAAGAGAGAGATGAAGAGAAAGTGAAGAGAGAGAAAGAGAGTAAGTGAAATGACGTATGTGACGAAGAGGAGAGAACAGGAGACTCGAGGAAAAAAGATGTAGGGGGGGGGGGTAGATAGGTGAGCGAGGAGAAAATGGGTCAAGTCGACCGGATATAATGGGAGATTTGGATACCTCGCCAGAGCGACACGTGCTAATGTCCCTCGCATCTCGTAAATTAACTGCGGAGTTGCTCTCTCAACGCCGGTGACCGTAAAGAAGAACGATTCTTTCTGCTTGCAGAATAGAGGGTGTCGCTTCGAACCTAAGTTCTATTGTCACCGCGTATAGATGACTATTTAAACTGGTAGTTAATTTTTTTCACGATAGAAGTTTCATGTACTGAGAACTAACAATTTGCGGGGTGTGCAATTCTTTCTTGACGATATTCATTTAATCATTTATAGACAATTCACCGAAGCGCTATACACATTATGTCGTAAGGTTACACATTTTCACTCTGAAGGTAAAAACGCATCTGACGATTTCCGAATGCTACTTAACCCATTCGCTGCCAAGCCTATATTACATGAAGTTATTCCCATTGCCATTTGTATTTTAAGTGGTATCGTTTATCGAAGTTATGTTATTTCTTGGTAAAAGCCTGTATGTTATAACATTTTTAAAGAAGGACGAGTAAACTCGTCTTGGCAATGCATAATACCCTGCCAAAGACGAGTATACTCGTCCTTGGCAGTGAATGGGTTAATTCCAAACAGAACGGTAAGAGGCCAGCCTCGACAATAGACAACTTTTAATATTATCCAACTATTTCCTATTACGTATTCTTTATTCCGTGGAAATTCAACGCTACCGTTACAATTGCGTTACAACGCAATGAATATGAGAAAAATGCGACCCCGTTGTGCTGTCGTTCCTTCTCGTTCGCACTCGCGTACCAAGCATGCATCGAGGAAAAGTTTCATTAAGGCACGATAAGATATCGATAACTCGTTATGCAGTGATAAGGAAGTCACATATCGTACTCACAATAATGCCTGGAGTGCGTGGAGCGCATTGTGCAACGAGTGCACGGACAGTTGTTGCTGCAACGTGAAGTGTATTGTAGGTACGTCGCATTATTAGCGGGCCTGGGGTATTCGTTGTGCTTTACTCGCGATATGCTATCTCCTCGAATTACGACGATATTAGCCAATAAAGAAGCGAAGGAGCGCAGGAGAGAATATTCCGTTACTCCACCGAGGTTATCCCAGTGCAATTTCACCTTAAGAACATCTTTGACCGGATATTCCTTGTTATTCCCGCCAAGCGCGACTCTCCCTCTTCAGTGTAGCATCGCGATGGTCACGCGCATCGACGATGATCGAATGTTTCGAAAAGCTTAAAGTGAAAACAACGATCGGCACCGCACAAATACAGGAGTACCTGCCTAAAAAAGAAATGTAAGTAAAAAGAAAACAAAAGTAAACGGTTCACGCAAGAACTTTGACATTGGCTATTAATGCACATCGCAGTAATCGAACTCCAAAATTTCCCAATCCTGCGCGTTTCCGTCCAGCAAGAAGTAAAGCACCCGCGCTTCCCTTTCGTCTCTAAAAATTAAAACTGAATAGAAGGAGTCAATCGCAGTCGGCCTTTACCCTCGCAAATACGCATTTGGCGCGAAAAGACGATCTTAACGCGGGGGCAAAATTAACGCGTGCATTAACGCCGGTTTGTATCGTCTTTGCGCCTAACCCGAGCGTGCGCACGCATGGGAAGCGTATTCACAGCCGTACCGCACGTACATCCGGAGGGACGCGACGGGCGCGCGGAGCGATAGGTGTGGAAAACCGTGCGTCCGACGGGTAGCCGATTTCTCGGCGCGGAGCTGAAGGAGGAGGTGCGCAGGGGAAGGGTCCGTGTTGAAAGGTGGGGGTTTGCTGAAGAACGAAGAGGGACGGAGCAGAAGGAGGAAGAGGACGAAGTGGCGAGACGCGGTGAAGAGCGCGCGCAGGTCCACGTGCGCGAAGAGGACAGAGGCATTGGAAAGACGAGGAGAGAAGCTTAAGTTAGGAGAGCGCCGGTCGCCAGAGGTCGCCACGATCGTTGGCCAGTGACGTCACTGCATAACGGCGCCGCCTTCCTCGGTGCTTGGGAGCCGGCCGATTGGTCGGTAGAAATGATGGCAGGCGTGCGTGCCAATCGATTGCCGTCGGTAGGCTCGGGCCAGGTCGGTCGGTCGGGTATGGTCGCGCAAACGTCTCGTGGTAGGGAGTCGGGGAGGGCGCAGAGACTGTGTGGAACGGAGAGAGGGGGAGCAGCCGCCTCGGCAGGAAGTGAGCCCCGAGAGTGGGACCCCAAGGCGAAATCTACAAATGCTCAGACGGTTCCGTTCTTCCGTGGAGAGTGGAGGTCGCTACTTCTTCATCATCATCATCGACCTAGCACACGAGACGGACACGACGGCATTAGACGGGCCAGCACCGCGACGGCGAAGGACGAAACGTGCGCGTGTGACCCCCACGCACTGAATCAGCACGCGCGCGCATTTTCGTACGAAGGTGAATCGAAACGCGAGAAAGAGAGAGAGAGAGAGAAGAGAGTACGGAGAGCAGAAGGTGGACGAAGAGAGGAAATCAAAATTTTTGCTTCGTGGTGATCACGCGAAGGGAATAATAGAAGCTCGCTCCGCCACGCTTCGGAGCAATGGACATTATTTGGTGATCGACATTCCAGATCCAGCTTGTGACAGTACCCCGGTTCTACGCGCCTTCAACGTGTACGTGCGATTTTCGGTGTGGTGCACAGAGGGATTCTAAAAGTTTACATCACGCGTCGTACACGGTGTTTCGGAAGAACAATCGTGTTTTCGATCGGGCGCGTCCTTTGATGCGATCCCTCGGCACCTGGGTTCATCCGAAGTAAACTTTGGACGATCTGGAGCAAGACGCTTCACGACAGGACAACCTAGTACCCAGTGAAGAAAGTGACAGTGCGTCTAGTTTTGCATTTGGACACGGTGACCTAGCAAAGACCGTTCTGTGTTTATGATTGTCCGTCGAGTTGTTCGCTGGATAAAGAGAGACAGTGGCATCGATATTATGACGATCGCGAAGACGTGGTGCTCCAATGCGACGATGATGACAAGCGAGCGGTGACTTTTCGTGAATCGTAGGGTGAGAAAGGAGGTGTGAGTTCGAGGATCACGCATTGTAACGTCCGGAGCCGAAGGGACAACGGGGAGCTCATCGGAAGCCGGCCAGTAGTAATGTGTTGTCGCGCGTGTATCGCTTGTCGGATAAGTGCGCGCTCGTGTCGCCCACGCACGTCCAACTGAGTGGCAGGTAGTTGCACCACCGGCATACGGCGACATCGACCAAGGAATTGGAATCCACGAGTCGGTAGGCAAATCGAGAACTGAGTTGTGCTTTCCAGAGGATCAACACGGTAGAGACAGTAAACGAAGTGGCGAAGTAAAACGTGCGAGAGGTGTTCGCGAATCGAGGAGCCAATCAAACGAAAAGATACGATTGCCACCCGGTGGTGAAGTACGAAGAACGGTAGTGGGGTCTCTATTCTCGTGCGAGACAGTGAGAGAGAAAGAGAGAGAGAGAGAGAGAGAGAGAGAGAGAAAGATAAAGTGCGAGAGAAAACGGACAGTCCAAGACGTTACATTAGCCTCCTCGCAGTGAGCTACGCGGTGAGATTCGTCGTGTCCTTTCCCATTATCGGCGTTCACCGTCGATCTTCTTGACGCTCGAGCGGTACCAGAAAAGGGCGGCAAGCTGTACGGGCACAGGGAAGAAGACATGCTCACGATGGAGACGGACCTGAAGGGCGGCAGCCTGCACGGTCAGATGCCACCGCACCCACATCAGGGTGTATCCCCAATGGGACATCACACAGGGGTATCCCCTTACGGCAGCTTGGGCTCCATAGTCCACAGCCCAGCACTGTCCGGTAGTCCACCCAGCGCCGGAGGACTCGGCCTCGGCCTGCAACATCACCATCAAACGTCTCAACATCATTACGCCTCGATGCAGGCGGCCGCGGCCCAGCAGCAACAGCAACAACAGCAGCAACAATCTATGCACTCGTTGGCCGCCCAACAGAGCGCGGCTCAACAACAACAGCAACACCATCCCCATCAGCAGCAGCAACAGCAGCAGGCCCAGCCTCAGCAGCACCATCAGCCACCTAACAACAACAACAACACCAGCAAAAACAATAACATCGATCGAGTGAAAAGGCCGATGAACGCGTTCATGGTATGGTCCCGAGGACAGAGGCGCAAGATGGCACAGGAGAACCCCAAGATGCACAATTCCGAGATCTCGAAGCGTCTCGGTGCCGAGTGGAAGTTGCTAAGCGAGACGGAGAAGCGACCGTTCATCGACGAGGCGAAAAGACTGAGGGCGGTGCACATGAAGGAGCATCCGGACTACAAGTACAGACCACGGCGCAAGACCAAGACCTTGCTCAAGAAGGATAAGTATCCGTTGGGTGGAGGTGTCGCGGGAGTTGGCGGCATGCTTGGTGTGGACCAACGACAAGTGGGTGCCAGCGGTGGACCCCAGCAGGCCCAGTTGTCGCGTGACGTGTACCAAATGCCCAATGGCTACATGCCCAATGGTTACATGATGCACGACCCGACGGCCGCGTATCAGCAGCACGTAGCATACGGGGGTCACATGGGTGGTGCGGCTGCTGCAGCCGCTGCGTCCGCCGCTGGTTATCCGAGGTACGACATGGGCCACCACATGGGCGGCGGTAGTCCAAGTCCCATCAACAGCTACATGAACGGATACGGGGGCTATGGTGGTGCCACCGTGCCCGGTGGCTCGCCCTCGCCTTACCATCAGGCCCAACCAGGCTCTCAGATGTCCAGTCACAGTCCCAGCGGCAGCAGCATAAAGTCCGAGCCGACGAGTCCCGCGAGCGGCGGAATCCACACGCCGACGCCGACGGGACCATCGTCTGCGGGACCCACCGGGGCACAGCAGCAGGCGGTCAAGAGAGAGTACATGGGACAGCAGCAGGCGCAGCAACAGTCGCAGGGCGATCTCAGGCAGATGATCTCGATGTACCTGCCACAAGGAGTTGAGCAGGGTGTCGTCCAGCACGGGGCCGGAGTCTACTCGCCCGGTCCGTCGCCTGATCCACTGGCACAGCATCACTCCGCCATACCGCCGCTCACTCACATGTAAGCCCTCTTTTTCAATTTTCTTTGCCTTTTTTCACCTTAACCGATCTCTGGAGGACGATCCGTCCTCCTTTTGATCGTTTTTGCAGGAACAGGAGGAACGTTCTAGGTTGATTAGATAGCTCCAAAGTACAACATTGCAGAAAGATGTAGAATATCGAGAAACAGAAGAATTGGTTCTTTATCCGATTGATAAAGTTCGATGCCAAAATTCGAAGGCAAGATATTTTTGAACGTTGCTCCTGTTCGTTGTTCTTATGACCATTCGCTGGTACTCTCGAGCTTTAAATTATCTTATTATTGAGAACGTTTGTTTGATGACGATGCTGCGAATTTATTGCACGATTCTAGGAAGCATTTAATATTCTGCGGCTCGACAGTGTCCATCGAATGCTGTTCTCGGTGCTTGATCAACTTGTGATTTCTTGCCGAGTAACAGCCCTTAAACCTTTGTACTCGTATTAACACGTTGCACTACCAACAATATTCAAGTTTTTGCCTATTTAATCGAGAATTGTATCCGCGAGTAAGAATTTACTATTGGGCAGAGTGCAAAGTGTTAAACGTCTATTCTCTTTAATCAATGTCCGTGTACTGCATACTAACCACCATTGTGACGATGCTTCCACTTCTGGACCCCACCAAGTATTAATCCCACGATGCTGACGATAATCGTTCGCTCGACACCTCAACCCTCCAATTTCCAATTTCCTTTGCTAGTACTCGCGCGCAACAGCCTCGAACTGATACTTGTCCGCGATGCGCATGGTCGACGCGTTTACTTGCTGGGATTTCGGGGATTTACGTAATGAGGATATCACGAGGTAGGCGATAATCGAGGAGCGACTTACGGTTATTAGCTCCGCGAATCAGTCACTTATCCTGCGAATTTCGCAGTAGATCTTTGAATCTCGCTATATGATCCTTAATATGTCAACATTTGCAATTTGAAAACTATTTAATTACTTCAACTGCTTGAAATCCGATGGACCGATACAAACTTGCTTATGAACATTTCATCTACAAACAGATATTATCAGTAGACGGGAGGTTGATATTCGAAATGCTCCAAATTCGTTCCTAAATTCGACCAATTTTATCTGATCCATATATTTAGCTAATTTGTATAGACTCCAGTGGGTTATTATTTTCTCCGCCTTCGCGTCGACCAACGACTATCGACAAAAAAACTCGAAAGTAGTTTAAGATTTTATCACAAGTGCCTACGGAATCGTGAATTCTCATGTATCCACAATAACTCGTCTGCCTTCATCTATCGCTGAGCGGATTGGTGGCTTTCCCTTGGATCGCAGAAACGTCTTGCTTCGAGTGTGTCACATAGATCGTCGCTGCTTCGCTTTGCGTCTATTTCGCTTGTTCGTTGATTCGCGTTGGTAAACAAACGTTTTTCTTCGACGAAGCGAGACGTGTCGGTCGTTGGCTGTATGGTTGTAGAGGGACGAGGAGAAGGAGGATGCAAATCGACGACATGCCCATGTTTTGTTTAGATCGCGTGCGCGCCGCGAGTCTTCGACTTGTTGTTTCGCTTTCTTTGCGTCTCCTCACCTGACTCCCTCGACCAAGCATCGCGATTGATCGACCAGCGTGCGTTTCCAACTACGATTGCAATCAGTCGCGTAGGTTGATTTCCGAGTCTTCCTCCTCTCTCTAACTCCCAGGCCTTTGCCGATAGTTATACTCGAATCTTTTGCAAACTCGAATTTCCGTAGGGTCCAGAGGTAGAAAAGGATTGTTCACCCAAGTATTCATCGTTGTTCCTTCCATCGACCTTGCGATTCAAGTAATTTTCCTTTTCGTTAGAGTAGCGAATGAAATGAACTGGGTTAGAAGTAGAAGATAGTGTTAATTTTTTACATAGGTTGAGTCGAAAAATTATTTGCCCATGGAGTTTTGCGCGCGTTGGATTTAATTTCTATTCTCGTTGCCTTTTTTGTTTTCATGTATCTTTCATTGACCCGATTTTTTTTTTTAAAAGATGCTGACACGATGCTTTAAGAACTTTCTTCGAATGTTCTGTCGTAGCGACTATTTTAGAAGCACCAGCGGTCAGTAGAGAGTAAATAATCAATGATTACCCGACATCGGTACGACAAAAACGGGATGACTTTAACTTTCATCGTTAACAGTATCTAAGTGCACTGAACTTTTAACCATCCTTAAATTCGGTCTACTTCGTGCATCTACTTGACTATGTCCGATGCGAAGAAGGACGACCAACGCAAAATCTCATTAATCACAACGATACGCGAAAGTTTCTTACGACTCATCCTATCTATCGTCATGCGACGAAGCTACCAAAGCTAACGGCGACTTTAACGAACCAACAATCACCCCTCGTAGGCTGGCTTAGAGAGATGCGAATCCGGATGGAAGGCAGGCATTGTATAAACTGGAGGCTCCAAAGACAGGCAGAGTAAATCGAGAGTGTCACGGAAAGCAAGAGAGCGCAAAGCAACGACGCGCGAGGGAGAGAGAGAGAATGTACACGCAAGAAAAAAAAAAGGGAAACGGAGAACGCGACTGGGACCAAAGAGGCGCGACGGTACTTTCACGTGCTTCGAAGGAGAGAAAAAAGAAATTGCAATCGGAGAAGACAGATTCGATTTTTCCAGGTGTTCGAAGAAGGTGGAGACATTATTGTGCCGGAAATAGTTTCAAAAATCTCGGAAGGACGTGTAGAAATGAAGAAGTGATATGTACGATCGTAGTAGAATTGCCGCGTCGAGTGAGTTTAACGCGCCCGTCCCGCCGCGCGCACGAGCGTAGAACACCTTCGATTCCGCCAACCTTAGCCTTTCGCGAGGGAAAAATATGCTAAGCGCGCGCGAGAGACCGACCGCCTATCGATTTCCGAACTTGCGCGACAGCTTCCTCGCCGACCCTCGCCTTTTCGCTCTCTCATCTTCTCTCTCTTTCTCTCTCCGACTCTACGCTCTCTCTTTCTCGCCGGCTCTCTCGTGCGACCCTCTTTCCAGCCCCTCCAACGCTCGACTTCGCTCCGATGGATTCCATCGCGAAACTTCTTCTTTCGTCTTTTGCTTCATACACGGCAAGAAGAGAAGGAGGAGCGACAGGAAAGAGTGGCGCGCGGGTGTGACTACTGTGAAAAGTGACTCCTCCGGATGTGCTCGACGAGAGACAATCGGAGGGTAGGAAGCGTCTAGATGATTCCAAGGATGATAGTTTTCCGCTAGGAGAGGGAGGATATTTTTAGATTGAGGAATCGACGAGTTTCTGCATTTTTGCGATCGTATCCGCCCGGCTCGTTATGCAGGGTGCGGAATCACGAGGAAAACACAGTGCTCTCGGAGAATTTTGTTTTTGGTTAAATTGCCGCGCTTCCTGCGCAAATGTGAGCTTAGCTTAGCTGTCATTTTCTTAAACTCGATTCGACTCGAAGGTCGATGTTACAAGTTCTTCGTGGTCTCGCACACTTCTAGTACAACTGAAAATGTGTTAATAAGGCATAATACTGGCGAATTATTTGTATACCAAACTGATTGAAGAGTACCCAAGGACAGCGAAAGAAAAGCGAAAGAACGACGGGTTTAAGTAAAGTCGAAAGAAATAAAATTCCTATTGGAAGTCGGCGTTTGCGTGCGTGTAAATGTACATAGCTATTTATAATCGTGTAGATATACCCGCAGAACGAAGGTAAATATAGTGTACATAAAAAGGGCGATCTAACTTAAAATCTGACTTGTACGTCATGTTTTCCACACCTTAACATTTCCCAGGCATAATAAAGCAAGAAACGATCTCAAACATTTAGTACCTACTCGCGTTTGATCTTATCGTGAGATGGCTTCGACACGGTGCGACTAAAGTTTCGCGACATAGAGAAGAAAGTATCTTTGCGAGTGTCAACGAGCAAACTGTTTATTACCCTGATTACGCGAAATTGGTTTTATGAATTTTCCATAGTCGACCGTCGCTACAAATATTCGTTAAGCCACTTCTCATATTGCAAATAGGGGCCGCGTTTCCGCACGATTGTCATTCTTCCATCGTCAGAAAATTCTTTGTTAACACCATGAACCTAATACTATTCGATGCGTTTATCTAACTTCCTTTCATTATCCTTGCAGTGCATTCCTTAAATCGAACTATTAACACTAATTATTATTACCATCATCATTATTCTTATTATTACTATTATTATTATTACGATTATTATCATTATTATTATTATTAAATTTATTATTATTGTCATTATCATCGTCATCATCATCATTGTCATCATCATCAGCATCATCATCATCATCATCATCATCATCATCATCATCAATGCGTTTCTTTAACCATCTTCCGTAACTTTCACAAGCCTCATCATGCCTTTTTCGTCCACTCTCCCAACACTATCATTATCAATATCATTATCATTACTTAAATTCTCTCTGCATAACTCCTCTAATTTGTAATACTTATCCGTGACGTATATATACTCCCGTAGGGCATATCGGACGACGTTCTCGTCGTTTTATTGCGACCGGTCTGCGACTCCAGAAAGAACGAACGGCGGACGGCTTCATCCCCTCGAAATTTAAGAATTTCTTCCCATTTACTATTCTACTACCGCTACTACCATCACTACTACTACTATTACTACTACTACTACCACTACTACCAACCACCACCGCCTACTCTACCAACACCACCAACTACCAACCACCCCACCCTTCACACGAAGAGAAACCGATCGGGGCGTCATCAGAGAGAACAGGGCACATCTCTTACGTGCATCGACGATAGTGCGTGACGGGATGATAGCAGCGACGAAAGAGAGAAAGAGAGAGAATTTATTTCGTGCGGTGATCATCCAACGTACACGCCGAAGACCACCTCACACAAGCACGCGAGTCGAGAAGATGCTTGCTGTAATTGCGATTCAAGTCTGTGATAAGGGACGTAGAAAATGACAGAGAGCGAGAGAAAGAAAGAGAGAGAGAGAGACAGTAAGAGAGAGAGAGAGAGAGAGAGAGAGAGCGAGAGAAAGAAAAAGAAAAGTGTAAGACAGTCGAGGTTTGTATGAGAGCCGGGTGGCTTGTTTCATTCCACTTGCTTATGATCGCTTCGCTTGCGTGTAATTTAAAAAACAAAAAGACACTTGTTAGTTCCCTCGACGACTGTGGACAGTCGAAATTAGTGCGCGTGCATCATTGACGGACGATACGTTCATGTACCAGTTACTAATAATTTTAATTTCAATTGGGATGTTTTTCCGATTTGCTGCGGCAGCGTTATTCGCGAGTGTCGATCGCGGCTGTTTCCACGATTAATTTTAATAGTAATCTTAATAATGCCAATGAGCATCCGTCGATTCAGATTCGCTTGCGTATTCGAGAACTCGCGCGATGCAAAATGTCGTAGATTACAGCAAGCAGAGATGAACGAGCGCGTACCAGTGTAAATAAGAATTTTTCCGTGTAATTATAGAGAGGATTAATCAATGGCTCTTTTATTAATTAATATAAACGTAGTTCTATCCCGTGCGTAAACGCGAGCACGCAAAAAATACAAGATGTATAAGGCTTTGTACAAAGTATGGAATAGAGCGTAGATATCTCATTCGTCATGAAGTTTTTAAGACGAGATCTTATTCAAAGGGATCTGTATGTAAATATGTTTACTACGACAACGTGAGTCGTGGTAGTTTCGAATATATATGTATATACATATGTATATTACCTAAGATCAGTCTAAATGTGTTTTCAATCACGATCACCCGTTTAACACCAATCCCTTCGAGATAATCGTTCCTTCGTAATATTCATTGTGTCAGCAATATTATTTTGGATATCGAAATTTCTATGAGATAAATTGTTAAATTACCTTGAATATTGTCAAATTAATTTTTTAGATTTACAAAATTATCAAGATAAGAGTTTGCATATATACACATTTTGTTAATTTCTTTTTATTTAATTTATTCTATTTACGATTACGTTTGTACAGTCTGCTTGTTGACTTTCATATTTTAGTCACCTTTGTTAACGTCAGTGGCAAGTAGCACTCTTCACATTGCGTCGCATTCATAAAAATTGAATACACGATGGGCATATAGGTTTATTCGCAAAATTGGAAGCAGAGAAACGATCGCAAATAATCGCGAAACAAAATTCAGGTAATTATGATAAACTCTATTAAAAGTGTGAAGTAAACTGTCCTTGGAACACTCTTGTCATCTTGCATGCACGTGGTGCTGATTGTTACTCATTAAATCTCTCATTCTCTCTCTCTCTCTTTTTCTTCTTGCTTCGCTTTCTGCTTGTCTTCTTCGGTATTGGCCATTTCACGGACTTTCCAAAATTTTCTAAATTTCAATTTTCACTAGTCAAGCAAGGCAATTTTACTTTGATCAAAGCAACGTTAAAATCAACAGCACGCCACGCCTTTTGTATGGCCGGACATTCGTTCTTCGACATCCTCTCACGTTAGTATCTCTGTTCCTTTCTCTCTCTCTCTCTCTCTCTCTCTCTCTCTCTCGCTCCCACTCCAATACTCGTGTCGCTTTTTTTCGATGAGGACAGGAGGCCGCGGCCGGCAACCAAACGTCCCCAATAAATATAACGCGCCGGGACCACGGACGAGTGGAGACATTAATTCGTTGCCAATAAATATTCTCATCGTTCCGGCACATAAACCCGGCGTTTGTCATACACACGCAGTCATTTCGGTTAAAAGGCATTCCCTCCGCCACTGAATGCAAATGCGAGTGCCTCGTTGTGCGTGCCGTAGGGTCTCTAAAGTGCTTTCAATTACGTGTTCCACCTAACGTCCTGGCCCGTCGAGAGGGCCGTTTTCCTATGTTTTACATAACCGGGATTTTCAAGTGTTTCACGCCGTGCGAGGAGGAGCAGGAGGAGGAGGAGAACGTGGCAAAGGTGTAGGTGGAGACACGTACCATGTTCATGGGTGGTAATTCGCGGAATTTATTGAGAAATTGTATAATTCTTTCCAAGCGAGTTCTCTTTCTTGCTCGACTCTTCGCTCATCATCTTTCTAATTTTTCTTCTCGACCCTTCCTTGCTACAACAATTTAATCTTTACCTTATAAGCTTCAGGTGTGTTTTTGAGATTTTCGGTTGCGGTATTCTTTTGAGTGATTACTATAAAATGGGAGACTGTTTGAAGGCGTGATTTTGTACGTGTGTTCCACGTGTGGCTTGTTGAAACGATTTCGTACAGTGTTTCTTCTATTTTCGATCAGCTTTTGTGCCATTGTTCGAGAGTTTTTTTTGCATTCGCGTAATTTGCGCAAGCGAGTGGAGAGACTACGTCACGTAACAATGAAGACACTCGCGCATTGTAAACATCGTCTGAACTTGAACGGGAGTCACGGGAGAAGGTCGAAAAACTCTCAGTGCAAAGTTGGCGCGGGTCGCGCGAGGTCGTGCCAAGGGAAATATCGTACTTTCCCAAAAGTTTTCGCCCCCTCGCCTGTGTTAACGTGAAATCGTACGAGAGCGCGCCGTGTGTTTCTTTTGTGCCACGGGACTTCGCGAGTGGAGAAGGGGAAACGGAGAATGGCAAATGGGGTAGTCGGAGGGTTAATCGTTTATGTAGTTTTCACGCGGATTTATCGTTTTCCGGCATTCGCCGGTAACAGGCAGTTACTCTCGGAGATAATGAAAAGTAACGCAGGTATGAACAAACAAATTTTGCGTCCATTCGTTCTGGAACAGCGGTTTCTTTCGAAGCTGTTCGATTTAAATTCACGTCGGCGAGCTCTCGAATTGTAACGCGAAAAATTGTCTTCCGGCGCGTCCACCATTCGAACCTGCGCGAGCGTTATTCCAACGAGGCATTTACTGGACGAGAATTTCTTCGCGTCTCGAGAATGACTCGAGGTACTTATACGCGTTCTGACATTCCTTTCTTTTTACGGTTCGAAAGTAATTAAGAGACTGACGAAAAAACGGTCGCCTTTCACGCGCGCACCTCTCGTTCTCTCGCGCCGCGCACCGTTAATTATACCCTCCTCGTTAATTATCAACGCGTTGAACTTCACGAAATCTTTCGGCACCCTATTTAAACACAGGGTCCTTCGCCCGTGGTCGAAACTTCGATCGTTACTCGTGAATCTCGCTTTACGACGCGCGAGAAAATCCACGAGACGACATTGAGAAAATGGATTGCGCTACGGACATTTTTAATCATCGTCGCACATCGGCGCACCCAATCGGCGCGATTAATTTACTTCCCTCCTCGATTAATTCACCCCACGCGAAACGCATTCGCCGTAAAGTTCTCACCTCGCTCAATAAAATCGGCACCTCGGCGCTTCTCGCGAAATCGAGACAATGAAAAGCCACTCGAGAGTCGGGCGTTAAGTTTATTGAATCAGGATA
This sequence comes from Tiphia femorata, assembly GCA_944319695.1. Lineage (NCBI taxonomy): Eukaryota > Metazoa > Arthropoda > Insecta > Hymenoptera > Tiphiidae > Tiphia > Tiphia femorata. The sequence continues at coordinate 11,647,857 of OX090896.1, read as the reverse complement.
TCGTATCGGCAAGCGAGCGTGGCATCGCAGGCGCGGAGGCAAAAATCCCCTTGCGATTTGTAAGGTATCATTCGCAGCCCTTCAGCTCCCCATTCGTGGCTTCTCTTCTCTCTCTCCCTCTCTCTCCCTTCTCTTTCACTTCTCGGTCCCGAAGTCCCGAGCCACGGTAACCCCCATAACCCCGGGGGTAAGATAATATTCACGGCCAATTACCTAAAACGCACTCCTTATGGAGCGGTAGGCAGGGCGCCGGGGCCACGGTTATTGGCAGGCTGCCACCGTGCGATCGAGTATCCGGTGTGAAACGACCTTGTTATTAACGTTCAACTAAGTTTCACCATCCTTTAACTCGCGAGGTCTTCCACCCTCAAGAGACGGAGGATCGCGAGGTGTGTCTAATTGGACGCGCACAGAATTTGTCGGTCTTAATAGAGTGTTGTTGATACAATCGACATTACGATGTCATTATGATCGCTGGCTGATAGTGATGCTCTATGACACTCTCTTCTTGTCTTAGATCGCGATAATAGTAATAGTGAGCTTCGTTGGCCATGCGACATATAATCGAACTTTCAGAAAATAGATATTCTTTACACTTGAGTGGCGAGCCCTTCCAAAGGGTAGTTTTTCTTTTTCTTTCACGCTCTTCCTTCAACCGATCGCTCGCTTCTGCTCGAAATTCGAGCGAACCTTCGTTTTCCTCCCGTCTCCTTCCAGCTTAGCGTGTCTCGCGCTCTTTGCCCTTCCTCTCGTTTTATTTTCGACCCTAGGTTCGCCTCGTGCACTTCCTTTTTCGAAGTCCCTTGATGCCTCCCGTGTTTATGGCACGAGCTCGACAGTTATGGCGACTTACGGCCGTCATTGAGAATACCGGTGGACCTTCCAATTTGTTAATTGGCACGATAACGTACGCACGACCGTATTTTCCGAACGAGTCACCGGGACTCCTCCCCGTAGTCTTTTTTTCTTCCAGCTGTTCGTGCTCCTTTATTTCCTTTGGTCTCGACACTTCGCAACGTCTCTCATTATGTTAGAATTATTGCATCGCGTACCATCCTCGTCAAAGATCAGCTACCGTTCCGACGGGTGCGATTTTTTCAATCTGCTGATAACAGTTGTTAGTGATAAGGATCCGCATATAACAAATTTAGAACCGGCGAATATATGTTTCTGCTTCGACCATTCCGATGAGAAGCATTACACGCAACGAAGGCACAGCGCCATCCGAACTTTCCTTAAGGTCATTAAGGACCAGGTGTACGCGTTCATGCAAATTGTAACACAGAGAGAAGAGAATCGCTATTAATTGGTAATCGATTCTATTAGAGCGTCGAAGCCAGATTGCCGGAGCGAATTCATAATTTTCAATTAAACCATACGTAGAGCAATGTCCTCTCCCGCGATCTTCGTTTAATTGGACCTCGTAATCCGTGCTTTCTGATTACAAAGTAATGTGCGAGCGTGTTCGGCCGCCGTGTTTCTCCTCTCGAAAGTCATGCTATATTGCGAGGAAAGGAATACAGAGGGAGCGGTGAGGAATCGAAGGACAGTAGGACACGAAGAAAGATCGAGAGAGGAAGAGAGAGAATGAAGGAGAAAAAATGGAGAAGGACGAGAATGGTACGCAAGCGCGAGGGGTGAAGCAACGCGTGAGAGACGGTCGTTGCAGACTGGTCCGACTAGCTTCGGGGGTCAGTTTATCGCAAACAAATGGGTTACGCTTGTTCGACGCCGTATTTCACCTGAATTTATTGTTTATTATTCCGCCGCTCCCAGATGATATAGGGCCGTGTTTGCCCGGAGTAGCGTTAATGTCGTTAATAGGCACCACCGGTTCAGGATTGGCAGAACCACCGCTAACAGAAAGCAGCATCGCAGGAGCCGATAATACTCGGATGGACAAGTCACCAGACGCGCGAGCTTCTCTCTTCTTCTTTCATTCTCCTTTTCTCTTTTATCGCCGAACGATAAAGCGGACGCGCGTCTCAGATCTCGCGCTTCACCTGCGAACACGGTCTTATTCTCCTTCGCGGTTCGAATCTTTTCTCGAAGAACGCATTCTGCTAAACGTAGGCGTTACTTTCACCGTGGTAAATACGAATTATCCTGGTAATTTTAATTTACCTCTTATACGTGAGGCTCTCGTGTAAATTACACGAGGAAAATCGACGTCGAGTCTTGCTCCTAGATCGGCCTTTCGTTCATCGCGTGCTCTTCCATTTCTTGCACCGTGTCTTCTTTCGAGAACGCCTCGAAGAACTCGTTCGATACATCGAACAGTGAGGGCTCTCTGCGTAGGGACGTCGACGAGCGTGGGGATCGGGCGAGTGGCAATCAGTCGCAGGTTTAATTAGACGTCAGTCGCTCGCCGCCTGCCGGTCATTACGATACCTCGTAGTACTCGACGCAACGAGGGAGGAGAGCGAAGTGGAGGTGGAAGTGGAAGCGGACGATGAGGAAAGGAGGTGAAAAAGAAGGGAAGGTGAAGAGAAGTGGCGTGGATGCAACAACGGTCACCGCGAGTCTACTCTCACTTCCTTTCTCTTTTCTTCTTCTTTTCTTCTCCTTCTTTTTTTCCTGTTTCCTCGTCTCTAGCCTCTTGACGCACGCGCGCATCACCCCTCGCATGCAACCTTTATCACGCCAATCGGTTGATCTGCCGTGAACGCGACACTAATGCGTTCTTAATGCGACGGACTCGTTGTGGGCAAACATCGGGGCGGTGGACCGAAGGCGATTTCCTTTTTGTTCGCCCTCCAAGCGGCACCTTTCTTCTTTTCTCGCGTCACCTTATTTTCCGAACACTTCTACGTCCGGATATTTCCTCGTTTCCATTGGAAAGGAAGGAGGAGATCGGGTCGGTGTACTTTGATCTCCTCGAATCATCCGTAAATGTTTCGATAAGTGCGCGGGCTTTGCAGCTTTTCAACGCGCGAGGATAATGTCAACGTGTATAGATTTGATGTGAAAAGTTTAAACGATCAACGCGAATTTCTATAATCCACTTCCGCCACCTGATCGTTTCGTAATCACGGTGCACGGTTAAAGCTGATAGCTGTGCGCTCATCCGTTCCGCGATCGCTCCAGCAATCGTTCTCTCGTTTCAAGCGTGGACATCGAAAATATTGCGGAGTTCAAGGCCGAGTCGGACATTAGGCGGAACGACGAGGAAGGCAGTCGCTCGCTCGGAAGAGAGCGTATTTCACGCGGCTCGATATGTGACAGGTGCGCGATAATGGTTAATAAATAATAAGCGAGGCACAAGCGCGCCGGTGGCGGTAAGCCATTTAGAGTCGCTGTAGTAGTAGAAAAGCCCGTTCGCTCTCTGTCTCGATGCGTAACGAGAGTTTACGATAACTCGTTTATCTTCGTGCGCCGGGGAAAAGGCCATCGTCGTGACGCTACGCGTCCGCCAAGTAGGGACGTCGGTGTTTCTGGCGTTAATCGGCCGTCAAGCTAAATTATTTCTACGCGGATCACGAAAATTGTTTCGATAGAGAAAGGGACGTTCTCCGCGTTACTTGTGAGTTATTTCGGGCAAGCACGTTGAACGAGAAGTAGCGCGATTGATTATTTGGAACGGTACGCGAAAAAACACGGAAGCTTCGTTCAAGCGAATTTACGGTCGTCGAAATCGTCGCTAAAATTCACAAGGTACGAGGTAGCATCGTTTCTGTTAAACATTTACCACAAGGGCACTTGACGGTACGCCTCGCCGTACGGTAATTTTTCAAAAGACCACCGTCGCCCCATAGGTGGCGGCCTGACAAACAGTTTCGCGTTTGTTTCGCGTGCACGCATATCGTGCGACGAGTCTCGCCTAATGCCCCTCGACTCTTCGAGAGCGCTGCGTGAAATTCGTAGGCAGCCCTTCGTATCACGTAGACTTATCGTCCTGCCGGGCCAGACGCTAAAGCGAAAACCACAATTGACCCTTGCCAACAGTTTGCCCCCATGGCCTTTCACGACATCTTCGTCGTCTTCGTTCTTTTCGGGATCGGTGCATGGAGTCAGGGGTACTCAACCCGTCGCCACCTTTCTGCTCTCGCCTATTCTCAACATCGCTTCGAGAAAGTGGTACCATCAAAACCCCAACAGCAGGACGATGACATGAATAATAGCGCTTATCGGATGTCGATCTTCATTCACGTTCTTACCTGTATTGCGTCCAAGAAAAAATAAACAAACGAAGGAAACCGCAATGTTGTTGCATCGCAATAAAATGTTCGTTCGATCAATCACGAGAGAACGACCTAAGGACTCGCGTACTCGTTGGTGTTGGCTACCCCTGCGTTAGAGCGTCGCGACGCCTGCCTAATGCACGTTTCGCATGTGCTTGGCCCGGGCGCACCGGTCGGTCGCGAGTGAACAAAACCGTCCCGGTCGGCCGACCGGATCCGAAGTTGTCGCGACGAATCACATGGCAGGGACGCGAGGGGGCGAGGAGACGCTGGGCGTCGTTCTCCAGCAAGAGAGAGGGTGGCTAATTTAACGCGATCGTAATCGGCCACGATTTGTCTTAATTTCGGTCGCGGGTGCACCTCCTGAGGTCCTTCTCCTTCGAAGGTTCTTTTGCTTCTCCGTAGTCTTATCGTCCATTCCACCTCGTGCCCTTCTCATCCCTTCTCCTTCACCTCGTAGAGTCTGGTCTCTTGTTCTTCCCTCTTTGTTCAAACGATTCGTCCTCCCCCGCTCTCGATCCTCCGCTTCTTCTTCGCCCTTCGAGCACCACCAGTCGTTATAATACCGTCACGCGTGAACTTATCGGTTGTCCTGATCGACGACGTCGGGTGAGATCGTCGGTGCGATTAGGGAGACAGAGAGAAAGTAGGAGAGAGAAGAGCAGAGAAGGAGACATTTCGAATCTCCTCCGGTTGCCCCGCTAATTTGTTCGTCACGAGGGTGAGCAAGAGGGTTGAGCTTCGTGTCCGAAGAGTTTATGTCTTAATTATCGTTGGCCAAGTTCAAGCTTGGATAGCCTGGAAGCTAGTTTAGACCCGAAAATTTCTTTAATTGTTTTACGATACGATCCGCTTCAGTTGTATCTGCTGATTACGAGAAAGTATCAATAGTATCAGAATGAATTAAATCGACTCGGACTCTGACATATTCGTTCTCGAATTTATCAAGCATCGGCACATCGTACTTTACATGCTCGTCGATTAAATCATTATATCAATGGGTGAGTAAGCGTCACGGTGATCGGAGAAATTCGTGGCCCCTAGTATCGCACGTTCGTTCGCACGCACGGAGAAAACAGAGTGACACTTTGTCCAGAATGCAAAAAGGTGCTATTTGTCATTCCTTGGCGATTAAAGTCTGTCCGCGATGGTTTTTGCGCGGCGCGTGTCGTCAGAAATTTCGAATATCCAAGCCATTACCTGTGAGAGGACTTCGGAGCAAAAGAGAACAAGACGAGGTGGGAGTGAATGAAAAATAGAAGAAGACAGAGAGAAAGGAAGACGGTGGAAGGGGAGTGGAAAGGAAAAAGTGGCGTGTGACGTCGTTATCGACGGGCGTAGGAGTTCGAGGAGAATCTTCTACACACATGCAAATAGGTACGCTCATACGCCCATCAATCCACCCATGGTGCTCGCGCCACGCATACCGGCACACACGCGCACTCACGAGTGCGGCACGAGTACGCGCGGCTCAGGGCGAATGGCGAGTGTCATCGTATTTAATTAAAATGTCACATGCGTGATAAATGTCGCGTGTGTCGCGCGAAAGAAATCTTCGTGCTTGTCGTCGTAGTGTTGCCGCGGGTAGACGTAATCGTAGTGCGGGACCAGCAGTCGACGCGTCCGCCGTACCTGGGACGAGAAAATAATAAATGAAATTTGCTATCACTCTGACATCCATCCCGGCGCGCTTGGGAGACGATCGAGAGAAGGACAGGAGAAAGGAGAACGAGAGGTAGAAAATAAGAGAGAAGAGGCAGAGACAAGATGACACTGAAAAAATTAAGAAAGAAAAGAGAGAGACAGAGGATTCAGAAAAATCGTCAATTCACGGAGAAAAACAAAAAGTTGCCATCTTTCACCTGTAATAATTCGGGATCGCATGTATCTTCGGGTCCTCGCTCCTTTAAACTGGTTTTCTTTCCGCTTGTAGATTAGGCTTGGAAGGAAAGAAGGTTATAAATAAAAGTTACCGCGAACCTTCCAAATGCTACATAAATTTCCCCATTGTGAGATCATATTTCACGCTGATAAGTTTACAAAAATGCCGCCTTGCCTGCCGCGACAAAGATATTTCAACAGCGCGCATCTTCTTGTTCCCTCTACCCTTCAATCAGGCGGGGTTTTCGCATCGGGAACTGGTTATCGGGCGCGGATACCTCTTCATTTGCATGGATTGCATGGCATTAAACTAAGCAATTAGGACGTCACGTCAAGAGTTTCATTGCGCTGACGAGCGCGGTATTCAACAATTAACGCCGCGTATCCACCAACGGCGTCCACGTGCGAACCTTTTGAGGGGATCGCGGTGCCGCACCTCTTCCTAGGCAGACTCTCCGATTATCTCGTTAACGATTTATTTGCTTGACTTTATTTTCTCCGGCACATGGATTCGGCGTAACTACGGTCTAACTATACGGATGGATAAACGATCGCGTACATGCATCCATCGGCTTGTAACCGAACGTGAAGCTTTAAAAGTTATCACGTGCGAAAATTTACCCTCTAGTAATTTTGTTTTAATAACAGAAGAGGTCATCTCAGAGACTATATTACAATGAAATTAGATTATAATAGAAGCTTTGTTTAATAAAAAGTGCTCCAGAAATTTTAGTTAATCTTCAACTATGTCACCGAGTAAAATTCGCGAGGAACTGTTCCACCACGCCGAACAAGCCGCAGGAGCACTTCACTCGCACTCAAGTGCTCAAGGTGAGTCGGCCCCGAAGGGGTCATCGGGGAAATAAATTCAGTTGAACGCGCACCGTGGCGAACTCTCGAAGAAAGACGATGTCAAGGCGAGAGCAGGGCGTTACGCCGGGTTACAGTTTAATTCGCATCTATTCTGCGCTTCCTCGTCTTTTTGTGCTCGCAGATCTAACATGGAAAATCCTCCTTCTCGTTCTTCTTGACCATCAGTTCTCGTAACTTATCGGAATATCACCTACGAATCATTCTTCGATCGAATATCAATGCACGGTATTTTTCGACGAATGGAAAGATATTATAATTAAATGTTACTCGCGATTTTTATCTTTCAAAATAGTCGAAGATCGTTACATTGTTCTGCAATTATTACGTTATTAATGTCATTTTGTATGTATAATATTAGTGAGTGGTATAATTTGAACGTTAGCGATATCATTCACAAAAAGTGAATGGGGCACGATTCGCCGGTATTCACTTTGGAAGCGTGGTGCGTACGCCTGATCAGTCGATGGTCTCGTGTAACATTCTCCTCTAGTGATTCATCACGCGCAAGGTCGGTCACCACCGGTTTCGACGGACTATTCGGTGGTCTTTGAGGTGCGCCGAACGTTTAGCGCGAGCGTTAATGGCGGAACAATATTGACACAGCGAGATATGCCTCGATCGTCTTCGGCAACCGTTTCGGGATACATACGTATGTACAATTCTTTCGCTCTAGCGCGATGCAAACAGCCTATGGAGCGCTCGAGTCTGCTCCGAGATTAAAGTAGAAAATTTTCAGAGATCAATGAAAAAGCGATACGCAAGATTTCTTTCGAGGCCACGACAAACTGTTAACTTACTTTGGTCATTATAAGTTCAGACCCTTCCTGGCGCTCTCGTCGAGCAGTCTGGACGTACGGATCGTCGTCGCCCCGTGACGACGACAACTACGAGCACGATGACAATACGACGATAATTAGCATCGTCGGCTCGCCAACAAAAATCCCCTCGCGTTTCTCGCCGTGACACCTGGTCGCGAAGGCAAGTACTCCTCACTCGATGGATACCCAACCCTACACACACCTGAGTCCACACACTTCACCGTCATCCTCGACGATGCACTCGCGCGCGCGCTCCTTCAGGATATTCCTCCGATGCGTTGCACACGAGAGCGCGCTCGTTTAGGATATTCTTTCGACGTGAGAATATGCACGCGTGCGATGGCATGTATATCGCACACGCCAGACAGGCTCGTGTCACACACTCGAAGACGCGTGCTCTCGTTTGCAGGATCGTTTTTGCGATGTGTGCGTCGATCTCTATAGAGTGCATAGAAAACGGAGAGCGAGAGCGCGCACTTGTCGAGATACTTTTGTGATATGCAAGTACGCGCATGTGTAGAAAATGCCACACGGACACACAGTCGATGTAAGATCGAGCACGCGCACTCTGGGTTAGACCTAACGGTGAGGCTTCTTCGGTTGGTCGGTCGGCGAGCTGATGAGAATATAATTGCAAAGTCATTCATCAAGCATCGCACCACAGGTTATACGCGTGAATTACGTTAGGAACGGATCGCGGCGCGAGCCAATCCCTCGATAGACGCACTTCTTCTCTCTCTCTCTCTCTCTCTCTCATCTATCCGTCTATCTTTTTTCTCTCGACTTCTCCTCTTCTCTCGCGCTCGTCTCGAGATACGAGGGGGTGCGAACGAGAGGTACCTGAGTGGAAGGAATGCGCTGCACGATATCGTTTCGATTTCGAGAAGCAATGCTTCTTTCTCTTGCTCTTACAGAATCGGATGATTCTCTAGAGAGAAAGGTAAGAGGTATAAAAAAAATAGAGGAAAAGAATAATGAGAGGAGTATCCGACGGCATAACTATTTATCGAGAAAATCAATCGAATTTACCGGTTCTGACTTTCTTACTTCGATCTTTTGGTTGCGTTTAATTAATCCCTCGTATTAAAAAGAAAACCCTTGCTATCGTCGTCGCGGTAAAGGTAGGGGACGGAAACGAATCGGGCCGCGCTTTAAAATCGTACTGCTTGCCGCGTGCACCGCGTTAATGCAACGGACCCGGTGAGAATTCGTTCCTCTTTCTCTTTCCATTCAGACGAGCCTGTGCTCCTTTGAAGCACGAATGACGGTGATCGCGCGAGCTCGCGCAAGAGGATAGGAAGAGACTCGCGCGCGCGTGCGATACTCGTAGAAAGTCACTGGGACCTCGCGCTTTTGTCGCTGCGGAAGTAATTAGCGGGAACGTAGGGGAACGGCTCACGGTGCCGAATCTTAATTATTTATCGCTCCGTTGATTAATCACCCGTGTCAAGTGGCACGACGTGCGTACGTGAGCGTGCGAGCGCGTGAACGCGTAAACGCGTGAACGCGCGACAACGACGTGACGGGACCCCCATGTTGAAGCGTGACGACTCTCCTACGGTTGACAAATTATGCCTTTTTCTCTCCTTTTTTCTTTTCATACGTTTCTCTCCCTCTCTCTTTCTCTCTCTTTCGTCCGATCCTCTCACTGCCACGACTCACCCCTGCCACGCATAATATAATGAGCGTATTATGGAATGTCGTTACGACGCGTGGGATTTCGAAAGGATGCCGGGCCGAGAATGATCGAGAGAGGATTTGACGGACAGACGAGGAGACGGATGGACGAAGAGAACTCCGTCACGGAACTACGACTCGATGCCCATTCGAGTTCGCGTCTCCGGTTCTACCTTCAGTTTGATTTGAATTTAATTTGATTAATTGCGGAATGGCCGAAGTAACGCTCGGTTAGCTAGACTGCGCGCTCGGGGTTCTCATAAGAATTCGGTTCCTCGAGGTAGAGGTAATGTTGAGGATGTCGACGATTTTTCCTAGAAGAACGAAACGAATATGCAAACTTCGTGTACGGTGTTCTCGGAAGATAGGTAATAATAAATTTATTCGTTTCTTCTTTTAATTCTCCGTCCATTGCTTCTCTCGGTCGTCTCCCTTCTACACATTTCTGTGCCACGCTTCTCGTCTACGTGCGCTCATCTTCCTCCGGACGCCTGCCTCTGGGTGGTTCGTCGCGACGCAAGACGCCGTCGTCGGGAGGGGCCTCCGTGCGTCCCTGTTATCACGCGCGGCACGCCGTCAAACATTTGCCCCGCGATAAGGCGGCGTAGCAGGTACGTTGGCACAGATGGCGGCGTGTATGGCAGGTACTCGGGCACCTGAAAATTGAGACATCATATCGCGCGTTCCTAGTCTATAATTACACCATCGCGCGCGCACTCACGACAGCGCGACGTGCGGTTTGTTCTTCTTACGACGACTCCTTACGCGCTCCTCAACCAAATACCATCTGCCGGCTGGCTCACCGTCGGGCTCGCCGTTAATTACTCGAGAAATTGGGGACTGTGTTGGGCGCGGAGTGTATTTGCGATGTTAGACAGACCCGTTCGTACGGCTTATAGAGTGACGTTAGGCACGAGTAGGTGTAATAATCGTTGTGTGCTCATAACGAAGGTGACTGTGTGTGCCGGTGTTTTTGCCATTCGTGGAATGTATCTACGCGTATTTCTAAGGGCCTGCTTGATTAGTCGATCGATGAACATCAGAGATTAAAGTTGAAGTAGATTTTTCTAACGAACGTCGAACGACGTCACCGGACTATATGTATATATGGTATAGCCAGTTACACGCATTCTTGTAAATACAGTTTCCTCCTCCGTCTCTTTCTCCCGCGCGATCGAGCTCGTTCCGCTTCCTTGAGCCACGAAGCGAATTTATTCAGTCCGAAAATAGAATTCCCGGCTCATGAAATCAGTCGATACACGAAATGTAGTAATTCCGTCGTTATTTATAACCATCGGCACACGTGCGTTTAGGCGGACGCGTCCCTTGACGCCGATAGTCGACTCGTCGGTGCCGATTGATAAATTATTTACACTCTTAACCTCGAGACCTCTCGTCGTCTTCGAGGCCTCCATTTTCAGATGTCACGCGTATGTACCTTCGTCTATTTTTACGCCGTTCCGGTAATACTTGGTACTTTTGCGTATGAACGAACCTCTCCCTCCCTCTCTCTGTCCCTCTCTTTCCGTTCCTCGTTTCCAACGTCACCGCTCCCGCCAATATGACGAAACGATCGTCGTCGATGATCGATTTACGATATGCTCCGAAGTCTCGGCGTACCTTCTTTCTACAATTCTCCATTCTGTTCTACGTTTACTCAACCGCAGCAGAAGTAAACGTGGAAGGACCGAATGGAGACTGTTTTTCTTCTTCTTTCCCATTTCTCCTTTGAATTTCTCCGTCGTCTGCTTTTTTATTCGTCGAGCCAACCGCGCGTATACCACAGGAGATCTCAACGATTCTCACAAACCTCCACGCGTCTATCGGAGGCAACGATGGCGAAAGCAAATCGTGACTTTTGTTTGTCCACGGAGGCCATTTGCCTTTGAGGCCCAATCGCCTGGAGCTCTGGTGTTACGCGTCGCAGGTGCCCTGTGCCGCCTCTACGTAATTATATTCTTCATTCCGAAAGCAAGCGCCGACGTGAAATCGAGAAGAACACAGCAAGGCGAATCTAAAGATCGCGAGAAAGGTGGAAATTGTTGAAAGGAGGTAGACCGACAAACGGGGCGCGACGAGAGAATAAGAAAAATGGTGTCTGGCGAGGAGAAACAGAAGGAAACAAGAGACCATAGGATACACCGAAGAAGAGAAAGAGAGGAAGGAGTAAGGGCATTGATAGCAAAAGGAGAGCGGGGACAAATGGGGATTCGTTAGTTGCTCTTGTTAAGTAAACACAGAATCCGGCGAATAAGAGCGAGAAATGAAAACGTCGCGTTTCCGCGCGCGGATTTTTAATGTCGTCGGGACGCGCGTGACGTACCGCAGGCTAGCAGACGCCCCAATACTAATTTATCTTCACAGGTGAAAGGCGGCGGGCCCGAAAGTGGTCGCGAGCGCATGAAAACTCGTAGGAGGCACAAGGGATTGCTCATCCACGTCCGTATCCCCAATCCTCATCCTCTTTCCGCTCCTCTCCCCTTCTCTCCTGCTCACGGTCCCTTGCCTACGCCTCTCACAGCTACTATAATTTTTTCGTAATTATTTTATGGTAATGAGGCTAATGAAAAGGAGGCAGAGAACGGCTAGAGAGGTTTTCAGCCACCGCGAGTGACGGTAATTATACGTACGAGTGCGACATGCGCGCGCGTATAGGCGCGCCCACACCCGCCGCTTGCATGCTTGCGCGTACCACATTGTGCGAGGAGTTCAGCGTCGCTTTTGTCGCAAGCGTGGAAGAAAGTGTTTAGCGTTTCCGTTGATGGATGGATCCGAGACACTTGCAAGACCGTCTCGTAGCTTGAGATCGCGTATGAAAGGGATCTTTGTCTTTTGCTCGTCTTCGATTCTACGATTCCACTCGACGATCGTCGATCTTCGCGATCGATAATACCGATCGTTCAATTTTGTTTCTCGTAGTTCTCGTTCGATTTGGAATCCGAGGCTTAGGATTCAGAAACGTCGACTAGGAGGCGGTTGCCATTTGTAATTAAACCGTCGCATTATAACTGCTGTGAAATGCAGGAGTAGGAGGAGGAGCAAGAAGTAGACAGGCAACATCGTCGCGGAGTATCCTTCAGGGGTGTAGAATGGAAGTAAAAAAGGTGGGGTGCTACGGAAACACAGGCGGGCCTCGTCGAAACTGTGGATAGCTAGGCGAGCGAGCGAACGACTCGAGCGGCGAGGACAAGCGCGCAACGCTCGCGCGACGAGCGCTCGCGTACTAATTACTTAAACTCGCAATTAAGTGCACCCTCGCCAGAGACCGAGAGAAAGGACTCGCGGAAGCGTGATTCGCACCTTCCCCTTTTCGCACTCGTCCCTCCTCCTCGGCCTTCTCACCCTCCTCACCGTCTTCCGTTCTCTCCTCTCTCCTCACTCCTCTTCACACCTTTCTTTCTTTCTTTCTCTTTTCACCTTTCTCTCCGCCCCACCCTCTCTCTCTTTTCTCTCTCTCTCTCTCTCTCTCTCTCTCTCTATCCGTCCCACCTCTCACCCGCTTCTCGTTATTTACGCGCCTCCGTTTAATTCTCACCCCCTCTTCCTTTATTTTTTTCTCTCTCCCTCTCCCCCGCACCCTCGCTTTATTTCGTTTTTAGTTACTCGCGCCTATTCTCGTTCTGTGTCCCACCTTTGTTTTTTAAACTTTTTCCCCTCTCCCAGTGGTCTTTGTCCGGATGTCGGCGGTTCGCACCTTACCCTCCTCCTGTTTCTCCCCTTCGCGATTTCACATGCCCCCTTCTATTTCCGATTCAACTCTCGATCTTATATTATTTAGATCTTTGATCGTTTAGATCTCTGATTTTCTGGAATCTTCGCATTTTATTGTAACCTTTTTTTTAAACTCGCGAAACCATCTTGGTGGGTTTTATTAAGAGGATCCCTGAAAGAGACTCGTACTCCGTAAATCTGAAGATTTTAATTCTTCGTCATTTCTATTATCAACTTCTGCGACCAGGAGAAATGCATCTTCTACCCGTCATTGTCCCCTTGGTTGGCCCGATCCGACATAAACCAGAGAAACACGTGCACGCGTGGGAGTCTGGTCGCGAGCTTTCGCCGTGCTTCCTCCCGAGTAGAATTTGAACATCGTTGCTGTCTAGTTCAGATATAGAAAAAACGAGATATACATCGGAATTGTCTATTTTTTGTGTGTAGTAGTGGGCTTGAAATGTAACGGTCACTTCTACCAGTGGCTGCATCAAAAAAACTGGCTACTATTTAGATAGAAAATTTAAGATATGTAAATGTAGTAGTAACCTAGCCCGGGCTGGACAGGAAATAGCAAAATAAAATAAACTTCTGGATAATTCTTATTTTTTGCCAACGTATCGTTGTTCCTGAAACGCCGGTAAGTAGGTGTTCAATTTGCTTAACGATTACTTGTATTTTTATTGAATTGAAAAATCCACTTTTATATACCTTCTTGGGTGAGGAGATTCGAACCTGAGACCTCTAGCTCACGGAGCCTGTTCCCTTACACATAGACCACAACTCGGATTGTTGTGTGAGAGAGAAAAGAGTGAGATGATGCACAAAACTACGGAGTTTCTTTATAAATGTACGGCACTCGAAGAGTATTTATTTATTTAAAAACAATTCGACATTGCTAGTGCCTCGAACTCTTTGGAATATGTTGTAGTATGTCTACAGCTATCCAGAAAACATTTTATTTCGACATGAACTCCCTAATTTTGCGCAGCATCTTACTTTGCGATGATAAACTATTTTTGTTATAGTTTTTTCGCCTGAACTCTTAACATTTCATGCCCAGGACGTTGAACTCTTCGAAATATCACTCCTGTACGTTGAAAGATCGAAATTCGGTGAGATGCAATCAAGCCATACGCGAAGTTCGCATCTCGTTTTTTAAAACGAGATTTTTGGTGTAAATCATTTGAACTATTGTTAAAACTTGTAAGAATTCCTTGAACTTTGCTGGATGCAAGTAAATTTGAAATTTTTTCATGAGATGCTGACAGTTGAGATGTTAGGTTCACACCGGTGTCGTCAAGCTCGTGAGAGATTCGCTGACTAATTTAAAAGTGCTAGTGGCGACTAGTAATTGGATTATATTTTCTGGGAAAGACAGCACCATCTAGTATCATATTTTCTATGTATTACTACACAACCGCTACGTCAGTAAAACTGTCTATAAATTCTTATCTAGTACTGACCTAGCTGCTAGCAAGAAAATGTAATCTAGTCAATACTATCTACCTACGAGGTTTCACATCGGACGTACTAGATTCATTTCTACTCGGGCTGCTTCGCGCACACGCCGTGGACGGGCTTATGGGCTACCGTCTGCAGTTTCGCACGTCGTACCGGGAGGCGCGCATGCCAGCGCACGCGCACTCAAGGGCGTTGCGTTGGCGTCGGCGTCGTGCGAAGTCGTCGGGCCGCATGCGCCTCCGGCCGGGCAGCCCAATCGGAATTGGCGAACGGTGGACGAGGGATGAAAGAAAAATGGTTCTTTCGCGTTTGCGTTCTACTCGCGAATCGTTGAACAAGAGCGGGAACGTAGGCGTGCGCGCTCGTATACTCCAATTTTTACCTTCAAAGATTTCCTACGGAGAATAATCGAGAAGCAGAAATTATCATTTGGAGTCTCACATGCCGTATCTGTTTTCAACTGAATTCAGAATTGTACATTTGAGAACGTAGGCGTGCGCGCTCCTATTGTCCAATTTTTAACTTTAAAGATTATCCGCAGAATGCAATACGAAGCGAAAATTATCATTCGAGGTCCTAGAACTGTAGAATCTCTTCTTCTCAACTGCGGTATTCGTATCCAACCGAATGCAGGATTCTATAGTTTAATTCCGAATCTTGGAAGAAGTGTTCGTGCCGGTGAAGGTGAATTCCATGGAATGAAACGTTTCGGTGCGCGGAAGGCACGCGCCGTGGGACAAAGGGTCCCGCGATATTATCGATCTTCTTTCCTGGACTACCACGGAATTCCAGCAATATCCTCCTCCCTTACATCGCCGTTACACCGAGCGGTGGATCGGTCCGAGCAAAGCGATTTGTCGCGGCGGACGAGTTCCTTGCCTTCCCTCGCCCCCTGCGCCTCCACCCTGGGGCCAGTTACCGTTACCGGAGAATCGGACAAGAAACGTCTGGTCCCGTTTACAACGCCACTGCCATCGGCCCAGGATCCGATCGATTGATCGAAGGATCTCGTCACTTCGAGAATTCTCGAGATCTACGAGCGGACGAACGCGAAGCGAAGAAATCGAGCGAGAAGATGAACTTTCGACTCTTCCGTTTAATTCGATCGACCACAAAATTGGCGAATACCGTTCGAATTTACCGATTCTTCCACCACCTGCGCCCAGTCTGCCTATGCAAATTTTGTTAGAAGGTCATACTGAAAACCGGAGCAACAGGACACACTAAGTTAAAGTTAGATTCATTTCCGTCCTTTTCTCTCGTCGGAGAAGAGCATAGCCAAAGGAAGAAATCTTCCTTTACTCTTTTCCAAGAGCGTCTTTCTTTTGTCGAATGTGGACCGGCCGATATTATTAACTTGCAGGCCCGTTCTACATCGAATGGGCCGACGACGGAATGGAAAAGGAGAGAAGAGGGTGAGACTAAAGACGAAGAAAGAGAGAGAGAGAGAGAGAGAGAGAGAGAGAGAGAGAGAGAGAGAGAGAGAGAGGTGGAGAAGGAAACGAGGGAAAGAAAAAGATTTTCTCTCCAGTCTGGCCGACGATGCAGGCGAGTTTCCAGCTATCTCATTGTACAAAAGGAGCGGAGAGGAGGAGACACAAAGAGTATCGCTACATCAAAGACAGTCAATGTTATCGCCCCCAGCGGTACATCGTGATATTAGCTTCTCTCCCACCATTCTCATCTCCTCGCTCCTTCTCTCTCGTTTCTTTTCACTCGCGCCCTCTCATTCTCGCTCCCTCCTCCCCTTTTGCGCTAACAAGCCTTTTCGCCTCTTTGGCAGTAAGCAGACACCTTCGACGCCGGCGCCCGTGGAATCGTCGCGTTTTCTCGCCCGCGTGCTCCTCTGACTGACGTAATTCGCGCCTCCGTAGTTTACCCTTTCAGAGGGACGAAGGAAATAGTACAAGGGAAAATATTGTGTATTCGACAATTCGCAGTCGCACAAATACCTACTTAATAGTAGAGATTACCGTTGTGCTTTTCTTCTCTTTCTCGCGGTAGAAGCGATGTCTTAGAACATTCTTCGAATAACGGAATTTAATTCTCCTTTTATTTCGCAAAAGTTTCTCGAGCGACATTCCTACTTCCTCTCGACCGAAATAGAAAAACGTCAATTTCAATTAAAGCGAACCCTTGCCCTATCGTTAATTTTATCACGTTACTCAGCAGGTAAGCATGCGAGATTTAACGAGCGATCTGGTAGAATCGATTTACGAAATCATTTTCCTCACTCACAAACGCAAGAGCATTGGCGCCGCCCGTCCGCATGATTTTTCTTTTCGCGGGCACGCTCGCTCGCGCTCCGCTTGCTCGGTACGCGAATTTATCTCGGGAGATCTGTGAAATTTATTAACCTGGGATAACTAACGGGCGCGACTCGAATGCGAACTGCGAACCGGTAACGGAGTCTGCTGTCACGAATGACGAGGTGACCGAGTGAAAATAATCGATTGGCAACGCTCTGTCCACACTGTTGGATGTTAATGAGCGGCTTGCCTTTGCTACTTGCCGTTGTTGATGATGCGAGACGATAGAATTGGGTAGAACATCGATTAATCGTTTGCGTGACGACGATGATGTGCTATGTAATATCGCGTGTAATATATCGAA
Source organism: Tiphia femorata (assembly GCA_944319695.1). Taxonomy (NCBI): domain Eukaryota; kingdom Metazoa; phylum Arthropoda; class Insecta; order Hymenoptera; family Tiphiidae; genus Tiphia; species Tiphia femorata. The sequence continues at coordinate 11,630,639 of OX090896.1, read as the reverse complement.
GTCTCTTCCAAAATCTTCGACACGTAGGTATTATTATGGGATTCTCTTTTAAAGATATTTCATATCCAACGTAAGAAAATTAATTCTCTTCGGGTTGAATATTCTTTTTATTCGAAAGTATACCTTAATTGAAATTTCTCACGACGAGTAAAAGGGCAAGCATTCGGTATGTGGAAATTACGCGAGCTTATGGAGGATTAAATAAAACGAGCCGCTATCTGACTTTTAGACACGCAAAGGAAAGCTTTGACGATTAATAATTTGTTCAAAAATGTATATCCTGTGTTTTACTTTTGCACAGATTACTGCTTGTGCGAGCCTCTGTAGCTACCGACCCCCTATGAAACAGAAAAAAATCTACGGCACACGTCATTCAGAGTATCTCCCTCTTTCATCAACCATGAAGCTGAACTCGCGCGCATATCGACGTATCAAGAAAGTCAACGACGCGGATCGTTGGAACGGGTCGACGTTAATTAATCTCATTATCGGCTTAATTGCCCGCGGCCTGGAAAGCGCGGTGAAGAGAAAGATGAAAAGAGAATGCGAGAGAGATGCGTGTCAATTAATAACAGTACCGCGCACTCGAGAATCCGCCGTGGTGTATGCATTCGAGTGCGCTCGAGCCAAGGTGGTTTTCGTGCTTCCGCGAGGTGCCGCATGCTTCAACGAGGATTCTCCCGGATCAGTGCATGTAGGGTGGATTCGAAATTAATTCGTATGGGATCGAGAGTAATCAATGTGAATAGACAGTAGATAGGTAATACGCGAGAGCTGAAAGACGAAAGCTGCGCACGAGATAGTCGAGTGATTTGATTGAAATTTAAAACGATCAAGCTTACGTAAGAAAATAATTTTCCAGAGATATCTATACTCCAATTACTCACTTTAAATTCTCCTAGTAGGATAAATGCAATTTTAAATTCGGTCGTGCACAAACTTGGCGGTCATTATTTCTTTTCAGTATTCTTTGCGAATACGTTTTTCGACGATCGTCGTCTGTGTTGTGGCTTTTGAAAATTTCCAAAATCTTCAATCACCCATTCCACCGATTCGCCCTCTTTCACGCCTTTACCTCCCTTCTCCGCGATGTCCAAACCGCAAAACCTAATATAAGGAGGCGCACTCGGGACCCGAGGTTCGCTCACAAATCATCGTCGAAAAAATCTAATTTACGAGCGCACGGCTTAGGATATGCGTAGTGGCTCACCCCTCGTCTACCTCCACTCTGCCCTCTGCCACCAGCCCCCCTCTATCGTACCCTTGCCACCTTGTGACCCGAACGTGGGAAGTTGAAAAATGCGAATGCCCATTAAAGATTCGGTGTGTGCCGCAGTGACGTTCCTAGCCCGACGATTCTCGTCGTTCTCGCCGATTTACCGGTTACCGGTTTCCCTTTTTTCTTCCTTTCCTTCCTCCTCCCCCCCTCCCCTCACTCTCTCCTTCTTTCCCTCCTGTTTCTTTCCTGATCATACCCCCGCCACGCGGTAATTTACTGGTCAGCTTACCGCGCGATTAGGCCGGGTCCTTTGTCACGTTTCAGCCGGACTGTAACGTCTTCGCGAGTGACCCCTTGGTGGCATCTGTTTTAATCAGCCCCGAACTCGAAAGTGAATCCGAATTAATATTTTTGCTCGTACGAATATCGGCAATGGTCGGGTTGACGGGCGCATGCTGCGAGCAGAACTTATGATTGTAATGAATTTCTTTGGGGATCGTGCATGCGTACCCGCTGTTTTTTGCTTTTCATTCTTATACTCTATCATCTCTGTTTTTAAGAGCCAGGGGAAATTGGGAAACTTACTAAAATTTTGATTAATAATAAGAGCACGTTGTCACTCGAAAATGTTGGTCTTGGATCCAACATTTTGCACGGCACGTTTTACTATATTTTTGTTTTTAACAACAATTATAATTTCGAAAACTGTGGGGTAGGAGGATAACTGCTGAATTTATTCGTTTATCTAAGGAACAATTTTGCTTGATGATCTGTGGAAAGAAATACTGTTACAAGGTGGGACTCCGCCATGGTTTGCCAACGATATACGAGTTCGCTTTGACGCAGTTATCGCGATCGATCGTTATGTTACGATAAGTGAAATAGACAACCGATAGAATGTATTTTTCGAACGGTCTCGCCACCTATAATTAGCCGATCAGTTACTCCGATTAGGTTACCCTTTCTTACGAACTCCAGCATTTTTGTTCTTCCGCTTGAAATTTATTTTTACCATTTCCTCTTGTCTTGCAAGGTTGCACTAAAACACGAGGTTGAGGTTAATCGATTGACAGCTCAGCAAGAAAACCTTTATTTCTTACCAGGTCCTGATTTACCAAGAGTTTTATAGCACTAGGCCATCGTTCGGTTAGCAGACTAAGAATCTAGGTTTCTCTAATTAGAAGAAATAGGAAAACCTGTAATACGGTTGAAAATAATTAAAAGTACGGAGCATTAGAAGGAAGCTGCTGTCGAAGAGGTAAAGGGTAAAAGCGCGTGGAAAATTCGAGCTAGGAGAATTATGCAATACCGCGTGAAGCAGAATTCCACTCGGTCCAAGATTCTAAGCATTCCATCGGTATCCTACCGGCACCTGCGGCGCGCAGGACGAATCGCAGACTCGCGTCCTCGTAGTTAAGCGGGTGGGCAAGAGGGTGTAGGAGGAAGGCGAAGGCGAGGCGCGAAAGAGACGGAGAGGATCGGAGGGCGATGGAATCCCGGAGTCCTGGTTATCCTAATATGACACGTACAGACGTGACCAGCAGCCTCCCGTTGGGACCAGGACCCTTATATATTCCTACCTGATGTCCTCGAAGGCGTCCGGTTGTGCTTCTCGTCGCAGGGCCGTAGCCCAGAGAAAAAAATTTCGTTATCGGAGGGGGCCGTCGTAAACGAAAATCAATGCAATCGGTATCTCACTCGTCCAACATCTCGATGCCACGATCCTTATCACAGCACATTGATCTTATCGTGATCTCTTTTTACCTCGCGCCACGCACCTCATTCGCATTCCATCCGCAGAGAACGGGAACCGCCAAGAAATAAAATTATCGGGTCTCGTAAACGATCGACAAGCATATTTGACACGGATCGTAGATCGTAGATTTCCGAATCGATAAGAGTGCCAAATGGCGATGGATGAGAAAAAAAGAACCGCATTCTTTGCACGAGACTGAATTTATTCACGCGTAGCCGACGACAGGTAGCCAGCCTCAAGATAGGAAATTCGCGGCAAGTTTTTGGTGTATTTCGTTCTCTCGATTAACCTGGCGCAGCAGTGCCTATAAACGATTTAAAAGGTCTATTAGAAGTAAATAAGAAGAAGTAGTCACTCGTACGACACCTTACAAGAATCCTCCGAAATCCTCTGGAATTCTTCGCTCATCCTCGATTTTATCTTTCCATCCCATGTTATCTCTGATCTCGGTAGAGTTGTTCTCACGACGTTTCTATGGTTCCTTAAACATCGCTGGAGTTCCATTTGTCACCTTAAAAGATCGCGCCTTTTTATCAGGATCTGAATTAACCTCGTGCAAGGTTTCCCTCACAATCCTCGAGACTTTGACGCGCGCATTGGACAGGCGCACACACTCCTGTTACGTGACACGCTGGAATGCACTTAACCTTTTCTTAATGACGGTTGCGGAAATTCGCCAGTGACTGGCAGGCTTCGATAATCGGTGAACCATAAGGATAACGGCGTCTCGTGCCATTCGATCTTGCTTAGAATTATTAAACGTGGATAGCGGGTGGCGCGTACGACAATTTATTTTCTTTCTTCTCCTCGTCGTCATTTGCCCCGTTTCCATCTCTTTAACACCATTGCGTCAAAATATTGCACTCGTACAATGTATTTTGTCATCGATCCCTACTCTCTGGATCGTTTCAAATAATAGATGTTTCTTTCATATCGGATGCTCACAGCAGCGTGTCGATACCGATTATGATAACGACACGTATGCAGTAGAATTAGCGACCGGTTATCTGTTCGTTGAAAGACGTGGTAACTAAGAAACGTCAAAAGTGATCGTAAAGGAGAAAGGTGGATTGATTCTCTGATCGATGTGTTCGCGCGAAGATAACGTGCGGAAGGTAGAGAGGCGCGCGCGCGCGCGCACGATGACGTCGCATTGTCTAGCTCGATCAAATTATTGCGCGCGTGGATTATCGTAACAAGAATCGATCGTCCGTCGACCAAAAAATTGTGATGTAATTAGTCGGAGGTGGCGCGCTGCCGTATCGAGAATCGATCGTGAATTGCTTGAAATGTTCACCGACGCACGACGTATTTGAGATAGCGAAGTGAAAGCGCTACATACACAGGACTCATTTTTGTTCGATGAAAGTAGGTACCTCCATTTGTTTATCTCTTCACACTTCACTTTGCTCTTCCGCTTTCCGCCACGCAAAACAACAGCGCATTTCAACCCAGTCACGTGCAATTAGACACATTCGTTATTTATTACGCCCGCGAAATCAAATATTTCGCGCATTGTTTCGTTAACGCGGTCGACATTATTAATAAAGCGCAACGTTAAATACAACGGGAGCTAGACGCATTTTCGTAAAACCGCCTATTCGAAAAAAAGAAACCAGAATTTAGAACTTGTTAAATAATTGTCATTCGTATCTCAATTTCAATAAAACACTAAGGGAAGAAAACTTTCCATATCGTACAGCTAAAATTTCTCATTTTTCCTCATTGACCGTGACACAGGGCGCCAGATTAAAATATTAACTACTCTACATCTTTTCATCGCCACCACGAGTTCCAACACCGTGGCCATAATTCACTTACCCGAATTACCTCACTCGCATTCGCTTGGGCGAAACTAAACATCGGATGAATATCTCGAAAAACAACCCCGACGCTTATCGAGCATTTTACTCGCTCGCTGCTGCCGGCACCTACGGCTACCCGATATTATTTTCGAGAATCTCTCGCGAACGACGGCATTCCAGGGTGGGGCAGTCCCGGCATTAAATCATCTCGCGCGGTCCACAGCACCGCGACGGCAGCATCGTCGTCCACTACCACGGCCACCATCACTACCACCAGTACCATCATTACTAGCACAATCGCGAGTAAGCGCGCGGACGACGACTGCCGCCTTCGTTGGCTGGTCGGCCGGTTGGTCCAGTGGGTGTCCACTGGACTCTCTGGTAGTCGCCAAACGATCGTCGTAACTGACCTCGCGTCGCCCTCCCTTCACGGCCTCGCCCTTCACGCGACACACGGGGGGTTTATTGCGAGTGTACTCGTGTGCGCGGGCGCCGCCGATAAATTTACTTTTTGGCCGGCGGCCCGTTTGAAACCGGGAGTCTCACCCCATCGCGTCGCGACCGACTCGTTTTGCTCTTTCGATCATTGCTACGAGTCCTCGTCAGGACGAGAGGATGAAATTTCAACGCGTTTCATTCGCTATATAGGTTGAGACGTCTCGGTACTTTTGAACTTGCCACTAATAACGAATTTATTCCTGTGGAAATTCATGCTTAGTCCAACACGAACACTTAATCGCGAGGACAAAATCGAACGATAGAAGAACCTATCCATTTCTCATTAAGAACCATAGAACCCTGGCTAGAAGTAAGATAGGGAGGCAAACGAATCTTCTTTTTAGTCACGGCTAAGACGTCACGGGAAAGTGAATCGCGAGCAGGTTTATCTCGAGAATCCATCTGTAAATAATATTTCGCGAAAGAACAATAGTACCGTAGCTGTAGCGCGAACGAGGGCGAAGCCTTCGTGACCGAGGAAGCGAGACGAAGCGGACCAAAGGAAGACGGACAGTAGCCTTCTGAATCGAACACGCATAAGAGCGTCACGCAGCCTCATCGCACATCCTCGTCCACCCACGCGGGCGCATGCGTCGCGGCGATCACGAGATCGCGGAGGAAAACGTGTAACCCGAAGCGAATCGGAACAAACACTCGTGGCAGGGATCGGTGGCCAGGACAGGAGAGGCTACTGAAAGTTGCGCGTGCGCGCGTAGGCGTTGGCCTGTGCGTTGCATATGGGGTGAAACGCCATAGCTTATCGCGAGAAGGAAGAAGCACGTGGCACCGGCACAGCTTCGTCCACTCCTGGGGGTACCACCTAATTAAGCGCGGTGGGCGCTTCAAGTGCACTCGAGTACTTCGTTTCTCTGTCGGGGAGGTGTACTCCAACGCTGTTCTGCCAGTGCGAACGTGGGGTTAGATCCATGTGTGCGCGCTAGTAAGCCTTACACGAACTACGTTAGCCATGCGTGCGGGCCAAGGCACGCACGTGTGTTGGCAACGTTTGCATTCCGAGGAGGCTCCTACCTACCTACCTACCTACCTACCGTCCAGCGTGGGTGGCGATTACTCGAGTGGCCATTCAAGGATCCTCGAAAAGCAGTCGGTCTCGATCCGGTGCTTCGCGAGCGCTTAAACGCTCGGGGCGAGTCGACCTCGGCGGCTCCTGTGCGATCCAATTATCGAAAAAAAGATCGCGATGGAAAAAGGAGGCTGTTGGATGTTGTGCGATCGAGAAACGACGATGGATGTTTCATACGGAATGGAAATCTAAATATTCAAGGGATACGGATTGTAGTCGATCCACGGACTTCCTTCGCCTTTGAAAATAAAATTCGAGGTTAAGAAGTACCGCGTGAACGCGACAAATCGTCGGCGCGCGTGCTCGCGTTTCAAGCGTACCCGCGAAGTGGGCGAGGAGAGAAAGGAGGGTGGCAAGTCTGCCGAAGAAAAATCTCTCGCTCGTGCGTACGGTCTGTGCGCGCCTTCTCGCGCCCTACCCGTGCCTCCAACTGCGACGAGAGAGGGAGGCAGAAAAGATTTCACCCTCTCGCTTCTCGCTTTTCAGAAATTTCACGGCTGACTCGGCGCTAAAGGGATTCCGAGTCATATCTGACGCACGTGCCGAGGATTTGAATCTGTAATTCGACGACGCCTTTTGTCGATCTCGGGGACAATTTACAATGCTACTTTAAGGTTAATGGGGAGGGTGCCCCGCGCCCTTTCCTCTTCGAGATTCGTGAGGCGCCTCCACACTCGCGCAGGAGGTTGTCGGTTCAATGAGAATCGGTCGTGTCACGTGGACGCGCCTTTATTTACCCGCCTGCTCCGCGAGACGCTATCCGCTCCGTGGCGATGTCGCGCGGGTGCGTGCGTGACGAGATTTACGTGACGAGCATTGGTTAAGAAAAGGATTGGGCACGAGCGAATCGCGCGGATTGGTCGCGTGGCGCGAGTCTGATTCTCCCAGTTTTACGTGATTCTCTTTCACGAGAAGGATCAGGACGTGACATAAATACTTCTTCGTCCGGTCAAGAATTATTCCGTATTACTTCAAACGATCGTTTTATTGTACAAATCGTCATTGGTACGGGCATTTTTACGCAAAATATCTGTATTACATCGATAAGGTGATGACTCTCGATGCAATTGTCAAGCATCTGAAATACTTAAAATTTGTCCTGCTCGTCAATTAACCCTCCATCCTCGTTTCCACGATGATTGCCCCTCGCAAGTATTCGTTCACTACTTACCAAGATCCCCGAGGATGCTCTCCTCGTTGAAGCCCGTATAAACAAATATTTAACTTCTGACGACTGTAATTTGCGTGACTTCCCTGTCTCATTATTAAGTAGCCGATTACCGATCCCCCAGGCGGCTAAGCGATCGGCAGACAGGCAGGCGACCAGATTCCAGCGCAGGGACGAGTCTCGACCATTGCGTGCCATCCATTAAATTCCCTCTTCTTCCTCGCCTTTCTTCTCTCTTCCACAATCTCGCGTTCACCTCACCTCGCGACATCCAATCTCTTCTCAATGCAGCCATGATTCGTCGTAGTTAGATGCGACCGATTTGCCCGATCCTCGGTTAAAAGACGCTTTACGGTCACCGGAATGATTCTCGAGTGTCGCGCTCACTCGCAAGTGCGCATTAATTGTCGGTAGGAAGTCCCACTACGGAGGTTCGCTCGCAGACGCGACGTGTCCGTGACGCACTCGAGGGATGCACTCTCAGATGCACCGGAAATGCACTCCGAGATGCACACAAGTGGGAGGCGCGCGTCCTCTGCGGAGCGTTTAATCACGGGGAGGCGAACGATGCGCGTAGGAAGGCAACGAAAAAAGAGAAAGAAGAATCGAGGGGAGGAAAGTGAGAGGAATCGACGACGTCGAGGACGAGGAGCAGCTCCAGTAGGAAGGAATGAGACAGGATGGGTAGGGAAATGCGAGCACCGATGCACCGAGCGATAATTAATTAGAGTAGACGGTGACGCTTGTTATTCGATGCATTCACTCGGAATGCAGAGGAGAGGGAGATGCTCCGAGAGACCGTTTAGGGTCTCCTCCCGTCACGAGATCTCCCGAGTCTGAATGTCACCGTAAATACTGGGTGGAGGTTGTCGGATGCATGTATGCGTGGCCAGGATACTTTTCCCTCCACGCTCTCTTTTCGCAGTTGAAAAAACTCTAGTCGCGATTTCCTACGCCAACTATTTAGGTATCGTTACACAATTACCCCACCTTTCCTTTTCCTTTTTAATCCGATCGCTTCGAGAGCGCTCGCTCAATTAGTTCCCTTTTAACGATACCGTCGACAGGAAGAATTTATTACGACCTTCCACGTCTGCTTTTGCTTCGCGCGCATGCACCCGAGCGCGCGAATGCGCGCCTGTCGTCGTTTTAGTCGGAATGCTTCCTCCATGGAAGAACGATGGGAAGGATTTCGAAAGCGAAGTCGATCGTGGAAAGGTGGGTGGCAATTTCTTGAATGCACTCTTTTTTAAGATTTTCAACAATCCGCGACATATCTAGAGGCAAAGAATATGCGGTTTTTGTTTTCCTTTTTTTTTTTTTAATTACTTTTTTAATGATCGTATTGCTGAAATTTATCTTACTTCGTCGAAGTACCTCGTTCGATAGATTTACGTAGATCATTGAACTTGCGACAATTCGAAGCTTAAACGAGATAAAAGGGCAGCACGAAGAGCTAAACTCGATTTCTTAATTTCCTTTCGTGTTGTCTCACTAATAACGCGTGGCACGAGCCACTGTACGATCCGAGAAGGAAAAACGTGCCACCTACGATTACTTATGGGCGTGGCCGTCTAACAGAGGCACGTAATCCTGTATGCGCGCACGCCCGCTCGACCCCGAGGCTCCAGGATTTATGGTTCCTCATTGTTTTAACGCGATCGTTAGCGCACGGCCAATTAGTGGGTCGAGTCGGCCGCAAACACCGCCTTCTCAAGGATCGCAGATGTTCCGAGGTGAAGAGCTGCGGAGAACGAGAGAGAAGGATGGAGTAAGAGAGAAAGAGAGAGACGAAGGGAGACCCTTTGGATCGGAGAGGATCCTCCAAGGATACGTCTTGATCCGACTGTCGTCACGGATCTTTTGTTTTTGGGCAGGATTGTTCGACTTCCGGTCCACCGATTACACGCTCCGTTCGAGAAATTGAGAGGACCCGGCGATTCGTGTATTGTCAGTTGTTAATTGGACGAATCTTTTAAATCCTGACGCGATCTCTCCTGTAGAGTTTCAACGATTGCTTTCACGATGGAATAATCCTCCTGTTGATTGTTCCTCGTAATTATCTTCTTGCAGTGAAAATACACGTTTACCGACGGTATAAGAGGATATCAATTTGTCAAATATGTCTACACATTTTCATATTTCGCGTACTGGTTTTCTTCGACGAAAGGAAATAGTTATATTCAAGAGGCCACTAGAATTACGTAACCTGGAATCCGATACGGCGGAGGTTTCAATGACGTGGGAGCTAATGGCCCGTCCATTATCCACGATCTAATATTTCCCCAACTCGAGAGATGAACACCCGTCTTTGGATTATTTGCACGACCAAAAGTAGTCGATTAGCTTCGTCGTTTTACACCGGTTATCGAGATAACTCTTCCAAAAATACGACTTAAAACGAAATTAATGGTTCTAGCCGCTAATAAAAGGCACACGTAATAATTGCCAATATCTTTCGATATAGTCGAAAAATATGCTCATGAATTTTGAAGCGGCAAGGAATTTCTCATTGATGAAACAAACCCGTTAAAACCGCGCCGAATGTTTTTACCTCCTTCGACGTTCTATGTTATATTTCTATGAAATCATTTTGACATTACGCGTTGAGTTACCAATGTGCGCTTCTCTCTTGGGCGTCGTCGTTGCGCCCAGAGGAAATGGAGAGGCTGGTGTCGGTTCCTCGGTAAAGTGAAGTAGCGACATCAGAGACCTTACGGGGGGTTTCAGATTTCACGTGTCGGCACTGCCGTCTTCCGTTTACGGGCGATTACGTGCTCGCGATACTACAAATATCGGCGCCGTAAGATTCACAACGCGTGTTCCTGCCGTATCAATTTTCTCAACTATTCGGAATACCGCGATCCACTATCTTCATTGCCATTCTTTCGAACATTAGAGGCAGTGGAGAGATACCTGATGCACGCGGTTATAATTGCTTCCTCGTAAAGGAATCAAGAGAATAGATCAATGTAAATTTGCTTTACTTATTTTCACAAGCACTTGTTTCGCTTTTTAAGGGACAGAAAATATCCAGCCGCTACGTTTCAATGACGGAAAAAATTTGTATCCATTTTCGGAGCCAAGATAGAAGATAGTGATTTCTATCAAAACACGACGAATTACGAATCCTTTTCGTGGATAGTAGGTTCCTTTTAAAATGGGAAGAATTCTCTGTACCTTTTTCTCTATTAATCTCTTTGCGATTACAGGGACTATTTCACTTTGTCTCTCCTAAGCGACTTCAAGTGACTCACTCAGTGAGCCTCTCATCGTCCAAGCTTTAACTGGCCAGTCACGATGCACATGTTCGATCGACGAAGCACGGCGTGTATCTGGACGCTTCGCCCGTTCGGGCGTACGCGCGTGCGTGCGTGCGTGTCGTGCCCTCACACGGATGTGACGCGCATCGAGTGTCGAATGTCATACGCACGAGGTTATTGACATTATTGGCCAAATATTGGCCCGGCTCACAAAAAACGTCCGATCTACGTCGCATACCTCGTCGGCTCTTTCATATACGAAGCCGACGCGTCCGGGATTTGCGATAGGAATAATTATAAAATTTTATCGATTCCTCTGTAGAAATCCGACATGCGACAGTTCCCGTCACGACGTCGTAGATCTAATTATAAAATGCCGACGCGCCTCCTTGCCTCTGTTATTTATAATGCCCGTAAATCGAGCGACTTGCGGATCACCGTGTAGAACAAATTTTCGGACAATGCCGCGCGTTCTTTGTTATTACGATGCACAAAATTCGCGAACGTAGGGAGGAAATGAAAAAAACCTATTCGTCAGCATACATCGAGAAATATTTGAAAATATTGAAGGTACAAACGACGAAATAAAAATTTATATAATTATCATATTAATTTATAATATTCGATTATCCATAATCGATAATATTAATCTGTTTATTTAAACTTGATAAATCTCGTAACAAACACCCAATCCAAAGTACCCACCTTAAAATAAAAACTGACAGAAGTTACACAAGTACTTTGACACGTTTGAAATTCAAGCCTCCACAAATATCTAAAGGATGTTCGCGTCCCTGTTCATCCTCGTGGCTTCACTGCCCAACAAAATTCCAAGTCCGTAGAATGATTAGCTGGCGGGAAAAGCGGAGCGGGAAAAAGGCAAACGGCGCGCGGGTCCTTGGAAGTCCGATCGTGGGTGCGCTCGCGTGCACGCGAACGTAAACACGCGCTATCCACGCAGGTCTAGCGAAGTCGGGGGGATCCCGCATGTGTCAGACCGGAGACACGGTGGGTGACCTCGGCCAGCAGTGTCGCGGACGTAGTCGCGTGAAGAAGAGAGGAGACGGAGAGGAGGGGAGACATCGTTGGGCACCGTGACCGTATCTGAATCTGTAAAACACCGACACCAGACCACACGCGGGGTTAGCTTTACACGGGCTAACCCGGGGGTACAGGTTACACCCCCGTGCTCGTGAAACGTAGAGGACGTGGAGAACGAGAGAGTCTGTCGACGGTGTGCGAGAAAGACGGTAAAGGATAGAAAGAGAGGTAGAGCAAAGTTGATACGACCCACCTGTGAGCACCTGCGTTAGCGCCGCCAGGAATTCTCTAGGTGGGAAACGAGCTCCTAGAAGCATATGTTACGCGAACGTGTAATTAGTTAAACGTGTAGATTGCCCGCGCGGTAAAACTCATTAGCGGGTGACGTTCGATTATTCAAGAAGCCCTCCGTAATTACGAGCTGTAATTTTCACGATGTAAAGTAAATCGGAGGATGTAATCCTGCTAAGCGAAGCTAATACATGGCTGTTATAATAATTATTACGTGTAACTGTGTAACCATTGTCCATTAATCTTTCCATTATTAATTATTAATGTACCCGTCCGTTTAACGAAGATTGTTAATTTCATGACGATCGCTACTGTGTAAGATTCGCGCATAATGAGAGTAGATGCGCGTGTCCCACGCTCTTCTCCTCTCTCTTTCGCGTTCTCGCATCCACGGCCCACGTCCATTGTGTAATTGGAACTCAGCAGCGGGTTTTCGCAGGAAACGGAATAGGTCTATGTTGGTATACGACGCCGCGTATGCAGTTACATCGGTTTCCGTGGTGCACCTAAGCCCCGTGGTATACGCGTCGCCATCCTCCTGTGGCACCACAGTCTGCGCATCGCCACGAATGACGCGCACCGCGGTGCTCACGCCTGCACCGCCTGACTGCCGTCTAATCGTCTAAACGCCGGTTTCGTAATCGGGATGATACGGTCGCGCCTGAGAACGTCTGGTCGTGCGCGCGTGCTTGCCGGATGCGAAGGCGTCAAATTAAATCGACGATCTCCGGTGGGCGGATGAAGATGCGCGGAAAACCTTTCGCGCGCTCGACGCTCGAATTCTCCAATTTTCACGTACAAAACCATGATTCGAAGATCGATCGTCCTTCGAATTACGAAAAGAGAAAGTATCGCACCTGTTCTTCCAAAACCTACTCCCATTTCTTACATCTCACAGGGCACGTAAGATCGAGCGAGGTTTCTTCTCCGATTAATTAATATCACACCGCGTTCAGCTGCAACTTCACGAGCGAACGTTCTCCGAGACGCTCGATTAACAATAAAATCGTCGACCGCGCGCACTCGGCAGCCGCTTCTCTAACGATCCTCAAGTGTCTTTCGTGGACTAGGCGGAAAGTCGAGTCGTCGAAGAGGGGAGGATCGAGGTGGAACGAAGAATAAAGAGGACGAGAGGGACGGGAGGAGGAAAGAAACACGATGGTTCGAGGACAGGAAAAGGGGTGAGGGGTGGCATGGGTAGGGGAGAGAGCAGCGTAGCTTCGCGCAGTTCCTCCTGGAATTTCAATGCGGAAAATCTTGGAGGTGAGACGGAATAAACTGGAGCGCGCATAACTCGGTTGCCTTTGCCACTGGCTGCTGCTTTCTGCCGCTATAAATTCATAAACTACAACTTGGGGGTAGAGGGACCACCCCATCGCCAGCCTACCTTCACCCTTCCACCTTCGTGCTCCTTCTCTTCCTCCTCCTTCTCCTGATTCTCGTCGTCGGTGTCGGCAACCGACCCCGCTACCATCTACGTCACCTCCACTAGCAACCAACTGGTACGACCACCCGCTCACTCCCTCTCTCATTCCTCACCGGCAAGCTCCTCTTCCTTCCCGCACTCAGCAACCCTTAGTTTCCTACCCCGAGGGCGAACTGTTCGAAACTTTCCTCGGTTACCTCGCCGTCTCCGTCCGCGAACCAGAAGCAAGCAGAGCCCGAGAGGCGAGAAACTCGAGCCGGTGCCTCGATAAATTCACGAGTAGTTAGTTACAGCAAGAAACTTCGCGGTGGTTTTGACACACGAGCGCGCGCACACGCGCGCACTACGGTCTCTGGGTAACACGTACAGAATTTGCGAGCGTGAGGTACGGACTATAAAGAGCGAGAGCCTGTATTTGAGTGTACGTGCGAATTTGCGCGTGTGGGCGGACATATTCGACGTATATGCCCTCTCCTCTAATGTATTTAAGTTTGTGTAGACTGCGTGTTTGAATTAGTGAACTAAGTCGGAGGATATTAGGCGCAGGTGGTGAGAACGGAGATGAGGAAAATCGAATTTCCGGATATACCCGATGCCGCGAGATTATTATGCCTGTTTCCATTATTGTCTCACCATTGTACCGTGGAGCCTTTCTCGAGGGTAATACGAACGGTCCTTGGGAATCGGAGGGTAGAAGAAACTGTGGACAATTTGTCGGATACTTGTATACTTAAACGTTAAGCATAAATGTGACGTTTATTGCATAAACACTTGGGTTTAAATAAGAAGGAAGTAAAGATTCGGTAATTTACTGGAGACAGGCTGTTAATATGCGTCGCGGCGAACTCGGGTGCCGTGCTTCAAGGGTAATGACTAATACGCGCACCTTACTCAGCATTCCCTTACCTTCTTCGTTGTTCTTTCGAAGGTGCGTCGACGTGACGGGCGTGATTTGAAAATCGATGCCTGGCACGCGCCTCACGGAGTCATCGATAAAGTTCGATCGCACGCGCGCGTGTCCCTGTCGAAGGGATCGGGCACGAATAGGGAAAGGGACTGCTGATAGAAGAGACGAAGGAAGTGAAATGTTTAGCGCGATAGACGTAATGCAATTACGAAATAACGAATGCGGGAAGAAATCGTGGCACGTCCGATTCTTCCGGGAATCGCGATACGATCTGCTCACGGGCAATGGTTCCGCACGGCTGACTTTGTCAGCGAGGCGTTCAGCAACGAACGTTCATTTCGCGGATGTAGCGACGATTGAGAAATGTTCCAAACGCTTGTAAATTATTCTCCGTTGAACGTCAATCACCTGTCCGCGTCAAAATAATTTTCGTCCGTGTCGTCCCACACCTACACATATTACCTACTGCATTTAGCGATACCAAGTTAACGCGACAAATTCTCTTACTTTCGTGGCGTACTTTTAAACGAAAGACAAGAAATATATTGTTTCGAGTTATTGCGGATTGCCAATGTTATAAACTTCCGTATCAGAATAATATGATACTTATACGACCATGTGCGTTTTTCGAGGTCCTTTCTCTCTCTCTCTCTCTCTCTCTCTCTCTCTCTCTCTCTGCAACTTTTCAACCATCGAAGGCATCGGGACTGCACGTTGTGCAATGGGTTTTACCTCGCGAACGTGATTAGCTTGTCCTCGAATGAAGCTCCACCGTTCGACGCTCCATACGGTATGCGCATTGTCGTTGTTGCAATCGATACAACACATCCAGACGTACAAATGAGAATTCTCCTAGAAACTCCGAGGGTGCATTGCACGCACAATTTTCGCCAATGTTAAATAACTAAGTTCGGCTCTTTCTTATTCATTGGGTGCGTCCAATTAGCGTTTGGATGCACGAAGACTTTTGCCAATGCATTTTCTCGGTAAATAAAATGCCGTTGAGAAAGAGGGATCGTAGGTGGCTAAGCAGCCGCTCGAAACGCGACAAGGCTCGTACCGCCTCGGTAGACGAGAGACGGGAGAAGAGTTGGCTGTGACAGCCTGGAAATTACTACTCGAGGCATATCTTCCATTCTCTCTCTACCTTCCACCTTCTCTCCTACTATCTCTTTGCTCTTTCCTCCACGTCCTCCTTGTAGCTCCTCATCACACGTTTACGCGCACCCGCCCTCCTCCACTTCCTTGCTTCATCCTGCCACCCCAATCGTCGCCTCCTTCGCCACGGTTCATTCTCATCCTCCTATACCCTCCTTTCGCGCTTACAATTTCTCACTTTGTTCCACCCCGATCTACGACCTGTTCCTCGTGACGAACACAGACGTCACGGGCGACGTCATGGTGTCTCCTAAGCCTACGCCTACGTTCTCCTCTCTCTCCTCTCGTCCATTGGCCCGTCTATTCTCCTACCTGCCTTACCTATCCCCGCCGATCTTCCCTCGGTGTTCTCTAGTCGCGACACAAAATTACATTTTGTGCCTCGTCCCATTCGCAGATCCTTCCGAATATTATTCGGCACGCGGAACTTGTTCGCGGATTTATTAGCGCAGTTACTCTCGCCCTCTGTAGTCTATTCCACGTTGTGCATCGTATAGAGAATGTTCTCTGGACGGTGACACCTAGCCACAGTAGAAAAAGCGACGGTTTAGGGACAATTTTTCATGAGTGCTCCTTCCTTCAAGGAGGTTGAGATTTCGCTGAATTTTATCGCGATGACAGGTCGCCTATCCTTGCCCACGACTATCGGTTTGGGAATGGCAAATTTTACGATTAATTGCAAGCCGATTGCGAGCGGTAGAACGATGTCGCGTCGCAGGCACGCTCGAGAGCATCACTCGTCTCCGGTATCAGAGATTTTGGTACTGTCCCCGCGATATTTTCAACGTGGTCTCGTCGCACGGGAGAGACGGTACACGTCGAATGAAATCCTGCTGCGGCTGCCGGACCGTTTTGCGCCCCGTCGAACACAAACGTGGGTCGACGTGGTCGCGGCTACCGGATTTCACCCCTGGCTACACACTCTCTTTCGAGTCCACGATATTTCTCTTCTCTCTTCATCCACTCGTTCTCCTCTCTCTCACTCTCTCTTTCTCTCTCTCTCTCTCACCCTCTCGTTCCCTCATTCTCCCCCGTTCCTCGTCCCTTCCATCGTTCTCGCTCACCCTCTCTTCTCGTCTCGCGCGCTTTCGCTCTCCTCCTCCTCCTCTTTTTCTCCCTCTTCTCCTCTCATCCCTACCTCCCTCCCTCATCACGTCCGAATGGTCTTGCACCGCCATTTGATCTGGCCTGCGATAGCCAGAAGGAGGCGCAACTCAGCCGGAATATCTCCGTGTCTGGATGCTGGTCGCGAGGAGAAGAGCGAAAAGAGGGCGATCCGGATAAAGAGGGAGAGAGAAAGAATGAATGGAGGAGGAGGAAGAGGTAGGAAGGAAGCGACGAATGTGAACAGGAGCGGCGGTGGTGGCGCTCTTCTGTTTCTGTGAGCTGCCTGCGGAAGCTTAGGAAAATAATTTAGGGGAGCTCCTTCGGCCTTCTTTCTACGCCCCTGAAATTCTCGCGTTCGTACGGAGCGTCAGTGACCAGCTTGTATTCGGATTGACGATTTCTTTCTCAGTTAGACTATTCTTCGTCTTTCGTTTCCTTCCGTTTTAAAGTGCTAAGAAATTTATCGCGCGGTAAAGATCGTAAGGACAGTTTTAGTCCTTTCATTACCAAGCACCGTCCTGATATTTCAAACAAAAATGTATGGCCAAGTTCTCGCGGTATCTTCAAGTACGAAATATTGTAGGAAGGAGGATAACGAAAATATCAGAAACAATAATTCTCTCCGTGCCATTGAAATTTCCGAGCTCGGCATTTACTTGCTCTTGTTGTCGCGATCTTCTAATTAATGAAGTCAACAGTACCGACTTGCGTGTGGTCTGCGACCATCAACGCGATGGAAGCCATCCGTGGTTAGAGAGGCGAAAGGGAGAGAATGGCTGAAAGAAGTTAAAAGCCTCGTCTCGATTCACTAGCAGTGGTAAATGGGGGTAGGCCGGCAGTACTCCTCGTCGTCTGCAGATCGTCTACGGCGAACAATTACTTTCCACTTGTCATGCTAATTGTACGTGAGCTCGAGGGAATTCCACTTTGTGCGTGACGGCCTTTTTACCCCCTAGGTATGGGGCACGCACGAAGCTCGCGTGCTTCGTGCACAGATAGTACCTGCTTCTCCTGCTCGCACCATCGTATTAACGCAAGGAAACTCGTTCACGATGTTAATTGGGTCAATTAACCGAACGATGCCCATCGGACCGATGCGGTAAAGCAATTTCGTCGTGGGAGGCGCAGGAAAGGTACTTAATTTCAAGATCGTTCGCGATACATACTGCCGTGGAAAGAGATAGTTTCGTGATCCGCGAAAGACTCTAAACTATCGAGGACGCGGTTGTCGAGGAAGGTAAAGTAAGTTTGAAAATTAAATGTGGACGCTCCGCTTTATCCATCGCGCGCACCCTACCAGCCTCTAACGTTACTCGCCCGTGTTCATTATTTGGAGATCAGTTTTGCATATTTTTAATCTTTTCCTAAGCTTCGAGATCCTGGCTTGCCGCTTCCGAGCTTCGTTCCGCGGGGAGGAGAGAACCCGGAAAACGACGAGGAGAACGAGGATCGGTGGACGCGAGAAGGGAGGGGTCGCCCATATAGCCCAGATTTGATTTAAATCTCAGATTATTGTGCTTGGCGGAGGGCTCCGGAGCGAGAGACTGGCATTCCGTGATTTCCATACAGGAAGCTCTGTAACGAGAAACCACTACCCTGCTCGTGCCCCACCTTTCTTCCCTCTCTTCTACCCTCCACTCTTCGCCTCTCCCTCTCTCAGTGTCTCTGCACTACTCCTCCATTTCGAAAGCAAGGCTGACAAGGGAGAACGCACGGTCTCAGTTTGTCCCGGTGTATGATTACCAATCCCAGGTTACTCGGGTAAAGGCATCGTGCCACCGAGGTGACGCGCTCAGGGTCGTCTTTAACGCTCGAGACAAGAGGTCAAATGAATCATCGCTCGATCCATTTCTACGACTGCCCGAAGTTCCGACCTAAAGAAGAAGATTCTATTCCTCGTCTGGAGAAGTGAACGAGCAAAGTATACACCTCGAATTCACCGTACACCTCGAGTTACGGATGAAATCGTTTACGCGGCAGATGAAAATATCACGTGGACGACAGTGGATAGCCAGGAGGTGCGCATCCGCGCGAGTCCATGAGACGTTACACCATAGGTATTACATAACCGTATGGCGGTTTCGCTTCCTCTTCTTCCATTGTCGTTTGCATTTCAACCAAATTATCCCTCCTGGCCCTCCCCTCATCGACCATATCGGGGCTATTACTTCTTCTCCACTTCATCGAAATGGCACCGAGGCTGAGCATAAATACTGCGCTTAGTACCCTGGAAGAGCTCCGTATCCGTTCTACCGCTGCGTAATATCGCATCTATGTACCTTGAGCGTGCGCCTCGCGCAATATACATATGCAAATACATACGTGTGGATCTCGCGGGATGAGGTAAATATTCAATACATAGGTACACCGTGCGCGCCGAGAGAGGAGGGGTTGGAAAAGAGAGAGGGAATATGTACCCTGGCACAATGCGCGCTTAGGTATGGCGACGGAGCTCGCGACCAGCTCCGACTTTACCCTCGATCTGGACGCGTAAAGATTTCCCTTGCAATTAATATTGCGTTCCGCCGCTCGAAATTGACCCCTTTACTCGCTTAAACGAACGCTCCTACACTCTCCGACGATCTTTCATCAGACTTTGAAAATTTCCTTGTCCAGTGAATTTTCCAAGGTATTCACTGAATAATGTTCGAGCGCGCGTTTAATCCGTCGTACAATATTAAAGAGCAATCTTATTGCGCGTTATGTTCGTGACAAGGAAAAGGGCGGTGAATTTCCTTGTCCAGTGAATTTTCCAAGGTATTCACTGAATAATGTTCGAGCGTGCGTTTAATCCGTCGTACAATATTAAAGAGCAATCTTATTGCGCGTTATGTTCGTGACAAGGAAAAGGGCGGTGAGTTGAAATTAGTGGAGAGATGTTCGGCAAACCATTCTGGCGTGTCCTGGCTAGATTCTGGCTTACGACCAGGTGCTCTCTCCTCGCGTAGAAAACGTTGGCGGGTAGAGAGGGGAGTCTCACGGTCCCAGAGGTGTACGAGGGGCGCTCCCTTGCCTCTTCTCCTCTCTTCTTCGTGCCACACGTTTGGACGGTGCCCCGCAGGGGAGATCGCGAAGGAAGGTAGGGACGCGCCCGCTACCTGAGGTACTCGCCAGGCCCTGCACCGTCCTCCAGGCCCTTCCTGGTATAAACTCAGGGCGCCCAACTGTCTGCCGGCGTCCCGACGATCCTTCTCTCTACGCGTCGGTGGCGCGCGGCACGCCGATTTTTTCCAAGAGTCCTTCCAAGCGTACCTGACCGGTCACTCCTGTTCTACGAATTTTTCGAACGCAGCGGGAACGCTTTTGAGAACTCTCTAAGCATCGCGAATCGCGTCCACTATTGGTGAAAATTTGCGCGGTTTATCCGTCGGCGACGTAAGGATTACTCGAATTCGTAATTTTGTTATAGGCATTCGTTATCCGGGGATTCGATAGAAAAATTAGGTTGTCGTAGGAGTCGTTTAGAAGCTTTTAGAAGATCGTTTTGAAATATTTCTCATTGTAATGTTATCGTTTCAAATTGCCCCGTTAAGCAATCGCGCGTTCGACGTACGCGTGGCGCTGCGCATCTCACGATGTTATAGAGGATTTCACGCGTTTTGTCGATGGACGTATTTATGGTCGAGGTGTCGACAAACATGAGCACGGAGGGGAGGTGATGGAGAGAAAGAATGAGAGAGAAATACCGAGGGCAAATGTGTAAACTCGGCTACTGGTGTTACGAAACCAAGCAAGGTCTTGGGAATCTCTCGTCTGTTTTCCGTGTTAATATTTGAACAGTGTCGTTCGTACCTACTCGTTTGGCACGAAGGCAGCGCACTGAAGTTGCCGTCCTCCTCGTCGTTGTCATTGACGCTGCCGGTGACGGTCAAGGGATTGGGACAAAAAAGGGAAAGAAAGAAATTTCGGTACAGACCCGCATGCCATATTCTCTCCAACGCGCAGTTGACGACAGTTTCGCATTTTGATATTCAGTCCAGGATGCCGACGGATCCAGAAAATTTATTTGAAAGAAAGATAAGAGCGAGGAAAAGGGAAGCGTAGAAGAACTTAGCATTGAGCGCGCGGAATTATCTTGAGGTACCCGAAGAAAGAGTACAAGAGAGAGAAGCAAAAAGAATGCGAGAGAAGGTAGACAATGGCAAAGTATCTTCGATACGAAATCAAAATGCGTTGCAGGGACTGCAAGGCGATGAGATTACTCGGAGAAAGATTTTCGAAAATCCTGCGATTGTCTCCCATCGCGAAATCCTTTCCACGAGAAGATTATCCTTGGGAAAAGAGGGAAAAAAATAGTACCTCGTTGTACCGCGTGGAAATTTAGTTGGGAAAGAATTCTCGCTGAGCTGGTTCGGAAGAACCAAATACTAGAACGTCCGGCTGCTATTTTTGACCTCCTTTGGAGTTTCTCGGACGCCTATCGCTCAAATACAATTCTCTGCATTATTTCTTTCCTTGATTCTCGAAGAGAGCGGGATCGACGTTCCTCAGAAAATTTCGCGATGGTTGGCGAAGCCGTCCCTCCTTCGTTTTACCCAGGAACGCTCGACGATCGGACTCGGTAGTGCCCCATGAATATTTACGCTCGTAAGGAAACTCGTCACGAATTTCCACGTCGCCACATTAGAAACGACGTGCTTCTAACCGCGACTTCCTCCACCCTCCGTTCACCTTTTGCCCTTCTCCCTGCCTACTCGGCTCGCACACCCGACTCCACGCTTTCTCTCTCAACTTTCTAGTCCCTCCCGCCCATCTCTTCCTTGCCCTCGTCCTCCATCTCCACCTCGACCATCCTCAGATCCTCCACCCTCGCGCATCCACCGCCCCCGTAGGGATTATTTCCTATTAATATGCATTACGGGTAGAGTCGACAAAAGGAGCGAGAGATGCTGCCGGGGCACTGTGATGTAAATAAACTTAGGCTCCCCGGATCTTCCACGGGCGCCTTTGGACACATTTCTTCTTTTGTAATCGAGGCCCTCGCGCGTCCCACCATCCCCCTGTCCCCTTTTGTCTCTCTTTCGCGATAATACTCGGACTCGGTACTCCGCGGCAACTGGCCGGTAAAAGACATTTTTCATCTCACCCATACAGTTCTTTTCGTTTCCCTTCCTCTCTCCCTCTCACGCTCTCCGTATTCTTTTCTTTTTCACTTCGTCCTTTATCTTGCAGTAACCCTGCGAGTTTCCTCGGAGCGCATCCTCCGTCGCTCCACTGCCTCTTCCGCTCCTCTGTCTAATCTCACCCGTCGCAACATTTAGGGAGGATCTTCCACGGGTTGCGTTTTAAATATTCAGAATCGCGGCGGATAATTAAATTTCCGCAATATCGCGAGAGAAAAGGGACAGAGAGAGAGAGAGAGAGAGAGAGAGGGTTGAACGCGATGTAAAGTGAGCTCTTGGAGTAATCGTCGTGCGAGAGATTTTGTCGGTTTTGTTCGCAGAGCTTTTCACGAGTAAAATCTTGAAATAAAAAAACTATTGAGAAGCTGCTTATGTGAATTTCTCAAAGATCACCGAGTAAAGTGATGACTCGGAGAATAAACTCCCTTTCTTATTATTGTGTATGATTTTCGTTTGGAAAAAAGATTTCGGACTTCGAAGGGCTAATCGTTAATCTGAAATATCCACAACGCGAGAAACACAACTTGTTTGCTGTATTATTCTTCGATTTACAAGTGGTAGTCCGGTTGATTCTCGAAGAGAGCATAGAGGAGCAGAACAGAGTGAACGAGTACGAGAGGCGACAAGGGAAGTCGGCAGAAGGGGAGCGCGGCAGGGAATATAGGGAGGCGGGACAGGCAAGGGTAAGTAAAATCATTCGAGGGAGGGTCCAAGGCACGAGGGTGCTTGAAGATCGTCGAAGGATCCGACTGGACTGTAGGTAGTCCAGTCTCTAAATTTTTCGTCGGAGGCCACCAACGCCGATGCTCCTATTCAACGATCTTACTCTCCTCCAGTGTTTCTCGCACAAAAACACCATCTTTATTTCCAACCGTCGAAGATCACCGCGCACAAACATTTTACATTTCTGCGAAGCGCCCTTGATGATTTTCTCATTAATGCTTTCTTTCGTTCTTTCGAAAGAGAAATAAATCCGTAACGAAGAATTGGAGTATGCTTCGAAAAAAGTATTCGAGGATGTTGGTACAATAAAATGGTGCTTTATCTGAAACTTTGAGATAACGGAGGAAACTTTCGTGGAATATTTTTTGAAAAATATTTTCTGCCGCTTGGCTCTCGCATCTTGACACGCCAACGCCGGCCGTGGTAGACTCGATGCTCCCGGTTGGGAATCGTTGCGGAGCGAGCGCGTAACTGAAATCTCGGCGTCCACCCTCCTCCTCTCTTCTCCCTCCCCCCTTTCGGTGCCACCGATGCCGCCCAACGAACCCTACGGTGCGCTCGTTTCCCTCCCCTTTTCATCCCCTGCCGACGTCGGAGGGAGAGTCGACGGCTGCAGCTGCGCGGCTCCGACCAGGTGTGCTCTCTCGCAATGTTACCGCAAGGGTGAGTTTTCTCTCTGCCTCGTTCTCTCACCTTCTCTTTCCATCTCTCTTCGTCGAGGTACCGTTCGCTCCCCCTCTCTCATCCCCGTTCGTCCGTCCGTACCTCCTCTAAATTCCGTTCGACTGCGATTCGCCGAACAGTCCCCGATCGGCCATAACGACGCTACGAATTTTGCGAATCGAGTCGATGGCGAGAATTGAAATTGTTTCCAAATTCTCCATGGTTTTTGGGCGCAAGAAAAATGCGCGAGATGTGAACGGGTTTGTCCATTCGGAATAATATGCAATGAGTTAGGCTCGTGCTCGATGGGCATTCATTCATTTTTGCTTTATCGTTTCTTGCAATATCGTTGTTACTTTGGATTGTCTAACAACGTAAGTAACGATTTATTTTCATTTTTAGTATATATCGTGCGTAACGCTCTCACGGGGTCTTTTTTATATTCTTCTAGAGTAGATCATTCTGTGTTCTAGCCGGATAAAGGAAAGCGTGTTCGAATAATTTTCTATCGTTCTCGACACAATTCAATGAACACTGCGAATGAACCCTTCTGCGTGTCTCGGTCGTTACTAAAGGCTCGAGTTTCGAATTAAATAAAAATTCCGATCCAAGTAACGCTGAAGAGGTAATGTTTCGTTTCTCACGAAACCGCTTGGGATTTTCATCTGCGATGTTAACGAGGTGCTCGCTTGGCGGTTCTCTCCACCGAGAGCATGACATTCGTGACTTCTTAATCACGAGGAGCGGAAGGTGGGCCGGAACACAGGATGAGATTATACCTAGCGGCGCAACAGTGTTGCCGACGGCACAACGGGACAATTTACTTCCCTCTAACTGTACGAGAAAATTAATACAATTAGGGTCCGCTCCACGTAATGATATTCATTCTTTCCTGCTATCCAGGTGGACCTCGTGCGCTTCGTGTCTCACTGTCGTCTTCTTCTCATACAAATTTTCGAGCGTCCCATACGAACGACATCCGTTCAACGATGTCGCGGACAGTCTCGTCTTCAGCGCCGGTAGGATGTGTTTATTGCAATTCCATCAGAGGCGACTTACCCACAATGGACGAGCCTACTGTCCTACTTTAAAACTTAACAATCTCGCACTTTTGCTGACTTCTATACGATTGAAGATCGGAAATTTCAATGGAAACGAGATGCGTGTAAAAGGTATTTTCAATTTCTTTCCAAAACTGGTTCGCAGAAGTGCATAGCAACGAATCGGATGGGTCTGATTCATCCTTGATGCTTGGAGCGCGCTGGGCAGCACGCGTCGCACGACGCGACCACTCGGGGGAGGCACTCGTGCGATGATTTTCGGTGCGGGAGCGGTGAAATATATTTTTATTGTGCCCGGGCGTATACAGCCGGTAGATAGGAAATTGCGGAAACGAGAAACCGGCGATATCCCCGATAAGAGCCAGCGACGGGCAACGCTCTCATTGCCTCAATTTCCACTTCCCCTTCCACTTCCGCTCGCGATCGCTTTTTCCCATCGGTCGAGCCTAAAAAAAAAAAATCCCGGTTCCAAAGCCTCCGCGGAACGGTGTGCGTGCGCCTGCGCTTGCGCGTACCACTCGTCGAGAGTTTCTCGCGCACGTGTGTGTGTGTAGGGTGCGTGCGCTGGTGCGTACGCGTTGGCCTCGTCGTGTGACAACGCGCCATTGTCAGGCGGTACGCGAAGCAATAAAGATGTCCACGACGAAAGAGGGCGCTCTGCGCCTTTTTACGAAAACCGCCCTGCCCTTTTCAGTGGACGCGCGCATATTCGCGCTTCGTCTCTTTCTCCGCCATTTATCGTTTATTTACAAATTATCGAGCAATCCACGAGAAAAATCCACGTCCTCGATGAAACACCTCTTGGTTCTCGATCTTGGAAAGAACAGTACCAGAGAATACTTCGAACCATATATCAACGAGAAAATCGAACTTCTCTAAAATTTCATCGGAACAGGAACTTCCGCGCGATTCGTCCGATCTTCGTTTCACCGTTTTCTGCCCTCGCGATCACCGAGCGAGGTACGAGGAAACAAACGGCGCTACCGATCAAATACTTAATCACTACGATGCACTACTAAGCTCGCGATCCCGCCGTACAGTTTTATTTCCAGGGTGAAAATTAATTTCTCCGCCGTCCACGAGAGGAGAAGAGAAATAGCTTGGAGAAAGAGAGAGAGAGAGATGGAGAGACGGAGAGAAAGGTAAAAGAGCGGCGCGCGCTCGACCGCCCGCCCGCGTCCAGCTTGTGATTTACCGCGCGAGGGCAGCACCGCCGCGCGCGCGCCCCCCGATAAAAACGCACGTAACTCGCGCGCGCACTGGCCCCTGATTTATGACCGCGCTTGGATAAGATCTTCGTAATTTCGAATGGCCTCCGTCCTCCTGGCGGAAGTACCTTCGAAAGCGGATCCGAGCGGAGGATCGATGGTCCTGCTAGGAAAAGGGCGACGGAGGTGGTACGACGGAGTTGGGCCTGGGAGGAAAAGTGGACGCTCAGAGAGGAAGAGGTGAGCGGAGAAAGGAGGAGGGAGGAAGGAGGATCCATGGATCCATGGATCCGAGGCGTCACGGACACTCGACTGAGCGCGTATCCCACCTGAAAACCGGAAGTCGAGGGTTCTCTGCCGGGGGGGCCCGATGGAAGGTTGTGGGGAAAGAGGAGAGGGCAAGCCTACCGGAACACCGGAACCGGAAGGGTGCGGAACCTATGCGACCGACAGTTCCGAACACGGTACTGGCTCGCACTGATTACCCGCTGATGAAACGTACCGGCTCGTTGACTTTACCAGGGTCGTCCGTGTCGTAGCGTGGAACGAGAGCTTCCCTGGAATCTTGTCTCTTTCTCAAAATCGAATTTCTGCGATTTTTCATTCTACACTTTCCAACGAACTATTTTTAAAGAGCGTAAATAACAATCGGCAAATTCTGTATTATTTCGTAGTAACGCAAGATAATACCTTCGTATGATTAATTTCCTCTTCTCTACTCGCGAATGTGGCTTACGTCGGATCGGATGGTCGCAGTGGCAGGAAATTCGTTCCCGGCAAAAGGGGTTTCATCGGTGGTATCATCGCGCGGCAGGCTGGCGCGAACGTTAACTAATGACCACTCCCGGTTTTAAACAAAACCATCGTATCGGCGGGGCCCAGTCGAAAGAGATTGCCCAGCAACCTACCGCATTGCAACCGCGCGCACGAGCGCGGGGCCCCTAAACAAGAGGGCCCCATTAGGCCAAATGACTCGTAGCAGCGAGCCACTCGTGATTAAAAGGTCGATTTGTTATACGTATACCGGAGTCGGTGTAAACGGCGGGGGAGGGTGGATGAGTTGGCGTGGCGGATGGGTGAGGACTAGAGGGAAAGGTGGGAAGAGAGGGGCCGCCTTTCCTACCGTTCGATCCGAAACGACCTGCGCGCACGAGGTCGTTCGGTTTTCTCTCGTTCCTTTATTTAGCGCAGCGCGATGCCGTCCTGTTCGCCGTTTTATTTCACCTCCCCTTGTGAACGATCGAAGGTCGCTCCGTTGGTGAATCTCGATGGAAAGTCGAAGCGCCAGGGCCAAGACCCAAACGTAAAGATAAAAAAGATCTGAGTTACGAGGATAAAGTTCGTAATTAATTAGTAGATTTAATTCTCGTATTTCAAGGAGGATAGTTGAATAGACGTCGAACACGTTTACCAAATGCCCTGAAAAAACAGCCCACGTTCACGTGGATTGTTCCTAATCAAGCATCCCATTAGCATATCTATCCGTGGTAAGTACCAGGGTACAACCCTTCGCGTACGATACCCTCCCTTGTCGTTTGACCATTCTCGCATGTTCACGAAATCACGACGCGCTTCCTGTCGCAGTCCATGGGAATTTTGGAGGGAACAGGTGCGAGAGCAGGGCCTCAATTAAAATCTCGATGGACGTTTCTCCACCCTCTTTCTCGTTTACATTTTTCGTTGCATGGGAATCGCATGAGAAATTCGTGATTCCTCGAGCACCTGCCGAAAGGCGAGCGAACGCATGGAAACTGCCCCCCAAGCGAGCAACAAGCCTACGTGCAGGTCGTCGAGCGACAGCGTGATTTGCGTGGGCGTTTTAATAACGCCGAGGTTATGGGAACCCGGTCACGGATGGAGACACCACTCCCCGTAAACACAGTGATTACGTCGCGGGGGACACGGTAGTTGCCACGGTACGTACCCGAAGTGGTTTCACCCCGATCGCTTCAGGGCCGCTGTACCGTTAAACCGAGCTTTAATTCCTCGGAAACGCGTCGCAAGAAATTCGTAGGTCCGTCAACGGATCGATCTACGATTTATTTCAAACAAAAAGCGAGCTGCCACAAGCTCCGAATTAACCCCGAAGAAAATGCAGGTCAAATAATCCAGAATTCGTCGCAGGTTAGCGCTGATTGTAACTACTTTTTGCATTACCTGGCTGTCGTAAGCACGATACTTCGAGGGCAAGGATTCCGTTCTCGAAGGCTGGGGGACCTCTTTGACACAAATAGCGAGCATCCAATCTTCGAATAGGTTTGATCGATGACACGAGCACGGGCGAGGGACTTGTGCGGGGTGGGAGGTGGGGCAGAGGCTATTGGGTGGAAAGGAGGAGGACGAGAGGGGTGGCAATGTCGGGGGTGAGATTGCCTTGTCACCTTGACAAATGGTTGGAGAACGAAAGGTACCAGCCGACGTTGAAACGCCCCACGTAGTCCGTGGCAATGCCTTAAATTTTCTTCTCTCTCTCTCCCTCGCGCGCACACCCAGCCACACACACAGATAATCTTGCTTTCATCCTCTCTTTTTCTCCTGCTTCGTCGACTCTCCCACATTCTCCTGTTTTCCTCTCTCTACCTGTACTTCTGCTGCCTCTTTCCCTCCACCTGCCGTTTTCCCACGCAGCCCCCCCTGCAAGACGTCGGGTTTGTCACCCTTCGAAACGATTAGTCATTAACTATCGACGGTACCTGGCAAATGGCTTCTCGTTCGATTCGTTGCACGCCTACGAATCGAACCCGCGCCCTTGCCCTCTCATCTGAACAAATCCTCTACCCTCGTGACGAACGTATCGATCCGATTCGCGAACCACAGTCTTTGAGTAAGAGAAAGAGCCCTCGAAATTTCATCAATTAATGCATCGGCGTATTTTTCGTTCTCGTGATTCAATTGAAAAGCATAAGGATGCTTGTTTGAGGGATCTAAAACATAAGAGAAAAGTTAAACGGAATAGCCAACTTCCTCGTTACCTTTGTAGTCCACCGACACGGTTATTTGACGCGCTCGCCCATCGCCCACTCGCTCGCTCGTCCACCCTCATTACTTAGAAGCCACGTTGGCGACTTGACGCTCCATTTACGACAGAAATGTGCGATCGTCACTCGAGGACGCGTGTTGTCGGTGTCCTCGTCTTTCCGTTTGACACGATACGCACATGCCATCGCGGAGATCTGTCAATAGGTTGACGTGCTGATTTTAACATTGTTAATTTGCGATAACGCGTCACTTTGCTAAAGTATATATCCGACTCTCGCCATCCGCAACGTTCGAGCGAACGAAATTCCGCTTGTGTTTTAATAAAAGACATTTACGATTAATACTCTTGAAAATATTCATTGGAAAGTTGATATTTGTCATTTATAGGAGACGCAAATTATAATAGCGCGAAAATACGACGAACAAATTATTAAAATAACAACCGAAGTTGATGAACCAGAATGACGAATCTAGAACACGAGTCCTAAGTAGGTGAAAATCGAAACTTCAATTGGAACATGAGACCACTTAATCTCGTAGTCGCACACAGTGTTGCGTGTTTTAGCACGTGATTCGACCGACCGTTCACTATCATTGGGGTCTGGCGTAGCGTGAATTTGTCCACACGTGAGATATGCTCCTATTCTCGCGTTGATGTCATGGATTTTAGGTTTTCCCGCACAATGGCACGGTAAAAGTAATAGCAAACGATTACTTACATGCTAATTTGCAAATCCTTTAATTTCTCGGATTCGATTAGCAATTAGCTTCTAAATTTCAAAGGTGAAATTAGTAAACATCTAGAAGCTTGTTAAATCATCGTAATAATTTTTAATACCAATTTATAGGTGAATATTACAAAGGAAAAATATCAAAAGAAAACTGTCAGAGAGGGTTCCAGAGAATCGATTCTCACATGTATACCTTATTAATGCTCACAGTTTCGTCCAGTTGTCGGCCATCGATAGACTATATTACATTTCGTTAAACCGAAGATAACAGTGTATTATGACGTTATACAACAGCGGTGTATGTACAAATGTATGTATCGGTCGGCAAACGATCGCTCTCACATTACGACGAACGGAAAGTTAGTCGTCGAATTTCGCTGCACGTCAAATTTTCTGCACGCCCGGTTGACTCGTGGCATTATCCAGGACCGTTTATAAGCGCGAAAAACTGCATTGGCACGGGGACTGCAATTCGAAAATGATTATTCGTCCGACGATAGGATTTTTAATTACAATACCATCTATAAATACACAAATAACTTTAACGGTAAATCGACGTTAAGCCACTTAATAATACAAACACTTAACGCATTCCTTTATCGACGCAACCACGCGCAATAGGATCACGGTAATAAATCATGGACGAAGGTATCTCAATGAAAAATCATGAATTTCTCCAGCGGGAGTAGCGATTATCATAAACACGAGGGCAGGCAGGGGTGGAAGAGCGGTTCGTCCCGTAGCGACATATTGCCCCGCGCATTGCGGCCAAAAATCACATTCCAGTCAACCCCTCGAGTCAGCGAGTTCGAACCAGAGACGACAACGTTGCATGGGGCTCGCATTCCCACACCCGCGGCACACACCCCCGCGCAAAAGTATCCCTGCATGCACGAGGGTGCACGCAACCGACACGCATGAATGCGTAATGCCTGCGGACACTGATTTCCACCCTCGACGAGTACCTCCTCCCTCACCCTCTCTGCTTCCACCCCTTTCACCACTATTATTTCTCTCTGTCTGTCCTTCACCCTTCAACCCTCACATTGTCTCCATCTCTCTTCGCCACTACACCCCTTCCGTTCCTTTTACTCGTTCGTCGTGGCAACCTTTTTGTCTCTCTTATGCCATTCGTCCTTTCATTTCTTTCGTACGCCAACAGATGGGGTTCTCACGAGCACCCCGTGGACTCGCGTCGTGCCTCGTTGTTGGCGTGTAATCGGAGACGTTAATATGCACGGTGTCACAACACGCAAACAAGGCGGGCCCCCGCTCGAACGATCGAAAAATCGAACGGTTAATTATCGCGGCTTTCGGCGATCGAGTCAAACTCTCTTTGCCTTTTCGCGGCGCGCACACCCGATATCGAGGAACCTCGACTCGTATGGCACCGCGCTAACAAGGAGCGAAAAATAGCGAGAGACCGGTTGTTTCTAACAGGGAGAACAAAAAACAAAAAAATAAACAGACAGGCGGAAAAGAAGAACTCGTGGATAAAATGAAACTCCTCCGCGCTTCCCTCGGTCGTCAATAAGATAATGTATCGGACGGGGCAGGCGCGTGAATGCACGAGAAATGCGCGTGGAGGAGTTTTATTATTAACCGTGTCCCCGAACGCGGGGGATGGAAAATAAACGTATCGACACACGTCGTCGGGGTGGCCCGTCCTCGCGTCTCCTCCAGTTACCCGCTCGGAGAAGAACGACGCGTGTACGACACACCTCGTCACACTCCTGCCAATTCCCTCGCGAACCGATAGCACGTCGTCCTTCTCATCCTCCTCCTCGTTCTCCTCGCGCACATCTTCGATGTGGTGAACGCGTTGAACAGACAGGTACCGCACGATTGCGTGTCCACGCGTGTGTGGAACACGCGTGAGGCGGGTCGGTGAGAAACGGTAACGCGTCTCCTCGAGGGACTCACTGGAAACGATAATGACCAGTTGTCGTCACGTCTGTTTCTACGACGATGTCGCCCGTTAAGGAGGGCCCACTGAAAGGAGATGAGGTGCGTTTAGCGCTTAACCACTCCTAGTGAGAAAATTCATTGGCTGGTCGGCGAAGAGCACGTGATTTTTCGCTGGCTTACACGATCAGGATTGATCTCTTTGTTCTCTTTAAGAATGTCGAGAGATATTTTGGAGACGCCCGCGAATTATTTCTAAATAATAAAGATCGAATTGAGAATTGAATATAATTCCTCAAAATCGGTGCTTTTGAGAAAGTTACCGAGTCGTCCCCTAAAATGTAAAATTTACACGACCCACGTCCTTCTAAAGTGCACGCGGCATTGCACGTCACCTCGCAGGATACTCTCATTGATTATTAGACCTTGTCAGCTCGCACGGCCGATTTCTCCGAACTGTCCGCGATGTCGCCATGACGTAGATGGCAGATGGGGATCGCTGCTGAAACGATAATGGCCAGTTGTCGTCCACCTCCCATTTCAACTGACGCGTTGCCGGTAAACGAAACGCGGCGTTGTGAACGAGCAGGTCAAAGGAGATCGCCTCAGATAAGGAAGGAATTGTACTCCCAATGACCTTCCGCCCAATTGACGAATGCATCCTGATAGCCCACCGATCTTTCGCGTTTCCTTTAGAAGAAAATCTTTCGGCATCTGGTCGTGCTACTCTCGAAACGATCGCGACTTTCTTCGATCACGCGAATCGCATGTTTATCGCGTTTACCGACACGACGTTCGGTAGCAGATAATAATGGACGTCAGCGCCGTCGTCGGCGTAACGACGCGTGTCTCGTTACGAAGAGACGTAAGTGGATGGTACTTTAATGGCGTTATCGAAGGGAATAATAGGGTGGCCGACGTAGGAAGAGTAAAGGAAAGAGGGAGGTGGTGGAGGACGAGGGGAGAGATAATAGTAATGTGCGAGTTCCTCAGGAATATGTAGGTATGCGCGTGCACGTGAATAAGAAGATGACGTATAATGTAATACTAATAACGATAATATCTGTAGCAATTGAAATACCGATGAGAAGTGCGAGGCTTTCGGTATGTAAGCGGACCAAAGTTGATTTCCACGGAGCGATGATGATCTTAAGAGCTAGGATGAGACGAATGTGAATGGTCGATTAGGTTTGATACAATTGCTATGATACCAGTCAAAATAGAAACAAGAATTATAATACGTATGAGAATGAATGTGTAAAAGTGAGCTCGATATCAATGCAATTATTAATTAAAAGAGCGTGGAAATGCATTGAATCTTACATCGCAGAATTTAAAAGAAGAGAAAACAGCGACGTTCTGTACATTCGTAGATGATCCTCGTTGGATCTATCTATTATTGCTGCCGCTATCTTACACGATTAATCGGTTGAAGGTAATACAGACGAAGACGACGCAATTGACATCGTTCAGGAAACAATTATCGACATCGAGAAGGATACGGTGCACAATTTCAACGTAAACAACTGGCAGGCGCTGTCAGGACTCCATCGCATCACCAATTTACATAATATAGAATACGTTCGATAAGTTCTCTCTATCTAAATTGCCTTACCCCGCGACTTTTGCACCACTGACAAATTCATAATATTTTTGTTTTTGTCTTATCGCAGGTCGGAGAGCGAGCGTAAAATGTTGAATCCAGAAACCGGCTGTTACTCGGAATCCGTACGAGCATGGTAAGTAAATTTAATCTGGCAGCCAATGTAAATTGTCGTTAATTCGATTGACGACACCAACGACGGCGTATCTCGAGCACGAATACTTTAGAATCGCGCTCTAGTTATCTTGGCGTCGATCGATCGTCGAGAGATTTCCGCCTGATTATTTCGTGCGTCACGCGTATTCTCCGTCGTTGGAGAGTGAAATTAATTGCTCGCTAATTAAGCGTGATTGGCCCCTGCGCGATTTATTATCGATTAACGACGCACATGGTGTTTCCGTAATGAGGGAAGCCGTACGACTTTTGCCAAATGTCGGAGGTATTTACGTCTAGGTAGTAGTCCTATTATACCTCGCTAAATATTTATCCGTCAAATTATTCACCCTAGTTTATTCACGTCTACCGAGATACCATATAGAGTACTCCAGGATTCGAGAAAAACACCATCGAGATTACCGATCGAATGCTCAACGTCGCACGCATGCGACGAGTATAATTTTGCTGGCCCGAGGGGATACACGCGAGCAGCGTGCACGTAAATCAAACATTTCGCGCAAAATATCGTCGAGTAAGTTGACACTGTGCGGCAACGATATAACTCGATACGAATTACACGAGAGAGGTAGCGGGCCGCCTCAGTCTTCTCTTTCCACCTTCTTACTCTCTCCATCTCCCTCTCTCTAATCGCCCTCGAATTGTTGGCGCTCGCGTGCCCCGTAATCGTTAGCGCGTATCCTCATTAGCACGTAATCTTAATTAGGTACAAAACGGGCGACGACGTTGTTACCTTCTAGCGATCTCACAGACGGTGCTACGATATGCGTGTGCGCGCCTGAGAATGTCAAGGCACATACGAAAATATGAGGGGACCGAGGGAGGTCGGTGTACAGTACAATTGCACCTGCTCGTGAATACACGCGTGAACAGAGTTAGTAACACAAAGATAGGAAATAGGGGGATATTCACGGGAGTACGCATAACGATTGTGTCGTCCACTGTCTTCTTAAAAAGGCGCGCTTACACAACAATGTTTAAAATCGTTGTAATTTGGCTCTTCGAAAAGCATAACCACCTTCGACCGAGTGTAATATGAAACTAAAAACGATATGCAAATAATTCGAAAATTCACGGCAAGTACCGCTAAAATCATTTACCGCAAATTCTCCGAACATCATTAACCGTCAATAAATAAGGAGTCGTGCTAATCTGCCCTACAGCGTCCAATTTAAGGGTAGGATTAAAACAGGCCAGGTATTTATCGTGGAATTCGTGCACGCCCCTTGTATCGACCATCCCGAGTAAACGTGTCCCTTTAATCGATCGTACGTATATCGTTCCACAATTGTATCGCAAACGCCATATGTAATATCATACCGTATGGTAGGTACATCCACCTTGCATAATAAATGCGTCTGGCGATTGAAAAAGGCGCAACGACGGTATGTCGACACACTCATTCCAATGGTTTACCAGACACGCCTGTGACGGAATCCTAAACTACGACTTGGTTTCGCGGATGCACGGCTGACAGGTCATAGGCGTAAAGAGGGACCGTGGAAGTCGCGTGTGGCGCGTCAGTTACCGGCCGCTTTTGCTCGCAGTAGCACGGCATGCTCGCTTCACGCCCATGCTATTACACACACCTCGGCCGTTCGATAAACGTAACGTACGTCGGGCCGCCAATTGAGGTGATTTCAAATATTAATGGTATCATTAGATGCATGACGGGCAGCCTAAGGAAAGAAATAGAACGGGGTAGCGGGATCGAGATGGTAGGCGGTGTTCACCGTGCGGAAGGTAACGAGCAACCTCGCTGTCTCCACCACCATCGCTGTCGCCACCACCTCCACCACTGTCGGCGACGTCGTCGCTGCAACAGCGCTTAATTAACCGTCGGCCGTAACTTAGGGCTGGCATTAAAAGTGTCGCGAGTTCGTGCGTGACAGGCGATACGCGATAATGAAGGGTGAAAATTGAATTTTCCTCGAGAGATTGCGGCACGCACCTCTCCGGTCTGTG
Source organism: Tiphia femorata (assembly GCA_944319695.1). NCBI lineage: Eukaryota > Metazoa > Arthropoda > Insecta > Hymenoptera > Tiphiidae > Tiphia > Tiphia femorata. The sequence goes on along the minus strand of OX090896.1, from coordinate 11,595,781 downwards.
TTTATGTTGAACGTGCAATGCCGATGCATTCGACTCTGTGCGAGGCTGCGGTGCGTACAGTTGATTAAGAGGAAAGGCGAGAAAAGTCAAGTACGAGAATGTGGAAAGAGGTCGAGGAAAGAAGCACAGGGAAGAATGGTTACTCTATTATTGTAATTAGAGAAATTTCGGAGATAAGAGCAGATGCGATGACACGAATAAGTGGAAGCTAGGAGGTATACGTATTGTACTACCGATCGTAGACGATAATCAGGCGATCCTTTCTTACCTTTTGCAACACCTCGCGTAGACGTATGTAATCGTGTGGGGGAGGGGGGCACGTAACAGTTGTTCCACCTCGTGCTTTGCGTTTCCGCGCGAAAAGTAATTTACCGTAATAAGGGATGCAATTGTAATAAAACGAATCGATCTAATTATAAGCAGAGGGGCAGGGTCAAAGCAGAAGAGGTACGAGACGGATTGGATTGGGAAATTCATGCATTACGATCGACCATACGTTCGGCAAGAAAATTGCAAGGACAAAGATAATTCTCTCTTCAGATTTTATATTCTCGTGCCGCTATTCGCCCTAATCACGTCGCTTTTTTATTCGACAGTACAAGCGAGTTTCCGATTGGCGCAGGTAGACAATCGTTGATAAGTGAAATACTCAAATATTTGGGTGTTTAACTTAAATCTCGACAGGCTTAAGGGATCCTATAGTGGCTACAATGTTAAAGGAGGGTTAATTATGAAATCCCACATTGTCCACCTAGGGGTTGACCTTTTTCCTCTCGCGCCTTTTTTTACCTATCACCCCTCTTCTTTCCTCCCTTCCTCCCCTCTGCTCTCATCGTGTCGCGTTGCGGGGGTGATTCTGTTTGCGCGGCATATTGTCGTCGCGTGGTCCCGCCAGTCCCTACGAAGGACCGACTTCGGAATTCACCTTCTTTTTTTCGCTTCCCCTTCCTTTTTTTCGAGCGGGTTTCACCCACCCGTAACGCTATTCTCTCGCCTTCTCCGTTGTAATTTATGGCACTCGTCCGTAGTCCCGACTCTCTCCCTTACTCGGTTGTGACTGGTGTCTACTGTCCGTTCTCGAACTGGTGGCGATTAGGCCCAGCAATAATTCTAACGAAATGTTTCTCTTCACTTCGTTGCGCACATTAAAAATTAAAAAATCATCGTACACAAGTGTTCCTCGAACTTATACGATTGTGTTTCGTTTCGGACCCCGTGTCATCGAACTTCCTAGGATATTTGAAAGGATCAAACTTTTCTGTAAAGCTCCTGTAAATATTTTTATCTTGATCTGGGCACGATTGCTCTTCTCACCTCGACCTCACCGGCTCGCAAATCGTCGAACGAGTTTTCCAAGTTCGCGCATTTGTTCCTGGGGACTTGATCTCTTCATCATTACCTTCAGCCTGTTGTTATTTAGTCTCTCATCTCCCGCCACGAAGGTGCCACGAGAAGCTTCGTCCGCGGTAGCGATTTATCTGCTATCGTGAAGTTTTCCCGGGACATTAGGGAGCGCGAGCGCGTCTCGGGTGAGATGATTCGTAAGGAAGCAAGAGCGGCAAGGGGCTGGAAGAAGGGAGACAGGAAAGAGTGGGGTGCTGGCGGTGGACCTTAATGCGATTAAGGTCGTTATCAGATGTCGCTTCCACTTCTTGCGTGATGACGTCTACCCGCTCGTTTGTCATCGCGTGACGTCGTCAACGGAGGGGGTCGCATGATTTACTTCCGCTTTTCTCCTCTGCGCACCCTCTCTCTCTCTCTCTCCTGCCCTTCCACCTCCACCTTTTTCTCACTCCCCCCCCCCCCCCCAACCTCGCAGAATCATCTTCCGATTTCGTATCGAAGAATTTTGATTTTCCAATGAAGATTAATTGCGCGTGGTCGTAACGCTCGCAAGAACTCTTCCTCGTACAAGCCTGACCATGCATAACGGCATAGTCATTAAGACAAAATCAGCGCGATATCTACGCCCCCCGCATCCCAGCATTGCAAATAGCCGCAAGAGGGACCCTACGACCAGACTCACCGGCACCCTCGTCCTACGTCGAAATAGCCTCGCGTGCTGCACGCACGTTCCACGGACGTGTCAGAAAACATCCTGAGATTCGTTAAGGTCAGCCGTTAACGCCTTTCGCGGCGACCCTCGACATAACGCCAGCTTAGTGTCGTATTAGCGGCGTGGGTGGGAAAGGGAAGAGCCGAGGAAAGTTTGAGAGAGAAGGGTGCGGGAGAGGGAGATGGACAATCAGCTTAAGGTGGCCCTAGAGAAAGAAGGAAAGGGAGAGAGAATGTAGCAAAGGAGGAAGGAAGAAAAGTGCAGGATGAAAGGAGAAAGGAGCAGGGTACTGGTCGCAGAAAAAGGAGGAAGTATGTAGGGTGCAAAAAAGAAAGAGAGACACGGACGAGGAAGAAGAGGAAGAAACACGAGGGAAAGGCGAAGGAGGAAATTTCCTCGCGGTCAGGCTTCCTACCGGAGGGTGTGGCCAAGAGGAGATAGGGATGATTAGAAGCTACACACCCTCCTGGCACGAGAGACGAGACGAGATTCGAGGACGCTCAGGGGTGGTCTCGGGGGTGGGTCCGGAAAATTCATGGAGTTACTTAGCGAGTCTTTGACTCTCCATCCCGTTTATCTTTGGGGGAAGGAAGCGAAGGAAGTCGTTACGTCGTCGAGAGGCCACCGTGGGTCGAGACGGTAATCCTAATTAATAATTAATTACCACGAGAAAGACACTCTCGCCACCAGGACGGGCCCGAACCCTCGGGAACAATGGTCGATTGAATTCTTCCTGTGCTTGGAGGGTGGCGAGGCGTGATTTATTCCTTCGAATTCGCTGGCTCCTATTCCTTCGGCTAACCTCGCGCACGAAGATCTTCGAGCATTGTTCCATCTCCTATTCCATTCAATTACGGCGAGATCGTTTTGCCATGTTCCGCAGACTCTCGTCTTACTTCGTCGAGAATGTTCAAGGTGTTATTCGATTTTGTGCACCACGTATACCCGAGGCTTTCCTTAAATCGGCAAATTTGTTCGTCACTCGCTAATCGACTCGTCGGTTTTCTTCACTTTCTTTCGCTGCGCCGAGTTCTCTGTCCTTGTAGCGCGATAAGAACATCATTTCTCGAATGCCTACAATTAGCCAACGCGGAAACATACGTTTTATCGGGTCCCTCGACGTACTTTCGATTCCGTAAGAATGGCAAGATTAATCGGGGCTCACCCCGCGTGACGACACCCAGGAAATCGCAATACGCTTTGCGTCAAATTTATCAGGGCACTACGAGACGCCTCGCTCGTTCGTTCTTCTCGTTCCACGGAACGAAGGAATCGCGCGGGTACGGTTGCTCGCCTCGGACCAGCGGAAACGATCATCGGTAGTAAATTCCATCGTGAATGCGGCCATAAAGCGCCGGCCTTTCCGCGGCGACCGAAATAAATAACCATCCCGGTCTTCCTGAAAGCCAGGGCAAGCGGGCCTGCTCCCGCGTTCACGAAAAACTCCAGCCCCTCCGTAGTGGTAGATGACGCTGGAAAAGCTCGGTCGAGTTTTACGAGGACGTGACTGAGACCGAAGGTAAAAGCGAGATGGTGTAGTGAGGTAGGGAGAGAATAGCGAAGAAGGAAAAAGGATGGAAAGGTGGGGAAGGAAAGAACGAGAGTGGACGGAAAGCGGCAAAAAAACTAAAGTGAGAGAGCGAGGAAGAAGGAAAATGAAGAGAGTCGATCTTATATGTGAAAGGAAGATAAAGATGGAAGAGGAACCTGCCTGAGTGAAGGAGAGAAATGGACACAGATGGAAAAACAGAAGAGGTGGGGCGATAAGGCGCGCGCACGTGAAGAGAGACAGAGAGAGAGAGAGAGAAGCAAAAGAAAAAAAGAGAGGAAAATAAAAAGAACAGAAAGGGGAGAACAGAAGCAAATAGATATCGCCCAGGGCTTGTCTCTCTTTATTTCGCTCGGACCGACGCGCGACGGTGAGACGAGAAAGTCTCGTTTCAGGTCCGTGGGCGCTTTAGAGGACTCCTGTACCGCTTCTGTGGAACTTGTTCGTGTGCGCCGTTACATGCCCGAGCTCTCGCCCCTCCCGTCCTCTTCCCTCCTCTCCCACAGAAGCACCCCAGTTTGTCAAGGCGACCCTTCGGTGTTGCTTACAAGACAGCAAATTTGTCTCAGATAAGCAAAACAAACACGTCGTGGTAGGAGGACCGGGTCTCGTCGCGGATTCGTTCTTTTTGCTATCCTCTTCTCTTGTTTCTCACTGGTGCGCGCGCGCGCGCGGGGGTCGCACGTCAGAATTCGTTATTTCCGAAATCGGGTTTAATTATTGTCAATATTAATCGCCCATCATTATTAGCCGACTTGACACTTGTTAAATCGCCCGAAGATTACCCATTTATACGGCAATATTTATATTCTGCATAATAATTATATGTACGTAGATACGAATATCTTTTTGTAGTCCTTCGTATGCGTCCTATTGGTCTAACTAATGAATGCGAAATTTGTACGCGAGTCCACTTACGATCGGATTAATTAATACTGCTCGTTCTGTTACCCTGTTCTCAGAGCCATAAACTGTTTCCTTCTTAATATGTAATTTTACATGTAGTCTGTTATTAATATACTAATATATCGATGTAAGGATTAAAAGCCTAATCTAAAACGAGGTGCCATTACTTTTCTAACCAGTGGGATTCTAATCTTCACGACGTGTAACTCACACAAGAGCGACTAGTTCCAAGCGGAGGGGACATTCCTGAATTATGGTCCGATTCCGCGAATCTTCTGTTTCAGGCGAACTTCCTCGCGTTTCGTTCTCTCCCCAACGAGGGGATTTGCATACATTAGGATTTTATCCTTCCGAGAATGTTCGTCTTCGAGATGCGCGCGTATTTATGGGAGAGACCGCGATATAATGGCCCCGGATTCCGAACGGATTCGTCCGGTGGCGACTTCATTACCGGACCGCGGGCCTGATTTAAAGGATATCCCACCGCGGGTAACGTTATTTTATTCGGGACTCCTGTGCCGAACGATCTCGTCCTTCCGCGAGATGGCCGCGTTAAATTCCGAGTCGAGCTAATGACTCTCCTTGCCAGGCTGCGCGTACGAGAAGCGGCTGACGGCACCAATTAATTAAGCGTGAAAAATTAATTGGCTAGTGTTGCGAATTACGATGAACGAGAGCGCATTGGAGTCGGTTAAAGGGGAATTGCAGAAGAGGTGATGCACTTTGCAACGAATAATCGATGCACTTACAATTCACAGCTACTTTTTCGTCACTTTTAAATCCGCATTTATTTCAGTGGAAGCGATATTGTTGATTTTCTATTAAAAATTGCGTTAAGGAATAGAAGATAGATAGGATGGGACGTCGAGGACACGCGATTTAAGTTTTTTTAAAAATTATGGACACACGAGTGTGTAGTGTTACAGAAATTTTGGGTCGAAGTCGAGATATTGTGATAAAATACCACCATCCTGGTTCGCTAATAGACCCGTTAACCTCTCTAATGGGTGCTCGGACATCCTTGGATATGCTTATCGACCCACAGGATCAGTGATCCTGACTCGTGTAACCTGTGTATCGTAGCATCCGATCCTTCCTTCTTTTTTCGCGCGGATGAGGTACAACCAATCGATAGGATAGGAGAACAATTCCCTTGTAAGTAAATTATTTTTACATAAAAAAATATTCCACAAGAATTTTTGTAGTTGTCCTCTTCGTTAAAATCTGTCTCCGAACAAAGAGATTTTACAGACAACATAACGTGCAATAATTATTTTAAACCACCCTCTTCTCTGGTTAGCCAACAACTATAAAAAAAATCATTACAGGTCTTTGTACGGGACACCCAGACCTACTCTCGTCATCTCGGTCCCGCAGTTATTCGAGTGTAACGAGATCGTAATGCATCTACTCAACGCTCGTCGTTACGATCCGTGACGAATCTGATCGGTCCAATGGGGAAAGGATTACGTATCCTCTCACCCGCCTGTGCCACACATTTGCACATGTCTGTGTTTGAACTTCTCTCTCTCTCTCTCTCTCTCTCTCTCTCTCTCTCTGTCTTTCTCATTTCAGTCGTTTGCGAAAGGGAGAACACGGCCGATAGATTGCGAGAGGGAAAGAGAAAGAGAGAGAGACAGAGAGGAAAGAAAAGGGTAGGGTGGATTTTATAATCCTTCTTCGATGGGACCGATCAAATTCGTCACATTCGTTCTGCGCACACAGACTCGCTCAATAATTTCAAGAGAGTATCACGAGAGGCGCTTATGCGTTTACACTCATATAAACTCACGAACATACACGCGTGAGTACTTACTGCTACGCTCGCATCTCTGAAATTCGTCCCGGTGGGGCCACGGCGGCATGTCGGTGCTTACGTCCCTGCGCGGGGACGGTCACGAGGCAGCTGTGCGCGAGGAGAAAAGAGAATTTCGGAGCTGTGAGGTCCCAGCTGCGCCATCCAGAGTACGAAGGGTCCACGCAAACGTCGGCCTGCCGCTCAGTCCAAGAATTTTTCTGCGAAGTCGTCGCGCACGTGTCTAATAGAGAAGGAAGATGATCCTACTGCATTCGATTTGGATCTGAAATCAATAGATCATAGAGAATTCCATGAGAGCCGATCGATGCCGAGATTGGAGCGCGATATCTGAATTAAAAGATACAATACTATTGTATAATTGTGTGTGGTTGATCCTCGTCTAAATTATCTCGTTAATTATCATGTATACGATCGACAAGTGCATTAAGAATTTTTTGTGTAAACCTTTTAAAATAATTAAGAAGAGCGCAGTATACTACAAAAGATCCTCGAGTGGACCAAATCGTGTGATATAAATTATCTGAAATTATCGGAAAGCGCCAGGATTGTATCGTAATTCAATGACACGCGTCGTCTGTTAATAGGGGCGGTTGCTGTGGGCTTTGAGAGCACACGGGGGGAGAAACTCCAACAAGAAAGATTCTGCCGTTCCCACTGTTACACTGCGAATGTTCCTACACTCTGGCGCTCACGCATGTATTTCTCATGTACGGGATATTCTCTAATGGAAGGGGGTTATCGAGGGGTAAACATCGTGTAACCACCGAGGGAACACAGAAGGAAACGATCCTGGATCGTCGTTGAGTAGAGGGAGGGAGCAGAAAACAGATCGTGTGCGAAAGCGGAAGCGCGTGCTCGCTCGCTATTCCATAAATATTTTATTGGCTCGTTATTCGATTTTATTGCGACCGGGTAATCGAATGACACGCCGGATTACTTCGGCCATTCCTGTCAATATTGGCGAGAGGCAGAGAAACGCAAATGGGCGAGCCACCGGCAGGGTGGATTTTCAAGCTTGTACCTCGTCTCGATTTATTTCTCTCTTTTGCGCGAACGTGAAATATTTTATCGTCGAATCACTTATCGTTAGCTATACTCAGCAAAATCCACTGATTTGTCCAAGAAAAACGAGTCGCATACATTTTTTCAACACCCACCAATTGGTCGAAAGACTACCGTAAAAAGAGCATGCGTACTCTTTCTAATGTTACGAATTGAAAATCGATTCGGGTACAAAGAAGGAAGAATTCTTACACTCTCGCCAAGGATAATGTCACAGAAATTTCTGAATACGCAAAGAAAGCGCATGCGGCAAGGCCGCGGTAATTTGGCAAGAAGATCGAAACAGGTTGGAGCAATTTTCTCGAGAATTTCGTTTCACCTTAAAATCTCCGATTACCGCGAGATTCGAGAACCTTCATTACCGCGACTCGGGGTACCCACCAGCTCGCTGGAGCGTTTCCTCGAAAACAGTGGGGCCGGCTAGCAGTAAGGCGAAACAAGGGGAGACGAGCGAAGCGTCGGAAATATCAAAAGGGAAATTCCTCGTCGGCAGTCTCTCCGATTTTTCCGTCAGATCGACCGCGTGGCCCGTCCGCGCTCCCCTACGAGGAGGGTGGGAACATTTTTCAGAAGATTCCACGGTGAAGCGAAACACGAAAAGCTTTTCGTTTCTCTCCTCGACCTCGCTCGTCTTCCTTCTCCTCTTTCTTTCTCCGCCCTACGTCTCTCCTCTTTGCACCCTCCTCCCTAGCGTTTCCTTCCCGTGCGCTTAATTAAGCCGAGCCACTTAGTACCGGTGAATGCTTCTTGATTGGCAAAGAGGATACCTGACGACGTCGACGACGGTAACGACGAGAACGACAAGGAGGATGTGGACGACGAGGACGAGGACGCCGACGACGTCTACCACCACCTCCTCGGGGGCCCGTGGTACGTATCTATCCTTAGAGACGCGAGGAGAGGAGCGACGAGAGAGGCCCGTGGCCACTCAGTCAACATCAGGCGAATGCTGAGTTATGTTGAGGGCCCGAGTTCTTTTAAACTCGCCAATAAATCGGCCAGTCTCCGCCGCGACGTATCTTCTGCCTCTTCGGTTCCTTCTCCTCCTTCTTCGTCTTCTTCCTCGGCGTCCTCGTCGTCGTGTTCCCTCTTCTCCTCCTTTCCTTCTTTTTTTTCATCGCACCTCACCGTCCAGTATCCGCATGACTCCCCCGAGTTCTTCGAGAGAGACTCTCTTCGAGTTCTTCGTCTTCGTCTTCGCCTTCTCCTCGTCCTCCACCCACCTCCTTCCTCCCCATCTTCAGGTAGCGCGAAATTCATCGCATCGTTTCTACCTGAGTGCCCGCTCGAGCCGTGGTGCGAAAATATCGGCTCGTTTGCCCGATGACTCGACTGCCTCTTCCTCTTTTCTTCTTTTTCCCCTCATCCTTCCTTCTCGTCTTCCTTGTTCTCTGCCCTACCTTACCGTGCCTCGACCCCTCCTCTCTCTCTTTCCTTCGCCTCTTCCTTCTTCTTTCTCCCGCTTTTTCGTTTTGATCCTTTTTTATCACGCGCTTCGCCCGCCGCCAATATTCGCCTCCCTGCCCGGTGTTCCGCGGGATCGATTCCTGGTGCGGTTTGATGGATCCTCCTGTTCGCGTTCGGAGAAACGGAAGAGGAGTACGTGACCGTGGAGGGCTAATTATTATAATTAAAGTGATTAAAGTCACGAGCTACCGGTGGTCGGGAACGCGGGGAGGGATACACGCCAATGCGGTTCCAGGCGTGTTCCGGTGTTCCTCGGGTGAGCATGTGAACTTTAACGAGGAAAATATCGCAAGGAGAGTGACTGAAATAAAACATACTTCTCTTTTTAACCTTGTCCATTTTACGAGAATTTTTATCTCGCTAAATTCGACAGCACGCACGCGTAAGTAATCAGCGCTCGAGACTATAGCGCTCTCCGAACCTTCTCACCATCTCGATAAACTCAATGCGTTAGGTCAGTCGTCTGAGTTGCGACGCGTGCATCGACATATTGTTCTAGCAGAAACTCGACGAAGAGCCCATGGCGTGAATGTTGGATGCGCATGCGTTACAGCGTAACCAACGTGTATCGCGATGATGGAAACCTGGCGTGGCATCGGCGCCGATTAATAATTACGCCATTGTCGCCGCAGCTAAACGCTTTAATCAATGTCATCGGGCCAATTTCCGATCGCCAGTACCCTCCCACCTCCACCTTGTCCGGTTCGCCTCTTCCTCCTCTCTTCCTCATCCTCTTCGACCGTTTCTCCCCCTGCTCCTCTTCCCTTCTCGCGCGTACCTCCGCGCGCGCCTATCCAGGCGACTCCTCCAGCAGGAAATTACGTGCTATGCGACCGAAACGCAGGCGGAAGTCGCAATTTATCAGTCTCTAGGCTGGACCACGACCGGAGATCACGATTTCGATTTTGTCGAACCTCTACGTTTCTCTCTCTCGTTATTTTTCTTCCTCCTGTTCCCTCTCTCTCTCTCTCTCTCTCTCCCTTTCTCTGCCCCTCATTCGCACGATTTTAGTACTTATTTTTTTTTATATGAATTCTTAAATTTCGTAGCTATCTCTTTCGAGAATGATATATCGAGGTTATTATTCGAAAGCGACTTAAATAAAAATTTTGCGTTAAATACCTCGGTGGTATGCGCGCGATACCATGCTAAATCGTTGCTGAACTCGTTGCACGTTACGGAGCTAAAAGGCTCATTTGGAAAGACACGAATGGAAGGGTATTCTTTGCAAACGAAACGAGAAAGAGAAGCGTTGACGGATGGCTCCACCTTGCTCGATGAACCTCGGGTGCGCAGCTCGTCTCGTCTATTTCGCTGTTGGTGTAATGAGATTTCTCCGGGAGTTCGCGTGGGCGCCCAGTAATTATCGCGTACTCGCTTGTGCGGTACGCGCGCCGTTCTTCACGTGTGAGTTATACCGAGGCTCAACGAGACGATACGAACGAACACGGAAAGCGACATAGTCGTGGGAATTTTTTCTGGTATCACCTGGGTGTCTGTTTGGACGGTCGAGTCCTCGAAATACTCGAAAACGAGCAGTCTATTTGATTAACTGGTTCATTCGATTGCTCCGCTCGAGTCGTTAGCCAAGCGTAAATTTACAAAGGACTTATAAAATAATTGAACAACACAATTAAACGATATTATTTGATACGCGCAAGCGAGAATTGCAGAGCGGGGATCTTTCTCTCTCCTCTCGACGATTCTTTCCTTACTAATCTTTCTACGTCACTCTCGGTCACGTTATCGAGTCGGGCCATCGCGCGCACGCGAGATTGGCGATATTTTTCGGCGAGCTCGGAGCGACGAGGAAGGAGAGAGAAGGCAAAAGAGGGTGGAAGAGAAAGCGAGAGAAGAAGTAGATAGGCAGGCGGCGCACACTCTGGTACTCACGTGCACTCACGTGCATACCTCTCGGAATATCGCCGGTTCCGCTGCTTTCGAGTACCCCCCCGGGTACTCGAGTACACCCAGGCGGCTGCTGCCGTGAATAACGCGCGCTCTCTTATGGAGAACCTCCTGCGATCACCTACGATCTCTCGTATCGCACGCATGCGCGCGCGCTTTCGGCTTGTTTGCACGTGCGAAGCGTAAATGCTTGGTCTCGATGACTTCGTTGGAATTGCGAAAGCTTTGAAAATCTTGTTTTTAGCTTCGAAATTTCTCGTCCCTCGAAGATTGTTATAAAATACTGTTACTGTCCGTTAGCATTAATAATTGATCGCATTCTAAACATTAATTGGTGAAAATCTCTTCCTCGATGATTTATTTAATTTTCTGTCGATCAATCGCCTCTCGTCCTTTAAGATGTACCATTCTCTAACCTAGTCCATCTGGACGGAAGAAACTTACTTCGTCATTCCAAGCGAGGTGCGAAAATTTTTCACGGAATTGCACGCTGCTTTAAAATCTCGTTATGAACGGTTCATTCCTCAAACGCGCCGCGTTGACTTGCAAGAACAGCAGTAGAAAAGATCGAAGGATAGAGAGAGAGAAGACGCGCGCTTCCACATCGGCCCAGGAGTTTGGAAGCGTTCGAACTCCCTTCTGAATTTTTTTCTTCTAGAACTCAATTTTAGTGCCTTACATATCATCTAATTCGACACAAATGAGAGAATCGTTATACTTTATTTAGTTCTCATACGCAATGTTTATACACACGTGTTGGTAACAGGATTATACCGCTTATATTTCCTGCCCACTAAAATAACTCAAATTAATTTCCGAAGGGACTGTTTAGCCGTTTATAATCCTAATTAAAACGGACCTCGTCGAAAAGTTCATAGAACCTTCTAACACCTAAACAAAACTTGACGTGTTCATGACGGTGAGTGTAATCGTGGAAGACATTGGACGAGCCGCTGAACGTTCGACTACCTGTCGCAGAGTGCCAAAACGGTGGATATGCTTTTCTTCTTAAGGACATCCGTCTAACGGCTCAAGGGCACAGTAGCGCCTTACCACCTTGTACGGTAAGCCCTTCCGTGGGGACTACAGGTGGTAGTTAAGCCGATTAGATGCAGCAGCCGGGGGAAACAATTTGTTGACGAAACTCAGACCTTGTTGTCTTCGCGCCTCGTGCGACCAGTTCTCTTCCTTTCACCAGGAATATTTTAGCTTGAGACGCAAAACAGGATCTTCGAACGCAGGAGGAATCGATCTCTCGTGTCTCGAACTTTTGAATTGAGACGTCGACTCACGGAGAAATTTATGTATATCTATTCTCTTAAACATCGGGTAATTCATTTCAGATGTAACGATCGACCGATATTTCATCAACTGTTAGGATAATTCTCTCTCACCGTTCTTTAATCGATGACACCGAGCTCAGGATTCATCGTCCGAGCGCTAGATTTACGCTAACCTAAATTCACTGGCGTATTGTATTTTCCATTGTACTCATAATGCTCTCATCGATGATTCGCACGAGGGAACTGTACTCGCAGGCACCAATAGGAATGGTTTGTTACAACGGGCAATACGATCCTTTACCGATTAGCGTTCGCGCAGATCGATCCGATCGATCGATCCTGAGATCGGTACTCATTGTCTCCCTGACGCATCTATCAGTCTCCACCTCGCCAGCTGGAGATCACGCGGATAAAGATGAAAGTGCATCGAGAGAGGATCGGCAGCAAACGATTAAAATCGTTTCGCACATAGGGAGAAGCGTGAGAAAAGCTTTGCTCTGTCAATGGGAGTGGCAGCTTCGGTCAACAGGTTGTTCCTGGTTCGTTTTTACGAGACTTCGTGCTTAAGAAGAAAGTAAAATGGCGGAGGGGTGAGAAGAGTCGAATCGACGAGGAAAGGAGGACGCGAGGTATCTGAGAAGAGGGAGGAAAGGGGCAACCGACGCGCCTCTCAATCGCGAACGATTTAAGACTACCATTGGCCCAGACCTCCATCCGACCATCCGCAAATGAAAACTTTTCTCCCATCTTCTTAGCTCCCGAACTTTCGCAAAGTACCGGGAACGTCCGATCGTCCCAAGTTTCTTCCTCGATCAACTACCGCCGCAGTTTTCACGATTAGGGCGGGCGCGAGATGCGGTAGAAAGAGTAAACGGCTCGTGATAAGCAAGACGTTTGTGGGTTTGCAGCCGACGCCTCAAGTGTGAAACATATCTCTATAATATTTTCTTACGAAGCAAATTGCGAAACGGAGAGTAATCAGTTTCTTGAATATTATTGCGCGTGTCCTTGCGCGAAACGCTTGCGTTGAGAATGGGAACAAGAGTCCAGAGAAAGAAACAGAAGGTAAAAAGGAGGCGAGGACGAAGAAGCAGAAGAGAAGGGGAAGAAGGTGGAAAGGGATGAAGGATCGAAGAAGCGAGGCGTCTAATCTGTCGGCAGTGATCAGGACCCCGGTATCGATGATGAAGTCTCTGGGCTCTTTGAAGTGCGCCGTGCCTCGCAACGGGGGTGCCAGCCGGCCAAATCCTGATCCTGATCCTCGTGCGGCAGGACCACTTCGTCTGTCGGGACCCATCAGTCCCGTCTGTCTTAATGCCCGTCAGAAATTAAAGCGCCCGCGTTGAAGGAGGTAGTGGATAGGTGGTAGGGATGACAAGAAGTAGGAGAGAAGATGGAAGAAGGAAAGCAAGTGAGGGAGCAAGGAAGACGAACGAAGATGCCTGGATGCAGATGCTAATGATATGCTTCATCGACGCAACTCGCGTTCCAATGTCAAATTCGACCTTCCTCCGGGCTGTAGGTAAGACACTCCGTACATTTGTCGCATCTCTAAAAATAATTTGACACGTGCGAAAGTCTAGCGCTATCGAGATTCTGGGTGTGGGCACTGTTTCCGAATCGTTATTTTATAGGTTTATATGTGAGGTCATGAATATCCATGGAACATAGTATACGTGATTTTTTCTAGTAGCCCAAAACATGTTACTGCATTTATCGTCTGCGAAAGTTTTCTCGCATTTACGAAATTCCACCTCGCCTCCCGTCCCTGCGAATTTTTTCCATCCAAGCACGAACTCTCGGTCCGAGAGATCTCTCGTGAACTCGTAATAGGACCGGTATCATTTACGAGGATGAATTCCAGCGGATTTCTCGGAGTGTCCGGTTCACGGAAGGTCTAAGGAGCCAGTGGGTGACCGATTGGGGGCAATCGTGTCGAAAAGCCCTTGCGAGTTCCTCTCCTTTCTCTCTTCTTCCTTCCCTTCCAGTCATCGCTCGCTAAGTCCCCAAGGACGCGTCCTGTCGGTGTCCTACGGGTGTCCTGCCGATCCGTCGGTGCTTCTCTCGTCCTCTCTTCCGCCCTTTCAACCCGCGAAGGAAGGAAGGGCTGCGCGGAGGGCAAAGACGAGCGGAGAGGGAGAAGCTAAAGGCCATAACGTGGCCAGGCCATAGCTAGACAAAGCTGCCGGTCATAAAAGTGTCCACCCTGATGGCCGATCCCTGGTTTATGGCCACTGTGCCAGGAACACCCGGGGGCGAGAGCAGGTAATCGGCAAGGACTTCGAAACGTCGTTCGGCGACGTTCCGCGTTTGTCATCCTCGTCCTCGTCGTGTTTCTCTCTTCCTTTCGTCCTCCCACTTGATCTCTCATTCTTTCCTTTCGTTCTCTCCTTCTCTCTCTCCCTCTCTCTTTCGTTTCTCTCCAATTGCGTCTTCTTCTTCTTCTTCTCTCGCTTTCTTACTGCTCCTTCGTTCTCTTCTTCCTTCGATTTCTTCTTACCCAACGTGACTGTGCCTCCATTTTTTTCACCTTCGTCCTTTTCGGAGACGCTCTTCGCTTTTTCTGTTCTCCTTGGTCTCCTTCCTCCCCTTTACCATCACCACCTCCGCTACCTCCTTCTATTATCCCTCTTCGCTCCCTCCAAGCGTGGCGACAGGACGCACCACGCCTACCAACCTTCCAGTCCTGACTAATTGCCGTTAATCCTTGGTGACCGGCTTGTCCTTCCATCGACACTTCCACTCGCGCCAGTATTAACGCGCGTGTAATTTAAACGTGACGCGTTGGTCACGGGCTGATGATAATTGGGTGATCTTTCTCGACATGGAGGATTATCGGCGTGGGTTGTTGTCATATATGGACTCGTAATGTTCCTAACATAATTGTGCTTCTACAATTTTTCATCTTGCATCTTGCTCGTCGTATCCTTTTCTCTTCCACCGGCCTTAAATTAGAAAAATCAAGTTCAAAGTGGCTGCTTTCTCCCTTTACGATAGTCACAAATTTCCAGACGTTTCGGGCTAGCTCTTGTCATGTAAATGCAATGTAACCGCGGAGAAGGATACCGTGAAGTAAACAAACGACAAATGGCTTTGAACTCATTATCCGGGTACGTTCTGTAGCCTTCTGGCTGGTTTAACGGCCCGAGAGTCCGGATTGGAGAAGTCAATGGGCGTTCTAACTGGCTACCGCACCAGACATGCTCAGCCGCCCCTCTCACACCCTTCACCAGGAAACTTTTAAAGACAATAGCACGGGTTGACGAGAGGATGAAATTGTTTTGAGTAAAGTGGTACAAACAGGTCCCCTCGGACTGCAGAGATGTTTGCACGGAATGGCATACCCCCTACAGGGATAACAGACCTCAAGATTTCTTTAACTTTCTTTTCTACCCCCGTCACTGATTTTTCAAAATGGTGATTATGTAAGATCAAGGGTCCGTCCGAGGGAAAAGTGAAAATGATTTATGCGATAGGTGTCTTACGTACCCTTTTAAGTTGCGTAAGGAAAAATTGCGACGGTGAATCTTCGCGAAAAGGACTAAGTGTAGACTAAATGTAGATCAGGGGTGGACTGCAAAATTGATAAAAATCGTCGCCGTTCAACCGGAAGATGAGAAAGATTGCATTAGAAGTTGCAACAGAACGGAAGGTAAAAAGAATGTTCTGGCCAATCAGTCAGGAAAAACCCATACGTCTGGTTTCCTACGCGATTAATATAATTATTTCCTGGCATTGATGTATTATAAAGTAAGCATGAACATTGCACGCGAAAATGATTCTCCGCGGGAGATATGAGCGCGCTTCGATTCCCGGACGGAATATAATTTCTCATTGCGTTCTTGGACGGCAGAACGTCGATGCCGACGTTGCCATCGAAACCAGATGGATGCGACGAATGCCGATATCGTATCCGAGCGGAAAACGAAATTTTCGAATGGAAAACGCAAACGGAGCCGATAACGAGTCTCGTCGATTCTCGATCGTGCGTACATGTGGCACGTACAACGAACAGCCAGTAACTCGTTCCCATATCTCGCTTTGCAACAGACGTAAACTGTTTCTCCACCTCCCACAAGTTCCCTCTTTTTCTCCCTTATAGGCGAACCTACGCACACACGGCCACACACACAAACATTTCTCTCTTTCACTCTCTCAACTCTCTCTGCTCCTCTTTCCTCCCTTTTCATTTGAATCTCTCTGTCCCTCTCTCTCTCGAACGTCCCTCGTGTCTGCCTTCTCTTGCCCTCTCAACACCTGTCCGTCCCTCTCTCGGGTTGTTTCTCTTCGCTGGTAATACTCGACGTTACCCTATCGACCAATAGCTCAATATCGATACTAACAATGCACGGAAGGAACGCGCGAAAGTGAGAGAGGGAGAAAGAGTGAGAGGGAGAGAAATTGGGAAAGCTTCTAGTTGCTTCTCGCATCTGGGTTTTCGCGGTTCGACGAATCGACGGAATGCGCTTCGAGCATCGCCGATCTTCGATTGTATCGTTTTTATGTAATCGAAAGTTTCGCGCCCCAACACAGCTTTAGCAAAACGAATTTTGTCGATGAACAATTTTCGATTGCCGATGTAATATTGGTATCGTTGATTTCCGCTTCTCGTATCCTCTGCTAAACCCTTTTTTTCCGTTTAGTATTTTTCATTTTTTTTTTTAATTCGAACAATTCTTTTAATTCATCGCCCCGTGAATTGTCCAAAAATCGATGATCATCCTGGAATCATTTTTACGTAAAGTAACGGCACATTGAAACTCACTGTAGATGCTGGCGTCGTACATATAAACGGCTATACGTTTCATGTGCCGAGGTACCATGGTGGTGTCGTCTCTCGAGCTTCCTGCGCATTTACCGCGAGAGTTTGGCGTCCATGTGTAACTTTCGCAAACGGTTACAACAGTGGCCAAATGGTCCAGAAAGTAGCGAAGTACCGTCGACCTGCCTTCCTCGGTAGGTGCGTCCGAAACTTTTCCATCGATCGACGCTCTCTGCCCGTTCCTCCGAGTTTCATTTGCGTTTCGTTGCTCTTACCTTTTCACGCATTTACGTCGCTTTTACTACTTACACACGCTATAGTTACTTACATACGCGATAAATTGTAATTATCCCTTGGAGGAAGAGGTGTTTACACGAGAGTTCATTGGCTTATTTTTAATTCCTTACTTTATTTCTGAACTTGCTTTCTACTACGCATACAATTCGCAAGTGTAATTAAGAACAGGTACGCATCGAGAGAAGTTCACGTGAACATAAACTTAGTTGCACCTAAAATCATTATGCCACCTCTCTGCGGTACACAACCTGACCTATTAAGCTCTCAAGATAATTATCGACCCCTATTGTGTCAAATTGGATATACTCTTGAATGTCTGTTGCCAATGTACGGACACAATTCTCCAGCTTTACGAGGTACCTCCTTCGTTTCCCCTATCCTTCTCCATTTCACCCGTCAAATCCCTTACGCTCGTACACGTTCTTCCAAACACACGAGCATCCGCGACATTCGATTCACTACTTCCTCGTTAAACGCACGAAGTTGCATTGGGTATTCAACATGTTTAGGTTCTCCTGTGTATACGAAACACGCGCTTTGGTCGCGCGCGTTCGCGAGCTCGCCTCTGCAATCGTTTTATCGCAATGGGAAATCGGAGAAACTGAGAAAAGCTTGGCGAATCAGTCTGAACGTCCGACCAAGCGACCGCGCGGCACGAAAAGTTTCCCATCGAATTGTGTGTATCTACGAACGCCGCTTCCCGTTGGCGAGCATCGACCGTAGGAGTTTACTGACGTACTGTTTTATCGGGAAAAGGGAAAGAGAGGCAGTGAGAGGAAGGTAGAAGGAGAGAGATTGAATGAGGGAAAAGGAGATAGGAGAGCGCGAGTTACAGAGCTCGTTATCGAGGCCGCTTTGCGTTCGATATTTTCGGGGGCACTCGCCACCTTTTCTCGCGATTCCACTCGCGATAGCTCCCGCTGTAAAAATGAAATGCGTTTCTCGTGCAGCGTCTATTTTCGTCCGGTTCTCTCCTCTCTTTTTTTTTATTTCTCCTTCCCTTTCGTTAAACGCATTTCTGAAGTATGTCTCGTGTTCGGATTGCAAAACCGATCGGTACCAGTTTTATTACGGATTGGAATGGAAGAGGGCTAATTCAGTTTCTCCCTTCTTCGCTTCCAATACGTTTTGAGGCACCTCGCCTCTCGTGAACGATAAAACGATAGATTCTGATTTTTCGCCCGGAATATTCACAACGGTGAAGCTCGAAGTACGAGTAAAGAAGAGCTCGCTATTTTTGAAAGTTGCAACCCATTTGGGCGCGCGCCGCGTGTAACATGCATCGTCGTTACACGCGTTTCGCATCAATGGTGCCGCTTTGTTCGACCGGTTGTAAAAATAAAATTCATTCCACATGGGACCGGCTGGACCGCACCTACGCTTTTTCTTCCTTTTTTCATTGCAAACCACACATTTTGAAAAACTACACAGTGTACCGATCGATTCTGTTCGATCGTTGCAAATTGCGGCGCTTTATTTGCAACAAAATTGCCGCGCCCCGTTGATATTTGCGAATGGTCTATTGCTCTTCGATCGGCGGGCACGTGTTCGACCAGGCACGAGACGTACGCGAAAATTGTTGAAAATTGCGCCCGTACTCTTTCCATTACTGTAATCATTAGATTTCGTGATTTCGCTACGGAATTTGAAAATTTCGCTTAATAATCTACCTTTAAACTGTTAAGCTGTTTATTGGGCTTTAGCAATTTTATGTACAATACATTTGCCAGTACCTAATATAAAAGTATACGTCGTCGGGTTTAGTGGAAATTTTGGTAATTGATAATTCGATTGAGAAATAACGAGCGTCCCAATCTACAAAATGTCTGAATAGTCTATAGCAGGTAAAATTAACAAACTCATTATAATTTCTATTCTGAATCTTTCAAATATTTGCCGTTTTCCGCGTAACGATATCCCTAAATTAAATTCCTTGCATACACCTTTTAATCCAAACCTTCGCGAAGCAACGACTCGTGTTCACGGAAATGTAATGTTTCGCGAAATACGAACCCTCGTTGTAGAAAGAAGTACGGAAATCTGTACGCGATTTTCCGGAATGCAAGCAAATCCGTGGCGGTGGGCCCGAGCGTGACGCGTGTCCGCGCGTTCTACAAGCGGCCACCTGACTCGCTTGCTCGCGTTTCGCCGATGTAACACGAGCGGCACGAGCTCGTGAACGTGACGCGCGGGCAGAACTGGGGAGATTCAGGAGCGTGAACATGCGCGCGTGCGCATAACTTCTGCGAGGTAAGAATCTCGAACGTAGAAACGATTCGAGAGGCACGTGCGCTCGCAACGATAGCTCGAGAAACTCGAGGGGGTGCGATCGTAGAGAAGCGAATATTGCGGAAACGTTTTGCGAAACAAAAGTTTCTCGGAAAGAAAACAGTTGTGTTCTGCTCCTTCCTGAACGGTGTCACGAAGGGTATAGTACAGCCAAACTTTTTATTCAGAGAAGACACACCTGGGTGGGTTATGTATCGCTCGTGAGTGTGGTCCTTACAATGTTTCCATTCGCGTGTTACCGGGGTGTCAGCCAGATGTGTCCACAAGCGAATCGCTTTCTCGCGGCCCTTTCTCGTTTACGCCCCCCGGCGCTACACTTTATTCGTAACGCTTCTGCAGCGGCTACATTGCGCAAATTCCGAATTGCGAAAAAACTTAAAGAAGAAAGACGTCGAACGTATTCGTTTCTTACACATTTCACCGTGTTTAAGGATAAAATAAGGAGTAAACGAAAGAGATTTTGTCGAATTATTTCTTACCTCTCTTTCGTTCTTTTTCCACATTTCTCACGAAAATATCAGGACCGTAGGAATCAAGGGTACCGTGCGCCAGTCTCGCATACACCCGCACACGCGCTTATTGTGGAAGAAGGTCTCGTACGTGCATTACGTACACATAAATACGAGACTGGCTCCGAGAAATCGTAACTTGGCGTGTTTATCACCGGCAGGCCGTGCACGGCCGGCGGCGTTAGCACGAGGAATGGCTTCTTGCGTGGGGCGTTAAAATCATATGGGATTTTTTTAAAACTCCACGGTCCACGAGGACCGCTGCGGTGGACCCCCCGTCCTGTAACCCCCGTTCTACTACCATCTTCCACCCCACTACCACAACCGCGTTGCGTCGAGCAAGCGCGAATACCAAGTTGCTTGCCTTCGCAGATCTCCACCCACGTCATCGGAAATTTCGCGGAACAAGTAATGTAGAGGCGACCATGAAATCCTCGCACTGCAATTAAATAACCTTTTACGAATCGAAGCGAAGGAGGCGTGAATGCGTTTCTACGAGAAGTCCTTCTGTAGTGCAAGAAAAGAGTCTAGGAATTGTTTGGATAATTTCTGCAAGAGGAAAATGCAGCGGCCACAACTGGAAATTAAAAAGCACGGAACGAAATTTACTCTTTACCTACTCGTTACTTTATAATATTATAAAAATAAGCTGCAATGTGGGACCAAGAGACAAAGACCAATATCATTTTGTTTCATTGAACGATCTGTGAAATTATTTGTAACGAGACTTTGCTCAAATCCGAAGGGCAGAACAAGCGCGATAAGATGTTTCTTTCCCGTCGTCGTCCACCTTCTTTCGTCATTCTCTTCGTCCTACTCGTGCCTTTAACCACCTCTTCCTCCACCTCCTCTTCTGCACCAGCTCGCCCCTCTCTCCGGAGGGCCAAGAGTTCGCGATAGGGCCGTTCATCAGAGGCAACTTGTCACGCCGCTGGGCATCGGGCATAAATTCCGCACGGTAATGTGACAGGTCTTCGCTCCTACCCCGAGAGGACGGTCCTGCGGCCCTGCTCTCCTATGCAACGGGTGTCTCAAAACTTTTTTCATCCACGTCGATGCGCACAGATCACTCATCGACGGGACATTCCATCTTCCACTACTTCCTGTCTTTACCAGTAAGTCCGATAAGAGATGGACGATTGAAACTGAACAATTTTTGGAGAAATCCAGGTGAAAAATGCAGACCAATGAAGAAAAAGTGGAATCGATACGGCACGTGACAGTATCCAATGCCACGAAACAAATAAAATGTACCAGTCAACCCCTGCTTC
The DNA here is from genome assembly GCA_944319695.1 of Tiphia femorata. NCBI lineage: Eukaryota > Metazoa > Arthropoda > Insecta > Hymenoptera > Tiphiidae > Tiphia > Tiphia femorata. Next base: position 11,574,603 of record OX090896.1, on the reverse strand, counting down.
TTTCGGGAGCCATTATTCCGTATTTGGCCACTTTTCATCCCTCGCTACTGCCACTGGGAAGAAAGCAAAACTAGTGACCTTGAGCAAAGCTCTCTCTGGCTTTGGACTTCCTGCCAGCCCGCGGAAATTCGCTTACATAGTCCTTGTCCTGCCATGAAGCCATAATTTTCCCGTGAGGACTCTTCTCCTCCCTCAACCCCGCAGCAACTGACCAGTCGCCTTTGAATCGATGATAACAACGCGTGGGCGGATAATGTCCACGCCGGAGTGTCCACCGGGAAAGATACATCGAACAGAGAGAACCGGTCGACTCGTCGTGGCGCTTCCTCCTTTCCGGCCGGAAGCTCGATAGCAATCGGATAGTCCCGGTTTTGCTCGCTGCGACACACTTACACGCGCACCCACCTCGTCCCACGCGCTCAGGCGAGTCCTCCGGTTCTCTGAACGTCCGTGAGACGGAATTTCTGTGTTAGTTGGCACAAGGAAGCAAAGAGACGGAATATTTTGCGAGTACCTACACAATTATAGGTACGCGCGGTCTCAAAATATTCCGAATTCTCCGTATCATGTTTTTCTTCTAATAAGAAGCTCTCCGGATAACAGAGCTTTGCATTTTCAATCGGCAACGATAACGATAGTGAGCGAAATTCACGATTTCATACGTACGATTTTCCTTTAGAATGAACCCTCGATAATTATTAGATCCATGGTATGCGCACCACTGGTATAGAGCACCGGTAGCTCTTGGTACCGAGCCGCAAAAGCGACTTAATGTCCCCATTTGTCCCGCGACTCTCCGGAGGCGATTCATCCTCGCCCTTTGTGCATCCGCGGCGCGCTATTCCCCTCTACGTACAAACGACACCGCCGCGCCCTCCTCCACTCATCCTCCCTTACGCTCGCCCCCGCATTCCAGAAAATTGTATTTCGCCTAGAAATGAATAGCGCAGGCCGGAAGACGCGGGACGTATTTATTCTCGAGGAAAACGACGCGAGATATTCGGTGAAGCTCGAAGTCTTCGGAAAAGGTCGATAATCGTAAAATGTTTTACATCATCGGGATCAACACTGCGTGGTATTGTTTTCTCAAACGTAAGAACTTTTTCGCAAAGAGACCTTCATCTATTAGTACGCTTCGTATGGATTATTCATCGATCTGAGGATGTTGATTACTTTGATAGGAATCAATCTTAATTTACTTAAGTCGATCGAAAGCGTCAACTAGCGATCCAAATTATTCACTAATAACAATATTTGTTTACCGCCAGGATGGCACCTGTCGCGCGTAACAGTCGAGACGTCGACGTTTCCATTATAGCCCGTACGCGAAGGGACATTAAGACGCGGCCGCGTGTCGGACACGCGAATCGCTCGTCAAAAGGGATTAAACCGACTAATCTGGCGTTAAGTCTCCCAGCTCATTAGCCCGAGAGACAAATAATTAATACGCGCGCGCTGGACCCGGGACGGGTCCCAGGGACGACTCCAACGTAATCGCGGAGAGACCCCGTCAATTCCAAGCACGCGTTCCGCCTAATTTCGCACCTTAATCGGCTGACGAAAGGAGGAAGGAGCGAAATAGGGTAAAAAAGATTAGAAGGCAAAAGAAAGAAGCGACGGGCCCTCCGCGTCGCTCGGACATTAATTTTTTTGGAGGTAAAATTAAATCTTTCGGAGATTCGGGACCTTGAGGGTAGAAAGCAGGAGGAAGTTGGAAATAATTAGATCCTTGAGGATGAGTTTTTCAGAAGGTTAATTCGAGGATGCACGAATATCGATTAACTCGACGTGCAGGTCCAGGTTACGATAAGAAGAAAAATGTTGACCGCTTTTCTAATTGATCGAGCATCCTTCTGCTTCCCTTTTCAACCCTACACTCTCCAGACCCATACTTAACGCTACTGCTGCCAGCGGACTCAATGACCTCTCCCTTCCCTCTCAGCCCGAAATATTTCTCGCGCACATTTCTCCTTGACATTTACGGTCCCGAGATCCTCCTTCGTGAGATACTTTTACTCGCCACGCATTCTTCCACATTAAACGCGTCGCGATTGAGGAGCATCCGTCCCTCTCGTGTTCCATCGATGCAAGAACTCGGTCCACGAGAAAATTAATTCCTCTCGCTTTTGTCTACGTCCGTGTCGATGCTCGGCTGTGCGCGCGCGCCCGTGATTTTTCACACGGCCAATTCCGTCCCACCGGCGATCCACACACACGAAGTTACATCCTGTAACCACCTACTCGCAAGATTAGCCGCACCACGAAGATATCCAGGCACCGTCACGAAGGGACTTTAACGTATTAATCTCGCCCGTTACAATGGCGTTTCTTCTTCTCTCGCTGCCTCTTCCACCACCCCTCGCCATCGTGGTGCGCGCCGACACGTCGCGACCGTCATTCCTCCGTGCAAGCGCTCCTCATCAGTCTCCGAAGCCGAGCCGTGACCAATCCGGAATAAATATTGCCGATTATTAACTCGGCACTCCGATGTCAGACGGTGGACGCGCGAAGGAAAAGGGCGAGCGTGAAGTGAGAAGATCGAGGAGGGGGAAAGAGCCGATGCGAGATTCAAAGACGACGGGTTGCGGTGTCCCTGTGATGGAGAGACAAGGATGGATTGGGGGATGGATGGGTGTTGAGAGATGTTTTAGCAAGATCGTTCAGAGACGCGAGACGTACCACCAATGAGATCCCTGCTTAAGCGTGTCTGTACAGATAAATGTGCGAAAGAGGATGACAGAGTACTGGAAGGTAAGGTGAATTTTAAGATTTGCCTGGGTAAGAGCGTCGAAGGTAACGAAAGATTCACGGAGTACAGTGAATTTACACCGAGCTGCGATATAATCCACATTCTAGAAATGCAGTAATTATGTGAACGTTTGTTTAGGAATGCAGAAAATAAAATTCGAGAGGGAGAAACAGAGAGATGATGGATGGTTGGCAGGGGGGCGAAGCAGGGAGAATTTCGTGAGATGTTGAGACGTTAAGTGGGTCCATTAGCCACGTTCCTAGGTGGATGATGGCATTCCTCGGGGCCCTGGGGCCCTTCCTTTTTCGTTGACCCTTCCTGCACGGCGATGCCCTCCCACCAGAACGTACAGATACAATTTCATTGGGAGGACCTCGGATTCCCTACTTCTAATTCGTATGCGTCACACCCTTATGCCTTCACTATAAAGCATCGCGCTAAACGTACACATAAAGACACTTACAGACGCTCCTCAATTTGAAGACCCTGTCAACGTTACTGACGCCCAATTCACGAAATACGACTCGTGCAGAATTAAAGAAAAAAAAATCTCAGACATTCTCTTCACAAGCGTAAACACTCTGACGTAAAAACCATCGCTCCAAGGAGAATCAATCGAAGACGAAGAAGAGAAGGTGGAAGAAATCGATAGGTGATCGCGAGAAGAGATCGTGAGAGGAGATCTGGCGGTGGGTCTCTTGGTAAAGAGAGGTGAAAGAGAGAGGGGGGGGGAGTCAAATGGGATTGGGGTGAGAGAGGCTGGGCGTTAACTGGCCCTAAACCATCGGCCAAACAAGCCGAGCAAAGAGTGACACCGCGGTGTTAACTGGCCCGTGGTCTTCCCTCTTGGCCCGCTGTCGTGGCGAGATCGAGGATGCCCTCGCGATGACCTCGAGAGAGTAGAAGCGTCGGCCTGGTCGATTGCTACGAGAAGAAGGAAGATGCGAGGATGAAGAAGGAGAATGGTTCTTGGTGGTAGTGACGGGACTGATGACGGTGAGGCTGTCGATGATGGTGGTGGTCGTCCCGTCCAGGTGTCCTGCGATCGGTCCGACAAAGGAACGACCGACGGGGCAAAGGCGTCGAACTTACCGACGCAGGCGAGGAAGATGAAGAGGACGCCGCGCTCGAGGCGTCTCCAAGACGTCTCGGCAGAGTCATCGTCGTTTCTCGTGGAGAAGGGTTGCCCCGTGCCCGCAGGAAGACTCGGGAGAACCGACACTCTCCTTCGCCTTAACCTCTCCTCCTTCTTCACCTCTTCTCCTCATCCTCCATCCCGGAGTTCTTTCGACGAACCGATCACTCGAAAGATGAAGATGTCACCAGGACGAAGAAGCAACGCGGAGACGATGACCCGTGGAACGCCGTGGAACGAGTCAGCGAATTCCTCGACCTCCTCCCGGCATCTCCATGCGCTGAAGACTTCATTCGTCCCGAACGCGCGGCGGGTATAAATTAGGAAGATGGGTAGGAAGATTTTTCGGTGCAAATGACGCGCCATACAGGCGCGGCCTATTAATGGGTTAAGTGGTTAACACGAGGCTTGGAGTAGGTAGACCTTCATAATGTGAAATATGAATGTTCGAGTTAGACTTTGTAAGGTAATTGGGGGTGCGATCCTATGAAGACTACAAATTGTTTTAATTCTGATATATTTCTAATGGTAAACTGTAAATTTAATATAATAAATCTGCGCGTAGTACTTATAGAATTTTCCATTATAACCTATCCATTCAAATTACAATATACCATTTCTATAAAGAGAAATGTATATGTAGCTCGTCGATCTTCGACTTAACCTTCGCATATCTTAATTCGAGGGTAAAATTGCGTACCAACGTAACTTCCGATACAATTCGTTCTTTCTAAATGTTCCGATCAAATGGGCAAAAGCACGCTAGTAGAGACCCTGCCTGCGAGAGAAATCACAATCTACGAACCGGTCGATCTGACGTTGCACTCGAGAACGCGCCACGATTGGCGCTATCGTGCGAGCTTACTCTTGTGCTTGGTCGTGTGTATGCAGTAGCCGTGCACGCGCGTGCACGTACATACAGCAGCGTATACTGGCGGTGCTTATTTATCGAGCCCCCTGGAAGATTAAATTTACACATAGTAGCGCGGTGGAACAATGCCGGAGCGGTGTTTGCACGGTGCGGTAAATATTTGAGGGCCACTCCCACTCCCTTACCGTGCCACTACTAGCCCGCGCTTACTACTGCACCCTTCCTCCTTTCCACCTCCAACCTCTCCTTCCTCCTCTACGTCCTTCGACACCCTTTCAACCCAGTGTCTGGCCTTCTGTTCAACTGGCCGTACACCCAAGGGCTGAAACTTCCCCAATGCGCGCCAGTTTCTTCCCCTCGTGCTCTCCTTCTGATCGATGTTTGCTCCGGCCACTTCGTTTTAATTGCTCGCGAATCGGATCGTAATGACTATCGAGTCGCAGTGTTCCGAGAGAAGGGCGCAAGAGGACGAAACTCATCCTAGAGAGAGAAAAATGGAGACGAGGTGATCGAACGAGGGTGCGCACGTGGATGCACGAAAATGGGGTGTTTTGCACATTGAGACAAAAGATTCTACACATTTTGAATACCCTGGAATTGACTCAGCTTCTTGATCACCGATTTTATTGTTTATTAAACCGTATTATAACATGTACTCGATGTAGTTAAAAACTTTGTCTTTCAAAACGTAAAATCCACGCGTTAAATGACAGCGAGAGAGGCAGGATGTTCACCCTATTTACGCATGAAATGCGCTCCAGCGATCTCTCCGCGCGGTGACCAGGCAGAACAAATCATGCGCAGGAAACGGAAGTCCATCTCCGTGGTAGCGAGGTAAAGCGGAAGGTTAAATGAGTGCGGGCAAGAGAAATGGAAAGACGAATACGCGAGCGCGGCGCATTGCACAAAGCACGTATAAATGAGAAATGAACGGAGAAATTTATACGAATTAATGGGAGGAAGGCGAGGTCCGAAACATAATGAAATCAATGAACGATAACGGAACGATGGTGGAAATGCAGGGTGCCTTCGAACGGAGCATTTAAAAACAATTTCCTGGCTTATAATTACATCATTTCTACCCACATCCAATTTAAAGCCCACTTCTAATCCAATAATCTACTTACACGAAAATTGCGTTGCGTACGAAGCGAATCGATCGCACCCTCGAGACCCTCCAAAGTTCATATCCTAATTGGCACCAGATGTCTCTACGTGTCCTAAAACCGGAATTGGTGCCAGCATTGGTACTGATCCCAGACGAAAAAGAAGTCGAAGGGACTACGGATGCGGCATGAAAATGCATACGTGGGCACTAGCTGGAGTCGTCATCGAGATGCAGCGCAGCTCCGGTAAGGATCTCGTAATTAGGGGAAGCGGATTTTTCATTTGTCGGGCATCATTGAGGTTCTGCTCATTAGCCACCGCGTCGTCGTCGTCGTCGCCGTTGGAATCTACGTGGCTGGTACGTTGCCTAGTTGTAGACGTCGACGGCGATGACGACAACGACTATGTGCGGGAAGGAATTGCGAGGGTGTGGGAGAGAACGTAGTTGGTAGTAGCCGAGCATCCCGTAGCTCGCGAATGGCTCTGGTTGGTTGGCCTGGCTTCAGTCTGGTTGGCCTCTGGGCTGGCTGATAGCTGGCGCATCCTCCTCACCCCTCTCTTTCTGTTTCTCTTCCTCTCTCCTTCGCGTACTTCCTCGCTCCTTCTCCCTCACCCAGCTTCCTCCTCTACTACCTTCCTCTCGTAGTTCATCTCTTCTCCACCTCCTCCACCCCTCCGCGCGCGCGCGCGCAACTTGTCTTCTTTCTCTCTCTCTATCTTTCTCGCGAGTCTCTCCTTCTCCTCTATCCGCATTTCCCCGTTCTCCCTTCCACCGCCATCCTCCTACCCCTCTATTCCTCCCTTTCCATCGTTCCGTCCGTGTGCCACTCTTCGCGTATCACCCTCTTGACCTTCCCTCTCCACCCCCCCCCCCCCTTCAACGCTTTTTCTCTCGTTCCTTTTCGCTCTGCTCGACCACCCTACCTCCTCTTCCCCTTTTCTTCCACGGTATTTTCCTCTTGGTTTGGAGTAGCGAATAGCGCATCTGCCTCGCGGGCGTATGTCCCTAATGAACCGTGTAATAACGTCGCGACGCCCCGCGAAAAAAAAACTTGCAAGTTATTCCTTCTTACCTGTCCTGCCTCCCTGTCTGTTTCTTTTCCTCGGGTCTTCCCGCTCCGCTCGCAACATTCGCTCCTCGTCCTTATTCGTCAAGCCGACGCCGCGACGCACGGCGAAATTGCGAGGCGCATCTTATTTTGCATCTTCTGCACAGTGGTTAATGTCGACGGTTTTATTGGTCTGCCCTGAATTTGTCGTTTAATTATGTGTCGAGGAGAAACGTATGTAGGTTACGCAAAGATGCGAATGGAATTTGAATCATTGGTAATTCACAGAAGGGCGATACGTGGTGCGAAAGGGGTTTAAGACGGTTAATAGAATTGGAAAGGAGATCTTTAAAGGCAACGCGTGTCGTCGTGATGATAAAGGCAAGAAAGCTGAATAATTGCAAAACAAAAACGGCGAAGCGTGAAAAAGAGGAAAGGGGGAGAATCGATGACGGAAACGTAGATGCCATTAATGCTTGGTACGCGGCTCGGCTCGTCTGACAGACGTCGGTCACCGTGCCCGATGAAATTCACGAAGGTAAAATTCCCGACAGCTCGATCGGAAACCTTTCGACGATGTCGACACGCGGGTTATAACTCGAGCGGCCACCACCTCTCGTCGCGACAGGATACTTTTTCCCCCGTTCAAATCACTCTGTCATTTCACATAATGTGTACATTGTATGCGCGTACAAGGGCGCTTCGGAGGGGATTCACAAAGCGCTCGTAATTTTCTTTTCTGTTTCAATCGCGCGACTGACGATCGTTGAGCGTTCACGGAATATCGCGCGATCGGATAATCGAGAAGAATATTTACGATAAGATACATAGTGATAGTTACAGTTAAATTAATACAATGTAACCGACACGCGAATCGAAGGAGAGAATAATTCGTTAATTGTTTTTAAAGTATTTTCATTCTTTCAAGCAAATTTCTTCTTAAGTTTTGCTTCTCCAAGTTCTCTTCTCGTCACTGTGCCTCTTTTGTTGCGTCGATTGGAAGAGGAGAATGCGAAATAAGAGGAAGCAGTGGAAAAGGGTGCGGGACTGGCAAACTGTCGTAGAAACGGTGTCAAATATTTCAGATCAACCGTTCTCAGGATTCTCCTGTAAACTTTCGAAGCATGAACGTTGTCGGTATTTTCTGTCGTCGTGTCTCATCACGGTAATCTGCGACTTTCCTCATTCGCGGTGATGGAGCACGGGGATGAGGATGAGAAACGCGAAGAGGAATGCAAAGAGGCTGGTTGCGTGCTTGCAGAAAGGTACGAGGAATGCCGAGAAAAGAAGTGACACGCGAGAGAAATACGCGACATTATCCTCTTTGACAAGGGGAGGAAAGGAAGGAAATATTCTTCTACGATTGATCTTGACGATGAACGGATACCGCAGCACGTTAACGACTGCTACTGCGAAATAACAGTGGTAGGCCTCAGATTTTATATCAGTTCTCTGTAGTCGGGCGATAATATGTGCCGCGGATCGCACAAAGATCGCAAGGGGCACTCCACTCGCCTGGGAATCCTCGAAGAAAGAGAGGTAATTGCGACAGTTTCGTTGTAAGTGAGGAATGCGGAGGCGAAATTACGAATCTCTTTACTATCTCGGATAATTACGATACGCGTGTTCGTAATCGATGCGACTTCCAGAAGATATTTCGAACGAGGGCAAAGCAAATTACGAGTTTAGGAGGTATTTCAACATTTTTCTTTAAACTCCTTCAAACGCTTGTCCTCAGGGATTTATGTTTGAGACGATGACGAAACGATAGATCACAGTGTTTGCGATAAACGAAAGAGATTGCGATTGTAGAGAAGACGCGGGGTTGAAAGAGGCGCTGTTTATAAATATGCATTATTGCTCGCTGTGGACTGCTCGTATTACAACCATCTTTCATTTTCACACCTTCGGCGGGAGAAAGGGTTGCGCCTGGCGGGACACTAAACGGTCGACGCACATGTGCACATAAATACGTCTGGTGGATATTGAATACGATAAGAAGGCTTGCAGTTCACTTGCGTGCCGGCTCGCATAAAATTAACTCGCGCGGTTTACCTGCACCATGCGAGACACATTCTCAACGTCGTTCCCCGCGACGTTGAAGAAGGTCGCATTTTACGGAAAGACCCGAAGGGCGTGCCTCTATTTTATCTTGTGTTTAAAACGTTACACAGCGCGGTTCGATTAACGTGCTTTTAATAAAATCTCAGGGCGATGTTAAGCGTGGAAAAAGAGTGCGCTTGAGTTGTTAAAAAAGCATAGCGAACAACTCGCTCAGACGCCTCTTGTCTGGTGTGTGTTGCAGGGACTGGAACGCGACGGGCAACGTGCGCGTACAAGAGTCCTGGCCTACGTGAGCGTCCGCAGGCACGAGCAGGTCGAACTTCACCAGCGCCGAAGGATCAGGCTCCTTGATTGTTTCGCGCGTTACGGTGAGTGAAGAAACACTTGGTACCCAAGTCGCTATCAACCGCGAAAGTCCTTCCGTACCAATTTTTGTTTTTCTCAGAATGTTACATGGCACGCAAATGATTGCTGGCCCACGAGTATTTTTTCGTTTATCATTAAGCGACATTAGAAACTGTACTTCGTTCTCTTGAAGCTTAACTTAATGTAAGTATTCATCGTGCGCTAGGCAACTATCGGCAGGTAATTGTTTCGTTAAGATTCGCCACTGCTAGCAAAGAAAAACGAGCAACGGAAGAACGCAAAAAGATTGATACGAGACGATATTAATTTCAACGGTGCATTACACGGTGCGCACGTTTCCACCTAATCTACCCCGCAACGATATTTCGTTTGCCTAGAACGGATCGCAGCCAATCTAGAGAAACGACCCTCTTAATCGATCCGTCAGCTCGATCCCTCGCAACGAGGCTCCCGTCGGTCTTCCCTTCTTCATCCTCGCTCAACTCCTCTTCTCCTTTTCTCCTCTCCTTTTCTTCTTCGCCTCTCTTTCTTCTTCCTCCGTCTTTCCGTTCTCTCGTTCGTACGACGTGACGGACCAAAGCCGGAGACTCCTCCTCGTGGCGGATTAAATCGGTGCCCGGCCTGCCTGTTTTGCCCCAGTTTTACTTGACAGGCCGATCTGCACGCCGGGTTCGTTCCGCTCAGGCAAACTAGGCGATCGAGAGTCTCGATAACCGATCGAGAATACCGGCGAATCGATGGATCGATCGCCCGATCGATGACCCCGTCGCGCCCTCGCTCGGATCGATCGAAATTCGCCCTCGAATCCGCCAGAAATTGGCGTGGCAAGAACCCGCGAGGAGCACCCAATGGGTTCCTGTCACCGATCGTTCGGACGCTCGTCGTCTTTAATTATAAAAATGAATTAAAAAGATCTGGGGACGGCTCGAGCGCGATTGGCAGAGAACGGCCCGCAGAAGGCCTCCCGCAAAAAGGGGCACCTTGCTTTCGTCTCGGCCAAACGAGCAGGCTCTCCTTCCTCCTCGTTTCTCTCTTTCTCTTTCCTTCTCTTTTAAACGCAACCCGTCTCGCCACCGAGGCCCCCTATTTCTTTTTCTTTCTCTCTATCTGTTTCTCTCGTCTTCGCAAGAATCGCCGATTCGTCCCAAAAACTGGATTCGTCGCAGACCCAATGTCGTAACGGCCCATCATCAGCCCGATAGGGTCGCCATGCTGAATTCTGTTACGTTGCTCTCTCTCGACGAATTGGCCTCGCCCCAGGAACAAGGTGAATCCCTGGGTAGAAATAAAAGTCCGGAATCGGAGACTGAAGTAGATTCGCGCGGATCGAAGAATCCACGTCTAAGCTTAAACCATCTCGTTACTTCGTCGGACGAGCCACGGGACGCGTAATGCTTACCACAATCCCTTCGTTTTCAATGCAGTCCGTATATTCGAACCAAGGAAAATCTAAAATCTTCCTACTGATCGCGAGATCCGATGAAGATCTCAAGACCATCGGGTACTCTCATGGATCTATCAACGAGCGTCAGTCCACTCAACGACTTCCACGATAACGCAGTCAGGCGAATGTCAATTCGCGTAATTTACACGAGAAGATCGTAAGTGAGAAACGTGGCGGAGGCGGTAACTTGACGGGGGCCAATTAAAAATCGAAACGTCAGATGGCTGTGCGCTTCTTGATTGGGAGACTCCGTAGAGACGGGGCGAACACGAGAAGAGAGAAGTGAGAGACGAGAGGAGAGAAGGGATCCTTGTGGTGTCGCGATCCTGAATTTTTTCGAAAGGGAAAGCCCACGGATAGCGAAGGGTTAGAGTTGGGGAATGCGCCTCGTCATCTCCCACTCGGAGTATCCGTCCCCTCCGATCCTTGGGCAGCAGCCTTGAAACGGAACCCGAAGTCTTGGTGGATCGGGCGACAGCTATGAAATCGACGGTGATTGCTCCTCCAGGCTGGCTCGTTTCACCCCTTTATAATGCGCCGGTTGTCCATGGATCTTTACCCATCCACCCACCCCCTCCGCCTCTCTCACCAACCCCAAGTTCTTTCGGTTCGGCCTGGTACCTCCGCGATGCTACATCGTTTCTTTGGCACACGGAAATCGTCCGCGAAATCGTTCGACGGACGTTCAATACTTTTTTGTTATCTCGGCCTCCGCGAAGATTCCTCCCGACGACGATCTACCTCTTCGACGAAGTGACTCGTTGCGCACGACGCCCGTAAATACGCTCGATATGCTCTCGTGGGATGCATCGTGTTGCGATTGTTGTCCAAAAGATACATCGCGATAGAATAAATTTGTAGATGGTGTTGATTTTTCAAGTAGAAATACCGCGATAGTCGGACATTTTCAGCTTTTCGAGTGCGTGAAATAGTCTGTATTCTACGCTTACTTTTAACGTGATATTGATAAGCTCTTTAAATCGTCCGTGACAATATGAACAGTCTGGTCCGCCGTGCAGGGTACGTGCTCTTTGCGTAATTGCGAGATGGTTACTCGTCCCTTCTGATATCCATTACGTCGAGGAAGTTAATCAAGACTAAAAGCTGGATACGCACCAAACGCGTTTCGAAACGTTCATTTTCAACGGCATCGAACGCAATTCCGCTGATTCATGGAAACAATGGCTGCAGCCTGACCAACAGCGGTAAACGGATAAGAACGAGATGAACGAGAAGGAGGCGTAGAAGCGGAAAGAGAAGGAGGAGGAAGGTGGTAAAGAGGATATGGTCCCTTCGACGAGATTAAGTCGTCAAAGATGACGTCCCGTCTCTGTCTCGCCGCGCTCCCTTGTAATTTCTGAACGATACAAGACTAATGGGTTATATCAGGTAATTAGCCGTAAGATCGCTTCTTCCACAGTGGCGCAAAAACTTCTCTTGTCCTCTCAACCCCTCTTTCTTTCTCTTATCTTCCCTCTTCTCATCTCGTACGCATTCGCCCACACCCATCGATATTGGCCTCTGCTGCGTAGACACGTAAATATTTGATGTTCTAAGAAAACATATTCTCAATCCGTTCAATTTCCTGATCCTTCTGATCTATGGAGATGAAATTGTAATTACTATTAATTCGTATAAGTAACTCCACCACGTCCATCCTTGAGACGCATAATCGGGGCCCACGATCAGGTCGATACAATGACTTTATTCGAATAAATCGAATGCTAAAACAATTTGGTTTTTTCGGTTTTCATCCGCGACTCGAGGAGCGCGTTACACTTCCTACAAAACAGGCAATCACGAGTAAACGCTCGTCTCGTACGATCATTTACCCAGTTATCCTCGACAACCCTATTATTGGATCCTTCGATAATCTGGATAATTCGTTTTGGATCCTAGATGCTAAAGCCATATAATTAGACGATTATGAGGGGGAGTCTCGTGATTCTCGGTAACCGTGAATTTGGCAATTAGCGGAACGCTTCGTTAATGACGATCTTCGCACGGGACACGGCGGCGGTTTCGTGGCGGATTCGAAGAAAGACGGTAGGCGGGTAGCAGTCCGTGCCAACGAAGACGGGAGAGACGAAGGTGCCAGAGATGGAGGCGAGAAATCGTGTTTCGTCGAGTCACGCCATGTAACGAACTTCGGCCCGCTCGCTGTTTCTACTCAAGAAGGTTTCCGTCGGCGAATCGAAGCGCAAGGGGAAACCGAAGAGGTTCTCCGCAATCGATGCGGAAGGATCGACGATCGTCCATTGGCCAGCGAGGATACACAGGAAACAAGCTCCCAGCGATTGCACGTTGAGAATAAATTTTCTGATTCAGAATTTTACGATGCAAACGAGTCCTGAATCGTTTCGTTCTACAGATCCGCTTTTATCCGTTCATTCAGCTTTTACATGATCGAGATTCGATTGGCGGTTAACATTACCCTCGTTTCGACGGAGCATCCACGAAATACTCGCTCTCCGTAAAACGAGCCATTAAAGACGAATCGCGGCCGGACTATCGACGAAGGGGTGGTAAGCTCGAAACGAAGAGAGGAAAAGGAAGCATCCCGCGAGTGGTCCCCGCTTCGTTAATTACTGATTTTCTTCGGTCCGCGTCACTTTTTAATTGACGCCAGAAATTGAACTAGGGAGAAAGATGAGGATGAGGATGAGGATGAAGAAGACGAAGCAGATAACCGGCCCGGTGCGAACAATTTCTGCAGCGTCATCCTCCACCACCGCAGGTTCCGTGCCCAAATCGTCTTTGCTCCATCTTCTCCGTTTCCTCGGGGGCGGATTAACACGTAAAACGGCACGAGCTGTGATTCGACCTCAGGATCAGTTTGGCGAAGGCTTCTCGCTTGGCCATCCGTTCGAAGCACCTAGCACTTGGACAGTGTTACTCGAAGACGTTGAACAGCTGTTGAGTGACGAACGAGCCACGAGCTGCACGCGTTTGACCCGCTTGGTCCGCAGGATAATTTATTTTCCTCATGGAAAAGTAATCCTTCACGCGTTGACCGCTCGCGACCCGTCAGCGTGCCGTTACTCTCCAAGTTTTTCGCAGGACTGGAGAGCTTCGTCGAGGAGCATTAGAAAGTTCATACGCAACATCACTCTTACTTCAGGAACTGCGGTAGTCACCTTCGACTTCCGAACTTTACGCTTCCTCGAAGAGTCGTTTACAAATTCTATTCTTTCAATTTCTAGCATAAATTCCCTCTATCTTCTTTGTCGCCCGTGCGTTCTAGCCATCATTCTTCCGTCGACTTGGTGATAAGTAACAATTGGCAACATTCAATTTTTATATTGAATGCCAGGACAATCGGTGCATCGCGTCGCATTGTGCCGAACATTCGGCCTCAAGGTTGTATCTACGGCGATAATTCGTTCCGACCGCTCGGCAAATAATCGGCCACGTTTTCCATCCGCTAGTATCAGGTGTCCCTGCCGCGTGTCTCGCCTGTCAGTTTCCAGGTAGTTGAGATCCTGCCAATGCAATGACACGAATCTTTGTCCGTCCTCCCGCCGATTCTCCCCTGTCTCTACCTCCTTCCGCTTACTCTCCTCTTTTTCCGTCTCACTTCCACCGACCTTCTCCACCCTTTATTTTCATCTCACAACGGACTGGACTCGCGAAATAGGGACAGAAAGGGAGTCTCGAGGTGAGTACGTTCGTGCCTACGCTGCGGTGTCGTTCTCCAGGACGTCTTGGCAGTTAAAAGGACTCCGCCATCCACGACCCGCTCGAGATGCTGCAAATGACACGAATCTTTGTCTTTTCGTTTCTCTCTCTTCTTCTGTCCGTCTCTCTCGGTTCTCGTCTCAAATTCTCCGTCGCTCGCTCACCTTCGTTTCTCCAATTTCTCTTACATCCTTACCCGTGCTCTCACCAGCATTCCGCCTTATTACTTCTCGTCTTACGCTTCTTCCAATCCTAGACGGAAGCTTGCAAAATCGAAAAGATCTCGAACAGAGAAGGGAGAATTAGACGAGCACGCTTGGATTCATCTGGTACTCCGAAGTATGTCTTGGTGGCCAATTCGCACGGACTCGACCACCGTCCATAATTTTCTACTCCGTCCGTCCGTCAACGAGACTCTCTTCTAGCTTTTCTCCCACTTTTCTCCTTTCCTCTTTTTCTCTCGACCTCCCAACCGCGTCATCTCCGCCTCACCCCTCCGCGCTCTCGGCCTCACCTACCGACTCTGTCGGAGCTGTCAACAGCAGGGCTTCTCACCCTCGTAAAAATAATTACGTGGAGGAGAGTATGGCCGAAAGGGAAGGAAAGAGAGAGAGAGAGAGAGAGAGAGAGAGAGAGAGAGCGACGCGATTCACGAGGGAGGTTCTCCCACCCCCCGAGAAGCAGCCACCCTTTCGTCAGCTATTGTGCCAATCGAACGACCCGCTTAATAAGACCCGAACGGAAGGACGAGCCCCAATAAAAATTCATTCGAATCTTGTCTGGATACCTCGAGATTATTACTCGTTCTGGAGAGTCTCCGTTCCGCTAGATTTTTCTTCACAAACTTCACGAACGATATCATTTTGCCGATCAACTTACAAGCGAATATTCCGTTCTGTCGCCTGGCACGCGAATTCCTTTTGTTAATCTCCGAGTCGTAAAATAAACTTCGCAAATTCAATGGAGAAAGAGATGAAAATATTCCTGACTACTGTGCACCATTTAAATTTATCGTCACGATTACTTTATTGCACGAGATACATCCTGGATTTTCATAGATTGAATTTTTCGAGAAATGCGTGAAAGACGTTTTCAAAAATATTTCCTTCGCTCTTGAATTCCCATCGATGGATTAACTCGGTGCATTTAATTGCCCGCGCCGTATTTTTGCAATACAATCAGGAACGCGCGTGCTCGATGAACCGTAAGCTTCGCGAGAAATTCCTCGGAGACTCTTCCCCCTCTGCGCGTAGATCTTTCAGAATAAGCTCGGTCGACGGTTAATAACTTGTAATTATTAATTACGAGATGCACGCGGAATAAGTTACGGAAAGGCGTGGGAGTTGCTTGATCCCGTGAGAGTTCCGTCGTTGGAATTATCGGGACTAAAGTCGTTCCGTGCTGACGCCTTCGGATAAAATTCGATTGTATCCTTTCATCGTCATCATCGTCATCATCGTCAACTTCTCGTTTCACTACACAGTGCATCGAATCGGTCTGTCGACGGATTAAGTCTTTTGAAGCGGTGCGTCGATCTCTCTCGGGAGATTCGTTAATTTCTGAGTGGGATGCTTTTTTTCTACTTCATCCAGAGGAGACCGTGCCGGTGGATTTACCGCTTTAGGATCTTAATTAAATTAATATCGTCTCGTTGGTGATGGGGATGCATCATTTGTGTGCCACTGTAAAAGTGTAATTACCTAGATTGTCTTTCTCGTGCAAGTGTATTCTACGATTTCACGCGTATACGCAGAGGCAAGCTATGCAAGTAACTAACGTTTTCGTTCTTTCTCTTTTGTTCATTTAGAGCCGGACCACAGTGCATCGATACCACGCGCGAAGCTGCCCCAGCCCAGAACCAGTTATGAACATATGATTAAGCCCGTTTTAATAAGTTTTTATGTAGATCTTACGCGTAAGGATGTATAATAAAAGTAAGTGTTGAATAAACGAGATGCGTTGAGATACGGGAGAATTGAAGAAATTCGTTCGAGCGTCCACTCTGCCCCTTTCTCTTCATTCCTTTTCATCTTTTATCACCCAAATATCAAATCTTCCCGTCGACGGAGCAATCCGCGATCAACCAGCGCAAATAAAATTTCTATTAGAAAGAAACACGAAGCACGATAGTACCGGTCGAACGCTGATTCGATAAGGATGAAATGTTCACGTGGTACAGTTCGATAGAAAAATAACATCCACCCTGACCTGTGCACCGAACAGCGGAGTGACCAACTCCAGCAGAGAGACGCCCTCTTCCACCCTCATAGGGACCTTAGCTTCGATAAGGATAGGGGCGAAGTGGGTGGAAGAGGATCGAAGGAAAAGGAGCAAAGTTTCCATCTCATCCTTCCTCTTCGTCGAGTTCGTCACCGTGGCGACGAGGTACCTCGTGGGTGTTCACCCGCGGTCTTCGCACCCTCGCTAGAGAGTCGAAGGAAAAGAGAAGGAGAAGGATGGAGAGGGTGAGACAGCCATCGCGAACGAGGGACGAAGCGAACCCTCCCAGGCATCTAACCGTCTCTGGACAGCAGCAGGTCGCAAGGACGAGGGTTGTCGGCTGAGGTCTCGCCTGATTGGCGGCCCTGGACTATCGACCAATCCCACGACCGGCCCTTTGTTTTAGCCACCACCCTTGCGCGACGCCGAGGGTAAGACCTGCACTAATGTCGGTGGCGAAACAGCGAGCGAGAGACTTCGAGGGCGATCGGAAAGGGGCGAAGTTTCACCCTCGAGGATTCTACCTCGAGGAAGTCGTGGAAGTCGGTGAAGACGAGAATGCTGCTTGCCAGGAGTGTGTGGCGAGCAGTCGATCGATGGTAGGACGGGATAGGTCGCGAAAGAGAGAAACTGCTACGGGATGGAGGTAATCCGGAGATTTCCGAATAATACGGAAGATATTCGAAACGACGAAGCTGCGAGGCACTTGACCGTGAGGGATTAAAGCCATTGTAGGTGCTGAATTTTTAAGAGGTCTCTCCTAACAGAACGTAGACTCGCCGACAAAACTCAAGAAACAAACTACCTGCCGGATACAAAGTACCAGGGCAATACGAAATATTAATTACTTTCTAAAAATTCCAAAATTAATTTCCCTCTTAACATTTGCGGCTGAGCGTATTTACACGAAAAGTAATTAGACTTTTCGTCATTTATCACCTACACGTTGTACGATGAAAAATTTTAGACGCAGTCGTGCGTTATCGCAGGACGAGATACGAGGAGAGTGACATCTTATGAGCTTTATGTAACACCACTTATTTAGTCTCCTCTCCATAGCCTCCCCAATTACGGAGGTGTCGATGCGCAGTGACGTATCCACCACCAGCAGTAGCATTCCCTTCGTGCTCTTTTTCCTCGTTTCTTCGCTCTCTTGCTCCCGTGTCCCCTTCCGTTGACCAGTATTCCCCCATTTTTTTTAATTAATAGAGCATGCTACAACAAGTCGGCGATGCCTACCGGGTACACCGCACTCACGCGCTCGTTCCCCGCACTCACTGATTTGCTCACGCACGGCACACGACATGCGCGTACATGCGAAGGAGGATGTACACGTAGCGACGAACACGCGCGGGCGCACCCGCTCATCCGTCCGTCGTGGCAAGCGGATGGATTTGCAGGGACACGAGGGGAGAGACAGTCGGAGGAAGAGGTCGGAGACGCGGAGGAAAAAGAAGGCGGACGAGTCGAAGGGTTTTAATGAGGATGAGCGAGATAAACCTACCCTTCGCGTTCGTTTCGCTTCCAACCACCCACTTCTGCCCTCTCGCACGCTTTCGACTTCTCTTTCTCGTTTTTTAACTCTCCGCCCGTCTTCTCTCTCTCTCTCTCTCTCTCTCTCTCTCTCTCTCTCTCTCTCTCTCTCTGTCCCTCTCTCTCCGTCTCCGTCTCTTCCTTCAATTTCTCGCTCTCTCTATTCCTCCATCCACCCCTGCACCTCTTTATCTCCCTCGCTATCTCCGCCAGTCATCCGGTTGATCCGGCCCCGCCTCCTACCCCCTCTTCATCCCTTTCCTCCTTTCCCACCCACCCTCTCATTTCGCTTCAGTCCTCTCCTTCATATCTCACTAATTCTCTCTCCTCTCTCGCGTCTAACCCCACTGTTTTCACCGTCCTTTCTCAGCATCGCTCTTCCTTTCTTTCTCTCACTCTCTGGACTCGCTCCTTCGCCCTCCATCCTCCCGAAGCAGTCACCCTCCCTCCTTGCAAACTTTGGCACTCGCGCACGCGAGATACCGAAATACAAAAGAGAAAGTAATTTTCGGTCTCGACAATTTTTACCGCGCTGTTTCTCGTGGCTAAATAACGAGAAGAATACCATGGGGGAGGGGGGAGGGGGCGCCACCATGGTAGATGCGAAAGCGTTTGGATAAAAAATCGTTGCCTTCGCCATAAATGCAAAAGAGATAATGCGATCGAGTTCTTTTGTTAAGAAAAATTGACAGTCGGAGACGCACCATAAATTTCCTTCAACCGGGCAGGAAATCGAGTGGTACGTTTGACGATAAGATGCTGGCGTTAGAATTTTGAAGGCGCGAAACAAGTTCGACGAAGGATCGAGAAAATCGAAGAGATCCTGCGGGAAGATTCGCTGGTTTGACGCTTCGTGGAAACATACGTTCGCCTCGCCTTTCCCTCGTTCTGAGCACGGGGATATCGGTGGAGGACTCGGTGTACGGTTACCGAATTATTCACAGCGCATCGAGCTGCCAACGTTTATAATGTGTTTATTTGTCAATGGCAAACTGCGGCAGGTGTCCCGCCGGCGTATTCCACTCGCATAGATCAGCTGACAGGCTGTCGGGTTCGGAGAGGTACATTTAGAGTGCATCAAGGAAATGCATCGCGCACCAACCTCCGTCTTCCTCGCGTCCTCCTCTCTCCATCCTTTGCTGTCTCTCTCTTCCGCTTATCCTGCACTCTCCTCTTTCTCGTCGTCCACCTTCACCCTACCTTCGTCCACCTCGCACAATTTCTCTCCTCGCCTCTCGCTCTTCATCCCTTCACCTCCACCTCTCCCTCTCAATCTCACATACGTGTCAATGATGCAGCACGTGCCGCGACCTCATAACACCCTGCGTTCACCTGCGTATCGTTCGTAGCCGATGCATCTCATCCGCTCGACATAATTAGTGATCGACGATTAACAGCCTGCCGTCGTTTTCCGTTAATAGCTTAATTAATTTACCTCCAATAAACTTTAGGCGCGTCACGTCTCACCGTGACCACCGTAACTTTCTATGCGATCATTTACGTACTTGAGTATTTAAGCGGTTACGTTAAAAAACGTACTTTCGTTTTTTACTTTAGAATTACAGGAATGGATCGATCCTGTTAGCATTACTGGAAAAATAATTAAGCATTAATTAATATTGGCGTTGAAGTGTCGGCAGATTTGCGTGGCATCATGCGTAGCTTTGTCGTTGTCATTGTCGTCCTCATCGTCCGTCACGCTTTACTGCGAAACTCTCGGTACGATGGCGCGTAACGAACAATCGTCCGCAAAAAGCCGCGTGCCGATCGCACGTCACGTTTTCGCACCGCGTGTCCAATTAAATTAGTCGCCGTTATACACGCGTGCTCTTCAACCGGAATAAACTTCTGGCGTCCACCTTTCCGTTCGATCCTTCGCGTCTTGAGGTCAATTATACCGTGCCTTCTTTCTATTAGCGTATTTTCTTTCGCGTTAATATTACGTCGATTCGCTGCTGAACTTAAAACTTCGGTGAAATTATTCGACGATATCGCAAGCGTCCGAGAATTGTCGACGCACGCGCACTTCTTCGTCATCGTTAAAGTACGGATGAGAATGAAGGAGAAGAGAACCAGGACGAGGAAGCGAAGCGTGAGACGAAGCCACGAAGGAAAGAAATTGGAAAAAGATAAACACTCGAAAGAATTGAGGCGAAGCTCGTTCGTTACTGTGCGGTACGTAGCGCATCAATCAACTCTCTTCCTTGCTGCCAAATTACTGTCAAACGCAATTAGAATTGACGGGGAGGCCGGGGCTAAATCAAAATCGCGAGGCAACCCCTCGATAACGATTTCAACCCTCGAGGCTATCCTCAGTCGCTATATTCTCCGCTGCTCCGCTTCGCTAATTAATACACCTCACCCACCCGTACGTCAATTCGACAGTGCCTCTCTTTCTCCCTTCCTGTCGTTTACTCGATGCCTCCCGTCTTGCCCGATCGACGAAACGCGAGCGTCTCCGATGCTATGCTTCGCCGACGAAAAGGGAAGATTTACTCGCCGATGGCAATTAAAAATAACAGGGACTGTTCGTGGAAATCGAGTCGAGTCAGGGTAGCCGAAGGTTCGATCGTATTATCCTTTGATCGGAATTACGTGAATCTTTGTACCTTGAGTCGACCTACCCTAGAACACGAGCATAGAACAGAGAACGAAAGAGTGTTCCTTCGACTCGCTTTATCTTACAAAACCTTTACTTTGTAAGACTTTTTAAATAAATCAAAAGCAAACCTAGTCACGAAGTAACGAGAAATAATGTTAATATTGTGAGTACAATGTGATCGTTTGATATTCCGCTTCTCTCGCGTACAACGCCCTTTTTCCAGTCTCATCCCCTCACTCTGCTTACCCGTTCTTGCTTTCCTTCTTTCCATTTCTTCCCGCTGCCAAGTTCACGATCCTCAACGCGATGATACACATTAAAGAGGCGCTCTCTGACAATAAACAATCGCCTACAAGGGACGAAGGCAGTTAGCACGGGCATTAGGGTGAATTATTTTGGCCCACCGGGGGCGTAAGAACTGTCGTGAATCACGAGAATCGCATTCTCCCCCTCGACCGCCCCCGCTGCCGCGTGGAATCTTGTCCCACGAGATCGTAAAGTGTCATCTTACATCGAATTCCATCCTTATCGTTTACTTTGTAACTCCAAGGACCCTCGTCTCTTCCCCTCTGCAAATTAAAGGCGTCCGGCGACGAATCTCGTGGAATAAGAAGCGACGGTGGCGTAAAAAGTTAAATTACAATTTAAGCTTCCCACTTCCGAATATATACGGCGCGCTTTGCATCAAAAGTTAAAGGTGTTTCATCGTCGACGCTCGCAGTAGTCTAAAAATTGCGTAAAACACCTGCGCGCGCTTAATTTCTCGATCCTCGTTGCCTCCGCGCTCCCGCCAACCCCGCGTGTCATTTCTTTCGAATGACACGAACATTACCGAGCGGCACATGGCCGCGCCAAGAATCACGACGCCTCTTCGTCCCGTTTCAAAATCGCTTTAGGCACGTCCCCTCATTATCATCGATCAGAAAGATAATTAGCAGTGCGACGAGATACCAGTCCCGTGAAGGTGCACGTAGACGGTTTGTCTCCCCCGACACCGGCGGTCATTTCTCTCTTCAATGGACTCGCTGGAAACCTACGGCATCGGGTCCGTTCATGGAGACCTCAAAAGACGACAGCTGCAATTGCAGCAATCGGGGCGCAGGGCCGTCCTTATTGCGTCCTACCCTCTCGCATTCGCGAGCGTAGAGATACTCAGGGACGTGCGGGTACTCGTGTCCTCCCCGCACGTGCACGTACGCGCACCTAAACGAACACAGAAAGAGCCTTTGCCCGTCGCACCCCCACCACCCGCCGTCGTATCCGTTCGAATTACCCAGGGTCGGAGTCTTTTTCATTACGGTAAGAGCCGATTGCATTTTTTTACGTCTCTCCACGATGGGGGCGTCCAATCTGGAGAATCGCGTGGAAGAGAGGAGGGTCATCTAATCACGTGTTCCTGGCAATCGTGTCCTGTGTCGAGCTCAGCCCGTTCCGCGCTCACTCCCCTTCTCATCCTTTTCACTCCCTCTTCTCCTCCTGCCGAGCCAGCAGAGCAGCCTTCCTCGTCGTCCGCTTCCTCGTCCTCATCCTTGGACACAATCCACTTCCACCGTGGAGTCGGAGGTCCTTTTATTCCAGGGCCGTAGGGACGCCAGGGACACGGACCTTCTCATTCTCCGTTCACTGTTTTCCTCACCCCCCTCTTCCATCCTAGCGCTGCCGTCGACCCTCCTCTTTCTCCTTTCTCTCCTTTTCACTTCCTTTTTTAGTCATTCCACTTCCTCACGAGATTTCTTTCTCCCGCCGTGCGCCATCTCTCTCTCTCTCTCTCTCTCTCTCTCTCTCTTTCTCTTTTTTTTCTCTCTGTGTCTCTCTCCCTTACACCCACGTCTCTTCCTCTCCACCTCTTCCTCCCTTTCCTTTTTCGCGCTGCACAGAACGCCCTTTTACCATTCGGGGGGACGCCTCTTCAATCGGGCTTAGCCGCCCGGCGTAATTAAGCCGCGATTGAAAATTAATCATCGCGGATCGATTTCGTGCATCGGCGTCGTCGCGACGCAGGGACCGGAGGGAGGTGAAGACTGGGGGACAACTGGAGAGAGAAGGTGGCCAGGGACTGAGAGGTGGAGTGCACGAGGCGATTCAACGATAAAAAGGAACTACCGAGGATGGGCCGATGGGCCGATGGACGGACGACGGGGGTAGGGCGATGGAAGAACCGAGCAGCAGCAGTGGCGAGGTCCTTTGATCTCACGAGGCATCCTCCCGACCAGAACGCGGAAGCTCCTTACGCCAATTATCTCACCCCGCACGATCATTATTTTTGCGTTCCATCGACGCCGGATAGGCATAGGTTTATTTTTTTTTCCACCCTCCGCGATCTCCTTTCTTTTTCCGCGTGGCACCAAATCTCTCGATCTTCTTCTTTTACTTCTCCTCTTCCTCGCCCTGCTAGACTTTAGCTCTCGTCGCGTCCTCTCCCTCTCTCTATCTCTCTTTCTCTGTCCGCCGCGGCTTTCTTCACGTCCTTCAAGAATTCGTTCCGCGTAAGAGGATTTTCAGGACGATCGGGAGCGGGCTTCTTGCACAGTTTCCATTTCCACGTTGGTGGTTCACGGCTTCCCCCTTCTCTCCATTGATTTACGTTGCGAAAACCATCCACGGGCTGCTCGTTATTGAAATTTTCAATTTTTCTAATGCAACTTGGGACACGTAAATATGTCAATTTATGGCGTAGGTGTCAAAGGAATATTCGAGAGTTTTCAGACATTCGAGTAAGGTGAAATGAATGTACAGTAAATTTAAACCAGTAAACTCTTCTTAATATTAGATACGGGTATTAGCAAAGTTTTCTAATAATTTCTCTTTTCGATGCGGAACATTTTATCGGATTTCCATCTGAGATCATTCGGACAATTTCAATCAGCACCGCCAACAATCTCCTCTTCAATCGCGCGTAAGGCTTGCTCGACACAATCGAGGGATGACCTACGAGTTCTTTGATGTCGAAGGGGGTGGTTTCCATGGAGGCTCTCGTTGTGCAGGAAGCGCGTGTCATAGTCACACGTGTCGCGGTTTACCTCAATCACCTCGGATCGCGTTGACGTTCGGTGCCTCCCCAAGGAGCTCGAGGGATCGACACGGCATCAGAATTAAAGGAACGCGAAGGGTAGATATATGTAGAAGAGGGAGACGTAATAAGCGAGAGGGAGAGCGCGAGAAACCCAGGTAGAAAGTGAGAGATGCGAGGAAAAGCAAAGCAGAGAAACACTTGCTTTTACTCGCCGCCTTTGGCATTATTATGGGAAGCCCGTTATAGAAGCTCATTTAAGCACCCTAACGTTGACGGAATATTAACAATCGACTCCTCCTCTTCGTCATTCAATACGTCTAGAATGAACAATTCTCGTAATATTCTTCATCTTTACTTCTCTCTTCTTATGCTCTTAGC
This sequence comes from Tiphia femorata, assembly GCA_944319695.1. NCBI lineage: Eukaryota > Metazoa > Arthropoda > Insecta > Hymenoptera > Tiphiidae > Tiphia > Tiphia femorata. Next base: position 11,550,394 of record OX090896.1, on the reverse strand, counting down.
CCCCACAAAAGAAAACAACATTCGAGCTCAAACTCTGTCTCAACTCCTGAAATTTCTAATCTATGGGTAAAGCTACGCGTATTATGAGATTAGGACAAAATTCGACCACCTAAACTAAGGACGAAAACTGCTGCTTCGACCGAATCTCATCGATCTTCCTGTTTCCGTAGTTCATTCGTTTAGCTTCCAGTTCATTCGCGAAGTGCATTCACGAACCTCGAACAGTATTGCACTCTCTACCTCTCGGGGCATGAAACGAACACCCGGTCGAATGGGAGGGTTAGGACGACACCTGGACGATCCTTATTTCCTCCGTAAAAAGAGAAAAAACTGTCACCGCCCTGGGGATGGAGTCGGCGAAAGCTCCGGGAGGGATAAAGAATTAAAGACTCGTCTTCGTCGGCAGTATTCTAGCCTGGAGCTCCGATCTCCTTGGCTCGCGTCAGACGCACTCGAATCGACCTAGCCAGTCAGTCCTACGTAGTCGCCTACCTATCCCTCCTTGCCTTCTTTCCATTCCTTCCTCGTTCCGGTAAAATCCCAATAATCCGCGATGAGACACAGATTGAGTCTCTGCGCGGTGGAGAAGAAAAAAAAAAGAGGAGGAAGTAGGAGGATGAGAGGAAGGAGGATGCGACCGTGGGTGGAGGAAGAATCGAAGAGGAGGTTGAGAGGATCGCGAGAGGACGAGGAAGGAAAAACTGGTGATTCGAGAGGAGAAGAAGACGAGGAGCGGAGAGGAGAGAGTGGGACGCGGAGAGAGAAGAAAATTGGAATCCTTCTGGGACGAGGGATGATAAAATTGCGGATGGGCAGGTGTTACCGTAATCCGGATTGAGACGAGCTCCGGACCGTCCGAGTGCCACGTATATGGGTTCTCGTGGTGTGGATGGGCGTGTAAGTGTGCGTGGAAGCGGGCGTCCTTTCTACGTATGGCTACCAATGTATACCAATGTCCTCCTTCGTGCTCCTTCGCCGTATCCCCTTCCGCCTCCTCTTCTTTTCGTTCTTACCTCGTCGCGCGATAGATAGCCAAGGCATCGAGGATTAGAATCGTTTCGGTTTCGAGGCCTGGCCGAAAAGTGGAACTCGCAACGAGGAGGTCCTCACGATCGACGATAATCCTGGATAGATACTCCACTTAATCGTCGTGCGACGTATCTATACGAATTCTTTTCTTACTAAAACATGGCGCAAGAGAGCTCGCTGACCCTCAATATTCGCTCATCTTCGAACGAAAAATTCGAATCCTTCGACTAAGGCGAAGTACATAAGGCGAGGGTGTGTGCGCGCAAGCAGAATGAGAGCAACCACTTTTCTTTCTTCTTCGGGAAGAAGGAGAAGGCGCGAGACAAAAAACGTGGCTGAAAAAAGAACGAGAGAGAAAAAGGAAAAAAAAGACGGTGGCAGGAGAGGTAGCCGAGGCCAGGAGCAGGACTCGTAATTTGTTTCGAGATAGTATCTTCAAAGTGGCTCCTCGTCCCGATCCTCGTTCTACTAGTCCCGGAGGAAGGGAAATACGCTTGGGCCACGAGGTATCGCGACGCGTCCTCTGGGCGTGGGCCTGCCCGCTCGCTCAACGCCGTGCGGGGACGGACACAAGGAAAGGATCCGCAAGGATCTCGTCGGCGAGAGACCGACGAGAAAGGGAGGAGCCCCTAGGACCGTCTCAATCTGTCCACTCCTCGTAATCAGCGACGAAAGGACGAGCTGGATTGGTGGCACCCCTTGTCTTCGCATCTATCACTCCCCTAACCCTGATCCTTCTCTCCTTCCGCCTTTCCTTCTTTCTCTCTCGTCCTTGTAAAAAAGACGAGGCTCCTTTGGAGGCAGAACTTCGAGAATTTCTCCGAAGGTAACACGTCAGAATTTGTCCCTCGACCAGCTAGAACCCGTCGGTGGATAATAGAGCGGTTTAGGAGTACAAAAATTCAACCACACCTTCTCGGAAAATCCACACGATAGAACGTTGCATTCTTAACTGCGAACAAAAATTTTTAACAGAGTTTCGAATTCTCGAATCGAACTAAGATGAAAAATGTCTTTCTCTTGAGAAGAGAGACATCGCGGACTCTCCCACCTGGAACGAAGAAATAAGCGCGGGGGGTCAGGGTCCAGTCTCGTTCTCGTATCGTACATCGCAGATATCGCATCGAAAGATCGGTGTAAGCCGGTAGCACTTGGCTCTCCTCTTCCCTCCAAGTTCTCCAGATTGGTGCTCGCAACCACCCAGCAACCACCACCGGTGGCTGCACCACCACCACCACCGTCTTCAGCATCACGCCGCCTCACGGGGTACCATTGGACTGACCGGCAGCATCCGAGGGAGAGTGGTGCGCGTGCGACTGTAAGCGTCGTCCAGCGATCGAGTAGGAACCGATGCAGAAAGGAGAAGCAGGCGAGAGAGTACAGAAGCGGAGAGAGCAGAGCTGCACACTCGATGCGCACAATTAATATCGGCCCGTATCTCCGATCTCTCATTATTACCTGGTAGTGAGCGGGCACGTGTGTGGGTGTAGTGGTTCCCGTAGGAACCGGACCGGCGCGCGCGCGCACGCTTCCGAGCGTTCTCCTGGACGGGGTGGTGGTGGTGTTGGTAACGGCTACCGTACACCACGGGACACCGGAGTCGGCCATGCATCACCCTAACGAGCCGGGCATCGCGTGCCGATCTGTATTAAGGATTTATAATCCCTCCAACGTGCCCGAGGGAGGGAAGCTCCTAATGTCCCGGCTGAGACCAGTGAGATATTTGCCTATATGCGCTCGTGTTGCGTTCTCTCTCGTTTCCGTGTGCCTCTCTCTCTCTCTCTCTCTCTTTCCATTGAGAGAGGTGCATCTTTCCACCTCTCTCTCTTTTTTGGTCTTGCATACTTCCCTTTCTCTTTCACTACCGACACGATAGATTTGTGCATTCTTCACAGGTTGCTTCCTTTAATTCGTTCAACCTGGTGCTTTAATTCATGCGACAAGATGCACTTTTAACAGGTGAGCAACTCGTGCAGCCGCATCTGATTAAGTTCGCGAAAGTTTTAAAATTGATACAGACAAATTCTGATGCGATTCGTGATGCGGTTAGGTGAGAATCTAGCATAAATCTAGAATTTTCTTTCTGGAGATGCTAGATTTTTTCACGCGAAGGAACCAGTCGACGGAATTTATATTCTACAGAAAACACAGACCGGAGTATAAGGACTGACGCGTCGGCACAACCGTCACGAACCCTTCCGGAAGTGGCGGCATCTTAACGAATCTCAGCCCTCTATCATCGGTATTTCCAATGCCTATGGGACTACTCGCAACTAAGTTAATTCTTTCCGTCTCGTACCGGGGGGGCCCATCCGAAACTCATAGACTTCTCGTAAGAATAATTCGCTACCTCTTAAAGCCTACACCAGTGGAATACTAACAACCGAACGCCAGCTGAATCTCGGAAACATTTAGAAGAAGCACCTCCACTCGATCGAATAATGAATCTTCGGATTCGAAGATAAGACCTGAAATCCAAAGGGAGATCACTTCTAAAATCATTCTCTCCCTCCACCCCTCTCCACCGAATATATCCGCCATACCTCCACCCCCCACGCAAGATTATTAACTCACGAGCGAGGACCGAAGTTAAATCATCAAAGGAACCCTCGCCTCCGGTATGGAAATCCCGATCCTATCGTCCTACCGGTACCCTCCCAAAAGCAACCCTCCGATATTCAGTCCACGACTGCGTCGGTCCACCTCTCAGATCTCAGGAAGGAACCAGACACAAGGGCCCGCGTAGCAGCGTGGCACGCGGTGTGTAGACCGCGTGTGGCATTCCGGGCTAAACACATATTAATTAGGCGCCGCACCGGCAGGAAGGCATAACTCCTTCGGGGATGGGCCGAGGCCGTTACCCAGGCGCGGTCGTGCCGCAGTTTCCGAGTGTCGTGTTACGTCCTCTTCCCTCCACGCTCTATCTCTACTCTTCCTCTTACCCCGGTCTCCGATGTGCCTCCTGCCTGGAGCACAGGCACAGATCCACGTAAAGTCGCGTAGGCATACCTCTGGTTTACTCCTTCTCTCTCTTCCTCTCTCTCTCTCTCTCTCTTCATATCTCTTCTCTCCTTCTTCTTCACCTCGTCGTACTCGCCGACGCTAACTGACTCTTTCGCGCTTGCTCGCTCGGCTGAATCTCGAGGCCCGCGTGCGAGAGGGACCCGCGCGCCGTTGGGTCTCGTGGGCCCGGCTGGAGGGACCCGCGGGTGGCCCTCTAGGCGGAGGAGCCGTGCGAGCGGTCCCGGGTGGAATCGTAGGGATCCGTACGTGGGCACACCACCGTGGTAGATGAAACCGAGCACGACGCTACCGCGGCATTAATAACACTGGTAGCCGCTCATATGTTAAACGTCCACCCTGTTATACCTGCCGCTCCTGCCGCCACCGCCGGCCGGTAGCGACGAACCACCGGCGCGGGACGAGGCGAGGGAGAGAGGTGAAGCGGAAGATGCTCGAGTACGTAGGTAGCAGGCTACCTACAGCGATGTGGTTCTCGAGGTAACGCGGTTATCATGCGGGGCGACGTGCGCGTCCGGACGCATCCTGTCTGGATGCTGGTGCTGCGTCCAAGATGCGAGACATTGTCGAGCTGGTGGCAGAGATTCGGAGTTTCGGACATTTCGTGGGTAGACTGAGGAGCTTTTCGAATTGAGATAGCGTAGACGGTCGCGTTAGATAAGTTCACCGACGATCGTAAGACGAGTAACGTCGGAGTCACGAACGCAAAGATTTGCGAAAGTTTTTTTGTAATATTGTTAAGAATATTACTCGAGATGCGCTTGTTTTGAAAAAAAATGAAGGAAAGTTGTAGATAGCCGATGTTAATGACACGGATCTTTTGTTTCAGGTATAGATATCCGGACGAGGATTGCAGACTGTCGTCGACGAATTACGCCACGCGATCACCCTTGTCCTGAGGACAGTACGAAGATGACTGAAGATCGTTCGGTATCTCGGTCCTTCCTGCGACGAGCGAAAGGTCGCGCTCCGACGAACGTGACCGAAACGGTCCTGAGAGAAGGATGATCGATCTGTCGCGATTAATCCAAGCGACGCAGGCCCAAGCGAGCTAATCTTTGAAACAATGTAAATATCAATCGTCACCGTCGTATAAAGTTACATTATCATTATCGCCGCTCAAGCATCGCCGATTATTATTATCCGCACCTGCAATAAGAAGGGCCCCTTGAATTATTCATGGGACATTTACGACGCGTTTCTCTCCGTCTCTCTTTCTCCATTCTTCCTTCTCCTTCGATCTTTCTCCTTCCATCTTTCCGTATCCCATCTCCATCTCTGTCTCTGTCTCTTTCTCTCTCTCTCTCCTCCTTTCTTGCCGTGACTATCCCTCTCATTTTTTCCTCTCTTCGACATTTCTTTTTTCCCTCCGATCCTCTCCCTCTTGCGACGTTAGGTCCACCCAGCGAGCGTGAATGAGAGAAAGTACGTATAAATGAGCGGGCCGACGTCTCCGTGTAACTATACGCTACGTTGTAAATCATCGGATGATGTATACGGGGGCCCATTGCGCATCGCCGCGTCAGGTTGTGTCATTTTTCAAATTTCCTCGCGCACGAGAGACGCATACTGTGAGGGTACGCGCGTGGTTCGGGCCACCGTCGAAACTTCGCCGTTCCGTACCTGCCGCGAAATCACGGAAGTCCGTTATCACGACGAATGAAAATTGATACGACACTTAATCGAGCGATTGACATCCGATGTTTTATTCCGAAATCGAATTTGGATGCTCGAGTGGATCGAACGATTACATACTTTCGGAGAACATGGAGCTCTTCCGCTAATCGATGTACACGCGTGAGCTCACCGAAATGTATATTCACGGGGCGCAGGCGTGTGCGTAAACGGGTGCGCCTGTAAAATTCATTCTGGAACGCCCACCCGACCCGAGCGTCCCGAGCAAAACGTTGAGTGTGTAAAACTTTCTCAACTTCATGCTCGCGATACGCTCCGTTTGCGGAACAGTGCTGTGAACACGAGAATATAAATATTGTAAGAACCGAAGTAAATGTAACTTTACAAATATAATACCCGTTATCCCATTTTATTTCACGTATTATCCTATACCGTTTAGTGGTCGACGCTCTCTGTACACGTGAACGAGACACCCGGTTGCCTCGGTTTAAGCAATTGTTAATCGAACTGTTAATTCGATTTCATTATGCACGAGTCCAAACAAACGAATTACGTTCGTCGCATTCGCGATAACAGGCGAGAGTATTTCGTCCAACTAGGTACGAATTTCATAATGCAGCTATATGCAAACACGCGTACTACAACATTCATTCGATAATTTTATTAACGAATAAAGTGTTTTCCATTTGAATTTATAAAATCTACGTTCTCTCCAAGCACCCAAAACAAACGACGTCCCGCGTAATTCCCAGTGAAAAAGTTAATTAACCGACACGCCGAATAAATAGGAAGTGTGCGTTAATCCATTACATCCCGTTATATATTCACGTACAACTCGCGGTATTCGCTCTCCCGGAATTTATCATTTCTCGCGGCTCGAACGTGCAACATTTACGAGGAGCAACGGTAGGGCCAGTAGCGACTTTCGGTAGGTCGCGTCAAAAATAATTACGACGAGCGAAAGGCACGCTTTGCATCGAAGCTTTTGAGAATGGAACGTCTTTGCTCTTTCCGCCCCAGCCCACCTCTCGAGAAAAGCGTGGGCCTCGGGTGGGTAAGGCCGGTCTCCTTCGCGGGCCACCTTAAGGACATAAATAATGAAAGACACGAAACCGCGGTGGGTCCTCGCGCAACGGACGGAGTCCTTAAAATTCGAGTCGAAGCTCCTTCGTTTAATTGCGGGACGCATCATCCCGGAAGGGCACGATTAAAGGTACGTCGTATTTTTTCCGAAAGGGGAAGTCTCGATTCCCCGCGATCGACTTTGCTTCAAGCAAATTCAATTAGGCGTCGAAGCACATATCGTGTAATACGATTTGATATAGTATTCGATCTTGAGCGCAACCCGTGAATGCGCTCAAACGAATTCAACGAATTTTCTTACCGATCGAATTAAACACTGAAGGTAAACGCGAAGAGAATTCTTTCTCACGTCGTACATTCGTGTTCTATAATTCTTTATAATTATCGATGCCCCCGTTAAAGTGGTAGACCAATAGAATCCGTCGCATCGATGCACGCCTTCGAACGATTCCCACGGTTCGAAAATTCCAAGAGATACGATTCAAGTGTCCCTGCGCACACAGTACACGCACACTTGCACGTGTGCGCGCGCGTACATAAAATTATCATGGATTGAAAATACCGGCGCTAAAATTCCACGTGAAATTAAGACCGATCCCAGGGACGGTTTTTCGTTCGCACGAGAATCGACGGATATCCTAATAGGTCGCGGCGACAATTGTGTAAACACTACATACGTAAGTGGCACATTTGAATTTCTTCCCTTGACTTTACAAAGAGCGAGAGGAAAGGAGAGGGAAGGAAGTAGGGCCTACTCTGGCGATGTTGAATCAAGCGAAACGATCGGCGGTGTGACGTGCCGAGTAGATAGCGACGCAGACGTTCGTGCCGAATGGAACATTTAGTTTTCTCGGGTGAGTGGCCAACGACATTATCATAACGTCATAAGGCAAAACGAGGGATAGATTCGTGAAGAGAGGAGGGTGCCTAAGGGGTGGAAGAAAAAGGACTCTTTTAAGAATTGCCGGAAGTATCGTACCTTCGTCGTTCGAATGGAGAGCGGAAGTGGTTAAATTTATGTCTGGAATACGTTTACATGTATATGAGCTGTTCGTTCCTCGTGCCTTTCGATAACGACAGGAGAGACGAACGGACGAACAGATATATTGGGTAGGAGGGTTAGCGACGAAAGAAGACACGGGCCATAACGCGAAATGATTTCCTTCGCGAAGCGATACAGAGTAAACTGCGATATCAGAAGTAAATACCTATATGTTTTAGCAGTTGGTACTTCGCGAACTTCCGTCGATTTGTCGTGTGTGACGTGTCTCTCCGTTACTATGTGAAACCGTGGAAATGTTGGACGGCGTAGATGAATAAAATGTTCCGAACTTACCGCGGAAAATGATCTCGTTACTCCTTTAGTCTCCGACTAAAATTTGATAGATGTTCCAACGATTGTGGGATTGCGACAAACTGAAAACCGCGGGTAAAGCACACCCGTGAATTGCACCGTGAGAATGGATGGTTCGACGGCTAATAAATTCCCACTGTCGTCTCTTTGATTTACAGTCTCTCCCTTCCATTCCTACGCACCATCACTTTCGTCGCTAAATTGCGACGCGTGTACGCGAGCGTTGTGAATGCTCGCGCGTGCCAAAGGACACGACACGAATACACCAAACGGCATTCTTACTTTCTGGATATTTTTAAAGTTGGGCCTCGATAACACCGAACGCGATAAATCCATCGAACGAAGTTGAGCAAAGGAGATTGATCGCGTATCTTTTGCAAACGGCACGGACGATCACTTTGTCCCGTGACTCGAGGAAGGTAAGTAGGAAATTATCGAAAGTATCCGAAATTTAGAATTTCAGCGATTGAAAATGCAGCGCACCGCCGACGTAAGTAAGATAATATATCGTATTATAATTATATTTCATAAGTGCTGTGAAAACGCTCGACAGAAAATCACAAGTGCCAGCCTAGTCGAACGATTGTTGGCGGTCGAAAGTCGCCACCCATTTCGTGTGTCAGGGGTAAATCACCGTCCAATTAATATCGCCGACGAGGCACGCGTGCCTACCACTTTCCTCCTCCTCACAACAAGCGCCTCTCGATTCCTCCCATTTCTTAGGCATAGCGAGTAAACCCAAAGAAACGAGAGGACGGCTCGCCACGGGGCAACGTTTTATCGTCAGTACGACCACACCCAAGACAATGGCACAGCAAGCAGCCTATCAGGCGAACACACGAGACAAGGACGTGGCGATAATTGCTTAATTGACGTCGGCCTGCCGATAAGCATCGCTTCGGCCGTCACGGCGTATGGCAAGTGTAATAACTTGTGTATTAAAGCGTATCCACGAGCGTAAGAATGAAAAGAGAGAAAGAAACAGAGAATTACACGTGTGATCGTTTGACGAGGGACAATGATGCATTACGAGGCGATGAAATCACGAGACAAAGGGAGCCCGCGCGAAGAAGGTATAATAGGTTGGTGTAAGAGGAGGAGGTTCGATGCAACAAAAGTGAAGCATCCTTTCATGCGTAGCACTAAAGAAAAACAAACATCGTTGCAGAGGTTAAAGCCTCAGAATGAATCAGAAATTCTAGGCGAGGGGGTACGAAAAGAAGTGAGTAGTCGAAATAATAATAAGTCACTCCCTTTACGGTCGTGCCTAAAAATACGCAAAATTAATGAAAAGCACGCTAGATAAAAATGTTTGCGGTAAAAGATCAAAGGGTGACGTGAAATCGAGTAGATATAACGGAAGTGTGGAAGAGAAATGGAGCTTGCACGTTGAAAGGGTTACAATTGGAAGAAGAGAGATTGTGGAATAGAACAGTGAAGGCGGAAGAAGAGAAAGAACGTGGTATCGATGGCCTCGAAGAGACAAGTTCTACGTGGTGCTGGTTGACGCGTCTTTTTTTCCGTCGAACAAGGCCTCGTTGTAGGAAGATCTCTGGTCCCGAGCACCGACACTCACCATCCTTCTCTCCTCTCTTCGCCGCCCATCCCTTCGATCTTCTCTGCTCGCCTTTCTCTCCTTCAGTCCTCTTACCTTTCTCTCTCACTCTCGTCCTTCCTCCTCGTTTCTCTTTCTTCGACTCTCCTCACCGACACCCGCACGCACACACTCAACGCGTAAGAGATATTAGAGATGCGAGATAACTTTATTAAAGGTGAGGCGACGCCACGCCGGGACACAGCATCTCGAGTCGGCCGCTTTGATCACACGAATTATCGTAACTCCCCACTATTCTCTTTACCTTCCGTCGGCGATCGTCTTTCACGCGAAGTAGATCCATAACCCAGGCATTCCTCGCGAAATTCTCAAGTATCATTTGTCCTCGGGTACGACTCATTTGCGCGAATATTTTCACGAGATGGACAACCAAGACGTGCACAGCATTCGTCCTACGAGAAAATAATTCTAAAAATTGCATCGTCGATGGGCTGTTGTTGTTTTTTTTTCTTTTTAAGCAGCAGTCACGCACGGGTTCAATTACATTCATGGTGTTTGACGTGACGGTGAACGAGACTTTCGAGTCTAAAAACTTGAACGGGCAATAAGACGGTGCCCCGTTAACGTGGCGATGATGCACGGACAATGAGTGCGTGGCAGTAAATACCGTGATCCAATCGCGTTCTAGACACGCCTCCGATTGAATTAGGAACGCTTCGCGCGCGCTAAGGAAGAAAGAGAGAAAGAAGAGAAGAGGAAGACGGTAAAAAGAGAAGCTACTCGAAGCATTTAACTAGACGATCTAAACGTCGGTGTAGCTGACGGAAGATGCCGCGGACCTTCCCGATTCATCCACCGAATTGAATTCGATTCAGTTCTCCAATTAATCATCCGGTCGTTCGTAGATGACATTCCTGAGGGTTTTTAGACGGGCTTAATGAGCCGAGGGAGATTCCCGCCGACGAAATGGTTGTCCCGCGGACGGTCGTACCAACGAATCGCGACGAGGGAAAGCAGAGGCGGTTGGTGGTAGCGAATGCGAATGCTTTTACAATCGCTCGTGGATAGTATCGATGGAGGAATGCGATGTCACTTCGGTGGATCCGACGATTATCTCGAAAGGATCTCTCGAGAAGATTAGGAGGACAGGTAGAATTGATGAGGGTACCCCATCGAGACATTCCCTCGTTGCGAATTGGCTTGCCACAGGGGAGTAGTATCACCGGCTTTGAATTAATAGTTCGAATTAAACGGCGAATTAAAGAACGATCGGCGTGACTAATTAAAGCTCACAGTACTTCTAAAGATTCTTCTCGAAGGAAGAAAGAATTTTTGCGATTGTCGAAAGTACGCGCAGACGACGTCTTCGCACTCAATTTGGTCAGAACGCGTTCTGAAGGGAATAAATTTACGCGTGCGCGAAGGCGAGACAAAGAATTTTAGGATAATTCGTGAATGCGGAGAGAAGAGGGTCTCTTAATGCGAAACTGTCTCAATCCTTGTAACGCGAAGATGCGATGTTCTTGGGCGGATTCTGAGAAGCTGCGTTCGGTAACGCCAGTTCGAGAGATGACGTCGGAGATATCGAGTCCATAGGTAGCCCCACCCCCTCTTTTACGGACACACGTACACATAGCCACACACCTTATTCCTCTCACGCTCCGAATCCTTCTCACTCCGTCTCAGTGAGTTTCTTTCAAAGGCCATCTTCCTGCGACCATTTCTGCGTCTCTCTCTCTCTCTCTCTCTCTCTCTCTCTCAGTTGCGTTTCTCTTACACCCTTGAGTTGTTCTATCCTTCTTCGCTCTCCCACCTTCCTTCTCCTCGACCATTTCTCACCTCTGGTCGGTGCGCCGCGCGGCGCGATCGTTTCGTGGCTCGAATCGTGCCTCGCCTCGCCTCGCCTCGCTGCCTGACAGCCAGCACATCATTACACGATGACTCGGCGATCGTGTGGGACGGTCAAGAGAGGCGAAGAGAGAAGAAGGGCCTAAGGGATAAGAGAAGGGACGGTGAGGAAGTTGGAAAGCGAGAGAAAGCCAAGAAGGGAGAATCGGTAACAAAAATGTGAGAAGAAGAGGGAGAAAAAGTATCGAGAGACAAGGAAGAAAGGCTCTAAAAAAAGAGAGTACTCAAGTCTGTAAAAATCGAGCGAACCATCATTAAGGAAAATTAGGACGCTAAGAAGAAAGAATTCTCTCTCCGCCATTCGGTCTTCCGTATTTAATTTGCACGCGTAAAGTATTTCTCAAGGCGCCGAAGGGGCCGTCGGCGCCCGCGCAGAGAACCTCGCGATCGACGCGAATCGGCAAAAGACGTTCCTTCCGACGTTTCTCGGGGCGCGAGGCAAGGGATCTTGCTCGCTCTTTTGTTCGCGACCGCAAGGCATCGCGGAGGATTCGCGGACGCACGACATCAACCACCGGCGGGCAGGATTCTCTCCGCGTGGTGTCGAACTGGTTCTCGAATGGGCGCTGGCGCATAATTATAATCGGCCGTATAGCACCACCTGTATACGATCGCGTGGTATTTATTTCCCGTCACCTCACCCCTCTACCCACCCCATCTGCTTTGCGCACAGGGGCTCCAGAAAACTCCCCTCGACGTCGTAAATACGTCGCTTGGGAAAAGATATGAATGTTACCGCCACCGGCGCGATACATCGCCACCGTTGCGGTCGCGGGGTGGCCCTGCTTATTCGCGAGACCAAGCGTCGATTTTGATAGTTCCATAATAAATAGCTTTCAGAAAGCGCGCCACCTATTCTCCGTTAGAAACGGTAGACTCGTCGTAACGCGTAGATGGAATCACTCGTGGATTTAACCCTTTGCGCTCGAGCGGCGACTCTCACTCGCCACGGCGACAGTTTTTGTTTACGCTAGATTTCGTTATCTCGAATTGATAGAAGCGCAGTATTGCTTCGTGAATGGTTCCTTAGCTATTTATGTTCTTTCATAGGAAGTGTAAATAATATGTTTTATATATTTTATATGTATACATTTTTTAATACCCTCAAATACACTCAAATATCGCCGAAACGGTGCGTTAAATAAAAAAGTATTTCAAACAAAAGTTGTATGACTTGAAATGGGCTCTCAGCTGGTGGCAATGCTTTGACCTTGAAGAGTCATTTGAAGATCACGCGATGGTCACCGTCAATTTCTTAAATAGAACTCGATATGTTTTATAGCATATTCTTGTAGCTTATCGCGAGAGCTTTCCAAAACATTATAATAAAATATTTCTCCCTCACAAGTACATTTCGAAATCGAAACGAATTTTCGAAAAAGACCTCGAGCGTAAAGGGTTAATTAAGGAATATACGAATTGGTATGAAAGGAGAGTAGCAGGAGCTTCGTCGTGGTCGTTCTCTCCCTAAGAAAATTGAGTAAGCTAGAGGGAGGCGCCGTTTCAAGCTGAGATAAGATCGCGATGGATCCGAGGGCCAATACGGCTATTAAGAAACCAGCAATTTCCGAATTAGAAGCAGTCACGGAATGCGGAACACGGCCGCATGAGGAGTTGAGTCCCCGCAGGTGCGGCCCCTTCGACCCACCCGGGGGTCACGGCAGGTAACGGACAATACGTCTTCATAGATTTCTGCTCACCAGGGGAACCTACCTTATCGATCCCCTTGATCTAACTTTATCGCGCATTTCGAATCTCACCTTAATCCTCGCTAATCGCGCGAATTAATTCTCGTGCCCCCGTAGTGGAAGACAAAGTTGCTTCGCCGAATCGTCGCAAACGAGTCCGTTCGAGAAACTCTATCCGGTGCACGTGGGATGCTTTCTATCTTCTCGTTCCTCTTTTCTCACCTTCTCACTTTCTCCCTACTGCGAAGTCATCGACTACCTGGTTGGAACTACGCGCGGTGGGAGCACGCAGGCGCGAAGTCCTGCCAGTGGTAATCCGATCAAAACATCTTATTAAACCGGTCCAAATGGCAAACCGTAGGAGGGAAATGTGGCTAGGAACGCCTAGGCGATGGATCTTGAAATATCACGGCGTTATTTCTAGCCCGCGTCCTTCTCGTCGAAGTGAATATAGATTTTTACGAGCGTGTATGCTTGCTTCAATATGCTTGATCCGCGATTGTCTTTTCATTTGCATCATTAAATGATTTACAGGATCGTGGATCTAATTGCTCAATCTCAGAATTTCGCTTATGCGAAAGTAATTAACGCTCGCCATGCCCCCGAAAAGTTTCACATCGTGTGACGCGCGGAAAATGTTCCTTGAAGCTTATCGAAAGGTTAGGTCGGAACTTTTCTAAACCCCCGACGAAAATCGCTGACACCCCGCGCGACGACGAAACTTCACGCTAACTGCGCCAGCCTACGGAGATAAGATAAGATGCCGAGACACTTTGGGACATTAATTACTCTCGCAAACGTGTACGCAACATTTGCAGATATTAATCTCGCGATTACCTTCACCGATCCCTCGTGGATATATTCGAAATCCAAATGTCGAGAGGTCAGGTAAAACCTTTTTCTGACACAAGCAACGATAAATTTCTAATTTTTCACCAGTTTTAATAAACTGCCTGTAACTAGAAAACTGCACCTTCCAACTGGAAAATGATATTAGACCCTCTCGGAATGCTTAAGCATTTCTAAATCGGTACTGATCGAATCATTGATGCTTCATAATTGGCTCGCGATAATTTATCCCCGACATTCTACAAATGCACCAGTAAATACTACCGCGAAGATGGCTGTGAGAAGCATTATACGATCCACCGAATATCCCACCCTCGTCTGGTTACGCTGGGGAGGTGGTAACGCGAGAAACCGTACACAAGAGAGGAGGGTGCGAAAGGAGGAAAATGGCGGCGTGGCGGAACGAGGGTACAAGAGGTAAGGCAAAGGGGTAAAGAGACAAGAAGCAAACGCGAATCTGGGACTCCTCGTCGCCCTCTTCGCGGCTGCTCGTAGTGGATGAGCAGGGTGGCCCAGCGAGGAGGTTGCTCGAGGAAGAGAGATGAGGTCGAACGCAGTGGAGACGGCCGAGTCGGGGTGGAAACGCGAGGAGGACTCGGAGGAGTGAGCGGTGGAGAGAGAAGGGTACGAGGAGTAGTGGAGGGGCGGTTTGAGCGCGGCCATATCCCGGAGATCCGTATTTTCCTCGGCTTTCGCGGAGGCTACTAATTAATTACTGTGATTAATCAGAAAAGTTCGTAATTAGAAAGTTTCTTCGTGGAAATTAAAATGGCGGGGAGTGACGGAGCGAGACGCGGCCGCCTCGTCCGAAACTCTCCCGTCTCACCCTCTCGGTCCCCTTCTCGGCACTCCCTTCAAAGCGCGCTGTGCTACGCCAACGTACATCAGCCCCGTTCTCACTGCCTCCACCCCACCTCGCGCCGCTCCGGTTTGCCTTCGGGGGATGGCGTGGCTCGCCAAGACCAACATCAGCTCGCGAGAGTTTCCGATAAACTCATTAATTAAGGTGGATCGCCTCACGGCGTTGCTGGTGGAGGAGGGGATGAGGAATGGGTCGAGGTACGGGGGGATTGCGGGTGCAAGGGGTGGAGAAATAGTCGAGGCTCGTGGAGACGCGGAAGGTCGCTGAAAGTGGCCGACCCACTGGATTTTCATAATCTCGAAAGAGGCCTTATCGCCTCCTTTCGTCTCGTGGCTCGTTCAAGCGCTTTTATTTATGTTTCTCTTTTGCCAAATGCGCAACGATACCCGGCCTCGTTCGCTTCGAGGGGAAACGGTTCAATTGGCTCTTGTAATCGGTGCTCGAAATTCTGCAAACGTCGCTCTAGCGCTTTCCGCAATCGCGCGCTTCTGTAATTGCAATTGTTGATTAAAGGTTCCTTTCTTACGGGTTCGTGTAGCCGATAGCACGTAGCGACAGAATTATTATAGTTTTCGTAATAATTTTACACGATGATAATGCAGTAGGCCATTTAAAGTCTCGAAAGTAATACGAAGCTCTTTAGAATTGCTTATTTATCTATAAACGATACTCATCGAGCGCCCATTTCGATTCGTAGAAGAAATTGTTGAAAATCGAAAGGAACCAAAGAAAGGAAGAAATTCATGCAGGACTGCTCCTGCCGCCCGTCGTGCATCGACATCCAGCTAGCGACCGCATGCTCTTTGTTCGTCTATTTGTTTACTCACGTGTGAAAGGATGTCGTGGTTAAACAGAAGCGTTCTCGTGACACGCGAGCCATCCTCATCTCCACTTCGGCCCGGTCCACGCCGGTCATTGGTTTCCCGCTTGCATGGAGAATTCGGCAGCGAAGCACAGCATGGTCACGCAATTTACAGCCCTTGGCTACAAGAATTGAGATTGCTTAGCGTACCGGACTCCCGAGGTGAAGGAAGGCAGTGACGGGATTAGAGGTAGCGCCACTCTCTGACAGAATACAAAGGCACTCGGAGAAGAAATACTAAACGACCAAAAAAAGAAGGAAAAAATGATTACGGAGAACAAACGAAGCGACAGACGAAACAGAGCCTTCGGGTTATAATGTGAAATCAGAAATCTGCATGTATCAAGTGGTCACTTTACAGGACAAAATAAAATTGTACGAGAGAAACTTTTACGTAAGAAACTAATCATCGCATTAGATCCTTAAACGTTTCCTGCATTTGCGTTACGCCCAGGAAACAAATCGTCTCTATACCCATTATAGTTCCTCTAGATTTTACGCCCGTCGGACCTCGTGACACCGCTCGTGTCTCTTTCTTTTCTACCCTGTCCAACTGGCTGCGCCCATCGAGCCAACGCGGGCCACGCGTACTCGACGAGTTTCAATGAGCCCATTGGAAGGCTCGACGGAAAGGTATGGGGGAGAGGAAGAGACTACGGCGCGATGAACGACGAAGGTACAAAATGCAAATGCTTGTCAACGCGCAACAGGCCGGTTGGTCGCTCGCGATAGCCCGTATCGTTCTGACCAGCCAAGTGGGTCCATTCTTTTCCTCCTAGCTGGTGTAACGTCGAAACACCCGCGTCCAGAATTTTGCACGATGCAGTTGCTCTACAGGAACGACCAACCTGCGAGTATTCGTGACAAATGGTCGACCCCAACTAGAGTTATTGGAGATAGGAGTGATAAGTTTCGTTCGACTAATTAGAGAAGTACCGTTTAATTTTCGACTTTTTCAAATTCGATAATTTAAAAAACCGTTAAATTTAATTACAATTGCCGATTCGGTTTGTTTGTGGAACGGCGAAGAATCTTTTGACAAATTCTTTGAGCGACCATTCTTCACTCGACGTTACATCGTTCACGAATAGTAGCTTGTGGTCGATTCACGCGATTAACATCCTCGCGCAACGAGAAGACAATCATTTCCACACCCCTCGCCGCAGAACCATTTTTTAACTTGATCTCTCGACGGACGAGGGGCTATCCACGAAATCACGTAGCACCCCAAAAGAGTCACGCGGAAGGGTGGTGAATCCTAGACGCACCCTTCAATCGACAGCTACCCTCGTGACCGCAGATTGAAATTCTTAGGCTCTCGTTGACGACTGCGCCCTTGAGGGTCCGTCCTGGCGGATTCGACCCTATTCGAGATTCCGATATTTTGGTTAGTGACTTTCGCGTGCTCCTCTCGCGCGTTTAATCGCAGTTGATATTAAAATTGCAAATATTTCTCGAATTATTATTGTCAATGTGAAAATTGCACGCCAGTATCAAATTTTTACATTTACTCCATTCAAGTTTCATTTATCCGCCTGGCATTTCGATTAATATGTTTCTTCGGTAAAACTTTCTGACGCGCGGCCACAAGTTCTCTTCAAATCCGGGCGCGTTTCACTCTTTCTTCGCAGAATGAGTATTCTCCAAGGGAATTGCGAGAATGGAAAGGTATGCTGAGGATGCGCATGACACGCTGGATGATCTCACGTGGCTTCACAAAATCTTTTCGAGACGTGCGCTCCATTCTTTCCTTCTTCCTCGGGCATCCCTCGGCATTGTTACTTTTGTCCATGGTACACGAGCGTTGAGCGAATGATTTGCGAGGTAGCGGGCGCGTTTTAATTTTGGAATATTGGTAGCATTAAGCTCATGACCAAGGCTGATAGTAGTGCCCCGATACGCGCACGCCTCATGTACGGGGTGTGCAAAAGGCACATCCAACCAATGACACACTCTTATAATCGTAATGCAAAATTCTCCTAATAGTGATTTCTAATTACTTAAATCCACAGATAAATATTTCACTAAGAGGTAAATGTCTGCGTTAATTGTGCTTTGTTTGCATCATGGCATCAAAAAGAAATTCATTGCACTAATAATTCATTGAATTAATATTAATTCAAACTAACGTTGCACCGAACTATTGCCTTTTTTCTCGCTTTTTATTAATTTCCTAATATCCGTCTAGCTATCTAGAATAGTCACCGATACCTCACTTTCAGACACCCGTTGTACAGATTATAGTAGGTCGTAGTTCGAGAACGTATCTACCCCTCGTGCGACGAGATTTCATTCGGAGCTCGCCCTGAGATCTTTTAATTTGAGGCCAAATTCCTCTCGAGGACGAAATGCGGGGAGCCACCGAAGTGGTCGTATTGCAAAGAGGGTGGTGTGCGTCTGGTGGTTGTTTGCTACCCTTCGTTCTCTCCCCCACTCTTTGCCATCGAATTCTAAAACACCCCTGTTTACGGGGGTGAGTGACTCTCCGTCGAAACTCGTCGCCTGTGATCTGGACCATCCCTCGTCCCTTCGTCCCAACAGAATGGAGTCGCATAAATTTTAATAGCGAGGCTCCGTCATCGGTTGAGCAACAGATCGCGTCGACAATAAAAATAATAAGTACGTTAACGCATAAGAACATAAGGACTTTAACGCAGTTTCTGAGACGTTAACGATCTTTAAAATTCCAAGCTAAAATACGCGGAAAGTCAAATTACCGACACTCAACGATAATCCTGTCGGAAGACAATCTTTCGCGACGTTTCATTAGCACAACTTGTGTAACAGCCAACACTTTGTGCACACAGTAGGGTACAGTAGCGCACTTGCTTCCACGCAAACGCACGTGCGCGCGCAAATAGAGAGAGCGCGAGAAATATGGAACAAATAAATAAACATAATCCCGAATATCATACGATTCACTCCGTATTCCTACGATCTTCTCTCGCGAGCGTAATATACGAACTGAAAACGCGTTCCTAACGACGCGCACACCGTGGAGAAGACAAAATGAGGAGAATAAAGCGGTTACTTAATAAACTATACTTTTGCGCACACGTCTTCGCGCTCAATAATTATGCGCAATCTGCAACTCTTGTAATACAAATTCTCTACCGAGATCTCCTCCCCCTTCGAAGCCCCACACGCTTTCAACGGTTCCACCCGCGGATTACCAGTCGACTGGTCGAACGTGTCGCGGCTACTAGAGACGCGAAAATTGTCCTCATCCTTGGCAACGTAGTCGTCGTCCTCGTCGTCGCGGCCAACGATTCGTAAATCTTGGGACGGTGCGCGGCACTCGAAAGATTATTTCCGCCGTCACGGGACGGTAGCCTGCACCCCGATGCGGTAGTCCTACCGGTAGTCTCAGTCCGACTGGGAGAATATTAATTTACAATCAACGTCTTTCGTTGCCTCACTTACTGACGTATTTATCGGCCCTTAATGGCGAGGTGAGCCCCGGCCGCGCGAGCATACGCAAAATTATAAATACTCGAACTTACTGCCCTGCCCACCCCACGGGTCCCACGTACCGCCTGCGCCCTTACGTGCACGACTTATAAATACGGAAATTATAAGTACCCCCGGTGCAAAACTTTATCTTAAGTAAGAGACAGTATTCTTAAATAAGTATCGATAAACGTCGCGATAAAATAGAAAGTAAAATCCTTTCGACCGCATTCCTGGGCGCCTGGTGCGAGTCGGTGATAAAAGAAAAATATGAGAGGACCGGCCTCTCATAGGTGGCCCCGTGGCCTCACACTTTGCACGAGCGGTGGAGATGTAGGAGGTAGAGGAGGAGAGGGAGGATGACGAGGGTGAGGTGAAGAAGCCACGAGGAGGGGGTTGAAGATCGCCTACGAGAGGAGAGTTCGCACACTCTTGCGCAGGTGCGTTACGACGCGTAATATATTGCGAGAGGCCCGACTACCTTTAAGTATAATGAAGTAATGCATACTTTAAGCGGTGCTTCCCTCTTCCTCTTTCCTCCGTTCACTCTCCTTTCCCATCTCGTGCCCCCCGCTTACTCTCGTCCCATCTCTTTCTCTGCGATCCGTCTGCCACCCTTAAGAACGCTTTCCAAATCTTAGAAGAGAATCAAACCTATTCGCTTTCGATTCTAAGATTCCAATTGTGCCTGTTGTTATTTAATACGAGTGTTTTTCGAGTAATAAACGGGGTGAAATTTATTGAGCAATATCTGGGAATAATTCACGCCCAACGTACTCACCACGGTAGCCTCCTCCCGTTTACAAGAGGGTTATAAGGCGTAAAAAGAGAAAAAGGTATTTGGAGGAGAAAAGGGGGGAGGTGAGCGAGGAGGAAAAATAAGAAGTGGCGACCAAGGGAAGGGAACGAGTCCTCTTAATTACTTTCCTGGTTAAACGACCCGACTGGTCACGCCCCCTTCGCGAGATATTCCGAAGTCGAACGAGTCGGCTGGCGATTTACTTAAAACATTTCGCAAGTTGCTGGAACTTTAAAAGTTCGACCTGCGGTTAGCCGAAAGTTCGACGAAATCTCCACGCGCTTTCGTGGCCGTCCACGATCGATTCTATCAGATTCGATTTGTTCTTGTCCGACTGCCATCTAAAACATTTTTTTCTCATTCGTTCAATTTCAAGATGTATCGCACAAAATAATTCCTCGTTGTAATATATACTAAATAAAGAAAATCAAATCATTCTTATTTCGATTCAATCTCATTCAATGACACTTTGCGCCGTCTACTTAATTAGAACAACAACGATCATGGTTATTGTTATTATCAACTCGATCTATTCATAGAAGGTGGCGTCTAACGCCATGCAAGAAGGCAGAAGAGGAGGTCACCGTCGATGGGCTTTAATTTTCTCCCCGCTCTCTCAAGCGCGCGCGCACGAACGCACGCAAACCGGAATGCATAAGTAAGAAGCTTATGGCCAGGCTCGCCCACGCGCCGCCCACCGAATACTCACGGCAGAGAGAAGTCAAACATCGTTCCGGTGTTACCCGGTGTTAAACTACGGCGTTAAGTGGCGCGTCAATTGGTAGTAAGGCGCACTACCGGTACACCTTCGTGAACGAACGAGGGTACGTAGGTACAGTGATGCGCGGCTCATGCCCATATGAGCGTACACGCGTAATTTCGATAAGCACACTTTACTCTCTCTCTTTCGATAGTTCTCATTCAGCGAGATTTCTCTATCGGAGAAACAAACATTCGGTAAGATGCCTTTATCGAGCGCCTAATATATTTTCGACAGGTGGAAAACATTATGTCTGCTTTCTGTAAGATTTAACGTCACGCGTGTCATATCGATGGAATAAAATCAAGCCACGCGATAACACTTCGTAGAGTCATTATGATGTAATTGTGAAAATTCAGAGAAGCACGAGGGGTGAATCACGGTGTTGGACCATCATAGGTACCACGTGGAACGAATCGAATCAGGAGCGGTTCCACACGCGGGACGCTTTATCTCCCGCCCGTTTAACAATCTATTTGGTGGGTAGCCCAAGCAATATCGTAAATCCTAATGGAAATGCAAAGATTAATTAAGAATCCCATTCGAGCCCTGTCGCCACGTGGGCGACCGTACGCGCTTCGAGGAGTCGTCGTCCCCTGGGAAGATCGTCGCATCGACACTCCCCCTTTCTCTTCTTTCCCAACAAAACTCTCTCCCCCTCTCTCTTCTCTTGTTTTCTCTTCAGCACCCTCACTACTCTCCTTTTTTACTCAGCCGCTCTCCGATTCACTTCTTCATTTTTTCCCTCCTATCTGTTTCTTCGCCTCGTTCCGCCCATATTTTTCAAACGTCGCAAAAGCGGCAAAATTCAAATTCTCGCCCTGCATCGTTCGCAGGAAGGATGATTTTTCCCAAGTGCCGCGTTAACCTTGGGAAATCTCTACGCAGGAAGGAGCAAGACGGTATAGTGACCCGTGAAGATATCGCGATTCGCCACGTAACGAACGCCGACAAGAGGAAACGTGACGCGCACGGTTGCGAGCTCACTCGTGTGCGTGAAAGTCCCGCGACACGCACTCGACGTCGAAGGAGAGCGGAGTGGTTGGAGTGGAGGGACGATCGTGGAAGTGGGCGGAGAGAGGGAAGGAAGAGGGAAAGAGAACGGAGGGGAACATGGCGAGTGGAGGGTAGCGAGGCTGAGGGTGAAGCGGCGGCGAGTCGCGCACAATGCGTGTCTCCTGGGAGACGCTTATCTGAAATTACAATGTTACATCCCCTACCGAGGCCTGGACCAGCTGCTGGAAATCCGTGGCATCGCCACCTACGCGTCCCCGTCTCGCTCTCTCGCCTCTGCACGCGTGCTTTCTTCCCTCCCTCCTTTCTCTTCTTCCTCGCGACCCCTCGCTCGTTCTTCTTTACAATTTTTCTACCGTTTTGCCTCTGCTTCTCTTACGAGCCGGTTTACGAATGACGGAAACGTTTAGAGCAGGAGGAGTAAGGGGCTGCGCCCAAACCGATAATCTACAAGGATACAAAGTTGCTATACGAATTTCCTCGTCGATTGGAAGATCGAATAATCGTCGACAAATGGAAGGCACTTTGGAGGACGTAATCGAGGATTCGTTTAAAAGTCATCGCGATCGATGTCTCTTATAAACGAGCATCCGTTCGATCCGTGTATAAATTTGTTAAACTTTTCTCTTCTCTTTTTCACGGTACGCGTTCCGCATTGAAATTCCACCCTGAATGGCGACATCAACGGCGCGCGATCGTCGTGCGTCGTCGTCGCGAATTCTCTTTGTAAATTTTTTTCGCATAATTTGTTAGCAGCAAGATAGAGAGGGGGTGTCCTCGACGACGACGAGACACACGATGGAAGGGACGAATGTACAGTTCTACCCCTGTGCCTTCTTCTACGCCGACAACATAGTCGCTCGGCAAGGAGGAGGAGGAAGAGGAAAGCGGAAGGTGGAGGGAGAGTGCAGGGGTAAAAAAGAAAAAAAATGTGTAAAACCGGACGGCAACCCAACGACACCACCGCCTTTCAAACGTACCGCATAACTGCACCGTCCTGCCCTCCACTATATTTTTCTTTTCCTCTCTCCTCGTACTTCCCACCCTCCATACTTTCTTTCTCCTTCCACTTCTCTCCTCTTCCCTCGTCCTTCCCTCCCTACGTATTCTTTAACACTTTCTCATCCTACCCTCCTTCCCTCGGCAGCTCGTTCCCTCGCTAAATGCCTCCTTTAAGACGGCTCACTCATTAAGCGTTTGACTCGCGTCGAATTGAAAACGTAGACGACGAGAAGGACGACGACGACGACGACGACAAGGATGACGACTTTTCTTTCCACCTAAATACGTCGGTGCGCGCGTCACCTACGACTCCTCCGCCATTTCGCTTGGACGAAGGAGGGTGAAGCTTACCGAAAGGGGTAAAGAGAGACAAAAGAGAGAAATGTTCCGCGCGGAGCTCCTTAAGCGCGCAGAAGACGCGGAATATTTCCTCGTATTAACGACATCTTCGCGTTTTGCCAAGTAAGGGCGGGACGAGGAAAATTTCGCTACTTCCGTGAAAACGAGTCACGCTCGTTCCGCTTCTCTTTTCCTTCATCCACCTCGTCTTACCCTCATCGTGACCATCAAATTTTTCGCTCCCCTTTCCACCGACGGAGTGCGTTCTTTTAACAGCGCGTCGTCTTATTACCGTCATAATGAACCCGGAAACGCACGCCCGTGTCAAGGGGATTCACGCAATTATTCACACGCGATACATTGCACGAATTTCTCGGGCCCTGTTATTTTTCCGCACGCTCGCGAATTTCTCTCCTCTCTTTCTTTCTTTCTCTCTCTCTCTCTCTTTTCCTTTTTTGCCCTACCCTCGCTCTCTTTGTCGCACCGACTGGCTACAGCTGTCACGTCTTAATTTGCACCTAACCCTTCTCTCGAATACCTATTGATCTGTGCGTGAAATCGAGTTCGAATATTATGCAAAATTTTTTTTTTGCGGACTAACCAGAAGTATTTGACGGTACTAATCTTTTTGATTTTGCGAAAAGATGCATAAAGCTACTTTCGTTTATAAGCAATACCAATTTCTAATTATTGGATATGGCAAAGGGGCGAGTGGGTGAATGCGAGCAACGTCGGTCGAGGTCAGATGCACGAGGAGAAAAGGGAGACGAGATATGCGAAGGGTGAGCGTGCGTGATCAGGATTCATCCTTGGACCCTCTTGCATGTCTTGTCGCAGTTTGCCTTCCGTTCCTCTTTCGCACCTCGGCCACCGGTAGCACTCGATGAACGGCCACCTTCTTCTCTCCTCGAATACTCTCCTTCCTCTTGCTTCTACTCGTCCTGCTCGTCCTTTCGGTGCTGTCTCCTTAATTCTTGCTTCGCCTCTTCTCAGTCCACGCTTGTCGTACACTCGT
The DNA here is from genome assembly GCA_944319695.1 of Tiphia femorata. Taxonomy (NCBI): domain Eukaryota; kingdom Metazoa; phylum Arthropoda; class Insecta; order Hymenoptera; family Tiphiidae; genus Tiphia; species Tiphia femorata. The sequence continues at coordinate 11,526,169 of OX090896.1, read as the reverse complement.
CCATTCTCATTTTTATCGCTTTCCTTTCCACCCAGTTACATCGTTTTCGTTCACGCGTCTAGATGCTCTGGATGATCGATTTATACAACGATACGATCCGTCACCGTGTACCTACACATTTGAATTCTTCCGCATGTTTATATTCTACTATTATCAGACTACTCTATCCGTTTCTTGTATCACGTAACCAGAAGCACCGTCCATTTTAGTCTTCCTTTCCTCTCGATCCTTCTGCGCGCGAAGGACCCCCTTCCTAATTTTCACCGAGTCAACCCTCCGCGCCCGAAATAAACGGTGGTCGGTTTGCGCGAACGTAGCGCAAACCACGCAAATTTTAACCACCTCACCCTCTCGCACGTTTCACGCGACGCGACACGGTACTTCGTGCCTTCTCGCGCACGCGCGTCACGGTCGCGTCGAGTGAAAAGACCGCGCGGAAGAATCGCGAGCGTTATTATTATCATGCCTTCTCTTTTAATGGGAAACTTCGCGGACGCTCGGCGACGTAGGGTCGCCGAAGGGCGAAAGGGGTAAACGATGCTCCCGGGGAAAGAAAAACGGGCGCGAGGAGGGAGGGGCGGTTGGAGGGATGAGCTTAGCGAGAAAAGAGTAAAGGATGAGAGCGCAGGGTAGGAGAGAGGAGAATCGAGGAGGAGAGAAAGGTTGCGAGGAGATGGCTGGGGCAGAGATACTCAGCGAGAAAAGGCGAGAGAGAGAGAGAGAGAATGAGACGGGGTACGCGTTCGAGGATGGAGAAGAGAGATGCGAGGTGGAGAGGAGAGAAGAGAAGAAAAAGAAGGAGAGATAGAGAAAGCGAGGGCTCTCTCGCGATTAATGAGCGGTGTTTGTTGTTAATTGCTACCGCCATTAGGTTGGCATCTCCTCCTCGCGACTCCGCATCCACCACCACCACCACCCTCTTCCGTCCACCCTCTCCTCCTTCGCGCTCTTCTTTCTCACCCTTCGTTGTCCTTCGTCCCTCCCTCTCCGTACCGCATCTTCGCTCTCACTTCTGCTCGCACTTCCTCCCCGATTCTCTCGACCCTCCGCGCCTGCCTCCTTTCGCCTTTCCTGCCAACAGTTCCCGCACCCCTCCGCGCCCATCCTCTCGTTCCTATACCGAACCATTCCTCCACGAACCCCCTCCTCTGCTCTTCCACCTCCGACCCTCCAACGTGGGCTCTTCGAAAGCAGAGCGCGCATGTTAATGATCGCGCGCCACGGCCTTTATCTTTTCCACCTCATTTGCGCGCCACGAGTGGGCCGCGGGGTTTGCTGCCGCTACTGCAACGCGACGACGACGCTACCCGTCGGTTTTAAGAGCGGGAGAGGGGCTGAAGGAGGAGGAATGGAGGAGGAGAGGATGGCGGTGGAGAAAGAGCCCGCAGAGGGAAGAGACAAGGGGGTGGTACGCTCGCGGTGCTCGCTGAAATATCAGCGCGAGCGCGTTACGAAGGAAGACTCTCTCTGCTTCTCTCTCCTTCTCTCTTTCTTTCTCTTGACGAGGGAGAGAGAGAGGGAGGAAAGAGAAAAACTACGATATAAGTGCGGACACGGACGAGAGAACGAGATAGAGAATTGAGAATCCAACTGGGGATGAGATCCGCTCCCCATTTTCCTCTCTTACCCTCCCCTCCTGGCTCTTTCCTTCGACTTCTCCCAAGTCTCTTTTTTTTTCTTCTTTTAACGCGACCGCGCGTATCACCTGCGCTGCGTTGAAAAGTAAGAGTCGAAGTAAGCGGTGAATCGTGTAAGTTGTGTGCGTAAGCGCGCACGCGTGCGAGCACGTCTCGTTTACCGTGCCCGTGAGCCGGTGTCACCCAGGCTCCTCTTCGCGAAGATTTCCTCGTACCCTTCCACGTTTCGAGGCTACCCACGGAACCACGGAGTAAGCAAGGCATAAGGAGAGCGACGATTTGCGAAATGAAATCAAATCCAAAGAGAACGGTGTGAACGAAGCCTCTGACTTTTCACTTGGGCAATTTACTCGCTTGTTTTAGTAAGTAATGGTATCGCTGAAACGTGCTACGAGGTACTCTCGCGAAGTTGCAAAAGTGGTGAAGTGTGAATATTGGAAGAATTTTCAAGCTAAGGTTTACGGCATCGATCTATCGTGTATGAGTTTTTGCAATTTTAGCGATTGCTCCGCTCCGTAGTGAAGTGTAATCGATCCTTCTATTCTTACAAAACATCGCGTTCTGAAAACTGTACATCATAATGTTTCAAGTAGTCTCAAGGTGACATGGCGCCGTGAGGGAGGCTACGCGAAAATTGATAACAGCCAATTAATAAAGAAAGATTCACGTATCTGGACCCATCCTTAATCCCTTCAAACGATACCTCACTCCCTTTCTCCGTTCCTCTTTCTCTCTCACCACGGTGCTCATTAAATTTTTCATAACGATACGAGCGTGGACGTTCCTTGCGAAGACGGGCTTTTTCTTAGAAACTGTTGCGAGTTATCGCCCTCGCGGGACCCTTCGCGCTTCGGTGCCACGAGGAGGGCGCCCTTCTTCGCCAGCTTGTCCTCCTTCTCCTGGTCCACCTTCTCTCCTACGGGTGGGATATAAAGGACGAAGTTTGAGCGTATATTATCCAGCTGGCCGCCCCCTCGTCGAATTATTAAAAGCTAAACTGGCTTTGATTTATAAGAGGGCAGCGCCACCGAAATGTTCCGGCAAGAGTGCGGAAGGGCGGCGACGTAGGGGGGCAAGAAGAGTGCGGTGGGAATCGGAAGGAGACGAAAAGGAAGGACAGACGAGGGAAGGGATAAGAAGAAGCACGAGAGGGGAGAAACGAGCACCGAGGCAGCACTGAGATTAATTTTATTACTTCCGCGCAAGTAATTATCGCATTACTTCAACGAGAAGGAAATTGCCGGCGAGGTGTTGCCGTCGACGTTGCTGCTAATAACGGTGCACAAACGTCGTTGCTGTGCTCGCTCGTGCTACTCCCTTCGTACCACCCCTGCCCCATCTTCTCAGTCGGGCGCGCGTGATCCCTTGGATATCGTTAAGTCTTGAGAGATTCAACGTAGCGGAGCAGTGGGGCAAACGCGGAGAGGACTAGGATCTGCTTCATTATTCTTAGGTATTTCGAATTATTTTAATTGTTTTTAGTTCGAGAAGATCGTAACGTCCTCTGTTACGTGTCAATAGGAATGTTTCTCGAATCGAATCGACACTTATAAGAAATATATTGAATAATATTTTCCACGCATAAAACACTACTTTCATCGTCGACTCGCTGTCGTAATCAATCGTTCAACTTTTTGCTTCTGTCGTCTGTCTCCGGCCATCTCCGTGCATAATTTTTACCCTGTTCTCCTGAAGTTTATTTTATCATTTTCATATATCGCTCGAAACGTCATCGATGCGCCCGCAGCGTGTGACTCTCGCAAAAATGCGGTTCAGGAAAAATCGCGAGGATCACTGGGTAGGTAGCGGCCGTGGGTCCTGGCCATCGGGTAAGTATCAGTAAATAATCGCGTCGGACGTTACATTACCGGGCGGAATTTATGATTCGGGCCCGTCCGGTCACGTTTGCCGGAGGGCTCCTCCTCGTAGCCGAAGACGGTCGGAAAGAGCAAAAAGAGAAGGAACCAACAGGAGGAGGAGAGGGAGGTGGTTGAGAAGGGAGAGAGACTCGAGAGTTTTAACCAAAGAGTAAATGTTGGAAGAACGAAGAGAGAGAAAGAAAAAAGGAGGAGAAGAGAGAGGAAGAGAGAGACGAGAAGAGGATGAGGCAAGGAAGAAAAGGAGGAAAGAAGGAAAGCGAGAGAAGGTGAACTGTGAATAAGACTAAGAAGGTGAAGGATAATGAAAAAAACCAGGGAAGGAGAGAAATCTCGTGCACGGACGCCCTTAAACGCATCGCGAACCAATTTGCCACGGTGCGTTCGCGAGGTGATAAATTTCGTTGGAATCCGTTCTTCGGGTAGTACCGAAAGTGTCGCGACACTTCCTCCAAGGAAATTATCAAGTTCCGTAAAGAAAACAAAAAAAATACAATCGCATAACAATGCTCAATTCTGAAATTGGCTCGTAACGGTGTCGCGTCAGAATGGCGAACGCCTCTCTAAATGCCACATTAATTTCAAGCACAATCGCACCTGCTTCTCGCGAACTGGCCCAAACGATCGACGTGTATGCGGCAAGAATGGAACGTGAAAAAAATCCCACTGCGAGGCTTCGACGGAAAAAGGATGAAAAGGAATGGAGACATACATAAAAAAAGAATCCGGCCGATAACGAGGTGATAACGCGCTAATAAAACGTACTTGCGGGTTGCGCCATTTTATGGCTTCGTGACGAGCGCGAGGGAGAAGCATGAGGAAAGGAACTGTCCCGTGAAGGAGGGCGTGCGTACGCCTTGAAGTGAAAAGGAAATAGAAGGCTGCTGTGAGTAGGAGAAAGGCCGAGAAAGGGATCCAGTATTCGCCGCAGCGGTGTTCGAGGGATTAATTTAATACCTGAGTAAAATCAATCAGCGAGAATTGATGCTGCCCTTGGCTTGTGGGTGCCCAGAGAACGAGCCGCAGCAGCGCGTACGACTTCGTGGAGTACGCGCCGTAAGGGTGACGTAGACGTGGCGCGTACGGCAACGCGAAAGACGAAGGGGGTGGGAGAGGAAAAGAGGTGGAGAAGGGCCAAGGGTGGCCCACGAGAAAAGGTGGAGAGGGGATGTATTTGCTTTGCGACGTGGCGGGGCCCCCGTAATCAGTGTAAATCAGGGGACGCGTAAATCACACCCTGTGTGGTAACAGTCTCTCTAACGGGTGGTGTAACCCGTGCGCTCCAGGAATAAAAGGATGGGTAGTAGACGGTGTCGTATCCTGCTCACTGTACCCACGGTGTGGTAGAAGGATTAGAGACAGAGCCCGTTCGCAGGTTCGCACCGTCAACGGAATGAGATTCTACGATTGAAATCTCAGCGAGGGATTCTCTACTCGTTACAAATTTCTTATGGGGTTACTCGATTTAGAGAGTGGAAGAGGATTTCGCACATTCTGCGTGGATCACTTGATAGACACTAGGATTACTTTCCAAGTTCTTTTTACGATTTCTGAAGATTACGTCAATCCCAGGTGCGAAATAGGTATCTAAAGCATCGATTATTCGAACGAGCAAAACTTGGCCATTTTCAAGTTAAACGATCAAAGTCTGCAGGATAATTTATTATACACAGCTTACCTTCTTGAGAAATTATCAGCTGTGCTATAATTTTGCGAGGAAAGTTTACCTATTTCGGGATGTGGCAATAGTAACAATTCTACTTATCTTACGTAAGATAAATAATATCGATCCGTCGATGAGAAATTGTCAGGAATACTTAAGAGAACCAGTTGTAAATGCAATTTATCTCGTGCTTATTCCAGTACTTGAGCTTTAAATAGGTTAAAGTGTACTTGCACGATTATCGACACACCCCGTATAACGCACACTTTTTCGGTACACAGAGACGCGAGTCTAGCGGGTGCCCCGTGTGTGGTCGTCGGTACCGCCCCCGATCGGTGCCCGGCCCTCACCTGCGCACGAAACGAAGAGAAGAAGGTAGAAGGGCGAAGCGAGCGAAAGAAGGAAAGGAAAGAGACGCGTAACGGGAGAGCGAGAAGAGACAGGCGGCGTACGGTGCACCACCTGTTAATCATAAATGATTAAATTATTAATATTCCGATAATTATACCGTCTCCGGTGGGGCGTCGCTTTCCCGTGCGGGGCTTCAAGGGCCGCAAGCTCGTCTTCGTAATTCATCTTGTGAATTATGGTGCCGCGAGCGTACACGAACACAGGCGCACCTCGATTCGATTACTCGAGCTCAAACTCTTGTTCGTGTTCAGATTCGCGCGGAGCCGTCATCGACCGGTGAAAATTGTGAGAAACGTACAAAGGTGAACAATTTTCGGGCATGTTAAAACGGCTCGCGTGGACCACCGATGGAAAAAGGGACGAGGAAAGTTGACGAGCGAGCACGATGAGAAAAAGCTAAAGGAAGAGCTAGGGTATCCGAAATGGAGGACATCGAAACGGCGGGATCCGAGTGGAGGCGAGTGAAGACCTCAGCCTGAGGATGACCTCCGACCTCGTCGGATCCCGGGCGCGCATAATGCTTCATTGTAATTACAATAAAGGTTATCTCGCCGGGATTTCGAGACTCCGGCCGTTCAGTCATTCGCGTTATTGAGATGGTAAGCGAGACCGTGGTGGAAGGGAGAGACCCGGACGGAGAGAGAAGAGTCGAGCGGACGAGCGACGAGCGAGAAGAAGAGAGAATCACGTGGTGAGGCGGGTGTACCAGGAGGGAATGAGATGAGCGGAATAAGAAAAATAGAGGGTAAGAAAACTGAAGTGAGAAAGTGAGCGAGCGTGGTGGACTGGACGGAACGGGCGAGACGAGGAGAAAGGAGAAGAAGGGTTCGAAGGAAAGGTGAGTAAGAAAGCGGCATCGCAAAAGAAGACGGCGAACGCGAGAGGAAAGTTAGAGACCGAGAGAGAAAGAAATGAAAGGAGAGAAATGCATAATCAAGTTGGAGAAGGACCGACTCACCGGGCTCTCGCTGGATATATATCTCTCTTACACGCAGACACGAGGACCAGAAATCATGTGGGCGATAAGGTATCGAGAATATTGTGTATCTCGCTGCTGGCCTGGAACCTGAAGAAGATAGATGGACACATTGATACCTCGAAGCTTCGCGAACAGGGGAGGGAGGGGAAAGAGGAGAAAGAGGAGGAAAGAATGGGGAGAGTGATCTTCTGCGGTTGGGCCATGGCCGAAGGAGGGAGGGGAAACTACGAACTGGGATCAGAAAGCTGGACTATATATGGTACAGGATTCGAATTTCATCGAGTTGGGATCAATTTCGCATTTGGTACGTCCAATAATTGCATTCTAACGCCCCACGAATGTACTTGACAATTGTTTTACAGAGACAAAAATAATCGGCTACCTATGCGCAAGCGATGGAACCACAGATGCACAAGTTTCTCTCCCCTGTTTATTGAATCGTTTAGAGTATCGATGAAAAGAGAATGTACGAGATTACCGGCATCGGTGAATCATTTCTTTCGCCCCTCAATTACGCGTCGACGCCGTCATGAAGAAGAAAAAAGAGAGACGGAGAAAATTGATAGACGCCCCGCCTCGCATAATGCATTACCGATTATATCAACCACCGCGACGAGAAATTGACCGTGAGAGAGCAGATTTAAGACGTGAAGCTGCGTCCCGCGCGACGCGTAACGAGACGAGCGCGCAACGGTGAACATTGGTGGACGATGAGAAAAGAACGGCCTAACAGGAGCCGCGAAATGAGGAGGCAAGAAGGAGAGGATGGGACGAGGGGTGGAAAAAAAGTTGACCGGATGCAAAACCAACAGGGCCAGGGTGTCGGGAATCGGCGCGTACGCCAACTGCGGAGAATTTACACGCCAGTCAATTTTATCGTCGGGGTCGAGGACGGAGGAGTCGACGAACGACGCGAAAGGAGAAAGAAAGAAAGAACGGAAGACCGAATGGGAAGAAGACGAGAGAGAAGGAGGAAAAGGTTCCGTAAGGGAGCGAGACTGACAGAAGAAGAAATGAGACGATCGAGAAAGGGAGAGAAAATGAGAGGAAGAGGAGAAGCGGTGGCTAAAGTGGAGAAAGAGTCAAAGACAAAAAGAAGTCAGTGGAGAGATGAGTAGAACTATAGATGGAAAGGTGCGCGGAGAAAGGAGGCGAGAGGCGCGAGGTAAAAATTTACATCCGAAAATTCTCGACCGGAGTCCGTCGCCCCTTGGACGCGAGTGTTGGTCGCGAGAGGGGCTGTGCCACGGAATGGCGTGACACTCAAAGAAGCCGCGCGCCACCAAAATTATTCGGGACAATCATCATTATGTCCTGACACCGGAGTAATCTTCTACTCAATATTGTCAGACCAGCGCGATGGCCGGCCAACGGTGGACGCATCGCCGCGATGTACACGTAAAGCTACAGCCCCCCTACCTCCTTACCCTCCTCGATTTCTCGTTCCCGCGTCGAATTACGAGCTACCGAAGTACGCGTTTCACCGAACTCGCGAATTGATTTACTCATGGCCCGTGATCGCGTCGCAATAACAGTCTTTGTTTTTTAAAAGGGAAGAAGATACCCTGTAAATGCACAGAACGATTCGCATCTAAAAAACGTTCGTTCAATCGTTGAATATTTCTTGTAATATATACAAGGAAGTATACGGTGCTCCGAATGTATCAGCGAAAAGATCAATGGAACTTATTGAGCATTCACTTTCGTCGTCTACTCCGCCAGGTTACTCCCTTCTATATTTTTCTTCGTTCCTCAAATTAAGGGACATTAATTTATCCTAGCTGTAGAAAAGAGTGGAAGCGAATCTTTCATGGAGTGTTTAACAATATTCTTTACATAATAATTCTTTCTTCCAGTTTTAAAAATTCGTGGAAGGGAAACTCAACTTAAGGAGGATATCTAAGGATGCGAGGAAAGGAGAGCGCATAACGCACGCGTGTCTCAGTCGTAGCAGCAGAACGACTCACGTGCGTGCCTCAAGTGTCACGGACTCACGGTGGCGCATTGGCGCGATATTATCGAGAAGGAGTGGCCCCTGCTCGCGTACGTAGGTATCGCGTTTCATGCTCGCCCATCTTTATGCATGTGCGCGCGCGCGCTCTCACTCGCAGGCATACGCGGGAGCCACGCGTGAAGGTCTGTGGTAGGCGACATGTTCGCCAGACATGACTTATTGCCTACAAGCGCCACTGTAAATCTCGTTTGTAATACTCCTGTCTGCTGTAGCAGCCAGCTACCATCCAGTTGCAGCCTCTATTGCTGCGTCGGGTTGCTGCCGGTGGTGGTGGTGATGCCGCCGTTGCTACTGCCCTTGGTAGCATCGCTTTTCCCAGGAGGTAGAAGCAACGAAGAAGAGTTGCTTCTTCCGTTGCCTTCGTTGCTGTCTCTGCTACTCGAGGACCACGATCACCGCACACAGCGTTGCTACTACTTCATTCTCTAGGTATTCTTGTACCATTTTCTCTTACTCCTCACTTCTCTCGACTTCACCTCGCTTCTTTGCCTTTCACCTCCTTTACATTTACCTCCACGCCTCATACAGTTCTCGTTACCCTTCTCATCTTCTTCTTCGCCAGCCCTTTCTCATCTTCCTCTAGCGTCATTCGCTTTCACTTCGTTTCACTCACCTCCTCGTCATTCACCAGCATAGTTGCAATTCTCTTTTCTCCTTCCCCCCTTCATCTTCGCCCTCCTCGTGCCCCACCAACATGGTTGCAATGCGTTTCAGGGGCGCACACCATAGCACGACCATCTTTTCACCGACGCGAGAGGGTTGCAGCGCACAAGGAGCGCATCCGTAATGGACACGAAATTAACCTGGATAGAATGTCTCGCTCACTTATTCCTGTCCCCGGGGGCCGACGTCGAGAGATTCCACGGAGGTCGAGGAGAGGGCGCCGAGAAGAGACGCGAGATTTCTCACCGTGGAACTTCCTGGGTTGAAAAGTTAAACCTTCGAGAGTTGTCGTTTATGGGTGACAAAATGTTAAATCCCTCGAATTGGAATTTTATCGATTGATCAGAAGTACTGACTCAATTTGATGAAATTAGTATTCCGTTTTAGAAATGAACATGAAAAATATAAAGGAGAATGTATACTTTTTGCACGATGCATCGATAATTTTTCGCGACTAACGATGAAACAAATCGCTCGCCAGACTGCCCCTTCGAATTTTTGAAAGGTAAAAACACAAGGGCACGACACGCTTCGCCTTGCGTCCGGATGGCATCCCTCCTTTGGATGCTCTTCCGCTCACGACAAAACCCGCGTTTAAGCAAAACAAATGCGAAGAAGAATAAGAGGCAGAGAAACAGAAAAAGATCGAGATGCAACGATGACGAAGAAACACGCCTCCCCGCTACCGGAAGCCACCTCACGAATGCCTAGAGTCACGGATTTGGCGAAAGTTTGGTTGAAATTACGTGGAAAATTACAGGCTCAACTTCCGCCGGTGGACGGAAGCGATCGGCTGAGGCACAGCCCGGTTCTCAAGCTCCCGAACTGCAATCAAGGATGATTGACAAGTGAAATCCCTTTATATTTAAATTAATTTGTGGTTTCTGTCTCTCGCTCTCTCTCCTCCCGTCGTTGTCAAACGAGGGAGATAAAGAAAGGGGTAGAAAACACAAAGGACAGTCCACAGTCAAAACAAAATTATCGTCTGCCATTAACGCGATTCCAAGATGTAAGCACGAAAATAATCGTGTATAATCGTCAATTGTTTATTAGCGGAGGAATGCATTTTTCTATTGCTCTTCCTCCTATTTTTCTTCTTAATGACTCGAAATCATAACGAGCCAGATACTCAGAGGAAAGAGGTTCACCCCAATGCTTCTAGTGCCGCGTAACAGGATCCCAGTCGACCTAATCGCCGGCTGATTTTGGGGACTCCCTTGCTACGGTGGGCGTCCTAATTGAATTAGAAGATCGTCAGGATTTTCGAGGCGGAACCGGGCTACTATTAACCCGCCATTTACCAAGAACGACCCCTTCATTTCGTATCTGCCAACCGTCTAGGGCTACTGGTGCATTCGGACACCTTTTCTCCAATACTGTTTCTTCTTAATAAATGCAGAAAATACACGTTTTATAATATACAGATTTGAATATTAAGATTAGAATTCGCGTGCCAAGTGTCAAGAAGTCAACGAATTGTTTATGAAATTTAATTCTAGCAAAATATGTACCCCTTAGTTTACTCAATTTTAGATTTTTATCTTATTTGCTTCTCAAAGACAAAACGAATCGCTGCTACCTCCTTTACAACTTACGCGAAATCGTAAAGAAACCACCAAGAAGGAGAAGAAGGAGGTCGAAATCATTTATCCTCACATTATCTACGGGCACACGTCACTCCGGGCGTGCTCTTAATGAAGATTTATCCTCTCTTCTGCGCTTCAAACTTTTACTGCACAGCCCGATTATTCTGGCGCGCCATTATCGTTGACTTACATCGATATCCATTCCATCTAGGAAGAAACATAAAAAAAGCCGAAACAAAAAGATCGGAGAACATAGAGAATGTATCGATGCGCATCGCATCGTACGACGATACAATAGAAACTATCGAATCCTCTAATGGCTAAAACGAACTGTGCGACATTTTCACGGGAAAAATATGCGAAATGGGGAGAATCGAGTGAACGAAGGAGGAAAAGAGAACACGGAATGCGGTGGTAGCGGCAACAGGTCGCGTGACGGAAGCACCACGATCGCACACGCGGGACACACGCACGTACTCCTCTCACGTCCGCGCGCACGCGTATGTTCGCGACTTAAGACGGTGCGTAGGCAAGCCGCAGCTCGAATCGACAGGATGGTACCACGATATCGACGTACCCTTCCAAACTACTCGAGCAGACCCTCACATCTATATCGAACATTCACCGATGTGGTGAGCAAGCATGCGGTGACGGGGTACGCACACACGCGATCAACCCACACCCTACCTCCTAACGCTCTCGCACGACAGGCAACACGAGCGAGTATGATTTTCGGCTGGACAACGCGATGGTGTTGGTTGGCCGCGTGTAGCGGCAGCAACAGCAGCAGCATCTGAGGATGTAGCAATTACGTCTGGACTCCTTGCCACAGACGGACGGACGGATGGACGCACGGGCGAGCGGACGGGACCGCAGCCACGAAACGCCCCTCGCGTTACACATATGTTACCGTAACTTCCCTTTCCTCCCCTTTCCACCCTCCTCCTCATCCTCACGGACTTCATGTGTCTCTTCCTCGTACCTGCCTCTTACTCGCACTCTCCACGCTCTCATCTTCGCTTCTTGGTCTCCGTCGACCCTCCCTTTCGCTCGACTTATCCTTTCTCACCCTCTGTAACGTATCTCTCCTTCCCTCCTTTTACCAAGTAAATGCCCGCTCGGACAGTACAGAAGACGCTCCTGTGGGAACCCGCGCAAACATCGCCTTTGTCTACGTCGCTGCCGATCCCGTCATTGCGCCGACGACGTCCGACAAGGGGACGGACGACTCGAAAGCGGACCTGGAGAACGGCGGGGTCAAGCTCGAAGGTCAGGGCAAGAACCATTCCTATTTCGCGTTGCTGGGGGACAGCGAGACACGTGTGGTCACGTCATGATGCGGAGAGTCACTCAGTAGAGAATCAAAGTTCGAGAATAATTGTCGCGAAGAATGTTTCGTTCGTTTACAGAGAAATTCGATGAATCGTGAACGTGATTAAGTAAGTCGGTGAAATGATTATTAGAAATTGGATCGGAGTACCTTGTTAGCGATGGCTGGTGTCAAGAAAGTCGAAACTATCCAAAAATCAGTGGGGGCAGACCTCGTGACGATAGTTTAGACGAACATCTTCGACAAATTTCGAGGATTTACTAAAACAGGGTCCTTCCGGAATTATGACTTAATAAAATGTTCCGTGAGACGTCCTCCGGAACTCTGAGAGAACATCGAAATCGCGTGACTTAATAAGGAAGGAATAGCGTCCTCGGAAACGCAATTCGCCCGCGATCGACTCAACGACTTTGAGTTCGAGGAAAGGGTGTCTACGTGGAAAGAAAAAGGAGAGTAGAAGAGGAAGAGGGGATCCAAAAGGGCGCAAAAACTGTACGCTATTATTGACGGGCTTGTACGATGTACCCACTATACTTAAGACATCGCCTTACGTTAAGGCGGCAGCGTCTTGTACCGGTAACATCGATGGTGCCCGGTAGTTTAACAGAATATTACATAAAATGTTGCGAGCTTCGTTGTCACGCGAATGGTGCGGCACGTTGGACCCACTTTGCTTGCGTGCGTGCCTGCCGGTGGCCCCACCAAGCTACGTGGTACATATGGAGCCCTTGCGTATAAATAAAATCGCCCAGGGCTCCGCATTTCTTCTTCGTTCTTATTTTTCAATCGGTGCGACTTTTCATGAGGAAGCAAGTGCCGAGGAAGGGGAATCTTTAAAGCGACAAGCATGTTCCAGGAGCGTCGCGAACGCGATGCCGGCGATACATGAAAGGACGGCGGAAGGTGGCGTTAAGAGGTGGCGTAAGAGAGGTAGTGCAATTTAGGACCCTCACGATCCTCACTGGCCCTTATCTGGTAGAATTAAGATTTTGCGCGGATGCCGGGTATCGCAAGGATCGTTGGAACCTCACGAATTCCAAAAGAGAAGGTGAAAGAGACAAGGAAGGAAGAACGGATGCATTCGTGATTTTGGAAAGAAAAGAAAATTTGCATTGCGCTCGATAGACGACTGTGACTACCCACCCGATTCAACGAACGCCGGGTAACCAGACAATGAAAGAATGTTTAATGCCCCAGTCAAATTATATTACAATTCATCCTTAACGGCCATTCGACCCTATTTCGAACAGATATCGATCGTGAATCGGATATTGTCCGGCTTTTAACTATACCTTCTCGAAACAATTTGCAAACGCATGTATACGGTCCGACATATTTAATTATGCAAAATGCCTGTGTAATCCTTCCTCGTTGTGCTCGAGCTCTCGTAAAAGAAAAGAAAAGATTGGAAAGTACCTAAGCTAAACGTTGTTTCGTCCAAGATAGACAGGGAGGTAGTTTAATGCCTACCTGCGTCATATACGTACGGGTACGCACATAAGCGAGTTCGCGGTAAATATTTAATCTCATTACATAGCGAAACAAGCGGTGATTACCGGTTTCAGGTATTCAATTGCAATATAATTGCAAGACATAAACACGCACTCGAAGAACTGACATGGAGATCGCGACGACTACGGGGGCCACGAAGACGATAATAGCGATGGACATCGTGAAGACCAAAATGGAATGCGAAGGGCATTTTCCCCCAGTCTCACATTTCCACTCCTCGTCCATTTTCCCCCCTCATTTGCTTACTTACGGCTTGTCCGCGAGGACGGGTAACAATTTCAAAAAGTAATCGTTTCAAGACGTTTTTCGTCACTGTAATTTGAAACGAATTTTCTTTTTACGCATCGACGAGTTAATGCCAATGTATGAATTGTGATATTAACTAACAGTTGGTGAGTCATATGTGTCCTAAAACTATTGAAACATACCTTCAGCCTACTTTACCACAGTTCCACAGAAAGACGAGGAACTTTCTTCAGTGAAACGATACAGAAATGTGGAGCCTGTCGATTCAAAATTTGGAAGAACTAGCTGAACAAATAAGAAAAAGTTTGCATAAAAATGTCGGACGAAACGAATACCTCTTCGGCGAAGAAGAGACGGTGCACGCTAATCGTTGCTCCAGTTTCATGCCGATTCGCGTAGGTACGATGATTGGCGGATAACGGTGACCCCGGAGGAAGCACCGTGAACCCGGCACCCGTACCCTCGTAGCCGTGAACCTCTCGTCTTACCCGGTGCACACACGTTACGCGACTCTGACAATGGAAATTTCGCGATGGTCTCGCGCGGCACGTCTACACGCGATGACCTCGCCACTTCCTGAGGACAGGCCACTTTCACGAAGACTACACGGAGAAATGTTCTAACGGGAGCGCGTGAGACATTGCCTTCGACTCGAGCGCACGAATAGTAACATAATTTCTGCCCTACCTCCCTAATAAGTTCACTTTAGTAAGCATCGATCTGATTGCCGCGAAACAATAGTAATTGTCTACGAACTGGAACTGAAAATTTCTGCGAACTTCTTACCGTTGCACTTCTTCGTTAGGTGCCCTTTTTTCGAATGGATCTTTTACCGTGGATAATAATCGATCGAGTTATTAATACAAATTACGAACGATCACGTTTCAATAATTATTCAATCCCCTTTGGTTGCCCGATTTCCTTCTATCCACGATTGTCGATTCACTTTCGCGTACCGCTATTCTCGCGCTACAGTTTCCACAAGCGATACGAAGAAGGGTTCACCTTCCTTGTCCCTTCGACTACACGATCAACTGAATCCTAAGACACCCCCAGGGGCCTAAATCTACGCTTGCGTGCATGTGCATCGGCATGCATGCAAGATTAGAGGGCTGGCTTGAGGCTTACCTCGATCTAAATCAGTCACGCGGGGTGCCAAGATATTCCTCTTTGCCTCCTCAGGCCTCTTTTTTGCTCATTCTGCAGTAGGAGCAGTTTGCTAGTGTCAGCTTTGTCTGGTTTACACTTTCTACTTTCCGCTACTTTCTCTCGCCCCTTAAATTCGAATCTTTCCTATCGCTGCAGCTTGAAAAATGTAATTTTGAGATAAATACGTCTCGGAAATAACCGCTATAAGTCCACGATGCAGGGAGGGTGTGCAAGGAATCATGATCTGCCAGCGAAAGGTTCGAATAGCAAAAAATATGATGTCAATGGAGCAGTAGAGACTACAAGTTGGTCCATCGTCTAGGAGGCATTTTGATGGCTAGCGACAAAACTGGCAACATTCAGGTATTGAAAATTGATCCTCGCGTGCAAGCACTCGCGAGACGAAGCGTCCGAGCGAAAAGGAAGAACGAGGATAGAGTGAAAAGGGATGAGGAGGAAAGACGCTGGACTAATCGACGGTGTTTCTTCCGAAATTGCGACTACGCCACGCGAATTTGGGGTTTTTGTTTGACGAGTTTAAACACTTTGAATATCTTCACACCCCTTAACGCCATACGGTGGCGATGATGAAAATTGGTCTCCACTCTCTGCGAACTATTTACCCCGAGGCCACCAACGGAATACCTTCTCATTGTAGAAATGCGATCTTTCTCGTAGTTTTCTTGTTCGTTCGTTGGCAATTTTTTCTAGCTTCTCCTTTTACTCGTTTCACAAGCTCTTCTTTTTATTTCACGCCTATCCTCTAAGTCAGCACGTCAATTTCAATGAGGCGATAACGGAGGCGGGGAAGGTGTTCATCGTACTCGGCAATTCACCTGACGATCATCTTTTTGCTTTCCGATCCTCTGGACACGACACATGCGATCCTTGAAAATCGAAGGTTAAACGTTGTAGTAATTTTTTTTAGCTACAGTTTTTACCCTATACCTATACCTATTATAAACAAACCTCTGATGATCATTCATTTTTATGCTTTATCAAGGATGACAACTGATCGGCAAAAAAGAACTATCCGCCTTTAAAGAAATGATTTTCAGAATCCTCTACATATTGCAAAGATGGACGCAGGATACGTGAATCCCTTCTCAAATACTCGTTCCATCGAAAGTAATCTCGTTCGCAGAGAATTGCACGCACCGATTGAGGAAACTGATTGCGACAAATTGGGACGCCCAGAGGAAGAAAAGTATCGTGGTAATTCTCTCGTGAGTAGGACACCCAAGTGGCCGAGGGCTCTTCAAAACCGACGAGAGGCATTCACCCTTCGGTCAGTCGACGAACACAATGTATCTTCGGGAGAAGTAAACCAATTTTCGGGAATCGCCATTGCAAGCCCTCGAAATGGCGATCTCGTAGCAGATATCGGGCTTCCGAGATGATCGTTGTCACCAAACTAGTGAGAACGGATCCTTCGACGCCCCAGTGAATTCATAGCACCTGTGCGCTTGCGCGAGATCCTTCTCCTCGACGCCAAGCGACTCTCACCGAAGCAACATTTTTTTCTAAACACCCGGCAAAGAAAAAATAATTCGATTCCTCGTCGATTCAATGCAAATTCAGATACGCCACAAAAGAACAGTTTAATACGAATTCACGTAAAATAGGACAAGCGTTTGCATACGCGCTTTCGGATTCTTTAACGAGGACTCTATCCCCCCAGCAGGTCGACAATGCGCGACAAACGCGTCGCACAAAAAGCCACCGAGGCAAAAAAAGGCGAAAGAGCAAAAAAATCGGCGAAACGAGAGACGTGGAAACGAAACAGATGTAACAATGTGACAATGTAACCGGCGGAGAAACTCCCGAGAGTCTACGGGGCTAATTGCAATCGAAATGACAATTCCACGCGCGGCCTGTCACAGGGAAAACGAGCGACGAGACGGGTGGACCGCACGCGCGCGGTCAAAAATCGCAAAGGAAGAGAGCAATGCGGGTATTTAAAATCACTGCGACATCCAATTTTCCAGGACGCGATTAGCTCGCGAGCCTGGAGCGTCGCACCAAGTCACTGCAATTGCCTCGCGACTCTGTTGGAAGATCGGCAGCTCGGCAGGCGCGCCTTAGGCGCAACGCTCCCAACATTTCCCCATTCGAACGTTTTCACGGCGTAATAATTAAACAATGTTACTCCGGCAAGCGACTCGCGCACGGCCGGCCACGTTCATTGCCGCTGGTCACTTCAAAGGGAGATCCATCGCGCTCGAGTGACTCGACGGATTTCTGTCCTTCCCCCCTTTCTCTCTGGCAATCTTCGTCCCTCCAGCCCCGTGGCTTTGCTCGTCAATAACAGAATTAAAGTTCATCGACGTAGATATTAATTAAGATTGCGAGTTTAAAAGTGACCAGTGTTCTCACTAGGGCGGAGAGCTGAATGCCGATGTTACTCGATTATAGAACAAAAATGAAAAGAGAATGGAATTTCCTCGTGAATTTACCTATCCACGGTGAAGATCGCGCGATTGTAAGCTGAATCTAACCTAGGATCCAAATTCGATCCTTCGCCTTAGAACAAATTCCACCCCACTTTCACGTCGTTTCATCTTTGCTAAGGTAAAAACTGCGGGAAGTTTGAATAACCAACATTCTCTTCGCTCGACGAACTTACTCTCTCGCGTCTACGGTCCCGTGGAAAGCATCCGAGGATAAACCCACGTGCAAAATAGGCGAAATAAATCGAACACTAACGACCGACCGACACCTCTAACCCGTCGAGCCTATCCTCGAGATCCTCCAGGGGACTGCCACCTTTTTCGGGACTCGTGGAAGTAGCAGGAAAGAGCGGGCCCAAACCCCTGAGGCAGCTTCGCCTCCCTCCCCGTAAAGGAGGCCATCAGCATATGTGGCTCGCGTGCACCGCTGCAACCGTAGGAACGGAGTAACAGGTGCAGATGCAGAGGAAGCGATCGTTAGTCCGACAGCCCGCGGTGCATGTGTGCCTATTATGATTTCTTTCGTAATTAGTCCCCCCTGCCTCCAAGCCACTACCCCACCCTCTCCGCAGGGCTGTTGGTTTCCATCTCCCTCTACTTCTCCAACCTCTTAAACCGTGCTGCTACCTCGTACGTATACGGCGGAGAGCGTACCTATCATTTCTTTCGTTGCATGCATGGGCCCGAGAACATGTGCTACCCGCAGTCGTCTTCGCGTCGTCGTTGTCGTTGTCGTTGTCGTTGTCGTCGTCCTTATGTTACACGCGAGGGATAACTGTGACCTTGAACCCGCATCACCGGATAATTCGCGATCAAATTACTCTCGGTTCCTCTTCTACCTCGCTAAGGACGAAGGTGGATATTCTTGAGAAGGAGAGATTCGGTTTCGTACAAGGACAAGGTTCGCGAAATTTTTGAAGAATGTGAGAAAGAGATTGGACACCTTTTATATTTGGCGGTGGGCGTAAGGAGAAGCGCGATTCCGCGAAATAGGGCGTTGCATCGGTTACAGGGATAAATCCAAGGGCGTCCTGTGCGTATATCCGAGAAAGCGTCTTGACGAGGGATTTCGACGAGGGTTGGCTGTTTGCGCCTCTCGACAAATAAGGGGAAGTCGTTATCCCGTGGATGGTAGGAGTAATTAACTGCTTCTACCTCCTTTCTCCGTCCGTCCCGTCTTCACCCTTACAACCCTCCTTTTCGCCCTCCCTACCACCGCCCATCCAGCATCCTTCCTTTCCGGCTTCGGCTTCTACTCGAGCAGACTTAAGGAGGCTCGCTTAGGCTTTCACGAGGTCGTGTCTTCATTATTCACGCTAATCTGCTTTCGCCTCCCCTGCTGCTACCATGCCAAAACCAATAGGAGAGAGAAACACTGTCTTTCTCGGTTTCTCTTCTTACTTGTCTCTTCTTACCCCCATCTCCTCTCACTTTCGTTCGCAAATCGTGCGAAATTACGTACTCGCGGGCAATCGTCAAGATGAGAGACGAGAAGTGCGCGGAAAGAGAGGTTTGCAAAATTATAGAAAAATAAAAGTTCGTCCGTTAGCGAAGTGTCGAGGTGAGACGAGAGAATTTGAAGAAGTGCAGGTAGATTGTCCTCTCTTGTAAAGTTATTCTCGCGTGAAATTTCGAAAGGAGCGATATGAATCCCATGTAATTTTCGAGTGTATGAGAAACCAAATTAAATATTACCGCCTCGACCACCGCGTATTTCTATTAGAGAATAAGCACCTCGTGGTAGCCCGTTGGGCTTGGCAAATTATGATAAATTATTTCTCCGTTAACACCTGTCACGACGAATAGGCTGAGGGAACCCCCGCTGAGATAATGCTACACTAATTTTGGCCTTTCGACTGGCTAGTACCAGCTATTCCACAGATTAATGGTGGAAATGTTTTATCCGATTTTTCAGTAATTCGACGGTAAAACGCAGAAAAGTAATAACTCAAAGGATATAAATTAGTCCGTGCTCAATGAAATCAATTGCAGATGTACACGGCAGGGCACGATAGTAAAGTAATTTTAGCAAGGTAACAGTAAACCTAAACATCTTCGATCTTTCGAGAATAATAATTATTAAGTATTGTTTATATTATGACATAGTCAATTTATGTAAATGGACAATAATAAAACGAGCACGGAATAACTCAAAATAAATGTACTACTTCGGTAGTTTTGTCTTAAAAAAAAACAAAATATAATTGATGATACGGGATGTTTTACATAATCATCGATCTCTAGAATCGTTAGGGAATATTGATTACTTTCTGTATAAACACTACATTACAGAACGCATTTATACTCCCCGACTAATGTAGCAGGTTGAAACAAATGTTTCTACTTTTAAGAATGTGGGAAACCTTACAAAGAGTAGCTGTAATATTCTAATACTAAAGTTGCATTTTATAGTTACCTGAGAAATTATAGGTACCGCATATTGTTCAATATAGTTTTTGAAATTAACTGTACTATACTATAGCAGGAAGAGCAGACTCGATATACTTATTAAATTGTGTCTTCTTACTTCTTTCAATATATAAAGTAATATTGCAGTATTATTTGTAGTTATTATCATTTATGAGCACTCACTTTAAGGAAATACCCGAACAATGTGCAATCGCATATTCGTTTACTACATGCAATATAGCTGTAATCAAGCTTATGAATGTAATATTTTACTTTATCTATATGCTTCCCCATGAAGGATTTATTAAATTGGAATATCATTCATAAATTCTGTATACCCCAGAAAAATGGATTGTAGATATGAGCCTGTCAAAACGATTTTCAGGCATTTCCTTTCAGATACATAATATTACACAAAAATGACCAACAAAAAATTGGAAAATGCAACGTGACCTATGAATTACTTACATGTAAAATGTTGTATCCAAAAATATTTGTTACAGCAATTACAAGGATTCGGAGTTTACATCTCAGTTGCTATGTATTCCAACCACCCAACATTTTCAGGGAGTATTTTGCAACATTCTATTTTTATACACCGTCAAGCATGAAAGTCTGCCTTTGTAAACAATGTAAATGCATAAATGATCTATACAATTTTTGTTTCATTTATTTACTGCGGTAAGTTTAGCAAAATATTTTGACCCTGTGGTAAGTAGGCAACTTGTCTTGATTTAGAAAGCTGGTGTGCAATATCCTCTGCAGCTTCAATTCTCCTGAGTTCTACAAGAGCATCTCCGACCTCACCAAGAGATTTTGCTATTAAGCTGGCAGCCTGTGCATCACCTTCTGCACTAATGATAGCAGCTTTCTTTTGTTGTTCAGCTTTTTCTACTAAGAAACGAGCTTTCTCCGCATCCTGCTGTGCAACTTGTTTTAACTCTACAGCTTGTGTGAACTCTTTGCCAAAGGTTAAATGTGTCTAAAATAAATATTGATATACAAATCAATAACATGGCATACTAAAGGTTCCTGTAGCAATTGTACTGTGATATAATATTAAGGTTCATATAATACTTACAATAGAAATATCATCAAGTATAAGTCCAAATTGTGTAGCTCTCTCGGTTAAATCTTCGCTGACCTTTTGAGATACAAGTTCTCTCTGCGTAATTAATTCACCAGCATCAAACTGTGCAACGACAGCTTTTAATACTTCTGTTGTAATAGATGGTAATACTCGTTCGTCATAATCAACTCCCAAAATTGTATAGATTTTAGGTAAGGAGTCTGGCATAGGCCGGAATAAAATACGAAGTGTGATGTTCACATTTTGAAGATCCTTGCTTCCAGTTATAACAGGAACATTTCTTGGTCGAGAGCGAATATCAAAGATAATGGGCTTTTGAACCCATGGAATGAAAAAGTGTGTTCCTTCTCCTACCACTAAATTCTTTATACCAACAAATCTATCGAAGATGACTGCTCTGTGACCTC
The DNA here is from genome assembly GCA_944319695.1 of Tiphia femorata. NCBI lineage: Eukaryota > Metazoa > Arthropoda > Insecta > Hymenoptera > Tiphiidae > Tiphia > Tiphia femorata. Next base: position 11,504,746 of record OX090896.1, on the reverse strand, counting down.
CGTCAACTAAAATAAGCAATTTTTATTAGTATCCGAATTATACTTATATAAACATGTATGAAAAGATCAGTTCTTAATTAGAAGTACAGTTAATTCATACCATTATAAAGTGCACTATTAACAACACCACCGGCAAGTGCCAAACCAATACCCAACTGTGACATACGATTGAAGATTTGCGCCATTATTTAAATAGTAATATCTGCAAAGCAAAAATTAATTATTCATTAAATATATATGCAATAATCAATTCTCATGCAATGTGTTCGATGACCCTAACCTCAAATGTTTCGCAACAAATATTATACTTCAGTATGACATAAATTTGTACACAACTACTTAAATACAAAGCCTGTAAAGTCTTGCTTCATATTAGCTTTGATTGCTTAATTTACAACTTATAAGAAAGAAATTATAAAGAATACATTAGTATACCGGTACGCATTAAAATTTGCATCATCCGTTGTACCTTTAATAAAGAGGTTGGAATGTAATAGTACCTACAACTTCTACAAAAGTAATAATATCTGTTGCCTTTAAAAAGAACATAATTGATGCTTACGTAATAAAGTTGAACTTTGCAATTGAATTATTGCTTTTCTCCTCGTGCAGCGGATCATGCGTTGATAAAAGGAAAATGGATTCCACACACTCCGAATTGGAACGCGACAACAACGCCCCTTGTGGTTAATATCCAAACTTACTGCTTACACGTGATAATATTAAAATTGATCGTATGAATAGCTTAAATTTATATTTACAGTAATTATTGCAAAATATATATCTGCATTCTTATTTCGAATACTACAAATAAACTATTATTACAAATATACATTCTCGAATTCATTGCAGCCTGTATGAGATAGTTACTTACTGTCCATTGACAATACGTAACTTACAAAACTATATATTATCGACGAATATTTTGCCAGTGATAATAGTCGCAGCTTGGATCTTTATTTAAAATAGAAAATCAATAACGTAACTTTTTGAATTGGATAGATGACAGCAAATCATTATTCGCGAAGAATTACACACCCAAATATACACACATGTAAGTGTTTACTGGAAGTTTCATTTTACGTTTATATTTGTGATATAAGTGGGCCGTCAGAATAAGCCTGCCAGAATGAATGAGTTCATTTTTAGTTCCGTTTCATTACAGAATAAAAAAAAACCGCCCCCGGGTGGGCTCGAACCACCAACCTTTCGGTTAACAGCCGAACGCGCTAGCCGATTGCGCCACGGAGGCTCGTTGCGTATATCAGTTGGTAATGACATACACATAGAGTTGGCAATCCAGGATTATTATTTCAAGAAATGAATGTTTTCTTACTTATGCAATATAACATATAACGAATAAAAGTTCTCACGATATCAACTAAAAACACGCAGTAAGGTGTGATTATCCTATGTGTCTTCGAAACTGTCATTTTATATGCAGGGAAATACTCATAAACGACATATGTATAATCGTAGATGATAGAATATCGAAAAGGTTACGAAAAATAAAACTTTATTGGTTCTATTACAGTTTCTACAATTTCAGCTTCTACTCAAGGAACTTGAAGCCTGGTCCAGTGGAGACAAATTAAGACCAAGCAAATATGTAGCCGAATTTAAACGGCCTCGATGACCGATTCGTACTGCGGTTTGGTCTTTACCGCATAAAATACATAATATTACATGAACATAACAGTAGGGGACTTTTGATGTACATCCATGGAGCCACACAAGCCGCTAACTTGACCTTGAAGTACCGTATCTAGTATCAAGTGCACACTGGTGGGTGTACAAAGGAGTATTACTGGCACTTGCTGGGACTGTACGACTAAATGCTGATAGTTCTTGGTCATCCTGTTAAATTGTAACAAAGCTTAATACAAAGGGCATCAATTATAGCTTGTAACACATAATTAGCATTCAAAAATCTTTGCCTAGTCCCCCTCTCTCTTTCTCTCTCCCTCCTTTCCCTCTCTCTTACAGATATTACAAGGAACTAATCTTCAGCAAGATAAAAGAAGAGAATAGGCAAATCACATAACGTTATGATGATCTAAAAAAAAACTTACTTGATGGCATATGTATCGTGTTCGGTCGGGGGAACAACAACACCTTTCTCGTAATGTTCAATCGCCTGGTCGTCAACAGTAACATGCATAGTGGTGTCTGTTGGAGTAATCTCGAGCGTATGCGTACCAACATGCACTCTTACAGCTACCCACTTCTTTTCGATGATCTTCGCGAAGACGGCGAACGTGTGATGAACATGATCGCCAGAGACCAACATCCATTGGTTAGAATTGGGCGTTGTTAACGAATGATTTCCTGCGGTAATCAAATAAGGTGGCTCGAAGGTACACATTCCTGCAAAATTTATAAGAAATTTAAGGTTGTCGACTTGACCAAGCAGAATCAAAGCGATATGATGGTATGTCAAAGTAAACTTTTTAGTCTTACTAAGTTGGTTATTGAAGTGTTTGTACAAAGACGGGATGGAGAAGCGAATGTTTTGCATCAATAAGTTCCACACGGGGGCGCCTAACGGAAGATCAATATATTCGTAACCGCAGACCGGTGTGACGACGGACATGTCTACGTGGTTTGTTCCTTCCGGATATTCAAGGATCATTTTAATCAGACCCGTTTCCGTGTGATCCGATGTGTATTTTATGTGCGGCATTGCCATTACTGTTGTGAGATCGTGCAGCCAGACTATCGTTGACATTACAGATGGCGGAAGCTAAAGGCCAAAAGATATTATTCAACATACATCTTTAATATACACAAAGTAATAAATCAAAACGAACCTTTTTATGTGCGAAATTCACGGTGTATTTTCTCAAGGTGGTGTATCGTAGGGCATGTTGAATGCACTCCCAGGACTTGAACAAATGTTTTTTGTTAAGTGCAGGGTCTGGAATTGAAATGCAGGGGTTGTTGTGCATATGTTTCTTTTGTTCATCGGACATTTCTCCTTTAACGGTCATTGTCACTACGGTATCGTCTCTGACGCATTTATCATCGTCCGTCTGACCCATCGTGAGAGATACCTTGGTGGTAGTCTCTTCTTTCGTTGTACCAACTTGAAGAGGATCTACGTCGTTCACAGGATAGTTAGTCTGGGCATCTACACAGACCTAAAAAGATATTCGTAAGGAGAGTTGTAGGACGAGTGATAAAATATTGTTTGCACTTCTGCATTGACTTTTGATTGCTACAAACAATAGTGAAATATTAAATAATATAAGACATATTGAGAAGCAAACTACCTTTACGTTCTTCTCTCCTGGTGTAATTCTAGTAATTTGTACTTTTAAATTGTTATTCAAATGACCCTGTGTGGTGTCGAAGTTCACATTCACGTCCCACGAACGAACCGAAGTGTCGGTGGAGGCAGCAGTGACATTAACGGTACCGCGAACATTGACTTTCTTGCTGCTGAGGACATGCAACGTTTCGTGCGTATGATCAAGATCTTCCATATTGGCTCGAATGTTCATGGTGACCTGAAATACCACAGTGTATAAAGCACTAATATGTTAACAATAACAATGAAAATGTACAATCACTTGCACATGTAGTCACAACTTACGTGGGAAGTCGGGTGAACGATACTTGGTTCCATCTTCGCGAGAAAACCGCAAGTTCCAACTGGCGGGGAGACGCAGAAGTTCTTGAAAGTTTGACGCACCGCCATGATAGATTGAATCCACACGTTATTCCTGCAAATTTAATTTTATATTATCACTGATAGTACTTTCATATCGATTGACTTTAGCGTCACTAAACTCACCAGGTGCTCTTGTGCTCTGAATGGAATGCTCTGAAAAGCTCAGAAATATGTGTAACAGGCGTGACATTGCTCTCACAACCGAATATGAGCATTGAGTATTGTAAACCAGTATCCTTAGAATCAACGACGGACTGGTGATATTTCTTATCAACCGTGCTCTTTGTGATAGCCTCGTGGTGATGGCAGGTAGCACAATGAGTCTTCAACACATCGGTCTCGTCCTCGGTAACGGTGACATAATTCTTCGCATGCGTCATTATACCACCAACGGAGAATTTGGTCAGTGGTAGTCGTGGGAATGTAACTTTCAGGCTCTTGGCGATCTGATTATAACCAATGTTCATATCGACTGGAAAGACAACATCTTGGGTGATTACTCGACGAACGGAGTGCCAGATGTCGGCGATCGGATTGTAAATAGACATCGAGGTATCACCGTGACTCCAAATACGAGCATCAAGTTCAACCTTTAGGTTTAGAGGCATTTTGATCTCAGAGAGAAGGGGATTTAATTTCAGGGAGAACATGTATGGAACTCTAGTGGCAAGAACCGCCGGTACACCCATATCAGTAGGTACATGCATCTCGTGAAGAGTGTCGTACACGATATTTTGCCAGTTTATGCTTCCACCGATGCTCTTCCATTGTTCAGCGAGCTGCCATTGCTTATGATCGAAGATCTTCTGGAGTTTGTCGAAGTGGTGAACAGACACTACATGGTCATTCATCGTGACACAGATGTCTATGTGAACAGGTCTATGTGCCATTTCTTCGACCATGATCAGAATTTTCTTCACTTTCTCATTTGTGATCGGTTCAACTTCCACTCCACCAAACAATTCTTTTAGAATCGGTGCCATTCTGCCTACGCCGGATGCGCTCCAGTGTATCTAAATAAAATATGTAAAAGTATATAATTAAAAGTAAAAGTGCAAAAGATCATAACTATTAATTATCGGTTAAGGGGTGTATTAATGTAAATTTCTGTAGGATTCGTTACTTACACCCATTACGTTGATTGGCTTGCGACCGACCGTGACAATGTGTTCCACACTTCCTGCATGTGGGAACTCAGTGTGAGAGTCGTAGATTAAAGATGTTAGGACAGACTCGCCGTGCCCGTATTTAGGATCGTGATAGCTGTGATGAAGATGGCACGAAAGAGTGCTGTGGACAGGCCTCACTTTAGTGATCCGCAAAACTTTCCTAGCCATTTCTCGTACTGGTTGCAAGCATGGATCCACCGAGTTCGCCCAACTGGTTATAGTCGTTAAGTGATAATTGTAAAGATCGTCATCTCGCTCAGTCGACATGAACCAATGCATGCTCATCAGGCGGCCCATATTCGGCATCTGGCTCATGAGAACGTCATAAGCCACTACCCTTATAGTCAAAGGTAGATCAACGTTGGTCAAGATGGGCCACAGAAGATCATGACAGTATTGACTATCGTGGTGGATGGCCTTCTTAATCGCCCAAATAGCTTGGACTCGTATGTGATGAGGATTTTCGGAAACAGCGATATCACCACGTATGATAGGTTCCAAGAGTTTGTGAATGTTTCCTACTTCGACGTTCTTGATCGCCATCAAGTAGACCATTTTCATCTGATAGGATGGTTCATCTTAAAAATTATGGAAGAGAAAAGAATTAGAATTTTGATAGAGGATTAAATTAGCGTAAAATAAAATATTTTTACTTTTAACGTGGTCAAGGAAGTGTTGAAGATATCTGTCCAAGAAGGGATGTACGACTCTACTGTGCTCGTGTACGAAGGTTTTGTGAATTAAAGTGGCGAAGCAAAGGATGCTTGCTTTTCTGACTTCCGTAGAAACCGTTTCGCTAAATTTCACCAAATCTTCCATCTCGAGAAGAAGCCTCTCGGAAGGTGCTTTCACGTGTCTGGGCAACTTGATAAGCATCATTATAGCCATGGAATTGGACACTTTGTGCTTGCGAACGACGTTTCGCGTGAAGAGGCAACCGGCAGTTGTTCCAAGATTGGGAATCATCTCGAGGAAGACGTTTCTGGTAAACAAAGTTTGTTCGTAAGTAAACATAATTATCACATCGTTGTGTAGGCGAATGAAATTACCGTACTTCATCGTAACTTCTCTGGGTGTTTTGGCGTCTTGAATCACGTTATAAACTTGCTCCAAAGATCCAAGGTCCATGTAGCTCATGGTGTGCTGGAGTCTATTGATAGTTTGACCATGTTTCCAATCAGGATCTTTCATTTCAAGATGATTCTCTTCCAGGTAATCGGCGGCCTCTCCCAACATCTTTTTCAATTTAGGAATGAGTACGTCAAGTTTAACAATGTGCCTGCCTTGGGTGACATCCTCGGCAGCGTGCAGAGCGTAATTGCCCTGAGGTTTATTAAAAGTGATATCGCGAATAATCGGGAAGCTTTGGAAGTTAACAACTGGTAGAACGATATCTACTATGGGCGTGACGCGTTTCAGGGTCAAGGTTTGGCTGAAAAAATTTATGTATAATATATTAATACCCCTGTTTCTTCCATCGGCCAGAATACTAATGTGGAATCGTTAGATGAAACTTACTTTGTCGTGATATAATGAACCTCCGAGGTGGCCTTCCATGGGAAAGTATGAATAGCTCCATGACCAATAAGACGCGTAATCATAACATGATCGCCTCGATGTTCAAGTTCGACTTCCCTCGCGCAGGAAGTTGTCATATCATCCTGGAAGAAAACAAATTGAAACGATGAAAATTACGTGAGCTTACGGCAATGTAGAAAATATTTTGACGATTAAAAATTCGTTCGTAAAAAGAAAAGTTAAATAACGGCGAATGGCATACCTCGGGTTGAACAAGGCAATCCTCTCTATCGCAATGATCGAAGGCACGCTGCACGAAATGACTGCAGTTCTTCGGATCGTGATTCTTCGTGACTACAAGAACTTGAGGAGCGTCTTGGTAGGTCTGTGGCCTCGTGTGGACGTCATAGGCAACATGGCACACCCCATGAATTGTGTTCTAGTGGTAACAACCAAAGAGAACATTAGTCGATGGACGGGAAGATGTTCCCATCAGTCGTTACCAACCTCATTGGTCACGAAGCTGTGAGACTTCACGGGTGTCTGGACGAATATAGAAGGAAGGTCCAATTGTAGCATTGAGGCGATCGCTTGTTTGATATTCTTCGACCATCCACTTTCATTCTCTAGTAGCTTAACACCTTGAAACTAAAAAGAATCATCCCACGTGTAAATTTTCGTATTACTTCTTAAAGATACTTTTTCAATACCGGTACGACTTCCCTTCGAGGATTCTCACCTTGCCATTTTCGTCGTAGACGACCAGGAACGGATCCTGAATCATCTTAGCCTGTTCGACCACTGGATGGGATGTGTCGATCCGCTCAAGATGCTCCAGGGAAATATCGTTATAGTGTCCATTATGCAACCCGTATTTCAAATCACTGAGGGTTACATAGTAAGCGTTCTTCAGTGTAGGATCGCTGACATCCTGCTTAATGTGAAGAAGGCCATCGAGGGCGAATTGAGACACATAGGGTGCTGGCTCAACCGTGCCGGTCTTTACGTCGGCATAGTACTTGTATGTGACTACTTGTCCATGGGGAAAGTGTGCTGCGACAGAAAACGTGGAATGAGAAGGATATCGGAGGATGATGATCCATAGAAACCTGCACCGATATTCGCGTGCAGTGGCATATACCTAACATACCTGGTATCGCACTTGCTGCCGCAATGGACACCAGTAGCACTGCGAAAAAAATCAATAAATTAACGACGATCGTTCTAAAACTTATATTAGTTCATGATATATATATATATATATATATGTATTGATTTACAGATTCAAGAGGCAGGGGGATTTATTATCTCGAGAATCGTGAAACGTCGAGAAGTAACACCACAAGCGACGACACGTCCGTTTGAAAGTTTTTCAAAGTAGCGTGACATTTTTTAATCCAATGATGGGAAAGAAGAGCTTTCAAAGATTTGGGCACGTTTGTTTTCGATTGTTTCTTCGTTTGGCTAACTTACCGGCGAGCGCATTCATTGGAAGGCCCATGACGACAGACTGGTGGACCAGATTGGAACTTTCCCCCTTTTATAATGCGAAAAATCTGTGGATGCCGGTGAAATGCAGTAGTGCCAGGCACACCGATAACCCCGCGTACCAAAAGGGTGTTATACACAAAGTGAGGAGGACGTGCCGGTGTAATCAACGGTGATAACCCGCTTGGCCATCGTTGCAGCCGGTCGTCTTTGACTGAGTGTGAAAGCCCATTCGAGTTATAAATATGTAGAATATCTCGAGAGACCAGCGAAATTTCCCATGTCTCCGAGTGCCGTACACCTCCTTCTTTCTTCCTCCATTGTAAGAGTACCCCCTCTGCGCCAGTGCATTGTTCTTCCTTCTTATCAGTAGAATTTCTCTGTAGCGAGTAGGCATGAGCGCCGAGCAGATAATTTCTACAAGTTTCAATCAACAGTACAAGCAACCGTAAGCTTGATGTACCGATCACCGTGGTCCAAACATAAATGTGTGTCGATGAATTTATGCAAGTTTTTATTAATACCACGTTGAGGACTTTTAACCTTGGCGCTGCCCGATTTTGGATAATCAATAAAAAGAGTTGCGGGTAAGGATAAACAGTAACGGGGCAGTATCGTTTATTATCAGCAATGCAATGCTACAGCATCCATAAGTAGAAACCCCTAGTGCCAAGGGCTTCAGAGAAAAATTCAATAGCTTTCCTACTATCACTTTCTCCATTTCTCTGCGTCATGCTTGCTTGTCTTCTAATCCAGACAATATTTGTTTAATTGTCTTGTTTACGGAATATTTGCGGTCCCCAAATTTTTGTTGTGAATATCACTGTTTGTTAACGGGTAAGATAGAGAGCTCATTATTTTTGAATGCGAATGCATATCCAATCTACTGGTAAATATGTATATTAATCGTTTGCTCCAAAAATAATATTTATTTCTGTACCGTGGAATTCAATAAACAATTATATACTTTTATTTGGACAAATCAAATTGCAATCCAATACCTTTGAATTGTATCGCGTAATATACTGGCATCAGACACCACGAATGTAGATTTGTCGTTCAAACAAAGGAACCGCATTTCAGAATTTGTAACATCCCACGGAATATACTATAGTAGGTCACAGTAATAAATAGTAGTTGTGCGGCTATAATTACACATCGATGCAAGTAGATAAATAATAGAGTTCAATGCACTGCATGGCTATTATTTAATAAAGATTATCACCGTGGACGTTACGTGATAACCTTGGCCCCTGTAAAGGTTGTTGTTCTTGTAGAACACACTCCTTGCGTTGGTGGTATAATTTGTGTCTGTCTACGAGTAATAGTGTATCGTTGTATTTCTTGGCACGGGATAAAATGTGATAACAACGTGCGAACGATTACACGTTATTTCTAACAATTGCAAGAATGGTTTTTGTAGTGACTTGCCCAATTAAATTAACATTGTGGTAGACCTTAATACTTCAACCGTAACGTAATAAACACAATTTTAAATTATCGTTAATAATGTACGGCAACAATGCATTATATGTATAGACAGTCACATTTAATAAGAAAATGTAATTTCAGGCGTATCACTGGGTATATTATGATATGGGAAGAAAAGAAATCAAACCGATTATGTGTTTACTGGTGCATTTGAGACATAACAGTAATGTTAACGTATTTTTTATCAATACTTACATTCATATTCTGACAGAAATTACATATTCTTATATATCATATGTGTTCTATATATTAAATATTACATACTTCTAAAAATTACAGCAAACAGTGCTTTAATAATTCACAGTAACTCATCATTAAAAAAATGTGTATAAACAAACAATAAAGAAAGCGAACTGTTTGTTTTCTACTAATCAATGAATATTTGGTGGTATTCGAGGTATTGCTTCAGGTTGTATTTAAATTTTAGTAAAGGATAAGCAAACTGTAATAATTTGTATATGTAAACAATTATTTAATATATGAGATTTTAACTTTGCATAGCAAATATACAAAAGTGGATATAGGAGAATGTAAATTAATCTGTATAATTCGTTACTGTTTCATTATTATCTGTCTTAATATCATTAAAGACAATCACTCGTGTCAAAACATATTTCGGAGCATGGTCCAACAACTATCATTGTAACCAAAGTCAAAATTTACGTGTTGTTTTCAGGGGCCAATCATTTTTGATAAATATTCGATAACTTACAATAAGTGCAACTTATTATGTTGAAAACATAACACAATGTTTATTACGTGATCTAAAAGATAGCAGATCTGTTGTACGGTGTAAAGACGTAAATAAAAAGAAATATTTACAACAAGATTTACAATGTTTACTAGCAAAAATTAGATGAGGACACACATACGCATAAAATTGTAAATAGAATTGTGGAAATAAACACTATGAGGGAGCTGATATGTCCACTCACTTTACATTTTGTCGTACTTACTGAAACAGCTGATATGAAACATTTGATAATAAAATCAAGGTTTTTAGACACGTATTACTATTTACATATATGCAGGACCATATTCCTTACTTCTAAAATCAGGTCTGTACACCTTTCAGAAAATAATTTTTTAATTTTTCCAAAGCTTTGCTCCTATGAGAGATTGTGTTCTTGATGTCTTTTGGTAATTCGCCATATGTCTTATCACTGCTGATCGGTTGGAAACAAGGATCCCATCCGAAATCTCTACTGCCACGTGGACTAACAATTGTACCCTGCGTTCGTCCTTGAAATAAAATTACTTCCTCTTCTTCACCCGCACAATATGCGAATGTACATACAGCTTCAGCACTTTTATCTTCCCAACCATGAAGCATTCTGTGCAAACCCTCAGGTCCTAATTTCTCAAGAAACCATTTTATATATGGCCCTGGAAGGTTGCCCAAAGCGTTAAAGCAAAGAGACGTATCCTCGATGATAACAGGTCCTCGGATTAAGTTAACTGCAGCGCGGCATTTTGCTCGGCTTATATCTTCTATTTCACCTTGGTATTCGGGCAGATCAATCTTTTTGTTTGTTAGTTCCCGCGGAAAGTTTTTCCCTAGGATGGCTATAAATTCTTCCAGTTTCTTGGCATTTCCTGTAACAAATACTATAGGTTTCGCCATCCTGAAAATAAATATAAATTAATACAATTGAATGACATAATTAGGAATTGCACCGCAGGTATTGAACATTAAAAAAAAGGACAATGCCGCGAAAAGTAAAATATATGTTTTTATTGTAGCTATATAATTTTTTGGTTCATATAGTTGGTAAAAAGTATAGTGAAAGATGACATGCAAACAAACATTCCGGAAACGTGGCGTGCAAGGAAACGTGGCGTGCAAGGAAACGCAACTGCTTTTTACGATATGTATACTGATATATGAACCGGTCGCAGGCCAAACGGATTGCCTTTATACATTATGTTACAAATATAAAAAGTAGGGTCTTAATCAAGTGCTTTGATGCTTAAGTTTATGAAAAACGCGAAAAGTTGATGGCAATTGATGCAAATGTTCATCGATTTGGCAAGTGAGCGACTCATATAGACTTTGAGCCAATAATCATTACCTTTGTACTTAGAAACTATTGAGGCGTATTGTATCAAGCAATATTGACATTAAAAGTATATTGCACAATAACGTGGTATACGATTTTGGATAAACGCTGCGATAAAACCTGTACACCCGTGTTCGAAGGATGCCGACAACGTGCGACAACGTGAGAAAAATTATAGAACTATGTAACAATTATGGGAATCAGCAGCACTGGGCTCTTTCCGAATTGATCAAAGCGCTACAGTGCGGCCAGTGAGCGAAAGTAAGTGAGAATCGAAGAAAGCACTGGAGGGCACTGTAATTATCCTCGGGACCAGTCTCTTACACAATCCTCTGGGCAATCTGAACCTTTTTCACAATCCCTTCTCGGTGTCGTTACTAATGAATAACATGATCAGTAAATAAAATGCATATAAATAATAAACCAAATGAGTAAGCTCACACAAATTGACACATGTATAGCACTAGCGCTCTCTGGCGGCGCTATACGTACTAATTCTTACACAGCATATTAGCAACAGCGAACCTAAGCGCACCTTTTAAATACCAAGCGTCCGTATAGAGACTGATGTCTCTTATCCTGTACGTACTAAACGAGGATCAAAAACATCAACATTCAGGTACGCCTCCCTGGCAGGGTTGTGCCGTAGATTTCAAGATTACGTCTACATGGATTGTTTACGCGTAGTTTACTTAATGTTTACATGGCGATTTTTCCATGTAGACAATGTAAACTATGTAAACTATTGTACATTTTATTATGAATATGTACAAAACATATAAAAGAATTTAAATATAAATTATAAAGCCTGACTACGAATACAGACATTAACTACGAAGTAGATTTAACTAGTTAACTATAGAGTTATAAGAAATCTAACTTTTTCACATGGGAAACGTTTATAAATTTATTGAGGTTCTGAGGATTAAATTAAGAAAAATATAAAAACTTATTCTCACATTTTTAATATTTTATATTTTATATATATATATATATATATATGATAATCTACATCTTTATAAATCTTCATAAATATTAAACATAATAAACTATATGATTGCCGATTAAGATTTCACACGACAGTCATAGATTACTCATTGTCTACATAGATGACATCTTATACATATTTTACGTTGTCGACACGTAGACGTCGACTATCATAGTTTACGCGTAGACGCACAACCCTGCTCCCTGGTATCGAGTTGTTGAGCCAGATGCTGAAATTCATTGCAGCGCCATTTAATCATCAAGAATTGTAGGTGTCAAATCCAATAAGGGTCACACATTTTTACCACAGACGAAATATAGGATCCTCAGGAGAGTGAACCTTTATACATTTAGGGGGGCCGACGAAATTTGCTGTGAGGAGTGCTACTTTGACGTAAGTAGATAAGAAATCAACACAGGTTGCATTATATCATCATATGTACCGTTGGTGAAATAGGGCACTGCAGTTATCCACGGAGCAAGTGGCTTCCGCAATTCTGGGCGGAAAATTTACATTGCATGTAGGTTTATCATAAGTCTCCTCTGCGTTAGTAGACATCTTGTTGATACAGGAGTCATAAAGTTTCGGGATTGCACGGAGTTTAAAGGAAGCATTTCGTTTCTTTGGTAAAACTTTCACGAAATAAGTATATTATGATTCTTTCAATTGACAATCATTTAGCAGATTTATATTTTCTGATACGTAGAAATAAGAATAATTTATTTCAATATATACAAATAATATGTACCATTAGTAGTCCGTATATTAGATTTTTTTAAAGTAAATATTCGATTTGCCTCTACTAAAACAATATAATTGGTTTATCTGGTAATACATTATTTTTTCTTAGGGTTACATCATATTTTCGCTAGATGGCGATGCTTTAAAATCTGTCTGCTATGTTCGAAATACGAAAGCATAGTAACGCTTAAACATCGAATAATATGAAACAATGGAAAAGGTTTGTTATAAATTACGTAAACGTAAACCTCCTTACAAATTTTTAATTTATACTCGAGAAAGGCGATCGCCTTGCCAATAATTGAAATTATGTTTGATTCTATTAAAATATTCAATAGAATGTATTCAGTTAATAATATTTATAAAATGTTACAGAGATTTGGATATTACCGTAGCCCGAACTAGGAAGTGGCGGAGAATGGGTAAGTCAATATACATATATTAGGTAGACCTTATTGCTACCATAATTTTGGCTCACGCAGGTAGTAGTTATACACATACACACTTGACGCTCGTGCAAAATATTTGAGCGTCGGTAATTTTTTAATAATACTTGTCATTCTCTTTATATACATTTATAATTATAACTATACATATGTATACCCACGCCAGAATTACCATATAACATCTAACGAAAGACAAGACTTCTTTGAGATTGCAATCCAGCCGTGAACTGCATACATAGGTGTCGCGTATATTTATAACCAAAATGTTATTTTCCTATTTTAACCCCAATAATGCAATGCGTTCCACGACATTGCGTGCGACTCTTACTCTGTACGTATAACAGGAAGCAATGTTGAAGCCAATCACTGGAATAATCCGGTCATAGTATTTGTACGTATCGTCTTTCGCTTCGTCTGAAGAGTCTATTGGTCTAGGAGCTCGAAAGGGCCTCGGAATGGTCTAGGAGGGGTCGTTTGATCTGGATGCGGGACGTCGGGACGCAAGGTTAGAGCGGTCGTCAGGTCAGCAACACCACGGCCGCCCTCCTTCCCTTTTACCCTCCTATCCTCCTACCCTCACCGGCACCCCTCCTTCTCCTCCCTTCCACTATCCTTTCCTCTTGTCTCTCCCTACGCTCTCGCCGCCCTTCCTTCCTGGCTCTCCTCCGCACCTCTCACCTATCTCATCTTTCACATTCTCCTCTTCCTCCTTCTTCACCACCTCTCACCTCTTTCTCCTCCATCTCTCCTCTTTCTCCTTCTCAACCAGCCAGCTCAACTGCCCTTTCCACCACGTCTTTCGCCTTTATTTATCCCCGCCATAGTCGCGGATCCCGGACTGCGCCATTTTCTCCAACTTCTCTCCGAGATTCGTATTAACAGTTATTGAAAAGAGAGCTCTCCGTCGTCTACCTGTGACGTCGAATATTAATTCATTTCTTCCATTGGACAAGTTCCCTTGCGATCAATTTTTAGAGCGAAGGACACGGAGGCCGATGACACGATTCGATAACGTGTTTTCAAAAGAGTCATTCTCCTGTTCTACACTGATAATCTCGGGTTTCGCGAGGACGGGTATGATCCCGATGCGAACTCTTGTAGCTTTTCATCGACGCACAGACTAAATAATTACAGAGCCGAAGATAAAAGGAATATTAATACGATTCTTACGAGCAGCTAGCTTGAAATATTTTTGTTCACTGTTCGCGAATTCGTAAGAAAAGATTTTGTAGCCCCTACAGAACGTGCAAACGTATTTAAATATTTTTAGCTTCGTTAATAACTTGACCGCGGGATAAGTTAATTCTATTTGACGTCGGCCACTATGTCCGACATAAATTTATAGATAAGTCGTTAAACTGTTTACACACCGAAAGGCCCAATAGCAATTTTTATAAAAATAAATTTCGTGACTTTTGTATTCTATCGCGTAGAATGCACTGGCACGAAAATTGTTTTTATACGTTCTGCAAAAATTATCGTGATTCGTATGCGGTAATTGTTATCCGATTAGCGCAGGCAGAATATTGCGCCGCTTACAAACAGATTCGCAGTAGAGGGGGTGTCTGGGTCATCCCCTTCCCGATGGTCCGCACTTCCAGCGGTCCATCTGTCCGTGTGTCGGTGGGTTCTGGTGCCCGGTTGAGTTCCTGGTCGGATATCTGGTTGCCCGTCTGCGTGTCTCAACCGACTTGTCCCAGTGAAGCCAGCAACCCCCGGTGGTTCCGAAGGTCGCGTTACCCCCTTCCAGCGCCGGTGACACCGGACTGCGCCGAATGTTTACACGCGCTCGCTCGCCTCTCACCTCGTCAGAGAAGAGAAAGAGAACGAGCCAGAAGGTGAAACAATGAAAGTGATCGAAACTGAACCTAACGAAAGCAAGGACGAAATAAAGAAAAATACACGGAAAAGCAAAATAGAAGAATTCTACTTGGAAGAAGATCAAATTTAATTGGAAAATGATCGGCGCTGACATAAAATATTACTGTTATTGTATACTTTACATAACTGGTTGTGACCCTGATTTACGAGAGGACACGCGTGTACTGAATCTCGAGACAGAAGCTGAAAAAAGGAGATAGACGAACAGTCAGATCCATGGGCGCGTCACAACGCGCTCGTATCGCACCGCTGGCCACGGGCATTGCACTCGTGGTCAGCTGCAACGGAATCGTAACGAGTGGTAGTGGTGAGTGTGCGCGCGTAAAGCTACGCGGAGCGAGACGCCACGTTTACTCGGCCAATTAATTAAATGTACATTCGCAACAAGGACAATGGCGCACACCTAAACGATCGTGTAAGCACCAGCGTACAAAGTCTCGGCCACTTTCATTTTTTTCTCCAACGAAACGATCAATTTTCCTTCCACCGGCCACGTTATCCTATCGTTGATCTCGCGAATAATTTTACATAACGATGCGAGTCGGCGCCAAGGATCTGAGCACGAGAGAAAAACAGAGATGAAAGGAATCCTGGGAAATTCTACGCGGCTGCAAGAAGGAGAGAAGGCTGAAAAAAATTTTGTAATCGTATCGTCCTATTATCTACGACGGGCGGGTCGCTCCGTTGCTAGTTGATAATCTTAATTAACGGTGAAAGTAGCGGTCCTCAACGCTCGAGCACGTTGAGGTCGGTCGCACGGAATCGCGACGCACGAAAGCGAACGAAACTGGCGCATTTAGCACCGATTAACGATTACTCTCCTTGCACCGAGGCTCTCACATCCTCTCGCCAATCGGAAATTAACCAAAAAATCCTAATCCTCTCTACGTGTTCTTCCGACACGCAGACGGCATCCCAATGGTAAAACGTGGCAGGCGCGCGTTCCTGATCCAGTTCCAATATCGATTGCTTCCACCCTCCCTTTTATCGCTTCGTTCTCTACCCTCTTCGTCGACCCTCTTCGTTCCTCCTCGCTTCTCTGGATGCAACGATATCCACCGTTGTGTCCGCCTCTCTCGCCGCGCGTGGGTGGGTGCAACACACTATCGTCGCAGACTCTCGACGAGCCTCGGGCCGGGCGACGGGGGTTTTGCAACCCCGTCGTCGGTGCTCGCCCATCGGTCGACGATGGATGAGGTAAGAGGGAAAGAGCGAGAGCAAGTGAGAGAGCCAGCAGTAGGTAGGGTTCCAGAGACAGACGAAGCGCGGTCTAGCGAACGAGTGAGCGAGCGAGTCGTCAGGCCACGTAGAGGGAGAGCACGTCGTCTGCTTGGAGGGGGTGTCTGGGTCAATCCCCTCCAGTCTGGGGGTTCCCAAAGCCGAACGCATTTCCCGGGGTTCGCAAATCCCTGTTATTCGCTCCCCATTTAAGCGGGATACGCGCGTTCCGAATTATGGAACGATCGGGCCATACGAAAGTCCGAGGTCTTGCGATGAAAGTGGTGGCTGGTATTTCTGCCGATAAATAGTCACGCGCCGACGACGTGTCTTACGAAGTAAGAGACACTTCGAGCGGTTAGAGACAAAGGGGAGATGTAAAAGAGGCGACAGGTTGAATCTGTAGCGTACTCCACGCTCGTAATCTCGAATAGAGCAAAATCTGCCTAAGGACGACATCGTAGAAAACTCGAAGAGCGATAAACTTGATAATGTCTTGCTTGCTTTCCGCGGGCGAGCGCGACTTCCGTTTACGACTCTCGTAAACGCCTCGTAAATTCAAGTACGCTTTACGTTTCGCGAGCCCCGCGAATGTGTTCCGCGTCGAGAGAGTCGTAGAAATTTTTATACACTCGGGAGGTACGCGTGCCGCCTCGATCGCCAACTTCCTTCGTCATCATCGATCCCCCTGAATTTCACGTGTAGTCGCCAGTCTCGGCGTGAGTCACCGTAACTCCGTGCCCTTCGACGCTCTCGTCGATTTCTGCGAAACTGACATCGCCAGGTTTCTCTACACGCCGACGCGTAGTTGCATGCGAATCTTGTTTCTCTCGAAGCTTCGTTTCTCGTGCGCTTTCTACTCGCATATAGCGAAGTGCATAACCCATACGTTACGATAATTATGGAAGATCTTTTTGTGGAAATGCACGGATACTTGTGCGAGCAGACGCAAAAAAATCGACAAAGGAGGGGCGCGAGCCGGTAAAAAGGACAGCGTCGGGGGAAAGATGAAAATAGGAAAAGAATTGCGAGGGGGTAGAAGCTGCGAACGGAAGGAGAGAAGGAGAGGCGAGTTTGCGAGTAATAAAACCCCGTGAAAATGAGTCGACGCGCATAAAAGTGGCACAATTGGTTCAGTGGGGCGGTGCCCCTGCGTCCTTGGCTCGGGACAGTGAACCCCGTGGCCATGCAAAATGTGCGCTCGGCCTGCACACGGTGCCCCATGCACTTTCTCTCTTCCTTCCCTCCCTCTCTTTTTCTGTCTGTCTTTCTCTCTCGTTTTGTCCTTCCCCTTCCGTGTCGTTCGCCACATCCCTCTCTTTCTCTCTCTTGTTCCTCCTGTCCTTCTTTCTTGTTCCATCTCCTCTCTCGTTCTCTCCTTCTCTACCAGCCCTCCTCGCTTTCTCTATCGCGTTCTCAATTTCTGCTCGTGTGTCCGCTGCTACCTTCCTCTTCTACCCTCTCCTAACCTCCAACCCACTCCCACCCCTCCGCAAGTTTCTTCGTTCCTTCTCCTCGTCACTTTCTCTCGGTTTCGATCTATCTCTTTCTCTTCTTCACCGTCCCATCCCCACGGTCTATCGGCCCGATGCACCCGTTTTGCGCATATGCACATCAACGTCCACTCCCTGTTGTCGTGTTTCGCTCGCACGCCCTTTCGCATGTCCTCCTCTTCCTCCGTGCTCCGTACGCGCATGTAGCGCGCTTATGTGAGCGCGTGTCGCGTTTTGCCACTCTTTTGCGTGCTTGGGGAAAAAAACGCGTCTCCGGAGAGTCAGAGGGAGAAACAAAGAAGGGGAGGGCGAGAGAAAGGGAAAGAAAAGTGGAGAGCGAAGAGTACGTTTTAGCGTTGTAGGTATACGTGAACGAAAACAGGACAAAGAAAGAAGGAAATGAATTTAGAGAGAGAAAAAGAAAGGATGCGAACAGTGCTTTGTGAGATGGTTTTTTGTACGTAATTTCTTAAGCGTCTAGGGAAAACGATCTGTCGGTTTTTTTGCTCTGTATAGTCAGTTTACTCCGTTTATAGAATTTGTTATATCCCATAAACGAAGACAAATGGAGCGTACGTTGATATGAATTATTTTCATCGTGTTTCAATGCATAATTAGCTCCCTAAGTGGGTCCCACATGTTCGGTTACACCCTGTATAGTAGTTTTACAGAATTATGACTCGACACTTGCGTACAGCGACTCGCGTGTCTTCCTGCGTTTTCATTTTTCGTGTCATCTGCTTGCTGATTGTCCTCTCTTTCACGCACATGGTGGTGCTCCCGAACGGACGACGCGGCACGCGTACGTCATCGTTTAATTATTAAAACTACTACATTTTCGTTGTCCATCGTTCATTATATTATCGTCGCTTCTTCCTACCTGGAAACATAGCATTTCCCCGAAATACGAGATAACGAACCATCAAAAAATCAAACTACCAGAAACTCAAAGTAATGCTCCACGTCGTTTAAAAATCACAATTCGCATATTGTTCAACCCCCGGATTTTCAGTTTACATAAATGCCAAATACCCTCCTTCCGCATTCGGGTATGCAGCGCTTCTAAATTGCTCTGTTCCTCCACTCTCGCCCAAATCCACCGGAATTGTCCCTAACCCTTCTTCGTCCAGAGTCTTCCCGCTCCTTTTCTTACCAGTGGTCCCTTGCCGCTCGATCCTCTCCTCCTCCTCCACCTCCTTCTCTTCTTGATTCTCCCTTCGGACTAATCGCGTTAGCAGCTGTTCGCGCGCGGGGAGAGCTTGTCGTCCGCCTTAAGTCGCGTATCCACAAATGCGAGGCAGCGCAGTGGACCCAGTTGGTGACGTATGCCTAGAACCGCGGATCGACGGGGCGAGGCAACGTACTCACCCAGGTTCGCGACGCTCAGTATTGACATTGGTGAAGCATACGTTGCGAGGCATTCGAGGTGAGCTGCCTCGCACCGTGGATACGCTGCTTTAGGATCGCGCATCGGGCATTGGCCATTGCACTCGGCGCTTCTCGAGGGCGGTCTCCCGGGTTGATGCACGCGGAATGCACCACGAGCGGCCGAAGTCAACCGAGCGTGGCCGAACTCGCACGATTCACACCGTCTCGTCCCTCCACCCTCCTGCCATTCGAATCGGCCGTCGTCGTCCTCCTCCTCCTTCTTCTCTTCCTCTTCATCCTCCCTCTCTTCTTCTTCTTCTTCTTCGTCGTCGTCCTCGTCGTAGTCGCGAAAGCTTGCAGCTGCAACGGTCATTGGGTTCGATGCACTTCGTTGCCGGGGCCAGGGACTGCTTGTGCTGTCGCAGTACGCGCGCAATTCTGCCACGAATGACTCAGCCGGCCGAGTGCACGAGGGATGCGACCTTGACCCGGCTGCACCGTAGGTGCATCGCACCTTAGGAGAACACGCGCGCGCGCGTGAGCGAGTTTTGCCGTCGCGCCGAACGTACGGCTTCGCCACTGCGACGATGACGACCAGAATGACGATGACAACGACTGCGACACGATTGTATTAAAGAGACTGGCGGAATAATGTGGATGACTAGGATGGATCTTACAATTAAAGTGAGTTAGGGCATGCCGTAGTTACTGGGTAAAATAAGGAAGTGAGCTTTCCTCTGGTTAAGACGTGAATGTTGTGCTTAACACGTGCGAGAAGGTTTTTGAAAAATATTGAAGACGAAATGAGGTGAATTAAGGAAGTAGTCCGTTGACTGGTTAAAACGTGGATATTCTACTTCAACGTGCATTTATTTCTGTAGGCAGATGCATTATTCAGTCACAGGCGAAGGAGGGAAGAAATTTCGTTTGGCGTGCGAACTGCGATAGACTCTCCAACATTTGATAATTTTATAATTATGATGAGTGAATGAAGGGTGGGGTCGAGGAGTCGACGACGAGCGTGTCAACGATCCGCTCACAAGGGGCAGCAGTCGTCGCGCAAGAACGAAAATGATTTAAGGCTTCCGCTCACTCGTTCGACTTTCGCGAAAGAGAATTCTCTATATCTACTTATTTTTGACTCGCCAGCTTTTCACTCAGATATTCCTCCAAGGTCTGTTTGCGTGCCTTTGTGCATAGATGGAGAAGCAAAGAGGAGAGAAAGAAGGAGAGAGACGGAGAAGTAAGAGGAGAAGAACTAAACGGTGAACACGATATCTAGAAGTTTATTGGAAAGCGGTTATACGATTCGAACGGCATTATCGCGAAAAGAAATTGACATACAGCGTGAATCGCTGTTCGAGCGCGACCTTCGTAGGATAAGGGATAAGACGACAAACGAGGGACAAGAACAATGAAGCACGCCGCTACAAAGCGTTTTAAGCGGAGAACACATATAGGCGATTGCGATTGCGTTCGTGATCGCTATCGCTTAAGCGGAGAACACATGTAGGCGATCGCGACCACGATCGCGACCTCAATCGCAATCTCACAAACTGAAACATACGCTCTGTGTAGTGAAAATTTGTGACCTATTTCCGTAATACACTACCTACTCGTTAATAAAATTATTTGTAAAAAATAGTTCTTTATTTACCGGTATGTTTTCCCATTTCCTTAGCAATTTGATCCCACGCTTTATTTTTGATGCGTACATTTTTGTAATCAGCATGTGCCATATCATAGAACACATTATGTTATTTAACATGTTCGATTAATTTTTTAGTTAATAATAAATCAGCCATTTTTCATATTCGCGATCTGCGATAAACGTAACCTGCTGCGTTTGACCGCTGGTCGTCGACTACCCCGCGATCGAACGCTGCAGATTTAACTCTATCGCTAACAGGTCGTGACAAGTTTGTGCGGCTTTATATATTTACAATTGATGCGCTTGATCGCGTTCGCGATCGTGGTCGCGATCGTGGTCGCGATCGCCTATATGTGTTCTCCGCTTTAGAGGATCAAGTTCATCGAACTTGCTTGTCATTTCTTTTTACATCTGGACTCACTTCCGGTTCCACTACTCGTGAATTTCTTTTCCGTGTCTGAATAGGTAATCGAAAGATCATCGTGAAATCAACACCATTTGAAAAACGACCTAGTATTAAGTGAAGCTTCTCGAGAATGATTGGTCAAGCCTTCAATCGGCCTCATACATTTCCATAGTTCTCACCTGTCAAAATCACCGAACCGCCTCCGCCGAGGACATCCTGTTGCGTGCAATCGTGGATCATTCGCGCATTATTGCAGTTAATTTCCGCGCGCATGCATAGTTCAAAGTGTGTTGTCCCCGGGCGATCGGGTTCAACGGCTGGCCGGACGAGTGCGAGACAAAGGCGTGAAAGAGGAGGTGCTACCTCCTTCCAACGGGGTATCTTTATAGAACACAGTGTCATCGACACTACACGACACGGCGCTCTACGCCACGCCGCGCCGGGGTGGCGTATCCATCGAAAAGGTCAACGCATCTATTGCGGATAACCTCATCGAACGATCATGCCCGGTCAAGGAGAGAATATTTGATTGGTTGAGTGCACGCGACGCCGCTTAGATAGCGCCGACCGCTGTTCATCCAATTGAAATCTTCGCACCGCGCACAACGTTCGTTCTTATTGATCTAGTTCGAAGATTTCAAACGTTCGCGTAATCCTTGCAATTCCTAATATCTCGCCTATTCTCTTTCACAAGTGGTAGTAAATTCTCCAATAAGCTTCAGATCTCGAAAAATCGGTAATACAAAGGAACAAGAGCTAGGTGAGTTTGAATTCTGAACAACGCGCCACTTCCGGCCGTAGTCCTCCAACCGAGCGCAGCTGACGCAAGGTTACCGAGACGCGATGGCCACTTTCCTTTCCACCCTCCTCCCTGTACCACACGGCCCTCCTCTTCCACCACCCTCTCGCCTTCTCGAGCCGCTCCGATTTTCCCAGCACGCGGGGTATTTATACATCAGCGGGGGGATGGTATTTCGGTCCTGCAGCCGGCGACGTCGACGCCAACTCTGCCACGCGGTGCCGACGGCCCGCGCGCTCCTAACCTTGAACTGATGAACGAACGCAGTCACTGGCACCGTCGCCACCACCACCACCACCACCCGTGACTCCGCGATGTCCTGAGCTATTTCTGCCGGTCACCCCGAGAGGAGGACGTCGCCCCGAACCGGTCGACGTAAACTCGCGCTACGCGCTCGCCTAGGATGCACTCTTTATTCTCCAGTCGCAGACCGAGGTCGACATAGTCAAGGTTAATATATGCCGAAGCGATCATGCCATCTTGAGAGAGACAGCTGTAATGTATATCCTTCAGGTACAAGGAGTATCTAGCCCCTTTCGCTCGTAACGCAAAAGTCTTTTCACGAAGAATAATGTTAACTCGATTCTTTAATAATCTCATGCCCTGTTAAGTAGCTGCTTAATATTAATCTTAGAATCTCCTAGAAAGGTGTCTTAACGGACCAAATTCTCCATTGGTAAATTCAAAACCTCGCTGTCTTCCGCGTAACAAAACCCAGACCTTATTCGACTGGTGAAGCGCAGTATTTCACTTAAGTGGACTTCGCTTAACGTCGTTAGCACTTACGAAAATCTTCGCGATCGCTCGTCGAACCGTGAAGGATCTAGGAGCCCAGAGGTAAGAGAGTGTATTAAGAGGAAGAGAATGAGAGAATTAGAGAGAGAGAGAGAGAGAGAGAGGGGGGACGAAAGGAAAATAGGGAAACTGAGACAGAGCAATTGACAGGCGGCGAAGAGGAAGGAGAAAGAGAGTATGGCGCGAGTAGTGGTCCTCTCTCCCTATCGATTGCGTGGAAAGGAAAGTGGGGTTGGGTAATAAGGCTAACGCACTCGGGAAGGGTGTCGCTTCTGAGAACAAAGGCCGTCTGCAGAAAGTCAAACTGGCGTATCTAGCCGAGCAAGGTCGTGTACCCTTGACTCTCTGGTATCTCTGTGTGTTCGAGTCACCCTCTCTTTCTTTCTCCTCGACATTCTCTTTCCTCCTCTGTATCACTCTCTTTCCCGGTTCCCCGATATAACGCCCATCACACTCTACTAGCCCGTCGCGTCGTCTACAACGGCTACAACTTACACGATGGCCTGCGCTTTACTCTCGCAAAAAACTCGAACTTACCCGATACAGAGACATCTAGAGTTCGATTGGTGCCTTCTTATTTTGGAGATTCATTCGCCTTGGCTCGTTAACGTTGAAATATATCGAGGCCCGATTTTATTTGAAAATCTTTCCACGAAGACTCGTCTATCGTACCACCTTCTCGTTCTAACTCACGATTCTATCTTTCATCGAAAGAGCAAATAATCGGGGAGCGTTGACGTCCTCTCCCTATTCCCAGGTATCATTTACTTTTGTAACACGTATACGCTCCATCTCTCGTTCATTATACTCGTCCATGATTTTATTATCCTTAGCAAGGAGAAAAAGTAAATATTGCGTCGCGACGGTCGAGACTTTTTTTCTCTCCCGCTCTTTTGGTCTCTCGTGCCAACGAAACCGTAGACTACGGAGAAACAGAGACAGCTGGAGTCAGTCTCGTTAAGGAAACGTCCTCTCCGCGTACCCGCGTCGTCTCCCGGGAGGGAGATTTTTTTTCGCCTGGCTGTTCCGCCGAGGGAAGGTGAACTTGACTCTTCTTCTAGCGTCGCCCATGATAAACCTCGCTCACCGCTGGAAAAACCTAGAGGAGAGGAGGGAGGGTTTAACGTTCTTAGGGATGAACTTGACTCTCCTAATGCGTCGTACGTTGCCCACTACTGCGCCGTTCGCATCGTAGCCGAGCGCGTCGGGCGGTGGTGGTGCGACGGCGTCGTCGTCGTTGTTGTTGTCCTCGTCCGTGTCGTCGTCGATCGACGAGGAGAGGAAATATGAAAGCCGAAGGAGGACGAGGTGAGAGGGTGGCCGTGAACGAGCACCGAGCGGTGAGGGAAAGTGCAATGTCTGTTCTCCACCCCCGACGACTACGACGCCGCGACGTCCTCATAGTGGTCGTAGTCGTCACACGTCCAGCCAGGCAACCACCCCCTCGACTTACACCTAGCTTTCTCCGAGAGCGTCGCACTCAGGGGAATGCAACGACGACGGAGTCTGCGAGATCGGAGGTGTGGAAGTGGCGAGGATGGGGCGAGGGCAAGGCGCGAAAGGGGATGGCCCTCGCAGACGATAGCGCCGGTAAACATAGTGCTCTTGAAAAATTGAACACTCGTTAGCGCATTCAAATGCATCGTCCTGCGCGTCAGAATGCACGCGTCAACTGAGAGAAAGGCGGTGGACGGGGTTGACTTCTGAGCTCTTTCATCCCTCTCGTGCATAAATTATAAAAGGATGCTGCGCTCTGTAGATTTTGCTTAACTTATTGATTAAATTCACTTGCTGTTTTTCGTTTATATCCCATGCCGTGAGAAGGTGTTGGGTTTGGTTCTTTGGTAATTTTCAACACATGCGATGGAACGAAAGGGTGCGCGGAAGAATGATAGAAATATCCACTTGCTGTTTTTCGTTTATATCCCATGCCTTGAGAAGGTGTTGGGTTTGGTTCTTTGGTATTTTTCAACACGTGCGATGAAACGAAAGAGTGCGCGAAAGAATGATAGAAATATTTCGCGATAGTTTCCCCGTTCGATTTTGGAACGGGGGCATTGGTGCCAAACTGGCTTCCGTCTCGGCATGGTGGCAGACTTCGGCGGCTGCTGCATCGGCGCGCGGCATTGTCTCAAGAGGGAGAGAAAAAGAAGAAATGTAGGAATAAAATGGGGATAAAAAGATGACGGAAGGACAAAGGAGGGACGAGGGACGAGGAAACGATCGCACGAACGACCAAGTCCCTTGGCGACGATTCAAGAGGGTTGAACGTACCGTCTAATTTTACGCGCAACCGGGGCACTACGGTCTCCTCTAGGTCTAGTGCAAATACCATGTCCCTCAGTTTGTCGTCCATAGGATTTTGCTCATGATCTTTCGAAACTATTCGTCGCGAGGCTCCTCGACCTTCCATTGTGCTCTGTCATAGCGAGTAGTTTGGTACAATTGTTTCATAGTACTTCGTCTTTTCGACAGTAGTGAACAACACTGGAGATACGCTTTAGGATAGTAAAGGGATTTTTGCAAAAGAGAGAATCAACGATATGCGGTTTCTTCCTTTTTTGAGAAATTACATCTAACTTAAGCAGATATTCGATCAAGATCGATGTACCTTCATTTTTATCAGGCCATCGTCGCTGCTCTCAATCACGTTTACACTTGCCTCTGTAACGTTTACGGAACTTGTTGCTCACTTCCTTGCTTCCGTTCCGTTATCACGATACTTCCTCGAAAAACATTCGTCTTGCTATCTTCCACGACCGTGCAGTCAATGATTCTTTCATCTTGGAAGTGATCCACCCTCGTCCATCTCTTTCGCCTGCAACAACCTCAGTCGTACTTTTATCTAGCTACTGCTTGCGCGGTGAAAATCGGTATGTGAGGCAAGAAGGTTGAAGTCTCCCCGGAGGAAAGCAGAGTGTCGTAATGCGACTGCCTATGTTAGATCCTAGAAGAAGTCAAACGACAAAGAGAAGACGGACGAGAAACAGTAGGAAGGCGAAGTTGGAGAGGAAGTGAGGCGACCATACCGACAAACGGATGCAGAGGGAGAGTAGAATAGAGCTGCAGATCCGGGATAGAGAAGGAGGAGAGGGTGTAAAGAGTAAAACAAGGAGAAGGAAGTAGAGGAGGGAGACGACGAAAAAGAGAGGGGGAGAAGGGAGATACGGGAAACGAACGGAGGACGAGATGAGGAGATGAAAATGGAGACGACACTGAGAGAAGGACGAGTGAGGGGAAGGCGAGGCGAGAGAGCGGAACAGAAAGAGAGAAAGAGAAGAAGGAGAGTGAAGAGGAAAGGAGAGACGGAAAGAGGAATGAGAAGAGACGACGACGTCGAGCGTGCGCGCGCGTCTCTCTCCCTTCGGCCGAGAGCCCTCGTCTGGCTTCTAGTTCTGGAAGGAGGTTGTAGGGTAGAGGAAGGTAGGAGGTTGAGGTCGTCGCCGCTCGTGGGAACGAGGCATTGACCTCCAGTGAGTTAGGATGTCTGCCGGTATTGATTCGTCGGCGGTGCAGCGGGCACCACACTCGGGGGCGGCGAAACGGGAATGCGGGAATACCGGGATGGCCCGGAGAGGGTTGGAGAGGACTGGAGAGGGTACGAGGTGGTTAGAGGGGTTTCGAAGGGGCAGGAGGGACGGAGGAACTCGTCGGTGCTCGGAGGAGGAAAAGAGGGGCTTGCACGTCGTCGCTCGGATGGGCGACACTGTGGCGCGGTGGCAGGCGGAAGAGATGGAAGAAGAAGAGGGAAGAGAGGACGGAAGGAGAAAAGGAGAGAGAGCGAGGAAGAGAGGGAGGGGTGATAAGCGAGGAGGTGCACGGGGAGGCAAAGAGGACTCGACGGTGTGAGAGGGTGCAACGTACTGGGGCAAACTTTCCCGTCTCGCCCTTTTCCATCCCTCCGACGTACGTGCACCTCCTCGTCCCTCTCTCTTTGCCCTCCCGCCGTCCTTCCTCTCTTCTCTCCTCCTTCCTGTCCCTCTTCCACCCGACCTGCACGAGCAAAAAGGGGCACCGGCCTCGCAGACAGGGCGGTTGCCAACCTGAGAGACTTATTAGACGGTGTTCTAATGACGCGAGAAAGAATCTTCAAATTCTCCATGCTAGAATTTAATAACCCTGATCCGCGTATGATCGCTGGTGATTTCTATAAGAAAAAATTCATGCCCGATTGTTGAAAATTGTCCAGAGAAACCGGCCAAGAAAAGGTCCCCCATTTAAATGACAAAGAGATACTACGAGGTTATCCACAAGAATAATTCCAGTAGCGTCTGATAACCATCGTCCCAACGAGGTCTGCTTCTTTTAATTTACCCGCAGAACCTCGCAGATCGCGAATACTCGACGATCGAGTAAAGGAAAATTATAAGCGCGTACGCAGAAATGGCGATGTCCTTGAGCCAAAGGAAGGGAGAGGGGTTGTGCCTTCGACGTTTGAAATTGAAATTGATTCCGGGGGTGGCGCACGCTGTCGCTTCCTCGTCGGATAGCAACGGGGTTGGCAACCCCCGGCGGCGCAGTCACTGCAACACGCACGAGTACTACGTGGCCCGAGAGCGGGGACGAAAGAAGGAGAAGGAGGAGAAGGAGAAGGCCGTCCCGGGTGGGAGGCAAAGCTTGAAAGTCGGAGGGCTCGGAGGGCGCGATTGTGAAAGAGGAGAGTGCGTTGGTGTTGCAACGATACGGTTGGCACGTGGGTGAGGGTTAGAGGGTGGTTGCCAAGAGGGTTGGAGAGAGGAAAGGGACGAGGAAGAGAGGGCGGAGGACGATTGACGCCCAGGTGGGGGTAACAGTTGGAGGGTGCAAGAGGGCTGGAGAGAGCTGGAAGGCCGATGGTGGTGAGAGAGACGCGGGGCTCGGGGAGAATCTGCAGACAGGATGACGGCACTGGGGCGAACTTTCGCTCTCTTGGACTGCATCGCCACTATGCCACTGCCACGCCCCGCGAAAGCGCCGAAAATTGTGGCACCCGCGTTTACCTACCGTCCCTCGTCCTCCTACCACTGTCCCTAGGGGGCTAGAGAAGCAGAAAGCGAGGAGTTCGTCTCCGGAATTTTTCTCTTCTTATTTTGCACCCGTTCGTGCAGCTCGCGAATTTTTACGAGCCCGAAAGTCTGGCGAAAGACGTCGAATTTCACCGTTGCCTTGTAAGAGTCCAGCGTGGAAACGAAGCCTTCCGCTTCGCGAACACTCGCGTATATTCTCATTTTAAAGGCCCTCGTGCTTCTCCGCCTCTCTTTTCTTTTGAGTTTCGTGCGTGGAGACGTCTCGAGAGGAACCTATGGAGGTTTGCGATGCAAAAAGAACGATCGGCCGTGGCAGGGTAAATGTGTGTTTTCCCTTCTGGTCCAAATGTTGAAATCCGTCGAAACGACGTAACGAAAATCCTGTTTACGTTAAGCCAGTCTCGTTGGGGCTCGGACGGAACGAGCGAAGCGTGCATGGGGTGGATGTGGCAACGCGAGGGTCGGTAACGCTCGGCTCTCCTCCCATAGCATTGAAATATAATCTCGTGAGGCATGGCACGACACGACAGGATGGAGAAAATGGTGCCAACGACTGTCTGGCTTCATCCTCTCTTCCATCCCTCCTCTTTTCCATCTCACTCTCTCTCTCTCACTCTCTCTCTCTCTCTCTCCCTCTCTCCATCGTTCGTCCCTAGCTTCTTCTCTCCGGTTCGCTATATCGTGGCCTATCTATCTACACCCCTCTACCACCTTCCTCTCTTCTTGTCCCTTTATTCGCCTTCTCCTCGTCCTCGAGCACTCGCCATACCCATCGTCTAACCACCCCAAATGCGCAATGGACAACTCCTCGGACGATAATCGTCCTACCAATCTCCTTCAATGAAGGCGGAGGAGGCGATGGCGTCGCGCGTCGTCTGCTTCCGAAGCGACCATCCTGCCACGCTTCGCTCGGTCACCAAGAACGAAAATTCACCAAGGTCGGAGAGGTCTTCTGCGGCAGAAAGGTCAAGGTCAGAGAGGGAATTCTCTCGTCGGAATGCAGAGAGATCGCGTCGCGGATGATCACCGCGGGACGCCTTGGAATTTTTTTTTTTTCATTCGCGAGGAAAACTCGACGCGTCGAAAGATTTTCCTGTTCGTTGCGTACCTTTCATCGGTGCACCACGTTCACACTTGCCAACGGATGAGAACTAAGAGACGATTGGCACTTTTTATCAGAAAATGATCACCGTAAATTTTAATCTTCGCCATGTCCACCTACTAATTGGGCACGCCAACCTGAAAATGGTAAAATTGAATCGACGAAAATTACGCGAACGCGGTGGAGAACAAAAGGACGTCGGCGTCGCGTCGCGCCGGGATCCCGACAATTCTGATGGCAGGCTTTGATGGTGGCTGCATACGCGATGAGAGAGTAAGAGTAATGCAAAAGCGAGAGAGAAGGAGGATATGCACTCGGAGAGAGACGAACAGGGACGTGAGAGTAAGCGGTACCTTTGCATGAACGGACATGAAAGGAGTGCATCCTGCTTGGTACAGGAAGAGGATATGTTGTAGCTTGCTTGCGGACGACGACCCTCGTCGCGACGCCCGACGTCGGCGATGCCTGTCGCGATCGATGTCGTCTGTCCCTCCTGTGAAAAAGAGAACGTCACTTGGGAGGGTAGTAGCGCAGGGAAGGAGAAGGTAAAGGCGAAGCGTGGGTAGGGAGCGGAAAAGGGAGCAGCATCCTCCTCGCTCCCCCACGTGGCACGACGCGCCAAAGTCATTTTTAATTAATCGCAATTATGCGCTACTAGGCTGTCGGTACTGAGCGTCACCTCGGCCGCGATTCTTTACGAGAGGGTGCGAGTAAACGGGAGACTTTAATTCGAAACAAAGGGGGGTCGGCGAACGTGGACGTGTGCGGAAGGGTAACAGGAGCGGAGTAACGCACCACGACATTAATTCCTTTGATTCTTTTGAGAGCGTAATTGACGAATGGTTTGGTATTAAGCTTTCTTTGTCCCATTGCTTTTTTCCCTACTCCGATTCCTCTTGCGTACGCGCTAGCTAAATTGAACGAAATTAAGTCGTGTTAAATTGAAATTGATTTCCCCTTCTTACCGGAAACTCGCTCGTCGACGATTTATCCCAGTGGTATCGACCAAGTGCGACTTGATTCCACGCCAGATATCACGCGCAATTCACCTTTCATCTTGAGAAGCTTGTAATTTATTTAATTCGGTATTAAAAAATCAATTTAAAAGCCGCTCGATCATTCTGTTGAATCTGCGAATATCGTAACGCGGATCTTGCATCGTAATTGACGCCGTGTAGGTACCTCAAAGCAGGGCGTTGGCAAAAATGCAAGGAAAGATTTAGTGGAATGACGTCGACGAAATGCATCGGCGTCGGTGACGTCGCCAGAGCGCAGGGGTGGCCTCAACGGAGACGCCCCCAGGCTATCGCGACCGCGAAAAAAAAGAATGGCTGAATAAAGAAGAAAGAGGGGGCACGTTGAAGGGTACCTCGATGGAGGAGTCGGTCGTCTAGACGACTCGTCGCCGTTGTCGCTCCACCTAACGATGTAACGGTGTAAACCATGACCGTGAATCGGTACGGTACAATGACGGGACGCTGAGAGAGTAGGAGGAAAAGCTGTGGGGAAGTTTCGTGCAATAACGCGTGACGCTCAGCGTCGCGACGCGCTTCAACGATGCCGTATGCTTGTCGGAGGATGAAGAGGGCCGTCGAGGATGGCGAATCGCAAACGAGGCAGCACAATTTCTATAATCGAACTCCAATGGAATGTACGAAACTTGGCGAATACATGCAATTTTAGCAAACCCGACATTGCTTCCGCAAGGACGGTAAAGCGAAAAGCGAGTAGACTCGCGTATACGAATTTTCGTGCACGCGCGAATAACGCTAGAGTTTATTCAACCTCCAGCCCCTTTCCACGAATTTCAATAAAATTCTAATCTTCCGCCCTCGTCTGAAGAAAATTTGCAGCAACTCGTGATTATTAAGTCGCGATATCAGACTTGTCACGATCGTCCTCGATATTAATCTACGCGGCCACTTCGAAGCTAATTCCGGGGCTAATTTCCTCGTATGCTTCTCGATCGTTTTTCACCGCGGCAGTCGACGGTAGTCGCTCTCGTCTCGAAACTCATTTCACACAACGCGATCCGCGCGGGCGAGGTACGCGTAATTGGCCCCGATAGTACAGGGCACCACATGCAATCCAGGGGCGTATGCACGCGATACACTGCCGGGGTCTTTGGCCAGCTGCAATACTCTGGCACGCACACTAGCCCCCTTTCCCGCTGCCACTTAGCCCACCAACTTAGCCCACGAACGCGCGCGTGTATCTGCAGTCACGAGGTCATTAAGCCTCAGGGACATTGCCTATTGGCGGTGTCGCTGTGTAGTCGGTGAATGTTTACGAATGTCGGCGGGACGTACGTCGCGACGTATGAAGCGGCACGTAAGAGTACCGCGAGCGAGGGGCGTGCGATCAACCCCCTCGGACGTGTTTAGGTACGGATATTCACTAGATCAATACTTCGCGTGCATGTAAATACCACGCTAGGGTGAGACAAAGTATTCGAAGAATACCACCGCCCAACCTGCCCTATTCGCGCACTTTTTCTCCATAGGTTTCTAAGCGAGGATTTTGGAAAGATCGCGCGAATTTCACGAACCGTCAGACAGGACTTCTTCGGATGAATTATTTTCTGCGACATAACTTAAAAACGAAAGTTTCTCGCCTGCTTTTTAATTCGGCGCCGAGCAGAAATCATGTAATTTTCGTAGAAAGATACTTCAAACAATCGTATACTTTCGCCAAGAAGGTTTTCTTCGCTTCTTGTCGGCGTTGAAAACACAAAGTACGCGTCGTCTAACAATCAGTGATCGTCGAGTAACGATTCACGGTAAACATTCTGCCTGGTCGAATCCTTGAAGCGTTCGTGCGGAACACGAGGCAGTGAAGAAAGGTGAAAAGAACAAAAACGTTTATAAAATACGAGGCAAGCGACCGGTTGCTTGCGATGCCGAGCAGACAGGAGATGAGTACGTAGAGAAGGGTAAGGACACTGCGCCACGCCGATGCACGTTACGCAGCAATAACGAAACGCGGGACGCACTAATTGCACACTTCATCCCACGCGAGGATGGTGAGGAACTTTTGAAACTCTCTTTCCGCGAACTCTGTCGTCCTCTCCCTCGCAGAAGAACCGCCACGACCTATACACTTTCCTCTTTCTCATCCTCTTCCACGTTCTACGCCTGCGAATCGTTCACCTTTCACCTTCATACGGTGGAATCGAACCTCTTGGTGTTCCTCCAGCTTGCCCACACCCTTTGCAAGACAGGGATTATCGTGAATGCGCGACCGTGGTAGATCCGCGTTGGCCGAGCTCGATCCCCTAATTAGCAAGTAATTGGATTCGTTACTCGGTAAGCGGTTCACTACGCGCTCGTGCGTGTTGTCGACAAGGGTGGAAGGATCATCGTGCATTAACTTCGGAAATTCATGATCGACTGTCCCGTTAGATGGTACAGGAGACGCTGGAAGCAGTCGGTGTCGCCATTGGTCGAGAATACGGTGGAATAAAAGATGCTTAAAAATTGATTGTAGGGCCTCTCGTTACACAAAAGTAGCTACGCGGAGACCATTGATCGCGTGGAAACATTAATCGAGCCGTATCGTATAATAATATTCAAAATTCAAATCTAATATTTAGTAGAACGTATTAGAACGAGTTTCAGTATTTTGATTACAGATTAAAATCTTCTTGGCAATTGGAAAAACAAATTTCTTACCATTATCACTATTTTTAGTCGTCGAATCGAAAGAAAGATCGTCTATACGAGAAATAAGCAGCAATTCGAGAAAGAATAATTTCAACCCTCGCGGAAGCTCATTCTCTCGATTCCGAAGGAATTTCGATTTCTTATCGATAACGTGATTTACATTATCGTCATTGCGAATCCTTCTAACTTGGTCTCCGCAGAGGAGATCTTCGTAAAGGACATTGATCGACAGCGGTCCAGATAAGGCAGACTCGACGATAAATTACGGTGGTTGGGTTGCGTCGCGACGCTGTTCCCCTTTTTCGTCCTTCGCCAAACCTCTTGCGGCCATCCCTTCCACTTCACGGAGTTGTCTGTCGATGCACCGGCAGACGCCCCATCCACCCCTTTCTCGTCGCTGCCGCTCCGCCACCCCCGACGGCGGCGCACAATGTCAGGGGTAGGTTGGCAATAAGTAGTAGCGAAGAGCATTTCGTCCATCCCTACTGCACAGCGGAGCGAGCCTCGAGTATTCTCCGTGGAGGGTGAAAACTGCGGAGAGGGGTAGAAAGGCCAAAGAGGGGAAAGAGACGAGGAGGTGGAATGAGGAGGGATGGAGAAAAGAGGAGTGAGAACGAAAGCGAGAGAAGCTTCTCTCTTCTGACGGAGAGAGACCGAGGGAGGGAAGAACTGCAAAGACAAAGAGACGGAGAAGGGGTGAACGCGACGGTGAAGGAGTAAAGGGATCTAGGCGACGGGGTAAGAGAGAACGAGACTCGTGAGTGGGTAGGAAAGTCAAAGACAACGGGAAGAAGGGATGAACCGAGGCTACGGAGGTGCGGCAGTAAGTAGAACGAAGAGCGAGCGAGGGAGGGAAGGCGAGGGTAAAAGGAAGGGGTGAAGATGGGATCGAGAGTAGGAAGAATGAATGGGTAGAAGAGAGACGCTCTCCGCTAGAGACGAAGCACGAGAGAATGAAAGAGAGGAAGAGAACGACGGGGTCGAATATCGTCGGTGTGGCCACACTCGCGAAAGCCACGCTTGCGTTTCCATGTGAGGGTGCAGACAGGAAGGGGTGAGCAACCCCTCGTCGCCGACGTCTGCTGCATAGGCGTAGTGCACCGAGCGTACGCAACCAGGCGCCGATGACCGGGTTATAAGCGAAAAGCAGCCGCGAGAAACTTTTCGCGCACCTGTCGATGCATCCTATTGGCCACTACGAAGGGAAAAGCTGTGGCGCAGAACGAATTAAAGAATTTCCGTAGAATGAGAAGGTTTCGAGAATATGAAACGAACCCCCCCGATCCAAAGGGAATTCGATATGAAGAAACTTTGCTTCAAAGCGTGAAAGCTCGAGAAATAAACGAATACAGAAATAAATTGCCTTGCCCCTGGGAATCTGCAATCCAGTAGACATCTCTTTTTAACTCTCTTATTACAAATTTCATTTGATACCGGCGAGACAAGCGCGACCCATCGTCTTAATATTCTCCAACCGTCCATTTGCCCGATGCGAAAAAATAAAAATTGCAGAAAATCGTAAAGCGATAGAAACGGCTACGATAAGAGCGTGCAGACGATTTCCAACCCTTCCTCGTTCCTCGACGAGTCGCCTGCATTCGCAAGGGAAGGGTGGACGATAGGGTTGAGGGTTGGAGGGATGAGGAGGGATGGTTCTTGTCTAGGTGAGCTGCCAAGGATGCGCGCGCAAACCCCCGGTGCAGTGGAGGTCATCCACCCGAAAGGTCGGGGTCACACTCTTGGTCGCAGTCCGACGTTGGCGTCGGAAGGAGGGGTGGAAGGGTAGAAGGAAGGAAAACTGTGGGTGAGAGAGAGAGGGCCTGCGTCGGAAGAGACGTACGGTGGGGATGAACGTTTGTGTGTGCAACGTTCGCTGTAGGAAGGAAGGGGTCGAGGGTGGAAGGGGGTGGCTGGTTATCGTCATAGCAACCACCACGCACAGTCAAGGCTAGACCGTCGGTTCTCATTGGACAGGAGTGGGAGTGGACGAGGGAGGTAGCGGAGGGCAGAGGGGATGTAGTACTATGTGCGCTCTTGTCTGGCCGAGTCGTACGGGGGTTGCAGCCGAGCGACGCCAGGGTCGAAGGGTGGGCTGGAGTAAAAATAGCGTTTCGGGGAACGTCGAGGAGATGTCACTTCGATTTTCACCATTTTGATGGCTTCTGAGTAGCGAGTTTCCGACCTCCCCGAGCCATAAATCGACCCCGCCAGTTTGATGAATCTCTTGAATATTTTTGCCGTATTCAGTCGTCGTTAAGAGCAAATTCAAGGATTGAAGTATAAAGTAACGGACATGTAAACATTCATTTGTTTCGGACTAAAAGCTGTAATGGGGACGAAGAATGGAAATACTCCTATTATGAAATTTTAGAAAAGCTTTATGAGTAATAAGTTTGGGTAAATGGGTTATGTGAAAGCTGTTGCGACTTTCCACCCTTTCTTTCCGTCGACGTACAATATTTATACGCACATGCTGCCCCATCTGCTTTGCATGTATCTGGAGTAAGGGGATGTACGTAATGGAGAAAAGTACCGTTGGATGATTCGCAATCCTTTTGTAGCTTTTATCCCTGCTACCGTATGTTTATAGAATGTTTTAATGTACCTCGGGATGCTTCGAGAACTTGTATAGTCAGGTAGCATGGCGAAAAACAGTCGGTATCGATGCAGCACCGAAGATCGTTGATCGAAAAAAAAGGAAAAGCGTGAGTTTCGTTGCATACACATTTCTCGTGCGATCCGAATCTGGATGACGTCTCTATCCTTGTTACTCTTTTTCCGCTGTTATGCTGGGCGCTTCCTGGTGCAGGTCGACTGGGCTCACATACGTCGGAGAAGTCACGAAAATATTATTGTCGGCCGAATATTTAGGAAGCTTCAAGGTGATCGCGCGAGACCGAGCGAAAGGCTTGCATATTTATACAGACGTCGACCATGAAAATATCATCCGAAACATTAAAATGCCGATTCACAATTTGCGGAAACGTCTTATCAGTGAAGAACTACCGAGAAAATCCTTCTGTGCAATAACATTGACACAGGGCCGATTATCCGTTCGTTCCACGCAATTCTATCTAAAAAATATTCTTAACGACACCAGCTTCCGTTGAAAGCAAAATAAAAAGAAAATTGATCGCATATATCATTCATACAGATATATTAACTATAACCATATGAAATAGTAACCTTAACGCTGCATTTGAACAAGTCACGTGTCCGACTGGAGAATCAAGACTGGGAGAATTTACGGAAAAGTAGAGACCGATTTATCTCTCGCTTCTGCACCGCATCATCAATCATTCTCGAATGCTCCGCACAAACGAGACAAGCTCGTCCGTTAACCCCCTTGCAAGTTCATTGCGACGAAGTCACCTCGAGGCGCATAACACTTGTTCATTAACAAAAATATAGGACCACGACGCGTTTGTCGATCGACACCTGACCTAGCTCCTGATTAATCTCTTACTTCTCGCAAGGAACTCATCGTGATCGTTGGATTGGTGTAGGCTTGAGTCTGCTGGGCGCCAAAATAACGTGGCTGCTTTCAGGAGCCTCGTGAAGGGAAGCAGAAGAAGGAGAGGTGGAGTGGGCTGGTAGGAAAGTGCTCGGTCACGTCGTAGGTAGCACGCTCGAATGACGTCGCTTCCGGCGATTCATCTCGCTGATGCAACCACACCACTTTCGGAATCCCGGACCTACCTTATGATCATGACTTTGCTCTCGAGACGGTATCTCGACGAGAGGCAGCCGCCTTTGGCGAAAGGAAGAAACATAGAAGTCCTGCTTTTCGTGCAATAAAAATCGTTTCGAATTTACCGCCACTGGACTCTCAACTGCGTTTCCTTCTCAAGAGAGTCTAAATGTTCAGTGTCAACGCGTGTTCCCTCGGTAAGCATCGTTGACGAGTCGAGGCCGATTATTTACGCCATTGTACATTTCTCTTAAATTTTGCACTTCTCGAGTTATCGTGTTTTTATAAAAGATTTCCATCCCCGACGATCACAGAACATTGCCGAGATAAATATCTCTGATTGCGAATTCTCAATTTATCGAGTTGA
Source organism: Tiphia femorata (assembly GCA_944319695.1). Lineage (NCBI taxonomy): Eukaryota > Metazoa > Arthropoda > Insecta > Hymenoptera > Tiphiidae > Tiphia > Tiphia femorata. Next base: position 11,467,733 of record OX090896.1, on the reverse strand, counting down.
CTTTCGTTGTCCGTTTAAATGTCGCGTCATCGAGGGTGAAGAGATTCTATCCAAAACGAGCGCATTCGATAACTGCTTTTTACAGTTAACGGGGTACGTTGTGATCGATCATTTCGTATCACGAATGACATGTACCGGACGAATGAATTTACTAACCCAATCTTCTTTCGATAATGATGATTCGCGCCATTACTTATCCGCTAATTGGCGTTACACATTTATGCTTATTTCGACGAATCGACTCTCGGGCGATCGAAACCGTAAATAACTCGTGGATACCTATCTGCCCACTGCCTACCATCCACGCCCACGTTCTCCAGTTATCTCGCTTCTACGCTTTCGACGCTCGAGCATCCCCTCTGCTTCGCACCGCGTTCGTCCGATTAATATCGTCTTGGCGACGAGAGAGAAAGAGAGAGAATTGCTCCGAAAATATCCGTTCTTCCGACCCTGCTTACAACATATCCCACTTGAACGAATTATTACCTAAGGAGTCGTTGAGTATCGAGACGTACCCATCGTTCGTGTCTGTTCGCTCTCTTGTTTCACAAGTCTCAATCTCTGTCTCCCTCTCTTATTTTTAACGGACCCAACGATGGACGCTCGAATTTTTCCAGAATTGCAGATTCGTCGCAAGTCCGCTCCAAAATCCAATGTCACCGATAAGCGCGACTCACCGTTGTCGTCTCCACAGAAGCGCGAGTCTTAAGTGCGTCGGATAAATAACGCAAATATGTGCACTCCGCGTATACGCAGCGACTGCGCCTAAAAAAGCGCAATGGACGAATGTGTTGAGAAACACACGTGAATCGATCGCGAGGCGTTACCCGCCTTTCGATTGAATTTCCAGTTAATACGGGTCTTTCTCGTGAATCATTTGATCTTGTTTCGCTTCTTTTCGCAGAACTTCTATTTTTCTTTTCGCCATATTTATTTCCCTGAGTTCGTTGTAAGTCACGATTCGATTTCATTCTTCGATGATTGTATTTCAGAATGTGTAGTAAGCAGGGCGTGCGCTTCATTGATTTCTCTTCTCTTCTTCTTCTTTCTCTCTGTCCTTCTTCGTCTCTTGCTCTCTGTATCTCTCAGAGTTTCTCGGTCTCACTTTCTCGTACATTTTCAATGAGATGGAAAGAAGATGGAGAGAGCAAGTCCACCCAATGTTGTTTTTCGTTTGCTTCCACCCAATTATCCCGGCGATAAGCTGGTTCAATGTCAAGCCGACAGAGGAGGCACGATATCGCGATATCGCCGCTCGCGTTTGCCATCTCACGAGACTTTCTCGAATAGACACTAATTTGCTGTAACTGCGAGGGCTTGTCGTAGGTCGCCTACACTCGCGCTTCGTGCCTCTTCACATTCCACGTCGTATATGCGCTACCATAAATATCGCTGACTCCTTTCGACAACGTTGAGTTCGAATTTTTGTGGAATCATTACTTAGTTTTTCTTATCGTTCTCGATAAATTTCACGAGATATTCCTGGCGATTTTAACTCGTTCGCGAGCGAGATAAAAAAAATCCAAGCCAATTGCATTATCGGCCTTTTGACCGAACAATACGAGTCATATCCGGGTTTAGTTTCATTGATCGTTACTTCTTCAGTTATCTTATTATGTCTCACATTCCTGCTAACCCTTATACCGAGCGTTTGTAAAAAACGATCTCTTCCACTCTCGCTATTCCATCCTTCCTATTTTTTTTTTTTCTTTCGTACACTTTACTCTTGTCGATATATATTACTTCATATATATTACTCCGTTACAAGCTCTCGTTACATATTATTCGTCTAGACAATGCCACACGCGCTGTCTCAACTAAATTCACAGTTCACGTTCGTTACCTTGAATGAATGTTCCGAAGAGTTGATCGAGACAATAGCCCGTACTCTCATCGCAAGTTTAGAGTTCTTTGCAATTCTAGCTCTGCCGGATACATATGCATAGACGTGCATGTTCATGTCTACACATGTTTATCGAGCGCATCTAAAATTGCGAGTAGGTGTACAATCGCGGTGAGAGTATGCACCAATATGTTTCGCGTACGAAAACAGAAAAGGCTGAAGCGAAAGCGGCAACGATAACATAAACACGAATGAAGACGAAGGAGAATGAAAAGACGACGGCAAGAGAGAAAGAGAAGATCGAAGTGTGCAGTTCATTAAGTAAATTTCGAGCGGCAAAGAGGTGAACGAGAAGCGAGGGAACATGCTCGAAAGCGGCGCCGTACTCGTACGATCGAAGGCTACGAGGTTAAGGAAACAAAAACATTGATACGAAAAATGCATCCACGTCTGTAGATATGCGGTATCAAAATCGGCCTGTCCTCTAACCGACCGTGCGTTCTGTCTCAATGTTAACACAAATTATCACAGGTGATACGGAGCCGACGATGGCGACGGGGGGCGGAGGCGTCGCTGGCTTATACGTCGTTGTGTCTGCGCAACGACCACCAACGAGCAAGCTAAAATTTCATAACGTGACCAGACTACGAAAAAGATTTACTCTACTCATTTACGATCGCGCACGAGATCCAACGATATTTCTCAATCGTAAATTAGACCAAAATGCGCAAGAAAGTGCGTCGTGGCTTGGCACCCTCGCGGAAACAATAAACAAATCCAAATATCTCAATATGAATCTGGCCTAGAAATCCTACATTCGAGGAAGTTACTTCTCGGGGAGATTAAATTCGGCAAACGGTTCTCTTTCATTCTCCGAAAAGATACGGTCTTTGGTAAATTATAATTAACGAGCATCTTCTTTTACCATCGTTCGTTCCTCTTGGTCGAAAGACCACGGCGTTGGTTCTCTCTCTCTCTCTCCAACACTTCCTACGACCCTGAGACGTTTTACGCCTTTTTTCTCTCGCCGCCGCTCGAGGTCCGAGGTGTGACGCGAATTCGATTCGGCGCTTACGTCACGCGACCTCCGCGGGCTCAGATCACGCAGGACGGATTATTTGCGACAGGTCATGGTTTAACGAGCTTCTCCGGCTCGAATATTCCTTTCCGGTCTCCGGACGCACTGCTCAACGCCTTTTCGGCACCTCGTCACGCGACTCCAGCGGGCCACAACACGGTATCGCCTCGTAATACCCTCTTAATTAGCGGCACCTTAATTATCTCTGATTTTACTTTTATCGTGAGACGTGACACAGACGCTCGACAGGTCGTAACAGTCTCGCGCAGATGCAATAATTGCGGTGCGGCGCGTATAACGCCTAATTGCGTCACTCGCCAGATCTGCATATCCATCGCCATACATTGTAAACAATGTCGATCCAATCTTCGCGGCGCGATTGTTTTTCACCGACGAGTGCGCGCTCATTTCGAAAGCAACTGCGCGTGCGCCTGCACTTGCCGCGCGTCGTGGGGGATTCGAAAGTACGCTCGATATAATTCCAAGTCTCGATCTGGAACGGGACAGGACGAATAAATGAACGGTTCGCAGGCCAAATCGCTTGACTAAACTTTTCGGTGCATTTATAATACATTTTTGCACCGAAACACTCGAGCGGTGCTAAACTCTTCGTATTAAACGATCGTCCCTACTGCATTTTTCAAAGAATTAATCGCTTTGGTGCCGCTCAGATTTCCTATGATCTATGGAATCTATCCTGCGATACGAGAAAATACTCGCGTTTGCCTTTCGCTCGCTATTGATTGCGACGTTTCGCCCGATCGATGCGAATCTTGGTATACCAGATAACCTTCAAAGCGCCATGCCCTTGACTTTCGACTTATCTCATGCTCCACATCACTGGCGTGCTACGCAAATCTTCCCCATTCGCAATAAAATTCGTGCTTGGACTGATAATAAGCTGCATACGATGTTCACCTTGCTTAAGTATTCATCGACGCTTCAACATTGTACCTACCAAAATCATATACATCCTTCTTTATCTTTCATCAATGAGCAGAACTCTTTTCCCTAGTTATTACGTGGAATTAATAATACGAATATCACCCCCTGGGATATTATGCAAGGCACTCAGTAAGATGCTAATCTATGCGGTAAAGGAGACAAATCGATCAGCCATGACATTCGTCCAACGTGGCCCACCGATCGGTCCAAGGCCCATCGAAGACGAATCAGGAAACGGAACCTGATGCCTCGGAAAGAAGGACACTCGATATGCAAATCCTCGTGTACGTGTCTAGACGACCTCGCGCGTCTAGCCGGAGGGACGAGGGCAGAGCCTAGGTAGGTCGCTGGCTCTAAGCGCCCCGCCGAACAAAGACCGGTTCTCATATGAAGGTCACTAGTTCAATGGCGCTCGTATACATGCATATGCAAGGTACACGTATGTAATACGTATATGCACCTACACGCATACTCTTATATACGCAAGGTTTCACGAGACGGTGAGAGCTACTTGGCCGAAGGCCGTTTCACTTTCGTCGAAGACGGCCGAAAACCGTTTCGAAGGAGCGCTCCTTTCAGTCCCTCTCTTTCTCTCCTTCTCCATGTCCTCGCTCGCTACCATATCTTTCTCTCTCACCCTCTCTCTCACCCTCTCTCTCTCTCTCTCTCTCTCTCTCTCTTTCTCTGCCTGACTCACTTTCGGGCCCCGACTCGGCCACGAAGCCGATCCACTTGCACTTTCGACAAGGTTCAAGGCCGCGTGGCGAATCCACGAGGAAGGAGACGAGGAGAGCGGGAGATAGTGAAAGTGCGCGCTCGCGAGTACGCGCGCGAGCGAATGGACGAGCGATTGGGAGGGACGGAAGGTCCGGAGAGGACAGAGCGAATTCACTCTTCCTTTCGAGACGAGCCGAGCCGAGCGCGCCGCGAGAACGAGAGAAAGTACGGCGTGCTCGGGCCTTTTGAGCATGTTCCTTGAGAGGACGGAGGAGTGGGCCCCGCGTGCGCTTGACAGCGATCTGGGTCATAATCGTGCACGTGGTGAGTTTCGCGCGGACGGGGTCCAGCGAGTCTACGGAATCTTCGATGATGTGGATCATTTGGACGAGCACGTGAAATATTACAAATGACACGAGCAGATCGTGTGAAATTTAGAACGAATCTACTCGCGAGATTTGGACATTTGGATCTTCTCTTAATCATAGCCCACGGTACATTTGCTGTACTCTTATTCACCCGATAATTACAATGCTGAATGGTAAGAGCAAGTGCCGTTGCTGCACCGAAAGCGTAAATGTTTTAGAGGGCTAACTATTTAACACGTTCAAAAGGAAATTCGTTTAAATTCTCCTTCTACTGTAGAGTATGTTAATCTTTACTCAAAATTCAACTGGTGCACCCGGTTTCTCATCCGAGTGGTCGGCTACCGCGTGGAACGCCGGCATCTTGTCTAAGAAAGTTGTACGAACTCGAGGAGAGGACATCGGCAGCAGTGCGGTAGTCTCGCACGACGAGAACAGTTTCGCTTTCTTAAGCGACTCTCACATTCACGCCAACGTTCTATCGAGCTTTCGAGGTACCCGCCACCCGGGCAGCTCGCGATCGGCGAACCGTTTTCTAAAACTCTCGCCGCGTTTCGCTTTCGTTTGGGCGATCGCCCGTTCCCAGCCTCGATTCTCCTTGTGGAGAACGTCGAGGTACTGACCTCCAGTAGCCTCGTTACACGAGGAGGTAGATGAACTGTTCGCGAGATGACAATCGAGGGAGTAGATTGGCCGAGAGAACGGATCAGAAAATACGCGAGTACCGTTGCGTGTCCGATAGGAAAGTCCACGATGGCCAATTGTAAAGTTTTAGCGAATCATTTGGCTTATCAAACTTTCCTTTTCTACCATGAATGAAAGTGGAGAATGTCCAGATACTGACCTCCGATAATTTCATCGACGAGACGAAGGACCTGCTGGTCGCACGATAATAATATTGATTCTCGAGTATCCTCGTGTATCACGAGGAAAGCGCACGATCGGTGAACGTTCATCCCAAGCCGGTCCTCCACGGTGAATGAAAGCGAAGAGTGTTCATGTATAATGTAATTTGGAAATCTCGGTAAATTCAACCCGCATATATTTAAAAGAAACGAATCTCGCCAATGTCGTACAAGTTGACAAACCAAGAACATACATTTTTGTAGAAACATTTCGAATGACTATTATACAATGATTCCACAAACAAGTGAGTCTCGCGTGAGAATCGTTATTCGGAACAGTATAGTTACTTTTATATCATCCTATAGCTACACAAGTGTCTCTACTATCGTAAAAAAATCTTGTTAAACTACTTCAAAGAAGCAGTACTATGTCGGGAGAATGTTACGTGAAACCTTTGCGTGTGACTTAACAGGGTGGGTGTACCGGTATGCATCGCTGATGAACTCGATCTTCCAGATACGTTAGAATAATCTCCTTGGGTCATCTGGGGTCTCGTTCTCGCATTTTTAGTCGGTCCCTTGACCTAAGATGCCCGCAGCTCGTGGTCGTATGACATCACGTCCTTAATTCCTGCCTCGGAGGATCGTGCGTGTATCCTTCCTTCGAACGGTAGCTAACGAGGATTTAATATAACGGCATCAGTATCAGCTGTTAAAACGTAGCTCCGTGAAATTTCGCTTATTCGTCACAATTTCAATTTCGTCGTCGTCTATCTTAACATAAACACAATTTCTACGGATTGAAAAACAATGCTTCCTACAACGACACGACGAACGAAAGTTCTTACTCCCGAGACAACTGTACAATTAAGGCTAATGACCGTGAAAATTATGGGACTTTCTCTTGGAAATGGCGATGCACGCGAATTAATATTCCAATCGTGTTAAGAATTCACGGACTGGCTCGTGCGCAAGGAAGAACGGTGAGTCATGCGAACCTATCGGACATCGAAGGGGGAAGTAAATCCCGATGCTTCGCTCTCTCCAGTCCCAGCGGGATAGAAATGTTTTTCGAAGTGAGAAAAGTATCTAAGGAACATAGGTAGGATTCTCTCGAGGCGTCCTGACCGAGTGAATCTAATATGTATCGAGTGCCTTGCAGCCTATACATCGGCCACGAGACCATGAACAAGGAAGGCTTTCACCAGCGACCTTGAGCTCGAACCCCGGAGCGACGTGAACTTGAACCAGTCCCGGGCGTTTGCTCTTGCATCTCGAGACATCCCTTTCTCCGCTTCCTTCGAAGATCTCGAGAACTTCCCCCGCGCAGCGAGCCACTTGGCCCTGATTTAGAACACTTATATAAGCGTTCCGTACAGGGGGGGGGGGGAGGGTGGCAAACCAAGTTAACTCAACCGCGGCCGCGCTTAGTCCGGCGGATTAACTCGAGAAAAAGACCAAAGAATTCGTGTTTTGCCAGAAACCTCGCGGTCATAGGTATACAATAAAATTGCGTTGCTGTGAAGAAGAAATGAAACGATGCAATGACACGCGGGAAATAAGAGAGAATTGCTCGCAGCTGTGTAAATTTCTGATGATCAGTCGGACGAAGATAAGAGGTCTTTTTGAAAGAATTTGCTTTTGTCAGGTGCTTCGCCACTCTCAAGAGGTCATTCGCGACTCGTGGATAATCGATGCTACGAGTCTACAGACATCACCAGAATTTTGCCTTAGGCTCTGGAAAGAAGAAGCGTCTGGTGGAAGAGTGCGTAGTTACGGACGAAGAGGACATTCCTTAAATAGATTGAGCACGTGAGCCTGAGGACCTCCTTTGGGTATAGACCGTCTTTTACTCCACTTTACTCGGTCTACGAGTATCTCCCTTTTCTCCACGGCCCACAATTCTCGCGACATCTCTCCCACCGTCCTCTGCGCTTCGCTTCTCTCTCTTGCTCATTCTCTCTCCTTTTCTCTCTTGGACGACGCAGTTCGTTATCGTTCGTATTTCTCCGCCTCCCTTGGCTGCCCCCGAGTCACCCTGCTCTATTCTCCCCACTCCTCTGCCTCCGTCGCGGCGACCGCTTCCCCCGCCAACAAGGCTCTTTCTCTATTCTAACTCATGCGTGCTATAACACGTCTTGTCCCTAACCTAATACAACGAAGATCGTGCTGAGGCTACACCACCTCAGCGAACAGCGGTAGCACACGAGGCAGCAGCCAACGAGGAGGTAGCAAAGCAGCAGAAGCAGAGTCCCGCGCTACATTAAGACCGGTTTGATGATTCAGGTTCATCTAGACTTGAGCGTGGTCATGGGATTCGCGACCACGTAATACGCTACCCGAGGCATTATTTTTCGTCTGACCCTGCCACGACAATAAGATTCCTCGAGAGAAGACACGTACGCGCACCCAGGAGTTCTGTTTATATGCGAGAAGAGCAACAGAGAGCGAAAGGGGGGCGGAGCAAGATAAATAGAAAGGAGGGTTAAATCACAGAATGAAGGTTCAATCGTTGCACGCTAGGTTATTCTATTGTTAGGTCTCGATCTACGGTGAAATATCGCAGCTCCTCTCTACGTTCGTTACTCATAATTAACAAGGAATTACTAAAGTATTACACCGAAATCTTATACTATAGTATTATTCGCTGTCGCGCGACTTTTGCAGGACTGTCGCCTAATCAACGATACACAGAACTCCAGCACCAGAGATTCAGGTGTACCTTCAACTTGCTCGCATCGAGCACTAGACGTCGAATCAACGGACGACCCGGTATAATGCGAAGTGCAAAGGCCGTAGCTGTCGGCCCTCGATCTAGGAGACCTTGACCTCCACCTCGGTCGACCTAGAGAGCCCACCACGCTCCGATTCACCGTCTAGGGCGAGGAAGGAAGGAAGGGGAAGTTGGGGAGAATTCTCCGAGCAAAATTTTAAAGGATTTAATGTCCCTGCCATTGTACCTCTCGTGTCCCATTCTTCGCACTCTCGACGCACAAGGAACGAGGTGGAGAGTCTCGACCTCGTGACGTTCGCAATCCCGAGGACGAGCATTAGAGAATGAGCGTGGAAGGGGACGAGCTGAGAATTTCGTTATATCCTTCGACGCGCGCGCCAGGACGATCGTGCCTGGACGTTTCGAGGAGGGAAAGAAGGAGAAAGAAAGGAAAACACGACGACGAACCGCGCCGTCCACGGAGAAGGGGAAGCTCCTCGTCGATGTTCTGAGGGTACTTGCGACTCGGTACGCCATTGCGTCGCGATAGATGGATGGTTATAGCGAGTACGTCGAGGCGGGATGCGGGGGTTGATCGATAAAAGCGGCAGCAGTCGGGTTCACGAGCCTCATTCAAGGACAAGGCCATGTGATAGCGCGCGCGCAACCGCGACCGCGCACTCGGCCACCCCCTGCCTATCGGCCGACCGTTTCGCGTCAGGGCCGCACCTACGGACCTACGGGCCCCTGCTCGCGCGTGTCTTCCCCACCGGAGCGTTCATCGTCGATCGTTTTCGCGATATCATTCGCTCTCGATCGACCGTCCTCGGAAACTCGAAACGAGAACCGGAGAGTACGCCATCGCAGGTCGCGCGCCCCATCTCCAGTTTCAAATGCGACTGAACGGTGGTTTTTAATTTCCTTCGGCTCCGTGACGCATTCGAAATACCTCTTTTGCGTCGGAAGCGCCGATAGCTCGAGCGAGGATCCTAAGAAATGTTTAGATTTGAAAAGAGCATTGGTAAGATTGATTTTATGCGTTGGCGAAAACTAGGAGTCGCATTTTGACGAAACTGCTCTTGTGTAGGCTGTTAGACGTATATGTCGGAGATTGTTTTATACTCGTTATTCGTAGTCATTCTCATTAGACACCCACACGAAACGTTGCGCAGCTACACGATCATTGTACTCGAGTCCCCTTTCTTTCTTGGCTCCCGCCTGTCACCAACACTCGCCTAGGTCAACCGTGGGTGGCGCGACTGTGCTCTCTCGAATCCCTCCCGCGCTCTCCACCTTCTCCTTACCCTCTTCGCGAGTTCACTCCCCCGCAATGCCGTGTTACTTTACAACGCGCACGGTCTTAACTCTCTCTCTCTCTCTCTCTCTCTCTCTCTCTCTCTCTCTCTCTCTCTTACGCGCGCTCACGCATACGCTCCGATAATGCATACATCATTTATGCAGTCACTGACGTAGAGATGCGCACACTCGTTGCGTATTCTCCTATAGTCATCCGTATTAATGACCCATCTGTGATAATTTCACGGTCTTCCATTGCATATTCGAAAAATATAGTGGACTCTTTTTTACCACGTTCCAAGAAATTACTTCTCTCCTTTGTTTGTCAGTCACGAGGACGAGCTCGATTATAATTCTGGTAAAGCACTTTTTCGTTAATCATACATAACTGTATCGCAAATGGATCGTTAATATCGCTCTTCCGAGCACATGCCGTTGAAACGCACGCGCAATAAAGTGCGCCATCATTTCACGAGACACCCTTCAATCTCGTTTGCGCACGCGTCGTCGACGTTTCTCTCGCATAGACGACTCGCGGTCTCAGAAGTCGCTAAATTGAATCGTCTCCGAGAAGTACAGCTCGAACCTACGACACTTGGAAATTGTCATTCTCTCTGGCATCTCCTTTCTCTCGTTTATCCTGCTTTCCTTGTTTTTCCCGCTTAATGCTCACTCTCCGATACTTCCATGAAGAGGAGCACTTTTTTGTCCAAAGTATGAAGTAAAGGAGATGCGCGTACGGTAAGCGAGGGAGATCAACAGCTCGAGAAGGGAGGGAAACTAAAGAGAAAGAGGGAGAAAGAAGTCGGCGCGATAGTGTGCGCACGCTTCGGGAGGGATTCGGCGTCGTCGGTGGCGACGGATGGAGGCAGAAACGGGGATGTTGGTGGGGGTGGAGGGACGGATGGTGGTGGTGGTGTTAAGATGCGGCACAGTGTGAGGTGGTATCGCAAGGGCAGGCCGTTTTATATACGCGCTTGCCAGCGGCGCGCACGGACAGCGCGCTGGAACGTCGAACGTTGTAGGTCGAGATCGTGATCGTGTACATTGGAGGCAGCTTGTAGACTACTCACGCCAGCCGCGTAGGGAAGGATCTCATCCCGGGGGGGAAAGAGAGAGAAAGAGAAAGAGAGAGGGAGCGTGATGAAGAGGAAAGAACGTGGCGCCCACTGTACTCCGCTTATGCACCCCGGTGAATTGTACGCGGCAGGCCGCACTCTCACTTTCGCCGGCGCCGATGACGGTTCTCCTCGCCGTGGTCGGCTCCTCGCCGTCTGCGATTTACGATTCACGTCGATCGCACGTTACACGCCAGTCGTATAACGTAAACGGTTCTAATCACGCATCGCGCGACGTACCGGAAAGAAAGAGAGAAAAATCACGAAGTAGAAGAGTGTGTCCGTGCGGGTGTACTGGCGCGGGTGGCACGCACCATGCGACGTAGGTAGAGAAGTAGGATATAAGACGGTAGAGATACGAAAATCTGGTGGATTTTGGGTGAAGAGAAACGAGCTTCGAAAGTATTTTCGAAAAGAATCGAGAGAGAGGGAGAAGGAAAATAAAATAAAAAAAGAAGCGGTAAAAAGGTCGCGCGCGAGGATACGTAGAGGAGAAAGCACCGATTCGATCCCCTCCGCGTGCGCACGTGATCTTAGAGGGCGATGCACGATGAGCGCTCATCGATTCCTCGATCGTCCAATGGACGGGCGCGGAACGAGCCAGAGTGATAAACCGTATCCGCCGAATGTGTTTCTCGCTCGAGCTTAGCCTGCTTTAGTCGTGACGGTGGAGCGCATTGGATCGAAGCTCGTGGTCGTTGGTAGTCTCGTGGATTTGTTTTGGTCGGAATTCGACCTAAACGAAGCCGAGGAGCGAGGAGGGGCTCGACGACTCGCGCAGGACCTTCCGGTGAGAAGCGAGGACCCTGATTCTCGTTGAAGGTTCCCGCGTCTCGGTGGTGCGCGCGGATCCAGGATTATTAAAACGGTGGGCAGGAGCGCACGGTGGAGGTGTCGTTGGACGGAGGGAGCGAAGGAGGGAGGAGCGACTAAAGTGAGAAGGAGAGAAGAGACTCGTGGTAGAGACGAGAGGAGAGAGAGAAAGCCGCGTAGAGGGAGGAGGACGACGCAGCGCCGCCAAAGGAGAAAGAGGAGGACTACGCGTGGGTGGTGGGGGGTGGCAGACCGAGGGGAAGGTCGACGGTGGTTCGTGAGGGAAGACTCGTGTGCGCGGAGGACTGTTGTTTTCGGTGAACCGCTAAGACACGCTCATCCGCTCCGCCACGGCGTGCCGAGCTTTGACGCGTGCGCGCCGTTCTTCGCTACTTTCTCCGTGTTTTACGAGTGCTCCGGTCCACGTACAAGTATACACAAGTGTGTAACGGAAAAAAAATCCGCCGTGGGTGTCGTCTCTCGGAGCGGAGAACATCCTCGTGGAGGAAGGTGATAGGAAAGAATTTCTCGTCCGTTCTGTGATACGCTTGGGGGGGTGATACGCGAGAGGCGAGTCTTGTCGTAGATGGTCGGCTCGGTTCGCGGGAAAAGTGGCAGATTAGTTCGAGGTGTCGCCGCGAGAGTTTCCACGGCAGGTACCACGCGCCGAGACAAGACATTGACCGTGACATTCGTGCGCCGAGAGAGAGACACGGAGGAACGGTGACGGGAGGAGTGCACTTGTGCGTGCTCGCGCTTATACTATAATTTACATACGCGCGTGTACGGCCGGAGAGGAGGAAGAAGAGAAAAGGACGGAGGATAGGCTCTCTACGAAGTTGGTGCGCGAGTGACAGTGACTAATATTCTCGCTCGAGTAAGTGTTGCCGCGCGAGCCTTTTTCATCTCGCGTGAAATACGCGCGCGATCACGTGGGGGAGGCTCTGCAGGCCGAAGCGCGCGAATGCGAATCTGCGCGAACTGAAGAAGTTTCGCGAGTGGAGTGACTCGATTTTCATCCTTTGTCCCTCGTGCTGTCGGGGTATTCTCCCCCGTTCTGGATTTCGAACGTGCTAAAGCTCGACCCGCTTCTCGCGGGCGAAACGATACGAAGGTGGCTCACACGGCGAGAGACAGGGCCGCCGAATTGCAGGCGGAAGTGCGTAGCGCCATTCGGGTGTTACACGGATGGTGCCCCAGGCCGCCACAGGGCCACGCGCGGGGTGACACAGTACTGATGTCGCCGCAGACTCAAATGCGCGGGGCCCATCGGGCAGGGGGTCCACCTCCGCCCCCGCCCACGACCGTCGTCGTCAGTTCGACTTCCAGCATGAGGCCACCACCGCCACCGCCGCCTCCGAGGGCCAGGGCCTCCAGCGAGAGCAAAGGTCATCACGAGGAACCCACCAGCTCTATTCCCGATCTCGGTGAGTCCCCTACTTACCGAATCACAATCTTCACAATTTATTGGAGATTACGGTACGCGATGTACAAGTGGCTTCTTTCCGCGTTCGACAGTGTCGTATGCTTATGAATTCAATATTATCTTTTTTCATTACTAATAATACCGCGAGTCATCCGTGACCGGCGCTTATAGAAAAATGATTTACGCACTTCAGTTGTCGAGATACGTGATGTTAACCTTTGCTCGAGGATGTCATTTTTCTTTTTTTTATCAAGAAGGGAGCTCTTAACGCTTAAGTCATCTTGTTCAACGGTTTTATGGGTCCTTGTGGTCGTCGGAAGCCGCGCGCCAGCGTCGATAGTGTCAATTTGACTTTACAAGTCGCGCGTAAAGGTATAAACAATTTTAGAGCTCTTGGCCACTCAAGGACGAGGTGGCCAATGGTAACTGTCAGTTGCGTGAAAACGTTCTTCACTAATCGCGAACCGTCGTATTTTGTTTAGCCTTCTGTCCTGTCGAGAGCGAGAAGCATATTATGCGGTGATTTTGTTGCGCTCGAGGTCCGTTTCTAACCTAATCCTGAAGTTACCGTCTTTTCAAATAGCATCGATCACACTCCCGTAGAATATTCACGAACTGATATTGTTGTGTGGAATATTTTTGTGGGAGACCGAACGGGAGAGATTGCATATTTATTCCATCCAACTGCGCATTCGTAATGAGAAGATGACGGCCTTCTGAGAATTTAGAAACAAAAGCACGAACGTGGTACGAATTGTTTATTCACACGAAGGACTTGGTCGCGATTTACTCGCGGATCTTAAAACGCGTCCGTAAATTCACCGAAATTTGTAGTAATAACGTAAACAGTAATAATTAATACGTTGAAAGCCGCATCACTCAGATTAGTAATAGCATATGCAAGTACACACATTAAGAGAATAGTATTTTAACAAAATTATATTTTATTATTTGATTTTTTTATGATAATCGCCAAAGCAATTCGGACAAAGCTTCTTGCTTTGAATTGAATTGACAAAATTTCTTGCTTCTTCTCTCGAATAATGCCAAAATCATAATCGTTCTAAAGTGAAGTAAAGAGATTCCAAATTTATGCTGGGCGTTCAACGTGTTAAATAAAATCCCTTTCGATTTCTACCTTGCCCTGCTTCGTAGAACAGAGAAGATAATCTTGTGACTGCATTCTTTCTCGGAGTACAAATAAGAAACTAACAATTGAATACGAATTCGAGTAGCAAAATATAAAATAGAGCATTAAAATAGTACCGTCAATTTCTACGTCGCTCAATTACATCACGTGAGACAACAAACTGATCCGTTTGATGTCTTTGGAACGCACTACCGTACAGGAACGTCTATACCACAGCGGAGAGCGTAATAGTGTTAGTTTTGTTCCGTTTCCTAGCCCCTTCTCCAGAATTCGAACTATTTTACATTCTGGAGTATTGTACTATGTTTGGTGTTTACGTCTGCATGCTTCATTAACGATAAGTCTTGCTAAGCACTATCGTCTGCGCTCTTCGTGTCAGCCGGACGTTTGTGTAACGAGGTATGTGCGGAGAGAAGGAAGAGGAAAGAGAAAGAAAGAGGGACAGCGAGGCGATACTGAGAAAGAGGGATACGACCAGGGATGCGACGGTGGAGGAAGGTAAAACGTTGATCGGCGCACTTTATTTCTAAAAATACCGAGACTACGTTTCATCGGCGCATCGCAAAGTCTCTTTCCCTCTCTCTTTCGACTGGGCTCCCGGAGTTTACCAACGGGTCGGCCGATTAGACGAATCGAAGGTATTCGATACTCGCGGAAACCTCGATGAAAACTTCCTCGGTGCATACTATCCCCTTTGCGGATACGTTTCTCAACGTTACCCTTCACTTTTACCGTCTCCGCGAAAGTGTCTCCCTTTCGAGATTTGTAGTCTATCGACTGCAGCATCGAGCAGCTTGTAATAAAATCTTTTTCACCACGATCGTAAACACGATTTCTAGAAGTTGCAAGAAAAACGCGCGATTGATATCTCAAATTGAATTCTTGACAAAAAGAGTTGCAGTCGGTATTAAGATTTACTTTCACGAAGAAAATCACACGACGTGAGCGTTCTATGCTAGCGACCGATAAAGAGATTCATGAACCGACAATCAGCGAGTTGCACAAGGATGTCGTGCATTCGTCGATCCCCCTTTCATTGTAAGACGCACGATCGTGCCAAAGCAAAGCGCGAATCCCTTTCCACGATGATACGAGTTCGAGCGTGGACGCTTCGTCCACTTTCCCTTTCACCTCGCTTTCTTTCGCACGAGAACGCCTCGCGACGCTCGCAGTTTGTGGCGCCCACGAGTGTGACGTCCGAACTTATGCGAGCAGAAAGAAAGACGAGAGACGCAGAAAGCGACAGTGGGGCTTCGGCTTCTGAAACTTAATATCGGGACGATAGAATCGATAATCGATCCTCGCAGTCGCGTTGCACGAGTGCACTCAAAGTCCAAACTGACCTCGAATCTTTCTCCGTACCGAGGTGCGTCGATGAAACAAACTCACTTTGCGCACGCACAACTGCTCCGTCTGGGTGTCGTTTCGCAAATTTGCCCTCCTGCGAAGAAGCAAACGTAAAGCGTGTACGTTCATGGAAGTGTCCAGCGTGCGCGTGAACTTGTACTCTCGTAACGATCGGAGTAGGAGCGTGAGAGGAGAAGAGACAAAGAAAGTAAACATTAAACCTCCCTTACTCTCGCCTTCTCTCGACCATCAAGTCACCGTGTGCGTCGGTTGTACCCGTGTAATACAAACGCTGGGTTTGCGGATGCAACAAAGAAGTACGTGGGTAAACGACGAAAGATATTTTATTTTTTAGATATGATATTAATATTATTCTACGATATACCACAATACACACCGTCAAATTGAGAATCAATACGATTTAGATTTTTTCCCCGTTTCGCAAGTTTCCTCTTGTATGCCAGAAATTTGTTGACTGCTGTTTATACCGCGGAAGCACTCACGATTTTCGTGGAAAGCCATTCTTGAGAGTTTCACTGCTCGCGATTTTCTTTTTTATGTATAAGGAGAAGATTTTTATCCCTACCAGAATATTCTTTCTCGATAGCCGGTTTATATCATCCTAACGATATTGAGGGTCAAGTACTTCTACGTTCAATTCCTCAATAAGGAAATATTCCAGAACATTAGATCCGGATCGGTATGGTGGCTGACATAACTCGAGATATGAACGTGGGTTTGTAGTAGTGCGGTTGGGATAATCTCGAGATACGAGAGAGACCGGGAGACGACGCAGGTCTACCATCTAACGTCAGGGTCAGAGCTGTATTCTTTAAGTGACGGGTCACGAGTCACTTTTCTCGAGATTCACAGATTACCCGGGGACCCATTGCTCTCCTTCGCTCCTCCTATCTTTTCCAGTAGGACTCCGTTGCGTCTCTTCCTTCTTTTTTCCACCACCGCTCGTCGCGCTCCCAACCATATCTCTCTTACAAACTTTACATAATGGATCATGAATAATATTTGTGATTGTAACAGTCACCGTTCAGACTACCAGCGTGAATCTACATTCGCACGTACACGTTGGAAAGCACCCACTTATCGTCCAACGTTTCCTTGTTTATTACATCGGTGCAGCTGCACTAACATTTCACTCGGGTCCACACCCTAAATAAATAATAATTGTCGATCTAACGAACGATTCGTCCCGCAACATTCACCCGATATCAGGAGCGTTCTCATCCTGCCTCGATAACGCAACTCTTATTCAAGGCCACAATAAGAGCCTCCTCGTATTTTCAGTTGTACACCGTCCAATGTGTTTACTCACTGTGCGAAAATCACGTGGAAACTCATCGAGTTAACAAACAGGATGGAGTATTTATGGTAAAATCATTAGTTGTAAATGTGCACTTGGTAATACTTACGCGTATTATTTTAAAAGTGGCGTAAGTTGGCAAATGTAGAAAATTTAATTTCTCCTTTTACAAAGACGACGCACCTTTATCTATACGATAAAAGTATAAATTCATTTTCGAGAACATTTTTTATTTATTCTTAGGGAATGTCCACAATTTCTAATATATTTACCGTTACGTTTTTAAGCTGTAATCTTTGGAAAACCTTTTTGTAGAAAGCACTAGTTATTTCCCTTTCGACGATGACCGATTCGTCACGATTCTTCGATCCTGCATTTTAGTGTACACGATAAAATGTATCACACAAAACAGGGAATGGCTGCAAACGCGGGCACGCCGTCGGCGCCGGGCGTCATCGCAGACTTTTACGCTACTTTCCGGAATTTCTCATGGTCAAGGACGCGGCACGCGTCATCGTCAAATTTATATTTAGATGCGATTCAAAGATTGAACTGCCTTCTTTCTTTTCGACCGCGTTCCTCGCATATTAACATAGATCGTAGACACCGACTAAAACGGATTCACTCAAGCCGGAGGCACTCGTCGCCCTGTTCGAACTTTCATCAGTATTCAGAAAATAATTGACTAGTGTGCGACTGAAATTGCATCTGAAGCGTTGTGTTATACCAGCCAGCGGTTCTCTCAACCACGCGAGGCGACCGAATATAGCGAACAACCTTCTATAGCGAATTCGAAAAAAATGTATAAATAAATTTGCAGGAGAGACAAAGCGACGCGTGCGCAACGTTGCAATTTATAAGTACGTATCCCGGTAAGTTTGCTCATTGTGATATACCGTCGATGAGGACGTCTCGTTGAATTATTTTCTTTTCTTTCGCTTCTACGAATCGTGGATAGTTCGGTTTATTTATAATATACCGTTGGACCGTGCAAAAAACACGAGTAATCGGATGGTCGCGAGGAGGTGGTGGAAATGAAATGTGAAGAGTGAAACAGGTAAAGTGAAAGAGCGAGATCGGTAGATAGGAGAAGTGTGTGGGTGCGCGTATATGAGAGTGAGAGAAAGAGAGAAATAGGAGAGAAATGACAATGTGACCGAATGAGCAAACGCTCCGACAAGAGTGAGACTGCCTGCGCGCTCTCCTCGCCGTTGTTGATCACGCATGGGCCAAATCGGTATTTTAAAATAGTCCGTCGGCTTATCGGTGCCGTCGCATTATCGCCTCACTGGAGGCCAAGGCCCAATGACGTGGCGGAGAAAGAGCACGTAGCCGACGCACGGACGACTCACTGTGTCATCGGAGCGAGTTTCGAAAGATTCGTTCGCGCTCCTCGTCCCAGCACCGTCCACTCAATCGTTCGGCACAAATAATCTGCCACTTCGGAGATCTCTCTACACGACAAACATTAACACAGATACATTTGTTATTAACAGCTAAAGGAGTACCAGCTATCGATACTCGGGAGTCTTCGAGGTGTCCCAATAATAATAATAATAAATACACAACTTTGTGAAGCTCTTGCTAAAACTCGGCCATCTGCTTCGCAGAAAAAGCGAGCTAGCCGATACAAAAACTCGAGCGTAACGTTATTAAATTTAGATCGCGCGGGGCGTAAATATTTTCTTTTGCAGCGTAGAATGTAGCGGAATACTCGAGAGTGACGAAGAATCGACGAACTGGGTGATACGCGTGAAAATTAAAGAAATTCTAGATCCTCCATAAGTGTTCCTAGCTTCGTCGAGGCTCGAGAAGATCACGACACTTGCTGCTATCCGCTGCTCGCTGCATCTTGCATCGTGTGTCATGGGCGCAGACACCCTTCAGTCCTCATCCCATTTCGCTTTTGTGTGCGGACCCGTGCGTGTCCCTTCGATACGCGCGGTGCGCAGCACGTGTGCGTCAAGTGCATATTCGTGCCCGCCTAGGTACCGCATGCGGTGCACGGATATCGTACGATAAGAAGGGCAAATATTTTTAGCCCCTTCGAAACTTTTATCAACCTACAACCACGCTGTAAGAAACGACGCGACCTCCTTTCAGATTCCCCTTCTCGGAGCGTGGCAGTCATTTATTTTTGAACTCTTCAAACTCACGTCGTAAGGTCGTTTACACGTATTTACGCGCGAACTTCGTCTCCTCAATAAATAGCGCCGTTCATTTTTGTTCCTTATTTCGTGCGATTACCGACGCTAGCACGTTACTTATCCCAAGCGTAAGGATCTTCGCTCGCGTAAGTACGCGCGCGCCATTGTTATCGACTGTTTCGCAGCGCGAAGATATTGCCGACTTGGTTTTATTTTCTGCACCTACGAGGAGGATCCGCTTATTCGTCCCTTCTCCTTCTCCGCACGTGCCCCGTGCGACCCAGAGAAATTAATTATTACGCTACCCTTGGAAACGGAAACGCATGTTACCGCGCGAAAACTGCTGACGCGTTCTCACGTGCGGCCCGTAACACTGTAAGCGACCCTACCTCGCTACTGTTCTCGGTATCAATTAATCGTCCATGAAAGGTTTAGCTCGCTTAAAACGAAAAAAACGAAAAGACTTCCTCTTACGTATGCCACTCGAAATACCAATTGCGCGAATGCGATTTCCGCGGCATTCGATGCGACTCTTTCTCCGCTTTATCTCTTGTATCTTATCGACTTTTTCGTAATGCGGAAAACGATAATGTGCAACGAACCGCAAGTCCTCCGAACGTCTCTTAAGTATGTAGACCGAGGAAGTTCCTAATCCGATCTTCTTGAAAATTCCGAGGGTAATCGTGACTTATAAATTCGATGAAAACAGATACCGATCGTTACTATCAACAATGCCTACCATCATCGAACAAACAATCTGTGTTCCTAGTAACTCGAGCGCCGTATAACGAGCTCAAGAGCAGGGAGGTCACAATTGTCTCATTACTC
This sequence comes from Tiphia femorata, assembly GCA_944319695.1. Classification (NCBI taxonomy): domain Eukaryota; kingdom Metazoa; phylum Arthropoda; class Insecta; order Hymenoptera; family Tiphiidae; genus Tiphia; species Tiphia femorata. Next base: position 11,447,784 of record OX090896.1, on the reverse strand, counting down.
GGAACGTGAATTCGCGCGGGTATTTAGTTAACATAATTGTTGTTTCTCGAGACGTTCTCGAGCTAATTCGGCTTCGTCCGGGTCGAGTGAATGCGTCAATCACGTTTCACCATTGTTCGTTTAATGAAAGCGTCGGAACGGTTGGCTCGGTGGAGACCGAGGCAATGAGCCTCACTCCTTGGACTTGGTCGAGTGCATTACCGCGTCACCTTGACCTTGCGCGTTTGTTGGTTCGTCTGCGGCGCTCTAATTGTAAACAGAAGGGGAAGAAAAGGCGACGAAGGTGGAAAATCATTGGAATTCAAATCGATCGATGGAACGATCAAATGTGCCCGCCCGGACTCGTCGAAAATAACAGATAGGGGATACTTCGGTGTATCTTATCGGATGGGCTTCGAGTTTTTCGAGTTTCGCATTTTGGGTGTATTTTAATCGTTTGCTCGCAGAAAAAGAGAGAGAGAGTTCTTCGATGGTTCGAATAATCGAATTCCGCGCGCAGTGGCGCTTTTTATCGGCGTCTATCTGACCCCCAACGATCGATAATGTCCTCTACGTACCCGTCCACTGCCCTCCTACGCCTTCCACCACCCCTTCCTGCACGCTTCGAAATTCGTTACGCATCGAAGAAGAAATGTTCTTCCCCACTTTTTCCAACTCTCCACGCCCCTCCACTATCCCGACACTGTCAAGGTTAAGCGATATAAACTGTCTCTGCGTCTCGCTTAATTGTATATCGATTCTGGTACACACCGCTCTTCTCACTGCGGTTTTTTATCCATCTCCTTCTCCCGCCGCGTTCGTGCAACGAAACCGCAACATTTCAAAGCGGACAGAGAAGAGAGAAAATAATTGCTTTTCCACGCGTGCATTTCCGCGCTCGCTCGCACTTGGCCTTCGAACCGGGCGTCCCGATCGTCCGATAAGACGATCCAGGCGATTATCGCGAGATCTTCGTGACGTCGAAGATGAGAGAGAAGAGGGAGAAATAGGTGGCGGATGATCGCGAAGGGAACGTTGGGAGGAAGTAGGCGCACTCGCGTAAAGGTAGAGTAGTTGCACACGCTCGTCGTAGTCAGGTAGGTTAATAACCCCCAAGAAGGATCAGCCTGACCGTTATACGATGCTGGGAAAAGAGCCGCTTCGATTTCGTTGCGCGGCTCTCTTATCGTACTCGCGTCGCTCGGCGCGCGTGAACTTTTAGTAAATTTAACGACGGACTCGGTGCTCGTGGAGTAATTGTGCAAGATGCACAATCATATCCTGCTTACGATTACGATTCCGCTTACGTGTACAGATTTCGCGATCGGTACTGAAGATAATGCTATTACGTGTCTCGCGGAATACAAAGTGCAACGTTTCGAGGCGTTGCATTTCTATGTGAGAACGGAAATCGTGACGCTTGCAAAGCAAGTGAGTGGAGAGGGTGAGGAAAAACATTTAAAACTGTACGCGATACGATCGTCTTGCAGCGTTACGTACGCCTGTGAAAAGCTCGACCGTTACCACTGCGCGGTCTCGCGTGGCGCCTGACTTTTCCGCGATCGCACGCACCGGGAAAGCGAACGCACTTTCGCGGCCTGGGTTTCCTCGGGGAATTACATTAACCGCCCAAGGTCGGGCACGCCACGCGGGCGAACATCCACGCGGCTTTTCTTCCCGCCCACTTCCATTCATTCCGAGAACGGTAATAGCGCGGCCTGTAATGCGAATCGCGTTGGACCATGGAATTTTCTGCGAAACTATTTGGCTCGCGTTACATTCGCCACGTGCAACGTATAGTAAAATCGCAGCGAAAAACACACGTTAGTGTTGCAAGAAGAATGCAACAAATTAACAAACTTGCAAAACAGGTCGTTCCTTGGTTCAGGTGAATATTACCTGTTTTTATTGTATCTTGTAATGATGAAAGCAGTCTTTTTCAAATATCCGCAAAAATTGATCTTTTCATACTTATGTAGTACTGCCTCCATATACTCCATAGATTCTCAACGTGGGCGATAACGCCCCCTTGTGGGCGTTTGAGACTTTCAGGGGGGCAGTACAATACCTCGCGTGGGCAGATTAAAAAAGTATAGTCTAAAAAAGACAACAAAAAATCACGCGTGTTAATTGCTCCCATTGAAACATTTTTCTTTAGGGGGGCGCTAGAAAAAAACATATTCTCAAAGTGGGCGGTGGGCAAAATAAGGTTGAAAAACTATGATCTACACGATTGAAATTCGAAGTTACCTTGCAGCGACAAATTTTTGATTTGCAATTATACCACTTTGATAATAATCTGCGCAATTCCTTTGTCTCATCGCGAAATGAAATTTCATGAAACTATGGTGAAAGTAATCCATAAGGATGAAGCGCTGCCCACATCGTCTTTATTCTACATCTTATTAGCGTCATACACCTACACGTCCGGCGAAGTGTTACCACTGGACACCATCGGCGTGCTTATGCTCTCCAGTATATCGCCATTCCCTTCTCCGTCTTTCTTTGTCCTCTAAATAGACGCGAATGTTCCGCGAGGTGGACGTTGGCCGAGGAAGGTTATGGCGGAAAAGGTTGCGACGGAAAGGGTTGCGACCAGTCGAAGGGTTCACTGTCTCGCAATGACCCTTGCTCGTGTTGGTAGCGCAAAGCAGGGAGGAATGACCCAGTGCCCCCACCTCCATGTCGTGCTTCCCTTCTTCCCATCCTTCTTTTCCTCCCACCCTCTCTACATCCACCGTCCTTGTTTGCCGCCGCCGTCGCGTCCCTGCCGCACCGCAACCCGCTCGTCCTCTCGGTCGTTCGACTGCAGGCCCGTCGACGTTGCCAATTGCTCCCCTTGACGGCGCGCAGCCCTGTGCTCCATGTTTTGCAGGGTTATTGGCGCACCAGTGAAACTAGTCGGCTTTCAAGGTTACTCAAATTTTTTTTCTAGAGCATACTCGAGTAACGTATGAACAATCCATATGTTCGATGGTGAACGCGTTCTTCCTGCTTCTAATAATGTTTTTATTATCGTAGAAATGGAGAGAATTCATTATTATAGCAATTTCCTTGGTATGCGAAGTTTGTAATCTGAATCGTTTGACTTTCTGGATGTGGATTTGTTGTCTATAGGAAGACGAGTCTCAAGAAGACGAAACTGTTGTTTATAACAAACTGGTCGTTAAAGTTGTAATTGACCGAATTGACACGTAATAATTGGGTAACGTAAGTAAATATAAAATGTGAGAGTCGCCGAAGTTCACTGATTTCGAATAGCCGAGGTGTTGGGAAATTGGCACGGAGGTTGTGCGTCGCCTGGTGACGTTGGTTGCACGCGCGCACAATGGAGGTGGTGAAGCGCAGGGAAGGGATGAAGGGTCGTCGGCGCGCGCAACACGAATGTACCGGAAATGGGCTACCGTGGTTCCGGTATGGCGAGCAATATCACGTGCACGGGTGCCATGAGCAACGCTGACATCGATAGCCTGTAATTTTTAGGTTAACACGCGAATACGGAACTTTCGAATTATTTCCTAATTGCCCTAATCGATCGATCAAATTTTCGTCCCCTTTCTTCCGTACGATCGTTATCAATCCAGAATTCTGGAAGAAATAACGAAGAGTCGAAGCACGAAGTTTAGCCAATCAATAATCTCGCCGAGTCTAAAATCATCAAAAAAAAATCCAAAACAATTCCACGACGCTTATAATCTCAATGACGATTTTTTTTTTATTCAGTCTCGTAGAGGCCTCTCGACGAACGTGGTATAAGTTGCCTTGACATACCTAGAGCAGCCGATTGCTTCTTCTCGCGTGGTCGCACGCCTCCCCTGAAATATCTCGCGGTTCATCCCCGTTACCGACATCGCCGACAACCACCAACCTTCTCCACCACCCCCATCCCTCGGCACGTTCCTGCGCTTCTCTTACCTTCGCATTAGCATACGCGGCAGGTGCGATCGGCGAGCGTATCCGTTTTCTGAATAATTCAATCGGGTCGGTCGCCGGCACGCGTCGACGTTAGTGTTGGGGGGCTAGGTTGCGTGGATGGTAAAGATGGTAAAGTTGGCGATGGTGGTTGTAAATGGCCCGAGTCCGTGGATGTACGTGGTCTTTTATCGACTTCGTCGCCGACGTAATTGTTCTCGTGGTCGTCGCCGTGGTGGCTTCGAGCATTGACCCTCCCCATGCGAAGTTTAAGGTCCCTAGAACCTGGATGCCAGGGTTCATCAGCATCGCATGCCCAGGAGGGGATGGAAGTGCCTCCTCTCGTCCGCGAGTCTCGTTCCCTCGGTCAGGTAAAGAGAAATGGAGAGAGAAAGAGAGAGAGGAGTGGCTTGATTCGACGGAAGAGGGAGGAAGGATTTTACGACAGCAAGAGCGCACTCCTCGCCCCTTTCCTCTCGACTTCTCCCTCCCTCTTTCTCACGCACTTTGCCTCTCTCCGTCCATCTTATCCTTCTCGCGCACTCTCTAATCAATGTGTATCGGTGCGAGGACGATCGCATACCATCCAAATTTTCCTCCTCTCTTCTTCTCCTTTCTGCTCCATCTATCTCCCTCTCGTCATTTCTCCCTTCTTCATTTCCCTTCCCCCTTGCGGCTCTCAACCCCCTCCGCATTCGCATCGTTCCTCTCGCGTACCTTTCTCTCTTGCTTTCTCTCTCTCTCTCTCTCTCTCTCTCTCTCTCTCTCCCTTGTGTTCTCTCGTCGTCTTTCTCGTTTCCTCCCACCCTTCCTCGCTTTCTCTCTCCCCGACGTCGTCTCATCCCCACCATCAACCCCCGCTCGACGCGGTGGGCGCACGCGAGAGTGACGAGGAAGGAGGCACGGACGGACGGGGTTGTTACTCGGCGATGCCATTGCACTGCACTGGGTGAGGGTCATTACTCCGAGCAAGGCGAGCCGGTGACCTCGGCGCCAACGCCCGGAATCGATCCAACCCCCCTTTTCAGACGGCGAGCGAGCGTGAGTGCGCGCGCGGGGTGCAATGCACCGTACGGTGCTCCTTTTATTGCCGTTATGCCCGGTACATACGCTCGTCGACGGAGGGAAGCCAACCGGCCGACCAACCGACCGATCGGCGTGCGCGCGTCGCTGTCTGCCGTCGCTCTTGGAGAAGGTCCGTGATGAGAAGAATGCAACGACGATTACGAAGCTTGAGAAATTAGAAAGGGCTTGCGACGAGAGGATCACAGCGAGGACGAGTACGAGGCTTGAGATATTTGACGAGGTCCGTGATGCGAGGAATGCAAGGAGGACAAATACGAGGCGCACCCTGTCGGACAGGAGGACAGTGGGTAGAAAGAGATGTATAGGGTGTTACCGATAATGTGCTCGGAAGCTTTTATTCACAGTTGGAGAATTCTTCTTAGGAGACTATGCTCGGTAGTACGCTATGGAGTAATTTGCCTGTAGGAAAATTAGTCGAGTATTAACGTCTATGAGTATCAGTGAGATTACGAACGCTGAGAGAAATTATCTGAAGCGTAACGATTTTTATTCTGGCTCTCAGTTAAAGTTCAATCGTTCATATTTTCACGCAATGAGAGTCGATCGATCGGCCGTGACATCTTAATTAACGCATGACAAGTTAATTCGAGCACGAGTGGTTATTGAATCGTGAACGGGAGCAGTCGATGTTTGATCTTTCGCGCGAGATATCGATCGATGACTAGCGTTCTACACTTGATAGCTGGCCGGCGCAAATGCTGTACACATTTTTTTGTTCTTTTTGCAATTATTTATTTAATTACGCGTTCTCCGAATGGTTACCGCAGGGGATTTACGTGCAACTAAAAATCACATTGAAGCGGCCGGATAAAGATATTTCAGTGAGGGATATTCAAGTTGCCGACTGGGAATTTTTACTTTTCATTTTGAGTAGGGAAGTTCGGTTGGAAATTCATAGATGGCTGTTTCGGACGGTTTCAAACAGGGTCCCAAAAATTTTGGGACCGCTCGTTACCGTTAGGTGTCGACAGCTCCGCTGCCGCGAGGAATTTCTATTCGAATGAAATTGACAGAATGCCTTCCTCTACTACTTGCCATTTTGCATACAAATTCTGATGTGATACATTCTTAAGATTTACCATAAAAACTATAACTAACCGCACATCGAAATTTCAGTTGGAATGTTAATTTAACATTAAAATAAACGTTAACATTTTCAATGTAAAGACATTGGTAGAAATGACGTACCGTCGAAACGCAGACGACGTACGTAAGACGGGAAGAAAGTTACTCCCGACAACGCTTAATAAGTGATAAAAATTCACTATAACTATCCGTTTAACAAACAATCTTGTCAAGGACGCAACAACAAAATTCAGAGTCAGCCCTATACTTCCCTCGCCATTCCTCACATATTTACCTCTTCCATTCTTCTACCGGCAACGCTAACGATCAGCTGCATGTATAAGACCACGTGCTGCAACGTTACATCCCTTACATAAATCTGTAGCTACCCGTAAAAGGGTCTCGCGTTACCAGTCGCGTGTCTCGTTCACCCGTCTGCCCCCGGTGTTGCGCGTCTCAGCAGATGCATCCGTCAGAGTGCGGATACCGCAAGCGCATCTGAGTTCTCTCGCTTCGTTCGAAAGAACCCTCGTGTCCTAGGTGGTCCCGTGGTGGTAGTGCTCGACGAGGAGAGAGAACGAGGGGAGGAAAGAGAGAAGAAGAGAAAAGGGCAAAGGAACCGGCCAGCGGGCTCGCTCGATCCTCGAGCGGTTGACACCTCGCGCATGAGTTGCATAAATCTGTTTACAAGCCCGGCCGCACAAACGGACCGACCCCGGGATCCGCCTAGCTATTGAGGTATTTCGGTGAAAGGGGTGCCCCGGTCCTCGAAGTGAGCCGATAGAGACGATGAATGCGAAAGAACGCGTCTCGATTTCTCGGTTCGCACGGTTCGAAGTCGAGAAAGGGACCAAGAAAAGGGATCGTGCAACGATCGCCCCAGCCCGTTGAAATTACTATGGAGGAATTTTTCACTCGCCCACGATTCCAGTGATAAAAGTTCGACGGGGGGTTAATGGAATCGTGAAAATTTAATAGAGTCGAGAGATGAGGTCCTTCGAAGGCAGATGCGTTCTTTCCAAGGAATCGTGGTGGAGTTAATTGTTACCGGAAGTTGTGATTCGAGAAATCTAATGTAGAAATTGGATTTTATATTTGATACGATTAATGCTTTATTTTAAATATACTCGATCAAACGTGCCGCTTGAGCTTGACCATTTACTTGTAAGTAACGTCTTAAACCCTTTTAATGTTTTTCACTTATCTAAATTTCTTGCGGACGCAAAATAATCTCTGTCGTGAAGAATTCAAGATAGGTCGTTTAAAATACTTTCACAGTAGAAGGCAAAAGTATTAAAGTGTTCAGCGTGGGAACCGAGGCGAAAGGGTTGTTTGCACGTCCGAAATCGCAGATGGATATTCCAGGTTGTCCGCTCTATCCGCATTTTTCATTTCCACGCTCCCTTTTGAAAAATCTCACGCACCAAGGATATCACGTTTTAACCTATGTCCAGATGTCCACGTTCTTCCCATCTCGCCGTCACTTATCCACCGGTCGAGTAAACACACGTTTCCGGTATGCATTTTTCCTTCGGTGTTCGTAGTGTTTGACGAGAATCGGTTTCCTCGCGCATTAATTATAACACATGCGTTAATTGTTTAACGTCCAGCACGCGGTGTACCGTAACGTTCCTTGCTATTGCCGATCTCAAACGTCCTAGTCTGAATTCTCCATAGGATTATCCGACGAGAATTATTTTTATAAGTATGCAAATGGGTCGACGTCTCACTGGCTGATTTACCAACGCGAATATTTCGGCGCATCTAGGATACGATGTGCAAATTTTCATTAGCCTGTTTATTTTCACGTGTCACGTATGCATAAATTTCACGAGCCGCGACAACTTAACTTATCGATCGAACCAACAGTAGAAATAAAAAGACCGTGCAATTTCGTATCTTGATCTTCTCGCTTCCGTCCCACTCTGTTTCTTTCATTTCGCTTTCTTCCTCATTGCGTCTCGTTCCTTTTACATCGTGCTTGCATCCGACGAAATGGATCGGGTGTCACGGAAAACGAACACGTTTCTTGCATGTTCCACGCTTTGGACGAAGCGAGCCACGGAAGAAGAAACGAGACGCACCGCCGTCTTGCACCGCCCAGTGGCTCCTTAAGGTCCTCATCGCGAGACATAATAAGCGGTTTTTGGAATTGCATAATGCCCGGGCGGAAGAATGGGGCGCGTGTCTGTTACGAGCGGACGAGAGCGAGGCAGCTGCTCGCTGCGTATGCTTCGTGCGTTTTTGGGGTGCATCTCCTCTTCGTCGTCGTCATCGTCGTCATCGCGACGGTTCTCCACGTCCGCCGTCCTTTTCTTCGTAGTCGTCGGTGCCTCAATGTAACGTGGACGGAAGCTGAAAGGTGGGTATGCATGAAAGGATGAAAATGGGGGCCGCGTGGGTAGGCGGAGAACGAAATGTGTGTGCACTCGATGTGTACATCGAGATAAAAGTGTGGAGAAGATGCGAGGGCTCGTGCAGTATTAAAGATGTCTCTCTTTTTTGCCCTTTATTTATGTAACGTGTCCGGAATGTGTCTGCACAGGTCCGTATCGATTCGTACTTCGTCGTAGTAATTTTAGTCCGCTACCGATACCACACATTTTAACCAGTTTTATTTCTGGGCTATCCATAGGTTAAAGCGCATATATATATTTATGAAACTCATACATGCACATCGATAATATTAAATTGGTGGTTTACCTTTAAGAAACGGTGAGAATCGAAACGTTTCATAATCTATTCGAAATGAAGGTGTCTCATCCAAAATTACCCTGCATGGATTTTCGAGAGAAAGGAGGTAGCTTTACTTACCTGGAAATTCTCTGTTCCTTTTCCGCTTAACTTTTCCTCGCGAACTCCTCTGTCTCGTCTACTCTCATCCTCCTTCACCCAGTGCAAAAGGTCTACACGCGTGCGATAACGCGCACCTGTCGTATCCAGCACGCGAGCCGCTGAGTCGTAGGGGTAAGGGCAGGAAGAACCACCGTAGGGTTTATCTTCAAAGGGTAAGCGACCCTTCGTACGAAGATCGAGGAAGTAGAGTGTTCGACGAACTTCGAATCGATATCTTCACGCTTCGACCGATCGTTTCTTTCGCGTTCTCGCATGCTCGCGTATTCTCGGAGGCCGGGTATCGTACGGCAAATATTTTTCCTATCTCTTGCGTCTCTTTGATGTTGATTAACAGTCGTCGCATTATCAGAGTACATCGAGGATTAAGTTATGAAATTAAGTCTGCGCGAGGGGAAATGCCGTAACGATGTTGTTCCGAGTGAAAGGAAAACAAAAGTTGTTTTTCTATATATCGGTCTACTTACCGAATAATAAAAAACCAACGAGTTTTTACGTGCTCCGTTTATTTATTACTTTTTTAGCTTGCGTCTTAACGACGACGAGAATCGATACGTGAGAAATGGAACATATGCACGGTGGGAACGAAATACCTTATCATTGAATAAATTCTCCTTGTGTGCAAATTCATATTGAACGAAACTGTATTAACATTTCGTCGGTCCTTAAAATAATATAAAATCAGCGAGAGCGTAGTATTCAACAAAAAATCGAAATCATTGTAAATACATGACGCGCTAATTTCGCAAGTGATAATCGTTCACGAACAAATAACATTTCCTGTTTTCTCCATCTGTCGCTTTCAAGTCGCGCAACGTCCGCATATTTTCGATCCCTCTTCACCCACGAAAGGACGTAGAGTGACGTGAAAAGGATATCGTTAAATATGCGACACAATCGAGATTCATCTCTCCTTCCTCCCGCACACTTTCTCAGCTTATGTTCGCAAGTTTGGAAGGGTTGGACAGCAGATGTATCGATAGGTAGACAGATTTGTCTCGCGAGCATTTTTCGGCTGGTACGAAAAATCCTCTAGCACCCTGGAGATTAAGTTTTGCATAGGTCCTCGGGGCAGCTGTCGGATCGAATGCGTATGCGACCACGAGACGGGATATTCGGTCACTCTGTCGGGATTTTACGTAAATAAGTCCAGCTGTTGCGATCCGCGAGGCATTTGCGTCGTTGGCGGATCCTCGTGGCAAAAGGAAAGGGTTGACCTGTTGCCTCGAGACAGCTGCCACGATGAAACCTTTCGCCCTGAGAGGCGGAAACCAGGGCATTTCAGCTGCACTTCGAGTCAACCTGTCCTTACCGATCTCTCAGAAACGAGATCATCTTACTCGCGACATTCCACTCGATAATGACGGTAATCAGGAAAGTATCGCGTGTCACGCCCAACTAATTCTAACTCCGTTAGATTACGCGGAAGGATTCACCGATTGCGCAACTTCTCTTACCACGAACAAGAAAGGAAATCGCTGACACTTTCTTTCTCCGCGCTTCAGTATTTTTATTCTCTTTTTCATACCAACTTTCTGACACTTCCTCGGATGCTGGCTTCTTTAGCTTCTTCCGCGAGATCGTAATCTAAGAATCCAAGGGGCTCTATCAAGAGCATCTCGCGTCTCGTGCTCTCTCAAAGGAAGAGGAAGGGAGAAGACGAATGAAGAGGTACGTAAGGAGAGGTAGAAGGCAGGAAGAGGACGAGAGTGATTAGGGAGAAACGCAAACGAAGGGCGAGGAGGAAGATAGGCTAACTATGTGCTCCGCGAAGGAGCATTGGCCGGACAGGGAGAGTAAGAGGTGGCAGCGGAGGCAGAAGGCGGCGCGACGCCTCCGCGTTGGTACACCAAGCTTGCGTATCAGACTCAAACGCACACGAGAGTGCAGTAGTGGTGAGGTTTGTGTCACCCGGCGTCTCCTTCGTCGTTCTCGTCGTAGACGAAGAGTCTTGGTCGTATTTTCCACACGACTAAGCGAAGGTGGTGGTGGTGGTGGTGCACGATACAATCTACTCTTCTTCTTCTTCTTCTTCTGCGGTTCCACCGACTCACCCCTTTTCCCCTAGCCAAGCATCTCCCATCGACTCTATTTCTCTTTTCTTCCATCCCCTTGTTGTGCTTCTTCTAGCCACTCTCTCTCTCTCTCACTCTGCCTCTTTCTCTATCCTCATAATCGCGCGCGCTTTTCTCTCTCGTCGAATCTTCTCGTCTATTCTCACTATTGCGAGAAGAAGGAGGAAGAAGCGCTAGAATCGCAGAGGGAAAGCAGTCGGCGGATAAAAGCGAGCGACGAGGAAGAGTAACGGACGGAGGGGGTGGAGGACGGAATGGAGAAGGGAAGGAAGAGGAGGGCGAGTAAGAAAGTGGAGAAGGTGGAGGAAGAGGAGAGGGAGAATAAGAGCCTCTCAAGGTCCACGGCGTGCATTGATCCTGCTCGGTCACGGACCCGTTCTCTCTCTCGCTCTCTCCCTTCTTTCTCCTCTTTTGCTCTTCTCTCTTTCTCTCGTATCTTCTCCATCCTTTGCCGCATCCTTTATCGCCCTTCTCAGTTCCCTCCCTCTTCGATCCCCTCTTCCTTCATCTATCCACGAGCCCTTCGCCATGGATAAGGACACGGACCTCACCCAGAGAACGCTCCTTCCGTGGATTCGTAGGGCTCGTGAGCGCAGCACGTTGGGCCTCGCATACTTGGGGAATTCGGATCGAGAACCGTTTCTTCTCGGTTCTTCTCGGTCCTTCTCGCGATGCTCGTTACGACAAGTAACTGTGCCATTGGGTAACGTTATTTTCTCGTCGAATTTCGCGTCGATCACCCGCCTTCCTCTTTCGACGGATATTGTTGTACGACAATTGTACCTTATCGAGCCGTCCCGTTATTGGTCTCGACGGGGATCGATACGTTGGCCGTCCGCGTGTAATTAGCTACGTCGTGAGTCACATCGAGGGAGATTGATTATTACGATGGAGTTATTTGAGGCTCATCGCTCCGGTCAATGTTACAAGCTCTTCCTTCCGAATGTCGTTGAATCGCGCTCTCCACGCAAAGAGGGCAAAGACGCTAGGAATTTATCGATTCTTTTTTTTCTCAATCGCGTTTCCTCGCTCGGTCTAATCGCATCTACGCGATTCTACGTTCTACACGTCGACGCGTCAAACCGCGACGTCTACGACGACGCAGACGGCGACCGTCTGCCCTGTTATCTCGGGCGTGCGTGTCGTTGCGCGAGGTGTGCAAAAAGAATTATGCGAGAGACAAGAGTCGCGATTACGTTCGAAAAAGAGTCCTGTTGCGATAACGGCGGGTAAACGAACTCGGCTCTCCTTACCGCGGCGACTTACTTGCACGCCATCGACCGCTACCGCGCCTGCTCTCTCATTAAATATCGTCATTAACGTAGAATCAATATTGCACCTGCTTATTTTCGGTCACGCGAAAGGTGCGCGTCCAATGTCGCGTATCACGGCGATACTTTTATCTATGAGAGCGAATCGCGAAAGAAACAGGTTCACGAGGAATGACAACATTTCCTTTCACGACCCCTATTCACTTTTCGAATCGACGAACCAGTCCTCACGTTTTACACGCTCGTTTACTACCAACGACTACCACAGCCACTACTTTATTTCTACGGAAAATGTCCTGTACTTCGGCAACGTTCAAGGACGAGTGGATATCCAGTGAAGGAGATCGTAGGGAGTGGGTTACCAAGGAAATGATTTTGTTTATCGGTCCCCGACCTTGGCCACGCTCGCATAATCATTCCCTCCCTTTCTTCACCCTTGTCTTAAGCATCTCCCTCGCCGACTGTCCATCGTTCCTCTTCCACCCTTTCTCGGTGACTTGTCCTCTTAGAACCCCCTGGCCTCTCAATCCTCCATTCTCGGCACCGTCCCGAAAATTGCCCGACCGGAGAAGGACCGATCTTAACGCGCGTCGCCACGATTAGGTCTGGGTAATAATTCTTCGGGTAGCGGATACCAGGCCGTTCCGCTCGTCGCTCGCGGGCCCAGGCTGCTAAAAAGAGGGCTGGGAACGTTGAAATTTATCGCGCCTATCACCGAATCGCGCTAGAGAACGAGATCCGAAATTTGAGCTTGATTAAAGCCCGACGGGGATTGCAACGTCGTCGCCGGGATTTCGTCTTGTCGACGGTAGAAGTGAGCCTATGACGTACAAGATATTGGTTGAAATTTGAGTGAAATCGTACGAGTGGAAGTCACGTTTCTGTTTAATTTGTAAATTACTTTCTACGAAAGCAAGGTGGATATGGACCTCGCGAATGGCAAATTAGTTTCGGTTAATTTTATTCTCGGAGGGTGACGCTCGAAGCGTAAACGTCGTCAAGGAAGATTTGCGAAATCGTTCGTTAGCTGGCACTTGAGGATGTTGGACGTTAACGCGTAACTTATTGTTAGTCATCTCGTAAATCAGATCGACGTCGAAAGTGTAAGGTGCACCGGTGAGAATGAGGATGTAGATTTACGATTCGCCGTGCTACCGCGAGAGATACTCGGAAGGGTTTTGAGACGAGGTAAATTGCTCTACTGTCACGAATTATTGGCGCGCAATTTTGGCACCTTTCAGGCAAAAATGGAGCGCCGCGCTTTGTGTTTAGTCCGAGGTTTAACAGTGAGAGATATCGCCAGTGGAGGATTGTCGAACGAGAATAGCTGGTAATAAATTTTAACCCATTGGTTAACAGTCTCGAACGAGGAGATGGATGGGATACTCTTCTCGTTGTAACTCATTCGGTACAATAACTTTACACGCGTCAAGCGTAAATCGGATGATATGAACGTAATCGTTCTCGATTAAAATCATCTTGTGACAAGTAATCGTACGTCTCTCCTGCGAAATCATTCATATTTCTACTTATTATCAAATTTTGGCATTAGACTTTTCGAACAGAATTAGGGCATTTGTTAGCGTAAATGCATTTAAGACACTTCCCAGGGAAACGATAAATCCTAGTGACACGATATCGAGTTCGATTCACAGAACCTCGCAGAAAAACGTGACCTAATAGAAAATCTGGAGCAAGACCCTTCTGCTCCTGTCTTCGAAAAAATCTGTCTCATCTCGGGCCTCGCATTCCCATGAATTTATCCAATTTGGATTACCGATACGGATGAATCGGGAATAGAGGGTGGAAGGCTTGAAATTTCCAAAGTGCGGAATCCCCTTGGAAGAATCGACGAGGGAGTGGACAGGTAGACGCGCTTACCTGAAACGGTTACCCTTAACCAGCTGTGTGGATCATATCGACGTTTCTCAACCTTCTCCTTTCGTTAAACCCATTCGTTGCCTCCCTCGGCTGGCACATCCGCTCACCAGCTCGAGGTAAAATAACACACGTGCAATTGTCGATCTCTCTCTTTTCCGATTTTCCCTGGATCGTCCCCAAATATCCATGCCTTTTTTTCGTGGGAATGGAAAAGTCCAGGAAAGGGGTCGAACCCAAGTTCGAAGGGACAATGGAGGTGATCGGGTTCGCAGGAACTTTTTGGTACGTCTTTCACGATTTTTCGAGGGTTATTATACGAGAGGGGGTTGTGCGAGGTCGATTGAGAAATTCGAGACACTTCTGGTTCCGACGACTCATCCCGTCGTAACCGACCAACCGGAAATTTTTTCAAGTGCATCCCTCAATCGACCGATCGATTCGTTTGCCTTTGCGGACCTCTTCAAAGTCCGAGGGAAAGGGTCCAAATTTTCACAGATACCGGAATAAGAACAATAGCAACGAGGAATAATAGTAAGTTAATAACAAGCCATTTAACTATGCGCCCTCTCATACAGACCCGGCATCTTAAGATTTCTCTTTACAGAAAATTTCCGTTCAGAAATTTGTCTACACGAGGAGCGATTCGATACGGTTTCCAGATAATGGTTTCCTGTTTACTAAAAATCGGTTGGCATTCGCACGAAGGCCAAGGTCTCGAATTAGTCCGGGAACGGTGTTTACCCAGAAGTATCTTTCAGGTTGCGGCGGATACCGTAAATTTGCGAGAGACCTTTTCGCTACGTGTATTCGAGAGTGATGCGTTCACGGTCGATCTGCATTCCGGCAATCCTGTGGACCTTCGAAGTGACCAGAACTGAACGGCCTCGTAAACCAATAATGCTATTTATGCCTCGAATCATTCGAACTCCTCAGGGGCTGATTTACGGGGCACGGATATTTACGACAGCGGCTATGGCAGTATAGGTGACGGTAGTAGAGACCCACCGTTGCGCGAAAATCGCCATTATTTATGTCAGTGAAACAGTTTCTCCTTCTACCTTCTCCATCTTTTGGCCCGTACTCGTCTTTGCGAAGTGCGACCGGAAGCAACGAAGGTCCTCGAAGTTGCCAACCGTAGTTTCAAGCTTTTTCCAAATCGTAATTCTTTTCTCCCGAGATATTTTTATTCTCCGGCTTTTATAGAGTCCTCGCGAATTATAACAAACCCGATCGTGCATCTCTTCGCATTACGTGACTCGAAACGACAACGATCATTAGCATGCCTTTCTTTAGAGACCTCCTGGTGCATCAACGTGAGCACCAATCCCAACGATAACGAGCTTTCACAAACCCGAGGAATCTTTCTTAATTCATCCCACCGGTTTGCTTATGCAATTATCCGCCCTCCTGTAGCGAGAGAGAAAGTGGGTGGTGCGCCTTCGCGTTTATACCCTAAAAATATTCCACGAAAAAATGGCTAATTAAATTAGCATGGCAATAGCGCCGCCCGAGGCTCTTCCACGTCCCTGAGAGAAGTGTTTGCCATATCTGCATACCAAGAAATGACGATCGCCATTCCTTCGCAAGGATAAGGGACTTGAGAAGGTACGACCGATGGAAGAAACCTTCGAGTAACCGGCGTTTCTTGTTTCTCCACGCACGGATACTCGAGGGAGCCTGCGGTGAAAATTTCAATTTTACATAAAGAAATGGCAATCGATAGGAAGCGAATTTAAGGGTTTTCATTCTTCGGATCCCAAAAGGGTAAACCGACAAAAGAAATTCCACTTGTCCCTATCAAAATACGAGCGAGGTAACGGTGTAAACGAAATGTTGCAACTTTTAACGAAATCTCGTCCTCCCTGCTCCTCTTTCCCGAACTTTTCCTCTGTTCTACTGACGAAACGATCCATTCATCGGCTCTGTTCCGGCCTCTGGCCCACATAAGCAGGCGCTGTTTACAGCGGGAGCCTCGCGGCGGTCGCAAAGCCACCGATGCACGCGGCTGCGCCCTCACCACCGAGGTGCAAGAACCCTTTGGCGCGGGCCGATGCACTCGCGGCCTTGTCCCAGCTTCGCCTCAGCTACGCTCGACATTAGCAAAGCGTCTCCATCTTTTAAGAGCAACGATGTCCATTACATTCGCCATTCGCTCCAATACCATTCTCGCACCTGCTAAAATCACGAGCATGCGTCTCGCAAAATGCCCTTCCGAGTTTCACGAAACTGGATGGCAATCGATATTTCATTCGTCCTTGTTCGAGCGTTCGTCCTATTTCGAGTTTCGATCCGCAAAAGGGCGCTCGAATCGGCGCGCGCTCGGCTGAGAATTTCAATTGGGTCGATATTTATAGGACGATCCTCCCGACGCGACACGGTGCAACGCCACGAACGGCTGCAGCGGAGCGGGCCGGCGGTGATGCACACGGTGCAGGGACCTCGGAGTGCAGGCCGATGCACCCTCGGCCTTGTCCCAGCTTCGCGGGCGCTAACCTTCGACGACGCGCCGCGCGCCGTGCCCAGAGCCGTGCCCAGAGCCGTGCCGAGAGCCGTGCCGGCATCGATCGAATCTTTCCGCGCGCCCGCAACGATAAATCGCCGATTCGTCTTCCACCGAGGAAACCGTCTGTTCGCAGACCGTTATACGAAGGAAAGAATCGATCGAGCTCTCTCTTTCTCTCTTTAATGCCTGCTATTATTTTATTCGGTAATTGTAAACTTAATATTTTTCCGTTACGTCTGGAATTTGGAAGAAATCGTTCCAAGCGTAAACTCGTGTCAGATGAGTTTGATAGCGATTGTTTGTAGTAGGAAATATTAAATATCTGTTTGTTAATTTGTCGATTGGAAATTATTAGGCTCGTGGCGCGTCGTAAAAAAATAACAAGATAGTTAAAGGATGCTAGAAACAGATGGCAACAAGGGAATAGTAACATTTGATTTTGATTCTCTTTCGTTATTGTAATCCTTTCAACTAACTGTTCCATTTATTATTCTTACAACATTATAAGTTTATCGGTGTCCTCTTCATCCAAAGTTCGTTCTCACAAAGCACCCTTTCCCTCTTAACTTACAAACCTCCGAGGAAGAATAATACCGCGAACAGACCGGGTAATCTCCTTCCGTTCCTCACCTTTCCTCTCTCTTTGACCTTGACAGTGGTGCACGAAGAATCGGCGAGCGGTCGCTCTCGAATCTTTCGTTACGACCACCGGTGGCGTCGGTCGTCGAGCTACGCCTGCGGCGATGCATTGCACACATTTCGGCGAAACTACTCGCATGGGATAGCGAGCGCATGCGCGTGCGCGTACGCGCGAAGAGGAGACGAAGGAGAGGACGTGGAAGAAGAAGAACACTACTCGCGCGTCGAAAGCGGCAGTGTGCTGTGCGACGCGACAGAGAGCGCGCACGAGCGGACGATTGCAGAGGAAGGAAGACGAATAGAATCTAAAAGTTCGTGCGAGAGAGAGGGTAAAGACTGTGCGACAAGGGCACGAGACGTAGAGAGTAGAAGCGAGAGAAAGCTCGACAGAGGTACGAGGGAGGGTGGAAGAAACGGATCGAGTGACTAAGCTTGGTAAAGGGAGGTAAGAGAGGAGCGCGAGAAGAGGTGACGAAGAGGGAGCGGGTAAATACGTAGGAGAGACGACGCGACGACGAGTTTACGCTTGGAGAGAAAGAGAGAGAAGACTCGTCGGTGCAACGTGCCGAAGCAACTGTGGAAGAGAGAGGAAAGAGAAGGGGGTTCAGGGTGGTGGGGCAGACGTGTGTGCGAGGCGGGGCGGAGGAGAGCGAAGGGGGTGCAAAAGTGCAACGCTCGAGCGAGGTTCACTGCACACCGGTCGTCCGATGCCACTGACCCATTAATACATATAAAGCTCGGCTGCACGCCGCAATTTCCATCGCCCGGTAGCGTTCGCCCGCGCGCAAGCGCGCGTGCTCGGGCGATCACGGCCGACGCAACGCTGTTAATACAAATGAACAAACCAATGGACGAATTGCTAATTCCAAGTGAGCTGACCAACTTCTGAAACTCGCGATACGCAACACGTCCTAATTTTCAGCTTTCCGTCAACATTGAAATCTATCGAGAAAATCACACGATGGACAAACGATTTTTTTCATTTTGTCTCCATTTTTTAACATCGATGGCCTGTTTCACGGTAGGAGCATGAAGAGCGAAGAATTGTTCTACCGCGCCTTCTGGTTTCTTCTCGTTACTCCTTCGTTCAAGTGGACGAGTTTAGCAGTGCGAACAACTTCGTTGCCAATGGCATCGGTGTTATCAGTACCTGCGGCACCGCTGGCACTTACCCTCCGTCCATCGACTCTAACTGTAAAAGAAATTAATGCTACTTACGGGCTTCGGTTAGTAGAGCTTGCGTCAGACTTTTTGCTGTAACTCCGTTGATTCAAAAGCAATTAGATCGGGTCGAGCGACGTGTTATTTATCAGAAATAGTTCATTTTTACCGCGGATACGTATTACGCACGATGACTCCTACGTTCGTGATCCCGAATTATCACCGATATCGTCCAGTCTAACGCACTCAGTCGAGGTTCACCGACCTGATTTACAACATAATCGAATTAACGAGCGATCGACTCTCGTCGACAGTCGTGGACGCTCCTCCACTCAGGCATCTGGTCTGGTAACAGCCAATCGGTAGGGGGCAGGTGGTTGCAAAAAGCTTTTACGAGAGACGGAGACAGACGAAGAGCCAGGAGAGAAGCTACAAGAAATCGAGAGAGAAAGAGAATGCGACGCATGGCGCGAGAAGCGCGGAGAGAACGAGAGACGAGAGACGAAAGGAAGAAAGGGAAGGATGGAGAGAGAGAAAGAGAGAGAGAGAGACAGAGAGAGGAGAATGAGAGGAAGGAGAGGAGGAAGGCTGCTCCAGTCATTGGAAGGTCCTCGACCTTCGACGTTAAGGGCAGAGACCCCATCTAGGGTGCACAAACCGAGGCGCCCTTTTGCCAGGCTTGGTCTTCCTTTCGCAAGCACAGCGCGCGCGAAAGAGGCAGACACGTCGCGAAACCTTTCCACGAGGTTTTCATAATCGCAGAGCGAATTTCGAACCTCTCAGACGCCCGTTACACCCTGTGTAGCGTAGGTCGTGGGTAGGAAGGTCACGAAATATACTCGATGTCTCGTACTTAGGCACAAAGAAACTTGTAGAATTATTATAAAAAAGAAAGTAGCGTCTAGATTCGACAGAATTTTACGAGGTCTACCTGCTGATGTGAGAAAGAGACACGATTGGTGCGCGTTATCGCGTGGAATTCTCGATTACAAACCAATCCGGCGACCGCGTGGTAATAATACGTGGACGATGGTAGGGGAGCGACGGAGACACAGGCGAGCAGCGGGTAAGCTCGTAAATATTTCAAGAGGATGAGTAGCCCTCGGAGTCCGAGGACACGCTTGCTCGTCAAGGCCCTCGCGCGGCCGTGTCCGTGGCCTGCGAAAAGAGTGGAGAGAAAGAAAAAGAATCGAAAACGTTCCGGGCGATCCGAACGCGGTCTCGGGGCCCACGGACGGGACTTGGAAAGGGCGCAACGACCTCGTCCTCGGGGAGCGAAGACCTTCGATTATCCTTCGGGGCCCAGCCCTCGGCCCTTGAAAATCGCTTCTCGCACAATCGTCGGCGCTCGGCTTGGCCCGCCCCGCAGCCGCGAGTGGGCCCTTCCGATGGCGAGTAGAAAAACTCGTGCCACGCGAGCGCCAAGACCTCGGGGATAGGGAATTCGGAAAGGGTGCTCAAATGTTTCTGCGACAGACCGTTTCTATAGAGAAGAGATATTCTTCCAAGATGGTAGGCACATGAAATTACGCAGTTTCGCGTAACGTTGCAACAGACCGAATGCATCCCGTTCTTTCTCTCATTTCCATCGATGTACTTCGAATCCTTCGCACTCAAGATCCTACGCGAGATCTTCGAAGTCGATCGTACGAAGCGGAGGTTTCAAACGCGAAGGTGTGCGGCAGCGCGTAGGGTCGGCAACCTCGTCGCGAGCGGTGAAGGTCCGCGGATAACCTACTCCTTGGTTACTGCACTCGATGTCGGTGACCGGGACGTCGATCCCTTGGACGAGGCGAAGGACCTGAACAGGGGCAGGAGGTAGAAGAGGAAGGGCAGAGGAATAGAGGCGGAGAGGAAGAAGAAGAGAAGGATGAGAGAGTGAAGAAAGAGAGAGAGAGAGAGGGAGGGAGAGGGAACGCGAAATGGAAGACTCTACGGTATTCGCACGGTGTAATGGATAAAAAGAGAAAGGAGGGAGGGAAGGTCGGGGAAAAGGTGGACCGCGCCGTCGTTGCATGCCTAAAAGTTGTTAGACGGCCGTTCCGCTTACACCGTAGACTTTACGATTCATTGTCGTAGGAGTGCAATTTTGTACTTCGGATCGATAAATTCCCTCGCCCTTTATTAATTTTCCTACTTCGTGACGACGCGTAAGGCTATTTCGCATAGACCTTAAAACGTAATTCCTTTTATCGGTTGAAAGTTTTTCAATACCGCAATACTCGACCACTCGTTACGTTTGTCCGGTACATTGAATGCAAACTCAAAATTAGATCGTCACGAAACTTATGGAACTTCGTAAAACTCTATTTCGCTTGTGCCAATCGCTAGCTCGCCCTTTCGCCCTTGTGCTTTACCGCAGCGGGTTCCATGCTCATCTTAGCTTTTTTTAGTCTTTACGAACTTCACTTCTTAGATCCTTGGAATCTCGCAATAAAAGCACTCGCAGACGAAAGCAGACAGTCTCACGCCCGCCATTCGACGTACGAAGCGAATGAGAGCATTTGTCGTAAATACCAACCGTGCCGGTGCTGATCCTCTCCTCCAATTTCTTCTGCTCTCTTTACAGTGTCTTTGCAGCCGTACTGCGCCTCATCTCATCGTCCTCTCCGGGTCACTTTGTCTGACTTTCAGGACAAAGGCTACGCAGTAAGCGGCTCAGATCGATAGGAGTAATGTCACGCAGACGCCAAAAACTGCTGGCTTCGCTGCGTGTAGGTGTTTGTCCGAGGGTGGGAGCATAGTTGCCCGTCGTGGAGGGGATGGCACAACTTCTACGACATCTCGGAGTAATTCCTCCGTGAACTCATTTCGAGCACGAAGAAAGGGAATTCAAACTCAATCAACCAAAAGCAGCCTGTCCCTTCATTGCGACCCGGTCGATCCAAAATCACCGAGGGACATTCTTCTAAAACAAATCTCTCTCCTCGACTCTTCCAGACTCTCCTCCCTAAGACGCTCTCGTCGAATCGGGCTCGTTTTTAGGCTCGAAATTTTCATTCTCTTTTAGAGACGCGACGGAGGGTGATCAACCCCCTCGTTTCTACGACGATCCTGCCACTTGAAATCGACGGCGCGTAATCCTAGAG
Source organism: Tiphia femorata (assembly GCA_944319695.1). Lineage (NCBI taxonomy): Eukaryota > Metazoa > Arthropoda > Insecta > Hymenoptera > Tiphiidae > Tiphia > Tiphia femorata. Next base: position 11,426,270 of record OX090896.1, on the reverse strand, counting down.
TGACCTTCGAGGCGCGCGAATCTCGTCGAGACGAGGACGAGGCCTAGGGCACGGTGATACGTAGGACGACGAAAATCCACGTTGGGCGGACTTCTTTCAGGGGCTCCTCTCGCTCGTTGCAAGCGTCAGCCCGACCGACTGGCAGACAGGCGGGCGGGTGAGCGGGCGAGAGGGACGCGAGGCAAGGAGGGGTCGGAGTGAAGAGAGAAGAGAAAAGGAGGAAAGCGCGAGGGAGAGGAGAGGACGGCTGCTCTCGATCGGGCGAGACACAGAGGGTGGAAAGTTGAAACGCAGTCCTCGGTGGGCGTTGCAAGGGTAGTTTAGTGGCGGTCGTCATGGTAACCCCGATGGCTCGGCGTACATTGCACCCCCATCACGGACCTTGAATAAGAATCGAAGGGCAAGCCACGGACGACGGGGCCACGCTGGCGCAGCCGAACCTACTACCTACCTACCCACGCAAACCATACGTCACGACGCGGCGTGCTTTTTTTCCTTCCACTCTCCTTTCCGTTTTCTTTCTCTCCTCGCCCGTTCGCTCGCTCGTCATCTCGAGAATTCAACGAACGAGGAGAGTGGGAGAGATTCGCAGACAGCTTAATTCCGGGGAGATTATTTCTCGAAATGCGCCGAGGTCCAGGCGAACGAGCGCAGAGACTACCAGCACTACCTCTGGACCAAGCCGGAAAATTCGAAACCTGCAAACCGCGAACTTCGCCGCATACCGAAGCTCGTGACGATAACTTGGTAAAACTGTACATACAGTGAAGATATCTGGTAGCCTCGAGACGGTGCGCATTATAGATCACACGAGGATGGAAGAATCGTCCAAGAATGAGAGTATTCTCACTTCGATTATTTTCGTCGAATGATTCGGGGTCGATTCGCACCATGGAACAGATTTGGAGTTGGCAGTTCTCACGGTAACTTGGTAATGCAATTCGGAGGCACTACAACTTCTTCTAGAGTCCCCCAGGTTACATACGAGTTGACCTTGATGCCTGTCACTCGTCGCGTATCACGAAAATCCGGAGGAATCAACATAATCCTGAAATCTTGGGAGACAGAGTGTCGGACGATCGTCGAGGAATCGATAGGCACACGACTGTCTTCCCCTCGTTGCGGCACGAAGACGAGGGTTTCGCTGAGAGTGAGACTAGGGGGTGGCTGGGGGATGAGGTGAGGCAAAGGTTCGACGCGAGATGGTGACCTTGATAGGATGACGCGTGGAGGTAGGCGATAATAAGACGACAATGGCGCCGGTGGAAAGAAGGCCGGAAACACGTTGCACGCGGAGGGACGTGGCGTACAATGTCATACGGCCGGTACCCTCTGAATGTTGCACTTTATCGATTGCGTGGTAGACGGTGCGTTGCTATGGTTACACCTATGCGCCCGTAAAACCGCCTTCGGTCCTTGCCTCTCTCCTCCTCTCCCTCACCTTTCCACTCTTCTCTCTCTCTCTCTCTCTGTACGCTCCCTTTTTCTCTTCCTCTTCTCGACCTGCCCTTTCTCTCGTCTCCGTTTCGTCCGTAACGCCTCTCTCTCTCTCTATCTACCTCTTGCCGTTCCTCAATTTCCGCGGTCCCTCTCCATCTTGGCCCTTTCGAGATATGCAGCTTTTATAGGACATTTTACGATGCACTCCCCTTCCGGATCCTCGGATGCCTGCGCCAAGTGCAGATGGATCCCCATCGCGAACAAAGGCACGTGCCTCGATAAGAAGCGATCTTTCTCCGGCAGTATTCCCACGTAATTCTACCAACATGCCGTTAAATATTCAATTTATTCAATGAGAAGATTAAATAAAACTTACACTTTCGCGATAAGTCATTTCTCATACATTCGATCGTCGGTTCGGCAAGAGGTTCAAAGAAAGGAACAAAGAAAAGTGTGTCGGACAGCTTTCGCGAGCTCGTCAATTTGCAAAATTGAAGGAAACGAAGCGCGTCGCGAAGAGGGCCAATCGCCGGAGGGAAATTAAAGAAACGCAAACGAGGGCGAGCGCGTTCATCGTCCCTCTCCGGTTGGAACAAAGCGTGTCGCGATCGAATTAGGAAGCGTCTTTGTTCGTAGACGCGAGCGAGCGACGATTTAAGGGCGTCGGGGAGGAAGTAGCGGCAAGGGAAGGGAGCCGACTAGACGACGAGGAGAGAGGCGAAGAGAGAGAGAGAAAGGGAGTGAGTGTACCGACCCTTAGTTTTCTCAGGGTCGAGGGAGCCGCGATCGGAGAACGAGGGTGGCGCGCGTCGACCCCTCGTATTCGCGACGACGAGAAGGGCCACGAGCCAGCGAGGCGGGGGCGGCAGCGGGGTCCGCCGAGATCCCAAGGAATATATTCCGTTGTCGCTCTTCTCCACTCTGCCTTCCGAGAGTGCGCGACGAGTGGAGGACGGCGCGAACCATTTTCTGAATCGCGAACGAGCAATTTCACTCGCCCCGACGCTTTCTCCGAAACCTTCGAATAAGTTTCGTCCAAGTGTGAATTTTAAATGGGAGCGAGCAAAAGTGCTTAAGAGCCCTCGAGTACCTTCGTCTCCTCGTTTCTTTCGTTTGAGATCTCTCCGCGCGATCGACGAGTTTTAATATTCATAATTCGATTCCTGTTTTCCGCTAGAATGGCGATTGCTTAACCGGATGAATAGCGTTCCATACTTCCGGTCGATTTCCGATCCGCGCTACGCGACTAATATCAGGAATTCCTTTGCACGGCGGTGATACGAGATATTAAAAATTCCTTCTTACAAATCTCAATGCGGAGTCGTTCCTTATAACTCCGGTACGAGGAATCGACACGTGGGACGAATGTTCGTGGAGCACGTCTCTCGTTTCTTCTGGCTGCGTGAAATGTTCGCTCCACGAGGACGGGTTCTTTGTCCATTGGCAAAGATACCGGAAGAGCGAGGAAGGACGATGAGAATCGGCGCGAGGGTGAAGAAGACTGGGCGAGGAGAGGGTGGGGCGAGGGTGCGCGGAAGTAGAAGGGGGTGACGGCAGGGAGGTTAACTCTGAATTCCGGGGCTGATTGCGCGGGACAAGGTCGTCGTTACCGTGACAACGGTTACCGGCACGTGCTGCCTACTCTACTCTCTCTCTGGTGCCTGTGCCAGCTACCTTCCACGCACTAACATCCGCCTAGTCGTCTACTGACCCCAAAATGTGCGGGCGACGATCACTTTGGACCACCACCCCGCTTGGGATTTGGGTTACCGTATTACTATCGCGGCCCCGCGACGAAACTCACGGGGTGGCGAGGAGGAGGGTCCGACGAGGGTGAGAATGAGGGTGGTGGTGCCCTACGAGGGGTAGAATAAAATATCGCCGGTGAGGATATTGAATCGGCACGAGGCGATGCCTTCGGTGTCGGTCGGCGTCATCCTTGAAAGTTACGATGAGATCGTAGGTGTTTCGAGGGACGATTGCGACGAGCTGAAGAGCAGAAAGGAGCGTAGGCAATCGCGCGAGGGGTGGAATAATTTGTTTACGAAGGATAACGCTGTCTTCTCCTCGCTGAGTTTTCCTTGTTTACGCGAGGAAGCATCCACGAGTCTGCACGAGGTCTGGATTGCCCTTGTAATTCGAGGATTGCGAGCACGCGGAAGTACATTAGAGAGATACAAGGAACTGGAAATGGACGAGTCGAATAAGATTGAAATTGGGACGCGCTCGGCACGCGTGTTCCTCAAATTAATTTATACCGCGCCACGTGCTACCTATAACGTGCAAAAGTATATAAACTCGTTCCTGGATAGGAGAAGAAGAGAAGGGGTGAGAGGAGAGCAGAAAGTAGAGAGGGAGAAATGACCTCGAGATGACTCGTTTTATTGGCACTCGGACTGCCGCTTCGATTACGCTCGATCCCGGAAGAGAAAGGTGAGGTGAGAAGGGAGAAGAAGTGGAAAGAGGGTAAGAGAAAGCTACACGATGAAAGAGGGAGAAAGAGAGAGGAAGAGAGCGCGAGGAAGGGTGGCTTTTCCACGGGATTCTGAATTCCGGGGACGATTGCGCGGGACAAGGACGATCGTTACCGTGACAACGGTAACGGCACGTGCCGCGGTCCGGATCCATGAACTTCCTGGTGCGCTACAGTTCACCGTCGCCTACACGGAAAGTCGAAGGGTCAGAATGAAGGACGCAAGGCCCTAAGACGAAAAAGGAGTTGATTCCTTGCGATCAACCTAATCGAACGTCTCAAATAAAATTCATCCAACTAAGTTTCAATCAAATCTCGAATTTCCACGCGACCGAGAATCGTCCAGCAAAAATATTAACCTGTTCCTCGTAACCGCGAACCTTCTGGCACAACCGGCCTTTGATTTTCCGCATTTGCCGCCTTCTAAGAGAATTCCGCCGCATTTCTACTAAAGGAGTTCGAGCAAGGAGAAACAAAGAACGCCATAGAGCCGCGGGTTCTTCTCGATGCTTCGCGAACAGGCGAGGGTCTAGGCGAAGGGGGTGGGTAGAGGGTGAATGAGGGGAGCAGGGTGCGCGCGTGGAAGGGGCAAGTTGAGAGAGAGGTAGAGAGAGAGAGAGCATCGAGACGCGTGGTCGTCGGTGATATATAGTCACTCGGAAGCCCGGAATCCAGGCGAGCTCGGTGAAGGCTAAATGGGGTGAAGGTCTCCGGGGTTGGGAGACCGTGTGTGCCGAGGCATCGTAAGGGCGGGAGGGATGGAAAAAGGGGGTAGGAGGTAGGAGGGGGTGCTGGAGTAGGGGGAGGAAAGGGTGCAGGTTGCCGAGGAGAGAGAGAGAGAGAGAGAGAGAGAGAGAGAGAGAGAGATCGAAGTTGCCGGTGGTGAGAGCTGCTGCTGCGGCTGCTGCTACCTCCGATGGAGCGTTGAACGCGAGGGAGTTAGAAGGGGGTGAAGAGCGAAAGAGAGTAGCCGAGAGGGATCGTCGATGCGCGCTCTCGAGCTCTAACCTTCGATCTCCTGACATGCTTCCGCCTTCCGCGTTCCCCTGCCTCCTCCGCCTAAGATGATCCACGTGTTACTTTAGCAGGTTGCTTTTGACAGAACTGCGTAGCTTGGGTATAAAAGTTTTCTACGTAAGAAAGATGTTTCTTCTAAGTCGGTCTTTTAACCGTGAGATTTTTTATGTTATCCCTGATACATTTATCTAATAAGGCTAATCACCAATTGGAAGGAAAGAAAAGAAAGATTGGCTTTGTTCGACCCTGGTATAGCTTTCGTAAACACGTTCGACTTCCTAATACAAGGGTGTGTAATGTTGTTGAATCGATACTTTCGAAGTCTTAACGAAAACATAAACCTTGTGTATAGGGCACAATAAGCACAAATGTCAACCGCTAACAAAATGAAGTAGAAATAAATATACGTGTAATAGATAGATTATAAAAAAAGTATACGAAGTAGGGACGCAATGGCTAGACTCACGAACAGTAGAAAGCCACCCAGTATCCAAATAGAAATAATTTATCGGCCAAAACAATTTCATAGAGTTTCGCCAATTGTGCGTGTGTTCTTCTACGCATTGTTTCTCTTACCCCCATGATTTACCTAAGCGTCGTATACGCACGTGTACGCATCGCTCCATAAAATTCACCACGACTCGTCGCGCGCGTACTACGCTCGCAAAATATTTATAGACGGCGTCCCTAACCTAGAGTACGCGGCGCCACGATGTCACTCGCATGACTGCTCATTCTGACCGACCTCTTTCACTTCCATCGCAGTTCTTTCGTCAGGGAACGATAATGATACGATCCACAAGACGCTACAAGATTAAATAAACAAAAGAGAGATCTTGTAGAAAGATATTCGTGCACATTGAAATATTGTCGTATAATTTCAACGCTTATACACAAATATTTACAATACTTTGAAATAATTAGTTTTGTACATCTTCTCGTTAACGACATCGTAATTCATTCGTAATACATGCAGTGCCACAATACTTGCCTTTGCCGGAAATTCGTGTAAACGTCCGAGGTGGAGGGCCGATCAGTACCCCTTTGTCGGACGATGGTGATGAAAGCGAAGAAAAATATGTTGCGCCACTGACTTGTTCACTGGCAAACCTGGAAAAGGGATGAATAGTAATTTTATTGCCGGATTTTGTAAAACTAACGTTCTTCAATCGATTTCAGTGCGTTCAAATATACGAGAGTACATTACAAAATCAATATTTCCTAGAATGCGTGATTTTGTACGTTAGAAAATAACAAAATGTGAGTGTGGCGAGAGTGAAAGAAGCGATTGAGTGAGAGAGTGGGAGGTAGCGATACAGTGAGAGAAAGAGAGAGAGGCGAGCTACAGGGCAAAGGACGAACGAGAACCGACTCAGTTCTGTTCCAGACTCCGACTTGCGTACATAAACTTTTGTAACTTGAAATTTACACTTATTTTATCTACGTAAAACGTATAGTTCTTTTCAAATCATCGTACAATATATTTCCATTTATGACTGCCTACAGGTTATACATAACCGGATAACTAGTGAGCTATAATTAAATGCAACAATTTTTGTTTTGTTTCAGGTGAGTTGTGTCACAGTTCCTTCAAACGCTTGTAAGTCGTCTAACACCTACTCTGTGAGTAACGGTATGTTATATTGTCAATCGCAATTCCAAGTCAAACTGATTCAAAACGTATTACTACTTAAACGTATAATAAGAAATTCGAACATTTTTTAAAAAATCATTCGGAGGAGACACTTCTAATTTATGGATAGAACACTCTTTGTCTTGTACATCGATTCAATATAGAAAGTGCATCCAGCCTGTAAAGCATAGTAAAGCATAGTAAATCGCGGAATCGAAATAAGCAATAAATAGTTGAGCGTGCTTGATAAATGGGTCTTGAGCCGCACGTGCGACCTGTTGCAATGTGTGTCTCGTCGGAAGGCACATTCTAGTTCGAGAAGCATCTGGTAGATGTCGGTAAGCGACGCAGCGCTGACACACTCTGTCGGCGAAGTCGTAAACTACCCAGTCGCAGAGAGCACATTCGCTTCTCGGTGGTCTGACTAGTACTGCCACCTACTACTGCGAGGATAGGTCAGCCGCGTGAGGCTTACCCGATACAGAAGTTACCTACTGCAAACACTATTCTACCCCACTAAATTCAAAATCTAGTAGTCTCTAAATCCGATTTTCACAATTTTTTCGATAACCATAAATCAATGTCAACTCTTCGGTTTAGAAAAATAATATTTTCTATAGATTTACTCGAGAAGCATCAACTATAAATAAATTAATATCTATTGAACGTTAATACACCTGTCAGGATCTTTTTCAAGAATTTGGTTTTAGAAACTGATACCCTCGTTCAAGAGTCGCGTATCCTTTATTTCATGGGTTTAGACCGAGCCATGTTTCCTTCGAGAATAAATGGCAAATGAAATAAATTGATTATTTTATTTGCACCTTACGCATAAATACATTTGATACGCTTACACGTTCGGTATCTCGCCCTCGATCATCGTATCGTATATCTTTACCGCTAATGCTGGTTGCGAGCATATTACAACGAATCCTGGAGGAATGGCACAAAGTTACCTTTTACTTCCTTTTTTTCTTTCTTTCTGCTATCGAGACAGGAGACGGGAGAATTCGACGAAACCGTCGTCGATTTCGCTTTCTTTCTCGCAATATGGTGACGCCAACGTTCTTTCTACGGATTCTCCTCTCGCCGCCAGAACCGCCATTCGTCTTGCGTTAGAAGGCGGCGGCATGTGAAGGCTTTAACGACCGGGCTTAACGATGTGAAAGTCGTGGTTGTCGCTCCCGTTGCAGTTTTCACTTTATATCGTGGGGGAGTGTTGCGTTCACCGGTCGGATTTCCTTATCGGTGAGCTCATCGTCGATATCGTCTAAAACCAGTTGGCAGTTCCGTACGGTGCTCACCCGAAAGAGATAAATTTCGTTCTTACGCTTAAGTAGGTCTGTTAAGGCAATCGAATCATCTTTATTTCCCGAACAAATAAAGTCTTGTGAAATTGACTCACGACTAACTTCCGTTTCACTTAGGGAATCGAAGCGGTCATAGTCATAACGGAATTTATCTGTCGCCATTCGTTTCCGTTTCAATCCCAGTAAAATCTTTCAATTCTCGACGCCATTAGAATAAACGAAATTCAGAAGATCCGTGGGAGACAATCAAACGTAACCCCTTCCGATCACTACTCACCACCAAAATCTCATCATTTTCCAGTCTCATTTATCCAACTTAAAAATTTCAGAATTTTTTGCTTTTCTGGAAATGAAGGAGAAGTCTTTGAAGAAAAATTCGGGGCGAAAATCCCATTTACCCCGTCGATGCGTGGCGACACCCGCGAGTCCTCGCGCAACTACGGGGGCGCGCGATTCCATCGATGCGCACCCGTCCGTGGGTGACGTCGTGGCCGTGCGCATCTACATTTGCGCACGCGCTGCGCATACGTGCGCACTACACACTTGTGCGTGCGCATGTGTAAGCCAGCTGGTGTTACCGCTCGGATGATGCACAGCGATGCGTCTACGCGCTCGTATAGGCTCACACCCAATACACACACACAAAATGTGACACTTATAACGTCGTCGTGTGCTGTAGCACGTAAAGACTCGAACCTTTCGCGCGTGTGAGGGTGGTGGCCGTCGTAGTGCCGTTTGTGTGCATTGCAGGCCTGTACACACAGCTCTCCCCACATGAGCACACGCATTCGCGGTGAGCCGAAGCGAATGTGCGCGTAAGCGGGAGCGTGTGCGTCCGTCCGCCGTGTAACCGCGAGGGACCAACACAAGCGAGTGCCAAAGTTCAGTCACTCCGTAACCTCCTTTCGATCGAAACTATTACACACTAGCCAGGGGCTCTCAACCGGCCGGATTTTTACTTTCGTTCTCGTTAACTCGTAACCTCGTCGCGTGTCTCGTCGGATCTTCATCTAAACGTAGGAGCATGCAAATTTTTTTCTTCCACTCCCAAATCCCTCGATCCTTCGTCCGTGAAAACTAATCAATCAGCCCGCCGTGTGAGGGAGAGAGGAGGGAGTTTGCTGTGTAAACGAGAAATCGAAAGTTCGCCTGCAAAATTGGCCGTGAATAGGGCGAAGTGGTGAAGAATGGAGTGCCCGAGGAGAATGGCAGCTCCATTGATTTCGTTTCGAAGGAGTCATACGCCGCGAACTTCATTGTTCGCGGCTTCTCGCGCGCATCGCGCGTAGTTTCACCGCGCGCGCGCGCGAATTGGCTCCGCCGGGGATAGGAGCCAAGGCGTTGCAGCATTAGGATAATACGAATGTGGCTCGGTGCTTGGCTTTCACTCTCTCTCGCTTTCACGGTGAAAATCCAGGAACGTAACAGCACTGCGGCGAGCGTCTCCTTCGTTCACGCGTGTGTCGACGATGGCTCGGTCATCGCGCTACATCGTTAGTCCTTTTTTTTCACGCGTTAACGGCAAATGTGAAGATCGAGTGTTTTCATTCTTGGAAAATTGAAAAGCGCACGCGAGTACTTTCCCTGTGCGATAACTTCTCCGCAATGTCTAAAACGATTTCTTATTTGAAAGCCTTTCTGTCGTCAATTCTAGTTTTGCGCAGGATAACGTCGCTTCGTTCGACGTAATCCTTTATCGCTCGACCAAGTACTTCCTTCTCTTCGTAGTCGAGAAACCGTCCGAACGGCAGGGCGCTCCCATGCTGTCGTCAGCTCGACAAGAAAGCACGGGCGATCGACGGGGTATCGCGCGCCGCCCGCGAAAGTAAAAGTGGGCGGACGACGGTTGCGGCGGACTGCTCTGTGTCGGTAAAGCCCCGTTTGAACTACCTCGAAACGCGTCCTCGAACGGTCGCTGCACCGCGTCTCGGTGGCGGTGGTGGCGGCATCGGCAACGTCAGTAAGCAACGGCCTCCTTGCGCGCGTTCGAGCCGGCAACCGGTCCGGTAACTGTTAAGTTCAGTTTCGCCTCTGCCTTCGAGAAGTTTCTCGAGCGGCGCGCGCCATGAAAATCCCGTTCGAACCCGAGACCTCCTCCAGGCTTTCCCCGCTCCCGAGGTTACCAACTTCTGCTCGAGCGGGAGAGATCGAGAGGGGGAGATCGAGATGTCACGAGAATAATTGCCGATTGAAATCGAAAGGAAATGGAAAGGATATTTTCTCCCTTTTTACTACCTACAATTTTCGAAGCCTCGAGTCGAGTGGCTCGAAGGAGATTTCCTGCGAGAAGATTTCCAACGCGTCCGTGAAATAAATTTGAACTGGTACTCGGAAATGACGTTGCATCTTTAGAAACGACCGTGGTCCAGACTATTTTTAACTGTACGCGCTGCGATCTTCTTTTCAAATTTGTTCGTAAACGCGATAAATATATAAGATTGATAGAACTGTATATTAAAAATCGATCCCAGGTTACACTCCACAAATGAGGTTCAGGGTTTTAAGTAACCCATCGAGATTCTTCGTTCCGTAACGCCTATTGGAAAAAAGCTTCCAGATTTCGAGATTCCTTCCTCCTCGAAAGCACTCTCAGCCCCTTCTGCCATTCGATCCTGTGACTCGACCCCAAGCGTCCGAGCGCATCGACGACCCCGTGGATTTTTTCGCTCCTCGCCTCTCTCGTCTTTCTCAAAGCGAAATTCTTAGGGACGAACGACAATGAGGGCGGTGACCGTCTTTGCTCTCTCATCGGTCGAGCTCGCTACGATCGTTGATTCGGTCACGTTGAGCAAGCCGAGAAAACGAGGAACGGGCGACCAGCAGCAGCAACAGCAGGACCAGCAGCAGCAGCAGCAGTCACCTCAATAGAGAGTGTTGAACCCGCGGGAATCTAGGCCGGCGCACTGACACACCGCACGCCGCCAACCCGTACGAAAGGAGCGCTCGCGAGTCCCCGAGTTGACGCACACGTGCGCCCTCGTACACGTACATTCCAATACACGAGAGAACTCTCGCGTGTGCGTGCGCTCGTACGCGCCCACGCATACGGAGAATGAAAGGGAGAGAGAAAGAGGGACAGAGACGGCGAAGGAGCGAGAAAGAGCATAAACTCATTGCTCGTGTCGAGGCTTACAGGTTTACTGCCCTGTGTGCACATGATACGCGCGTACGCGCGGTACACTCTCGCAGCTAAGCGCATCGTTTCTTTCCACACCTCTCCGCTCCTATTCGCTTCGATCCTCGCGTCCCTCCTGTCGCGGATGCCACGCCATCCGTGTGCGCCTTTGGAGCGGGTGTTGGTGCGCGCAATATTCGCGCGAACTAGTATGCTTTCCGTTATGCACGGGCAACGGCCAGCGGGAGGACAGTACTGCTGATCTCCATGGCCGATGACGTTTCTATTTATTCCTCGGAATCGTCGACAATGCCAACTGCTTCGAGGAGCCTCTAGATATAGGCGTATGCGCGAAAGGATGTTCATTGGAAAGGAATGGAGATGGATGGACGATAATTTATTGGGTTTCGAAGCTAGATGGTCACTTTTAGAGCACCAATTTTACGAAGGACGATCCATTGGAATTTCTTTCGACGGGTCTCTAGCAGTAAGAGAATTTAAAGAAATTTTACGTAGGTGTTTCGAAGCAACGAGGCATTCGTCGGTAGTGGATCTTAGCTTTTCAATTCGCTTTTCTCGGTTCTCTCGCTCGCGGAGGGCGACGTCCGTTCTCGCGACACGGTGGAAACCGAGCTTGCGGTGGGTCATGGTCGACGGGCAGTTAGGTAGATTTCGTGGAATGTAAATTACCTTGCTTCTCTGTTTTTCAACCCACCGTATTTTCTATCCTCTCACCGATCAACTCGGACCCTACCCTACAGACGAATCCCAAGAAAAAGTGGAAATTTGGTAAAAGACGAAATCGAAATAAAAAAAAAAAGAAGAAGAAGCACTGCTGACTTTCCTTTTTTCGTAGACTCGCCTCGTTGCTCCTTTCACGTAGATTTCCTTTGCCGCGAGTGACTTTCGGCAAAGATCGCGCGCAAGAATCAGGAAGAACTAGCGTGGGAACGACGACTCGCTCCGCGCATCACTCGTGCGAGAAACGAATGAACTCGCTCGTTCGCCCTTTCCGCGATTTCGCTTTGCCACCTGCCACGCGTGGCGCAGACAATGACCGTAGGAGCAGGCGGCACGCGGAGTGAGAAGACGGTGACGACAATCGAATCGAGCGTTCCCTTTTCCGCGGAATGTCGACGAGCTCCTGCGAAAACGATCGCGAGCGGGCGAGCCGAGCCGAGCCGAGAAAACGGGTCGCTCGCCTTCTCTCGCGTATCGAGTCGAGAGCGACGCAACGACGACGAACGACGGACGAGCGTGCGTTATTAGACGCGTTTGATGACGCAAAGAGACGCAGCACGAGAGAGTGAGTAAGAGAGAGAGAGAGAGAGAGAGAGAGAGAGAGAGAGAAGGAGGGGGCGACCAGCGTGCGGGAAGGTTCGCGATGAGGGACAGCGAAAAATAGAGAGCGATAGGGAACGAGTCGAAGCTAGAGTGAGAAGAGAACCACATACACACAGCAACATACACGGATAGAGAGACGGGGTGAGAGGGAGAGAATCGCCAGGTCGTTGTTCTCTGATCGTTAGTGGGACACTTTCGGCGTTACTGGCGCGTATCACGCACGACAGCGCGCCCAAGTGTACGCGCGTGTGGGGAATGGAGCCGCGCTCGCATCGCTCTGTTCTCGTCGATTAATCGATCGCTATTAGTTTGCCTTTACTGGATCGATTGACCCTTCGTAGGATAGAAACGCCAGCACTGTACGTAAGAGTAAAGCGCGAAAGAACGGCGATGCCCGAAATAACTCGGCGATTGAATGTAATTTAAGAAATGCATCGAGCAGTCAGTTGATTCGGAGTTGAGTTGCCTCCTTGTCTTGTCCAAAAGGATTTTTTCTCCTGTAGCTGACACGTTGTTGCCAGACAGGCTAACAAGTGACTTCCTAAGAATTGTCTAACAGTAAGTGCCCAGATCCTTTAACGGCGCTTGGACTGTGTAACACGTTACGTGTAATCTTGCGAGGAGATACCTTCTATCTTGGAATGAGTTTAGAACTTTCTCTTCTCGACGAGCTTCCTACAATATCCTTTGGGGCTCCGTATACTTTCAGCTGGCCCCAAGCCATCGTCGCTGAGCGATTCTTTTGCTCGAATCGAGTGGAAAACTGCGTCGTGGGAGCGGGTGGCCAACACATTCGCGCAAATCGCAAAGAAAACGGCCAGTAAACGTAGGCTCGTCGACACTGTCTGGAGAGAAAGATCCAAGTCCGCGTGTAGAAATCGAATTTGGAGGGAGGAGAGCGAACGGGGAGGAAGCAATTACGTAAGACGAGCCCGATAGGCAATAATACGAGCGAAGATAATGCCAACGTCCAATCGTACCGTTAAAGCTCCCTCGATTCTTACGAATGTCCAATTAAGATCGTGAACGTCTCTCGTGTTCTCCGTTACTTTCTCGTTAAATGTATTTCGATTGATCGTTATCGGAAACTTCGAATGTCAAATTTTACGAGCCATTTAAACAGTTTCTATCAAATTAAAACAGTTACTATCGAATCTCGTGGCTATTCAAACCCGTTCTGTTTTACTGCCGACGAATTAATTAACCGCGAATCGGTGCGTCAGAATGAGATATCTTAATAATCGCGGATCTTCTTTATTTTTCCGGATTTCTCGAGAAACCTGCGCGCTTCGTGCTCGGTGATGATTTGCCCTCAGGATTCGGCACGGATGTGTCCGTTTAATTGACAGGAGACGGCTTTCGCCCTCGTAGGGAACGCACTTAGGAAATTCATCCCGAGTTGCGAGCTCTCGCTCGTGCACGCCAACTCGAAAGTTCCTGATTTCGTAATCTGCCGTGAGCGGACCGGAGTTCGATGTCCGCGCCACGCTCCGGCTAGAATTTGCCGTTTCATAATAGTCGATCGAACGCACGCTACGCGAGTCGAGCCTTTTGCCGTCCGCCTTCCACCCTCCTTGTCTAGGTTCGCCCTTAAGGTATGCTCTCGGTACCAATGACTGTCTAATTTATTCAATCATTCTCTTTCGCCACTTATTCTTCCGAAGAAGCAGCAAAGGTACCTCTACCGGTGCCCTTCATTGTCAGGCAATATATAAATTTTCCACTTTCCACACTTCCCTCAACTCCAAGAAAATGATAATCTCCAATTTTAAACATATTTCTAATTAAGTCGCAAATTTGAGAATACCGAATTGTAATCCTCCACACGGCGATCCAAGTTAAACCCTGTCGTATTAATCACTATTGGAAATGACAGGGTAATCCTAAGCGAGAGGACGCGAGAAATTTCGCAAGTGTCGTGTATCGATATCGATTTACGCTGAGTTATGGGCAATAAGGTAATTTGGTTGTGAGAAGCACAGAGGTTGGAGACTACGAGATCGGTTACCAGGGGTAGGTATGAGCGGACAGACGAAAATGGGGGAAGGAGCAAGAGGGATGGAGGAGAGGTAAGAGTGCACTTAAGGTGGAATATACCGTGCCGATTTGCATACCGCGGCACGCCAGGCGAAAGAGCGGCCCCGACGTCGCCGTTGGCTTGTTGTGAAACTCCTTGGGATACCGTGGAAACTTAGCGACGATGCAGGGGCGAAGGGAGCTACGGAGGGCGCGCGTAACTTCCCCCGCGCTGTAGCACGGAGCGAGTTCGTTGACTCCGCTAGCGCGTCGGCGAGACGACAGGATGCGAGAAAGTTCGGCGAAACGAGAGAAAAAGTTTCGAGGAAGGATTCGAGATAATGGGATTACGAATGGTGACTTTGAAAAGATTCATCCGAGTACAGTTGCTCGCGAAAGTCTCGCCCTGAATTTCGGAATGAATCGATCCTTTACGCTCTCGTTCAGCTCTCCGTCGCAGGCGGGCGCGCGAGAACGAAAAGCATCAGCTACAAAGTTCCAGCAAACGAGTTTCCTCGAGCTTGGCCGCAAAAAGATAAGCAAATCGGTACGCGACGCGAGGTATCGCGATTACGAATCGTAAAAGGCACTCGCGATAATCTCTCCTGTATCTTGGCCTTGTTTCCCGCCACCGGAACGACCTACGAGATAATGTGGCGCGAATTCACGGACGTTCCTAATGAATTCCTAACATCCACGACGAACAATCGTGGAGCCGTTGTAGCACGGCGAAGGTCTCCCCTTGAGGCTCGCCTCGGTGGATTCTTCGATCGGCGGAATCGTCGGTTCGATTCGCTCGCCTAACGACGTGGACAGCTGGTAGGTAGCTAGTTTCTGCTCGATTTCGCGCGTGATTCGAGTATAACGAGGGCTGGGCTGGATACGAGGAATATCGAGGGGATGAGACATTCCTCGAGATCCGCGCGGATTTTTCTCTTTGACATTTAAGTCATTTTCCATTTGCAAAATATTTCGTTAATCGAGAAGCTGGGAGTACGTTTGAAGATTAAACGTATCTTTGTTCTCTTAGAGAATGCGTCGTCGCTTTATTCGAAAGCGAAAGCAGCTAATTTGGGAGATCTGAATTTGGAACGTTTCAAAACGCGAATTTCTGTTTCAACTCGACCTACTGTCTGGTTTACGAGATACGTTCGCTGAGAACCGCTGCTCGGTACAAGGCCTTGTGCCGAGAGTGCATTGCGCCCTGGTGGCACACGGAGCGAGCGCACAGGCTGCGCTCCAGTGTGTGACAGCGAAAACGAGCGAGACAGCGAGCGAGAAGGAGAATAAGAGAGAAACACTGTGAGTAGAAGGGGAAACCGCTGTGGCACATATGCGTCAACTGGTTTCATCTCACTCTCCCCTCTGGTTTGCTCCCTCATCCTTCCACCCCGCTCCTCTTTTCGCGTCTTCGTTTCTCGACGGCCTCTGACGATTTTCCTCGCGACATCATCGTCATCCCATTCTACTCTCACGCGGTCGTTCGTTCGTAGGTCGTTCGAGGCTCCGAGCTGGACAACAACGTCATTCGCTCGCGATCCTTACCTCACCAGAATTGTCCTACGAGGAAAAAAAAACATGCTCGCACGCTTCCACTTAACTTCCACGGTAAAGAGGCTGCGATCTTTCTTTCTCTCTTCGACGAACGAAGTGAGCATGATCTCAGAACTTTTGTTATTACAGAGACATTTTCGATAAACAATTTTTTATTAATTTAATCCTCTTAATATCGATGTATGCGCAGCACCATAATTATTGATCATTTTATCGAACTCGGGGTACACTGATAGAAAAAAATGGTTGGGTTTACTATAATCTCACTATATTTTATAGTTCACTTAACCATGCAAAATATAGTAGAATGAACGATTTATACAAATGGTTATATTATTAACTATTATCTTTGTTCTTGTTACCATATGTATAGTAAAGTGTGCTATGTGAATATAGTTAGTTCTATCACTATGTATGAAATATTCTGGTAATATTAAATATATAAAATAGTTACTTTTCATACCATTATATATTATTTCAACCATATTATATTTAAAAATAACCATAATTTTTGGTAAAAACATAATATAATTGGTTATACTATGCCTCTATAGTAATTATTACCTACATTATGGTAACATTTACCATAAATATGATATTTCCAACTATAATTTTGTTACTATGCCATTATAGTTAGGTATATCATATACTTTTCTCTCAGTGTACTCGTGAATCAATAGTAGGATGATTGCGAGATTATGTCATCGAGACGATTGTTTCACGAAAAACCATTAATTGGCTTACATGTTTAGAGGCCCGGTGCTACGTCTAGCTACTATATTACCGAGCGAATTTTCAGTAAAAATAAATACACAAATGAGTCGTCGAATTTTGGCAGGGTCCACTCTTCGTGTTGCATGGGGGTAGCGCGAATCGTTTTCTCCCCTCCTCCTCCGTGGCAAGAGTTCGAGGAAGGGGAGGGCGTCGAGGGCTTCCTCTTCCGGTGGTTACGGGAAGCACGTCCTCCCTTCCCACGACCCACCTCGTTTCGCTTCTCGGGATCCGCGACGCGAGGTCGGGCAAACGAACGGCCCCGTTTTCGAAGGCCGAGCGCGGACGACGAACCTCCACCACCCACCACCACAGCCACTCGCGAGGGGTGGCGAAAGGGGGTGGTGAGTTGAAGTCGAGCGAACGAGGGGGTGGTGGTGAGCTTTGCCTCTCTCGGGTCGCGTTCGTATCTTAGGCCGCGCTCACACGTCAGCGAGTGGGTAGAAGAGGGTGAAGGCGAAAGATTGATGGAAAATCGTTACAAGGGGATGAAATTTGGATACATATGAAGATGCTAAAACGGGATAGCTGTTTTCCTTGGCGAGAATATTCCAGATATTTTATTGAATTCGATAATCATTATTAGATTTAATTAATCCAATTAGCCTCAACTAGAAATTAATTTAATCGAACTACGGGGGCATCTCGATATGTCCAATATTTTCCGATTGGTTTCTTTTTCTATTCGAGCGACGAATAGACAAATGTGCCCTTTCGTTTAAATTCCGTTAACGGTGCCAAAATCACCGATTCAAATTGCATGCATGACGTCAGACCCGTACACACGAGAGAACTCACGGCGTGAGAGTCGCATCGTTGGTGCGGTCGTTGAGGGAGCCTACCGTGTGTCATGCTACGTTCACCGCTTGAGCCCAGAGCCAATCTGTAGGCCCGATCGTACTTTCTCCAATACGTAATACTCTCTCGCGACCACACGCGGACTCTTGCCAATTTCAATACGAAACCGAACGCGAGCTCTTCCTATGCCACGCTCGCCCGGCCATATCGATAGTACAGGACGATTGGATACCCCCGAGTACCGTATCGACTACGCATTACGAGCATACAAGGAAGATTGTTCGTTGGCGCATAGCTTTATTATAGCGATAGACAATTTTTGCTCTCTATCTTTACAATTTTCCACTTTATCCTCGCAAGTCCAACTTGAATTTCTCCTCCATTGTTCCTACATCTACACCCTAATTTATTACCAATCCAATCCTCAGATTTCCCTTATTATCCTATCGGGGCGTAATCGCGCGTCATTGCATATTTATAACGGCCATTCCTCTTTCCCGCGCCAGCTCATTCCATTCCATCTCCTCCAAGATCTCCGCGAACGCGTCCAGTCACGTCACGCGCCGTTACGCACGATTCGCCGTGAGACTCTTTACGCGCCGGCTGGTACGCGCGTCTCGTATAACGCGTTACCTTCATTAATATAAGTATCTCCTTGCTGGCTTCGCGGGCGCGCGCGCACACGTCATCGGCGTCCTTTCAACCCTCGAGACAAATCGGGACGTGCGTCCCCGATTTCGAAGGCCGATCGGGCACCGACACTCGCCGCAAGGGAGAGGACAGGCAAGAGAGAGAGAGAGAGCGAGAGAGAGAGAGAGAGAAGGACGAAGAGGGAAAGCGAGGAGGCGCTCGCTCGAGAAAACGGGGCGAATTAATCCACCCCCACCACCGTTTTCACCCCTCCTTCCGCGACACCACCCCCTCTGCATCCTCTAAACCATTCTCGCTCCCGTTCGAGCTTTCACCCCTCACGACACCACCCCCTGCAACCCTTAAACCGGTCTCACTCCCGTTCGTGCTAACTCTCTCGCTCACTCTCCCTTCTAGTTCTTACTCGCACTCTCCTCTCAACCCTCCACCGTCCTTCGCCCTCTCTCTTCGTTTTCATTCGCATCTCTTACTCCCTCCCCTATCTCTCTTCACTCTCCGCACCTTCCCACAGTCTATCCGCGCATCTACCAATCTCTGGTCACCGTTTAGGGTACGTTCACAACTTAATTCGTCTGTGCCGGTGCGCGACCTCTCCTCCTCTCGCCTCTCTTTCTATCTCTTTCTCTCTCGCTCTTTGCAGCGCGAGCGCAGCCACTCTCGCGGGTTAATTCATCCGTCCACTCGACCTCATTCGTCTCGGTGGGCACACGGGAGCACCGCGTTCGCGACCGCGAGAAAAAAGGTTCCGCGGACGTAGCCCGTCCTAACTGCCGTTTTCGAGCGGGTGTTTTAGTATTTTCAGTATCGAGTGTTATTGGGATGGTTAAGTTTACGATGAGAGTGGCGAAGTTTCGCCGTGCGCTTCGAAAGTTCGGCCCCTCGAAGATGAGTTGGGATAGTATCGGAAGTTTGGAGGCACGGAAGATTCTAAGCCGAGGCTGGTGCCACCTCCGTTGATTGCTCGAGGATAGAAGGAGCGTCGTCGGTGGCATAAATTATTCCTTTCCGTTATCGGGGACGTAATCGAAGCGCCACGGTTATTTCGCTCTCCGCGCGGTTGTCCTCGGACAGAGGTGGAGGGAGGTGGAGGAGAGTAGAGCCTTTCCAACCCCATCGCCCCGTCGCGTCGCCGTCGTGGTCGTGGTAAAATCAGATGTCCTCGATTACGAAGGTCCCACGGACGTTGAACCGCCAAGGATGGGGTGAACTGCTTTACCTTCTCGCTGGCGCGCGCGCGTACCTTAAGCGGCCCTCACAACGGCCGAGACACGATTCAACGTTTAGAATACTTAGTGAACGTTCTTTTGGAATCATCGATTGAAAGTCACCTCCAATTGCGATGCTTAATTTTTAGGCACGACCGAAAAGGGAGTGACTTATGCAATCGCCATCGCGAAAACCGTTCGCAACGCGCGCGCGTGTGTGTGTGTGTGTGTGTGTGTCCGTGTAGATCCTCGATTTCGGAAAAACGGTTGAACCGATCGGGACGAAATTTGGCACAAAAATCAAGTACACTACTGTGAGTTGACAATAAGGTTTGTGAGCCGCCACCTTGAACCGGTACAAGATGGCGGGAGATTCAAAATTTGAAAAAAATGTAATTTAAATTTAATATTGCTGCCATTTCTAAACGGCTGAAGATAGCGATACATAAAGTTTGCTGGCACCAAATGGATATATATTCAAAGTACATACCAAATTTCGTTGCGATCCGTTCAGCCGTTTGGCCGGAATACTGCATTAATGGAAATAGTGCAAAATTCATTAATCCATTAGTGCACTATTCCGGCAAAACGGCTGAACGGATTCGGACAAAATTTGGCATGCACATCAAGTATATACCCATTTGGTGCCAGGAAACTTTATGTATGGCCATCTTCAACCATTTCGAAATGGTGCCAGTTTAAAATCTTTAATTCACTATTCTATAATCATAGTTTGAAAATCCCGTAATTTCGAAACGGTTGAAGATGACCATGCATAAAGTTTTGTGGCACCAAATGGGTATATTTTTAAACTATATGCCAAATTGTGTTTGAATCCGAGCAAGCGTCTCGCCGAAATATTGGATTAAAGATTTCAATTTGTCGCAATTTCTGAATGGTTGAAGATAACTATGCATAAAGTTTCACCGCAGCAAAGGTGTATATACTCTATGTACATGTCAAATTTTGGTTCGGATGCATTTAATTGTCCGGTTTTGATCACTTGTGCCTATTGCAGAAATGCTGCATTTCGTGGGCGAGCGCGAAGCGCGATCATCCGATGACCTCGGGGGGTATGGCGCTTGAGCGAAGCGAAAGCGCAGAGGACTCTGTAGCATAGTTTAATATCTCAATACTTGAATTTTCCACAATTTCGAAACCTTTTGAAATTCGTGGGCGAGCGCGAAGCGCGAGTGCCGCGGTCGTGCCTATTGCAGAAAAGCGAAGCTTTTCTGCACCCGTCAAGGCGAGCGCGAAGCGCGAGCAAAGGCGATCTGGAGGGGGTTGGCGCTTGAGCGAAGCGAAAGCGCAGGGGGCTCTGCCCCCTAGTTTTTTTTATTAAGTACTGTCTGTGGAACGTTTAGAGGTACGACAAATGTCGCAGTCTTTGAAGGTAAAGCGTTTTACTTTACATCGAGAGTCAATGAAGTTTCGTAGTAATTAGATATTCGTGATTTTGTTCTCATTGCTTTTTACCGTTTATTTGCTACTTTCATTAGTTTTCCGTAAATGTCAGACCTCGAGAAATATGATTCTGTTCTAATCGTCGATGATCACCCAACGCGTTCGTAAACAATCAACGATTCTTGTTTCCCTGGAAAATGTCATTTAGCGAATCCTCACGAATGCTGCCTTCGTCACAGTGCTCGCACTAATCTGCTAATTGCGTGCGCCCACGCGATCCACGTTACGCGCGGGATCGCAAACGATAATTGCGAGCATTTTCGCGCCTCGCTCCGCTTCGGAGTTCGGGAAATTTCGCGCTCCCTCGGGGGGTTCGTCGACCTGTCCTTCGAATCTGGGCCGCTCCTATGCACCCATATCAGTCTCTTTATCATAATTCATGCCGTGCAAGTCGGTGCATTGTGAACGTGACGAGGCGATTGTACGGTCGACTGTTGTGCTGCCTGCGCGCTAGCCGGGTAAGCGCAGGCAAGCAGTCGGGCAGGGCCGCAACGGCGCGTGCACCGTGCATAAGTGCCGCATAATTTAGATGAAAGTAAACTTCTACCCGGACCGTCTTTCGCAAACGACGACGACGACGGGGGTCGTAGGTAAGGCGCGAGACCTACCCACTCCCTCGATACGCTCGATCGTATAATCCTGCTAGAAGATTTTCATTTTTATAGGCAAGATTATTTCACAAATATAAATCTCGCGCATATTCTTGAACAACGAATAACGCTGAACAGCTTCTAGTACAGATCACCGGTCTTTCTTTCTTTATCATAGAAAACATACATCTTTCTCTCACGCATACCAGGAGACCTTTCATTCGCCTCCTCCTCCGTTCTCGACATTTTCTCGGTATGCACTCATATCCGCGCGGATCTACGAAGGAAGGACGTCGTTCCCATTGTTACCGAGTAGTTCAGCAGTCGTGACGTAGGCCAGTGGCGAGACATCGTCGCACGATAAATTCGTTCCTCTCGCGACACTTCGGCCGTCCGGTTTCGAGAAATTCTCCGAGTCCGTGTCATCGGTTACCGCATCGCTCGAAACAATAATCGCCCTATCTAAAGAACACCGTAAACATTCTTCGGATAGCGAGGATCCGTTGGTTTAATTGGCGATGGTGGCCCGGTAACCCATTCGTATTCCACCTCTACAACTCTAACCGCTTCTACCCTTTCAAACTCGACGACGACGTACCATCGGGCCACCCGCGCGGGACACCAGTCGGATGGCACCCGAGAAAGTATGCATCATTCCTGCTGAATGCACAGGTTGACTCTCCGGACCAGTCGAGTAGGCGAGTGAACCGGCACGAATGAGCGAGAGAAGAAGAACGTGTAGCGAACGAGCGAGCGGACGAATGCGAGCGAGCGAGTGAGCACGGGCGAGTGAGGGATGACGTCAGAACACGGTTGCAGCGCCCTAGATCGAGGGAGGTCACCGTGTGCCAGGCCGACGGCCCGCCGAGGTCATACCCTCGGTCTCTCTCTCAGCTCGGACTAGCTCTCCACCTCCTCCTTCCACCCTCCTCCTCTTCTCGTGATCGCGACCCTCTATGCGCCATGCTATGCCACACCGTCGTCGTGTCCTATGCTTTTCGTCTACCAGTTTCTAGGTTAGATTGGGTTACGTCTCCGGAGCAGCAGCAGCAGCGGTAGAAGGAGTAGGCGGAGAAAGAGGAGGAAGAGGCCACCACGGCGCGGCACGGAGCAGTACAGTGCCGGTTAGGCGTAACCTCGGATATCCGATATGATGTATAGTGGGTAGTTTAGGTGGCTAGGTCATCCAGGTAGGTGTGCGAATAGCTCTGCCCTCGTCCCGCTGCGATTCGAACCCGAGTGCCCTCAAGTAGAACAATCGAATGACCGTTCGACCATGGGAACAGGCCGACGCTCGATCGGCTCGACTATTCCGTGGATTCGTTCCATGGTACTCGACGATGCTTCAGCGGGATCGCGATCACGCTGTAACGGGACGTCGAGCGTGGTATTTTAGAATTTCGCGTTTTCCTAGTATCCTTGTCATTCGAGTTTTCGGTCAAATTGAGCGTTCCATCGTTCTTGTATGAATCGTTCTTGTTCGATGGGTAAGGCATGGCTCTTCTGCGTCGTTCTATTTATTGCGACGGGGTGTAGAGCCATAGATAACTTTGCCGTGAACGTCGACTTTTGCACGCACGCTGAACTTACGCGTTCGAACTTACACGCTGGGGCGTTATAGGACGAGCTATGCACAAGCGACTCTCGTGTCTTCCGTCCGCCCCAATCGGTCAGGGACATTTAAATCAAACCAACTCCCTAATGGATTAGTATGCTTTTCTAGCGCACGAAGTGTCGCGGCCTATCCGCGGCCTAGGAAATCCGATACTAATCGCGATGGGAAATGGTCGAGATACCGGGGGACGTGACGGTTACATCAACTGATAGCCTCATTCGCTCGGGCAACGAATAATCGGCTCCTTTTCATCGATCTCTTTTATCGTTCAAAGTGAATCTAGAAAACTTCTCGAATATTTATAAGCGACTGGATAACGAAGAATTTACGCGAAAGGCTAATTGGTCGTAACGAAACGCATTCTTTACTTCTTGTAGACTTTCCACATTCACGCGTAGCAGTCCTTAAAATTCCTTTAAATCGTTGCACAATTCGTTCTCGACTATTGTGCCTCTCTTGTCATAAACCATTACCGAACACTCCAATGCTGCAATCCTCGGGCAGCATTCGACCGCTAGAATAATTTTATTCTACCTTCGCCGAAATCTCAGCTTGTCCCACGATAAGGCGCCTCGGTGGCCCCAAAACTCGAACAATAAAATCCGCGCGTTAACCACAGCCCCAATATTGGACTCGGTTCATGGTCGGTTTTCCGTGGTCAACAACCACCCTCTCCTCGTGTCCTTCGACGCAGGAAAGTAGGAAAAGTTTAATTCCGAATGTTGGAAGGTGATGACTTGGTGAGTCGCTGAAGCTCGTAAAATTATCGAAAGCGACACAAGGACCTCTTTGCTCCTTCTCTCCTCTCTTTTGAGCTTCTGTTCGCACGTCCGCGTAGCGTGCACGGAATGGCCAAGGTCTCGTGAGGGCGAACCACGACGACGACGAACGCTGACGGTGACGATGATAGGAGCGTCAGTGGCGGCACGATTTCCTAACGCCCACCGACGAAATCCACCGGCGTTTCGGCCCAGCGCGAATCATCGTCCGTGCAACCTCGTCCTCGTCCCATAGGTACGCCGTATAAGAGGGAGCGAAGAGTTAGAGAGGTGAGAAGGAGGAGGAAAAAGGAGGGAGATGCTCCGATGGCCCTGCGCGCTCGCTCTCGTCGCTCGAGCACCGGTGCCTCTTGCCAAAGCTCGAAATAGCCTAAGTTCCTCCGACTATCCTTAGGTCCACGCGACCATTGTCGGCTTCCACCTATTGTGGCGTTACCCTGTGCCTTTATCGGCGCGCCTACGTGTACGTAACCACCGCGGACCTACGCTCTCGCGAACACGTATTCACCCCGCTTACGTGTCGTAAGAATAATCAGCGGGCGTGGGTCGGCTCTTGGTCGGTGATCGTCTCTCCATCGATCGTGGGTCGACTCACGGTGAGCCAATTGGCCGATTTAGCTGGCCAACGGTCAGTTTGGAAAATTTCAAAGATGCTCCGAAATTTCTACTCTCGTCGATCGTTCGAATGTTCGAGATACTATTTTTTTAACGACCATAGATTTATTTCCAGATATTTCTTCTCGTGCATGGTAAAACTAGTTTTACTTTGTCTTTTTTTCTTGTCGAAATTCAGCATTGCGTTTTCGCTAGGAAATTCGTGGGTAGTCGATCGACGAATATTAGCAGTGGACTATCGATCGTCGGCGATCGAGCATGAATTTGTGTGTATAAGTTCTTAGTCGTTGGTCAGTCGCGATCAACGTCGACGTTAACTCAGCGGTGAAACCACTTTCGTGCGTATTCGCGTCCCTCACCTATATTTAGGAGGTTTCTGGCTGTCGTCGCGCTCCGTGTCCCGAACTTCCGTCGTTTGACAAGATTAATTCTTAAAGGCTTAAATTCTTAAAGATGCAGCCGCGTCGTAACGCGCGACCGAGATACTCGCTCGCGATTCGGAGAACAGGAACGAAATCTGTCCCTGGGTTTTAAAATGTTCATAAGCCAGCATTGACAGAACTTATTCCGAAACCGTTCTCTACTTCTAAGTTCTTTATTTTTTAACATTCTACGTCACAAACGTAGAGTAATTTCATTCGAATCTTATGGCGTTAGAGTTATCGTATTTGCGATATCTTGATTCTCCGTTATCAAACGTTGTTCCCTTCTCTCCCGAATATAGCTACAATAAAGGTGGCACGTTTAAAAGCAGCAAGCTCGAGGGTAACGGTGGTATCCAAACGCAAAAGTAATTACGTTACAATTCCCCGGTCTTTTACATGCTTCCCTTTGTGTCCCGTGCACCTTTGGGTCCCTTTACCGTTCACCACTTGCTCAGAATTTACGTATCAAAGCTACGTCGCTCGCGGTAAAATCTACTCCAACGACTGTGCTGAATACCGCGTATTTAACCCTCGAAGAGAACATAAACGATAACAAAGATATCTTATATTCGTCGTGTTCACAGCTACCGTCCCAAAATAAACAACGGAGAAATCTTTAACCGGCTTCCAATAAGAAGAAAAACAATCATTAACCCCAATGTAAAAGCTCGCGAACTCGCGGGAACAACGGCGTGGCGCGCGTCGGACGATCGACGATCGGTGGCGCAATCGGTGAAGGGTGCAAGGTGAATGACGTCCGTTCGCATTTGAGGAGAGGAAGGGAAAAAAAGGAATGAGTAGACAAGAAGTAAGCGGCGGCGCGGAGAGTATTGGAGAGTGAAAGAGGGAGAAAAAATCCACCTCCTCCGCTTGCCCGTCCTCGTGGCTTGTCTCGTTGTGGTGGTCGTCCCTGTCTGCTGCGTTCGCAGGCGCATAGCAGTGCGCGAAACGACACGATCGGCAATCGGTGGTGGTGTAACCGTGGTGAAGGGTGTAAAGAGGGACTTCTGTCAGTGGAACAACGTACCGCCGTGAACTCGTAGGGGGACTGCGACTCCGACTACACGACTCGACTCGACGAGAGCGCGCGCTCGCTCCGCGGAATCGCGTGTCACGCGCGCGCGTCAAGTGCAACGAGGCATTCACTGCAGATGCGAATGCCCGCTTCTGCTCGTAATGCGCGCTACGTATCCACTCTGACGCGGATGTAAACACGAATGGCCGTGTTAATAATCGACACGATTATCGGAAATATTGCTTCTCATTGGCGATACGCGCGGCTTTATCGCGGATTAATTAACTATGCGTACAAAGGTTGACTCTAATAGCGCGCGAGATAAACGTTAAGTGCCTGTATACAGAAATATCTGGAACATACACCGACATTCTGCTCACGTGCGTTTGCGTGAGTCTCTTTGCAAGCTACACCCATACCGATACAGGACTCGCGGTTGTGCGTACTCTGCCACCCGGGTAACACCTCGATGCATAATTCGTCGTTGTATTCGTGCGCTCTTCGGCGCATACCCTCGCACCCATACGCGCGCTTCCGACGAAGGATGTTCACGTAATACAACGGTGTCTGAGAGATAGCGAAGATAGGAGGCCAGTCGCGGTGTCACCACGCGCTCATCCTCCACTTACCGTTGCACTTGCCGTACCGGGAAACTATACGTACATAACGGGCCACGAACAATAAGGAGTTGACTGCGGGTTATTATCGAGAAGCCTCTCCATGTTTCTTGGTCGATCCAAATAAATGTCGAAAAGACGATTGCAATATCTCTGGAAATATTGCATTTTTACTGGAGTATAGTAGTTTGATGGAGAAAATTAAGCTTGATTTACGAGAATTTTTAAACGTTCTCTCGAACAAATGTACGATTCGATCGGACAGTTTTTACGGTTTGACAGGTGAGAGCCAAGCGAAAAATTTATTCTTAAAGCGACATTGCAATACACGATACAACGATGGTTATTAATACATCAAAGAGCGTCTCGACTAAATGCATCTATAATTTTATGCGCGCTGAAAATGCCTACTTACAGCTGGACGACGTGTGCTACTCTATCGCGCACAGTCAACAATGGAGTGAATGACCACCACCACCACCACCACCACCTCTGTCATCAGCACGCGCGATATCTCGTAACCCGTTCAAACGTTATCCTTGCGGTCGCGGGATCAGCGAATGAGCGATTCAAACGCTCACTCGGAAAGAGAATCGCGGAGATTAACGATAATCGCATTATCGAGGGATATTTAATAATTAATCATCGAGCGATGTCGCCTTCAATAACGCAAAAACTTTCATTAAGCTCGGATTTATTATAATTGATGGTCTTTGCTTCGCCGATTAAGATAACATTCTCTATTGTCCACTCGTACCGACAATTCTTTCTCGATTTTTTTTTAAAACTCACTTCATAATTCCTCGCATATTTTTCTAGCGGTGAAATATCGTACGCGTGTCCCTTCATATCTTCACCGTACATCGGCACGCCAAGTTGAACTAAAACGAAATAACACATTCACCGAGGTAGATCCCAAGGTCCTTAACGGGTGAACGCGCATAAACGCTCGGTATCGACGAAAAAGACTGGCGAGCACGAGTACAAAAGAGATCCGTGAAGGAACTCTGGCACGCGACTCGCAAAAAGGTCCCGCGTCTCGAATCAGACGAAAAAAAGTTCCCACTTAAATGTCAATCCCTGGGATTGATTGGATTTGAATATACCCAACAGCATCTACTTTTATGCGACTGTAAAGAAAGAATGGAAAAACGCAAAAGGCATCGTACAGAGCAAACCTAGAATACTCTGCAAATCAAGAACTCCTTAAAAAAATGGTTCCATTGACAGTAATAATCTCTTGCATTATTCATAGATCGATTTCAACCCTTGTAAATTCCGCCCACGCGGAGCGCTTATTGTGCCGACGAGATCGACGAAGGCGAAATGCCCTGTTAGTGTACCGACTCTGCACCTGCACTCTCACCGAATCGAACCGCGTCGCAGACTGGTCCGCGCTATCGTCACCCGATCGCAGGCCACTCGATCTCTCGATCGAGCCGCGATACGGCGCGTAATCGGCGCGACCGCATCTGGTCTTGCGCTCTCCTGGCATAATGCTCATTGTTCGCATGCGTCACGATCGACGCGTTCTATCCGCCGCTAGAGCAATCTCTAATAAAGCAATGCAAACCGCGCCGCCGCTACTTAAGCGAGCGTTGCTCTTACCACTACCACCACCTTGGCGTTACTTTACCACACGCCTCGGCACACCAGTTACGAGTCGTCGTCGTCGAAACGGAGTCGTCGAGTACCGCAAGAGCGAGCCGCGTCGTCCTCGTCCACTTCGTCGTCGCCGTCCCTTTTCCCTAGTACGCTCTACATACGCTCGCTAAGAGATAAACATTCAGATTAGTTCCCTCGACCGAGTGAAACGCGTCTTGAGAAATCCCTGCCTCTCCTTTCGCGCGTATTTCTCTATCGGCCCCGCGCCTATTTCGCTCGCGCCGAGCAACGACCACGAGGAGTTCGAAATTAATGGCGAACGGTTAGACATTGTAGTCGGCCTGCGCATTTAATCGCGGGTCATCGACCGGAATGAGATATCCAAGTGAGAGCCTATTAGGCTTTTAAGTGTCTCGTAATGAGCCCTTACAAATCGCACAATTGCCTACGCACAGATTTTATATTCGGACGTGCGTTTTTGTGTCGCGCCGCTCCTGGGTTAGATGGATTCGCGGGGATAAACATTGGAATTGGATATGGTGCGTGGGCGGTGCGCGTTCCTATTACCGTGCCCATTAACAAACCGAATTATGCTTAAAGCGAGCGCGGCTCTCGAAGTGGGTTAGATATTCAATCCGAGGCCTTAGCGTTCGACTAACGTTCACCCGACACATCCGGAGCTCGGCTTTCAAGCGGAGCGGATTACCGAGAGGTCTTCCGTTTTTCGCGCGGGTCAGGGTGTAGAAATGAAAAGAGCGTAGATACGAGGACGCGCGTTGTTACTGCGATCTTTAATGCAATTTTCTTACGATAAGTGAGTAATCCTCCAGCGAATCCTCGATGATCTTAGAACAGATCCGATATGCTTAACACGCGAAGCAACGAGATTCTGCCTTGGGTCGAGTAAACGGTCGCAATTAACGATAATAATACGCGAGTACAAGGGAGCTCGTAGCCCTCGTCACCTTGAAATAGCAAAGAGCCCCGATGATTAGAGACAAATTGCTCAAGAAGCAATGCGAACCGTATGCGGAGCAATTCTGCGTGGTCGGATGGAAACAAGCGTTTAGTTACACCCATGTGAAGCGTCGTTGAAGCTGTAGACTCTCTCGACTTGTACGTCGAAGCGACGCGATTTTTTAACCGCGGGTCCTATTCGTGCGAATCGACGATTACTCAACTATAAACATATAAATGGAGGCGCGTCTATTTTTCTCTCTCGTTCCGTCGAAGCGCGCACCGGAAGGAAAAGCTTCGCAACCCGGATCGAGACCGATGCTCGATCGGGACGGGCACGATTATCGCAACGTTCACTTTCGTCCTGCCCTCCTCGTGCTTGCTCGCTCGCTGGCTCGACGAGGCGCGAGCCCGCGCGTTCGAAAGTCCTGCACGCTCGTCCGCGCGCACCCGTCTCGCGTTCTCCTCCTATGGATCGACTTTAGAAACTCGAGACCCGAAGATCGATATCTTCGGATTGGTAATTTCGCGTTACCTCGCGCACGTTCGCTCCCCGACGTGAAAATATGCATTGTGTGTCTCTCGCGTTCTAGCCAGCGGCGTGCTTTCGATGCCTATGCACCGACGTTTAATACCCCTATACTCGCGATTTATCGAACGATCGGTACACTTCGTTACAGGAGGTAGATTACGTAATGGCCCACGAGTGCACGCGTGTAACGCAGCGTGTAACCCGTGCGCATCATTCGTGACAATGGGGCTGCGAGATTGCGTCAGAGCGCGCGCGCGAGCCAGTGAAAACGGAGCTATGAGTAAATCTCAATTAAATTTTACATTGTTACCGAACGAGATGCGCGCGCAATCGACACCTCATCTCGCGAAATTAGTCAATAGTCTCTTTGTCCATTTTAGCAGGCGAACTTATCTTCCATCTATCACATTCGCCAGACGGGAACGACGGGCCGTTTCCTCCTGCGCGAGCCGGCGCGCGCCTTCGCAGTTTTCCGTAATCGTTGTAAAGACCTGCTTCCATTGAGATTATCCGCAGTTAATCTGTCATCGACTAGATTCTCGTACAATTGGTCTCGTGCATCGGTGTCCTGACGGAGAAAAAACTCCCGCCGCGCAAGTTTTGCCGAGATACAAGAAAAAGCTTTGGCACGGGGAACTACGATAGAGCGCAAAGAAAATGAAGACTAATAGAATGGGGCTGTGAAGAATTAGTTTACACGCGGCTGGTCGAGTATTTAAGATCAGCACTGATTGACCCTCCACTTTGATGCACCGATCGTGTTGAAGGTAAAGTATCTATGATCGAATTATACGATTCTTCTCGCGGAGGGGGCGCACGCGACTACCCAATCAAGTGTCTCGCTCATCGTTGTCCGAGGTCCGGGACCTCGTGTTTTGCATCTCTGCCAGGCGTTGTGTAAGCGTCATCGACAGCGCCTTAAAACCACGACGGGAAGAAGTCTATTCGTGGACGCGGACCTCTTCGCCCAGCGTCCCACCTCGCATCCCACTCGGCGCCTAGTTCGTCACCGTGGACTTTAATTGTCACCCAATTTGACCATAACGGATTTACGATCGATCACCCGAATGTTTAAATATCGACGGTCGAATATCTCGGGCATATCGGTTATCCACCTGAAATTTCAATTTCGCTATTTAAGGTGGCGATTTATAAAAAGGAAAACCGGATTTCGTGTAAGCTGCGCAATCGCGGCGCCACGCGATTAACTTCTATTACGTATTGCGCGCATTCATTATAACCATTTAATCCATCTATATTAAACATCCATGGGATTGCCTATACGACAGGTTTATATCATTGCATTATTAATCGCTTATAAATATACAATGGATAATACGTTATTCCGACGTAATTAATGTGCCCATAGTTCGTTCACTATGAACATCTTCCACGGTAACGAATTGCATTACATTGTACGAGCGGAGAGATATTGAAATCAGCGATTGTGTGCATTGGGAAGAGTCGATGCACCTTTGAGTATTTCTCTCGAGCCCCTTACCTCTACCGTCGTGCAGCGCGTTGATATCCACCGATGCTGTAGTGGTGCAGGTCAGGAGCTGCTGCCATCCTACGCGAATGCGCCTACATGCACGTATCCACCGTGCCCGACGACAACGTGCGATTTGGCACGTTCACAGGTCGCGCGGAACAAGAGACAACGAAAAGGAATAAGATGCGAATTTTCTAAAATTAGTCTAAACGTTAAATATTCATAACAGCTCGTCGTTCCTCCTCATCGACGATTATTTCGTTATATCAAATTTTGAATATAAATGAAACAATTTTCGATATCCAATATATTGACCCTTTTTAACTTGATTTTTTCTTCACAACAGTAAGCTACACTCAAAATTGTTCAGGGCGACAACGAAATCGCGTTAATGGATAAGAATGAAAAGTTCTGACACGCGACTTAAATTTTAGACGATGTTACAGAGGGTTCGGATAATTTGATTCAAAATTTGTCTACGCGAAGACCGATGGAAACTTCACAGGGTCTCTATCAGTTTCCACGAGGCCCTTTCATCGTCCTTTTTTATCGAGCCGTCCACTCCACGATGCGAGCGAGAGTCCCAGTTCGTGGGGAGACCGAGCCACAATCCCTCGTAGTAGTTTCAGGGACGAATTAATGAACGAAGAAGATAGAAAAGTTTCTAAGAGAGTGAATCAATGGTGAAACTGACATGGACTGGATAGAAGCACCATGTGGATGCTTGCGTCACTTGGAGGCAGGCTCGCAGACGGAAAAGTGGAATCTTAGAAAAGAAAAAAAAAAGAAACAAAGATCGGTTGAGCGCCGATTTGGAACGTGTCTTATCAGTTGGAGGCGTTACGCGAGCGGGCAACAAAGTGCAAAACTGGCACACGCGGGTGGGCCGAAAAAATATCAATATTTTGTAATAACTTTCTAGCCGCGCCCACGAGCATTATCGCCTCGGTCATTCGCACTGCAATCGAGTGCAACTCCGCCGCGCGGCGTGGCCTCTCGTGCCTTCCATCCCCGTCCTCCTTACCCACCCTTCTCTCTACGTTCGACGCCGGAGAAAGCAGGGGGACGCGCAAGAAGAATTTCTCGCTGAACCTTATCCCTGTTCGAATCGTTCCTTCCCCACTTCTAATCCTACAACTCTCAAATAACCTACCGCGCCCCCCTCCCTCCCTGAACATAATTGAATCGTGTCTCACCCTAGCAATTTACTAGCAATATATCATCCCGTTATCTATAACCATCGCGTTTCAAAAGTCGGCTCGCATCGGAAGCTCGGGGGATTAATATCGTCGTTCTCATCCGCCGATACGCAATTACAAAGCGGAGAATAGTAAAGCGCGCGGATAGGGGTCGTGGACCTCTATCGATTGCAAGCGATATAACCGCGAACGGGCGAGCGTGCTAAGTTGGCGAGTATCATTCGGTAACGGTACCTCGTTCGCGGTACCTCGATCACTTCTCCACCCAGGCGGGGACGTAAAAGCGAGAAAGGGAGAAGTGGTGAGAAACGCCGGTACCAACGAGGGTCGCGAGAATACCACGAGCGCGCGGTGCGCCAATTACGCGATCCTTTGGCGCCCGCTCGCATTGGCGCCAAGCAAGGTGCGACGACGAAGGAATAGATGAAAAATGTGGAGTAAGAAAGAGAGAAGATGGAGGATCGAAAGAAAAGGGGGAAAAAAAAAAAAAATCAATCGCTCGTGATCGTGTTTACCTGTGCATAGACGATCCGCGCGCGCTCCTTCTTCGTGACGAATGCATCGCGTATGCAATCAATTCCTGTATGCGGCCCCGCTGTCCCAGTGAGCGGGCGTTCAACCCTCGCTTCCCCGAGTTCAGCCGAGCTTGGCCGAGGCGGGCCGAGAATTGCGCGAGCGCGCCCCGACTAACGTTGAATCGCGAATTCTTTCTTTCCAGATTTAGACCTCTTTCGCTCCTCTCTTTTTTACCTCCCACCCTTCCTCCTGTCCCTCTTCAACCCCTCTTTCCACCCTTCCGAACCTCTCCTCCCTCTTTCTCGTCTCCACCTTCGATCGGCTTCTCTCTCCTCTCTCTTCCACCCACCTTCTCTCGTCTTCTTCCCTCTCCTTCTTCTCTCTTTCGTTTCTCTCCTCCACTCTCCGCTCTCCCTCTCTTCTTTCTCGTGGCGCGCGCGTTCGAGCGGCCGCGGCGATACAAATAACCGATATAACGCGAGAGTCTACATCTAAATCGCTCTGGATGCCTCGATTGCAACGGGCGCGATCGACCTCGGCACGAGAGGACGTTGCACTTTGACCGTATCTAATATAAGATACCGCGAGAGAGCGCGCGAACGCGCGTGTTCGTATGCGCTTGCTGCGCGCTGCGTGCTCCGCGCACGCATGTGCGTTCACCAGGCGTTTCGCTGTTCGAACGTGTCCACCTATGTATGCGCTCTGTATTTTCGAAATGTGATAAAATTGATGCGAGATATGCGTGCTTTCGTGTGGAATTTTGAAATGCAATCGACTGCTTTGGTTTTGTGAATTACCGTTTGACAATCCATTGCTGAATGATGCAGGCGGTTCAGGGTGTATTTTTATTTTTTTAATGTACCGGCATGTATGTTACATAATGCAGCTCTATTTTTTGTTATACTTTTTTTGGGCCGAAATGTCCGGACCCTCGATAAATGTGTGTCCTTTCATTTAGAAATTACGTAGGATCTAGATTAGGATGCAAAGTAATGCATAATATTGCAAATCACATGTTCAAAATCCCAAACGTGTCGCGCACAGTCCGGTATTATCCGCAGTGGAAGGTGGTCACAGCTGGTCACTCGAGGTCGTGAACTCTCATCGGAAAACAGATAAAATCAAAAGGATACCTTCGCCATTTTCCTTTTCTCGTCTGACGAAGTACAATAGCATTTAGTAAGGCCACTATATGGAATGGAACTTTTTTTGTCCAATTCTAATAATAAGAATCTTCCAATAAAATTAATAAATAAGCAGCTTTCACCCCATTATTATCCATCTCAGAAAATACGATCATTCACTGAATTGTCGGAGGAGGAACCGAGACATCTTATATTTTGCATTACTTCGATTAGTTTGATTTATCGGCGTCGAGACATCCGGAGCGATCCCAGGCATGCTTGTTTGCCGATTCAAATTACGTAATGCGATTGTTGTGCTTTGTAATCGTTATTTGCAATGCATGCACATTCAACGCGAATCTTCTGAGAACCAAACAACAGATATCGCAATTGTAGGTTCCGTTTCCAAACGGGAGCATCCACGTCTTGTTTATGGTTAAACATATCAGTCGAAACCCTTACCTAGAATTAATCGTGACTCACCACGACGCACCGATCTCGTTACACCCTCCTCCGTCGGTACACCCTCGATCAAAGGTGTTCAATGATATTCCACGATATCGCTATGAGCTTCGATCTAATTGCGCGTTAACCAACCGATACAACTTCTCGTCTGTGAATGCGCGAGTGCATACATACTAACATTTCGACGTACATACGATACATTTGCGCGTATGAGAACGCAAAGGTATCGAGTGTGCTCTCGAAAGGTCGACGCGCAGTGAAACGATCGGTGATTAATCGACACCACGCGCCATTACAACCCGATCTCCTGCATGGAGGTTTAAGGGTGCACGAGGCTGTCGTAGTTCACGTGGAAAAGGAGGGTGCGAAGAAGAGTTGGCATAAAAGAGAAAAGCTCCGAACCGAACGTCGACGCGCACGTCCAACACCGCACAGTTGCATTCCTTTATGGCGCGAAAGAGAAGTGCATAATGCGATTGGATGCACGCTGTAAACGTCGCTGTAGATCAAAACATTTTACGATGCATTTCTGCGAGATGGGCTTTGGAAACGGAGAGTACGGAGAATGAGAGGAGTCAAGAGTTTAGAGATTTCGCAGTACCTCTTGCAAACTGCTTGCTTTCGTCGCGTGGTTTCGCACGCAAATCGTCGAACGGAAAATGTCGCGTATAGCACATTTCGACAAGGATCTTCGATCGTGCTCTTCCGTTTGTTTAGACGATCCAAGGTAGAAGGACATTTAACAGAAATCTCGCGACACCAAATTTTTCACGAAACCCTAACCCTACATAAAAATATTTTTCGACAGACAAATAGATATATTCAATTTGCTAATGGATATTATAGCTTTGACAGAGCTCTGTTTTAAGAGTGTCTCCAAGAGTCCTAGCGACGAATTATATCTGAATTTATTTATTTATGCGCATAAACGCTTTCGTGCGAAGCTATCGCCCCGCAAAATATATTCATGTATTCGCTTACGAATGTATCGAAGACATCGACTCTCACGAGGGATCTTCATTGCAAGGTATCGACCCCGAGAGACGCTCTTTGTACGAGCACAATTCCCAACCGATATTCCCACGATTGGCGGCTAGGTTGCGAGCGACAAACGTTACCGGCCTCAGAAGTGAAAGGATTTTACGCACCTAAAATCAACCGTATCGTCGTAAAACAGTTACACGGCGCTCTAGAAGCGTCGATGCATCGAAGCAAAAATTATTACTACCCCGAATTCGAGGAAGATTGTATCGACTTGCGTCGAGGCTGTTGCAAATCCGTGCTGCCGAGGCCAAGATTGAAAACTAGAGAGAAGGAAAAGTGTCGAGAGGTAGACGCAAGAAAGGCGCTCGTAAGCGTTCTCTTTGTCTCCTTGCGTCCTGACAAGTAAAACTCATAGGTTCCTCGTGTCTGTGTTTGGCTCCACCATTGGCATACCACCGGTGACGAAAGATTCGCAGAAAGTCTTTATACCTATGATCGAGTAGAAACTTTCGAAATTCGTTGCGGCAGACGTGTTGATTATCGAATGACTGACAGTGGTGCATAAGTCGCACGGCTAATCACTGAGAAACTCCAAAGAATCCTAAAGAAGAAACGAAAATGAGGAGAAAGTAAGCGGAAGGGAAGAGAAGAGAACAATGGTCGACTATTTAATTACTCGTCAATATCTGGCACGGAATGTGGGTAACTGGGTCTCGTCCCTCTTTCGCAACTACAACACTCCGTGGTACCATATAGGTGTATGCTCCCTCCTCGCGCCCCTTGGGTTAACTGAAGGCATCGCGTTCGGCACGGGAAAGTCTACCCTACATACAAAGTTGGAAACGAGGTGAGATACGCGCACCTTCACTCGCGATTCCACCCCAGCGTCGAGACGCCTTGGAATCTCGCGAGACGTCCAGCAGCGTCGCGATGCCTCGCTTCGTCCGATAATAGTTGTCCACTGATTGAGCAAGAAAGAAAGGTTGGTCTACTTGTAAAGGACACTTCTGATCACGATCGAGGGACCACGTAGGAGAGGAAAAGTTCGTTCCGATGGTACGCCGTGGCGTCGGCGCGAACGGATGCGCGGGGGTGGATCGACATAATGTATCAACGATCTATCGATCTTCGATCGGGGACGCTCGACGGATCACCGCGCGTAATTAGAATCATGGGGGCGAATCGGTGAACCACTATGCGGACGTCGTGACGAAGGAGTGGCTACCGTGTGGACGGTTATAATTAGATAGCACGAATTAAGTCGATCGTAATGGGATCATGGCGTGGGGAGAGAGGTAGCTGACTGGATACTCTCTCTCTCTCTCTCTCTCTTTCTCGTTGCGCTTCGAACTGCTCGCATAAAGTCTCCTGCAAATTACGAAAAAACCATCGGCCGTTTAGAATCGCGAACACCCTCGGATGAGCGAAGAGCGCGCTCGTTTCTCGACGTCTTTACGAGCCCTCGTAGTTTTCATCGTCCGCGTTTGCAAATCGCGCGCAATTTCCCGATCATTCGCAATTTTTCATTCACCGGCGCAAAATCCAATCTCCACCGACGAGGTGATTTCTCAACGCGTCCGTGGAGCGTTGTTTCGCTCGGTACTTTCCAGAATTTCGACGGATGAAAGGGTGCGAATGAATTTTAGTGGAGTTTGCGACGGCGAGGCGCTGATCGGCGCGCATTCCATACTACTGCACGCACTCGCGTGCGTGTACGTGTTAGGCAATTGCATCTGCGACGGTTGCGTCGGCGCACGCGTGCATGTGCAACTGCTTGCCTGCTCGCTCGCTCGGTGTCCTACCGTGTGTGCCTCCGCGCTCGTTCCACGGGCCATTATACAACGTGTTTTCGAAACACCACCTTCGGCTCGCAGGCTCGGATTCGTTCCGTCCCCGACGACGACGCACTCCTTCGCCTCGTTCTCGTCGCGTTTCGGCACCACCTTTCGCGCCGATTTTACAACGCAAGTAGGCACATCCCTTCGAAATTACGAAATTAATATCCACAGGTCGAATCTCCCTCGCATCGTTGTTTCTCTTCTCCGCTTCTTAGTCGTTTAGTCCTCGCTGTTCCACGTGACAAAAGGACGCGCAAGCTCGTTAACGTCTAGTAGAAATGATCCATTCTTCTTTATTTTTTATTTCTTTCTCATGCACCTCGGTAGAGATTTTCTCCGTCGTTGGATCTCGCGATAATTCTAGAACTGACATAACTGGGCGGTCATCGTCTCGAAAGGGGGAAGGAAGGAGCGGTCGTTGCGAGAGATGTAGGTCGAAAGTGCGGAAATCGGAGAGGGCCACCTCGCGTAACTTTGCCTACGTAACGGCGTAACGTGTTGCGCTACCGGACGGGTAAACTCCTCGAGGACGGTGGGCGCGCACGCTCTCAACGCGGTGTTCTCGCGACTCGAGAGAGACCGAAAGAGAGCACGAATGAAAGAGATTAAAAGATACGGAAAAGGGAGGAGACCGAAGGAGAAACGAGAGTTGCAAAAGAGAATTTTCATTGCTTCATAGAGTCCGCTGTATTTATCGATGTCGAGCGATATCGACGCGTGTTTCGGTCGTTGTTAATTTTACGAGCGTATGCGAGCACCTTGGATTGCCAGTTATCGCGACCATGGGAAAAAACATTTATCGTCCGTAAGAATGTGGTAGCCCGCCCACAAGAGGTCCCCGAGAGGTACCGCGAAATTGATCGATGCCGATCTCAGTTGGAATGCGAGGTACTCGTGCGCGAGAACGAACATAAAGGCACCACGTAATGCGTAAATTGACGGGTGCTGAAAATGCAGTTATGAAAGAAGCCCTGGAACGAAACGACCAATGGTAAAGAATACTTGCTCTCCGTCATCGTCGATTTAATTTCATTTCAGGATTGGTACTGTTGCTTTAAAATGACTGTGAGCGGGACTGAGAGAAAGAGAAAGCGCAAGGAAGAGAAAGAGAACAGGAAAGAGAGGTTCGCAAGAGGGAGGATGAAAGGGGAGGGATTTTATTGCATTCTGATGCAGGCCTACTTGCGCCCGCGAAAGACAATGGTACCGATTGAGATATGCAACGTGCCAGAACTGCAATGTGCATGCGCCTGCCGGGTGGCTACTGTGTTGCCCTCCGCGTCGCGCGTCGCCCATCGGCTCGCGAGTAGACGCGCGTGGGACTGTTTGTCCTTTCCTCGCTGGATTGCATCCACGACCATTTCTCGCAGATACGCCCACCATCGAGACACAAAGACTTCAAAGTGTCTGTGTTGGTTTGGGTGAGAACCCATCGAGACGAAGGTGGGGCGTGTGAAATGCTTTCGCGATGTGTAAAAATAATTCCGCTGAAAGTTTCCTTTCGCAAGATAGAACTCGTAGAAAAAAGACAATAGCACGGAATATGTATTTTTACTAATATCTTATTAATTGTAATTTAGAGTATTCCGTGAATTACGATGCGGCCCACGATTTTTCGTAAACGGTGCTTCTTGAGAAGGCGAGTATAAGAGGGAGAGGGAAGGACGAATGGACAGGAGAACTGTGCTGTACGCGCAAGGGAGCGTGGCAGAGATCGTACGTCAATGTCCAGCCTCTCGGGCAGCAGGCAGATAAGATGGAACATGCAGCCGTAATTTGTGATCTTCGACGCGTGCCTTGATCAAAGCCCGAAACAGGAACACCTCAGGCTTCCGACGTTGCACGGTAGAAGCTGGACCTTAGATAATGTTTCATGTCTGGATCGATGCGGGAAAATCACTGGACCGTTAAACCCTAATATATCTGTCGCGGTTTCGCCGAAACAAAAGGTAAATTTAGGAAGTGGAAACATATTGCATTCAAGGAGATTGAGATCCGCGTGTAACTTTATACCTTGGCTCTAGAAAGTTACCGCTCGAGACAAATGTAGCCGTAGAAATGTATTGCAGTATTTAGAAATCAAAGAAACCAAATGGAAAAGGAATTCGTTTATTTTAAAAGTAAACATTCTGTAACATTCTTCGGTATTTCTTTTTTTTATTCTTCATGTTTCTGTTAACGTAAATTAATAATTGTCATTCGTCAGGTGCACGGTGAATAATCACGCTGATTGCTCCCCTTCAAATTAACGACGATAAAATTTCGCGACTAGCTGTAGGCATTTAGTACTCCTCGTTTAAATCTCCTGGAATCGTTCGCATAGATGACCAGTAGCACGTGCATCCAGTATGCAAGATCAGCCCGATCGATTCTCGACGACGCATCGCACGCGAACAAGAGGACAATCGGGCGTGGAAAATGATAGCCGGTGCAATTTTAAGGGCCGCTGACGCGCCGACGGCGCGCGGCGTGTCCGTGTGCATGCATGCATGCGAAAGTGAGGTCGGGTCGCCGTCGACGAATCACGAGGTGGTACCTGGAACTGGCAGTATGTACGCATAGCCCACTGACACAGATTGGACCTCCCATCGGTACCGTCCACCACCGTCGAAGGGATTTTGCAACGTCGCGTGGCAAGGAGAAGAGGATTCGCAAACTAATCGCTGACGATGCACAACCGCCTGCAGTTGCGCCGCTTTCGAGCAATCGTCCTTCTCGGTAAAGGACGAATAAAGAGTAAAGAGATACTTGTCTTCGCAAATTCCCATTGAAACAGTCTAAGAGAAAAAAGAATGAACTGAATGATCTCATTTGATATTTCGAGTGACGTTAATCCACACTTTCAGTAGCAAGAATGTTCCTCGCTGGAAGAGCCTTTATTATTAAATAAAATACCTTATGAATTTTTTATCCATGAAGATAAATCAGAATTCTCTCGCGTAGAACTCCACATTGTAGTAGATTCTTATTTTCAAAGGATTCCTTCGAGTGAATCGATTAGACGATCACGTCGCGATAGGTCCCAGGGATTTTTGATCCGAGTAAGCGCGATGAAGTGGTTCAGCGCGTCCATTCGTCCGTCGTGACGCTCGTGACTGCGAGGGAACGATATGACGTTATTGTGGGAAGTGAATCGATTCCGTGGTGCAAAAGTGCGAAAGGATGCGTTGAAGCGGGAGAAGCGAACGGTCGACCGGCAAGCGAGGGAAAAACCGTGAACCCAATTTGCCTCGATTAGCGAGAGTCACCAACGATCACCACTGTGGCGATGACGACGCCGGTGACCGTCGCCGCGACGACCTTATAATTAAATTCGTCTTCGTGTATTAGTCCTCTTTTAATTACGTCGAGGGCAAATGGCGCGCGAAGGTCTGCTCGCTCGAAAGCCGAGTTTTCCGACAGTTAGCTCACGTAAACGAGAAAATTTCGAAGAATGGACTTTGGAAAACTAGAATTAGCAAAGACTTCGAATACGATCTCGCGTTGAAAGGCATAATTGACAGTATTAGAGAAAATTGCCGGTGAAATATTGTAACGGGCGATCTTTCGAATGCCAATGGTACGCAGGAAACTTTCCTCCTGCCCCGAATCTAACTGGAACGAATTTTAGGAGCTGCGTGATTTCATTACCTCTTGACTTCCGTTGAAAGACCCTCCTGCCCCCTTCCAGTTTTGGTACCAGCGGGTCTCCCTTGGCCGTCGAATGATTTACGAGTTCGCAAGAGAAGCACCGTTTCTCGAAATTTATGATACCGCGTAATGAAGAGAGTGCGAAAACCGCAGCCATAAACTCTGCCCGCAATCCCGTAACCGCTTGACCGCGGTCTTCGGTTGTAAATCGTCCTACCTGACGATTGCAAAAGGGAAAGGGGATGACTGCGGGGAGTGAGTAAATCGGAATAACGAAAGTTCCAAAAGCAAAGGAAGAAAGAGAGGTGAAACGTCAGTTTACCGAAGACTTTCGGTCGCTTTTCTAAAGCGCTCCACCCCGCTATCTCATTGCCATGTGACCAAATTCGTTGCTTCCACGTTGGGATAGGTTGCGTCTCGGTTTATACTAGGTTTAGATTAAGCTAGAGCGTGCGTGGCTTGGAGCCACGGATACCACCACTCACCTGCTCTCCACAATTCGTACTTTCCGCGGAGACCCACGTCGTGCGGCCCCCACGTGCCACGGGGGCGCGCGCTCACGCGTGTGTGAACACGCGCGCGTACAAGTGCACTCGCGCACACGCGCATGCGCGCGACTTACACGGATTCAACGGCTTTCACTCTCAGAGTGTTGGTGAGTCAACGACTGTGTGCTGGCAGGGGAAACGCACAGTATTCCCTGATTGTGTATCACGCCGCACGTCAGGAACGTATCAAGGAGGGTCAATCACCCTCGACAGATACTTCTTTTCCTTCCACCACGCCCTTACTCGCGAAAGACTCAACCTTTCCATTCAAGTCAATTTCACCTTTTCATTCGGTCGATCTAAATATTCAACGAGATACTCTTTATGCGATTCCTCGAGGAGGCCGTCAACTCTCGAACGCTTCGTTCTACTGGTCCGTGTGCCGTGCAACTACACGCGCGTGCTCACGCACGCACGCACGCACGCACGCCCGCTACCCGACAAAAATCCTTGATCCTAATGACGGGTCAACCGTGCCAATTGGCCGTAGGAACGGCTTCTCTACGAGGAGGATACGATCGAGGCTTAATCTTTCTCGCCTCGATAAGGCCGAAATCGCTCCTCTTCTCTTATCGCCTACGTTCTTTCCGCCTTTCATCTTCTCCTTTCCTCTCACCTCTCTTCTATCGGAAGAAAGAAGGGGCTAGCCTTCTTCTCCCTCTCGCCTCTCATTCTCCTTCCTCCCCACCCGTCGACGTTAGAACGGCGAATATTTTCAAAACAGACGCGTCACTCCCGATCGTATCGGGAAATTGCTCGAATACGATAATCACCGGGAGCACTGACACGCTCCGCATCCACGCGTGTCCATAAGGCGTTCGTAATGAATTAATGTAGCTTGCGAGCCGTATGATTAATTCAACGTTCGAGAATCGTCAAGCGCTCATACACATTTAATCCCATATACTCGCCACTGGTGGAAACAATTTCCGATCTTATTATATCGCTCGGTCCACGATAAACCTAGATCCGAATTTATTCCCTAGCACGTCGTCGTAAACTTTCGTTCTCCATTCTCCGAACTGCGCGAAGGTGAAATTTATTGTATCCCCCCGTAGCCACTTTTACACGATTCCTCCATTTCGTTCGAAATCTCAATAGTAAACACGAGGAAAATCGACAAACACTTATGCGAGTCGCTCGTCCAATTTGACGAGCCACGAGCAAAATCTATTCTAAATTGTAATCTCCTTTAAATTCTCTTCCAAACCGTAAAGAAATTCTCGAAGCTACTGCAATCCTAATCTTGAACGTCTATTTTTGCGTGTAGAAAGGAAAATCCTGTTGCTGGTCTGTCCGTCGAATCCGCGAAAGGAGACTAAAAAAAAGTCTCAACCAAGACGGTAGATCCGCGCTCCGAAATCGCGGGGCCCTGAGGCGGCGCAGCTCGCCACTGGGGGCCGAAGCGCGAGGCGCGCAGGCGCCGCGGTGCCGCGGCACGCCGAGTCGCGGCGGACTCACTCGCGCACCGCATCGCACGGGGCACACACAACACACCAACCTAAACTCGACTCGGCTCGGCTTCGTCGCGCCGTGCACCACACGGGGGTTCCCGCGGCCAAAACTCTCGTTTAAAATCGAGGCGCAGATAACGACCGCGGCGACGTCCGGGGGCAGGTGTCACGCGAGGGTGAAGGGGGCCGAAAAAAAAATTGAAGGGTAGAACATTCGGGCGGAAGGAAAAAAGGGGTTAAAACGCGAGGTTCGACGGTGGTCAAGCAACGAGGAGAGCATCGCGGGTGGAACTACGAGGAACGAGGAAGAGCAGATTCGAAGATAGAGAGAGACAAAGACGGAGAAACATATCTGTACATACATATATATATACATATATTCATATACACATATGTACGAACGGTGGAAGGGGAGAGGGAGAGTCGCACTGACAGAGACGGATAAAGACGCGAGGGTGTGAGAAAGAGAGAGGGGGAGAGAACCCGTACACACGCGCGCGCACGTACACGCACATACACATACGCACACACGCGTACACATACAGCGGCGAAAGGCAGAGAGAAAAAGAGAGAGAGAGCGTAACCTTCTCACACCCGCGTGTGCGGTTGCCGAAAGTCAGTCGGCGGGCCGCTTCGAGTGGAGGAAGAAAAGAGGAAAGAGGAGAAAAAAGGAAGGATCCGTGGTGGAAGCGAGCGCGCGGGACGCTCCTGTCATTCCGAAGGAGAGAGAGAGGCCGATCGGTGATCGCAACGAAGGCAAGGAAGGACACGAGAGTGAGTTCGAGCGAGATCTTCGCGGCGTAAAGAGTGCTGCCGCGACGTGCTCCCGATCGGTGGGCTCAACAATCCGGAGGAGTTTCAGCCCGTCGTCCTCCAAACGGGCGGCGCA
Source organism: Tiphia femorata (assembly GCA_944319695.1). Lineage (NCBI taxonomy): Eukaryota > Metazoa > Arthropoda > Insecta > Hymenoptera > Tiphiidae > Tiphia > Tiphia femorata. The sequence continues at coordinate 11,382,590 of OX090896.1, read as the reverse complement.
TCATCCCTCTCGGTGGATCGTGGAGGAATCGCGGAGGATCCGATCGGTGCGGACGAGTGGACCCAGTGGTGGCATGTTAAATCGCCGTGCGTCGGTTACTTTGTTCACGAGAAGCGTGGAAGAGGGTACGAGGATTCGCCGACGGCGAAGCCGTTGCCGCTGCTCCGTACGGTGCGCCCGCGGTAAGAGTTTCTAGCGGATCTACGGAGGCAGCGAGAGTGATTCGACGTCGATCACGAGGGAGTACCGAGGGCGAAGGATACGACGGCGTGGAAGACGGCGCCGTCGAGGAGGAGCACGGGGGAGGAGGAGGCCCGGAGGGCGGAAAGGAGGCGGTGGGTGCGAAACTGCCGTGCTCGCGCCAGCAATGACCGTGCAGAAGTTCAAGCCACGCGGCAGTGCGGCCGAGGAACAGCAACCCTCGGGGGACATCCTCCTGTCACCCACCACCGAATTACTGGAGAACGAGAAGGATCAGCAGGAGCATCAGCGCCAACGTCACCAGCATCGACAACAGCAACACCAGCAACAGCCGGCGGGGTGCTGCCGCGGTGGTGCGCCGCAGGACAGCGAGAATCTCTTGGGACGCGTGTTGGCCGGTAAGCAAACAATTCAAAAACTCGAAGGAACCTGTCCGTAACGCGCGCTCGCTCCGTACGCTGTACACCTCCTCGGGTAGAGTGCGAGAATACTTTGGAGAGCCGAAACGAAAGCGAGAGTCTCTGCGCGCGTTCCCTAGTTCGAATCGTGTTGTTTGGTCGTCTTCGGCGGAGAAAGAAGCGCGGAGAGAAAGAAAGGAGGAAGGATGGAGAGGGTTGAGAGAGAGAGAGAGGAGTGAACGACGTCGAAGGAAGGAAGGAAGGGCGAGAAGGGTAAAAGATTCCTAACCTAGCGCGCGCGCCTCGCGATTCAGGTAGGAAGGAATAGAGAAAGAGAGGCGGTTTCACTTTCCAGCAGGGCTGGAATGTAGGTCGCGGGGCCCGGGACGAGGCTAGTTCGTTGCCCTCGGTCGACTCGGCGGCGGTGGCGGCGGCGGTGGCGGTGGCGGCGGCCTTCCACTCGGAGCTCCGGCAATTTTTCTCCCCGCCCCCGCTCTCTACCCCCACCCAATCTCACTCTCTCGCGGCACCTCCTACCACTGTTCAACCTCATCCTGCTCGCCGCTCTCCTCTCTCTTCTCTCCTCTCTCCTACAGCCAGCTCAACCTCACACGGTGTCCTTTTGCTCGCTCGCTCCCTAGCCTAGATAGTACCGCGAACCTCTCTCGAGGACTCCCACCCCTCGTCGTGCCCTCTCATCTCATTCCTCTCCGCCTAACTTCGTACATCCCTTCTCTCCCCTTAAAACTCTCTCTTTCTCCTCGCTTCTTCAATCTTCCATCTTCCGTCTCGCTCACCGTAGGCCTCCCGTCTCTCACCTCCTTTACGGCATCGTTCCTTCCACATATGCCCATCTCGGCTTCTCCTAAGTCGAACGAGAGTTCGCAACCCTCATCTCTCTCTCTCTCTCTCTCTCTCTCTCTCTCTTCCCCTTTCCTTCACACTCTCGGTTAACAGCTCGCCCCACGGGCGAAAACCCATCGTCGACCCACGATGGTGGTGGTGACGGCGGTAGTAGCAGTGTAGTAGTCGGGGTTCTCACTCCCTCGCGGAGAGTCGGTCCGCACGCAAGAAAGTAGGTCGACGGGGCCTTGGCGCGAGCCTAGTTCGTTCACCCTGCTTGCCCCGTAACTGGGGCAAGATGAAATTAACCGAGCGGCCCGCCTCTCTCTCCCTCCATCCATCCACCACCACCAGCTCCCTCGCCCTCGCTTCTCCACCTCTAGGCCCTCGATACTCCGAGTTCTCCCTCTCCTTTTCCTCTCACCTCACCTCTCCTCATCCATCATTCCCTTCTCTCCATCTCGCAGCGGCTAGTTGTAGCCGCCGGTGAACTCCGGGACTCGCGTGGCCAATCGCCGACGGGTCGGTTCAACAAACTCGAACTGGGTCTACCTTCACCCTCCTCGTCGCTCCCGCCTAGCCGAGTCCATCGTGGCGAGGAAGCCTCCCCACCCTACGGCCACCATCGAAGGTCACCAACACAGAAACCCGCTCGCTCGCGATAGCCCCGCGCGCATTCTCGCGCACGAGAAGCGATGGAGCGAGCGCGCGCGCACGGGCCTCTTCTAGAGCCCCCTCCGCGCTACGTACGCGCACACGCTCGCACTTTTACGGCACGCCGTAAGCCCACCACCGATCGCATACCTCGAGTCTCGCCGATTTATCCTCCTGCCTTCGTGCGCGCGTGCGCGCATCGTGACGTGCCACCAAGGCACCCCGACGCACTCTCGTGCACACGTGTAGAACTGAGCGTCTACCGCCTGTGCTACACGAGGAGAGAGAACCGCTTGCTCTCTCTACCGCTCTGCCACGGAGAATTCTCATCGGTAGCCAAGCCGGTGTACGTAGGCACCGTTACGTAACCTCGCGATAGTGAATTACGTATCGGCTTTACTACCTACTCAACCGCTCTTTCAGCTCTTTCTCATCTCTTCTCTCCTTCGTCTTCGTCCCCACCCCGATTTCACTCGTCCCCTCCACGTCTCTCGCGGTAGTTTTTCCTCCCTCTTTTTATCGCGCGCTTTCCTTTCCTCCACGATCCCACTCTTCGTCTGGGAGCAAGTCTCCCTGCCTCTCGGGCTCTCGATCTCCCCATGCACGGAGAAAGTACATTAGCCTCTCGACGCTCTACCGGGCCCGCAGTGGGTGAGATCACTTTCGCTCGCTTCGCCCTGGGACCGCGTGGAAGGGGTGAGAGGGGACCGTGGCACGGTTGCTTTCACCTTTCGTTTTCGCCGCGTCACAGGAGGCGTCACGATCATCATCTCGACTATCCGAGTGCATCCGCCGAGACGGTGCACCGACCTGCCTCAAAGCTTTCGACTACGAGGCTGGTCGTTCGTACCCTGGGTGGGTTGGTAGGGCCCGTCACCACCGGATGACAAGCCGTGCATCGAGTACGTACTCCGCGCTCTGGCCCGAGTCCGTTGCAATTGGAGCAAAACGAGGCGAACCTTACGCCCGTACTCCGTGAGCGAGTCGAGTGCAATGCTCCCTCCGGGTCACCATACGCGGATTGCGCCGCGCAGGCGCCTCACCGATCCGTGACGGATTTCAAGTGGCCCGTACTTGTCGCCTATAATTCATATGCTCCTGCGCTGCCTACTCGTAAATATCGTCGTTGGCCGAATACGCGTTCGGGAGGTTAGGCGCGAAGAAATTTTTTTCCTGGAGAATATACGCGACTTTTAGTTCCTATCGAGACTGATCTCGAGAATATCTACCCTCGATAAAAATCGATCGTCGAGATCTTCCTTCTCTCAGTCGCCGGAGAGAACGAGGCGGGACGTCACCGAACGAGATAAACTCCGCGCCAAATTAAGCTCGTACGTTCTTCGGGTATTTTCTAATTACCTCGCGCACCGCGGTCGCCCTTGTGTGCGCGCGCGTGCCTCTGCACGTACACGAGGTCCGCGGTTGTGCTCGTTGCTGACGACGACTAGCTAACCTCAAAAGCACGGCGCGCGGGCAATGGCCTGGCCTCCTCCCGGTCCCCAGTGACCTCGATTGATGCGCTGTGTCCTCTCCCAGTCCACGATCCGCTTCTCGCTCCTTCTCCTCGCGCGTATCTTTCTCTCTCGCTCTCGTTCTCGTCCCTCCGCGACCACCTCACGCCCCCTTCCAACCCCTCCCTCACCTGAGCGGAGCGTTGACTCGACATCGCCCAATCACAGGCCGGTTCGTCGACTCTCCGAGCTGCTCTCGGGGTCGTTCTAATCTCGCAACGTCCCTACGCCACAAGCCAAACCGACGAGAGAAGCCCGATAAGAGTGCGATTCTCTCCCTCTCTCGCTCCCTCTCTTCTTTTCTTTCTCTCTCGTACCAAGCTCCTCTTCCTTCTTCGTCCCTCGCTCGAGCTACCCTCCCTCACGCGCGCGCGTCATTCCCTCGTCCCTCGTTTTCCGCGCATCCCTCGAAGATCCCCTTTTCCCATCGTCTCTCCTTAAGAACTCCACTAGGACTCTCCTTTATTGCTCTTTTTTTCATCCCGTCCACATTTACCTCTCGCATCCCTTCTCTCTCTCTCTCTCTCTCTCTCTCTCTCTCTCTCTCTCTCTCCCTTTCTATCTCTCGCTCTCTACTTCGTCCATCTCCGTCCTTCTCGAGAATCCCGTCCCACTCGTTCGCTACGTCAGGAGTTGCCTTCTCTCTTCCACACTCGCGTCACTTTTTCTCTCTCCATCTCTCGTCGAGAGTATTCGCTCTCGCTCGTCAGGCTTCTCTCTCTCTCTCTCTCTCTCTCTCTCTCTCCCACTCTCGTTCGACTCGCTGGTACTTCGGGCTCCATATACACTCTCACTCCCTCTGCCACGCCAAGGTGAACAACCTCGAACCGTGTCGGGGCTGTTATCGCTCGCTCGCGTACACATACGCGTCGCTGGCACACGCGCGTACCCACACGCACGCACGCTTCTCGTTGGACCCTTATCGAGCAGGCGCTCGCGTTCGCCTCATTGGCACTCGCGCGGAGTTCGCCGAACCATCGGTAAAAATCTGATTTCGAGCCAGTACATACTCGAGACGCGGTGAATTTTGCTTATTCTCCTTTCTTCTCGATCGAGATCTTCTCCGGTTTACGCACTTTACCGCTACGCGTATACCGTTGGCTTGACTCTCGCGCCGTGAACTTCTGCATGGCTCGTTGAACGCGGTCAAATGAATTAGAGATCTCGATTTACGAGAATCGTAAATGTCGCGTTGTAATGTAACGGCCGTAGATCGAGTCGAAGGTACGATGGTGACGCGACAGTTCCACCGTGGAACACTGGAAGAGGGAACTGGGTGATACCGAAACCGTGCTCGACGTATCCGGATTATTTATCGTCACCCTTCGAAAATCGAATTCCAATACGGACGGCAACCGAGCGAAACGGCACGTAGCAAAGCGACCTAAACCGATACATTTTACTCCATTCGAGAAATCCCTACGTAGACACTCGACCATTTCCCGCGCCGATTTCTCCTCGCGACGTCTCGCTCGCTCGCCCCCTCGTCCTACCGACCTGGCCGAAGTTACGTTCGCCCGATTGCGCCCAGCTCGTATATTCGAGTGCACTTTACTTTCACCTCGCTTGCCGCGTTCGTTTCGCGCAGGCAAATGGACGCGCGCGCACGGCCGAGCGAGTCGTTCGCATTACGACACGTATAGCTAAGAAGAATGCGAGCGAAGTCGATGCACCCGCGAATTCGAACTCGCGGTAAACAGAAGTTAATACGACGAGTCTTCGCAGGGTGGCTTTCGTTCGAATATTTTCGTTACAATTTTTGATCCACTCGAGTGATCGTTCATTCGTGTCCTGCAAATTTAAATGATCGATGTCTCGAGTCATTTAGAAATTTATTCAACTTTGTAAATAAATTCCAAAGCTACAATTGATAATTACCATGGGAACCTGCCGAATTGAAACACGCGGTATCGTTTCAATTTTTCCTCTCTCTCTTCAATCTACGAGACGCTCACCCTTTCCTCCCCTTTCTCTCTACCGTTACCCTCTCTTTCCACGTTAGCGTCGCACGCGCTCACCTACACGTCTGTGAGTCACGGTTCAGCGAGAAGAAAGTAAGAGTGGTCTGGCCAGGAAGTTAAGGCGACTGGCAAACGAAGGCGGTCCGTCCGGATGCCAATGAAAGGGAAATACTCGTGCGATGGAATAATCCCCCGTGCACTCCGTTACCCCGTGCTCTCGGCCCCTTTCGTCTCTTGGCTCGAATCTCTATCTCCATCTCTCTCGCTCCTTCCATCTTTCTCCTTCCCTCTCTCACTTTCGAGTGCCTTTCGCCCAGAGCCACGTACGCGCTCGTACCTGCTCTCTCTCCCCCGTGTGCGACCCCCACGCACTCTCGTATTCTGTTTCGTTCCTTGCGAACTTTCTCTTAAGTAACAAAAAGAGAGAGACAGAGATGGAGAGAGAGAGAGAGAGAGAGAGAGGGAGAGTGAGCCAGACTGATCTCGAAAGATAATCGACCACGATAAATCACCATCTCGGAGAACCCTCTTGGAGATCCCACCTCCTGATGTTCCGCCGTTCATCATCCGAGAAGATTTGCTCGCGGTTTTCACGCTCGCGTAGTTCTTATCGACCGACTAGAAGGGGAATAAAATCTTTTGTAATGAAAATTTATGATTCTCTCATTCGAGCCGAGGGGTCGCGAATATTGCGCAGCCGGTAGAAGTGCCTCGAACGATGGGGGAGATGATCTTCTCTGGAGGTAGCTACTCGAGTTTTCGCTTAGGGATCGCGCCGTTAGGAGAGAAATATCGATAGAGAAAGCCTCTCTTACGAACCCGTCGAAATGTTCCGATGAAACGAGCTTCTTCTCTCGAGCTTCTTCGTCAGTGCAGCATCCCCATCTCTTTCTCTCTCTCTCTTTCTCTTAAGGAAACGGCACCCTAAAATCGTTTCAGTGGAAAGGACGAGGCAGTAGATGGGAGATTGGAGGGTGGAAATGAAACGATGTGGAGGGTGGCCTGACAGGAGATGGAAAATAGAAAGATAGAAAGCGAGGGAAGAGAGAAGGTGACAACCTTCGCGATGGTTTAGGGACGAGTATCAGCGGAAGGAGACCGTTGCACGGAAATTCAACCTACCCCCTGACGATTACTCGCGACCCGGCTATTACGTCATTCTCGCAGATTTGCGAATGAAGGAGAGGAGGTGGAGAAGCTCGTGGGACGATGGTTCGCGAGGACGAGAAGTTGGCGGAGGACGTGGAGTAGGGGTGGGACAACGAAGAGGGGTTGAGAGGGTGGGAGAAGCCGCCTGGGGTTAGCGGCATGGCAGCGACGAGGGCAACGACCTCTGACCCACCGAGAGCGGCCCCGCTGCTATTGCCAACCCTTCCTTTCTCTGCCTCCGTCACCTCCATCTCCTCCGCCCCTTCCACCCCTCTTCTTTACCGCCCTTCGGTCCTCTTTGCCCCGTCTCCGACGGCTGGTGCTGCTAAGTATAGCATTTGCACCAACCTGTCGCCCAGCACCACGGATATTATATCTATATCGAGGTCTCATACCTGCCCCTCACCCTCGCATCCCTTTCTCCACCCCCGTACTCTTTCCACCCACCTCTCTCTGCCTTTCTCGCCCCGCTTCTCGACAACCCCACTTCTCCACCCCCAATCTCTCGCCCCCTCGAAAGCTCGCTAATTCTGTCCTCCCCGGCGCTTTATCGCCTGTGTGCCTGATATAATCGCGTCCATCGCTTCCCGTTGTGACGTATTACCCAGGGGTAGTATCATTCGTTGGACAAATTCACGTTTCGGTATTCTCCTTTTACCAACTAGAATTTTCTGGGGGGTATATCGGATCGCGCATTTTCTCGCGGCTGGATTTAGTATGACGGATTGGAATTATTATTATTATTCGTTACGATTCTTTACCAGAAGATTCGTAGATCTTCTTAATAGCGACAGACTTAAACTTTTATAGATTTGATTTTTTAAGAAAAGAGACTCGCGAAAAGAATGTTTGAAATCTTATGTACTACTAATTCACCGTGGATACTTCGTGTGCATTTTTCGCTTGGCTGCGGACGAGAGTTTTACGACAAGCGCGAAAGCAAAAACCGTTCCATTGGAGTTGTGGGGTACCGTGGAGCATCGCTCGCCGTTTTGGGGGCGGCATTTAGCGGGCGGCGAGCACGGTAGACAGGGTGGAACGGCCCCAATAACGTAAATTATCCCGCCAAACGTAGGCGGACCGTATATATTCGCGTCGAGTGGCCCCGGCGAAAATAGCAGAGCCATGGACCGTCCAACGTTGACCGAGGAGGGTGGAGAGGTTGGAGGAGGAGGTGGTGGTGGTAGTGGTGGTGGTGGTGGTGGAGGTAATGGAAGAAGGGAAAGGAGAGAGCGGGTGGCACAGGACCGAGGGACGATGAGGCGGTGGAACGCTTGTGGGTGGTAGAAGTGGCAGGACGAGGGTGGCAGTGAGGGTGGAAACGGCACGCGGAGAGAGAAGGCGATAGAAAATAGAGAGGGAGTGAGATGTCTCTGTAGGGTAGAGGGTGGCAGGTGGGAGGATACGAGAGAGCCTGAGAGAAAGCGACAGAGAGTGGGAGAGAGAGAGAGAGAGAGAGAGAGAGAGGGAGAGTGAGAACGAGTGAGAGAGGGAAATCCGTTGGCCTAGTTAGGGCGAGTGCCACCCTAGCCGGTCAACGACCTCGCGACCTCGGCGTTCGCAATCCGAGCGAGCGACCCCTTCGCCCAACACCACCCCCTCCCTCATTCCAACTCCGTACCAGTTTCACCGGCCCACCTCGTGCCCTCTTCTCGCCTCGTGCGCGCCACCCTTCCTTCCATCCTCTCGACGAAACCCCCCGCGCGCCCACGCTGCCGCGCGACTACCGCGGTCGTCCCGCCAACCAGGATCGAGCCGAACCCGAACGCTTACCCCACGTCCAGCCGCCACTTCTCACGCGCATTTTCCTCGCCCTGATTAGAACCACTGGCTTTATCTCTCCTCTCTTCTTGAGAGATATGACTTTTCCTCCAAAGGGTCACCCTCTTCGGATTACGGTCCCCTTCGATCGGCTCGCTTTATTCTCCAGAGGTTTCCAGTCGTGCGATCTGTCGAGATTCCACTTTCAAAAATTTCTCGCATCTTCGAGAAGACGTGATTAACTCTTACGTTTACGAGACGATTTATGGACAGTGGATTAGAAGAGAATGTTGACCGTGGTAAAAAAGTACGAAGAGCGTCCGAAGTGCACAAAGTGTGTACGACTCGAATTCTTTTACGGAACCGCTCGTGCAATATTTCATCGGTCGTCCCGATTTTTTTCCCTTTACAAGCGGCGAGAGAAAATTTTATCCCTTCGAGCAACGAAAGTAGAATAAAAAAAGGACCGCGTAGCGGTCGTCGTTCCACTGACTTCCAAATTGGATACATCCGTCCTGGGTCGCGAGTCGTTTTAAAAAAGGGGCAGGAAGAAAAAAAGGGTCAGGATGACTAAAAATACGGTACCGATGTTCTAAAGAACATCCCTCTGTTACTTTTTAACAAGCGAACTGCTACCCCTTTGGCTACTTCCAGGAGGGTCATCCCGTAGGACGCGACCATTTATTTATTTCGCCGACCGACGCTTGCGAGCTCTTTCTGAGAAATGATAAACGGCCGAGTAAAGGGATGAGACCCCCAAAACTTCGGCAAAGTCTCTTGGCATTCTTCGCGCATTTACGACGGGGTGATCGCGTGCCTTAGAAGGTGGCCGTGCACGGGCGAAAGGATTAACGGGGGCGGGTGTAGAGAAGAAAATTAACTTTCCAACTCGGGGACGCGCGAGCTACGGGCAAAGTACACGCGCAGTGGGCGGGTGAAATTTCTTTAAACCCGTTAACGGAACGACCGGCTTAACGCTTTACCCTTTTTAGCCGACGACGGGATTACCCACGCACGAGCTTGCCGAGTGACGGCGGGGTCCCTCGCCTTTTTTAAAATTACAGTTAGGGTCCCGAGGGAGGTGCGACGAGGTTAAGTGACTACGGGCCTGCGATAGTGGCGCGCAAAAAAGGTGGCCGAGGTGGGGGATGGGGCTGAACCTTTGAACCCTTTCGGACGTTTTCCGCGCACCCTTTGAAGGTACGCGCTTCCCTCAGACCCTTCTAAACCCCGTGCGCTCCTCGCGCGCCACCTTCCTTTCTTCGTTCCACATTTCTACTTTTTCCTTTTTTTCCTCCTTTTTTCACCATTAACAGCCCTGCTCGGTAATAAAAGACAAAGCGTACGCGTCCGTGAAGCCTCTCTATATACCGCGGAGCGGGAGAATTTACGAGCGAAGGAAAAAAAAAAAAGAAGCGAAAAGCTCGAACGTCACGAAAGAGTCATTGACTCTTGACGAGTCATACCATTTGTTCCGTCGATAAGTCAATTCCTCCGTTCATTCGCCCTCGATAAGTCAATTCGATGTGTTTCTCCGAGTTAATCGCGTAACAGATGCGCCGTGTTTGTCCCGCATTACATAAATATTACGCGCACACCACCAAAACCATTCCCGTCTACTGACTCCGCCGTCTTTGCGGATCAGGCCTGGCCGGTGTTGCGCAATCGACGAAATAATTGAAATCAGGTCGTGAGTCTCGTAATTCGAAGAACAAACGAAACTCGCTCGCTTATTCGCCTTTGTTCGGCTACGATCGATCGCTCGAAAGTCGCGCGCCCGGTTAGATGGTGTTCGCTTCGATTTCCACGGTGCACGAATTTCTGGGACGTGATTAGAGAGACATTTGGCCGATAAGCTGCTAGAGAGCATCGACGACGCGCGCGTCCAACTGGTCGTCTTCGTCGCGCGGGACGCGTGGCGATTACGCGATAACGTCCAATCGGGGGCAACGAACTACGCCGTCGTTGGATAAGAAAACGAGAGGCAGGGAGGCGTGCCGGCCTTGACGTACACGGCGCACAATAATTAGTTAATTGTTAACCCACATATTTGTCCATGGTAATCGTTCGACTTGCCCGGCGTGCCATTGCTTCGCTCTACCACTCGCGCTACTCGAAGTCCGTATCGAAGATGCGTGTGTGCATTGTACCGCGCGCGCAACTATACCGCCTCCTATAGTTATAAATATTATGCAAGTATAATATGAAGTGCGCAATCGTGCCGTAACTTACTCTCTAATTCCGTATAATCTATTCACCATAGGTGGTCATACTAAAGTTAATTATATGTTTATACAGTATACGCGCGCGCACACACGGAGAGCGCGTTGTTGCGTACGACGAGACGCTTTCACTCTGCTTCCATCTATCTCTCTTTCTCCTCTCGCGTATGTATGCGCGCAGAAAATGATCACGCATACGTGTGCGTGTTTACGACAGGGTCGTAAATAATATGCGAGAGCCTACTGCGCCAGGTATGCTACAACTCGTTCCGTAACTATGTACGATTTGCTCGCGATAGATCTGCAAGCGCGTTAATTATATATTTGCGCGAGCAATTACACGGTGGGGACACGCCTGAACGTATGTTGTCCTGCCAACTCGAGCGTGTCGATCTCGAATTGCACCGATCGGTTGCACAACGACCACCACGGTGTGTGTGTGTGACACTTTCGTTCTCGGGGGACGATCCCACGAAATTACGAGTTTCGCTCGCGACCACTTTCGATCCACCGGCGGTGCTGTGGAGCCGGAGCCAGGGTGGAGAGGCAAGTTTAACGCACTCTCGCTGTGGAAAGTATGCGAAATCGCCCGACTTTCACATGCGGCGTTGGCGGGCCTCTTTTATTTACTTTCTATGCGGTGCAACGACGATGCAATCCTTCATGGCACGGATACGATCTTTTCCTTCGCTTCTACTCACTCTCACTTTCAATTTCTTTTCCTCGTGGCGTCGTCAAATGGTTCTGTAAATTTTCGCGAATCGTTTCGTCTCTCTACTTTAGCCTTATTCGTCCCTCGATTGTTCCTTCCGTTCGAAGTCACAATTTCCTTCGAGTTTTATATTGTCAAACAGGTGAATGGAATTTCTCTTTGTCTTTTTTTTTAGAAAGGGTTTTACTCGTTGATCAATAGTCAATATCAATTATTTTCTTCGATACAAACGTCTTCGTGGAATTTCCCAAACGGCCTGCCCGTCGAATCATTTCGCCATGCCATCAGCAGGCATTCTCTCGAAGCGCACAGAAATGTCATCACGGTTCATTGCACTTTACGAAGTTCATATACACGATATAACCGTAACTATCGCCGCTAAAAGGCTAATGATACGATCTCTCGTATTCACCATAAAGTACGCACTACCGCTGGTTGTGCTCGAGCTTACCGATACTTAGCGGCACGATCTCCTCTGTTCCTTACCTCCACGGACCACCCCACGTGTCGTACCCTTCTATCTCGACAATTCCATTCATCGGACGTGAATTCCCTGCAAGAAATTTAACTACGGGATATTTCAACATTTCTCGTAATTTACATAAAAAGATATCTCATCTAGTTATCGGATAATCCAATCTAAATAATACCATTAATCGTTCATTCTTTAAAAAAATGCAGAATGTTCAAACATTCTTCGTTGTGTAAAAAATCGTGGGACAAGTAATACCAAAACGAAGAACTTTCGTCGAGACCAGTGACGAGATTCTAACGAAACGCATGCTTCTCGAGAGTATGCGCATCGCTCGCGCGAGAACATCCGCGCGCAATGAACGTATTTGCCCGCGCGCTTGCGACGAAAGAGAAGCGTAGAGGGAGGAGGAGAGACGGTGAGGCGAAGGAAACGATTATCCTCGTTCGATGTCGATGAACCACTTGGCCACCGCGGATTATTCCGGCTTCGAAGGACGCGGGCGCGTCGATCCGCGACGGGCGATCGCTCGCAGGCGAACACGCGCGAGCGCTCATCGGGCGTCGTTCGGAGGAAATTGGTGCGCGAGTGTCGGCGTACGCTCGCGCACGCCTCGCTGCTCGTGTCGTTGCATTTTTAATTGCATTCCACAGTTGTTGTACAGGCGTGCTCGCGCGTCATTTAGCGTCTCTTGAACGTTGCACTCTCGCCGTTACGCGCTCGCATTATCCCTGGCGCCGTAGGATAAGCGAGCGCATAAATTCTCGCTCGAGCGTGCACGAGCAGCTCGCCTCGGTCGTTGCACCCCGTCGAGGTATGTGGCGCGCGGGCACAGGCGCTCCACCAATGTAATTGATTCGTCGCTAGTGTAATAGTTTTCTCTCTTTGCTAATTTTCCTTCCTTTCCTCCTCGCTGTAACAGCCCTGCCTCTCCTCTACCGCAATAACCGCGCGAAGTCATTGGCACCGTGCTGCGCGAGTGTCGCAATTCTGTTTAGTAAGATTTGGTAATCTTCGGTGAGGCTGGCTAGCGATCGTCGTTTGATAGATGTTCCGTGAAACGTGAAGCTGAATACCTATGGAAGAAAGAATTCGAGAGAGAGAGATCGGTGCGGTCCTTTGCGCGGTTTTAGGTTGAACGATTTAGTTCTGATCTTAGGAGAGAAACTTTCCGTGATAAGAAGGCTCGAGAGGAGAAAAGCTCCTTGAGTTCTGAGCACCCGCCAATCGGTTTCCACCTTTACCTACTTTTCCGTCTCGCTTCGCTTCCTTTGTCGTTCTCCTAGAAGTAATTTCGCTTCTCGCGAGCGTGCGGGTTTCGTTATTTCACTCGCCCACTCGACTTTCTTCCCCCGGTGTACTTTCTCTACTTTATCCTTCCTCGCGAATGCTTCCACCCTTCTCTCTTTCATCCTCCAACCCTCTGTTCTCTCTCCTTCCTCGTCTCTCTCGAGCGACCGTTGGGATTCGCGATATTGGGCCGCGAGGGCAATGATCCCTCCGCGATCCCTAACCCGGTCAACCGCGACACGGATCCTGCGTTCGCGTTCCTCTCCTTCCTCGACCAACCCTCTCCCACTCTCACTCATCCTCCACCTCCCTCCGACCTCTTCTCAGCTCTCCTCTTGTGCGTTCCCGTAGCATCGATCGCTCGTCGATTCGGGACGTCGGTCGTTCTCGCGACTCTACGAAGAGAACGCGGAAAGAAATTGTTCTACCCCCGTGAGCACCCTCAATGATATTCAATTGTGGGTTGATTAGTAGATGCTATTATGCATTGCTTCTTATGCGTTTTCCTTTTTTCCGTGCTACCCACTCGTGGGGTTCTTTGATTTCTTTTGAATTACCAGATACAAATACTCCGTACAGTTGACAATTTTGCGTCATAATGACAAAGAGATAATATCCGTACTCGGGCGTGTATCAGAAGAGCTACGCAATTGAATCCAACAAAATTCCAATTGCATTGTCCGTGTATCTCGACCGCGTTCGACAAACCTCACCGAAAGTCGCCCCCAGGCTAAAAGCTAAGTCCAGTGTTTACAACATGCTCTCGAAGGAGACACGCGTGCTTTCACTTTCACGAGAGCCGCCGAATTGACATAATCGAGGAGGCGGAGAATTCTTCTACCATGTTTCTCTTACTCCCTCGATTCTCGGCCCACAATCGCGTCTCACTTCCGCCGATCCTTACATTCTCTTTCGCAACTACGTTGTCCGACTTCGTTCACCGGGTTCCGCCACGAGGGAGGTCAACTCCTCCGAGTCAAAGAGGCTTTTACTCCATCCGCGGAAAACTCAAGGGTGCTCTTATCGATTCCCATCGGCCGCGAGCGAACGCGAGAAGCTTAGAAATCGTGACGCGGCCCAATGCCGACCGCGCACGTTGCGTTTCTGCGTATCTACTGTAATCGCTCGATTAAATAGGCGCGTTAGTACACACCACCCGTTACATCCGAGACGGATAAGCTGATCTCTCTCTATCCCGTTGCGGGAACGTCGACTTACGTAAATCCGAAAAGTTATGTAAATCCTCCGACATACGCGTGCGCACGCGCGCGTCACCCGCCTGCTAAGTTCTACGCGAATGTTCGCGCGAGTTCTCGTTGTGCGCAGGTTCGACGAACAACGACCTCACAGTTTTGCACAACAAGTGTTGAGAAATTAGGAGCCTCCTTCGGTGTATAACAAGCGGCCAGAATTCTAGTCGTTGAAGTTGGATAGGGTTGATTTTGCAAGTCGAAGTTCTCTTCTTCACGACTAATTTCAGATTCTACCGTGAGTACGGCGAATTGCGAACAGTCTTCTTTCGAAGGATGGTCCTCGGTGTCATTCAAATGCTCCGTTACAAATAATAAGCGCGCAGGTGAAACGCAGAAGCGTGCCCGGCACGTATACCTTCCACGCCCTTTTCATGCCCAAGGAAATTAATTCGATTCTTCGTGATTTCAAGCGCATGGGATCGGTCACGCCTACGAAGTAGCGCTCACGCCCGAGCGAATGTCCGGGTTCCCCTCTTTACTTCTTCGCTCCTAGTTCGCATCTCGCGCGCATTTCCCCATCCATTGTTAGCGTTTCTTACGCTCCATCGATTCCGTGGGTCGCACGGCTTACGGCCTTGTGGGAACTAACGAAGCCAGATCATTTCTCCAATTCATTTCTCATCTCGCCCAGTCTGCCTTTATTTGTAAAGAAAATTCAAAGTGCTTAAGTCGAGTGTCTATAATTAATCAGTATATTGTTGAATTCATTTGGTCTTTCGGCGTTATCGGTATCGTGCTCAAGTACGTTCTCCTCTATCTTAGACTAAAAACGCCTTGAAGCGGAAACCGTAGCAGGGCTGACAATGGAAAACAAATTTAAAGAAATTATATTGTTATCGCAATAGTAACGATCACATCGCACGTGTCAATTATCGTTATCTCCGAACATTTCTGTACTTTTCATCTCTGTTCTTTTGCTTTCGGCTCAAGTAACTTTATACACTTAAAACACACAAATTTCTCTCTCTCTCTCTGTTTCTCGCTTCCCATTCTTACATTTGCGCCCTGTCACAAGTACACTACGCACTGCCGGCTTGGAATACCGGAGCCTGATTACGCGTAAGCCACGGATGTGGACTACTCCGTGGCCTCTCTCGTACTCGCACCAATACCGAGAGAAGCGTCCAGTAAAACGAAATGACGCACGGCGGTATGAATGCCCACTGGTTGTGTGAGAGTGAACGCTCGTGTGTATTCGAATTCGCGAGAAAGAGAGGCTGGTGTGCGAGCGAAGGTAAGTACAAGTGAACGAGTAAGAAAGGTGTGCGAAGGTATGAACAAATGAAGGAGAGAGACAGAGAGAGAGAGAGAGAGAGAGAGAGAGCCTGTCTGCTCGTGTGTGCATCTGTGTGTGCGTGAGAAAGAGCGAGAGAGAGAGAGAGAGAGAGAGAGAGAGAGAGAGAGAGAGAGACCACGCGTCACTGATCTCTCAAGGCTCCGCGCGCATTAAGCAGGCGCGCGAGTGTGCGCTAGCATGTCGTTCTCGCTTCGTCCCACTTTCCTTCGTCGCCCGGTCAACGACCCCGCGGTAGGTAGGTAGGTAGGTAGGTAGGTGGGTAGAGGCTAGATAGTAGGTAGAGATGGATAGATAGGTGAGTTTCCAAGGTGCACCCACACACACACTCTCCCTCTCCACTTCTTACCCCTTCCTTCGCTTCTTCCTCTCCCTCTCGTAACTCCATTCCGCATCGAAGATATATCAAGTCGTGCATTCGTGTGGGTGTATAAGTAGCGTGTACATAGAATTTACAAATGTGTAGATGCAGCGTGTGCCGGTCCTCTTAGCGTCCTGACGCACGCACGTACACACCTAACCCTTCTAATACCAATAACTAAGCTACCACCAGTCGTTCTAATGTCACTTCTACGGTATAGAACTCTACAAACAAAGAGCGTGTTGGAGGAACACGTGCATGCACGGTTCAACTCTTACACGTGAGCTTCTCTCGCACACCAATTCGCTCGCGAAGCAGTTTCTCGGGTGTACGCCTGGCGGCGCCACCGTCCTTTCGCGAATTCTCGCCACGAGGTCGGTACGATAGGAAATTCGCGACCCGCGCGTCGGTATTGGCGCGAAACGTTTAGACGGTTAAGTGGAGCGGGTTGGGTTGCCCGAATCCCGAATCGCAATAAGCGTTTTATCGAGCTCAAGTTTTCCAGTCGACGAAAACGAGGATTGGTGGGGGTGGGTTGAGATTCTGTTTGGGGGTTGTGACACGAAGTCCTTCGTGTCGAACGAAGGAGAAGGGGAAAGAGGATTTTCTACCTGTGGCGCGAGGAGAGGGTGAGATCAGGTAACGACGTTGTACGAGCAGGTAGTGGACTACCGAGGGAGCCGTTGAGAAAGGTCATGAAACGTCGAAGAATGTATACCTGTATTACTAAATATTAACTTGGAATCAGCATTATCGTAATTGTTCATTGACCTCTCTGTAATTGTCGCATTGCCTGTACTTTTTCCCTGTAGTTGCACGTTAACGCACGATAATACGTTTTAACGAAATTTTGTCTCTTTCTGTTCCAGGTAAGTCTGATGAGTCCGATTCGTATACTACTCGTGGAAGAATGGTTCTGCATCGAAGGAGTAAGTCTAGTTTGACGATTTTTCTTTGTTTTTAATAACCCTCGCGTTTTCGAAATTAAAACTGCCAACAATGCCGGTGACGACAATAATAATAGACAATCGGGTCCGCCCGATTTCGAACTTTTTTCCCACGCATTACCGAAAACACTCGAACGAGAAAAGCAGCAGAGTAGGCACGGGCGTGCGTCATCGAATTTACGTGGGCGACCTCTCCACCTCCTTCACCTTCTGACCTTGCGCGAAAAGCGAAGGTACACGCGCGTACGCGCCCGGGTTCAAGAACGAGAAAGATCCTTCCGGGAGTGCGACGAACGTGGCTGGTCCATCCTCGATTTTCAATCCGTCTGCTACTCTCCTGCGTGGATCAGGATACCGTCATACGTACCGTTATCTTAATTGGTACATTCTAGATTGCAGACGCAAAAATTATAATCCATACTGGAGATGATGATTTCGTTATCCGAAATTGCGTCATCTTAACCTTCGAAGAGCTCACCTGAAAGTTTCAGCTACGTGTCCCTGCTGAAAGTCAGCAAAACCACAAAGACTGTAGCTAGAATCCTTGGAGATAATTCGAAGCCACGAAAACTTTCGCCACGATAGATGACAAGAGCCCATCGTGAGAATATCCTAGAGGCTTGGACGGGTGAAATCGCGTGGGCAAGCGGGTGGTGAGCGAGCCGAGAAAGCGACGCCTGCGCGCTGCCAGGCCATCCTGTGCTTTCAACCCCTCGGTGAGAGGGTGGGAGGATGTTTAGCCACCCCCACCCTCCGTTGGTCGTGTGTTCATGGACATCAACCCCCTCGCTGAGGACGCGGGCGAGCGCTCGGCTTCCGCGATCCGTGGGTTCTCCTTGGGGCGGCAGTGCGTTGCTTGCTGCCGTTGTCAGTCGGTGTTAAACGCGCGGGCGCGTGTCTAAGCCTACGTGCATGACGACCTGCGTCGTGCATCGAGAACCTAACGACGTGGACGTCGTGGTCGAACGGGAGGTCGCGCTCGAGGGGATGATCGCAGGGTGCGAAGAGAAGAGCAAGGGAGAGGGAGAAAGAACGTTTCCTACCCTTGCGGTACGCTCGTTTGCCACCGAGGTCACCAAGAGGGACAAGAAAGAGGACGAAGGGGTACGGAACAACAGGCGTCATCAGCGGAACAGCAAAGGTTCGTGTCCCTTGACCTTCGCGGTGAGGTTCGACCGCTCGGTTCGTTAGGCTTGTGCGTGACCTTGCAACGTCGGTGGAGTGGTACGAGGCTTTACTGCGTTTCGTTGATTACTCCGTGAGAATTCGGGATGATCCAGGCGAATGGAAATGGACGAGCATCAGGGGTCACAAAGGAGAAGGATGGGAGTGTGGGAGGGACGCAGAGGTGTAGAGGAACAGGGCGAACAGCTGGTAACTAATTGCGCAGGATCTGAAAGTCGTCGTTGACGGCGAATGAGGTGATGCCGATGGAACAATGGATCAATGGACTTTTCCCGGATATTTTGTCGGCTGTTTTGGTATTGTGCATTTTTTACGGTGCCGATTAGCGAAGGCTATAGGTGGCAGCTGTTAATGTTTGAACCGAATGGACATTTAATACTCGAAGTGATGGAAATTCTTTTGACAAATGAAAGCAGTGAAAGAGGAGAGATCACTTGCTCGTGCGGCCGCGTCTAATTAATTCTGAGAAGATTCCATACGACGACTCCTTTCGTATAATTATGTCCTGCAAAAGCACTGAGAACAATCGGAGTAAAATTCAATTCTCCCTGGATGGATTGCGGGAGAAGCGCATTCTGGTGCAATCTCGGCCTTGATCGAAGCCTGATGCGAAATTACTTTTTTCGCGATTACACCATCGTGCCTCATCGTCTCGTAACGACCACTAACCGCGACGAGCCACGGACGGACGCAGCCAAGCTGGCGGCAGAAAACCAATAAAATATTCCTTCCGTGGAAAAAATTTCTCTAGAGCATCCCTAGGAACAGTTTCGCGGATGCATGTTCAGAGGGGATGAGAGAGAGAGAGAGAGAGAGAGAGAGAGAGAGAGAGAGAGAGAAAGAGGGAGAGAATGAGAGCTAGAGCAAGTGAGAGAGAGAAGCTTATAGCAACCCCTCTCTCAACGGGTAAAGCTTTGACACTGAAGCTGGTATCGATTTTCCCTCGAGGAACGACGAACGGAGCGCGCGCTCTCCTCTCTCACGTGCTCGTTGACATTGACATTGTCCGCTACGGGCAGTATGCACACGGGCGTACCTACCGCCATCTACCGTCCGCGAACTCTGTATGCACCTGACGACGAGCTTCGAACGTTCATCGTCCGATGGCGCTAGCATCGATTGAGGTTAAACGATTCCGGGCACACTAAACATTTCATCCCGTAATTTACGATTCGTAATAATGTAACCCTCGCGAAGCTCCGAGGGCAATGCCTCGTTTACGATACAATTTTATGGTAACTCGTCATCACTCTAGGTCATACCACACGCGACGATTAATATGGAGAAATTCGCAGATGGACGATGCGAACTCTGATTCGTAACGGATTAAATGGGAGACGATGCGTTTTTTGGGGTGGCCATGGAGGGTGAATCGTTGTACTAGGAAGCGAAGAATAAAAAATGGACGTTGGTTGAGTAAATAAAAATTTTGCGTCGGACGAGCGCGTCCTTGTTGAAGGAACTTTTTGGAGAAACGTTGAAGAAACTCGTTTGCCACGCGATCACCTCGAGCAGGACCGTGGCCGGACAATCGGGCGAACCCAAACTCGCACTTCGAACGACACACGTTTCGTGGTGCGTCGTGAACGTGCCGATGGCCCACATTTTTAACGGCGGATTTCCCAATGCGGACCCTGCGGGGCCGAAACGCGCAACGAGGCCGTTGCGCAACGGTGTTGTCTCTCTTTATCCAGACCTAGAGCCACGGCACCGTTACATAAAAGTACGAGCGCCCGCTCGCCAGGACGCTCCCAAGGGGCGCTTGGAGGACAAACGCATCCTGTCCTCCAAGCAGCTCGAGAAAGGTCCTCTTAAGCTTCTGAATTTTTCTTTTCAACCGAACACGTCATGCATATCCTTGCACGGAACTACGAGCACGTTCTAGGATTAATCGATCACTTGGAATACAAGGAACGTTAAGGACACCACCTGTAATCGTTAACTCATTACAAGCACACGATAAGATCGCGCCACGCGTACGATTCTTAGATCCGTTTCTTTCGTCTACACGCTTGATCGTGCTTCGACAACTCGAGCGTAACGGAGCTCGTTTAATAACCCCGAAGGACTCGACAATTGTGACGACAGATCCTGCTAGCTTCGCCGTTCAAAACGGCGCGCCATTAGCAAGAGAGTAGCGCACTTTCTCGTTCCAAGGATGCCCACCCTGAGATCACCAGGTAGCGCCACCTTAATCGAGATCGTTAACGCGGTTGTCCGTACGATGTCATTCCCATTTTAAAATCGAATGCGATTGTCCGGGTAGACAAGGCAGACGTCCGATGCACGTGGAAACTTCCGTTATAATAGTATCCTTGTAGTAACGGTGAAAGGGTTCACGAGAAGAAGAAAGACTAACACGGATGCTGTATTTGTGCGGTGTAAATAATTTCTTTCGATTGCATTTCACATAATACACCTATGCGGACACGAAGAAGAGAGACGCGTGGGTAAATAGAGACAGTGACACTCGTGATAGTCTTTCGCAAGATCCGAGGACCCTCTTGATAGCGCAACACTTTAAATTCCCTTGAGCAGAGGTCTACACCCTCTATCTAGGTCTCCATGAATCTACTCACCTCCGAATTTCTCCAGATTGCCCATCGATGCAACCGACTATTCCCAATACTCGTATTTCACTTTCTCTCCACTCTCTCGTATCGACGATTCGCGTCGGTTGATCACAAATCTATCAATCTTTCTCGTCAAGCCTCGTATTTACCAAACACGCTTGATCCTCTATTCTTACACAAGTGACGAACAAATCGGAAGAAAGAATAAGAATTAGAAGGTCCGGTCTATCGACCCCGAATCTATAAATTACTCGTGCTCGATCGGATCTTCGATTCGATTAGGAAGAATTCTTCGATCAAGGGACGAGGGGGAGGGATGGAGGGCGCGCAGGTTAATTTCACCGTGAGCCGAGCAAGCGGCAGAAGCGGGGATATAAAAACCGAAAGAGATCCTCGTGGCCAGCGCAGGCCGAGGTGAGAGTGCTTTCACCTTTCTCCCCGCCGCTGTCTTTCTTCTCGCTGCGCTGCCAGCACCGTCGCGTTCCTTCCTCTCGCGAGCTGTCCTTCTCTCTCTCCTTGACAGCTTTTACTCTCGATCGCTCCTACCGGTCCGCTCCGTTGATGCTGCGCCCACGGAGAAAGCAGATCCGACCGGTGCTCCAGGCGACATTTCCGTTTCTTTTCCTTTTTTCTCGTGTCTCCTACGGCCCTCTCTCGCCTTACCGTACACAGAGGAGTTTGCTTACGATTGTCAGCTTATCTTCTAACGCAATATTTTTTATTTCTCGTCGTCGTAAGGATTTCCGTTTTTGCAGGATTATTTGAGAAAATCTATTCTTCGCGGAGTATTGCACGTCGATGAAATCATTCATTCGGTGACGATTAAAAATCGTTCTTCGCATTTCTCCTTTCTTTTTCTATTTTTGACTTCTTCTTTCCCCTTGCCTCACCATTAGCGCATAGCACAAGACTCCCCAATTTCTTACTCTCTCTCTCTTTTTCGGTGCTTACTCTTTTCTCGACCTACCTTCGCCGAGTTACGTCACATCTTCCTCCTATTCCTCCTCGCTGTCTCGACGGACGACCACCTCGAGTCGTTGGGGCCTCATCCGCGTGCGTGACATATTTTTTCACCGTCTTATGTAAACGGCGTTACGCCCGCCGGCACGTTTCTCCGCACTCTCTCCTCCGTGCCCTTCCGCGAAGACTCACGATGCAACGAGTACAATTCGTTTTTAGGACGAAGGCAAACCGCCTGCAAATAAACTTCAACCCGTTTTTCTCGATCGCTCGAAATTCGAATGACTAAATTTAGGCACTTGACATTTCATAAATCAAAACTCGAGGACGCGCGTTTTGCACGCGTTGCATATACGATTATGCGTATGGATTGGCCTAATTTCATTTGTTTATTTACTCATTTGTATACGCATTCAAGAAGACTTTGTCAGCTTAGGACGGCACTGGATATTGCATTCGACTGATAACCCACGATGATTTTAACGCATCGAGAATATTGAAAAGCAAGGATAGGCTTTCTCGATGCCAGAATAGAAAGGATCAAGAGAATTCTAGGGGACGGGATTTCGCAACGAGTCACCGACTCATTCTTTCGATCGAGCGTGTCCGATTCGATTGCTTAATCCACCGGTCGACCGAGTGGCCTTGGTCATCCAGGATAACGAGACGATTACGATCATTCGATAAAAATGCGCCAGGGTCGGTTCCTGCTCACACTATGGAAACGATATCAATCTATACCTCCTACACTTGTTCTTCGCTCACGATCCTCTCGAGAAGTTCACAATTCTCACCACGATTGCAGACCTTTCGGAGTTCACAGTTTTCCTCGAATCCTCCCAGTCTCGAATTAGTAGAACGAACGGATTATTTGGCGTCTAGGCGTTAAATGGCCGAGAGGAGAAGTGGAGAGAAAAAGAGAGAGAGCGAAGTGGAAAAGAGAGGTGGCGAAGGAGAGAGGAGCGTGGAATTTCGTCACGAGGCGATCCGTACGAGCGAGTGTGTGCGCGCGCGCGTTGGTTTTTACGATCGGGCATGTCGAATGGTGCGCGATTGAGCAACCGGCCGACGAACGGGTCTCTCCTCCTCGGCCGTCCTGGATGTCGGCCGGTAACCCCAAGCGGAATCAAGGCCGCGTCCCGACGCCGTCGCAGGCGTCGTTCGTGGACGTCGTCGATCGTCGTCGTTCTTCGCGCGGCACCGACACGCTCGCTCTTACTTTCACGCGTTTAGAGACGCTCTCGTGCGCGCGCGCGCTTAAACCACTCGCACTACTGTGTCCCTTTGTTATTACTAAATCGTTAGTAGATACGTGCAAATGCAATGCGACCACCTCACGAGGAGCATATTACATGCGCGAGCATTAGATTTTGCGGGCACGCGAAAATTGAGATACTCGATGGAAAACAGGCACATGCCGCGCGTCTTATGTTCTTAATTCATTTTTGTAATGTAGAGCACATTCTGATACTTCGTAATAGAATAACGCGCTCATTTCGACGAACGCAAAATTATATCAGATTGTCTTCGTGTCGAGGAGAGATAATACCTATTAAACTGAATTCTCGTGCTGACATTTTGTAATAGTTCTTATCTACTCTGCGTTTCAAATACCATTTTTTACGAGACTAATTATTTCTTCGGCTTAAGCTTCCGACGGTGTTTCTCAATTACAAAGTTACTTTATCAGCACCGCGGGCACGCCTACATCGTAATAAATTGTTGAATCGATTAGCATCCATACAAATAAATATAATTTACCGCGTGGTATATTTATGCGAATAAAGAGCGCATAGAAGTCGCGCACCTGCGCGCACAAGCGCCATTGTTAAGCGTGTATTTATGAATTGTCGTGTGGGCGTATAGCGGTCGGTGCTCCCACCCTCGCCTATGCATATTTATAATTGCAACCCGTGCATCGTACTTCGCAGCGGTCTAACGTGCATTATTATTTATGAATTTACGCTCCTCTCCCGCGTTCCCGCGAGGGAGCGGTACATAAATAAATACGCGGACAGGTGCGAGAGTACTACGACGACATGGGTAGCGTGCGGCCTATATTTCGCAATTGGTTTCGAGAGCGCGAGCGCGAAGTGTCGAGAGATGAAGTCTTCGAAGAAGGAGATTGAAAACGACGTAGAACAGTTAACAAATAGAGACGTCGAGGGTCGCAAATTAACGGAGTCACATCCACAGATTTCATTCGAATCTCTTTTCGAATTTCGAACTCTGTCCTCCTCGTCTTACTGTCTCTCTCGAGGCCAATGACCGTTTCCTCGAATTATTTTTCTTCTGCGTCCCGGATGAAGCGGGACAAGCTTACGTCACGCTTACATCCTGGAGTAGAAAGACACGAAGAAAAAGGAAGGGAGATCGATGGTTCCTTCGATTCGGTGATACAATAACTGCTCTCGCGGTGGTAGGGACGTCTCGCGGGCACAAATCGGGTCGTCGTGTCTACGACCCCGAAACTCTCCTCGAGAAGCGAAGCCTCCTCCTTGATCGGGAGTGGTTACATCACCGAGAGGAGAGCAACGAGGCCAATCGCGACGTCATCGATTGCCCCGTCACCCGCGCACGCCGCAGAGAATCTCAAAAATTTCACGCACACCTTCCTTCGGTTACATTCGCGTCTGTTGCAATTGAACGCGTTACCTGACATCGGTGCAAATTCGAATCCAGAAAACGAAAAGAGAAACTAGTCCACATACGCGTACCCTAAGACACTTTCCAGTCTCTTCTCTTCATACTGCTACGTGAATTTCTTTCTCATGCTACGTGTCGTCAAATCTAAAAGATTCTCTTTGATCCATTTCGATCTCCTTCTACGCCGACCCTCCTCCAATTCCCATTGAAATGCGAATAAATGCGACGCCTGCTTTCCTTTCTTTTAATACACACCTTCGCTTCTTCTCGACACACACACACACACACACACACACACACACACACACACACACACACACACACACAGAGAGAGAGAGAGAGAGAGAGAAAGAATCCGTAAGAAGGATTCGGGATAAACGCCTGTCGCTTCTCGAAGATAGTCTCGAAGCAGGTCGTGCCTACGACCCGATGGCCTTGCTTTCCGCGCTGGACCGGAACGACGACGACAACGACTACAACTACGACTACGGTACGTCTTGCGAAACGACTGGAGGGGAAGGTAGTGAGGAGAGCAGCGCGCGAGCAGTAGGCGTATTATTTTCGAACGGCATGGTCGTTTCTCTACCCATCGCGAGTGGACAAGAGGAGGTGAGAGCCCGTGGCGCTCGCTCGTTTACTTACCGCTGCTCTCACCTCGTCTGTCCGTCCGTCCGTCCGTCCGTTCCGCTTCGCACTCGACGCCCACGACGCCTTCGGCGCTTACCGCGACAGGGTGGTAATGGCGCATTAAGCCCGCGCAAGATCGGTACCTGCGATCGAACAGTAGAAAGAAGGAGATAGGAGCGTAAGAGCGAACGAGCGTAAGAAAGAAAGAACGAGTGAACGTGGGGCGGTATTGCGCGGGCCGGATGTCGCGCGATACGACGCGAGTACCGCGGATCGGCTTGCGACAGTCCACGCGCGAGCACGATCGATGGCTTCCTGTTCCCTCGAATCTCTTAAAAATCCGTTCTCCATTAACGGTGCCATTATGCGCGCGAATGAACCTCGCCTCGGAGTACAACCGCCTCTCCCGGTGAACGTGCCAAATGGCGGAGGAACTAGAGGATCCTGTCGCAAATCCGTGAGAAATGATGGATCGACGATTGCGCACGAGTCGTTCCGATTTATTTAGAAGCTCTCCTTCTCCACGGTAAAATTTCATTCGTCCCTCGGTACTTCTTCGGAGCGGTTAATTAGAACGAGGATTTTACTATGGAACAATGTCTAACGTGGTTCGCATTTAACCGGATTGCGTTTGATGGTCGCTCGTCGCCGTGAAATTTTCCATGCGCTTATTCAGGTCGCCCGTGATAAAAGTTTTCCGTTTATAATGCAATTAGTTTGGTCCGATGTTCGGTCGGGTCGTTCCTCCTTGTTCTACCTGCACGGTCCTTCCACCGAGTTAGATTCGCCGTTAATCCCTCGGCACACACGGCGCTTACGCAATGGTCTCGGCGCAGGCACGCACTCGCGCGCGCGCACTCACGCCCGGCGCCCTTAATAAAGTTTCAGTTCAGCAATGCCGGGCGAGCGGGTCGTTGCCCCCGACCTATTTGCGCGCGCTGCTTCGTTCCGTGCCTTCTCTTTCTCTCTTCTTCGCACGCTCCCTTCCTCCTCGTCCCGCGCACTTACCCACACGCGCACGCGCCCACGGGCACCTTCCTTCCTCACTTCCACAAATAGTCCGTCCCAATTCTCCTCTCCCTAGCTCTCTTACCGCGGTGCTCGCGGGCCGATCGGTTCGCTTACATCGATATCCTCTCAATTAACGTCTCACTCGCGGTAAGTAAAATAGGAGCTACTTAAAAAGGGATGCGCTCGAGTCGTTCCACTTTCGTAGCTGAGCTCGAGCGGAGGTCGTTGACCTGTAAGCTCCTCCCGTCAATTTAGCCGTCGATCGATCATTTCAGATCTGAAAATTTTCAATTTTTCCTTACCACGTACGGCTCTCCTGCTTCTCCGTGGCCGCGCGAGCTAGAACGCGAGCACTTTCCGTAACACGTGCGCGTGCGCAGGCACGCGACTCCTCGGTGCGCTGGCCAAGTGCGTTGACATGGGATATTTGCGACTGTTGCTGCTGTTGCTGGCACGCGAAGGGACGGTGGAAACGGAGAGAACGGGGCGAGGAGACATAGGTCACTCACCGCGCGCAATCATACGTGCAACCTGGACGGTAGCATGTCTCGTTACGCATAGTATCGACATGCGACCGTGTCTCGAACATGCGTCACGTACACTCAAACGTGCCACCCGAGCTCTCTCTCTCTCTCTCTCTATCTATCTATCTATCTCTCTCTCACTTCGGTTATTCTCTCGAGCACCACCCCCTCTTTTTATCCTCGATCTCGTATTGATTTTCCACATTCTCCATCTACGCGCGCGCCTGTTTTTCCTCCCGAATCTTCGAATCGGTCTTTGACGCACGTGCCGAAACGTTCCGACGTACGTCAACGCTTCATCTTTCTTTCTCCTCCTCCTCCTCCATCACTTCCACCTCCACCACCCTCGCATGTCGTCGCCCGCGTATCCTTGACGCGCCGACTTCGCAATTCAGGATCTTCCTTGACGCGTAACGGAATCGACTACTAGGACGTACACGTGTCAGGATTCTCTCCTCTCGAGGCTCCTCGCCATCCGCGTCTCCGTAAGGATTCGCACGACGCGCTCAGCATTAAGTAACCACGATCGTAATGGCCACCCCCGCTATGGCGAGCGCACGTAGGCGTTCCTCGTAGGAATTCTTTCGGCCGTAGGATATTAACGTTGAAAATATGCAGGCACTCGTAGAAAGTATTCGCTCCATTTATCGGAGATTTGTAAATTAAAAACACACCGGGGTGGATCTACTTGGAAAATACGTCGTGAAATAACGAATTCGCAAATATTTTTACGCTCGTCCTCCGATCGATACTCCCGTGCAAATAACGGAATTGAGAATTGTGCTGAGAGGTGACACGTGCCAGGACCTCCTCCCTTCCTTCTTCCTCCTCCTCCTTCCACCCAAACGCCCATACACTCGGTCAATCGCGACACCGACCATTGCCAAAGCAAATTAATCGCAGCAACGATATTGCCACCGAAAGGAACGAAGTTCTACTTCCGAGCTTGGGTCGTCGTTCTGGATAACGAGCATAGGGGAGAAGTGTCGTAAGAAAGAAGAAGGCACACGTGCCCAGGATCTTGTTCCTGCTCCCCTCGCGACGCCTATACCACGTCCTCTTTCTTTATCGCGACTCACGAGGGCGAAAAGAGGAAAGATGCAACGAGGTGGCGAAGTTGCGCGCGTGGCGTACTTATCCGGGCCAAAATACATTAGGGGCTAACGAGACGAGGGGAGAAAAAAAAAAGTAGGAGGGTTGGTAACAGCGACGGGACGCGGGGAAATTATTTATCATCGGGCACCCAGGCCAATGATAGCCACCCTCTTGTCCTTGAGGCGTCTCGAGCTTTTGCGTGCTCGCCCGAAAATCCCTCTTTAATCCTCCGAGAGGGGGTAGGAGAGGGAGGAATAGAGATCGATAGAATCGCTTGAAAGGGAAGCACGTGTCGGAGGACGCGCGTATCACTTGGTGCGGACGACCTGAACGTCGAAAATCCACAGATGGCGATAGAGAGGGCCTACGAGGAAGGGAGAAGAGAGCTTCTGATAAAGAGACAAAAGCTCTCTCTCTCTCTCCCGAACTCGATGAGCTCGCGTTCGATGGCCCGCTCGTCCTTGACGCGTGTGCACCACCCTGGGCGCGCCTTCTCGCGTGATCCTCTCCGCGTCCTCGCGCGCGTGTCGCAATTGCGCGAGCGATCGCGCGCGCACGGGTTTGCTAACGGAATCGATCGGCCGGCAGGACACACGTGGCGGTGTGGATGACCCTCGGCCGGAGCCCCGGGTTATCGAGTGGCCGGTAAAAGATCAAAGAGGGGCTTCGCTAGAGCGAAGAGGCGCGGAGAAAGGAGCGGAAAGAAGTTTTATTCTCGGGCCCGTAAATTCGAGTAGAAACTGTGCGCGACTTGTCTTACGCATTCATCTACGCTCCGAAGGATCGTTGACCCGCGACGACGACGACGACAACGAAGAAATCGTCGATCGTTGAAACGATTGTACCACGGGACATGGAAAATCCGTGTGAGAACGTAACGTTAACGAGACAACTGAGCAGAGCGGAGATCGCGAGCGGTCGGCTGGAACTCGTTTCGCTTGTAGCTCGCCATTCGTGGGCGTGCGCACGCGCGATATCGCATGGCGATTTATAATTGGGTTACGTAATTGGGTTGCCGGCTCTCGGTATCACCGGGCCACAACGCACCGGTCGCGGCCAGTCGATGAATAATCGTCCAATTAAATCCGCCACTTAATGCTTCCCGCCTTCCTGGTGCCTTCTCTTTCCCTCCTTTTCTCGTATTTCTTTCTCTCTTTCTCTCTCTCTCTCGTTCTCTCTCTTTTCCTCCTACATCTTTCTTGTTCTCTAAACGCGGTTCGGTCCGTCTTCCGTCCTACTCTCGTTTCGAACCCCTGCCATTGGTTTCCAGTGGAGCACCTCCGGCCTAACCCAATTCTCTCGAGCGATCGAAATCGCTCGCTCCGATCTAACGTCTCTCTCTAACGCCCCTTCTGCCTCCTTCTAACGTGGACACGCTGACGCGCTCGCTAGAAGAGACAGGGGCAGGCAACGCTCGTAAACAGTAAACACTTTCGGTTACGGTTTCGGCCCCCGTGGCCACGCGTTTCGGCGCCTTCCTCCTCTTGCCCCCACTTCGACCATTTTTTTCTCTCATTCGCTCTCACGGACGGGTCCTTTAGTACGCTCGAATTCGGCAATAGCCCGGCATCTCGAGAGTGGCGGGAGGCTTTCATTCACCCGGCGCTAGCCGTTAGAGGTAGGTTAGAAGAACTCAGAAAAGCTCCTTTACTTTCGATGATACGAAATCAGCTCCAATTTCGTTCCACTCGAGTGCCAATGTTACTTTACAAAATCAACTACAACGACGACACAACTCTACCGTACAATTATCCAAACCAACCAAAATATCCACGTAAAAACAGAAAACAGCCAGCAAAGTTTCCTACGGTTTACCTGCGAATCTCAAAATGACAAATATCTGTATCACGATCTAAGAGAAAAAGGAACGTATGTCATTAGGTAGCACCTGTGCTCATTTTTCACGGGGAATGTGTCGCGTCCCGTGATCGTGTCGTGGTCGTTTGTCGTTGTCGTGGTCGCGTGAGGCGACACATAAACGCTCGAGGAACTTTCGCGGAGCTGAGCGTGGGCTTTGGCATTTCGTCACTGGCCGAGCGAAGTTGAATAACCGGCGTTACGTCACTGGCCGCGCGCGGCCGACAGAGTTCGCAGACGGGCAGAAGGAAAGAGGAGCAACAGAGGCAACCGGTGGAGGAGAGGTGAGAGGTTCGGAGGGATGGCGGAAGAAGGTGGTGGACGAAAAGACGACGACGACGAAGTGGGGAGGATGATGGGGAAGGAGGTGGTAAGGGGAGGAGGTGGAGGACGCAAGGGACGGCAGTCCGAGGCTGAAGCGCGCGCGAAAGGTGGGGACTATGGAGGTCGATCACCTACGTACGGGAGTCAGTGACACCTCCAGCCGAGGACGCACTTTTTTTCCTCCCATCTCCTCCTTCTTCTTCGCCACCTCCCTTCGCCGTCCTTTTCGCCTCTTCTTACCTCTTTTTCGCGCGCGCCACCCTCCTTCCTTTCCCGGTCTTTGCCCGCTACTCCTCTACATTCCAATTTTAGTGACGTCCGAAAGCTACCGCTAAATCCGTACGCACGTGCGGAGGCTGTGCCCGAATGATCGCGGGCCACTCATAGTAGTCACGTGGAACCGAGTACTCCAAAGAGGTATGTACTAAATTTTTAACTGACCGCGCGCATTTGCCAGGATCGATTGTCTATCTCTTCGAATCGAGTACACCTCGACAAACAGACGTCACGGCCTCCTCGGGGCCAATGATTCCCGACAAATAAGATTCCGGAGTTGTTTGCTCGTTCTGCGGCACGTTCTTTTCGACCGGCTCTCGCAGGACCTTGACCGGGGCCCCGCGATGTTACGCGTCAGGTAGCGTCCGGTACTTCGGCACGATTCGGAAGGGCGTAGAAACGACAACAACACACCTGAGGTCGATGACCCAGCGAACAGTTAGTTCCTTCGCGTGAAAATTGTAGAAAACAGTGGGATGGAATTTTAAAGTGCTTTACCTTGCGCACTTCGAAGCTCTCGAACTTTCTTAACGATTAGCGGTCCCTTTGAGCGATCTTAGAAAGCGATTCACCGATCGCGATAAATCTCTTCTAGAGCGATCTTTTAGAAGATCTCGTTAGTCGCAGGTGCCCTTTTAACCGAGCGTGTCGAGCCTGCGTGGGTGGATGGCGAGCGAGTCTGGTGGTGCATCGAATGAGATCGGATGTTAATCGCGCATGAGTAACCGGCCGGTCGCGATCGACGGAAGCGGGTCACTCGGAATCGGGATCACGGGCGGTAACGTTAGAATGATAGAGTAGAGAGGAACAGGAGAGAGAGAGAGAGAGAGAAAACGATGAACCCCCGAACACGCGTGGGTGGAGCACTCCCGAGGCCGATCGCTAATTGTCGAGCGCACGATTGCGACCCCGGCGGAGCAGAATCGTGAGAAACGAACATTCGCCGAACCGATCGCAGAATACGATAAATGCTAGCGTCGACTCTCTTAATTGCCGGTCGATTTCTATGCGAGAAAAGATTGCTAAGAGGATTTCGTTAATCACCGAATGTGCCATTATCCTCTGTCGATTATCATTTACCGGCTCGTATTTGTGACTTTTTAGAATCTACAGTGCAGAAGGGAGCACCACGAGTTTCGCGCCATGCGCGTAGACCGGCGGTCTATCTCGAGAATCTCGGTTGTACGAGAATAAGCCCGACTTCCGGTACCGAAAGGACGATGAATCGTCTCTACGTGGAACCGAAGGGAGGGGAGGATTTAAATTCGTACGGGGTTAGACGGGTTGCCGATCTAAAAATAAGTCGGACAGCGAGCAGTCCAACTTCCTCGTTCATTGTCGCGAATTCGGTTCGTCTAACTGTAGATCCTGGCGGTGTGCAACCGCTTGTATTAGGTGCGATGAATCGGCGCCGATGTACCGCACGACTCCGAAGCGGGCGCCGAAGGGACAAGCGGAATCGTAAGGGAAGTGCATTCATTAAAGCCGCGTTGAAACCGTTTCATCGAACCATTTGATCGATTGTTTGGAGGAAACCGCTTGAACAAACCGTTCGATCGAATTGTCGAATGTGCGAAGGAAACGCTCACACTTAAACAGCTCTTTATAAATTCGCATAATATCTAAATCTCTCTGCAGGGTTAGTTCTGTCGGGTCGTCGCTTGGAACCTCGGACAATTTGACCAAACGGTTCGAACGTGTCCAGGTGCCCTCGTGCAGAGAATACGATTTTTCCATCTCGCATTTATCAAAATCTTCCATATCTCAGTCACCTTATCATTTGCTACAACGTCCGAGGAATCCAACGCATTCCATATTCCGTCCATGCGAACGATGCTCGAAGGAGAGAAAGAGAAAGGCGGAACGAGATCGAGAGAGAAAGAGAACGCGCAAAAGATCCACCACGATTCTCTCCGTCCTTCTTCTACGCTTTCCTCTTGCCTTTTCCTTCTCTCGGCCTCCTCCACCACCCCCGCTCCATCTGCGCGTCCAAATGCGTTGGCGTGGTCCCGCAATAACATCGATAGTAGAGAGCGAGCCCCACCGGGGTCAAACCGGGTTCACTGAACCCGATGCAACGCGCTCGGTGCATCGCGGTCGGAACTGTGCAACGGGCGTGCGGCCCGCGAAGAGAATGAAAAGTGTCGGCGCCCAGGGAGCGAACGATCGAGCCAACGATGGAACGAAGGAAGGAGCGAGCGAGCAAACGGGGTACCTTAAGGCTAAGGTCTTGCCGCACAAGCGTAAAGATTCACGGAGAAGAGCCACGAGGATGTGCGATAAACGTCTCGTTACCTCCAGGATTACGAGGATTCTCAGCGTGTGCGCGCGTGTCGAGCGGACGGGCGTAAAGAGCAGGGCCGCGCGCGATTGTCCCTGACCGGGGTCAACGTTCTTTTCTCGAGCTCGTCGGTTCAGGTGGATTCGAACTGCGCACTCCTTCCGTTCCGATTGTCAGCGATATTTTTCCACTTTCTTTATTTTCCCCAATTCTCCGCACATTTTTCGAAACTCTAAGGATGCAGGATCGTGGAAGGAATTTCGATGAAAATTAAAAAGGATGCCTTAACGTGAAATGCCGAAGCAGATGATTTAATCGCAGGACGAATGTTCATTGTACAGAAGAGGAGATTGATTTTTATAATTGTTCAATTATCATCGTCTAATAGCCTGAGAAAGATTCATCCCCTTTTCTTTCTTTTGCCATTTCCATCCCTTCGACGAGCGCACTCGAGCACGCACCGCTGACCGAATAACCAAATTCGTGGCTTGCCTACTTTCGTCGTTACGTAACGGACGCGTTGTGTTTCGTCTGAGGCACACGACGATGCCGGGGGGCAACGTGGGACCCACTTTAAATGGCCGTCACATGCGTCCACTTCTCTCCACGCGCTCGCGAACCCTTTAGGAAGCGTTCTTCGGAAATTTTCAGGAATTCGGTGCACAGAATTCCCTTCCGGTATCCACGATCGCGCATAATGGCATTCGTGAGATTTAGTCGAAACGTTTTGAATCGAGACGTTTCGTCGTGCTCCGTGATCAGTGTTCGAAGCTTAACGATCCGGCTTCAACGCTCGTTGCACTCTTGGACGAGAAATTTTGGCGCGTAAGCGATTCAGCGAAAGCGGTCCGCCTCGAGTCGTCTTTCGAAAAGTGTCAGCGCGATTGGCGAATGAAAGGATTTCCTCGGAGAGAGGAGTAGGGAAGAACCTGCTTAATGTAGCGCGAAAAGGCCGTTTACTTTTTTCGGATACGAGATCGGCGTGATCTGGCGCACGAGAGTGCCCGAGTACTTTCTCTCCAAGCGCCATTGTGCATTGTCTCGCGATACCAGGCTCTCCTTCGCTGTCGATAGCGTGGTGAATTTCAAGTGGGTCGAGTGAAAATTGAAAATCGAACGCGATCTTTCCGTTTCTCGAAATTTCGCGAGTAGATAAAGTCGACGACGTATCCGACGCGATCGAACGAACGACGAGAAGGCGAGTGAAATGTCTAGGTAACAGTAAAAAAAGAACTCGTATAAGCTTCACTTTTTTCCTCTCCTCTTTTTTTCTTCTCCCGGTTTTTCGTTTCACCTACTCCTTCGGCCTGTTATCCTTTGTCGTCGCCACTCGCGTCCGTAATAACGTCCACGCTTTACGTCCCCATCCTTCTCAGGTTCCTCCTCCACCTTTCTTTCTTTCGCACGGTCTCATCCACCGGTCTCACCGTCTTTCCTATCCTCGGCACATCCTCACCTCCCATTTGCCACCTCCTCCTTCTCTCGCACAATCCCTCCTTACCTCTTTCCTCCACCATCACCCTCTCTTCTCTCTTTATCTTTCGTGGATGTGGAGCAATATGGTTGGAGGTGAGTGACCGGCGTCCAGTTGCGTTCACTAACCTCCCCTCCTCCCTTCTTCTCCCCAGACTAGAGTAGTGGCGCGCCTTTGACACCCCACCACCTCTCTCGTGCACTCCACCTCCCTCTCTCCTCTCTCATTCCCTCTCACTCGCTCCAAGCATCGCGCTGCAGCCTTCCTCACCTACTCCTCCATCGGCCTTCTATGCGATACTTTGCCCTCCTCCTTCTTCCTCCTCTCCTCCACTCCCTCTCCGCATTCTCCTTCTTCCCTCCTTTTACGCTCGCACTCCGGTGGAGCACTCGAGGCACGCGAATCAGCGAACGCTCGATCCACACCGCGCGAAGTGGACTCGATTGCGAGCGACCGGCGTGCGCACTTATGAATTTAGAACGCCAGATCTGGAGCGAATGAGCGAACGCCCAAACGCGCTCGAGTCCACGGTGGGAAATCTCCATTGTCCTCTGCTCCTCGATTTTTCACTCACCCGAGCGTTTATCGATCCAGCTTAATGATCTTCTGCGTGCTATCTCGTGGAAATTCGATTCTACGTAAATCTTCTCTTTCCTTCCAACTGTTGGGCGAATTCGCGAATTTTATCATTGCTCCGCCTGTGGAACTCTATTTAGAAAGAAGCATTGAGAACTAGATTTTTGCGTTCGACATTGTTCGTCATCGTCACCCCGCGCAACGGAGATGCTCACGAGCTTCGTCAGCTTCGTCAGCGAGCGCGTCAGGCGTCATCGTGCTCTCCGTGTTCGGTGGCCCGTGCGATTGGCCCAATTGGGGTCTAGCGTTTCACAGTTAAACGTAATGGGACGAACAATTACGCTCGCGGAAGAATGTCGATGGGGGAGCGGTTTACCGTTTCCGTTCCATCTTTGGATTATGTCGTTCCCTCTTTTCGTCTCCTCGCACCCTCGCAACCTCTACTCGCGGTCTCCACGTTCTCGATCGGGTCCTTGTATTCTCCAGGAGCTCCGAATCGAATCTCGATTAACCATTTTTGTTATTTTTCACTGGATCTCCCATCAAGAGTAAAATCTTGCTACGTCATTTCTTTTCTGTGCGCGCGCAAATGGACGAAAGACATCGTGGACCGATAAATCGCTCGGTTGGAAGCTCGGGATGAAAATCGAAGGTGGAAATTGAGGAGGTGGTCCCACCGATTACGGGAGCTCTCCGCCGTACGGCGGCACATATTTATCGCGTCACTTTTACTCGCCCCGGCCAAGCGCGCCGAAAGTTACTTTCGGCGGAGGTGCTGCGCCTGACCGACCGACCGACCGACCAACCGACCGACCGACCGACCGGCCAGTCGATCGAGAATCGATCGATGGTCCGACACGAATTCTACCGAATCCTTTACGTGCATTCTTTCATTTCTGTTACGATCGGTAGTCTTAACGATCACACGCTCTTCTCCATTGATTTCGCTATCTAGTATAACGATAGGGTAACGAGATTGATTAAAAATTCCAGTAATACGATTTACCGCGAGCAAGCTTCACCTCGCAATAAAATAAAACAACAAATCTGTGGAATCGAATAAAATAAACATTAAGTGAACGAGAGATCCTTCGTGCTCTCCTAAAATTCCTTAAACACTTCCACAGAATTATTCCCAAAATTTCCCATCAATTCTGTCCCACGCTCTTTCCCTTTCTCAAGCTTCTCGCGAGCATTCCTCCTCATCGTGAATTCCCCTGGTACTCCTGATCGAAAAGTGCGCGACTTCGACCGCAAAATCCAGGGCATAGCACGACTCACAGTCCTCTCTTCCTCGGCGTCAACGAACCCATGAATCGAATGCAACGCGGGTGACGATGCGGTGGCATCGCGCGAATGCGCGCGTGCATGCGTATCGCTCCACCTTCCCTTCGCTCCTCTCCTTCTCACTTCTCTCCTTCTCTTTTCCTCTTCTTCTCCTCTTCTCTCTTTCTCTTTGCGCGGCCGAGGGTCGTGCCGATGACCGATCAAAGAGGAGGCTCGCGTCGTGAATACGCGATACGTAACCGTCCAAGGCACACGGCCACTGACCGACGCCGGATCGACTTCCAACCCGAGCATTGTCCTCGCCCGCGTGCTTCGTCCGATGCCCCCTTTCCTCCTTCCTCCGACCACCTCCCCACGATTTCCACTGGCCTGCGGACAGACCGGTGGCGGTCGATCGGCCGAACTTCACGACACGCGGTTGCATCGACTTGCGCCTTTTTTATCCTCACCTCGGCACCTCCCACCTTTTTTTTCTACGATCGATAAATGGCCCGCTCGATCGGCGTACCGCTCTCTTGCCCACTGGAAAAGGAAACTCTATGCATAGACGTGACGCCATGGAATAGAGCACCGGGACCTGTCCATAGACGGAGCTCGAGGGATTCGCGACTATCGACTAACGCGAGATACGAATTTCTTTTCGCGAGGATGTACGCTGATTGGAGAAACAATTGTGGCAGCTTTATTGACCAATGCTTGTGGAGCGATTTGTTATTTGTATGTAGACGGAGGGTGATAAGTCTAGGGACTGTAGAAGCTTAAGCTCGCGA
Source organism: Tiphia femorata (assembly GCA_944319695.1). Taxonomy (NCBI): domain Eukaryota; kingdom Metazoa; phylum Arthropoda; class Insecta; order Hymenoptera; family Tiphiidae; genus Tiphia; species Tiphia femorata. The sequence continues at coordinate 11,346,095 of OX090896.1, read as the reverse complement.
CGTTTCCTCGTCGATCTTCACCCTCGTCACGAATACTTTTGCTTCCGCGTGGGATCAAAAGCCGTGTCGCGGAGAAAGCAGGAGAACGAAGCGGATAACGACGACGAAGAGAACGAGCTTGATGATGGAGGGTAGAAATCGTGGACTGGATGGAAGAGGAGAGAAGCACGATTAGATGTAAATCGTCGATTTACCGGTTATGAGCGGAGGCGCGCTCCCGCTGATGAGGATGAAGAAGCTCATCGCCCTTCTTGTTAGACCAACGAGGATTTTGAACATTCGCTCGAGACGATTCTTTCGAGTGTACGACGTCGAGGGGCACCGAAAAATGTTCCGAAGTGCAAGAGCACAGGAATTCCGCGACTTGGTCAGCGAATTTTTTTTTTCTCGATGTTGAGATCAGGACGATGACCCGCGAATCAAGGAGGGCAGTCGAAACGGTTAATTGCAATTAAAAATATTCAGCAGATAGAGGATGCACCGTGGAGACTAATATGCATATATGATAATTCTATGGGCTCTGGTCGTTGCTACCTTCTTAGTTGGCACGGGGTAAATTATGGAACTTATACCAAAGATAAAATGATGTATCGCGGAAATGTCGGGCAATTAGCTTCGCGAAGTTATCATTATGATGGTTGCTTCGCTAGTGCGTCCTAATGATGCGCAGAATTTAATTTTGTTTTTTAAGCGATCAGACTGGACCGTTGTGCGTCTTATCTTTCCTCTCGAACAAAACTTTTCGATCCATACTTGTAACGACGTTTAGTCACGAAAATCCTGGGCGAACGAACTGCAGAGCGCGCCTCCCGATTATTCTCGATTTCGGAATATCGAGAACGGAGGAGCCGATGAACTCGGTCACCGGGCAACAAACTGCAAGCCCCACCACTCGCTTATTCGTTCGCTCGCTTCTTCCTCCCTTCTTCCCCGTCTCTCCTTCTCCTCATTCCTTCATTCCGCTCCATGTCGGCACTCTGGCACACAGAAGGCTGCAGGCGCACGCGAAACTTATCCTACCTTACCTCACCAATAGCTACTTCCTCCGCCGAACGTTACCAACCTGCTAACGCGAACCGCGAACCACTCCACGTCTCCCAGCCGTAAACTTCCTGTGGATGATCAAACAAAAAACGCGTCAGTCTCTCTTGAAGCAATCCACAAAAATCCTCTTCCAAATTAGTCAGCTTAAACGATCCAATTGGATAAGAAATCGGAAGGAAAAGTGCGAAGCTCGATCGATGGAACAAGTTTCCTACAATAGAAGTTCGCCTTTTAATTGCCTTACTTTCTCCTAGTTATTCGATTCTCGTGAAATCGTTGAAAATAAACGTGTAGGTAATAACGACGAACGATAGAATTCAATAGAGCCACTTGGGATGCCATTGGCTCGATGAACATCGGCTTTCGAAGCTTGCTAACAATTTTACTCCCTTCCATGCGCACCCTACAGATCGAGCGGTGCGTTGAACGTGGCTCGATAGGCATCTGGCCTCGGTGACCCAACGACACGATTATTCGGCCATTAGTAATTCGATGACAACGCGCGGTGACGTCGCCAATACGTCACGCTTTCCACCGCCTGGCTTTTGTCGACGTTTCCGCCTTACTCCTCGCTGACGGTGCTGCCGTTAGCTACGGACAAAGGTACTCCCTCTTGACCGAGTGCATCGAGCCATCCGATGACTCGCCCATTCCGCGAAGTTTCTCCAGTTGTCCTTTGAATTCAGACACCGATTGAACAGGATCCGTTGCTCGTGAGCAATATTGGAAATACGATGACACGTTCCAGTCCCAAGAGGATGACGTAGTCTACGAGAATCGATGAACCTTAGAAACTATTGACAACGTCGACCCTCGCGTCACAAAGCAAATTACGCAAGGAGAAAATCTCCGTCTACAACGATCAACCGCATGGAATAGTCGCGTTAAATCTAAACATCCGTGGTACAGAAATCTCTCCTTATTCTCCGCGAACGTAGGAAACGTTGCACCCGGAAGAGCAGGACATCGAGAGACTTCGATGCCGAAGAAGATCGCAGAGGAAAGGAAAAAGGAAGAAGACAAGGGGGGTAATGCCCGGCGTGAGCTCGGAAGAGAAAGGGAGACAGAGATGTACGAAGAATTTCTTTAAAGGAGAGAAACGAAGAATCGGAGTAAGGAACGAAAGGAATCCCGAAGATAGAAGGTAAGTAGAAGTGAAGAAAATCAAGAAGAACAGGAATGAGACGAAGAAGGACGAAATAAACGTGGTCTTTCCAAATCTTTCGCACAATTATGAAATGAGCGTAATCAGGACTTCCATGATCCTTCTCCTGGGTGGTGCGTCGCGCCGAGCAGAGTGCCTTGACGAACGGTGAAGAAGCCCCCGTAGCTTAACCGTTGCTGAGCCGGGAGCGGTTGCTCGCTCTTGCTGTTTCCTCGGTTGCTGATGCGGTGACTATCGTCGACGCGGCACCACCACTGGCTGACTGGTTGGTTGGCTGGCCGGCCGCTCGACGCTGCTCCTGCTCTTGCTGTTGCTGCATAGCACGTTGACGTTGTTGCTAGTGTGGGTTACCTGGTTAGTGACCGGCCAACCGAGTTCACTGGCATCGGCCCTCTTCCAGGTTGGCTAATCTCAGGCCGAACGGAGAACGCCGGCTGCGTTCTTGCCTTCCTCCTCGACGTCGGAGCGTGTGCGCGCGCGAACGATTCTTTTCACCTTCCACTCCCTCCTTCATTCGCTTCCTTCTCCTCTGTCCTTCGTTCCACCTCTCTCCAATCGTTGTCCTCCATCTCGCCTCTTTCTCGCACTTCTTCCGCCCGCCACCATTTCTTCTCTCCTCCCCTGCCGCTTCTCTTCCGTTCCTTATTTCGCTCCACGACAAGCCACGCTCCAACGTTCCCGACTCTTTCGTGGCTTCTCATTCTCGCGGGCATGCCTCGTGAGAAAATCCCCTTTGCTTTCCATCGGCATCCATTAATTACTCCGAAGCGCGCGCGCGTGCCTCGATCTACTAGATGCACACAATCATGGGGTGGATGTCGAGGGACGTGGAGAGAGAGAGTCCTTTGCGATTCTCCAATCTGCGAGGCGCGCATCCTCGACCGGGTCAACGCTACGAAACAATGGCTAGTAGAGAATCGGTAGATAACGGTAGAGACCGATCGCGATCGGTGACCTGTTGATCCTGGGAAGCTTCTCGAACATATTTCTTTGTGTTCCTGCGTACACGTGCCTTCGCGCGTCCCGCTCCATTTTTTTTACAACTCCTTTTAATTACCCTCGTGCTATCGTACCGTGGTATCTTCGTCCATTTCTCACCTCCTCCATTTTTCAATTCTGACTAATGACCTAGAAGGAAATTTCGAATTCGTGCGATCGAGCCGATGACAAGGCTTCCAAAGCGACTAATCCCTCTTTGAGCGATCGTATCGGATGACGCATTCGATTACCACCGCGTGAACACCAACGATCCTCTCTGCCGCTGTGGACGACGGCGCGCACGTGCGTGACACGCGACGGCGCTCGGCGGGCACACCAAGCGAGAAGAGATGAAGAGAGGGGAGAGAAGAAGTCGAGGAGGGCGGAAAGCACTCCAAAGGAAGGATCGCGGGGGTCGGTAACCCGTCGATAGGACGTCGACGCCGCGTTTGACACCACTTTAGAAGTCAACGCGCTCGTTTCTCGAGAGGTTCACTTCTCCAAGATGGGCTCGCACACGTGAAGCCCTCGCGTACGATCTCGCGTACGAGCGCATCGATCGAGCTTATTATGGCCCCTAAAGCCTATAATTTGCAAGAGTACGTGCGCATGCTAGCTTATCGTGGTTCAGTCACCGGTAAGGATCACCGGCGAGAAGAATGGAGAGGTGAAGGAGAGCGAGGAGAAGGTGAAGAGAGGTGAGAGGGTTCTCCAAGAGACCTCGCTCTCTCTTCTACTTCTTGTCGCCTCGTCATCTATACGAGAAGTGGCCGAGCGCGGGTGAAGCGTGCGTTAAACGCGTCGAACGACGAAAACACCGGATACTCCGGTCAGGGCAAAGCTGGTGACGTAAAAGAGGTGACGCAAAGGATCGTTAACCTAAGGAAACTACACAAGTGCCGGTCCCACTGGCTCTCCTCGTCGACGACGTAGACCGTAGTATCGCGAGCGCACGGTGGCAACGAACTTTGAATAATGTGGGTCAGAAAAACAGAACTCGCTTCGCGGTCGAGAATCTTCTTCGCAGCGCCTCGGAAATGGGGTAGCCGTAAATTCTCGTCTCTGCGGATTACCGGTGGTTTAATTTTGCAAAATTAATGGGAACGTGCGCGCGTTCGGGTAGATATGCGAGTCGATTAATCGAGGGGGTTTGCCACTGATAAATTCAATTAGAAACTTAATTTGGCGGGTTAATCGCGGTAAATCCGTATTGAGTAAAATCAACGACTGCAGAACCGGGTGGTTTCCTTGATCGCGAGCGAACCTAGAATGCATCGCACGATGCCCCGAGGGTCGACGCCCCCTAGTGCCAATGACGTCGACGACACCACGGACTATGCCACGCGATCCTTGTGTCATTCGTATTCCTACGGCCAACGAGCAGACGATTACACTCGGATATTCTTGCAAATGTTAATCAACCGTCCGAATAAAATAATACCGTCTCTATCAAAAATTCTACTTGAGTATAACCACTTTGAAACAACGCAAAGAAAACCCGCGAGGCTAGAACCTCGAAGCGCATCCGAGGCTTCCAGGAGCAGATCGTTTTCTCGAAAGCGTTAAAATCGAGAGGATGCGGAGAAGCTCGACGAAGCGAGTCGGAGAAACGATAAAGGAATGGAATGATCGAGGGGTGGAAGGAGAGAAGAGGAGAAGAACGCGTGAAAGCGGAGGCGCGAGGTGGTGGAAGGGAATACGAGCGATAATCGTGCCCAAGGATCTTCGTAATGGAACATTGTTCTAGCCATTGGTGGAAGACGCGCAACAGCAGCAGCAACAGCGATGTTCCGTTCATTGGCTTCGCTAGGAAAATCGCGCGCGCTCGCAACTCCTTCCTTCGTGCACTACGTGGTGCACTGCACTCAGGGTCGACGCCCGACGACTTCGCCGTTGGCGGTGGTATCGCGATGCGCATGCGCGCGTGCGCGCGAGCTCACGCCGATCGTTATGTCATTCATGCTCTTACGCATGCACGTAACCCCTCGCGATACGCACGCACGCACGCGTACGAGGGTGAGTGCGCGTACCTGCGCGTAGAAAACGTAGGAGTACTGTTACGCATCGCGTTCGTCGAGCGGGTCGCCGTCCACCAAATGCATTTCCTCCTCTTTTTCTCTCTTATTGTTTGTCTCGCGTTTTTACGAGAGACGCGCCCGTAAATTCTCGATGACGCGCGATTACGTCGACGCGTGCCAATGTGCCCGCTGAGTTATCCGGCAACGTGGTGAATCGAGTGGAATTTAAGGTGACTATTGGTAATCGTGAATTATGTCGTAAGTACGTTATTTTTGGAATGACCGTTTTAAAAGGACAAATTCAGTCCGTAAAGTCGAAGGTTCTTCTTTAATACCATCCCGGCTCCTTTTTCCGTGACGAGGTAGGACACTCCACTCGGTAGAAATAACTCGTCGTTAACGAGAAACTTTTTAGAGAGCGTCCGCTCGTTCGTTGCGAAGCACAAAGGACTACCGTTACCGGGCATCGATTCCTCGAGAGCGCGCCTCTCGAAGGACCAACGCACTTGGAACCAGGAGAGGATCGACCTCTCGAATGAAAGATTTAGAAATACTCGCGATACGCGAAGTAACCTGCAGTTTTTGGAATCAATGCTGGAGAACAAAACCGAAGAGAGCCTTGAGTGTCCTCGAAGAGATACATCCTCGCAAACTTCTCACGAGAAATACTCAAGCCCAAGTCTCAATATTGATCGAACAAATTTATCATTTAAATCCATAAAAATCACTTCGGCCGGAAGAAAGATCAAATTCTCCGATCGGCAGATCGACTACGTGCCAGGTGCAACGAATCATCCTTCGAAAGCTCCTCTCTCTTTCTTCTCTCTGACTCCAGGGCTCCAACCGCGCGAGCGAGTTCAAGGACTCGCGGGAGGAACGCGAACGTGGAGGGCGACGGAAAAGGAGGAGAAGAGAGGAAACGAGCGAAGGAAGAGGACGATCTGTAGGGACGAGGGTAGGACGAGAGAAGCGCGCGAGAGGTGAACGAATCGAGGGAAGAGGACTCTCCTCGAGATGCGGTGCAAAAAGATGCGAGAACGAGGAGGTTGAGGTGGAAGAGAAGCTGGAGGAGAAGGAGAGAATGGCGACGGTGGTGGTGGACTAACAGGAGGAGTCCGCCCAGGTGAGGAGAGGCGCGAGAGAATGAGCGCGGGAAGAAGACGAGAGAGAAGTCGACGTGTCCGTACGCGAGGACGTGTGGAGCGGCGAGGATGTGTGTAAGGGCAGCCGGGAGCGTTACACCTAGGTAGGGCATTGCACCGGTGCAACGATGTGCCGCCACCGCCGCCATCACAGCTTTGCTCGAGACGCCTGCCTGCGTCAGCCAGCAGGAGCAGAAGGAGCAACGCCGCGAGCACCGGTACGGTCCGCTATGGATGGAAGACCCTAATCTATTATCACCTAAAGAAGATCCTTATCGGGGCGCCGCGCAGAACAGCACGGCAATTTATTACCACCCTGGAATCGTATAAATCACCGGGTTACATAAACGATATGAATCGGAAAGAATCTGGAGTATCTACTAAAAGTCCGATCCGAGGATAAGAGGGTATCTATCGACGCGGAGATGGAACCAACAACGGCGACAGGGGAGGGTCGAGTAAAGGAGAATATATTCCTGTATTTTTACCGGGAAGCACCCGGTCAATTTCTATGCATTTGTTTTACGAGTCCTCTGCTATCCACTGCGACGCGTTCTTAAGGATTTTGCACTGATTTTTTATACATCCCCATGAGCCGTCTTTGCGGATGAAATTGAAGTTGAGGTGGATTGGAAGGATGGGGAGAAAGTTTTTTTTAAAATAATACTGATTTATCGTTCGAGTGCGCTCGGTTCGTACACTCGGACGAGCACCCTTGGTGCATGTAGACGGGAGAGGAGAATGAGTCTTCGGCCGAGATGTCTGCCGGCGTGAGCCAGCAGGAGCAGCAGGAGCAGCTCGCACGCGGCACCGGCAAAAGAGCGCCGAGTTGCACTCGCGTACTCGCGGCGTGCAGTGACCCGCCCTACCGTTAGGACGGCCCCGAGGATGCGTTCCCCTCTTCGCAGTCGTCTTCTTCCTCTTCTTCTCTCGTCTTCTTTATTCCCTTTCTGTTGCCTCCGTCTCTTCGTCTCGTCCAATCTTCGTCCTCTCTCTCCTTCCTCCCCTTGCTTTCTGTACTTCGTCTCACTTCATTCTTCTCCCGCTTCTTCTCGGAGGAATGCTTTTCGTAGCCGACTCGCCTTCGTTCTCCACGACCTCTTTCCACCGCGAGCACCACAATTACCCTCAGTGCTTCCCTTCTTCCGCGATTTACCTCTTTTTCTCGGATCGCTTTGTCTCCTCGTCTCATAAGCAGGCTTGGCCATGTGTTCATTTCTCCTCGCGTTCGCCAATGTTCTCCAATGTTCTCGCACAATCGAGAAGCAGCAGCATCCACCCCAAAGGGACGTAAAGGAATGTCTGTAATCTCCTCTCCGCACTCCTAATAACTCTCCTCCATTATCTCCTCCGGGGTTTATATTCGCTCTGCATAAAGCGCGCCCGCAAGATGCGATTGACCTCTCGATCTCGAAGCTACAGAGTCGACCGGTTATCTAATTCGGGCGGTTGCGAGAATGGAAAGGGTGGAAAGAGAGAAGGAGAAGGAGGTGTCGAAGGAGGTGGTGGAAGCGTGCGACGACCCGCCGTGCCTATCGGCGAACGGAACGAGCGAACGGCAACGTGAATCGTCGTCGAAACTTCCATAAAGTTCTCCGAGCCTCGACGGCTCCTCCGGCAGAATTTTCCGCTTCCGACCGTCGATCGCGGAGTCTTGCTCGCGCGATTCTCGAGCGAAGGTGAACGGCACCTACCGCGATCCTGACAGCGGTCGATATACTTCGCAACGTAATCTGCACGCCGTGGCATGGGAACGATCGTTCGGCGGAATTTAAATCGGTTCGCGTGCGCGAACGAGAAAACACTGGAACATTCGCAATGATCGGCACCAACGGGTTCGGCGACGTCCCGCTCGCTCTTGGCCGATTCTTATCGAGGATATCGCGATTGTCACGTGGCACCTACTCGAGATCTCGATCGATCTATCGTCAGCGGCCCGTTCGATGCGCGAGCCAAAATCGTGGCTCGGTTATGGATAAACGATAGCCCGTAGGTACGCCAACGTACATCGCTAATCCCGTTTGCGCGAAATTTCTAGGGTCCTCCGTTTTCTATTCTCCACGTTCTCGCCACCGAGGAATAATGACGCGCTATTGACGCGCTCTTGCCGTATATTTGAAATTACCTATCCCTAAGTCCCTCCACCTCCGGGTTCCTTCGAACCCTCGTGACTCTTGTTAAAGGACAATGCCCGGTACCCACAAGGATAATCGGATTACGACGGAGAATTTGTTTACGAAACAATTTACCCTATACGGACTGAAATCGGATTTAACGGATCCTCTGTTGCGACAATGGGCAGGATATAAATCTAGTTTGAGTAGAAGCTTCGTCGCGAATGGACTACTCTATCGGCAGGTAGATGCGAAATATTGAATGTGGAAATTGGCACGCTTTCGGAAGACGAAGAATTTTCCATAATTATCACGAATCGCTTATAATCGAAGCCGTGCATTAGGAGGAACGATGAGCTAGCGAAATCGCGCGGCTAACGCGACGCTTGTAAATCTTCTCCTCTCTCTCTCTCTCTCTCTCTCTCTCTCTCCTTCCTCACCATTTTGCTCCTCTTTCCTTTTCTCCTTCTCCACGCGATCCTACGGCGGCCGCAGGTGCTCCGCGAGGTGTAGAGGGGCGGTAGGGGAGGTCAGTGACCGTTTAGCAAGCTGGTAGGGGTCGGCGCACTCCCAAGCATCGGCGCGTGTGCACGTGCGTGCATGTGTTCGCTCGCGCGCACGTTTGCGAAAGACGCGGCACGGTGCAGCAGAGTCGCTGCACTCCCACGTCGCTATGCAGTCCCGTAACATTCGCGGAAGCCTTCTCCCTCTCCCACCTCTCCTCTCATCCCCTCAGCCCTCTCCACCACGCGATCCTTCCGCTCGCCTCACCGCGCGAACCTCTTCTCACCCCGTTCGCCTCTCCTCCTCATTTTCGCTCTCCTTTTCCTTCTTTCTCCACCTCCTCCTTCCCTAACGCGAGCAGACATTGCCCGATGCATGGACCGATTTTGACTTAGCAACCACGCGGCTGATGCACCCGGTGACCGACCTTTTCGGCGGCACGAAAACCGTCGAACGAAGCTTAAGTTTAAATACGCGACGGAATGTCGTGACGAAACCAAATGGATTTTGTCGAGCTGGGATTAGAGGACTTCTGGGAGTGAACGTAGGAAGAGGTCAGGAAAATCGGGGAATGCGATTACTGAATGCGATCAAAACGAGATCTTAATAGGTTCAGAGTTGATTTTGCGAATTTTAGAAATCAAATTTTCCTCGGTTATGGTATCGGACGTGTGACAGAAGGAAGTGCGAATCGTAGAGGAATGAGAGAGAATCCAAGAACGAGGTTCGAGCGAATTTTGCCAGTTTTGGAAGTCGACCTCTTCTCGATTATAGTATTGAACGTGTGATCGAAAGAAGAGCGAATGGCCGAAGAAGGGAGAGGGTTCGAGAACGAGATCGAGATCCCTCGATCACGATCTCCACGGTTGGGTAAGGCCGGTTATGTAAACGGCCTCCCTTCTCCAGCCTGTCCTCATCCTCCTCCATTAATCGTCATCTTGGCTCTCTGGGTCAACGCTCCGAGGACGTCGGTACAGTCGTCGTCACCGTCGACGGTGTCGTCGGTAGGCGTCTAAGCTCCCACCCGCGCAACGTCCATTGTGTCTCTCTCGCCTTGACGTCGTTTCGCGCCGGCTCAAGGACCGCGAAATCCCAACGAGAACTCGACGATCGTCTCAGGGCTCTCTCAGGCGGCAACGATCGGTAAGATCGATGACCGTGAGTCCAGGATCTCTCCTTTTCCACCTTCTCCTCTTCCTAGCTCTTTGTCCGCTCCACTCGCGTTTCGTTCTCCTCTCCGAACGATCCCTCTCTTTCTTCTGCTTCCTTTTCATCTCTCCTTCGTGGACGAACGAGGATCATTCGCGCGAGAGATCGGCCGTGAATGAGTCGCGAAGATTTTTTGTTTTCAAGGGCGACCCCTCATCGTGTTCCTCCGTCTCGTCCGAGGCCTCGAATGACGACCGCGAGACGTCGCGTCGTCGATTGGTCGACAAGCAAGGTCGTGCCCAAGAAGGAACTTCCGTGATCGATGATGTTAATTCAATTGGCAGAGAAAAGGTTCGTAGTTTTAATTTATTAGGCTTGAATGCGTAGGCTCGAGTTTTCGGAGTCTTCGAGGCGATTGAAATTTTGCGCTTGGGTGGATGAGTTCAGCGTACGAAGGTGGCACGCCTCGGCCCCGAGAAGAACCGTGAAATAGGGAATTTCGCTGATTTAAGCGGAACGTTTCTTCACCCCGCCCCCTTTGGCCGCGCGAACTTACGGCGACGTCGTCAGGCATCGGTGACTTCGCCGTAATCGTCATCGTGCACGCCGAGCGCAGTCGAAGTTTAATTTACAACGATGGCCAGGAAGGCACACCCCGTGACCGATTGACATCTTAACCCTTTCCTCGACCCTACCCGCTTCGCGAGCGTTTCACGCGCCACGCCCAAACGAGGAAGCGAACGAAGGCCGCCGCAACGTAACGAGCCTCGGCTCGATTGTCTCGAAACCGATTATATCGATTCCACCGTGTCGAGGGCTCGCCCTCTCTCGCAGAGAGAGGATCAAGAGAGAAAGGGACAAGGAAAGCCCGATGTCCTCGGTTCGACGTCGTCCTCCAACCTCCTTCCTCCCCTCTTGGCCTTAGACTCTTTTATGTTCCATAATGCGAAGGTCGTAGAGGCGATCGATCAATTTCTCTATTTTCGTAGATCCTAATGGCTCCGAACTAATTATTTACCGTTTCATTAGCGAATGTTGCGGTCTAGATTTTGCACGAGCAATTATTACGTCTAAATTGACTTACTCGCGAACACGACGAACGTATTAATTTCTAATTACCCGCTCTGAGAAGCGTTCGCACTCCGGGGGGAGTACGATAAAATGCCTTACGAACATTTTTCCGTCCTTCCTTCTCTCTTCTCACGCTTCGTTCGCTCGCTCGTTGATTCGTGCCTCGTTCATTCCTGCTGCCCCGTTTTGTCTCGCTTAATCCTTCCGCGGAAGGCGAACGCCGCCTGGGTCGAGGACTAATCGCGCATAATAACGGATGCTCGTGACACGAACAACGGGCCGCACTCTAATCGCATTAGGGCCGTATATCTCGAGGCAGGTACCCGTGATTTTCCTATTCGCGATGCCCCCGACCACGTGGGTCACTTGTCCGCGCAAATTTTTCACGGTACCTACCTTCCATTCGTCCGCCACGTGCAGCTTCCTACGAAACGAGTGACGTGCTTCTCAATCCCACTCGATTCTCTTACTTTTCGGTACTCGCTTAATTGAACCATTACGCAACCCCAGAAGAATCGCGTCGCAAAGGACTCCATCGATTAACCATTATAAATCGAATTTCGCATAATTAATCGTCGATTAATTCAATTACATCATTTACAACGTCCCGCGAAGCGCTCGAAGAATATATTCGATACTGGTATTGAAACCGGTTGGCGCGGCGCGATTTTTCAATTTTAAATTTCACTCGATCGACCGGTTTCCCTTGTGAATTTTAGAAAATCGCTACTTGGACCGAGATCGATATTTCTCGCCTCGTTCACACTTCACGGAGTAAGCGAATACGTTGGAAGGATCCTCATTAAGAGCCCGCACATCTCTCGCTCGCATTTTCAAAATCGAGAGTGCCTTTGATTCTGCGAGCAATCGCGAAGGATATCGGCGCGGAGCGCGACAATGAGGAGAAAAGGGGGCGCAGATTCTCTCGTCTGAGACGCGGAAGGAGAAAGAGAGAAGGAAGAGGGCGAGTCCCAGAATCGAGTCCCAGAAACACGCTGGTCCCGTCCTTCCTCGAGTCTGGCCCGGTTTCGCTCGCCCTCGTGGACACGCTCATTCTCCTCGTTCTCCTGCGCTTCGCGAATCGCCGCCGTGACGGCACGAGAACTTCGCGAGTCTGGCCTGCTCCGCTCGTTTCTCCGGGTTTTTCGCGATTAATCGAGAGAGAAAAAAGTGGTTTGCCGCGGTCGTCCGCTCCTACCCGCCTCCTTCTGAGTAGCTGGAGGATCGAGGAGGCGAGAGAGGCCGAGGAACGACGAGGAAAGGGCAGAAAGAGAGGAGAGAAGGAGAGCGAGAGAAAGAGAAGGAGCGGATAGAGGAGGAGAAGGTGACGGGAACGGAATGAGGTGGACGCTCGATATAATCGACTTGCACCTCGAAGTAGAAATGCGAAGCAGGCCGCTCGAGGCCGCATCGCGCCCTCCCTTCTCTTCCCTCCTCCTCCTTTTCTCTTCGTTCCTCTTCTCTCCGTCCTCCACTCTCCACTAGAGTATCTGCCGGTGCTCTCCTCCCTCGGCCGATGCTCTCAATGTCTCCTTCTTTTCCTACGCGGCCTCCTCCTTCGATTCGCTCACGGTTTCCTATAGACTGGCCGCGTCTACGGCTTCACCTCCTCCCGAGGTATCTGGCGCAGCCTTCCGCCCTCCGCTTTCAGGGACGCGAAAGTCGCGGGAGGCTGTCGATCCCCGAGAATCGATAACGGTGGATTCGAGAATCATCGACGATGGTTTATTGCCGGAGATTTATCGTTGCGAGTTTTTTCACGTATTTTCGTTGTTTTTTTTCTTCTTTTTTGTTTTCTTTGAATGGACTGTCTCGTTTGGGTCGAAGCATTGAAATTGATATACAGGATCAGTCGAATTTAGGAACTCCATGATGCTTTTAATAGTTTTTAGGCATGACCGTAAAGGGAGTGACTTATATTCTCTTCTTTTCACTTTTTGCGACTGCGCTTATTTCGATCGTTGATCGGTGAGAAATGGAAAATCTAGTCTTCTACCCGTCGATTTTCTAGTTCTGTACTCTTTCTACGCACGCGATAGGCTCGCGAGTACACTCATTTCGCCCTGGTTCAGGTGTACGTATGTGGCACGCGCACCGACGCACAACGACGACGAGGAGGACGCCGCCGAAGGCACGCGAGAGGCTGGCAGCCTCGACGAGTCGTCGGCCTGCTTGCCTGGTCTTTGCAGGTCGCGGCGCAAGTCGTCCATCGGGCCGACCCAGGCGAGCGAGAGGCGCCACCAGAGAAATTACTTTTTCCATTTTTCTTTCGCTCGGCCAGGCAAGCTCGCTCGCTCGCGTGCGTCCCTGACGATTGGCAAGCACGAGCGTACCACGCGATACTCTTACAATTCGTCGCTCTTCGATTGCAATGATTTTTCTTTCTCTTTCTCGTATGAATCATGGACGGTACTCTCCATTGGCGTCCCCAAATACTACATTTACACTCAAGATTTAACCTACTATGAAAATATTATTCCAAAGAAGAATCAAAATCGATACTAAAGTAAAAAAAAATCGTGGAAACCTTAAAACTTGATACCTTTCCGAAATAGAGAATTAGTTCGAGAGACGACGTCCTTCTAAAATGGAGGCTATTAAATTTCCAGACTATTCGTCAGTCCTCACGGTAGACCATTAAAATATATGTATATCGCATTTTAATTAAACGTGGCTCGACGAAGTACATTTTACAAAATCTTCTCGAAGCTCCTTGAACTCTCGCCAACGTGGAGTCGTGAGGTCACGCGGTTCCAGGGGAGAAGGTACCTTGACGAATTACGAGAGAGATGATATCTGCGGGAGGTGGAAGAGGGGTAAGATAAAAAAAAACATGACGATAGGGGAAGGCGGAAGAGAAGCGAGAAAGAAGCCGGCACGAGTGGGCGTGGAAAAAGCGGCAGAGAGCAGCGGCAGCTGCGCTTACGGGGCCCGTGCGCACGCGCGCATTAAAATGCACGCTGCACACCGTTGGCGTAATTCTTTTCATGGGACGCGTGTCCTCGATCATATCTCGGACTCGAGAATCACGGGGAGGCACACCACAACGCCCGCCGTGGATCTGTGTCAACGGCACCGAACGGGTTCGCCGTGCTCTCGAGGTTCTTTCCTCTCCTCTCTCTCCTTTCTTCTTCTCACCTCTCCTTCTCCGTTCTCTTCACCCTCTCTCTATTCGTCTCGTTCTCGTACGGCGGTTCATTTGAATTTTCCGTCACTCGGCATTATCAACTACTCCTATTGATACCCACGGGCTTGATCCACGGAGAATTATTCGCCTAACTTTGAAACTTCACCGAGGATATACGAAGCGTTTCCAACACTTCGTCGAGTTAAATTAATCTCGCGGTATTCGGCCCACGGTATGCGAGTTAAGCGAATATTATTTTTAACGAAGTGCCTTATCGGAGCGCGCGCGCCAACTCGCCTTCTTCTCACCGCTCGTTCTCACACCCACGGCAAAGCTTATGGAAAAAGACAGCACGAGATGCGATCATCTCGCGGAGTTTATCGCGGAAGCATCTAAAGTGCACCCAATGGAATCTACGGTCTTCCTCTGGGAGCGGTAACGACTTTTATCGCCGAGTGAAACGAAAACGGTTTCACGATCTTCGTCTACACCCTCGTGTTGTCCCGCTCTTGTCCTACCAGTCGCTAAACTCTAACCTCTCGTCTCTTACGCTCGTTTCGAATGTCGCGGGGCCCGCTTGCATGCGCGAACTCGCGAACGGGCGAATGACACGGCTCGCAGAAGGGAGGAACGAACAGCGCGGCAGGTTCAGTGACATCACGCACGCATGTGCGTGACGCGGCGCGCGCACCGTTATGCACCCATGCAGGCCCCTTCTGCTTCTGGCCCATCCACGTAGCGCCTATTGCGGAAGTATCACCACACATTATGCCCATGCGCATCGTAGGCAGAATCGCGGGATCTTGCGAGAGCGCGCTCCTGCGCATGCGGAGTACTTCGACAACTACGGTATTACATTTGCTCCTCTATGTATCGCTACTCGCGTTTGGAAGCACGGACTTGCTCACTTTTTTCTGGTCAATGGACCTATTGTTCTTATCAAAGATTTCTTTTCTAAAGACGTTATCCCCAAAGGAAAATATTTCTCGACAACAACAGACACGTCTGTTCTCATAGTTGTTTCTTTTTTTTTTTATACAGAAGCGTAGACATCCAGTTAAAGCTGACCCGTGAGCTACGTTTATGCCGAGCATTGTAAGCGAGGAATAATCGTAAATTACCAGTCAGCTTCCTCGCGTAATTCGATTGCATTGAATTTAAATGCCTCTTCTTTTTACAAGATCCTTATTGTTTTCGACGTAGTAGGTGCTGGGGCATAAAGTACTCCCATTAAGCGTGCGTCAATTTTCGCATTGTGCATTATACACCGAGATGCTCTCTCGAAATAATGGCGCAA
Source organism: Tiphia femorata (assembly GCA_944319695.1). Lineage (NCBI taxonomy): Eukaryota > Metazoa > Arthropoda > Insecta > Hymenoptera > Tiphiidae > Tiphia > Tiphia femorata. Next base: position 11,330,486 of record OX090896.1, on the reverse strand, counting down.
ATTTAATTCACCGCGCGTCTACTTTATCTCGCCATCGATAATAGCATCCACCTTAATAAACCTCCTCTTCTCAGAATCTCGACCCATTAAAGATGGGACTTCGTCAAGGTGGAATATTCGACTCGTCGTAGGTTGAGAAGGAAAAAAAATTTCCACTTGGAAATTACCGTCCGTCTATCTCGGCTGGTAATTCGAAGAGGAGCCTCCGCGGTTCCTCTCCCACTTCTCTCCTCTCGTCCCGCCGTGGTCGTGAAAATTGCCACGGGCGCTCCAGTTACACTGGGGAGGCTTCGACGGGATCGACCAAACGAGGAAGTCGCCGACGATCGCGAACCGGCCGGTCGCCGACCGGTCGTTCAGTGCCAAGGACACGCCAAGGTAGACAATGAACGTTGCTTCTCGAGACTGCCTTCCGACGGCGGAACGAGAGAACGGGAAGAGGAGAGGTGAGAGGAAGACGCGATAAGGCTCTCGGGAGGTACGCGCGGTTGGCGGAGAAGGAGGCGGAGGAGACGACTTCTAATTAGGCCCCTACCTTGGTACATTTTTATATTTGCCTTCGACGCGCATCGCTGGTCTTTAACCTCGGTGTTAATCGTCGAGAGAATAATTCTCCGATTCAGGGTCAGACTGGCTCGTTCCGCGCGCCCGCGCGCGCTGTCATTACGATGGTGGATGTGCGCGCGGATCGCAACGAGGTTTAAAATACCTGTGCCGATAAATAGCACAGGGTAGATATTTAAGTGTCGCTCCTAGATCGTCGTATTGGCATTCTAGAAATTTATGACGCACAACGCTGTAATTAAACACGATGCACGATGCGATCCCATTTGAATACGAAATGGTATAGGAGAGCGTTAAAATTCTGCTTTTGTAGCTGGGACAAGCGCGAATATTCGTAACAGTACCCTGCCGCGCATAGAACTCGAGATTCGAGAGGAGACCGAGATTCGTGGAAGACCGCCACGAGCGCGATTTAGTGCGTCGTAAATTATCTAGGCGGTCGTCTAGGACCGACATTTTTTCCCTCCGCCGTTCGCGAAGGTCGTCGACCGCGGATACGGATGACCATTTGCATAAATTTCACGGAAGCTTCGCAAGATCGACGGATCATCGTCATCGTCGGATCGGTAGCGCGAGTTTTCGTAACACTGGCTCTAACATCCGTTAATAGACTCTTTGAAAATTCACTGACTCGATAAAGTAATCTACTGTCGAGAAAGCATATGGTAATTGCAACGTGATTGCATCGTTGATGCAATTCTCGAAGTTAATCCGATCGATCGATCGATCGAGTGACTCGGATCGAACGATTTAAAATAGACGACGCCTGCAGAGGTGGGTCGTCCTGGAGTGCCGCGCGTCTCGTTGTATTCGTTGCATATAAATGGCGTGACTCGAGCTCGTTGCAGGTCGCTAGCCGATTTCAAGGAAACGCCATCGTCTGACCTCCGCTCGTCGCCGGCGTGCTGCCCCGAGGCGGCGGCAGCGGCCGTGGCAGTGGGGTGCTCGAGTTTGCCTTAAATTCCAAACTCTCGAGACGAAAATCTCTCCTCGATTAAACTCGCCCAGAATTAATCCCGACCCTATACAATTACTTAACAATGAGAAGAAAAAATAATCTGCGCTTTATGAAAGTAATTCAACTTTTACTCAATATTAAATATTCAGTAGTTTAAGTAGTAAATGAATATTCAGTAGTATAAGCATTGTCACTCACGAATGACAAACGATTATTGAAAAGTACGAATAACGAATTCCTAGTAATTTCTTTCAATAATCACCACCGCCGAAGATATTCAATTGGCAAAAAAATGTGGCTCGCTCCAACTAAAGGCAACGAGTCCTAAATCATTCCCTTGCGAGAGAACACGGGATGCTCGACTGGCGGACGGCGGTGGGCGAAGGGAAGGCCTTGCGACTCGCTCGTAATAGCTGCATCATAAAGGCATGAAAATAAATTATTGCGTCGATGATGGAGGACGTTAACTTCCAGGACTGGTCTCATGACACTCGAGCGGGCGGCGCGTCTCGGGGACCGTTAAAGCACATCCTCCAAGTGCCCTCCAGGAGAAAGTTTACGTTTATGCGTTTATGAAGCAGTAAACTGCACCGGGCGAAAAAAGGAGGGCGAGAGGGGGAGGAATGGAGAAAGAATGAAAGAATGAAAGGCGAGCAGAAGGAAAATATGGAGGAAGAGGATAAACGGGGGCGAGGGAGGAGGAAGTTGGCAAAGTTTACGAGGGTGACGGGGTGTGCCTGCTTGCCTGTCTGCCTGCCTGCCTGGTGGTTACCTTCGCCAGGCCAAAAGGGTTGGGGTAGCCAGGGAAGGGTTGGAGAAGGGTTAAAGATGAGCCTGCATCGTCTCTCTTTCTCTCTCGTCTACCTCTTCTACCTCTTCTTCACACCGTGCCCCCCTTCGCCGGTCACCCAATGCACCCCCCGACATCACCGGATATTTGGGTTTCCAGTTTATTGTGGGGAACGGCCAGGCGAGAGGTAGACCGAGGACGGTGTTTTTCAGAAAAATATCGAGTTTCGCTGATGCATCGACAGTGCTCACTTCCGTGGAAGGATCGCGGGGAAGGGGCTATCGTCGAATCGCTGAAACGCTTCCTGTTTGTCGATTCTATCGCCCCCCCCCCCCCCCCCTGTTCAGCACTCTACACGAGCGTCGACGATTCAACGATCAAGATCGATTCACGAATTTTTGCAAACACTACTACCACGAATATAAGCGTTAGGCAGCACGGCAGCAGGCTGTCGTGCAGCGTGGGTCGTGAGCAGCAGGTGTCAACGAACGTGGGTGGAAGTGGCAAGCATGCTCCCAGATATACGGCAAGATATTACGAGGCATGTGACTCGCTACGAGTATTAGCACCGCCTCCAACCACTGTTGAGTAACGATGCGAGATTGTTAATCGAGAACTACACGCATAACGGAAAGAACGCGACGCAACGGAAAGAACGCGAATCCTTTGAATCGTTGTCCTCGAGTCCTTCATCCTCGAGATCCACGATGTATCGAACGAGAGAGGGAGAAGGATTTTATGGCGATCGAATCGTAAAATTTATGATACGCACGGGTGATTCATCGAGTGGGAAGAGATCGAAAGATGATGATCACCGATCGATTCTCCTTCCACGTGGATTGTTTTTTTTTTTTTTTTCCGGACTGTCGCGACGCTCCCGAGCGAAGGACGCCGATCGGCACGCGCGCGTGCAAAAAAACGTGACCGGGCTGGTTCGACGAACCTGCCCGTGTCTCACGTATGGAAGGAGGGAATTCGAGAAACGTCGCACTATCGCGAGGGAACTATGAACGATCGCGTAACGAGGGACCTTGGGTTTTAGCTGATCTGTCCGTCGCGCCACTTCCTCTCCAATGTCCCGGTCACAGTGACCGGGGTATAACGTTCCTGGAATTTCGTGAGATCGATTCGTTCCACGGTTCACCGAAAAGTCTGAGCTGGCTGAAGCTCGACGTGTTGGATAGAATCACGTGTCACAGTGTTCGTTCGATCGGCATGCGGCATCTGCATTTTTTGGCACACTTGATACGGGGAACGAAATCGAATACTGTTTTCACGGTCAAAGATACGACGGAGAATGAAATTCGTAGGCGCCTCGAGGAGAATTGGTTGACTCGGCGATACCTTAGGAACGCGGTGGAAACGTGCTGTCCTCTTCGTTCGACGCCGCTATCTGTAATAGGTGATTATATTCTTTTGTTAAAGAAATGAGGCACGGATCAGAAGTTGTTTCTTAATAATAATAAAAATAGAGCTCGTTTCGGTAAGACGAACGAGCTTTGTAACATTTATCATACATCAATGGATACTTTTGAACCACTCCAAAAGAATAACAAGTTTCTCATAGTTTGCGTTACTATTTAATTCGCCGAATGAATAACAAACTGGGTATTTAAAAAAAAAACATGTAAAAGACACGGCAGCCGAATGAAGGATTGCTGTCCAGAATAAAGGACGTATAATTATGACATGATGATATATTGGAACACAGCCAACCATTTGGACAAGCGATTGAGCTAATCAGTTGGCCACGACAATGACACGGTCTTTCACGGTGTCCTTCGACCCGAAAGAAGCGTGGGACTCGTATCTATGATAGCTCTATGTTCGATTTAATTTTCATCGATACACCAGGTGACTCAGGGTATAGACGAAACGGATGCCCCCTCGTGTTCACGAAAAGCAGCGTGGGACTCGTGGAGAATCGCGTGCGACTCGGGTTAAAAGAATACGTAGGTGGACCGTTCGTTTCAATTATCAGCGCCGAATTCGAACAAGACCTTTGACCTACGATTATCCCTTACAAGCACATTGCAAAATGCCATTAAGAAATCACCGTCTACGTACACCACAGAAAATACTCCAAAAGTACAAAATGGAATCAAAGAGAAATCCCGATCTGCAAAAGTCAATAAACAAACTCGGCAAAGAACCCTCGCAAGATTTATTAGCGCCATTGAACCCTCGTCCAGAAGGCATGCAAAAAAACCAAAATGAACGAATAAACAAAAGAGTCACTGGAAGATTCCAAGAGAAAGACAAAGTGAGGCGAGGGGAAGGAGCTCTAAAAAAACGCAGAATAGACGGGAGAGAGAGAGAGAGAGAGAGGGAACGAAACAGCGTGTAGAAAGACGAGATCGGCGGAGCGAACGGGACGGAAGCGAGGAGAGAAGGACGGAAGGAGGTGGATGGAGAGGCGAAACGGCGTAGTTAAAACTCGCGGTTGGCTCGAGCGAGAGGGCGCATGGCCTTGGCCGCCGCTGCGGGGTAATTCAGTCAAGGTTTCGGCCGATGAACTTCCTCCGACGGTGAGGAAGGAGACCCCGGCCGGCCGTGGAGCTCTCTCCGACGGTGGTGGGAGAAGCGCGGGAGCCAATGAGCGAACGGAGCGGCCCCGGCGCTCTCAACGCGATTGGTCGGGCCCCGAGAAGAGTTTACGGGCCCCACGCCGCCGTCGCCGCCGTCGTCGTCGCGCTCTCCCGTTCGCACTGACTCGGGTGTGCGCGCGAGCGCGCGCGCACTCGCTCGCTCGCTCGTCGCTTGTCAGTGACCTCCAGCATTGAAAATACGATGAACTCTCCGAGGGGGCTCGCAAAGCGCGCCGAGAGGAGAGGGCCCCTCTCTCGCTCGCACCAACGTGTGGCAAGCGTTCACTCGAACGCTCGCTACTAGCGCGGTAGCGTCGGTGTCGTTCTCTTCTTTTCTCAGTCTCGTTGCTCGTCGAGCGATTCTCTTTGGAGTAAACTGTTGGCTGGAAAGCCGAAGGGAGTAGACAGGGCGTGTGTAGATCGCGGTCGTGAATCGTAGGTGCCACGAGACAAGCGAACAAGCGAACGAGCACATCGGACCCTCCCCTCCACCAGCTCCTTAGAGGAGAGTGCCGAGTAAGGGCTGCACCGCGCGCGGCCCCCAGGTAACCAACCGCTCACCAACTCCAAACCTCCAGTCAGAGCAACGCGAACCTCCCTCGAGCGAAGACTTACTTTCACTCTCTTCCTCTTGTTCTTCTCTGGTGCTCGTCGTGCCTGTCCGGATCTCCTCCTCCTTCTACCTACTCCGTTTTTCCTCCTCCACCTCCTCGTCCGCGCGTCCCCTCGTGGTGCGCCTAGCGCGCCACCGTGTGCCATCCTTCCGCGCGCGGGGCTCAACCACCCGTCCTCCGCCGTCCTACCGTGCCTACCTCGCTCGCTGCTCAGGTTGGGTCCTACCACGGGGTCCCCCGGCATGCCGGTATAACACAGCAGCGTACCCTTGGCGGAGCCACAGATCGCACCTGCCCTTCGCACGGGCAGGATCCTGCAGGCGAGTCCCGTAGTCGACTAGTAGTAGAGTGACCGGTGGTGACGATCGTTCGCAGAACAGTTCCCTCACGAGGGATCCTTCGATAAACGTGGAGTCGAGAAGTTGCTTGAGAACTGTCGCCGACACCCGAGGGATTATTTCAGTGATCGTCGAAGATATCAGTGCGCGACACAGTGATCGAGTGATTTGTCGTATTGTATCATGGACGAGGGTAGGCCTGTGAGTTAGAGAGATAGGTAGAGAGGCAGAGGCCAAATGTCAAAGGGAGCTTCGTCAACTTTGGTGCAGTGACACGGTGCCTCGTTTTTTTTTTTATCGAGATCCTCCGGGTTCGAATCGAAGGTTCCTTGGGTCTCGAGGTTCTCTCGCGAGACGCCAGAAGGTTAGTGATGATCCTCACTCCGGACAGCAGCGTGCAAGGCACGGCAGCGGCTCCGGCAGGGCCCGAGTCGCCGATCGCAGGCGCGGCCACTCAAGGATCGCGTCAAATGGGTGTTCCTTCGCGAGTTTCGTGCGCGAGCCAAGGCGGCATGTCTGGGCCTTATCACGTGGCCCAGTTGCCCCATCATCTCAGTCCCAATATGCCCACCATGGATTCCACGGTGTCGTCCGCTAAACCGGAGCCCGAATTGAACATAGGTACGAAGGATTTTAATGACTGCGAGGATTTTAAGGTAGAAGGATTCTCGTGTGGTCCCTGATTCGCGCGAAATCTGATCGTCCCTTGTAAAACGTGCGATTGACGGTACGATCGTGCGCCGATCGGAGAAATCGATCGAGAGAGAGGTCGTGGTGGAGAATGCAAGCTTGCATCTCCTCCTCCTCCCTCTTCCGTGGTCTCTCCTCCGTGCAGTTCTCCGAATCGGGGGAATCGAGACGATCGTCGTCGTCGTCGTTGTCGCGTCGTGACAGTCGAGTGAAAGCGGAAAGTTGTAACACGGCGATGCTGTAACCCGCCGGCCAGAGAGAGGAGAAAGTGTTCTTCTTTCTCTCCCACCTTTCTCCGACTCCACCGCTACCACCGCCACGTGGATCCGTGGGACGCGGCGCACAGATGGAAATTACTAAATGCGGGTGTGCGTGTAATGAGAGAAAGAGGGAGAGAGAGAGAGAAGAAGACAGAGATTGAGATGCCCTCGTTTAATGAATTTTGCTGGTGGTCTTAAAAGGTTCTCTTTCATGTTTGCTTTCAGAATTCGACGGGACCACCGTCTTGTGTCGTGTCTGCGGCGATAAGGCGTCCGGTTTCCATTATGGGGTTCATTCCTGCGAGGGATGCAAGGTGAGTCCAGTCAGATTTCACTGATGCACGAATGCGTGCGCGTACTTACTTCGCTCTCACGATATTGTTACTCGTGGTTGATCGACACATTTCGGTACGCGTAAAAGTGACTTGAAATAAATTCGCGCGATTATTCGAGAAACTTTAATCCTTTGGAAGGAATAAAAATCGTGAGTAATAATGTCGAGTGGGTGAATTTTAATGTGAAGGGGCGACCGTTTTGGTTCTCGTTGCATCGCGCGTGGTATAATTATTCCTTGGTGCAAGAGCAAAGACCAATTTTGCTTCTTATCCCGTTGAATTAATTTCATTCGCGAGTGCTTACACTTCCTGCTGTCAGTTTTGTTCGTTTAAAGCAGCGGGTGGAAACTGAAATCTTCGAATTTCAATGATTCGGACTTTACCAGGAATTTCAACCGGTAGCGATGCACGAGTATCGAAAATTGCGTCGCTCATTCGCGCGTGGCGGTGGCCAGGAAGTGAATGTGAGTCGTCGACGGGCGCGCGTGCGATTCGTACGGGTTCACGTTAACGACCGTGAATGTGTGTATGCGTGCGTGATCGTAAAGGCTTGGCCCGCGCGTGCCGGCGGCTCGTGTGAATGCGCGGGACGTCCAAGGCTACGGAAGAAGAAGCTATCGACCTGAGCGACTAATACGAGTCGACCTTGTCCACGCGGAAATCACGAGACGAGAGGGCCAGTCAGGCCCCTCGAGGTTCCTCTCGAGGTTAATTCACGACCCGGTAGGCTTCTCGATGCCCGCTCCAAGAGAATGTCTCTTCAAGGTCCACTTCCATCTCCATCTTTCCGTTTCTCAAAATACACAAGGCGGGGTGTACATAAATTTAGCATATATCGATTTTCAATCTATCGCTTGGCAGCCGAGGGCATCTCTCCTCGTTAGATTTTTGAATTCTTTTCCGGGAGCACTTTAGATATTTTGTACGAAGAGAGAATCGCAAGCTATTATCTGGCTAGGATCTTTATTCTGTTACATGAGAATTTTTTCTTGAGATAAGAAAGGTACCTACACTCCGAAGTAATACGAGTGATTCTCACGAGTTCTTTCCACGTAGAAGTATTTCTTATTCTTTGTTTTCCATGTCTCGCGGTCGTCGTCGGCCGAGCTTCCCTTCACTCCGCCTAGATCCGACAAAGAAATTTTCCTCTTACATCGACCGTTTCACCTACCGCAGAAATTCTCGATACCCATCGCTTCTGCTACCTTGAACGTTGCGTCCTCGAGAGGCGTACAATATGGTCAAGCGATATTACGTTGGTCACTCCATCCTCCTTTCAAGATTTTCGTCCTCGGACGAAATGGCCTGCCAACCGGAAAAGAGCCGAGAAAGCAACGAAGCGAATAGTTCGCGTCGAAACCGAAGACGAACCCTCCCTTTTTCCCACCCTCATTCACTTTTCCGAGGGATTGCGCAAAAGATGCGTAAAATGTGGCAATTTTCCTTTTCGTTCTCCGTCGCGGTCTGTGCTGGAAAACCTACACGTGAAAAGGGTCCGAAAGAAGGCCAGAGCGACAGCAGGTAGTCTACGTCCAGCCCCTCCTCCTTCATCCCTGATCCTTTTGCTTCGTGGATCGTTTGGCTTTTGTCGTTGCGGTAGTACTCTCCCGTCCAACTTATCTGCCCTTCGGAAGCACAGAAGAATGCGGGAGAACGAAAGATGGATAGCAGTGAGGTGGGTTAGGAAGTTACCTGGCCACGGTATGGGAGCAGGTAAGCTCCTGTGACGAAGACGAGCACATCCGCTTCGCCAACTTCCTGTCCAACCTCAACCTCCTCAAGCTACCCTCTCGATTTTTCTCTCCCCACCACAATTTTTACTCTCGTCTCTCCTGCTTTCCACAATCGAGACCATCTGAACTTTCTCGATCGCGCAAGGACTGCATCCAGTCGAAGAGAAAGAGAAACGCTTGGGGGTAGGAGAAACGAGATTCTCTTCAGTTCTCCTCGACTCTCCTCCTCGAGGAGTCTTTTAATTGCGCGAAGGTCACCGTCCTCGTGGCCGTCGTCGTCGCCGGAGACTCGAAGGTAACTCTTCTCGAGGATGGTGGGTGAATGGTGGGTGATGGTGGGAGAGCCGGAGATGGGCACGAGCGCGCAAGACCACGAAGGAATCCTTTTGGGAAGCGGCGAAGAGGCGCCACCGACGACGACTGGTTTGCCATCTCTCCGACGCGATCGCGAGTGGTGCGGCAGTGGAGAAGGTGGGAGATGGAAGGTGGAGAGGAGGTGGAATGGCCACGTGTCTGCGCGGGATCGTCGATCGACTCGGCCTGGCACATCCACCTCGACCATCGAACGAGAAGCCACGCTCCACCTCTCTTTTCTATTCTTCCTTCATCGTCCTTCTCGATTCTTCGTCGTTCGATTTTCACTCTTGTCAAATCGATTCTTCGGTTATCACTTCAAAATCGCGCACCTAGTAACTTTGCAAATTCTTCGCGGAAATAGAAATTTTATTTTTCCGCTTGCATTGCAGTCAAAAATTACTTCGAATTGCCAGTTCGGAATGTGTTTTTCCCAAGGATTCGCCACTTCCGCCTTCCTTCTGCCATTTCGGTCATCCCCTTGGCATCCCCGCGGCGCCACTTTCCCCGTAGGCGATAATCGGCGGTGGTTAGACGCTGCAAATCGCGACGCGGTTGGCGCCCCATAGAGAGCCCAAATGAGGCTACGGGTAGTCGAATTGCGAGGAGAGAGAGTGAGTAAAAAGGGAGAGAATGAGAGAAGCGAGAGAGAAGGTGAACGGAAGGCGCAACCACCGAAGAAAGAGAGAGTGGCTCGACCACCCGTGGGTCCCGAAAACCCGAGAGGAGATGATGGCGTTCCCGACCGCGCGGAAAGAGAAAGTGGAGAGAGAAGAGAATGTCTCTCTCTCTCTCTCTCTCTCTCTCTCTCTCTCTCGATGGAACCGTTCCAAGTTTAGTCGGCAGGTACCACCGGCCTCTCGGTCTACGCGAGTGTGTGACGTTGGCCTCTTCGTCTCGTCGCCGTCTCGTCGCGCGGGAGTAGAGTCGTGGACGGAGAAAAAAAAAATAAAAAAAACGAAAGGAGACCGGAAAAGGTTGCGACGGAAAGAGGCTCGTCCTCCTTCTTTTTTTAATCGCACGCGCGCGGGAATCGTCCAGAAGATCTTCCACTTTATCCTTCCTCCTTCCTTTCCATCTCGTTCTTTCCTCGCATTATCATTCTTTATCATCCAATCGCTAAAATCACCCACGAGAACGATTTCATCGTTCCATCCGTCATCTTCCGACTTGTTCCTCCACCCACGAAGGACACCGGAGACAGCTCGCGAGTTCCGATGGGCGCGAATGGTCGAGAATAGGCAGAGTTAGAGCCTGCGAACCTCGCGCGGTTGACTAGGTCAGTAACTTATGGCCGTAGAATGCCGTAAGAGGCGCTAAAGCTGAGCGAACCAGTCCCTCCCTCTCTTTCTCTCCCTTCTTTCTCCTGCTTCCTCCGTCGTGTGACCTAGCCGCTAGCGGTAGAACGTCGTCTTATGGTGTTGAAGGAGAGCAGGAGAGAAGGAAGGTGGAAGAGGGAGGGAAAGGATGAGCACGGGAAATCGGAGGGAGAAGCAAAGTGAGAGAGACACGAAGAGGGCACGGTGGAAAGGGAAGAGAACGCGGAAGAGTGTTGGATATCTTTAAGACTAGGTCGCTCGGTCGCACTACTGTTGCACTATTTCACCGTACTCGACCCACCGGCCGATGCACGCTACTTTTCTCTCTTCCTCCCCTCTTTTCCTTCTTTCTTTCGCCCCTGCCTTTCATCGACGTGGCCTCCCTCTCTCCCTCTCTCTCTCTCTCAGATCGTCACTCGCACGTATGCACGTATGCACTTCGTATGCTCGCAGCGCTCGCGCTTCGCCTCTTCGTATGCGCTCGGGGGAAGTTCCTCGTGATCGTCACTGACCTGGGACTCTTCGCGCCTCGACGTCCCGAGATTCCTTCCTCGCTCGTGTGTGCCAACGTGGCGAGAACAGGGATGAGAAAAGTAGCCGAAAAGGACACCTGTTTCGGGATGCGCCTTATGGTAACCGAGAGAGAAGGTCTATCGAGATGTTTCCGCGCGTATTTGAGATTCTAGGTATTATAAATTGCCTTTGCGAAGTATTTCGGTATCTACGAAGTATCTGGGTATTCAGTCTGTGGAAGAATTTTAAAAGCATTCCACGAGAGACTCGATTTGGATACGGGGTCAATTTCTACGATTTTTCTGATTTGACGGCTCCACGAAGGAATCCACCGGTGACAGGTTCGAACGCGGCTTAATTCTACTAGCATCCGTTTTGTCGATAAATACGGCCAAAATCCATCCCCAAAATGCAGAAACGATCTTTTCTAAGGATCGGAACTGCTTTTCCGGTCAAGAAGGTCTGTCACCGTTAAATCGAAATTAAACAAGCGTCCGGATACATCGGCGATAATAGTTCTTCGGGCATAGTTATCGCTTTTCGATCGAAGAACACTCGAGCTTCAAATCCTCCGATCAAATGTATCCAACTCGAAGCCTCTTCATCCGAAATAAAATTCGTGATAATTATTTCGGGACATCGGCCGACATGTCGAACGTCGATCTCCACGTCGGATTATAGAATTTCGATTTATCACGACCACGGGGCGAAAAGGAAATTAGTAAACACCTGGGATTGTATTAACCGAAAATAAAAGCGAAGCCAGCGCGCTAATAGGGTCGCGAGCTAATGAGCGGAGTCACGCGACGGGGCGTTATTCGCGTTCGCATTCGACACAATCGCGAAATTATTTGGACCCTCCTGCGCTCTCGGCGAATCCAAAAATGCATTTGACCCGAAAAACGCGGTTTTCCAGCCACAAGAGAGGCGACGCCGTTCCTCTTTAAACCGCGCCTCTCCCTTCTCTCGTCGTCTCGAGTCCCCGCAAACTCTCCGTTTCTCTCTAGCCAGGGGCGATCATCGCGCGCGCGGTGGAGGTGTACGTTGACTCTTTTTCCGGAGGGTTGAAACCAGGCGAGCGGTGCATTAACCCTCCGGTCGTCGACCCCCGAGCCAGTTACGTCACACGGCTCCTCCCTCCGCACCCTCCTCCTCCTTCTATTCCTCGTCCTCCTCTTCGTCCTCCATCGCCTCACCCTCTCTCTTCTCCTCCTGCTCCTTCTTCTCCTTCTCCTCCATCATCGTTGCACCTCCCCCACCCTCGTTCCCTTCTCAACCACTACCACCACCCCCACCACCACCACCACCACCTCCTCCTCCACCTCCTCCTCCACCTCCTCCTCTTTCTCGGCGAACCGTAATTTTTGATGTCGTAACGAGTCGTGATCTCATTTTCATTTGATTGCGCGGGTATTTCGGTGCTCTCGGTTGGGGTTACTGACCCCGGTGCATCTACTTTAGAATCGGGTCAGTCGCTTATTATCGCGGTAGGTGTTCGTTCGCCCGTGGTATCTCCGCACCGACCATCGCGCGCGTTCAGCTCGCGCTCAGCGTCCTCCCTCCACCCGCGCCACCATCCGAGGACAGATAAAGCAATTTTAAATCCGTACCTCGTGGGGATCGATCGATCGAGCGACACCGCGGTATTAATAAGTTTTCGATTAATTGTACCGGAGTAAAGCGCGCATGGCAACCTTGCAGGCTTATGTTAGTATTTATCGACACTCGTTTCGAATAAGCGAGGGAGGGTAAGAGGTCGGGTCTATAAGCTGGCTGAGCTTCCAGGGGGTAGTTTTTTTAGCTCGCGCGGATTCTTAAAAGGACCCTTTATCGACCGAATAAAAATCGACGGCGTAAACTATATCCTCTCTCCTCTTCCGCTAACCTCAAGATCGCGTTCGACTCGACGCGCGAGAAAGCACTCGCTCGAGGTCGTGCGTAGCTATACTACTCGATGCTCCCGCGTTCTTTTCCTCCTTCCTTCCTTCCTTCCTTCCTTCCTGCCGTCTCTTTCTTTCCGCCACCTCTTTCACGTCCCTCGACAGCTCGCACTCTCGCGCATAGGCGAAGAACAGCAGGCTGCTCTTGCTGGCTGGCTGGCTGGTTGGCGCGGTTAATGCCCCCGAGCGGGGCACTCGTCGCACGTAGATGAGCGTAGTGGTGTGGTCGTGCTGGTGATTCTCCGAGAGTGACGCGAGGAACATGATGCGCATGCGCGCGAACTGCACGGAGTTACGTACGTCACCGTTACTCCGTTTCGTGTTCACATCCCTCCGCTGCCCTCTCACCCCTCCTCCTTTTCCGATTCCACCGTCCACTCCCACCACCGACGTTCTCCACCACCTCCACTTCTTCACCTCCCACACCTCCTCCTTTTCCGCTTGTTGATTCTTTCTCTCGTTCCTCTCCCTCTTCTCTTTCTCTTTCTCTTTCTCGATTTCTCCTCCCTCTACCTTCCCCTACCGACCTCCGCTCCCTTCTCCGGCCAGGTTTCCCTTTCCCTCTTGCCTCTCTCCCACCACCCTCCCTCGTCCTCACCCCTTTTCAGCGAACGAACTTCCCTCCCCTCTCCAAGTCAGCAGCAAGCGGAGTCTCGAACGCCCCGGTCGTTGGCCCCGCGACCACGTCGTGTGTATATCCCACACCCTCGCGCCTCCATCTTCACCTACAACGTCGACGCGCACCACCACGTAGGAGAACGTCGGGGCACGTCGTCGACGTTCTCCTCCGCTTCTCGACGTCGGTGATGCCCACCGCGCTTATCGCGCCAACATTAGTCACGCTGCATCGAGGTGCTCACGCGGATAAGCGACACCGATGACACCTGGGAATTTCGAATGATCGCACGAGAGTTTAGTAGTCGAGGTCGCACAGGTAACGGTGCGGTTGGGTTTGCTCGAGAGGGTGGCTCTCACAGGTCGAATGAGTTTTTGGATGAGCGGGGTAGTCGATGTCGTGACGCGCGCGTCTTCGCGCGAACGATGACCGTGTAACAGGCTGGAGTGAACCAGGCCGTTGGAAACTGACGCGAGATTGTATCCAGAACAGGGAGGAAGAGGTTAACGGGCTTAGAGAGCGATCGATGGGATCGCGTAGATCTTGGGACAACGACGGGAACGTAATGTGTTGTGGGGCTGAAGAAATTAAGAAACAGCCGAGCAGGCGCTCCTACGTACGTACGTGCTGCGAGTCTGACGAGAGTGGAGCTGTAATCGACAACTTTCTCGGCGCGCGGGCGAAAGTTTCGGCTGCCGTGCACCCGGTGTGTGTGTGTGTGTGTGTGTGTGTGTGTGTGTGTGTGTGTGTGTGTGTGTGTGTGTGTGTGTGTGTGAGATCGAGTGAGCGAGCAAGAAAAGGTGAGAGAGAAATTACGAAATGGACAGAGAGGACTCGGTTCGCTTTGCTTCGTGGGCAGAGGGCGAACGGTTTTTGGAGAAATTCTAACGAGTCTTGGGGTCACCGTGGAAAATCAAGATACGTGCACGCTGTCGGTACGCTTCGTCGGCACGTCCGCCGCGAGGTCATTCACCCCATGGGGTCGACGTTACCCCCGTTACCGTTCTCGTCTGCAAGCCAATTTATCTTTCGCGAATAGACACCCTCGAATTCGGCGAAGATTTCCGTTTTCGGAGCTACCTGCGAAAAGATTTGTCCCTCGAGCAAAATTTCCATCCAGTCTTATCGATTATCTTATTAATACCCAGAGATGTTCTCGTAGCGCTGAAAATCTCGCAAATCCCGACGACGAGCGTCGTTCTCGAATCTTTATTCGACCACTTCGACTTATTCACGTGCTCCTCGATCCGAGGCTTTCATCGAGTAATCTTTTTGAAAAGTGCCGACCTAAAATGCGTCGCAAAAAAAGCGACGAGGATACTTAAAAACAGCGAACTAGTTAAGAGAATTTCGAAATTCTGGAGCCGTTTCGGGCACCGACGTTGTCCCCTTCGGGTGATTGTCCTCTGACCTCACCTCCTCGCGGTACTCGGGTCCCCGAAATGTGGAGTTCTTCCGGGAGGAGGGCGCGTGCGCGCGAGGAGGTAAACGCGCTCGCAACTCGAGCATCTCGCGCGCGCGAAGGTGCTCGCTCCCGGTGACCCGTCAGAGGGGAATGCACGGTTTGAGAGATCGATGCACCGAGTTTTCCCACCACCTCCACCTCCACCACCTCCACACGAGCCGGCGCCCTCTCTCACTCCAGCTACCATCCTGCTTTTCGTCCTCATCCAACCTGGTGCACTCTCCACCCTCTACCACCCGTCGATCCACCCCCATGGCGGTTTCCCCTTCTCCAATCCCGAAGGGGTTCATCGGGGTTGCTGGCCTCGTCCGGGCAACCGCCGCCGTCACCGCGAGGGCAGCTCGCATGCGACGGAACGAGCGACGCTTCGATAATCTTAGACGTTGCTCGTGGAGACGATGTTTAACAATAGTACCGTGGAAAACTGGCCCTTGAGGGCGGAGAGACGCGAAAGACTTCGCGAGATTACTTTGACTTCTACGATAAAACCTCCACCGAGTAGGTACCACGAGATATTTTAAGCTTAAAGAGATCTATCAGATCTCTCAATTTTCTGTTCGCCCTCGTCTAAAATTCACGTTTCAATCCACTCCGGCATAATGATACCTAGAGTCAGATTAATTCGTCTCTATTTCTACCACCGCGCAGCTATCTTTCCAACCATTCACGCGCTTTTCAATTTTCGCAATCCTCGTGGAAAATTCAAATTCATTCACAGGCATTCGGCATACATTCGAGGCGGGCCCAATTTTTCCGCGAATCGGTTTGGCCCGCCGTCAAGCGCGGGGGCCTCCTCCGAGGGCATCGTAGGCACATCGCGCGCGCATAACATTGGCAACGCGGACGGTTCATTGACTTGCATCGAACGAAAACGTGCCTGCTCGCTCGTTCGCCTCCCTCCTCCTCTCCTTGGTCGCTGCAACGCGCGCGAGGGCGATTGACAGGCCGTGCGCTCGCACGCGCGCGCGAGTGCCCGAGCACACGGCCGAGGTGCAACGGTACATCGTTCCTCTCCTCCTGCTCCTCCTTCTCCTCGTCGAACTCTCTCGAACGACGACGTTGAGGTAGGTAGGCGAGGTCGCGGCTCTGACGTCACGGGAGAGTCACAGTGGCCGCGCGCGCGCAAGCGCGTGTCGCCAAGTGTTCTGCTCGTTCCTCGGCTGCCGGTGCTGCTGTTGCTGGTGGAGCTTATGTGCATAACTGCATACGTCCACGATATCTCCCTCTCTCTTTTCATCCTTCCTCCTTCCTACAATCGCACCCGCCTGCGCACCGAGGAGGCGGACGGTCGAGAACCAACGAGGACAACGACGTTACTCGCGATGACGACGACGACGACGACGACGACGACGACGACGACGACGTCGAGGAGGAGGACGAGGACGACTACGTATGCTCCGCGCGCTTCGACTCGGTTACGTAAGCGCCGAGAGGTCGTTGACCGATAGGTAGCCGGGAAGTCCCCCGCCCTGACCTACCTCCTTTGGGATTTATGACGAAGACCGACCGCAGCGTTGGTAATACCGAGGCGGCAGTTCAACCACCACCACCTCTCCACCCTTCAGATCGAGAGATTAAGATTTATACCACGTTTCTCCATTTTACCCTACACGATTTCGCTCTCCTTGATTTCGATACTCGGATAATGACCCTCGCTCGGATGTCGAGGGGACACCTTATTACGTTATCCCCCAAAATTGGAGCCCACTCGAACAGTGCCGCGTGTGCGCGGCGAATGAGTCCCGCGATGAGATTAGACTGAAATGGATCTAATCTCAGAACAGCGTTCCCGGATTTACGTAGATCCCGCGTATAGATATCGCCTGAGGGTAATAGCGCGGCGAGGTGAGGGAGGTGAGTGATCCGAGAGGGGGATAAAACAGGGAGAGCATACCAGAAGCTGGAACTTTGGAAGCGTCAGAGGGGATGAGAAGAACTCGAGAGGGGTAGAAGGGTCGTGAACGAAGGGGTGGGTCGACGAGGGGGTGGAAAAGGAGTGGGTGACAGGGCGATCGGGGGTGGTCGACCGCGTAGGAGCCTCGTGGAACGAGAAAAGGGCGGTAGGTGAAGGAGGAGGACGAAGGCTAAGGAGGTGGGGGAGGAGAGTGGTAGGGAGAGGAAGGAGAGAACCCGTTAGTAGAGCGCTTGAAGCGCGCGCGGGAGAGCCTCCGCTGCTCTACGGTCGCCTTTTGCTGCTGCTGCTGCTGCACGTTGGCACGCGGTGGAACGAAGACGGTCGCATGGAGCGTTCGGAGGGTGAGAGGGAGAGACGAGAGGAACGTGGCGAATGAGAGAGAATGCGAGTTGGTGAGGACGAGAGAGAGAGAGAGAGAGAGAGAGGAATGACCGGGCGGGAGCAGCGAGCGAGCGAGGGCGCGCGCGAACCGGGCAAGATAGAGTGAGGCTGGGAAGGGCGGTGGTGGTGATGGAAGAGGAGGGTGGTGGGTGGCGAGGGTAGGTGGAGAGGAGAGGAGCTGGCAGTGCCGCGCAAAGGGGGACTCTCACTTTCACGCGGTGAACTGCGGGTGAACGTCCGGGAATTGGGTCAGAGGGACCCCCACTCGGCCGCGCCAGAGGCAATGTGCCGAGGCTCTATGCTCTCTGTGCTAGAAAGAGCCAGTCCACAGCCAAGCTCCGATACAAACGGTCGCTTCTTTTTCGCTTCCCTCGGCTCACGTCGTCCGTTCGTCGACGTCGCCCTCGCCGCGCGCGTTACTCGAGCCCCTAAGCCGTGGAGCAGAGGGGTGCCAGTTATCCGCGGATACCCATAGCGGAGCAGTGTGTTTCGTTTAAAAGCGATTTCTCGCTGGACTTGGTTACTCTCCCGCGAGGACTTTCGACCGAAGTAGAGAAAGAGGAGAGAGAACTCTAAGGGTAGTAGAACAGAGGCGATAAGTACAGTTCTTGTGCGTCGACGGGGAATCACGATTGCGTGGAAAGGAGGTGATCAGTGATCTACCCCTTGTTGACTCGAGCTCCAGAAGGAATAGTGATAACTGCGTTTTGAGAGGGTAGCTGGGTGACCATCGTAGAGAATATTGGTCAGTGCGCGGCCACGCGCGTGCAAATCTTCTCTTTACGGGGGTCGTTCCCGGATTGGTGTTGATCGTTTCGAAGCTTGACGTTCGCGAAGGTACGGGACGCCATTCGTCCGTTACGCCGACGTCGGTGCCGCCGAGTACGAAGCGCAATCGACTCGGGGCGAATTAATGGGGTGCCTGTGCGAATGTGACCTGGCCACCCCGCGCACGGGGACCGATTGCTCATCGGGGTCGTCGTCCGACAGCGACGGTCAGACTGACGAGGGTTTCGTTGGTGATTCGCAGGGCTTCTTTCGGCGGAGCATACAGCAGAAGATACAGTATCGGCCTTGCACCAAGAATCAACAGTGCAGCATCCTGCGGATCAACAGGAATCGCTGCCAGTACTGCAGACTCAAGAAGTGCATCGCGGTCGGCATGAGTCGTGATGGTGAGTTCGATGACACATTATTCTTCTCCCCTTTGCCTCCTTCTTTCGTATTCTCTCCTGCTCTCTTCCTTCGTTCGCTGCTCGTCCCGCGTTAGACTCTTTAGCTCGCCATATTTTTTCCTTCAAAATCGTCGATGCGAACCTTTTATCCGAGTTTCGTCCGCGAATCAGAATCTTAGAGCCACGTAGGGATAAATAGGAAAATTTGGATCGAGCGGAGTCGATCGAATAACGTGTAAGAATGTCTCGAGACAATTGAGAAAACGAACGTCCCTCTTGTAGACTCTTTTGCTCACTTCTAGCAAAACGTTATGTTTCCGCGAGTCACCGCGGCTGGTTCTTCGAGGCCGCCGCTTGCTTTCCACGCGACCCTCCTCTACCTGCGAAAAGTTTCGAAAATTCAGATTCTCGTGGGTCGGTGACCGTTTGCGTAACGGCCTTCCCCGCGACACGGCAAGCCGGGGTGTCGCAAGCGGGCGAAAGTGGCCAGTTCGCCGTTTGAGAAAGCAGGCCTCGATTATCCCAGCGATTGGTGTAACGAGTTCGCTTTCATCTCAAAATACGCGCCAAAGATTAAGATGGAGGGGAGGAATGGTCGAGGATAGAGGAAAGTCTCTTAGAGTACGAGGGAGTAAGGGAAGGAGAGGACAGAGAGAGCGCGAGAGAGCCCCACGGAAGAACCGAATCGATGGAGTGTCTCTCGACCTCTCGAAATACCTCGAGATACCGGACGGGGTCGATGACCTGGCCCGACCGAGGCGCCATTGCAGAACGCGGAAACCCCGTGAATTCCGCCGCGATTGTAAAACAGTAATCCGAGTAGGTAGTGGGATCCTCTTCCATTTTGGCGAATTGCTCAATTTAATTTATCAACGGCTCGCGTTCGTCTACCAGAAAATTTGAGAAATTTCCATAAGCCTCTTAGCATCTCCGCCGTTCGTACTCCATTCGTAAAGTCCATCGATAAATCATCTATCCGATCCGAGTTAATTCCCGTCGAAAAACGGAACCGTTTGCACGTCGTTGAATCCAAATGCCCTCTCAACGAGAGTTAGAGGGGTCTCTACCCTGAAAGAGGAACGTCTCACGAGCCAAGGAGAGGGATAGCTAGGATGCGCGGCACGCCGCCGGGGTCAATAGTCGGCCGTTGCTCGGCTCGCGAGCCACTCCGTGTCCGTAGAAAGAGTACCGCTACGCGCCGCTACGTTCCCGGTGACCGTCCCGCCTCCGCTATATCAGCCCCCACCATTAGCAGCTCCACCTCTCCACATTCAGCGGTACACCTCTCCTTCTCGCGACGAGTTTCGCGCTGCTCGAGTTCCTGCGCTCGCCTCGCGCGCTTACTCTGCCCCTTCTCTCTTGCGCTCGCGAAGAATCGCCGACGCGTGGCGCCGCGCGGAGACCTCGCGAACCTTTCGGCCCGAAGAGCGCAACTGCGCGCGTCCCCACCACTCGTCACGACGTCCACGCGCGATTCGCCCCCTCTTGCTCGCATTTGTTCGCCGCTCGCTCGGTCCTCCTTCTCCCACTCTCTTCGTATTCACTCCCCTCGCGTGCCACGTCTTGTTCATCCCCACCCACGATCGAACCACCTGGCGACTGGCGCATGCTCTTCACATCCAGGCGGCCCGCCAAACCTTCGTGCCCGAGCTACTCGCCACTCCACGACTTGCCTCCGCGAGCGGAAGATCGTCCTGGGCTCTACCGTTTATGTCGTACGAGGATAACTCTTCTTCTTTCGGCGCGAATAGCGGCAATGTAGACGCGATGAATCGAGAGAAGGATTTTCTTTTTTTGCCGAGAGATTTAATTTTTTCTTATCGAGTCTATGAGATTCGATGAAATGAGAAAGCAAGAAAATCCGTACGAGGGACTTCGAGAAGGGTAGCTTCGCGGTTTCGTGAAAGTCGAAAGCGTTCTTTTCTGCGCTCCTTTTCCGCATCGAAAAACGAAGAGAGAATCTGAAGGGTGAAGGGTGGTGAAGGAGGGAGGGGAAGGAAGCGAGAAGGAGATCAGTTCCTTAGTCTCCGCTCTAATCTTCTTTTCTCACGGGCGCTGGCTACTCTCTTCGGTCGCGCGCACACATCCTCGCGTGCACGCTCACTCGCGAGTATATATAGGTCGGTGGTACGCCTCGCGCGGCTGTCGCTGAAACCAAGTTCAAGGCCAAAGGCTCGGTAAAGGCCACAATCGCGCGCGCCTCGGTGTGCCGGTGGCGAGCGGTGGCGGCGGCGGCGGCGGCGGCGGTGGTGTCGGTGGTGGCGGCGGCGGTGGTGGAGGCGGCGGCGGGAGCGACGACGACGGTGGTGGTGTCGGTGGCGGCGGCCGATGGTGGGGGTCGTTGATGGCTGAATAAGTGGTGGGGCTGTTGAACGCGACCCGCGGAACATCACTCAGTCGGCGGTGATGCTGTCTCGCGTCTACACGCGTCGTACCATCGTGCACGATCCTTGAGGAAGCCGAGTGGAGAAACGAGCGAGTAGAAGCGAACGCGTGCATCATAACGCCAAGGGCGCCCCGTATCGAGCGCGTTATCCTCGTGTCCACGCGCCAAACGGAGTGACTCCGGCCCTTGAGGTTGGCTGGTCAGCCTAAAAGCGGGTGTCAAGGATCGAGCAAGGATTTAGCGCGAATCAATCGAGTATAGGTCGTCGGACGAAAGAGTAAAGAGAGTTCATTGGATACCGAACCTGATCTCAGGTGCAGACGTTGCGCCTTGAGAGGTGGTGCGCGTTGGTGACAACGGTTGAAAAGTGATTGTTAGTGCCGATGGAAGATATACCTAGGGTTATTCGTCGTGTTACCATCGAGTGCTAATTTGGTTTACATCGTCGTAAACGTGTTCCACGGGATAGAGGAGACCCCTACGGGCTCCGAACGAGGTGCGTTTCCCAGGGAGAGAGTCATGGGAGACGAGTTACCGATCCTCAAGGGAATCCTCAACGGAGTGGTCAATTATCACAATGCACGTAGGTGTCCCGGACCGATGATCGATCTGGTTTATCCTTCGCCTTGATCGTCGCCCGCCCCGCGTCGCGCTCCTTCGCGACCTTCGCGAGAAAACCGCTGACACGTTGCGCTACTCGCGTCAAGGGGCATCACTACTTGCACGCTGTAAAACCACGAACACGCGATAAGATCGTGCGCGTAAATCGTAGGGAGTCCACGCCGCCGGCGCCTCGCTCGTACTTTCTAACCGAAGATTCGTACCCGAGGAGGAGGCACTTTCATCTCGCGCGCGTCCTCGTCTGGTCTACTGGTTGCTCCGTAAGCGCGTTCTCCCTCGCGCGCTCGTCGACTCGAGAAAGTCGTGCGCTTTCCCCTCTGACTTCATTTTTGTGCCACCACGCGACCCCCGCCCGCGTCGAGACTACCCGCGCCGGATCGTGCGCGCGATCAAAGTCAACCTCGTGGACACGCTTGTTCTCTCGCTCGCGATGAAATCGTAAGGACGCGTCGTGACCATCGATGAACCGTCGAACCATCGGAGCACGATGTCCGTCGAGCGTTGGTCGCCTCCGCGCTCGTCCCGTCACGCGAGCGACACCCATGCTCCTCGTCACCCGAAGGTCATCATGCGACGCGCCGAGTCCGCTGCATGATTCATCCATTGATCGCATTAACAATTCATCGACGTCCTTCCTTTTTCTCTTTCTCTCCGTCTCTCGTGCTCCTCTCTTTTTCTCCGCGCCCGCGCGCGCCAACGTTTATTCAGCGCCTCGCGTCGATCCACATTTATCCTTTTATCGTCCCGTACTAATAAGCTCGACTCTAGCTAGCATTTACAAAGCGAAGGTAGTCAAAGAATCGAATTTCGGAGACAAATGTAACACGCCGAGATCGTCGAGATTGCGCGAATGTTTCTTGGGTTCTCGTTGCGTCAATCGCGAAACGAAAGTAATCGCGAGTAATCCACCTGCTCCATCCACGCGCCCCACTTTTTATCCACGTTGAATGAGAAGCCTGCATCTCGCCTAACCGACCATTCATTTCTGATTACAGCGGTACGATTCGGCCGCGTGCCCAAGCGCGAGAAGGCCAGGATTCTGGCTGCCATGCAGCAAAGCTCCCACAGCCGTTCCCAAGAGAAGGCAGTAGCGGCCGAGCTGGAGGACGAGCAACGCCTCCTCACAACGGTGGTGCGCGCACATCTGGACACATGCGACTTCACCAGGGACAAGGTCGCGCCGGTGCTCGCGAGGGCGCGCGAGACGCCCAACTACACCGCGTGTCCGCCAACCTTGGTGAGTAGTAGTAGCCACGACCTTCCTCCTCTCCTCTTCCTACTTTAAACTTTGCCTCACCTTCGCGTACCAGCGCGTTACCGCGTTACGCAAGGCCCTCCCGCTCTCGTAAAACTCCGCGATTTTAAAGAGTCCCGCGAGCTGGCTCGTTCGATGACGTCACAGCCCCAGGCCTCTCGGGGCCGTCCGTCGGTGAGCAACGACGCGACCCGCTGCTCTATGCGGAAACGTTCGCAGGCGAACCAGACGTCCTCGAGACGATCCGCGCGCGAGAAGAAGGAAGTGAGTTCGGTTTTACCGAAGGGGAACGGGAGTAGCGCGGAAACAAAGATATCCAGCATTTATAACCGACGCGTATTTGCCTCGCGGCACCTCGGTGACATCTCGCAAGGACACCTGGTACGCTCTTCCGAGTTTCTCGCGCGACAGATAGACGATGGCAACGTCCTTCGACTTATCGCTCCTACGATTCGAGACAATCAATCCGACGCGTGTTCCTAACCGATAGCATCCTTGCCTTTGTTACAGGCATGCCCCTTGAATCCGAATCCGCAACCGTTGACCGGGCAGCAGGAGCTTCTACAGGACTTCTCGAAGAGGTTCTCGCCCGCGATACGCGGCGTGGTGGAGTTTGCCAAGCGCATTCCTGGATTTAGCCTGCTGGCACAGGACGACCAGGTGACCCTACTCAAGGCCGGCGTGTTCGAAGTGTTGCTGGTGCGACTCGCCTGCATGTTTGACGCTCAAACCAACAGCATGATATGCCTGAACGGCCAGGTGCTCAAGCGGGAGTCCATTCACAATAGCAGCAACGCGCGCTTCCTCATGGACTCAATGTTCGACTTCGCCGAGCGAGTAAACTCGTTGAGACTCTCCGACGCGGAGCTCGGTCTTTTCTGCTCCGTGGTCGTGATAGCGGCCGACAGGCCTGGCCTGCGCAACACCGAGCTGGTCGAACGCATGCATAACAAGCTGCGAAACGCTCTGCAAACGGTACTCGCGCAGAATCATCCTCAACATCCTGACATTTTGCGCGAGCTGTTGAAGAAGATTCCCGATCTGAAGACTCTCAACACCCTTCACTCGGAGAAGCTGCTAGCCTTCAAGATGACCGAGCAGCAACAGCAGCTCCAGGCGCAGCAGCATCAGCAGCAGCAGCAACAACAACAGCAACAACAACAGCAGCAACAACAACAGCAACAACAACAGCAACACTGGCCCATGGAGGAGGAACCTGCGGCGTCCTGGGGCTCCGCCTCGGACGTTACCCTGGACGAAGCTGTGAAGAGTCCCCTGGGCAGCGTGTCGAGCACCGAGAGCACCTGCAGTGGCGAGGTCGCCTCTTTGACCGAATACCACCACGTGGCGCCTCCCAGTGGTCACCACGCCACCAGTGCCCCACTTCTGGCCGCCACTCTAGCCGGAGGACTCTGTCCTCATCGTCGGAGAGCGAACTCGGGCAGCACCAGCTCCGGCGACGACGAACTCCATCGCGCCACCATGTCGAAGACTCCTCAGCAGCCTCAGTGTCCGCGTTTCCGCAAGCTGGACTCGCCCAGCGACAGCGGCATCGAGTCCGGCACCGAGAAGCCTGACAAACCGGCGAGCAGTAGTGCCAGCAGCGCGCCAACATCTGTCTGCTCGAGTCCACGCTCCGAGGACAAAGAGGTCGAGGACATGCCCGTGCTGAAGCGCGTTCTTCAAGCGCCACCGCTCTACGACACCAACTCCTTGATGGACGAGGCCTACAAGCCTCACAAGAAGTTCCGCGCCCTACGGCAGAAGGACAGCGCCGAGGCCGAGCCAGCAGTAGTCGTGCAACACACTCAGTCTCAGTTGCACTTGCACCTCACCTCACCACCGGCGCGAAGCCCGACCAATCATCAGGCCCAACAACCGGCCCAGTGTCCTCAGACCGCGAGCCTTCTGAGCAGCACCCACTCAACCCTGGCAAGGAGCTTGATGGAGGGCCCGAGGATGACGGCGGAGCAGCTTAAGCGCACCGACATCATCCACAACTACATCATGAGGGGCGAGGCGAGTCCAAGGTCGCCGACGATGTCACCGTCCCCGGCGGAGCAGTGCGCCTCGACGACCACCATAACCGCTCGTTCCCCCCAAGGATCTCAAGGTCTGCTGCAGTGCGCCACCACGACCTATCCGACCACGAGGTGGCCAGCGACCTCGGTGATAACCACGACGACCGGTGTGCGACAGCAGCAGCAGCAGCATCAACAGCAGCAGCAGCAACAACAGCACCAGTCTTCCACGGACTACCTCGTGGTCGGTAACTCGCCCGCAACGTCGCCCAGGTACCTATCAGCAGCGGCGACGAGTAGTACGAGCACGAGTCCAAGGCCAACCTCGAGTACGGCGGCGACGTTGGTACTGTCGGGATGTCCCAGCAACATGATGGAACTTCAGGTGGACATCGCGGACAGCCAGCAACCGCTGAATCTCTCGAAGAAGTCGCCGTCACCGTCCCCCAGGCCCCTCGTCGGACCTTGCAAGGCTCTGTCCCTCGAGGCGTAGTGCCCTCGGCCACCTCCGCGGATCCAACGGGTTCCTCGCGATTACTCCGTCGTGTCGCGATGCGAGCGCCGGAGGAGAGACGAGTGACCACCACCGGTGTGGAAGGAAGGAAGGATAGTCGGAGGAATGGAAAAGTATCGACCAGTTTTACCCACCTTGCGCAACGAGTGTCCAACCGGAGGATCGATGGGAAGGGTTGATGGGCTCTTTCCTTCCGAGAGTGTTTTGACGGCACCGGCGCGACGCGATCGCGTGAGAATTCATTTGCGGCCGATCCTCGTCCGTTCGAGATAATTGAGAGACGAGAAAGAAGATTGGAGGAACGAGAAGACGGGAAGGGCCGACGGAAAGAAAAGTGCCAGGACGCTCCGAGCGTGTGACAAACCAAATAATTTATTAATTTAAACTATTAATCGATATAAATCTGTGCGTGAGAGCAAGAAGAGGGGGATGGAAACGGTTCGGTAGGAGGCGGTTGGGGTGCGCTCGAAGATGCGACCGACGGTGGAACTTCACGTCGCTTCTCGAACGCCTTCCGTCCGTCGTTAAATGTATTTACGGATAAGGATCGAATGGTTTCGTGTGCCGAGGATTCGGGGTACGAGGGGGGAACTTCAAGAGGCGGATGGACCTCGACGCGGTTCCTCTTTTCTCCCCGAAAGTGTGCGATAACAAAAGGGTCATCGATGCGTGCGGATTACGGAAATGGATTTTTTTTTCGAGACGAAGGAACACGGACGCTCAATTTATTTTTGGTGCCGAAGGAGATCGTGGAGAGGAGAGGTGTGTCGCGTGTGACGTTAGGCGTATGGTCGATCCTGATACGAGATCGGGATTCACCTACCTAACGCTAATCCGCCTAATAAACGAGCATGGACAAGCCTATATCTACCGTGCGCGATCGTGGTAGATTGGTATCGAGGATGAACGTGACGGATTCGATGCATCTGTGATTCGGTAATGGACGGGGAAGGAGAGCGAGGAAAAAAATGGGGAATGAATCGAATGTTTTAAAAAAAAAAGCAGAAAAATTAATAATCTATTTACATGTGATAATCATGAAAATCGCGCATCCTGTACAGTCTCCACCTCATTCATCGATCATCTACTCTACTATGATTATTGAATATTATAAAGATAATTAATATTATTGTAATAATGTCTAAGGTATAATAATCGTAAACGTTATCATCTCGTGTATGTGCGTAGCAAGAACGACTGAAAGGAAGGAAGGAAGTGTGGGAAGAGAGGAAAGAAAAAGACGAAAACAAGCGTGAGTGATATCAATATATGGCGAACCGATGATACGAAGGTGAAGTTTAGGATGAATGGCATATAAAAATGTGTGCGTGCTGTACAAGTGAATCGGGGCAATCGAAGAGTTTTTTTTGTCAATCGGCAACTGTGAAGCATGTTGGAAGAAGCTAACGGAGAGAGGGACAGAGAGAGAGAGAAAGATTTAAAAAAAGGTAAAGACATAATGAGCCAAGAGATCGGCTAGTCGTTCGATCTATGGTAAAAAGAGATAAATGTGTTTTGTTATGAGACTGATACCGGCTCGTCGCGGCCTCCAGTTTGCAATTACCGTACCTTTGCACGGCGCCTCACGTCGGTAGCCAGGAATGGGCCGAGGTGACGCGCGGTAATTAAATATCCTCTAATCGCGTCGTGTAGCGAAGAATACTAAGAAAGCATCATAGGTATCCGTAGAAAAAAAGACCGTTTAAACGCGGAAATGCAGTTATTACGTGTCGTGTGTGTCGTATGTGTGCGTGTGCGCGCGATCGCAAGCGAGAAACAGTGAGAGAGCGAGAGAAAGAGAGAGAGAGTGCAAGCAAAACGTAACGAGAGAAGAGGTGCGCGAGAACGGTAAGTACCAGGAGCGCGAGAAGAAATAATCGACTGGCTCGTAGAGAGAAAAGCGAAAGCTCCGGTAGAATCAACGAGGAATCTGTAAATAGTTAGATACGTAAGGGCTACGTCCTAGTTGGCGCGAATCTTTTGCTTTCGTGGATAATACGTGTGTACGAGTGAAAGAGAGAGAGAGAGAAAGAAAGAAAGAGAACGAACGACAGAGGAAAGAGTGCATTGTGTGGGCGCGCGCGCGTAACAGAGAACCGAGAAACCGCGAGAGAAAAGAAGAAAAAATGGGCGGGTGCCGACAAACCCGCCACCGCCCCCTAAACCCCCAGCGTAGACAGGCAGAGAACACTGTATGAGAGAGAAAGAGAGAGAAAGGAAGCGAGAGTGAAAAGGAAAAGTGAAATCATACGAAACGAGAGAGAGAGAGAGAGAGAGAGAGAGAGAGAGAGAAAGAGAAACACGATAGACACTTTAAAATCTCAACAAACGTACGCGAAACAACGTCAAAAGACTAAGGAAAATCGAGAGCTTGAGAGCAGGTTCTATCTGGCGAAAAGTAATGAAGAGAAAAAGATGAGCGCGCTTACTCGTCGGTGCACACCCAGCCACACAATCAGCAGAACACAGAGGAAAAAAAGAATATACACACACACATACACACACACATTGCGCGTACATAATACATTCGGACACGCGAACACTGGTATACTCGATCAGGCACGTGCACTAAGAGACGTACGCAAGGGGCAGGGTACTCTCCTGCCGAGAGTATTAGCTGTATTTCGTCGCCTCTATCTCCACTCTGTCCGCTAAATACACCGCTTATAAACTATCTCGTATATTTATTGTATCCAAGCGAAAAAAAAAAATGGTGGAAAAAATTTGTTCGTCCTGCCCGATAACCCTGCGCCGCGTCATAGCCCCCGTATATATTCGCCGTTTATCTGTCGGCCCCCTCGTCCTCTGTCAAGGACGAGAGGGTCCTTCCCCTTCGTAGAATTCTGCTCCTTCGCCGAACCCCTTGAGAAACTCGTCGTTACATCGTGGTTCGACACATCGTACAGACACACACTACACGCAACATACACATTACTGGCATCCCCGTGTACCCTCCTCCCATGCTGTATCCAATTCGACCAACAAACAAAGACACAAACACACACTCCACCCACGCACACACCCCCGTGAAACTATTTGTACCCCGTCAACGTTCCCTACACCCCCGCAAACCCTCTGTTCCCCAACCCACAGCAGGCAAACTCTAGCGTTGATATTCGTAATACTTGTTATGCATAAACTACACATAATGATTATTATAGTGAAACGATGAATACATAAAGTATGATATATTTCTCTATCCATTAAGAAAAGGAGATACAAACTGCTGTTGATTTTGGTGGAAAAAAAGAAAGGCGGAAAAGATGGTAATAGCATCGTAAGTACGACGATAAATGACGATGTCGGTAATGATGGCGATGATAATGATAATGATTACGATGATTAGGATTATTATTATTATTATTATTATTATTATTTTAATGATAATGATAATGGTAGCGATGATAACGATCGAGCGATGTTGATGTTGATTATGATTATAATAATGATGATGGGCGACGACGATGACTGTAAGCTATGATGATGATGATGATGATGCTGATTGATGATGATGATAACGATGAAAATGTACTCTACATTGCAAAGAATACAAATGCAGCCCCGCATATTGCCCAGTGAGCACGTCATTTTGTACGCTTGGGAGTTGTGAGGTCGTCTGAAAAACATTGTCTGAATTATACATTAAAATGAAAAAAAAAAAAGAAGAACAACGTCTCGTTCGTCATTTCGTCCGTCTCGCCTTCGGGTGACGTCGCGACGCAGCAACCTTCGCCCTCTTCCGATTATCCCGCTATGTATTCCCCTGCGACTCACTTTTGCGTTTCGAGAGCGAGTGGCTCCTTTAAAATCCGTTTATCGTACACACGTACGAGCGAGCGATCGTCCGGGTGACCGTTGGCCTTCTTTTTTCGTCGTTCCACCTTGAACTTTCCGCAGAACCGTGGTAAGTATAGACGTTATAAATAGCCGGTGAATTTTCGCCGGATCGAATTTGGTAGCGACACAAGAGACGAGAACGAGAAAAGACGGAGGAGGAAGTCGCTCGATACAGCGAGCTTAGGCGCAAATCGATAGTCAACGTGATTCGCGAGACGGACCATTCGGAAGAGAGCCTACTTCTCCTATTGCGAAACTATCTTCTCGGAGTGGCACGGCACCCTTGACCGCGCGCCCACAGATACTTAAAAAGTAGAAGAGCACCGTCGAAAGTCCCTTCCTACTTACCCCTTAAATGCATAAAGTATCAATTTTAATACCCGTCCTATCAAAGGCCATTAATAATCGTATTAAGTCCCCTATGCCAACAGGAAACGATTTCTTTTTTTATTTTCAAGTAGAACTTCGTCCACTTGAGAGCCAATACGCGCCGTACAATTTCACCACCTTATAATTCAGAATATCGTGTCGCATTAGTCGATAATCCGTACGTGTACCAAAAAGGCTCGCATCTTTTGCGAAACTTCTTAGGAACCTCGTATCCAGCAGCTCTTCGAAACTTCTGTTCTCACAGGCACGGAGGACGAGGAGGGACGCGAGGACACGGTTGGTCGCGTAATAGGCGGTAAAAAATGATTATGGCAAAGCCAACAGAGCGCCAGGGACGCGACGGGCCCACGTCGTTCGTATCTTCTTGGCCTTCCGTCGTTCCAAGGTCAATGAACTGTGGGCAGATCGGATTAACGATCGACGAGTCGACGGAGATGGTCGCGACTCTACTTCTCGCAAAAGAGAGATTGTGCAATTAACGCCGATCTTTTCGGCGGTCGCCGGCAAAGTGGACGAATGGGATGGATTCTCTTTGTACCTGAGACACTCGCGCCCACGCTGATTCCGCGGAGAGCCGGCAAAGGCAAGGAGCGCAACAGGAATACGGGGCAAATCGTTTCCACGTAAACAACTGGAAGAGGCGCGTGGCACCGGGTGGGCGTCGGTTGCCACGCAACCTGCTGCCTCTCCTGCGCGCTCTCTACTTCACTACCACTTTTTCTCTCTCTTTATCCTTCTCTCCATCCCCCTCGCACTCTTTCGACCGAAGACACACGCGACTTATCTATTTGTCTGCCTCGCTGACTCTTTTCAATACTTTACGACATGCGCGAGCTGGACGATTAGGGCGCTGTAACGCTTGACGAGCCCAACTTTCGCCGCTCGCGTCAGCCTTTGCGCAATTGATAAAACAAATCCACGGCATCGTTTTAAATTGTTCGTCGATCATTTCGATTTTGCTGCTGAAGGCTAAATTACGCGATTGCCCTAGTCTCCTCTTTCACCGGATCGACCTACCGCAGGATAATGCTAAGGATAATTCGAGCACGTAACAGGGCGTTCGCGTAACAGCGTTCTACACGCTGGTCTACATTCGAAGCGACAGATTTACTACTGGCGCCCTACTCCAGAGGTGGCAACGCAAAGGGACGTCCGCAGCAAGGGATCAGATAGAACTTGTATCTTTCGTTCTACGTTCCTGCGCAGGTTGCGTCAGATGAGAAAATGAGTAGATTCTGAAGTGAGTTCGAGAGAGGCCGAAGAGAATGGAAAGACAAGACGACTTCGAGCGGCGAATGTCGAGGAGAAAATCAATCTTCGGAGACTCGGGTTACTTTCTTCTTCGATAAAAGCAATTTGCCAACCCGAAGACGTTATCATGCCTGGTCGCCTTGGCGAAGGGCTTCCACGCGGAAGGAGAGCGAAAAGTGAGCCCCCGAGAATATTTATAATTTTTGCGTAATCGCCTTCAATATTGACGGTTAAAGGTCAAGGGTTGAATCTCGGCAGAGAGGTGGTGCATCGATGCATCCACAGTTCGTGGAACGCGTGATATCGAACCAGCGACGGCGTGTGTGCACAGTGACGCTAAAAATAGGGAAAGAAAAGGAAAGCCGTCCAGAGTGTTCGACGTTAAATTCGTTCCACGATCCACGTTTATGGAAACACCGATTCTACCGCTCGGAAATTCTTCCGCACCACACGCTCTCCCTAGAATGTTTTTTATCGCGTCGAATTCACTTCCTCGTAGCGGTTGTAGGAAAGGACTTGAAGGTTTGCGTCGCGTGCGACTCCTGGAAGGAAAGAAGAGGACGTTTCTACTACGTAAGTGGCGTAGGTACGCGCTCTTTTGTTGCGCGTGGAATCTCATTATCGGAAAACGTTTCACGAAGAGCGAGAAGGAAAGAGGGACGCGAAGGTGGCAAGGTATCGGTGAGCGGAATGAAGGAAACTGAGGAAGCGGAGAAGAGATGAGAAGCGAGACGAGAAGGAGGACGAGCCGCATTGTCTCGATAAAGGAATCGTTGGAGCAGTCGAGTTCGAAGCGAGGCCACCCTCGACAGTCCGGGCGCGGACAGGGCAAGCGTGTGTGCCGCTGTTCACGATGTTTGCGTAGTCGTCGTCGAACATTCCCAGACTGAGTTTCAGCCTTGCAGAACGCCCTCTCACACGTCACGAAAGCGCAGCGGATTCGTACCCCTTACCATCTCTCTCCACTTTCTTCCTCCTTCTTTCTCTCATTTATTTCTCTCACTCGCACTTTCTCCCTTTCGATCAACGACCGACGCGATTCTTCCCTCGTCCCTTCGCAACGTTCGTCTCTTTTCGTCTCTACCACTCTCTCCTTCTTTCTCCAGTGTCTCTTTCTTTTCCACGCCGTCCTTCGCCCTCGTCCTACACGCTTCTCCTCTTCCTTCTTCTTCCTCGTCCCTTCCGTTCGCTACTCTCCTCGTTTCTCGCTCAGTGGCATAGAGGCTCACCGGCTGCACGCTTGCCTCCGTTCTTGCGATGCGCCTGCTAAGGTTCGTCCGTTCAAGGTTCCGTCCGAGGTCACAGACACGTCCCACCGTGTCAGCATCCACGGGCGGAGGCGCACGCCCTTCGTCGCGCGTTATCAGAACCACTGAGAAGAAGCAGAGATGAGAGCGAGAGACGAAGGGTACTGAACAAATTGTGACCATCGAGGGCGCGCGACGGTTTGTTCGTTTGGATGTCTCCTCGTTACGGTCCTCTAGGACAATTGGTTATTTAATACCAGAAGTACCGACCGGTCGCAATTTTTCACAAAAATTTCTCTTTAACACTACCACTTTTAGCACTACCACTTTTTAGGCACGACCGTAAAGGGAGTGACTTATGCAAACGCCATCCTGAAAACCGTTCGTGTGTGTGTGTGTGTGTGTGTGTGTGTGTGTGTGTGTGTGTGTGTGTGTGTGTGTGTGTGTGTGTGTGTGTGTGTGTCCGTGTATCTCCTCGATTTCGGGAAAACGGCTGAACCGATCGGGACGAAATCTGGCACAAAAATCAAGTACACTACTGTGAATTGACAATAAGGTTTGTGAGCCGCCATCTTAAACCGGTACAAAATGGCGGGAAGTTCAAATATCGAAACATTCATATCTTTGGTACTATTCATTGGATCCCGATAAACTTTTACACGTTCATGTACACGTATGCAATGACAATTACTGGAAATTTTCAAATTTTTTGATTGGCCGAATCAAAAATGGCGACTAATTCAAATCTTTAGTCCATTATTCCGGCGAAATGACTGAACGGATCCGGACAAAATTTGGCATGTACATCGAGTATATACCTATTTGGTGCCATAAAACTTTGTGTATCGCCATCTCGAACCGTTACAAAATGGCGGCACATTCAATTTTTTAGTTCCGGTCGTAAAGAGTGTGACTGCCCAGGTAGCAGACACTCGTCATTTTGCCGTTAATATTTGGTCATAATTGGTCATTGATGTCATTTGTCGATTAAGGGACGTATATTTAACGTCATTCTTAAGATGTCAAAAAACCCATGCAATAAGACATCATATTAACGTTCAATTGACCATGTATATAGACGAATTTCTTTTTCGAATAAAATGATGTGTATTATTCATAGGGATATATTTTCATGTAATAAACAATTTAAAGAACATTTTTAACAACGATAATAAACGCTATGCAGGAAAAGTTGGTAACCGCATCACCTAATGAGAAATGACAAGTCGAATAAACATTTTAAATGTTTACAATTTATTAAGGTGTCAATGTATACCTATTATGTTCAATTGCATGCAAGTCGATGAGTGTAGCGCAGTAGTGTAGCAGCTGGTTTTTCCGATATCACATAATTGATAATTGTTCATTAAACTATATGCCAAATTGTGTTTGAATCCGCGCAAGCGTCTCGCCGGAATACTGGATTAAAGATTTCAATTTGTCGCAATTTCTGAATGGTTGAAGATAACCATGCATAAAGTTTCACCGCAGCAAAGGTGTATATACTCTATGTACATGTCAAATTTTGGTTCGGATGCATTTAATTATCCGGTTTTGATCACTTGGGCCTATTGCAGAAATGCTGCATTTCGTGGGCGAGCGTGAAGCGCGAGCATCCGATGACTTCGAGGGGTATGGCGTTTGAGCGAAGCGGAAGCGCAGAGGACTCTGTAGCATAGTTTAATATCTCAATACTTGAATTTTCCACAATTTCGAAACCTTTTGAAATTCGTGGGCGAGCGCGAAGTGCGAGCAAAGGCGATCTTGAGGGGGTTGGCGCTTGAGTGAAGCGAAAGCGCAGGGGGCTCTGCCCCCTAGTTTTTCTTACGGAAACTTCTCTCGTTGGTTGCACATTTTGACAGGTTTGTCAGTTCTAGTGTTAACGACGAGGAAAGGTGTACCGGTAATGTTGTCGTTCCTGTACATTGGTCAATGCTCGACTGATTAATTAATACGGAAATAGTCTCTTTCCAGGTAACGATTTTCTCTCTTTCGATTCCAAAGAGTGATTACGTCGAATCATCCGCAGTTCCGTGAAACTGGCTAATATGCGTGCAACCTGACAAAAGTATGTGATTATTAGGGAATATTGATTACGACAACTGAAATTATTTTCACAAGTGGACCGAGTTATGATGGCACAGCCATTTATAATGATTTCGATGTCCCCTGCAACGCTCGCTAATGCACAGAATCGTTTAATTGGGGCGAAATTTGATTAGTTTCGTTTAATCTCGCAATCGATAGATACCGCTTGGGGATGGTGGAATGTTCTAGATGCAGGAATTCATTGTTCAGTAATTATTAGCAGATGTTCGGGCATTCAGTGGGAAAAATCAATCGCCGGGCAGAATGGTAAGAGAAAATTTTGCAACGTAGTCTTCCTTACTTCAGAGATTCGGTCATGGACAACACTTGCGTATTATAACGTCTCAGCTAAGGATGATACCTCCAGCACCTTTTACCGCATCCTTTTTACTGTGACCTCCGGAGAACACCTTTCTCACGACGCGGCCGTAATATTACTATAAAGTATGAATGAAGATTACCGTATACATTATTCTATAGGTATGATATAAAGAACATATTAAAATTCGTCTTTCTTCGGAAAAGAAAAAAGCACGATGGAATGCTCGTGATAATAGGGTTATTAAAAAAAAAAAATACTTAGAGACGAAAAATAATTAGGATAAATAGATATTCTTTATTATTATTATTCTATTCTAGTCGTCTAATTTCATTACGTATACGATGCCAGTCAAATTATCAGTTGGATAACGGAAAAGAAAAAATTAATCCAAGAGCTCGAACACAATACTTGAGCCGTCCGCGTGCTTTCTCGTATTAGTCAATCTTCTCTCGACTCGATCTCCACTCGTACCTCGACCTTACGTCGACTGCACCTCGCACGATATTTTCTCCTCTCCGAAGTCTCATCTTATTACAATAACCACTGCGTATTCGCTCTCGCATCCTTCGCAAACACACGCCGTCCTCCCTCCTCTTATCGATGCCAGACAGGAAGGAGACCTCGAGCGCGTCATGTGCGCCTCTTCTTTTGCATCTAAGTGCTCCTGCCTCTCATCTTCTTCCCTTCTCTCTTCCTCCCGCTCGTCCGAGCAGCTACGACCTCGCCCCTGCACTTTACATTTCGCATTACCGGCGTCGAAAGATGGCATTACATTTCCATCGATCGACCTCGACTGGCGCGTCTCCTCCGGTGCCCTTGAATGCTCAACTAGTGGACGGACAAGCTCGCGCTCGAGAGACCACCGAGGGTCGACTTGTGAAAAACATTGGGGGCGCCGATTAAATCCTATTCGGGGGCCGGCCGAGCCCTTCGTACTTTCTCCTTGGCCTCAAGCGCCGCGCGGATTCCCCTCGGGAGGAACACAGAAGGTGAAGAGGAGTGGAGAAAATATTTTTCAGAGTAAGTGTGCCTAGTCGTCCTTAAGGATCTCTTCGTTGCCACTCGATCGGCTTCAAGTGTGTCCTTGAAAGTGGTCTGTTCAGATTTGAAATCGTTAAGAGGAGAGTGGAAGTGATTTAAAAGGGTGTAACCTTGCTCCTTGATGTGCTATAAGGAGGGCTTAACCCTTAAACGCATGAATCATCAATTTCGATGCCGATCGTATTAAACGCAATTGCAAACAACCTATCTTCCTTTTTGCTTTGGCTCTATCGTGTTCTTTTTTTATTTTCAAATAGAAATTTAAGTATTGAAGAGTTAAACGTAGCGTATCGTGTGAGATGCAATTTCAAGTTTGAATTATGTTCATCGTATTTATTTGCGCCGACGTGCTAATGAACGAGATCTTCTACTTGAGTTTCTCTACGAGCATACGCGTACGATGGCTCCGAATTTTCCAAAAATTTTCGATAAAGATGGCCACCCCCAAATTACACCACTAGAAAATCCTACGTGTTTGAAACACCATCGCTACAGCCCAAATGCATTCCATTCAAGTGTCGAAAGCGATCATTAGCGCTCTTACGAAAAACGCATTAACCTTCCGGACGATAGTCACTTATTGTCGACGAACCTTCGTCTCTCGTCCTTCGCTTCGACCTACGTCGTTCCTTTTCTCCTTCTTTCAAGACGCGACCTTGAGAAATCCTCTTTCCGCCGGATTCGCAGGCACGCCTGTCGACCCTCCTCCTTCTTCTTCCTCTCCTGCTTGTCGCAGGACGCACTCGAGAAGACGGGCGTCCGTCGAGGGACTGCTCGGTGGACACGTTCGATTCTCGAATGGAATGCGAAGGCGGCAAGGGAGAGAGAGAGAGTCTGGTGCGGTCCGTTAATCCGTACTAATTCCCAGACGGCGACAAGAGTCTTCAACGTGTCTCTCCTGCTGGCAGAATACGGCCCCATTGGGCGATGGACGAGCCATTGGTACGCGAGCGGGATTAAGCGAAGGAGAGAGACGGTGCGAGGAGCGAAGGAGGAGAGAAAACGGAAAGACGAGAGGAGACGGAGGATGGCAAGACGCGAAGGGCGACGGTGAGGGAGGAGAGAGAAACGAAAATAAGATGAGACGAGAAAAAAGAAGGAGGAAAGAGGTGGAGGGGAGAAGAGAATCGGCAGACGAGAGCCACCCCGAGGAACAATGAACCGTGAACGAAACTCGTCGGGAGCGAAAGTGCGATCCGACGATTCCGGTCGAAGGTCAACGATTAGCATAAGTAAGGAGGTCGTCCGAGACGGCGGCGCGTGCGTCGGATGACGCATCGACGGAACATTCGCCCTAAGGAGGCAGCACCCTAATAACGACGAAAGGGTACCTAAAGTAAAGGAGAAGACGGTAACGCGAAGACCCTGTTAAGTCGATACGAAACAGGAATTCGCTCGGTGTCCTCGTCGCCCCTTCTCATCCTCGATAATCTCGAGATTTCTTATTCAAGAAGGATCGCGGGACGCGTGCCAGATCGCGTAAGAACTGTTGCACAATTCGTTTGGGTAGTTATCGCATTTTACGACGCACAGGCTGCCGGGATAAACGTAAAATTACCTCGTCATCGCTGCCGCGCGCGGACCTCTTTGGTCCACCGTGTCTGCTCCAGTTGACCTTCTTTCTCATCTGCCGCCTCTTTCTTCCTCCTCTTGCACCTCATATCTTCGCCATCTCTTTCTCCGTCTCTCTCTCTCTCTCTCCTTCGAAAACAGATGCCACGGACCAAACAGATGCCTCGTTGCAACGTTTCTTTTCTCTCCTCTCTTACGTAAGTAAGCAGGTGTCTGGAAAAGAGACTCATCTTTGGGCGAATCTTGAACTCTCCCCGCACCGCGCGCACCTTTTCTTCTCTTTAAGACGGCGTAGAGGATCGCCTCGAAGTAGAGATTAAGGTCGAAACCGCAGGAACGATTCTGGATTTGGCCCCACGCGCGAAGTATCCCTCTTAGAGAAAATTTCATCATCCCTTCGGGGCTAGCTTTTCTCGCGGAAGGGACCAGCTCGCTTCTTTTTTTTTATTCGACGAGCTTCGCCATCGGGGTGCGAACCTTCTTTCTCCTAGGCAACGTTCACGCGCCCTTCTCTCCTTCCACGAGTTGTCGAAGGGTAGGAAGATCGACGCTCCCCTTTATTGTCCTCGAGCTTCTCTTCCGGGTTAACGCACCCTCGTTTCTTCGTTCTGCCCCGCTCCTACCCGCCCTCGTTCCACCCTCGTGCCACCCCTTTCCCTTCGCCCTTGGAATTGCGTCGGTTTCCACCCTTCTTCGCTTCTCTCACTTCTCCTCGCTCACCATCGACGCCTCTCTCTCTCTCTCTCTCTCTCTCTCTCTCTCTCTCTCTCCTCGCCACCACGACAGCCTCCACGTGGCAAGGTCACGACCTCCGCAAAAAAAAAGCCAACCTAACCCCCGTGGAGTAGGCCGCGACGTGCGAGCTTGCCGCCTCGTGCGCGCGCGCACGTCGTTTTCACTCAGGCTTTTCCACCCTTCGTGGAAGCCGAAGCAAGAATTTACGAGCGACACGGCCTTCGGACCACGCCACACCACCGTGCTCGGCCACGTGTGCCCGATTCGAAAGCCTCCAGGGGCGAATTCGCGTGGCGCTAATTTAGATGGCCACTCGCTCGCACACGAAACGAAGTCGCGGGTCATCGGACCCGCTTATTTATGGGGATTCTACGATTTACGAGAAACCAGGTCGAATGTGCTCGCGCCTACCGTGATAATAGTTAAATAATGAGATATTTATGTTCGACGAGTCTCTCGCACCTTAGATGAGAGAGAAAAGAAAGACGACGGCGAGATAAGTGTGCCGGGGTACCCTTG
The DNA here is from genome assembly GCA_944319695.1 of Tiphia femorata. Taxonomy (NCBI): domain Eukaryota; kingdom Metazoa; phylum Arthropoda; class Insecta; order Hymenoptera; family Tiphiidae; genus Tiphia; species Tiphia femorata. Next base: position 11,292,139 of record OX090896.1, on the reverse strand, counting down.
AGGCGTAATGCGAACTTAGGAAGCGAATGATATCGAGTAGAATTTAATTTATCGCTCGATATATTAGAGAGGGCTCTTAATTTATTATCGTTATGTACAGGGTCCACGGAGTGGTTAGCTTCATTAATTCACAGGAAACCTCCCGAATAATGTTCACCTACGGTGGATCTACGGTAAACTTCGATCCCCAATATTCCACCATGACCAATCGAGTCGATGGCCGTGCGTTGGCGCGGTCTGGCCCATTCGTCATGCCCGCGCTACCTCCTACGCAGAAGAGCCGGTAAATATAAATAGTATCGATCGGGAACCGTTACAAGTAAAAACGTTCGTGCTGCTTACTAGAATCGCACGTACCTTTAGTGCTCGAGGTTTCCTAATTACGAGCACTCGGAGATTCGCATACGGAATTAATTCGCTCTCTTCTCCTCGCGCACCCTCGCGCATTAAAATTCGACATCGAAAGATGAAAGGAGCTCCTCCTCGGCTCCCTCCGGAGTTCCTTCAATGAGTTTCAATTATTTTCTTCGCTCAAGGCTTCGAGGCCACTCTCGACGTTTCAATTTCTTTGGACGACGAGAGCGGGGCGGCGGCACACCGAGCGAGATAAGGAAACAAAGTGGAAAGATTTCACGCGTAGACGAGCGTCAAATCGTCCCGTCATCCGTCCCTCGAGATCTTTCGCTCCCTCTCTTCCCTCCCTTTTTTTCATCCTCTTCATGGCGCTTACTCCTACTCCCGCTCGTCGCGTCCTCGTCACTCTTATCTCTCCTTTCCTGATTCTCCGTTTCTCCTCTCTCTCTCTCTCTTCCTTCGTATCTTCTTCTTTCAGTTTCTCACTCTTACAACCACCGAAAAGTGCCGGGCTCACGGAGGGTTAGGGGCCACAGGCTCGATTTCGTCCTCGACGTTTCGTCGTAAGTTCCGTGTTTTCTCCGCGCGGTTAATGCCACCTGCTCCTCGCCGCTCTTCATCATCCCTCCTACCCTCCATCCCTCGACATACTTTTATACCGCGCCCCGAATCTCGTCAGGGGCGAAGGACACCCAGCACGTGCCAGCCCACCATCCTCGCGAGCGCTGAATGCCCACGCTCTTCAGATTTAATTCGCTCTACATCACGATGAAGTTGCAAGATTCATGGGGAATCGTATTATTTCGCGGAGATTCGGGATCATTTCACGCGTTTCGAGAATTCCGTCGGTGGAAATAAATTGTCGATCGAAGAACTGCTTTTAGCTAGAAATTTATTTGACGAAAGATATTTACACGTTTAATTTCGCCCAATTACTGTCTCACTCGCGATGCATCGATAAACTCTTCAACGTGACGTGGGATATGCGATGTGCCACCGATGGTTTCCTGTGAGGTGACGCAAGCGTAAAGATTTTATCTTCCAATTGCTGATGGTCTTGGCGTTGCTGTCCCATGTTTTTCTAAACACACACGCACAAAAATTAATACACTTTTGAAAACTTTCCATAAGGCTCGAGATTCAGGCGGCAAGTTGCAATCGTGTCGAGACATTCGCAATAATACGTCTACGATAATTCTACAAGGAACGGAAGAAAAAACAGAGTTACGATTCAGTTCGGAGTGTACGTCATCTTAGCCCCGTTTCATGCTGATTAATTTGTCTGGCAAACCGGCAGTGGGTGTTTCGAGTCTCGCACAATCCTGTGAGAACAGTGTACGCTTCTGTATACCTACTTGGCATCTTTGCATTCTCTGTCTCCACAGTGTGAATCACCGTCTTTCTTTAAAATTAATTCTTGATTTTTTCGCTTTGTATGGACAGAGATCGTTACGTTACCACTATAAAGTTTGATTGCATCGGTAACTCAGTTTCGGGTCGCGAACTTCCGTAAGATGTTAAGTCTGTTCTATGTAGAATCTTGCCTGTGGCAATACGTTCTATAAAAACAAGAGTATCGTCGGACGTTTCTCCGCTTACTTTCTTCCGCAACGGAGAACTTGGAAAACTTTCCAACGGCTATTGGAAATTACCCGGTAAATATCGACGCTTGTACAAGGAAACGCGGAACGAGGGGGAAAATGTGGCGAAGGGCGTTGAACGATCGGTGAACGGCCTTGACAAGCGCGCGCGCGCGTTTCAGAGTACCGATCTACCGTCTATCGATAAGAATGTTAATTAACTACCCACCGGACGAATGGATAGGGGGTGTGGCATTCAGCTGGACTCGCCGTACGGAATTATCGGCGTACGTTTCCATTCTGTTCTCGTGACGCGTGCGTAAACCAGAAGAGTGACAGTGACGGAAGAAAAAAGGTAGAGAGAGCGCAGGTTACTATTTTTTTTTTCAGGGTACCATTCACCGAGCCAACAATCGATTTTGTTCTTCGACACCTCGACAAGGACTAGAAACATCGATTTATCCTTCGACGAACGATGTATCCTTATCGCTACAAGTCTTTCCTTTTTATCGATACTCAACAATAGCATCGCCTCCACCGCAGAAATCGATTGCGATTGTAGCGATCGTACATTAAAGAATGTACCACTAATTCGCGATAACGGAATTTGAAAATGGATTTTCCACCGGATGACAATCGTCTACAGGTGTCCTCTCGATAACTTTGGTCACGTATCGATAACGTATCGTTCTGTTAATTGCAAGCGTCGAGTTCCTCGAACGGATCTTTCTTGTGAAATCCGGAACGAATCGAGAGCCACGACCTTCCGCTCCCCTTTGCGCGCATTCACAACGACCGGCGCCGCTCCTTACCGATCCTTATCGGTCCATTCAACGCCCAAAGTTTACTCTCACGAGTGCGATTAGGAACTCCCGCGTTTCCTTTGCACTTGCTTCCGTTCGACGTTCACGATGCACTCGACCTCGTGGAGACAATCTTCGAGAGCTCGTTCGAAACAGTTTAAAGAGGTGGTCTTAAGGAGCCCGATAAAGAAACCGAACTTTCCAAAATTTCTCATTGTTAATCTCCGTTGACATTACAATTCGATGAGTATTATCTTCTCGCTGCCGACGAATGAAGAAATTCTTGGAACAACCTTAATCTCCCCTTTGCAGTACACCGTGCACTTTCTTTACATTAATGCTCTAGTATTCCATAACCGAAAGACAGAAGAAATAGATTTAAGATGCGTCGCGAAAGACCAATCTTCTTATTTTTATTGAATTTTCTCGTTGGTGCATTTATCGTGAATAGCTACTGTAATTTTGCCCATGTTAGCCTGCAGAGGGTTTGCATACTCGAGCACTCGTTCAAATTGATCTAGCCAGATCACATAGAGTATCGAAGAAAGTACGAATTAAACGGAAAAGACTCGAGTTTGGGTATACCTCGGTGACCGAAACTGCACGAACGACCTATTCCTCGTCGTTGAGACAGAGAAAGAGAGAGAGAGAGAGAGAGAGAGAGAGAATTCCTTACCATATAGTGTAGAGGAGAGCAAGAGTGAGCATAGCGCCTCGCGTAACGCAGCCAATTACACCGTAGACGTTAGTCACTCACGGTTACATTAGCCCCTGCCTCTCTCCTCTCTCGACAACGCGAGCTTGGCTTGTCCCTTCGTCCCTGAACGGCCTTTATAACGGGCTAAGTACGCGCCCGCTCGCCTCCGCGCCTCCTGCTTTTTATCGTCGTCCCTGGTCGAGCTAGGAAATTTTACGAGCGCGCGGTAGATTTAGTGACCTCAAGCGTCCACCGCCACCCACCAGCTCGTGGGCGCACGAGTTTTCGCGGGGGACGCTTTAGAGCCTATTTAAGAGCCGAGAATTACGAGGTCAAACGTCTCGATCCCTTTCTTCTTTTTTTTTCTCCGTGTCTCTTTCGATTATCGCTGCCACGCGCATTCCTTGACTATCGATCGTCGTACTCATACGCTTCGCGACACGCAATCGATCGTGGTCTCGCGTTTCTCCACGTCAATCCCAAGGATTCGTTTTACCGCGTAGGGTACGACTTGTTATCAGGATACGGTTCCACCAGGTCTTCGCGTTCGTACAAATGCATCCTGAATATTTTGGAAAGATAGAATCGTATAGCTCAGCCTTGTTCAGCCTTAGAGGTATTGTGCGCGGTTCTAGGTACGTAGAGGCGTAAGTAAGTGCTCGTCATTAAATGTACGCGAGCATGTGAGCAAGTGAAGTGGTATCTTATCAGATGTATAGACGAACGTTCGAACGATGGAATACGGACGAATAATTCGTCGTCGTTACCTCATTGGAAACGTAGTCTTACCATTACACAAGAACTGATTACAATTAATGCGATAAATCACCATACTAAGTCACGAAATATGTCATTATCCTGTCATCGTCACCGTCGCGATTTCATCATCGTTTCGGCGCGATCGTTGCTCATTCGCTACTTACGAACCGTTATCTCGGAGCACCGCATGATAATTAACACGTTAATCGCCACCTTGCCTTGAATTTTAGTTAACTATCTAAAGTGTTAATTATACTTCGTTAAAAATACCTATTTTGATAATTTATAATCAGGCAGTGAAACCGTCGCCCGAATTCGAGTGCCGTAGCGATCAAGGTGTTAACCAAGCCGCGTGTTTCACCTCTTTCACACCTTCCTTGCTCCTCCCACTCGCTCGAGAAAAAAAGAAAATCGATCTCAAAGATATCATCTATGTAAGGTATCGCGCATGTTCGATCGCTGTATAATTATAATCGTCTGCCATCGCGCGCACTCTCGAATTCTTCTTCCACTCGCGCGATCCATCGATCGCTCAACACCGGACTCATCGAAGTCGATCGATCCCTCGGCAATTCTTCCACCTGGATTTTCAATAACAGGTGAAAGTGCGAGAGGGCTCGAAGTCGAAGTGCGCCACTCGAGTTCTAGTATCGAGATGACGTCTTGCGAGTTCGAGCGCGCGATGAGATCCTCATGTGTGCGTCACCAAACTGAACGCAAGGTCTTCGAGAGAACGAAGGGCGAGGGCGCTAGGTTGAACGGACGCGACGGTAGGAGCGAACGAACGAATAAGCGAGGCTAAGGGTGGACAGGCGGGCAGCGGAGGCAGCTCGAGGCGACATACGCACGAGAAGAATTTTTCAAATGACTTTCACCTTCGCTCACGACTACTCTGGTCCGGTCCGCTCCTCGTCCGACGGACCACGGTGGGCGTAGGTCAGGGTTTACGTCCGCCGCCTGCGCCTCGAAAAGGAAAAAGGAACGACGTGTGCGTCGCGTCGGTGGCGTCTTATCGGACGGTCGCACGATACCATCGAAGCTACTCCACCTTCGTCTTCTTCTTGCGTTTCACAACTTCTCTTTCTCCCCGACGTTTTTTCCTTCTCTTTCTCTGTTTCGGTGACTTAACCAAACATCGCGAAGCTTAACACTTGCATGCGGGCAACGTACTTTTACGCTTTTCGGAATCTGTCGCTAGAGCGCGGGTCACGTAAAAATACGTATTTAGTAGATTCGTGCTAGAGAGCATGGCGTTTGTGTTGCTATGCAACGCTTTGCATTGCTTCTTCCCAGAAGTCTTGTTTGTCGAGTTAGTACTCCGCCTTTCGAATCTACATGTAGCCTTATACTCGTAGACCGAGCGTTCTGTGAGAGACGCTGAAGACTACATTAAACGAGAGAGCAATAGTAGAGTAAGCGTGTCTTTGTCTATCAGGAGCGTTGTTTTCCTTCTTCCCCTACCAACGCTCTTGTTAGATAGAGACACGCTCACTCCCACTATTGCTCTTTCGTTTTAATGTAGTCTTCAGCGCCTCTCACAGAACGTTCGGTCTATGAGTATGAGTCTATGTTCGAATCGAAGTAGTTTTCGATTTATTGCGATTTTACTGAATGACCAAATATCCTAACCCTAACCCTAATCCTAACCCCAAATTCCCGCGAGGTTCACGAAAAAAGGCCCGCTGCGCGCGTAAGTCCGCGGCGAAGTGTACCCGCATAGCAAGTTAAAGAAGATTTGAATTCAGAACACTTGCGCCGGCGGTTCTCTTGCTTCACCACGTTTTCCTTTATTTTTCTTTCTTTCTCGTCTCTTCTTCTCGTAGAGGACTCACGTGTTTACCGCGGTGCGCCTTTGATTCGAGGTCAAAGGGTGACCTTGACGAAATGTTAAACCACTCGTGCTCCTCACCGCGCGGGTCTAGCGCGTACGTCTTTCGCGATCATTCGCTTGTGAAATCTGCGCGATGTACAGAAATAACGGAATCTTTTATTTTCATCCTTCTCCGACGACTGTCCTCGTGTCGTCCTTTCTTTCTTCCGTGCGGAACGATGAGAACCAGAAAGCGGGTGGGATGGAAGAGGATCTCCAGAATGAAGAGAAAATATCTCGGTACTCGTGAGACTTGCTCGCGCGCACTCGTCTCGTTCGGGAAACTAAAAACTCGTACTTGTAAACATCGGTGAAGTCTCGTGCCTGCTCCGGATTCGCAATCTCATCTCGACATTTTATTGTCATCTGAAAGCACCTTTGGTGCACCACCTTCTTGGATCTCGACATCTTGATAGAAAAATAAGTGACATAGTGAAATAGAGAGAGAGAGAGAGAGAGAGAGAGAGAGAGAGAGAGAGAAAGAAACGAGACCTTGGATATCTCTCACCTCTTCGAATCACTGTCTCTTTCTCCGTCGTGTCGTCCATCCGGAGCTTATACCTCGCCAGAAGAAAATTTCGTTTGGTTCGCCTATCGAGCGGCGAATGTCCTGAAAAAAATGAAGGTCGGACGATAGCGAGGAGGAGCGAAAGCGCGAAGGGAGAAAGTTTCGAAAAGGCGATGAAAAAGGGCGAAGGACGTTACTCGCCTACTACCTTTTCTTCAGCCTAACGCAATCGTCCGAAGGCTGTTCGAAGTTGGCCGATGGTCGCGACCGTGAGAGGTTGCATCGTCAGGTGCTCTCGCTCGGGATGACGCGCTTTATTAAATGCACCCCGTGAATAGAGAAATTGCGAACAAGAGATCTCACGGTGAAACTGATCCCTAGAGGATATTTCGAATGGACTGAGAGTGGTATGGACAAGGACGAGGACGAGAGAAGAAGTGAATTCCATCGTGAACGTGTCTATTCAGAACGGACAGAACGTTAAGGTGAGCTGGAATGGAATATCACGATCAGGGATATCGAGAAAGGCTTCCGATCAAATCTGCGAAATTGTTGAGACGCGCTACATAAAATCGATTACAGTCCTGACGCGAATAAATCCACAAGAACTTGCGACACTTGAAGAACTAAAATTTCAAACTTCGCTCTTAAGCTTCGTGGTCCTTCTTAAGCTCGAACAATTACGCGTAGGTGTGTAGAAATATGTCACGTTGGTGCATTACAAAAAAAAAAAAGAAAAGAACCTCTCGGGTGCAAAAGCGTTAAAGATGACATGGTTCGCGAGATCTCACACGAGGTTTATCGGGCTCGTGGCCAAACGAGATGGAAAGAAGCGAGCGAGAAGAGGAGAGGAGCAAAATGTTCACCTTCTGCGCTTCGCATTATCATCGCACCCCTTTCCTCCCTCCACCGATCGATTCGTTTATCCTTCGCGCGAGTATCGACTGCGAAAGAGAATTTATCCGTCCCCCGTTCCGATATCGGGGCCACGGGCGTGAATATCGAGTGCACGTATGCCGCGATTACGATTACGACGCGAGTGTCCTCGTGCAAGTTGTGCAAAGTCGCGTGAATTTCGGTGAATAATACAAACAAGTTGCGATCTCAAGGATAATTGCGCTCTCTCGGGGAGGGTAATTCAAAATGAAAATGATTTTCCGTGATTAGAATTGTCGCACGATCTCCACCTGACGATCGAGAAGGATCGCGTTTATCGTTGGTCGGAAAAGTTTAAGGCCGCGGGCGGACAATAGTCTCGAGGAGAGAACGGTAGACGCGAGATGTTAACGGCGTTACATAGTCGAGAAATCATCGCGGCTTAATTCCAAGGAAGAAAAAAAGAATTGTAACGAGAAGAAGAGAGAAGGAACGATGCAAGAGATAGAGAGGAGATGAGTCTCGTTGGTTGCTCCGCTCCGCTCGCTCCTGATAATGAGTGTTTACTCTCTCTTGGCTCAAGGTCCTCGATTCTTCCTCCCTTCTCCCCTTCACCTCCATTCTTCACGAACGGTCATCTCTCGTGCATCAACGTCGCGTACAAATATTATTCAGCGACTTCTCGCGTAGCGTGACGGCCAAGGACAATAGGTCAGCCCAGGCGACCTCATTGTTCCCCGTTATCTTTACCACGTTATTGACGGATGAATCTATTATCGTGATCTGTTATAGCTAAGACACCTTCGCATTCAACGCGCCACTTCCTATAGTGCCAACGGAAAATTCGTTTCGAGCCAGTGGAATGACAGAATTCCACGAGTCAAGAAGATGGATTGCGCAAGGGCATGCAACCTGATTTATCAAATGCGTACTTACTTTGGACAAGGACGAGGTAATTGTCATGGAGTGGGTGTTTGCACCGATAGCAGTTCCACAAGTGAAATCAAGTGCCGACGTGCGTTACTATCGCAATACGAATCTTTTTACGCGTGGCGTAAAGTATGGAATTTCAGTGGTTACAACGCAGTCGGGACGCGCAATGGGGTATCCTCATTAGCGATGCCGAGAATGCGCATTCCGCGACTTTCCACTCGTTACATACTTTCGCGCCAATCGTGCTGTACGTAGACCGCTCGTTACATCGACATTACATAATTTATGACGAATTTCCTCTTATCTCCTCGACTCGAATTCTAATTACAGGTTACCGCGGGCCCCGTCCTCGCGGTCAAGCAGGAATCGCATGTAACTGGCATGCGCCATTATGCAACTTACCGATCGCGTTACGCCTACTACACGACATGTAAGCAGATCTTTAATCGTTCCACGCTGATTCTCGCGTGCACGTCCCCTCCAAATCTATTACCCGTAAACATAGCGTGACCCACGTGTCGCTACCCATTATCGGATTTTCTTGTAAATTTATTCCACGCGTCTATGTCGAGATATATCGTCTATCATTACTGGCACACGTAAAGTACACGCGCACCTGCACGCGCCTCACTCGACACTCACACCCGAATAACCGAGGATTTTACGGAACACACGATATTCGGCGCTCTAGGAATCGTTCACGGTATTCACACGTGCTTACGTCGCTTTTATAGCGTCGACACCAGAGGGAAATCTAATGCACGCCAGTTGTACGAGCTTTTTTTTTAATTTTGTCATCTCTCTCTCTCTCTCTCTCTCTCTCTCTCTCTCTCTCTGTAATCTGGCATGTATATTATGCTGTTTCGAGGGCGGGTGTTCCGATAAGAGATATCGCCCTCGAGTATTCCACTAGGTACAGGAGAGAGGAGTGTCGCACCGGTGGTCAGATCAAATATTTAGCCGCGCAAAAGGAACGTGGGGTACGAGCTGGGCCCGGTGAAGCAACTCGCGGAGACTCACGGGGCATCCATGCGAGGGGATCAAACAGGAACGAGGTCGTGGGACGTCGCTTATCACGCGAATTATCGGCGTATCGATCGACCATACTTCGCCACGATGTGCCTCAGGAACGTGCGAGGCAATGGCGATTGCCTGATCCTCAAACCCATGCAATGCAATCGCAATGAGAAACAACGATGAATTCGCGTGATGTATTCGAGGAGACAAAGGAAAAGAATGAATGTGTTAGAAAGTAAGTATAAAAACGTCAGCAGAAAAAACGGGCAAACAAGGAGGACGAAGCCAGTGGAAATAGTACTTGAATAATAGAGTGTCTCGTCGGTGACATCTCATCAGCCACCGAGCCCAAAATTAGAAGACTCGTCACGAAAATCGCTTAATTATCCAGGCTATTTATTATCGTGTGGTTTGGTCGGATGGAGAGCTTCAAACATCTTCAAATATGTTTATTCACTTTAAATTACGTCAAGAAAATCCAACGAGGCAACTCCATTGATGCATCTTTAAAAACCTCTCACGAGCAATAGGAGCAAACTGGAAGAAAGGTGATGAAGAAGACCAGGTCTCCTGTATTTCGCGGATATAATATATTCCGTAGCACGTGCGTTCAGTCTCTCTCTCGTTCTTTCTGACCTCCTCCAACTTTCTCACCTCCTCTTTCTGAATCTTTACAGTACTCGCGCTAACATGCTCCACGTTCAATAATGCTCCAATCCGGTTGCAAAATATGCCAAGCACCGCGTGGTCCCTGGTGGTAGGCTGTGGAAGAGAAAGAGGTCCGTAAAGGAGAAGGAAGTCGAGAAATAGGAGGAGGTAGACTCGAGAGGTGGCCCTTCCTCCTCTCCATCTGGCCGCTGACGTTTGACGAAATGCAACCGGCTGTCGCCCTGTCGGGTCCCGCTTTCACTCTCGACGACTCTCCTCCTCCGGGTCGAGTCTCTCTCGGCAAAGAGGCCCCTGGCAAGCGACGTCCTTTAAATCTTTCCACGAACGAATTTACTTCAGTATTGATTCTTTATTTTCTTCCAACGCCAATTCGTGAATTAACGTTTACAATTATTAGAGGACAAAGCAGAAATGGAAAAATTTTCGAATGGAATAATAACGATCTTCCGATAGAAGAATGTACAGATTGGCTGTGTTTTCCCGAACCTCCGCTTAGCTAAGCGCACGTAAGCGGCTAACGTTTTCTACGCAATATTTGGCTGGACAGAAGCAATCCCTTGAAGCGCTAAGCGGTGCTACAATCGAAACCGCTACCAAACGAGCGACTGCTTAGCTAGCGAAGGTTCGGCAAAACACAGCCATTAACAGAAAAGTAAACGTAGACTCATTTTGCGTAGGTACAAGATTCCTTGAGGAGGTTAAGACGCCGATGTGCGTCGTTAACACGCGTTAAAAAAGGCAGAACACTGTTTATGAAACAAATTTTGGTGCATCGCGCGAGTTGGTTTTTCGTTGTATCATGTTGGATATGATAAGCTTTGGAAAGAGAGAAAAATTTGAAAGAGACAAACGACGAAGAACATGGCGGATTCAAGTGAAACAGAGAAATAGCGGAGGAAAGACTCGGGTGGTGCAACGACGAAAGCAAAAACAAATACAAGAGAACGTCGAGGAGGTAGGCGAGAACCAACAGGAACGAGTAAAGTTACGCTATCGGTCCGACGGGCGAGTATTACTCTCGTGGCCCGTTTATACGCCCGTTATTACGCTCGTTTATACGCCCGCTAATTAGCCCGCTCGCCCTCGCTCCTGCTTGGAATTTCATCCGCGCGTGGCAAAAGCGTTGGCGGCTTCTGGAGACACAGAGAGAGAAAGAGAGAGAGAGAGAGAGAGAAAATAAAGCGAAAGAAAGATTGCGTAAGAAAGAAAAAGAGGGAGAGACTAATTAGCCGTAGAAAGTCTGGCCGATACACTTTTCCTCTCGCTTCCATTGCCCGCCCCGACTCTTTTCCCGAACGGTCGTTGGCCCTTTCTCGATCGTACGAGATCCCTCGAGCGCGCTCGCGCGCGAACATTCATTCCGATTGACCTCCTTCCAAGTGATTGTTTCCTTTCCAAGCGGCGACTTTCACTCTCTAGCACGGATGTGACCGTGGTTTTATTAGCGCAACGTAGAAATTGTCCTCGCCACCGTTGATATTGCGAAAGGTACGTAATCGCTCGAAATTTCATTCTCGTCACGGTGCTCCCGAGTTGTCTTTCGAAAACGAGAAAAAGAATTATCAGCGCCAATTCGATTCTCTATTTTATCATCTTGCAAGTGAAATTTCGCCTCCTCTCGCGCAAAATACGGGGCAGAATACTTATTCGAAAGAAAAAGTTCACCGTCGTTCGGACTCGTTCGTAATTTCGCATTAACGTCGAGCAACGGCTGCGGCCTCGCGCGCTCAAAGCGATGCTTTCCCTTTTGAGTGCTTCTTCAAGAGTGGCGTGGAAAACTCGGAAAGTGACGTTCTTGCTCGCCAGCTGTGAGTAATTAACGTCGGCGCGCGCCTCCTCGAGAGATTAGAAATGTGTTTATTCGCGCGCAAGGGACGCAAATCAGGGTAAGAAAGGGTAATTGCCCGTGTAGAAAGTCGCGCTCAGTTTCCTCTCTTTTTCTCGAGGCGGTCTAAAGGCCGTTGGCCTTTTCAGGCCCGGTAAACTCGAGCGTTCGCTCATCGGCGGCGCGTTTCAATCGCTTTCTTTCGCGAGAGCGGACGCCAACGCGAGTCTTCCACGCTGCATTTTCTTTCGTTATCCGACACGACAGCGTCCAACGTACTCGTGCATTAGCACGGTAGAAAAATTACGAGACGCCACCGGAACCTGATATTAAAGTCCGAAGTAATATTTTCGTCGAGCGAGCTACCTGCAGACTTATTCTCCTTCATCCGTTAATCTACCAATGGAATAAATTTTCGCAATATTCCAACCTAACATTCAATATTGAACAAAACGTAAAGACCCTACCGAATTGAATACGCGTCTAAGAATATTAGTCACTTAAAATCGATTTTCTTCATTGCGATTTTAAATGAATTTTATTTCAATAGCAAAGATTCGTACGAACATTGATTTATTTAAATATCTCCTGCGATGCATATGTCAATAATCTCGGGACAGTTTTTTAATCCAGAACGTATGGAAACGGAAATGAAGAAACGGGAGGTGTGAGAGAAGAGGAAGGAACGAACGATTTCGGGAGGTCCTAGCAATAAGAAAGGTGCATCGAACTCGAGAACTCACGGTGACCTAGCGTGAACGCCCATCGAACGGTTCGCCCTCTCCTTCTTTTGGTCCGCCCGTTAGGCCTGGGACCGTGCGACCACTTCCTACGTCACGTCCGGAAGTTTCCCCCGAACGTTCGGAGCGTGACTCCAGGCCGCTGCGCTGACTCGGCCGGTGCTCCCTGGCGCGAGTCGATTACTCACGATCCCGTTAAGACCCGTTGATATCAGACCGGAGTGGCCCGGACTAGTCCAAATCCGACGACCCACTTATTCTCGGCGCACCGTCATGCCGCCGCTCTTCCATTTATTCGCGTATACCACGCTCTCCTCGATCCTCGAATAAAAATTGGGTCGTTGAACTCGAAAAAGAATTCTACGAGGAGCGAATTATTTAAGGAAGACACAAAGAGTCGAAAGGAGAAGGAGATCGAGGACCACGAAGACTTCAATCCAAAGGCCACAACATCCAGAACATCGCATTACTCCGATTCCATTACGTTAACCCAAATAGATACGATCGCCAAGATATCAAATCCCTTCCTTCGTTCTACCTTACAGCGACGACCAAAAACGGTCATCGAGAATTCTCCTAAATTCTCGATAAATTTACCCTGGAAAAAATGGCAGTTCCATAAAAAAAAGAAGCAACCGATCCTTCGACCACCTCGCTCGGTCATTCCACTTCCAATATCTCACGCGTACCTTCTCCGCTCCTCGTTCTCGCAAATTTCCAATCTTTCTCGCTCACCGCTCTTGGCCCGGGAGAGTTCGATGAACCACGAGACATTCCCTTTTCACTGCAGCGCCGCTCGATACTCACGGCAGCACGCGAGGCCTGCGATCGGCGACGAATCTTTTTCGGTTCTCGACCAAGAGAGAGAGAGAGAGAGAGAGAGAACGACGAACTGCGAAGTGGCCAAGAACAGTGAGAGAAGGAAAGAGAGAGAGAAAGAGAGAGAAGAGTAGGGAGGAGGTAAAAGAAATTACGAGCCCAAGGCGATAGACTCGTTCCATGATCGACTGCTCGAGCGAGCCGGCCATCCGAAGGTCGACGAACCGCGGGATTTCCTCTTCGGGCACGGTGACGCGCTACCTCGAGGTTGACCATACGGTATTTCCTTTCGAGCGGACGCGCGAGCGCGGGAGTGAACGCGACCACACGCTCATTGTTAGCGATGGAGGTGGAGGAGGAGGAAGGTTGCGGTGGTGGTGACGAGAGGGAGGGAGAAGAGAACGAGGAGGAGAGGAAGGAGAAGTATAACTGTACCATCTATCCTCGGGCCTGGCAGCTCTTTTCAGGGTTCACGAACCCCATCGACCGGCCCGAACTTGAAGGTCGTTGCTCCAGATTCAGCCTCCGCGGAAGGATTCTATCGGCAATTGTTCCTGCTCGCTTCACCTCCGTGACAAAAGATTCATGCGAAATACTCTCGTACTCGAGCGCGAGCTTTCGCGATTGCGGATTTTTCACTTCGATTTCAGACTCTTCCGATACGTCGCTGATCAATGGCAAATTAAGAGAAGACAAAATCATAATACATTAATAGAAATGTAAGTAATGGATAGAAGAATAGATAGAAGAATAGCGATATTAGGCAATTTAATTACAAAGGAAGGAAGGAGTATGTTCAATGGTTAACCCTCCACGTACTCACGGACGGTAACGTCGAGAAACTCGACAGCTAAGAGACCTATTAATACATTAATTAAACAGAGAGATAGAAGGGTGCAAATAGAAAATGAGGTTCAAGCGAGAAAATTAAAAGAGTCCGATCTTCTAACGTAGATGTGAGCGAATGCTCAAAGCTACAAATGACACAGAGAACAAAGAAAAATGATCGATCGCAATTATAATGCATCGTTTTGCATTGGAACGTGTTACAATTTTCACGTTGCCAATCGGTATTACAAGCTCGGTAAACTAATTACGTGGAAGTTGGGTGGACTGTAAATCAGTGGCAATTAAGCTGGAGAATAAAATTCTCATCGTGGAGAATAAAATTAGAAGAATGATCGATAATTCCGCGAAAGTGATTCCGCTCGCGGACACTCGCGGCCGATCCCGCGAACAATTCGGCGCGGGCGTACGTGAGCTCGTCGCGATGACATAATGGAATTTCTTCAGGCTCACCGCCACGAATCTCGTCGCGAGGCGTGCGCGCGCGATTCCCCCGAGGTCGTTACTCCCGATCACGGGAGCAGAGTGGGCCGCGCGTACTCGCGCACGCCCCGTGCGAAGCCTCCGTCATCGAGAATGTTCCTCGCTGTTCGAAGGATATGAGAATTCGAGGAATTACGTAAGGGGTTACGTGTGTATCGACGACGAATCGAGAATCGAGGACGCGAGAGAGCGTCAACCCGCTCCGGAAAGTTCCGACGATCGACGGAAGTCGATGAAGTACGACGAGAACCGTTGGAGAACCGAGAGACGCGGATCGAAATGAGGAGGAGGGTGAGCGTGTGTGGATCGAGAAGATGGACGAAAGGATCGAGGAGAGAGACAAGAGGATCGAGAAGAGGGACAAGAGGATCGAGAAGAGGAGAGAATCGAAGCGAATGTTTTGTCGGTGGAGCGTGTTCGACCACGCCGATCGCGGCGAGCTCGCATCGCCGGCTGAGAGTTCAATGACCCAGTTTTTCAAAGTGTCCTCTTATCTTCGCCGACGACGATGGCGAACGTGCGATACGCTCTAAATTTCGGCTCCTAGATACGCGCCCCTCAGGGTCACGAGAAACGGGACCGCTCGAATGACCAGGCCTCGCCATACGACGATAATCTATGCCGCTGGAAAAATCGTCCGGTCTCCGTCGTTTTATTCTCGTATTTATCGCGCGTCGTTGACCGATATACGCGAAAGGGCGTTAGAAGCGACGCCAAATGGTGGTAACGGCCTGATGCGATAAAAAAGAAAAATTACGTCGTACCGTTTCTGCTCCGAATATGGAAGGACGACTTCAAATCGGATATTCCACCTGCGCTTTTACACTTCGCATTGTCGAAAAAAGTATTCCGGTATTATCGGTAACGGCGAGCGATTAAACATTCCGAGGGTTCTACAAACATCGATCTCCAGCTAACAAGTGCGACGTATCCTCGTTAATTTCAAGTTGAAAAAGTAAGAAGATCCCATCGAATTCTCAATGACATAATTAAATATTGCAAGCGAGTGTTGATAAATTAATGGATCTTACGTTTGTATCGTGGAGGAAAATTAGCGGTGCTGCGCGTGGTTGTAGTCGACTTGGAGCGTAGAACAGCGAACGAGTTAAATGGAAACTAACGAGAAGCGCGAGAGGAGAATGAAAATCGTTGATCGAGTAAACGGAAGATGACGGTGGTTGGCGCGTGAAGGAGATCTCGGTGCTGAGGTTGGTCCGAGGGGGAGTCAATAACGTTGGCGATAGCCCGCCGATAAGAATAGAGGAGCCGGGTGTAATTCTATCCGGCGTTTCGCTAAAACGATAAGACTCGAGTGGAGTGGCTCGAGCGAGCGCTTAACGTCGAGTTAAATGACCCTGAAAGTTCAAGAACGGCGGGTGAACGACCGCCGGGGCTCTCTTAAGTGAATTCGCCCTCCGCCCGTTTCGCCGCGATTCCCTTCGAGGTCAGGCAAGCTCCTCCGTCCCGCGAACTCGAACCCACCACCGTCGTCCACTGATTTCTGTGTTTGTTCAACCACGTCGCGCCTCGTCACTTTTCTCTCGTCCGTGAGAACGCACGCATTACACAACAATGGTGCAACGAACCTCCAAAAGCGTAGAAACGGTTTCTCCAGATCGGAAGATCGATATCAACCAAATTGGACCCCTCGAAGCTACGCGAGACAAGTCCGCGCACATCCTGCGAACCTTTTGTCACAATCATTCGTATACCGTAACCGCGTGCAGGTCGGCTCGCGCGACCGGTCTTAGGAATTTTTCTAATTTCTCCGTACGCGTGACTTACGTCGGGTTACGTGGTTACGTCGACCGTAACGTGCTTCACCTTCCCCGGGCGAGTCGTGGCTTCGTCATCCCGTAACGTCACTCTTCATTCACGGGCATAAATAAAGGAGAACGTTGAACCCCGTCGTCGCGACGTGTGTCACACACGGAAACCGGGCATTCGACGTCATGGAAGGAGAGAGAAAGACGAGCAGGTAGAGAAAGGGAAGGAGAGAAGGCGCGCGAGCACACCACGGTGCAGAAGTGAGAGGAAGAAAACGTGAATTTACATTTACGTTTCACGCTCAAACAAGGGATCCTCGTTAAGGCGCTTCGCCGAGTGGAAGCCCGTTAAGCGCGCGCTGCTCGAATTCGAGGGAAGCTGCTCGGCCCTTCTCGATGACAAAGTGGCGCAATTAAACCCGAGTTCATTTCCCTTGACCTCTCGCGGATTTCCGGACCAGTTCTCAGAGGTACGCAATCGTGGAATAGAATTTCACTCGATGCGTCGATCGCACGATCATCATTGGCCTTACGTCTCGGTTGAATTTACATAGGCCGAATTTTCAACGTCGTTCCTCACAGTTTTTTCCTCTTTCTAAAAAGGAAAAAGTCATCCCGCGATAAGACAGGTATTCACCCCGAGCAACGTCGAAAAAGATAAGACGGAAGGACAATGTGTTTATAGTTGTATTACATCGATCTATGTTCTAAGATAGACGTCTATTGCGATACGAATTTCTGCCGCTAATGGAGTAAGTGATTGCGTTGTACGGAAAATTTTCTTTCTATTTAACTTTTAACCGTGTTACGAAACCGCGTTCCCTCTTCGTGTTTGTGATTTCAGTGACGCACTCTCGTGCGTTATCGCGATGCGGAGGCTATTGCATCGACGATCGGTATTTTCTCTTATGTTTATAGATTTTTTTGTGTATCTAAAAGATCCTCCGCTACTTGATAAAAATCCTTACCGATTCGAGACCAATGTTTCCAAACGAGTGAACCGACAATTATTATTAATGTCGTCGGTCTGGACTGGCGCATGAATAAGAAAAACTTCGCGTCCTATAGAAACTGCTTGTGTAACTAACGTTCGAAAAAGATTTTCAATTCTGAGGTTCTTAGCGCAGACGCGGTGGCGCTCGATCGAACGCATACACCGCGTCGAATCGTTACTTTCGATTCACTCGGAAAATTAAAGCGAGCTGCTTTGGCCTCGAGGGTCGCGCCGTCGTACCAACGAACCCGTGCCCGCGATAATTCCTCTTCAAGAACACCAAGTCGGCCGATCGGCATTGGACGAGCGGCGCGCGACGGTACACAGAGCTGTAAATTAGCGGCGATAGAAACATATCGAATTAACCTTCGTACCGTGAAAGACCGTCCTCGACCCTGGCCGACGATGTAGATATTAGCCGGGGGTTCAAGTACACTGTTCGCACGGTCATTCGATAAGAGAGAGAAAGAGAAAGAGAGCCCGAGGGTACGAAGACACGCGTGGAATAAAGAAGGATTCAATTCCGTGCGATGAACCGGCAGAATTACCGTAGATACGTCGAAGACTGGTTTAATAAAAGGAAAACCAATTTGATCGATGACTTTTCTACGGTGTATTATTTCTAAGAGTTAACACTTTCAAAGCAGGGTTTCTTTCGTGTCTTTCTTTTAAAGGTCGCAGGTGCAAAATTCACGGAACAATTAATTAATCAGTTAAATTGGGAAACAACGCGATGAATAGAAATTGAGGTCGCTACCTTCTAAATGAGACTTCATTTGTATCAACCTACCTTCCCATATTGAATAACGGTGCGAATTCAGAGATCATTCGGAAAAAGACATAACGGTACGTGAAATATCACTATGTTAATTGTGGGAAATAGAATCGTACGATTTAGGTAAATATCATTGTCTTTATCTCCCCTTATCTTATCTATTCCAATGGTCGTAGGCAATATCGACCTCGAGAGCCCAAGCTCTCAGGAATTAAATCTATCGAAAGCACGCCTCCGTCGTAATATTAAAATATCGGACCCCTTACAACGGATCGTTCCTCAGCTGGAAAATCTCGATAATACCTGAAATTGTCTTATTTGAAAAATACACGGCAATCGAACTGTGGGTTACACGATGTACGTCCACATAAAAAAGAAACGTTCTTTCGGAGAGCAAATAAAAACCGAACTGTCTTACTAACACCATTTATCGAAACACCTACGCAATACATTTTCTTCGACCAGCAAATCTTCTTGAGCTTCAATCGCCACCCACCACCTGTAACAAAAATAGAAACGCACGAAAAGTGAACTCGGTGCAAGGCGAACAGTTTGTTCTAAGATTTTATTCGTCGATTCCGTTGCTAACCCGTATAACGAGACATTCCCGTTGCTCTTATCGAAGGAATCTCCCTAACCAACGTGGAGGCCGAACGATAAAATCGAGCCGTTGTTTCGCGCGCGATCAACTTAACGGTCCCGCAATCGTCACTTTTCCACGACCGAGTGGCCCGTATCGGAATTTTCGTGGCGAGTTGCTCCACTACGGTGAGGAAGCGCATTCCTGCATGCCCGCTCGGACGCGCCACCTCTTAGCACCCTGGCCCCGACGCAGCCCGCCTACAACCTCAAGCAAGCACAATTTATTCATAGTTTAATCTATCCCGATACGCGAGCAGAACGTTTCGTTCAAAGATCCTCTAGCACGAAACATCTCCCGAGAGAAACTTTACTCCATTCTTATCAGCTCGATGAATACTTTCGAGTATCCTCGAGCGCGGAAAAGCATCGTCCCTCCGATGTAAGGAGGACGTAACGGCACTTATTTCGGAAGGGGGAAAAAAACGGAAAGAAACAGATAGGCAAGTAGAAAAGCGCAAGCCAAAGGATCGAGCCGACTGTCTACGGGCGGCTCATTTGCAATTTAAATCCAACGTCGAGTGATCTCGTGGAGTAGCTCACTCGTAAAGTCCGCGATGAGGACGGTTAAAGGCGAAGCCCTCGGATAGTCCGCTCCGCTATCGCGCGCTCCCCATCGGAGAAGCAGAACGAAGGCCTCTGCCCACGAAATCGGACAATGGCGAGCGAGCGAGCGGTCGACGACGCGCTTACGCCGTCGCATGGATCGCGTGGAGCAGCCAAGGTCAACCGGCACCCATGACCTCGGATCGAAAAGCGTACGAGGAAAAGGGCTAACGGATTTACGGAGGAAGCGTAACCCGATAACTACCGGCATCGAATGGCCAGTCTTCGTTTCACCTTCGTAGGTGCCTAACGTAAAGGCTTTAACGGGCCACGTGCAAGAAAACGGGATCGCGCCGGGTGTATCGCGCGGGTTAATGCACCCATTCTCCTCTTCGCGCTCCATTTTCAACTTTTCCTACCTTCGTTTCTCTCGCTCTCACGTTGGCTCGATCGCGCGGCTCACCTAAGCGAACAATGCCCATTGCGATACCCGCGAAACGCTTCTCGAAGATTGCAACAAAGAGGATCCCACACGCTCGCGGAACGAGGAACCGATCGAGCAATGGACGATCAGCGGGTAGGAGGTGAAGCGCCACCGAGAAAGATTTTCTCACGGAGAGCCCGAGCTTCGGTTGACTTCGTAAATCGACTAAGAGCCAACTCGCACGTGAGACGATCTTCGTGACCCCGCAATAGCGATCACCTTCTCCGAATGATTAACGATTTATTAATTATCGAGACCGAGATCCCAATGGGGGACCGTTATAACCGCCCGAAGCCTCGTACCTTCATTCTCTTTCAATATTTAGAATTCCACGAGTAAAATTTGTTCCTGCGATATTCGCCATCGCTCGGCGCATTCTCAAAAATCTTCTCGCTTTTCCAGAGATTCTCGCGAGCTCGTCTTCCATCGACGCAATAAATACTCTCGAGTTACCCGGTCCACGCGAAATTTCGCGCAAATTTCTAATTACTCTTTACGCTCCAGTGCCAAGCGCGCAACGTGATATTCTACGCTCCGAGGAGAAGAGATGATGAGAAGAGAGAGAGAGAGAGAGAGAAGCATCTACAGGGATGGATATTCTCTAGAACGATTAATCCGCCGTGATTAATTAACACTCGCGTTATCCTGGCAACTGCTCGGTCCCCGTTCCGTACGGGATTACGTAGTCGTACTCGTCGCCGTGGTTGCGAAGAGTACCGGGGCCGGGGTCGTTGACCGTACCCCTTTGACTGGTATATTTTCGTCATCTTCCCGAAACGTTATGCCTCGGTCGAGCGCGAGTGAGTCGAAGAGAGAAAGAGAGGGTAGGAGGGGATCCTTTAAGCGCGTTTCTCCGCTCCTCGGTTTCGACGACGACGACGACGACGACGCCGAGCGTCGTCGTCGTCGTCGTCGCTCTCTCTTACTCGAGCGCGTGCGCCCGTAAGAAGTGGAGAGAAGGAGAGAGAACGAGAAAGATAGAGAATCGACTCGGGGGAATCGAGTCGAACGCGAGCGAAACCGTGTCGGTCGTTGAACCGGCCCGCTCCATACGCGCCGCGCGCTTTTGTGCAACGTAAACCGAACGCTCGTTTCGTTCTCTTTCTCTCGCGCTCTCCTTTCCTCCCTACCCTCTTCTTGCTTACTCTTTCGTTCTCGCGCTCACCGTCTCTCTCTCTCTCTCTCTCTCTCTCTCTCTCTCTCTCTCTCGCACTCCTTCTCCCTTCCGCTTTTTCTCTCCCTCTCACGCTCCGACTCTCTTTCCTTCTCGAAGTCGAGAGTTACGTGTACGTCACGATACGAGCGCCATGGAAATTTCATCCGCGATATCGATTTCGAAGTTGCGCGTCGGCCACGACCCCTGCTCCCTGTGAAAGATAGGTGGAAAGAGGGTAACGAGCAAATTTCAAGGAATAGCTCGAGAGCATTGTTAGAGGGTGCACGACGATTACCCCTAAAAGTATTAACCCCTTGCCGTACTTTTTAGCTCGACGAAATTCGGGCCAAACCGTGACGTTCCCATTTGACTTTATTCCAAGAGAATTAGACTCACGGATATTCGCGTTTACTTCAAAATTGTCATCACGAGTGAGGCTCGTCGAAGTACGACAAGGGGTTAAAGTAGTAAACATGATCCACGTGGAGCTCACGAATTTGTCAATGAGAAAATTTCTGCTTACATTTATCCGATGTTCGAACTCTCTTTGAAACAATAGACAAAGAAACATCTCTGTGTCTCACATTCCACATTCTGCAATGGAAATAAAGAGTACATCGATTCCCGATAATTCCAATGACAAAATACCCTTCTCCGTGAAGGAGTGCACCAGCAAGATTTCGAATAAAGATCGTTCTTCTTTCAGTCTCGAGAAAGCGAGAAATAAGATGTCACCTTCGCTGTCTCGGCAACGGAAAAGGGTCGCGAGGAGCGAAAAAAATGTGTGCCTCCTACTTCGGGACGAGCGGATGATTATTTGCGCGCGTACTTTCGCACCGCTCGCTCGCGCACCGATGAAACTCGCGCGCGTACGTAATTTGGAACACGTGGCCTGGCAATGAATCGTCGCGTAGGAGAGACGGACGACGGTGAGTTACCGTAACTGCATACGTACGAAAGCCGCTCGCCTCACCACCGCGGAGTTCCCCAGCATGGAATCCGCGAACGGAGCGCGCGGTCGTTGCCCTCGTGTACGTGTTACCTTCTCGGTTACTCGCTCTCTCGCTCTCGCGTTCCTTCCTTCCCTCGCGGTCGTTCGCTCATTCGCTCCGTTCCTTTCGTTCGCTCATTCGCTCGGCGAAGCTCGTCGTGTCGCGTCGCTCGATCGCTCGCTCGCTCCCCTTTGTCACTTCCGTTCGGTCACCATCCTCCTCCACCGCCATTTCTCTTTTTCCACCACCCATTCTTTCCTCCTCGATCTGCTACCTCTTCCTCTCAAGAGGCATACACCCTTTCGACGCTTCGTCCCAGAGTCGCGCCACTTCTTTTTTCTTTCCTTCGCCGGACCATCTGTTCTTCCACCCCACCTGCGCCCACCGTTCCTTCTCACTTCGTTCCTTTTCGCCCTCCAGTTGGTCTACCTTCGGCATCGTCATCGCACGATGGTCGTCTTCAAGTTTTTACTCATTTATTTTCGGAGACATTAATACCAGGAGCCGATGCCCGCCCCTAATTGCCCGGAGCAATTATTCTCGGGGGACGTTTCGACCTGTTACCACGAGGGACAGGAAGCTGCGGTATAAATTCGTTTTACATCTAAATTTAAGATCTAAATCACCGGGCGCGGGGTACCCTCTTCCGCTGCATTCCTCGTCGTGCTTCGTGCATTAAGATCGCTGCTCTCCTTCGGCTTTTTATTTTATTCTTTTCATTTCTTCTCCCGAGGAGCGTGCCCGCAATTTCGCTTTTTTTTCTTGCCGACTGTCCTCTCGTGCTCTTTCTCCTTTCCGTTTCACTCGACTTTAGGAATAAGTGGCTCGAAGGTATGGAACCCAGCTTGAAATTATTCCATTTAGAAATTGGAGTGACGACGAAGACGCGCGTAAGAATTAACCGGAGAGAATAGCGAAATCTACCAGCGGAATTCACCGTGGTAAATTGACAATTGACGGCAATTGATGAACGCGCGCGCGCGACTCGACGGTTACATAAAATCTGGATTCTCGAGGTGGTGGTGGCGAGAGGACTTTATGAGCGTGAGAAAGAGAAAGAGTCCTGAGATGAGGAGGGAGAGGAGCGGTGAAATAAGGGACGATGCAGCGTTGGCGGCCGCGACGTGCAGCAGCAACAGCGGCAGCGGTGAACGAACCTTCCACCGGCAATTTCAACTCGTTTTCGAACGGCGAACGGCGGCCCCGCGCGTAGTAACGAGCGGTGGACTCGTTGCGGTTCAACCGGCAAATAGGACTCTCGACGGTGTCACGTGATGATGTGCCCCCGAATCGTGTCATCCGAGGCGATCTTCCACTACGCGTATCTCCTACGTTTCCGACCGAGAACCTTCAGCGTGGTCCTAATGGGGGCTAATAACAACATCGTTAGGCAGAACAGAATCATCGTACTTGTAGAACGGTATATTAATTCTCGTCAGTCCAATTTTTTTTGGCAACTCCAACGTATTCTGGATTTGTGGGTCATACTTTAAACGGGACAATAATGTATGCAAATACGATAATAATACCCGACTTGTCCACAAACCATTGGTTTTTTTTGTCAAAAGTAACGTAACAGGGTCAGGTGTGATATCTAATGAATAGTGACGCTAGATATTGGGGTTGGAGGCGCTAATTACAAAAATGTCGAATATTTTAATAAACAGCAAGTGCTCCAATTTGAAATCTCTCAAAGTTAACGCAGAGAAGAATCTATTATTAAGTATCATCGTCGCGAGTGGAAGCAACAAACTCGAAGCAATTCCGAAACTTCG
The DNA here is from genome assembly GCA_944319695.1 of Tiphia femorata. NCBI lineage: Eukaryota > Metazoa > Arthropoda > Insecta > Hymenoptera > Tiphiidae > Tiphia > Tiphia femorata. Next base: position 11,268,233 of record OX090896.1, on the reverse strand, counting down.
TTCAAAGACCGCGCCTCGCTCTGTTAAATGAAAAAGGGCAGAAAGAAAGGCGCACCCGAGCAAAGAGTTCCTTCGATTTTACTTTCGATGCTGCGAGTATTTCTTCATCGATCACCTTGCAAAATCGCGATCTCCCGTAACACTTCCTCGCTCCGTCCTCTTCTCTCTTGATCGTTCCCACGCTTATCACGAGGCTGGTCGAATCGCAACTCTCGCGGCATAGAATGTTTTGGGCGTTCCTCGGCACGTGTCATAATCATCGTAGCAAGAGTGGAGGGAAGGAGTGACCGTAGAAGCGTACGAGCGAACGGACAGCAGGCCGGTGCGGCGGTCGCGAGCAGGCGCAAAAGTGACCTAATAGGGGGCCAGTCACCTCTGCTCGTTCGTTCGCTCGCTCGCTCATTCGTCTCCTCTCTACAGCTTCTGCAATCGTGCGCGCGCGACTCGGGGTTCTATTTGTATCTCGTTACTTCCGAACGGGCGTTGGAAGTCGGCCTGACGTATCGTTCGTCTGCGCCCCCCTCCTACAGCACGTCTCTTCTATCGGTCCGATGATTCGAGCGGAGCGCGCGAAAATCAAGGAGGTCGAGAACTTGAATCTACAGCTAAAACTAATTAGCAAATCGTAGGATCCTTACTCGGCGTATTTTCGATATCGAGGGGACACTCGCTCGGAAACGTCGATTTAGACTTCTCACCCGTGTCATTATCTCACTCTTTAATTTTCAATTTGAAAATCGCAAGGGTTGAAAAATGGTACTGTCTGGTTTGAATCGCGACGCATCACGGATTAGCGGCCCACGAACTCACTCCAACTCGTCCTCTCGACATCCTCAGAAAAATCCTCGCGATCGACGATAGATATCCTTCGATCTTCTAAGAGACGAGGAGCGAAAAATGGTAGCACCTGCATCGCGTCGCGGCGCATCGCCGAATGCGGCTGCAAGGCTCGCCCGTCGCCTTCCGCACCGCCGCGGCTTCTCTCGCCCTACTCGACGGGCGCCGAGGCAACGACCTCTGGCACTCTCTCTCGCTCGTAGCGCAACACACAAACGCGCCTCCAATGAGTGACCACTACCACGACGATCAGCAGTACCACTACCACCAGCGTCGGTGGTGCGGCGCACTTGCGCTGAATAGTGACGAGGCCGTTGACACTCGTCCCCGTATCGGCGCACTCTCGAGAGTCCCTTTTCGTTCTGCGAGGAAGAGAGAAGAGAAATGGAAGATGATCCTACGAGGCGGAAGGGAGAATCGACGATACTCAGCTTCTTCGTATTTCAAGATGATAGGGTGGATTTAGGGCGAGCCCTCGCCCGAGAGGGATTTCTGCTGGTGTCTCTTGTTTCGCGCGAAAGAACTGATGGACGTGATTAAGGTGCGGAGGATTCGACGTCGAGTGGTTCATAGATAAGGGTAGTTTTCCAGGAAGTTCGTCGAACGAGCCGGAAGAGAGATCGTTCCAGCGGGTCTTCCTGGTATTTCGTAGATAGATAAGCGCAACGGGGTTCTTCGAGGTCCAGCTTATGCGAGAGAAAGGCGGGGGAGGTGGTGTGAGAGAATACACGGAAGAGGATACTTCTAAGGATTCTTATGATGGGTTTGGAGAAATCTTTGTGTTAATAGTTATAGATACTTAGCCAGGTCGAGTCCCTAATTTTATTTAGCGATGAATCTACCGAGGGTTATTATAATATTGCTCGGAACGATATTCGGTATTACAATTTTCCATAAATATTTTCACCTTTCGACCGAGCTACCGAACAAAAGTCGTCGGAGGTGTTTCAAATGAGCTCGTCTCTCTCATTTATCTCACATCTCGGGATACCTTGGACTTCGGGCTTTGGTCGAACGCTATCTTCTTGTCAACGACCTGCCTTCATCTCCTTGGGGTTGTAGACGTCTGCACCGTGTCGGATGACGTATAGGTGCATTCGCGTTGTCGAGTGTCGTAGTAACGTCGTCGCAGATCGAGGGTATTGTCCGATTATGTCGAGGAGAAAGGGATCGTTTGATGAAACGCAAACAATTTGCTCGAGCGGTAATTATTACGCGAGGATTGCTCCTTTAATGCTCGGTACCTCCCTACGTACAATTTACTTTTTCATAAAAATCATTCATTTACTCGTCGTACAGGTTGAAACTGGATATCCAAAGAAATCACGAAGAAAATTAGAAGGTATACGACAATTCTCGCGTATCGACTCCACCTCGTTGCCTCTTATCTAACGCATAAAAGCGCAAGTCGCGCTACAATTCCAATCCTCTCTTTCATTTCCTTTCTCCATTAGAAGTTTCCTTTCTCTCGCGCCTTCATTGTCTCCGGCCACATCTGCACGGCTAATTCCAACCATTCCAGCACCGGCTCCACTCCCATTCCTCGTCATCATTACTGTCATCGTGGCTCGTCGGAATCGCAAACGATTGCCGTGCTCGTTCGTTACGACTAAATCCAGTCTTCCTTAATACCCTCTTCGGATTTCTTATCCGAGCTCGACCCTTACTCGAGGCAAGAGGCAACGGCCTCTGACACTCTCGCGATGCCCGCGCCTATGAACGATCATCGATGGCGCACTTGCGCTGAATACTGACGAGGCCGTTGACACTCCGTCCCCGTATATCCCGGCGCGCTGTGTATAACGAGACGGAGCGCAAAACAAACGGAGAACAAAGGGAAACGCGTGAAACGAGGGTCTTCCTCGTCGTCTTGATCGTGGGTGCGCGCGCGCGCGTGTCGATGTTCCGTATGCGGGAGTAGGAGAAGGTTACCGTAACGGAGAAGCTTAAATATCTAGACGATGTTGTAACGAGTGGGCTCCCTATACGGTTTACAATTTTTTTGATTAATTATTACCAGATACCAAATTACAACAAAATGCACATTCGGATAATTAATAATTAACTATGGCTGCTGTTGTTTATAATTTTCGGTTTTCTACATTACAATTAATTGGGTATGAGCCTGACTTATTTTGGACTTTTTGATCTCCGATCTTTACAGCGGATAGCCACTCCATATACATATAATAAAATCTCGTAAATCGTCGAAACAACTGGTTTCTATTTTTTCCGCTATACTCGATCGAGTAAACGAGTCCAAGTTATTAAGGATCGATCGGTTTTATCGCGTCGCTATCTTTGCGCCGCTTTTAAAAGTAGCCCAAGGGAATCGAAGAGACAACGACCTTAGGCGCGCGCTTGGCGTGGCGCCTGCGCCGCCGATAGGCAGCATCCCTGGCCCGCGCTCCCGTATCGAACAGACGTCGACCCTGCGGTACAAATCCATCGTGCCTTTCCATCGTCTATATTCATCCTCGAGAACTCTCGAGAGGAACGGCCAATCGACTGTATTAAATTAAATGTGATTTAAGAGGAAAAACACTTTGAGGGACAAAAGACTCCCTTCTGACGAATAAACAATAATTTCACTGTCAGCCGAATTATGTTCCCTCGGCTCGTTTGAGTCCGCTTGACAAAGTATCGTTTCAAAAACTTCTCTCTCTCTCTCTCACACACACACACACGCGCGCGCGTGCACAAACTCAACCGAAGCATCGCAAACAAGAGAGTTCGTTTCATTGCCATCGGCACTTGCCAAGAGGTATTTGCAACAATGCGGCCACAAGCGATGTAAAACGAGTAGGCGTAGTGGAGCATTCATGGTCGATCTAAATATCGCTTTCGTCGAGCGTATTATTGCGAATGTTTCGCGCGCGCGGGAAAGAAAGAGTTGGAAGAATGAAAGAGAGTGGACGATTCCAACGAAGGAAGGAAGTTCGAAGGGGGTGGATCACGAGAACGTGGTTATGGGAACGAGAACGAAAGGAGATGCGAGAAGAGTGAAGGGATTGGACGAGATAAAGAAGAGGTGGCGTAAAACGAGAAGGATGAACGAGAGACTTTTCAAATGCAAACAGCGGATGTCTAGAGACACGCGAGACTTGCGATCGCCACCTGCCCCATCGGGCTCGAGTTATCGTCGAGTTCGAGACGCGAGTCTCGCGATTACCAAACTAAACTGACGGAGCCGGGCGATGACGAAGCGATGACGGCAGAGACGAGGATGGAAAATCGCTCGAGCAGTATCCGATTTCCTGTTATTTCGTTCAGAAGGTCTCCCTGACACTGCGTGACACCGACGCCTGACGACGGCGTTGTCGATATCCGACGCTGTTCGACGAAGTAGCGGTGGAAGCACGAGGTGGCAATGAAAGAAGCCTAGGGTAGACGATGAGGAGTTTTTCCTTTTAAAGACAGGCAAATGAAGAAATAAATTTATCAATATTCTATGACTAATAACTTCATATTCAGCAAAAATAAATACCGTTTACTTCTTATTTTAAAATTGCTTCGAAAAGAAAATTGTATGGGTAGAATAAGGGTACAAGAGCATCGAAGTGTCAAAGTAGCTTAGAATCGTCGAAGACGATTTTTTTCATTGTTACGAAAGTCCGCTCGTTTTTTATTAATGTGAAAATTCGATTGATCGTCGAGGCACGTGGGGCTTGCGCCATCGGCTATCAATCATACTCGATTTTGGTCCACGTGCGCACGAGTAGACGAGGAACGAACGTGGCAGAACGTTGCGGCCGTTCTAACGTAGACCGCACGCGTATCCGCACTATATCAACGCATCAGCTTTGCACGAGATGAAAGAGCACGAAGCGCCGACAGGCCAGTTGATGAATACGGACGGTGGCAAGCGTTTCTCGGTTCAAGGGCGAATCGTCCGGTCATGGCCTCACGTGGAGGCTCCGACATACGTGATTCGATTAATTATTCCCACGTTCACTCGCTCTATCATTCGTCCATTCGTTTGCTCGTTCCTTCGCCACTAACATAAATTAAAGACTACCAGAGAAATGAAAAGCCACGCTGTAAAAAGTTGACTGGATAAGCTTCCACGAATTAATCCTCGCGTCGCTAATATCGTACCCTCTACCCTAGTAATGTTCTTAAATTCTTCGCATTTTTATCATTTCCAGAAACGTCTGCATGCACTTAAGTAAAGTTTACGAATTAAAGCAAATGCATTTCCTCCGAGTCTTTTATACAGATTCATTCAAAGGTGACACCTATACGACCCATGTAACTAAAAAAAAATATACGCGCAACGAAGGGTTAAGTTAGTAAATAAAAAGAATATGCGCGAGTCCCCGTAGACAAAGACAAACGAAGCATTTTTTCCTTGATATCATAAGGATGTTCCTTTCGTCGATACACGAGTCACCGAAATTTGCTCCGAAATTGTTGCCGCTTTAAGCGTCGAGAGATTTCACTCGCCACTTCGCTCCCATATGCAGCAGCCTGACCGGCGAGCGATGAAAATCCTTGGGGCCGCCCGCCTCGACCGGGCCGCATTCCTAGGCGAAGGCCATTAATAAATATTACTGTGTCCCTCGGCTGTATAGTGACGTCGCCGCAGCGCAACAGGTTGGCACGCCGCCGTCGCGTAGAGTCCTTTACAGTTACTCCGCGCTCGCGTGCACGCGCACGGCCGTGCTGCAGTTCGTTGCATCGTAACGGGAACCCCCCTTCTTCCGGAAACACTGAGAGATAGATACATAGATAGATAGATAGAGAAAGAGAGGGAGAGAGAACGAGAGAGGGAGGGAGAGAGAGAGAGAGAGAGAGAGAAAGGGAGATCGGTATCCGATAATAGTAATTGAGTAATTGGCGCTACGCGAGCAAGCTTGGGAAAGTTGCACGGTACGCAGCAGAGGGTAGAAGATCCTTGCACCCATCGACCGAAGAACGGACGATCATCCGCTTATTGGTTTCGCACTTGACCCTGACGCTTCGAGATTGAAGATTATCGTCAGTGGAGACCGAACCCCTCGGTTAATCCTTCTTAATTTTACCTAACAGCAAATTTGCTAGTCTCCAAGTGAATGGACGCAAATTTTCATTAGCGAACATTTCTCTTCTTTTTCCGATGTAAAATAATTTAGAATGAAACTCCGCTCACTTTTATCATTACCGAGGCACGTCTTTACAACGAATGGTTGGGTTTCGAGAAGAAATTTTGGGACAGCAAAATCTCAAAGACTACTTTGCCCTTCCATCGATTTACCTCGCGTGTTTCACGCGTCGTCACTCAATCCCTCTAGCTATGCGTGCGAGTAACGCGATACCGTAACGATACCCACCCCCGCGATACCATCCGCGGGTAGGAGCGTACGTTTTAATCGGAACCGTTCCCGGGCGGCTCCGTTGTACAAGCTAACATTCCGCGGCGTCGCGACGTGAAACGCGAGAACGCGATAAAGACGGTCTTTATTAAGCGGCATGCCGCCACGATCTACAGGTGCGAGCATTTCCACGCTTCGTCCATTGCGGATTTCACATCGTGAGAAACCACCACGCTCCGCCCAAAGAAGCAAAGTGAAAAAAATTATCCATACTTATTTAGCAGGTTTTTTCTCCATTTTTTTTCTCCATTCGCCAACGTCGACATTCGCGATGCCTTCGCGCAAAAAGTTCTCTCAATTGACCTTTAACGTCCTCATCCTTCTCACTCCTCGTGCTTCAAGGAGCATTACGATATTCTGCGAGGCGCGATAAATTTTAATTTCCTTTCGTTACGAAGTAGCGCCACCACGAGCATCCTGCCGTTAAAAATAAGTCGAGCACGTTCAAAGGATGCCGATAATACTTCGAGCAAAGTTTCTCTGCATATAATGAGAGAGGAAAGTTAGATGCACTGAGAAGTGTGCTCGGTATAAAGGAGGCTGCGACGAGGTGGATAAATTTCTGCTTATGCATTCCGTTTGCTCCTTGTCCGTGCCTTGTGCGCGCGTGTGCCTTTGCTCTCGTGCGAGTCGAAGCAACTGTAACGACGACACCAACCACAGTTACTCCTACGAAGAGAAACGCCGCGATAAGGCGTTACTAATGCGAAGTCGCGAGCATCCCTTCGTCTTTCAACACCACTACTGGCAACCCTAGCATCGCTCGAGAGGAATGTGCGCGTGTGGGGTGTCTGCTTCTCGTCCAGCGAAATGACGCTGATGGCGCACTTTATCAGCGATATCCCCTCGGTATTCTAGGAAGCGAAATCGGTATCGCACTCGTCCTTGACGAGCGTCCGACGCAGCACGGCACGTGCGTGGCGTCGCATTTTGTCTTCGCCACCGAGAGTCGAGCGAGCCGTCCACAGAAGGGGTAAGTGAAGCTCGAGGATGAAAAGTCAAGGCGAAGTTCGAATTTTCGGGCTGGTTTGAAATGCGTCGACCCGACGGGTGTGTCTTGAGAAGGGAGGTGACCGAAGACAAGAGTGACAGAGAAATAATCGGAAAGATGAAAGGAAGTGCGAAGTATGAAAAAATGGTGGAGAGACAGAACGAACAGAAATGAGTCCGAGGGCAAATACGCGCGAGGCGACACGAGTCCACATTATTATTAGAAGAATTATAGGAATTACGTCGAGGTCGCTTGTCGGTCTTCTCGGTAGTGTTTTATTTTTCTCTCGTTCGTCCCTCCATCGCCTTCGTGAATAAAGCCTCTGCCCGATCGAAGCACGCGAGTCGTCGAAACGATGACTAATTTCCTAATCGAGCCTCTTGCTCGTGCTCTCACGCCCCCGACTTCGGTGTTTGTGACATGATACCGCGGCCGCGAAAGAGAATAAAAAAAAAAAAGAATGCGACTGAGAGAATGTAATTGGAGCCAGATAACGAAGCCGAGAAAAGAGCTTGTAATGTCAATAACGATTTCTACCTTTGCAAACGTTCAGAAAACATTTCTACGATAATTACATGCGCGTGTCAACGTTAAACGAGTAAACGAGAGGAGGATTTCAACTTCCTTTATGTTTGTCGCCGGTGACGTTACGCGTTCCAAGACGATGTTTTTCAGAAATAATTTGGTCCGCGACTCACACGATGGTACGTCCTCCCGCAGAATCTCGTGGGGATACGAGCGGAATCGTGACCCGACAATTTTCAGAATTAAAACTCACGGCCGCGAGGAGACTGTCATTTGGTTCTCAACCCGTTTGACTCCCGACGGAGGATCTTGGTGAGTCAGGTAGATGATTCAATTCGAGAGCTAATTGGAAATCGGAGCGGAGACGAGCTGATCGATTATGATCGTCCTCCAGAACTAGTTTAAGAACTACCAACGAAAATTTTAGCGAATTATATCCGAAGAGAGCGAAGGTAGGTAATCGAAAATTCATTGAGCACAAAGAATAAAGGAAAAATGAAAAACATGAAAGAACCATGTACAAGCATCGTACACTCGGAAATATGTATAATAAATTAGCAGGCAACGAAAAGGACACACGTGTGACAACCTCCTTGAAGAATCTAATAAACCAAGGCTCTATGAGAAGGCTTATATAGCCAAACAATGCGTTTCTTCCTTTATTTTTTCTACCTTTCTTTACCGTCGCTTATATTAGCTAAATTAGCGCAATTCGATATAATGCTGTACCTACATTTATTTATTTGCCGTCTGCTCTACTGTATTCGAAATCCTTGTAATGAAAAAGGGACCTTCGAATAAATAAATAAGTGACTAAGTAAATGAACGAAACCTCGAAGATTTCATTCGTTCTAAGTAGAGCTCCCGATCAGAACCGTGTTTTAAAATACACTGGTACACGTGCTACACGTTATATCTAACACGGATATACGTAGATACACGTGTACACGGGTAACTGTAAGAAATTTTTATCACAGCATCTTACATCTTGTACCAAATTGTATGTATTTGCATATATAGATATTTCTTGTATCTCTACGACACTTTTTTTATATTTCTTAGAAAAAAATGTTTGAAGTATTAGTGAAATAAATACACGTGTCATACGCGTATTCGTGTATCACACGCGGGTACCCGATACACGTGTTTAAAAAAAAAGAATTAAATACACGTGTAATAAAGGGCACTAGTTCCAAGCAGAGCCTCGTTTCTGAACATTACGCTCCGCCACGATGACAATGCGAGCGTAACGTGCGTGTCACTGGCGCGCAGATATATCGAGACGCGAAACGGAGCAGTACCGGAGTCTGATCCTCGACGATAATTGGCGCCAGTTAGATCTGGACAGTTTGGGCCAACCTTGACGTGCCCGGCCTGGCTACGTGGCGTCACTTCCGGCGCTCTCTCGACGATGGCTCACCCTTCGACGGTAAACCTCTCTCTCCTACTCCGCTCCCCTCCAGCCTCTCTCCGGAAGGGGTCACCTCGAATCGACCTGCCCGATGTCGAGCTGAACGCGTGACTCACGCGCCTTCTTTCCTCCTCTCGCTCGCACGTCTCGCGTGCTCGTCGTTTTCCTCGAGAGCGATACGTGGAGATGGAAGAGGGCAAGGTCAAGCAGAAAAACTATTCACCCGACGACACCTCTATCGAATCTCATTGCAGATCGATCGAACCAGCGGACGAAAAAAGAAGTGTCGATAATAATCGAGCCGCTCGTTTGCCAAATGAATCGGGTAATCGAGGGTAAGTAAATAGATTAACCCTTTGACTGCTAAAGGCGTATACAGGGTGTCCCAGACCACCCGTCCACCCCTTTTAAAATCAAGGGGAATGGATTTTATGAAAAATCCAAAAAATTTTGATGACTAAATTGGGTATGCTCTATCCGATGATGGTATTTTCAACTTCCGGTTCGAACCGGAAATGGGTTATTCAGACCCGAAGTTCATTTTTTTAAATGGAACATGGTATTTTTTATTACAGATTCGGGTTCTACGGGAAAAAACATGACACTTTTGTATCAAACATTTTTTCAAAAAACGTCAATTTTGACCTTGAATGGCAATGAAAACACAATCAGATATTATTTGTTAACGAGATAACAAAACGAAGAACGAAAAACGAAACGAGATAACAAAATGAAAACGTTTGCAATTCTTATGATGCTCGATTATGAATCCTAATCCTGCAGAAGTTCGAAAGGCCGTCCACAGCGTGAGACAAAGAATGGAAAAATGTCTTCATGAAGGTGGTAGACATTTTGAAAATTATTAATTATTTAAAGTTTTCTGAATTGCAAACGTTTTCATTTTGTTATCTCGTTTTGTTTTTTGTTTTGTTTTTCGTTTCGTTTTTCGTTCTTCGTTTTGTTATCTCGTTACCAAATAATATCTGATTGTGTTTTCATTGCCATTCAAGGTCAAAATTGACGTTTTTTGAAAAAATGTTTGATACAAAAGTGTCATGTTTTTTCCCGTAGAACCCGAATCTGTAATAAAAAATACCATGTTCCATTTAAAAAAATGAACTTCGGGTCTGAATAACCCATTTCCGGTTCGAACCGGAAGTTGAAAATACCATCATCGGATAGAGCATACCCGATTTAGTCATCAAATTTTTTTGGATTTTTCATAAAATCCATTCCCCTTGATTTTAAAAGGGGTAGACGGGTGGTCTAGGACACCCTGTATATACGCCTTCACAAGTCCATCAATATATACGAAAGACGTAAATCTACGCCCTCTGCATTTTTTAATAAAACACCTTTTTTAACACTTTTATTACTTACAGTAAGTGTCATAGTAAAAAAATAAAAGTATAAGTAAAAAGTAAAAGTAAGAATATAACACCTTTATATTTAATTACCGATTATTATTGAAGGAATGTACAAATTAAGTTAAGTAAATTAAAATAGCTTAAAAAGTTACTTGAGATAAGTAAAAAAAATTGATATTTATAATTTATTTGCCATTATTATTTTTCAAACCCTAAGAATGGTATCAAATTTCCGGGTGCTGTTTTGATCAAGCGTCAGTGGACCAGGACAACCAGTCACAGCGACTGACATGCGAAAAATGTGCCGTCCATATTGATGGATTCGTCCGAGACTGCGCCACAGTCAAAGAGTTAACAGTGAAAATTTGTAACTATGGAAAACTTAGCACCGAGTGACTTGAAAGGTAAAGTTTGCAAGCTCTCGAAAAGTACTTCGACCCGAGAACGACTCGATTGTCGATTCGAATCTTTTCTGCATTCTCGATCGGGCCGTCTCGAGTCGCAAAGTCGCTTCTGCATCGTCGATGCACGGCGTCCTTGAAATTCTAAATTTAATCGAGAATTCGACGATAAGAGGGACGACGATAAACCTCCAATGAGGTCGTCCTCGTGAATTAATCGAATCGAGGTGCTGCGAGTCGACCGGCAGCCTCGCCCGCGAGAGATTCGCGACGCGAGGTACACGCGAGATAAGTCTCGCCAACCGAACGAATGCGTGCACTCGCGGGTTTTCTTGTGAAAGTTTTGAAGGACCATCTTGTAGGTTCAAGTGGAACGCTCTAAGGAAAAGGTATGCCTGTGAAAATATGCATATCGTTGTCCTCGAGCGACCTCTACCTCTCTCTCCTTCGACTAACATCCTCGCAAATTTAACGTGTCAAAGTTCAAGTCCAGTCGACAGACGCTCGACAATTTGCGCAAGCGTCGATATCACGAGGCACGTCTCATGGAATCGGACCGCGCCGATGGCCGCGAATTTCCATCGACGCGCTTAAAGTCAAGGCGAGTTTACCGTCGCCAATCAATTTCAGATAAGGTACCCGAAGCCAACGTGGAGGAGGACGTGGAATCTCCGAGTAACATTTCGAGGTGCTCCCTGCACACTTGCCGTAAACGCGAAACCAATCTTTTCAATACGGCTTCCATACAATCCTTCCGTCGATTTTTCTCATATTCACGATTTTACCACGAAAATCGCGTCTAGACAGTCTCTCCTTGAGTTTCGCATTGTTTTCCAAATCTCCTCGTTGCAAGCGCGGGAACCAATTTTCAATTATAAATTCGTGGACGTCATTGTTTACTGCGCTTCTATCATCTGACCCGTGGCTGCATACTGTTTTGTGAAATCACTTCCTTTCGATCGATGATTTTATAATTATTGTCCAAGGTAAGTGCAGTTTGATAACGTAATCGACAATCTCCTTAGATTTTGTATCGCCCAGTGAAGCGCCGAAAAACCGTTAGAATTCTGCTAGCACAAAAAAAAGAAACATCAAAAATTCCAAAAAGCTTTTCTTAATCAGATTTGCCTTATTCGTAACTTAGTTAACGCATAAAATTGATCCTACAACTATCTCGACTGAAGCATATGTTAATTCATATCCGTTCAACTTGCCTCGAAATACCGCAAAATCAAATCCTGACTACGCCACTGGCATCACCGTACAAATTTCTTCACTTTAAAACACCAGTGAATTACCCTCCATTCCACGATAACGCCATACACTCAACCGCAAACCTACCGCGCGTTTCCTCCTTCCGATTCTCAAACGATTGAAATTTTCCGATACAAGCACAAAGTACCTCGCATTATACCACTAATCAACCTTATCACCTATTGCGCCTCCGATCCATCTCCATATCGTTCTAAGAATTTCCGCGTTACAAATTTCCCTAGTACTTCGAGGAGCACGACGCAGCCAACAAGATTCCACGTATACCCATTCCTCTAAGGAAGCGCTGCTTTTCGCGAACCTTCTCACTACGCCTCGGAGAACTTCGTTCTTGTTGACAAGAGGAACAAGTGACAAGGACGCGGAGAAGCAGAACGCACACGATCGCGTCTGGTCTCGCTCCTGGTTCGGAGAGAATAATATGTGCATAAAATACATGCGACATTAGTGTGCGCGCGCTTATACGAAGCAAGAAATCCGCATGAGAGGAGCGTCTACAAACGCGTACAGGAATGCACACGAGCGAGCTTGCTTCGGTGTGGAAAACGAATCGCGGATTTGATGCGATGCCTCCTCTCGTCTCGGGTGGTCCCGTCGTGTGTCGTGCGTCGAACGTTCGGCGGAGGCAGTGGAGGTGGCAGTGGAAGCGGCGGCGGCGGCACGGCCTTGTCCTTGGGCATAATCTTTCCTCGTTATCGGACGACGCCGAGGCTGCTGCGGTCGTGTCGGACTACCAGAGCGATTAGCGCCGACGACGCGCGAACGCTCGAGCGGGAGTCGTCGTCGTCGTCGTCGTCATCGTCGTCATGCGTCAGCCCCGCTTTTACGCTCCACGAATAATAATCCGGCGCGTTCGGCACGTACTTAACGCGCGGAATCATCCGATCTGTAAGACACTACTCAACGTGAATGTGATACACGCGTGAATTTACGAAACTGCAAGCAATAAAACTTTTATTGAGTAGCACGGCCACTAAGACGACACGTATTAGTCCGAAACAAACAGCAGACTGGAAAATAAGGCCCGGTTGCCGTGTTGTCCCTTCCTCCTTGCAGGTAGGTAACCAGCGATACGTCCCGGTTAGCAACGTGGACGATTACACGATTGGTCCTACCGAAATTATAGGCCCACGGGATACTCCACGAGAAGGCTTTAGAGCCACAAAGGAGGGGAGGAAATGGTCGATAGAAAACGACGGATCGAAGGAGACCGATTGTTCCTGGAAAACCGATGGAATTTCGTCCTGCGAAATTTACGCGATAGGTAGTATCATTTTTATTTTGTTCTCTTTCTTGTTTCTTTCGTGGAAGGAATTTTGTGTAAGGAGAATGATGCATTTGTTACGTGCTTTTGAATGCGGTTAAGATAAAATAGAAATATTCATTTGAATTATCTATAATGGTAAGCTTCTACCCTTTAAATCGTAAATCGCAAGTTTGCCTTTTCACCGGACCATCTCGGCTTTTTATCGCGGTGAGAAAATGCGACTATATTCTTTTTGAATGAAAAAAAAGAAAAGATTCGATCGATGTAGTCGTTTTACCGCACTTCTAAATGCGACCGCGAATAGTCGATAATTATCGTTCTATCGGATCGATACGCATCGCAGGTGTCATCGTAAAGTATCGCTCGTAGGTACCACTTTTACCAAGGTTCGCTACCACCCCAATGCCATTTCGCCGAAAGACAGATGCGCGTTCCTCGAGACTCGATTGGAGGTTAGCTCTTCATTGTCTCCTTCGATTCCGTTTCTACATCTGTTTTTTTAATGATACAGCAGTGCGCTCGATTTTTCCGCGAATCGAGTAGTCGCGGCTGAAGGTATCGTTATCGACGCGAAATCCGCGACTTCCAGAGACTCGTTGAATTTTGAAATCGATCGCTGATACCGCGACGAATACTTTAATACGCGGATCTTTCAGGTATTTCCTCCGATGACGATGCGTCCCGCTGCCGATTGGCAAACGTCAAAAATTCCTTTTATCGGCTCCCAAGGACGCGCACGCGCCAGCAAGCGGGAGATTCAAATTGGCGCACCGTATTATTCGCGACGTTATTCGGCGAGTAAACACGCGAGGAGCGATACCACTTCCGAAGAACGATTATCATTTTCCTTTCGAGAACGCCATTCTTTTTACTCGTTGCACCTCGAGATACGAACTCTCGCGAGAAGCGAAGCATTTCGATTATCGTTTCGTCCTCTTCTTTCTTTTCGCGCATCTCGGGGTAAATACTTTTGCGCGAACGCGACCTTCGATTACGTCTACCCGGACCTGTCGTTCGTGTACACTTGCAGAGTAAATACTCTCCGAAGGTTACATCTCGTCTGTCCCTCCTCCATTTTCTCTCTTTCTTCTTCTCTCACCCTCGGTCTCATTCTCCTCACGGGCAATACTTTATAGGTTCCGCCGAGCGCTCTAATAGATCGTCTCTCGAAAATGTTTCTCGGGGAACACACGAAATTCCCCGATTTCACGGAGCGAGATCGCTCGATGGAACCGGAAAGCGTCACGGGCTGTTATTTCGAGATTCGAAGAGGCGAGACGACGCTATCGTCGGTAATAATGATGATAATAATAATAAAAACGATAGCCCTCGTCCATCTGCCTCTCGCGAACGAGATTTCGACTGGCTTCTCGGAATTCGATAAAATTGGAACGACGATCAAGCCGCTACGGAGAACAGTGGCAGCAGGGTCGAATTGGTTCGCGCGACTAGCCGAATCGCTTCTTCCCGGAAGAGCCAGAGGTGACTCGCTCGATGACACTCTCTAGGCTCGCGTGCGCACCGTTTCTTGATTCACTCGGTTTCCTCGAACGTACTACTCTACGATGATTACGCGACCACGTGGCACGCGGAAAGGGAAAAACCGTGTGGCTGTGCTCGTTCAGAAGTCTCGATTAGTCGTGGCGATCAAATTGAACGACGATAGGGCGATAAACGCGACGGATAAGAACGGAAAGAGGAAGGCCGTCGTAGGTAATTTAACAGCGAGTCGAGCCGGTACCCCTCCGTAACACTTATAATTCAATTCTGGCATCCCTCGCGATCGTGGCGCAGCAAGGATCAGGCTAAGAAGCGCTCGAACTAAAAAATCTAGACACTGATAAGTAATTAAACAATTACACACTCGTATGAGGATATACGTAACCCGAGCATTTCTATCCTTCTTCTTGCGTCGGTATATTCGTAGTCGAGCTTGATCTTTTTTCGGAAAAATACAATGAAATACAATTTGTTTTGTTTTCTTTGGAATCGACACCCCTCCGTAATATTTGTAATTCAATCCTCGTGGTCCTCGCGATCGTGGCGCATCAAGGATCACGGTAAGAAGCGCTCGAACTAAAAAATCTAAACACTGATATGGAATTAAACATTACGCACTCGTATGAGGATATACGTAACCCGAGCATTTCTATCCTTCTTCTTACGTCGGTATATTCGTAGTCGAGGTTGACATTTTCTCGGAAAAATACAATGAAATACAATTTGTTTTGTTTTCTTTGGAATCGACACCCCTCCGTAATATTTGTAATTCAATTCTCGTGTCCCTCGCGATCGTGACGCAGCAAGGATCAGGCTAACAATAAGAAGCGCTCGAACTAAAAAATCTAGACACTGATAAGGAATTAAACATTACGCACTCGTATGAGGATATACGTAACCCGATAATTTCTATCCTTCTTCTTGCGTCGGTATATTCGTAGTCGAGCTTGATATTTTCTCGGAAAAATACAATGAAATACAATTTGTTTTGTTTTCTTTGGGGTCGACACCCCTCCGTAATATTTGTAATTCAATCCTCGTGGTCCTCGCGATCGTGGCGCATCAAGGATCACGGTAAGAAGCGCTCGAACTAAAAAATCTAAACACTGATAAGGAATTAAACATTACGCACTCGTATGAGGATATACGTCACCCGAGCATTTCTATCCTTCTTCTTGCGTCGGTATATTCGTAGTCGAGGTTGACATTTCCTCGGAAAAATACAATGAAATACAAGTTGTTTTGTTTTCTGTGGAGTACCGTGCTTCGGAGCAGAATCGCGAATAGAAATTGTTGCGAGGCCCTCGCCTGGATGGTCCACCCTCGCGAAGGCAACGCGGCGGGGCGTGAACAAGCGAGTGACTAAAATCGTCGCAAGGACGAGAGAGGCTCGTGGGCGAGTGCTCCTAAACCGAGGTCCGTGCGCTTCGACGACTCGCGGTGTCCTTCGTCGGGCGCGATATCTGATAGAAAAGATCGAACCGGCTGAACTACATCCGCCCGTCCGCCCGTGTCAGTTAGTTGGCTATACATAAGGCTGACATAACGTCCGGTTCACCATTTGGCATCAGCACGCGTCCCCGAAAACTTGAACTGTCATGGAGTACGAGAGAACGAGAGTGACGGAAGAGGCGTTGTAAAATGACTTTGCAATATCTAGGCGTATGCGTGCTCCGCGAGAACACGACAGAAGAATTTCAAGTTCACGTTCCGCCAATTGTTTTCTTCGTTACGACCGGCGTGCGTATACGTAGTAGATCGAATGATTTGTGTAAAAGCGTATCGGCCAATTATCGTTCGTGTTCACGAACGTTGGAAAAACGCGAGGTCCCACGCGCACGGCATGGACGCGCCCGATAAACAAACTCGCGTACCGTTGCGAATATCGTGTCGCGGGACAATCTGCTCCCCATCTTCGGTAGGCGGGCACAAAGCGATTCTAATCGGTCGGCGAGTGAGAAGGGCAACGAGAATGATGGAGAGAGATCAAAAGAATCGCGGACTACGAAGGAGATAAACGATAGAGGACAAAAGTCGAGGATGAGACAAAGGGGAGGAAGAAGACTTGAGATGAAAAAATACCGATCGCGAGACGAGCGAGAGAGAGGGAGAAGGAGGAGAAAGATGGAAGAGGCGGAATGAAACAACCTCTCCCTCGCTTCTCACCTCCTGTCGCCTCTTCTCTTTTCGAAAAACAAGATTAAAATTAAAGGTGCCGTCTGGAGCGGATCGTCGTCACGTTCTCTCGCTCTTCTCTCTCGCACTTCTTCTCCGTCTCTCGTTCGCTCGCTCGCAAAATAAAATCTCGTGAGCTCGAGGCGAATGCGACCTTCGCGAGCTATCGAGTTTACCTCGTTCCATGCCGTCGTCGATCGCGGCACCGTCCCAGCCTGCAGGTTTCGGTCCCATCTGCGTTCGATCCGCGCCGGAGATGAACTTTGCGAGATCGATTTTGACGACGAATCCGAAAAACGAAGGGCGCGGCGTGAATGGAGATGATGGTAGAAGAAAGGACGTGTACGATAAAGCGGTGAGCATAAGTAACGCGCAGTCGAGAGATCGAGAGGAGGTGGGAGGTGTACTCGTACTTGAACTCGTCCTGCTGAATCATTCGCTCCGATATCGCGGGGTCGTGATAACGACGAATAAACACGCACACGTGAGAGCGCCTCGCATTAACGCGTCTCCTCTACGTAGATGCGCGAGCGAACTGTGAATGTGTGTTTACGTTACGTGCTCCGACGTCTACCTACACGCGAGGTGTATGCACGCTCGTACGTACGATACGAAGGAGATAACCTTCCTCATTGGCGGTGAAGCGTAATCGCGGAACGCGCGCGCGCCCGATGAATCCGTTTAGAAACACTCGCGGTCGTCCGTAATCCGCAGCTCCGACCGGAAAGAACGCTTCGGGAGGAGGGACCCGATCGATCGATCGTGAGAGAGGGAGGACGGACGAGCATCGAGGACAAGGGCGCATCGAGAGAACGAGAGAGAAGGGACGCGTGTGTGTGACTTCATTTTACGTAATAATCGACGAAGAAGACGAAGCGCGCGGCATGGACGTCGGGCGTCCAGACGGTAAACGACGTCCGATGCGTTTGAAGATCGCTCGGGAAAAGATCGGACTTGAATTCGTCCGACACCCTTGCGGTGGCACTGTACAACGAGAAGAAGTTCGTTTAGAAGGTACAGTGAAAAAGTTTATTTCCTGATGATTCGTTCTGTATATTAATGATTAACGATAGCGCGTGTTTAATTGTAAATTGAGTCTAAATTTAAAGCAGATTCGTGATTCTTCCGTCGCGATAGTCTTAATAATTCGTACGTGTCTGTGACACTTTGAAGTTTCTGTTGCACCTTAGCGTGTCCGCTGGAAAATTCAGCGGCTTCCGACGCTTTTGCAGGCGCGAACGATCGAAGATAGCCCGCGACATCTCGGCCCGCGTGCCGACGCTCTCCGTCCGTACGAAAATTTCGAGGCCACCATCGCGTCGTCACCTCCGCCCCCTGCTCCCGCCCCTGCAAACACGTGCGTGTCTCCCTGAGCACCCCAAGGACAAAGCTTGGCCGCATGATCTTCGATATTCGTTCGTTCGGATCCTTGAAACGCGAGCGAAATAGGTGCGCCTGAAGGGGCCAGGAGGAAGGAAGGAGAGCAGGGAACGAAAAGGAACGAGCGACGTTCCTGCTCGCGGTCGTCAGGGGCGCAGGAGACGAGGAGAACGTAGGAGAAGGTGGAGAAGAAGGACGAGACCTGCTCAGGGTCAAGACCCCCGTCCTAACAAAGAGGCGCGAGACGGGGCCGATTTCGCGTTTCAAAATGCAATAAAGAAAAAGAAGAAGCGGACGCGAAGTGGATACTCGCCGTTAAAACCTATACCGAGAAGCCGAAAGATCCAAGCGCGTCTCACCTTCCAATCCATACGCGGACGAGCCCTAAGGCCGATACCCACGTAGAAAATGCGTAGATCGCTTTTCCCACGCGGCGAGGAAACTACAAGCGCGGAAAATACTTCCGCGTCTAATAATAATTATTTAACCACGAACCTTGTACCACGGTGCGCAAAGAATGAGCGAAGGATCGAGAGCGAAACTTAACCAGTTCAGCAGAAGTTCAGTTGGCCGTGCGATCCAATTCCTACATCAGCTTCTGTTTCTCTCTTTATCTCTCTCTCTCTCTCTCTCTCTCTCTCTCTCTCTCTCTCTCTCTCTCTCTCTCTCTCTCTCTCTCTATCTCTCTCTGCCTCGCTCCGAAGCGGGAATCTATTATTTCAAGGAACGTCAGGGTCGTCGGAGCGCACCGAACGACCAGGAGTTTCCGCGAAAAAAATAGATTTCCAGTAGGCGAGAACACGGCCGGTCGGACAGGGTCAAGCGTCCCTGTCCCGCCGTTCTCCTCTTCCATCCCTCTCTTCCACCTCCTCCCTCCGTCCCACGAACAACACGCGGAGCGGAGAGGGTGCCGATTATAGGCGCGCGCTCACGCGCACACAACTCGCGACGATCGGTCGGCGGAGTCCCTCTTGCCTCCGCGGACTCTTCTTCGTGTGATCGCGCGCGTGGAGTGGCCCAAGCTGGTAGTGGGAATTTCTAGTCGCGAGGCGTACGCTCGACAGGGGCGAGGGTGGCGGGGCAAGCGTCGTCTGTGATGGGCCAACGTGGTGGAAGAGAAACATGACTGGTTGCCGATGTGTATCTATACGCGTTCCGTACGACGACGTGTGCGCCCGGACGCCCGTGACCACGTGGCCTTGTCCTTGTACGACGTTGACGTCGAGAACCCGCGCGCGCGCGCGCTCCCGCTCCGTCCTTTCCTCCTCACCTTCCCTCTTTCATGCCGTTTCGCCTTCCTTCTCTCACTCCGCCTCGCTTCCTCCTCGATTTTGTTCGCCGCCTGTGAAGTCTCTTCCCACGTAGAGCGTGGAAGGATGAGAACGAGGGACCGAAGGGGCATGGTAGAGGAGAAATGTGGAGAATTTTAGAGAGAATTCAGAATTGGAAAGATTAAGAGGGGTGTGGGAGGGTCGTGACATGGACGAATCGGTGTAATGTTGGGAGAGAATCCGTCGTACGTTCGCTTTAATAAGTTGATTATGTGACGAGGAGGCGCGCGTCGATTGTGCCACTTGGTTTGAGAGGTTGGAGGGAGAGAAGGGTGATGCAGCAGAGAGAGAGAGAGAGAGAGAGAGAGAGAAAAGGAATAATAGAGTGCGCGCCAGAAATTAAACGATCGTGTCGCGAGCTTTCTCCCCTTCGAGCTTTTCATTCGCAATTGGAGTAAGATAAATAGAAACGAGATGCAACTACGTTTTCCGCAGTTGGCTGCGCAAAAAAAATACGCGCGTGCGTTGGTCTGCGAAAAAAAAAGATGGAGATACGAGAGGAACGATAAAGGATGATGAGAGGGGAAAGAAAGAGACGTGGAAGCAGAGAAAAAGAAACATTATGCAGTTCGTCTCGCGTAACATTATGCAATCTTTCGAGTGTACGACGCGAGAGGTGTTGTTTCCTCGTGCCAAGGTCGAGGGCGCGCATGCTCTTCGATGGATCCTCCTCCAGCTGCGTGTCTTACGATCCGTTCGCTCCTGATGGGATTTCCCTAGATCCTGGAGCGGCTTCTCCTGGAATAACACCGTGTCTCGCGACGCAAGTGGTCGTGCGCACAAAAATAGTATCCCAAGCTCCGAATTACCCGCGTCGACTTTACTCGTCCGATACTTTGAGCTCTGATAAAATTACAATTTCGTAGTAATCGAAAGATCGATCGATTGACTTTCGAAGAGAAGCCAAAGGGAAAATGAATCACGAGCGTGCTCCTCTTAAACGTAAACTTTTATGCAGATGTGCGAAACGAGGTGAACTTTATTCTACCTTGATTCGAAGTCGAATCGTGTGCGAGATTGGAGCAGCGAGGTCGAGCACGGGAGCCTAATTGCTACGAAAACAAAATACTCACGAGCAGGCTCTATCACCGATATTCACCGACAAGCGTGTCGACGTTTGGACGAGTAACGTGGCGCGTTTCGAAGACGATTCGTGTTCCTCCAGCACGCGACACGCGCTAGTAACGAGGGTGTATAATCCATATTGCTGAGTCACGTGCGATCGGCCGGTTGCACGAGAAGTTGAAATCGTGCCTTAATGCGTCGCCTACCCGACGCACGGCCACGAGCTTTTCGTTCTCGCTGTCGTCGGGGACTAAGGTGCATTAAAGCGAATGCATCGATGCGTCGCGAAGGAGAACTTCTTAAAGAACGATCGAAGATCTCAATATCGTAAAGATCGACAAACGAAATGACGGCGAAGCTCATTGTAACGAGCGAAACAGGCAACATTACAAGTTAAAACATTTAAGCTTCTGTTACAGTCGAGGTCTATAGGCTCGTCGAATATTTGCTCGCAAGGTGCCCACTACTGGCGCCTATAAGCGCCTATAAGCGGCTAAGTATACCCTAAAGATTACCAAGACGCGCATTACCCTACAAGAAATCCTCAACCTACATTACAAATTATAAATAAAAAACCTAAGGTAACCTCTACCTCTTGCCACTCTCTCATTGCATTCAAAAATCTGTCGTCGCGTAATCGAAACCTGCAACGAAAAGAATTTCGTTTTTGATCTTTCCACCGTCGGAAGAGCGTCGACGAGAATTCCTCGCGCATTATTTACTGCCAATAATAAAAACTCTTATTTCGCGTGTGACGGCGGAGCTTGGCGAACGATGACGCGGGGACGATGGAGACCGGCGTCGCGACGCTGGCCGCGATTTTGCCGGTGCCACGCGGCATATCTAAACGTGGAACACGTGAGGGAGAGGAGCAGTCCGGTTCCGATCCAGTTCCACGGTTGGGTTGCAGTTGTTGGCGACGCGGGACGAGCGGCTCGGCTCGGCTCGGTGACGCCGAGTGGCGCGGCGTGGCGCGAACGACGCCGATGGCGGTCGCATCGATCGCTCGCCAAGGACGCGTCTTTATTCGGGCAAGGCCAAGGTCGTTGGCTGGCACCGACGGCCGCCGCGCCGCGAGCCGAGCCGCGGTCGAGGTGAGATTGCATTTTCTCGCGACACCCTTGGGGGGGTTGCACCTACGCCGATGCGCCGTCGAGACTCCCGGCTCGTATCGCGGATAGACTCAACGTATCGTTGATATAGCGTGCGCGAACGTGAGAACGCGTGGCTCACGGGATCACCGAGTTTTATCGGTCGCGAATTAATAATTCGCAATGCTAATGCAAAGATCGTAGAATCTCCACGCTACTATACGATACGCACCTGTCCTACCTCCCTCGATTCACATGCACTTTTATCTCTACTCTACTGCTTCGTTTGTCGTCGCGACTGCGCCCACACGTTCGTCAGTTTTAGTATCTTTCTCGATGGCATTTCTTGCGGTTATTTTTCTTTTTATTAGTCTTTCGTTCAGATACTCATCCGTTAAATCGCTTAATCAGCTATTGATTTCACACGGCCGAGAACACGGGAGGCGCTCGGTAATAGAAGCTTTTCGAAAGATTACGTCCTACCTCCTTACCGTTTCTTTTTTCTCTCCCCCCTCCGGGTCTTCGTTTCAAGTGTAATTACGACGTCCACGCGGATGACGTCGATAAGTTCTCGCGAGAACGGGACGGCCGGGCGAGTCCACGTGGGGAATCCGCGAGAAGTATCGCATATACGTAACATGCCGGTGGTATTCAAAGGCATTTTCGTATCCTAATGAGATTTAAATTTAATTCCTCTCGCGTCTCATTTGCTCCCCGTAAACAGCGCGCGTTATCCAAACGGAAAACTGATGTCACGTCGTGTCACGATCAGTCGAGGTCGTCGCGGTACGTGGTAGGTGAAAGAGTGGGGAGAATTCTCTAGCGAAATTAGATACTCGTTTTTATCAGTTTGTCATTGTCCATTCTCGAAATTCAATCCACACGTGGCCCTAGCAGGTTACCACTCATAAAAATTTTAATGGAAAACGTACAATGTAGAAGTAGATGTAAAAACGTTGTTGTCGGCGCAACTCGCTGCTAAACGAATCTCCTTGAAAACAATCTGACGTAAAACGTGGTTAAATTATGTCGATGATGAATTTTAATTTCGAATTGACGCACCTGCCTTTGAGGTTCAACGTTGAATGGAAAGATTACACGACGCACTCATCTCGTTGATCTCTCTTGGAATTGTCAACATTACGCTTCGTGCACTCAAATATTTTCTTTGTAATGTTTTGTAAAATCTACTACGACGCGACCTTTTAACGGATTTAATAACCGCGCGCTATTTCGACGGTCTTGCAATTTGGCGAATTAAATTCTCTTTAACTCATTGAATTCTTTTAGAACGTATTCTTTTAAAACGAGTTTTCGTCTGCATTCAACGCAATATCTAACCTTTCGGTAACCCGCTCCAGTGTGATGTCAATAAGACGGACGTTTATGTAAGCGCTACGCAATGCATTTTTACAATCCAAACGACGAGTCATCTAGCGATACGTCCAAATGTAATAGGAAATTCGTTCACATTATTGATTACGTCAGTAAATTGTTAGTAGGTAAACGGAAAATGCGATGCGCGTGCATCATTGATAATAGTGAGACATATTTTAAAACGTTACGAGGCAATTTTAACGAGGAAAATTGCGTTTTGCTTAGTTCTACACCGAATAAAGCACGTTGCAACGATTGCGCAATTCCTATTGTCATGCTGACAAGAAACATGTGCCGTTCATAACCGAAAGTTTCTTACGTCATGCCATATCACGATCGTCACCGTTTATCACCCTGACGCACCGGTGCAAGCTACACCGCAAGTGATCTCCTTCAATCTTCAAAAATGCTCAACCTGCCAACTTTAGCCGGTATCATAGTTACGCTTCGCGAGCCTCCTCTTCGAATTCTACCAAACAGCAGATTCTCTTCAAATGTTAACCCATCGCGCCAATAAACCGATCCTCCTGATCGGTATTTTCTCAGCAACACTTACCATACGTCGCATACCGTCATCGAAATTGGCACCTCGCTAAGGGAATAATAATACCAAAGTATCCCGATTGCAACATTATAAACGAAACTCAACCTGGTTGGGAGCAATTCAACTTTCAACCCACGACATAAATACACGCATACGAATATCTTCTCACGCCCACGTGCGCGTTATGCACATCTCCGCGCTCGCGTACGCAGCTTATGTATGTGACTGTAAAAAATAGACACCTTACGGATGACCTTGCGACTGTATAGAACGCTTTAAAAAGACGTATCGAGAGAAAACGTAATTTGCCTTCTACGCGCACCGCGCAAGAACAAGTGCCAAGCGTTTAGCCTTGTGCGCGGACGGATTGCGCGTCGTGACGTTCTAACCACCTTTCCGACCAATTCCACCGAGAATTCTACGGTAAATTCTAGGCGGAAGTGATCGGAAGGAAGAGGCGTAGAAGAGGAGCGCGACGACCTCGTGAACGATCGATGACGTCATCGAGGCCACGAGACCCCCAAGCAGATGACCTCGAGGCAAAGCTTCCGCCGAAAGTCCACCGGAAACGATTACGATCGATAATGGTCGTAGAACGAGGAAGGGTGCGAAGACCTTCGCTTTGCCCACGCGCTCACTTCCAATTCGAATTTCATTAATGGAGACCGTAGACGCGAAGAAAGAACGAGGAAGATTCGAGGTGGGGAAACATCGTGATTGTCGGAGGGCAATGACGTCACGCGCTTTCGGGGTGACGTCCGTGCGTTGACACGCTCAGGTGAAAATAGATCGAGAAGAATCGTGAGAATTGTACTAACCGTGAAGTCGTAATCGATATTCACCAACGGGCACGGAGTATATTCGTACGAACTCGTCCTTCGACAGTGTCAGTCTTCGATCGCTCAATTATCCTTTTTGAAAAGAAACCAAACCCTAATTCGAGTGGAACGAATGGAGGTAGCGCTTCGAAACGTTCGACACGATCAATCGAAGTTTCCTCGTTGATGAAAATACGTCACTCCCTAAGAAGGACCTCTAAAAAAACTGTTCAAAACGTACGAGATAATCTTCCTGTTAACTACTGAATCGATAACATCTCAAGCGGACCATTAGCGATGTTTACTGCTCTGTGTACTTCACCTTCCGAAGAGCAAAACCACCGGTGGTGTGTACACGTGTATAGTCGCAATTATACATGTACATTAGCCGCGTGAGTAGCACCGCGTTCGAAGTCGACGGGCGAGCGAGTGAAAATAGACCCGGAAGCGGCCGATAAAACGTAGGCAGACGCGTGCTGCTAGCCTTGACTCGGCCTTATCGCAAGGTCACCTTTTGGTAAACTCGCGTGCGCTCACTCCCTCCTGGAAAATGTAGACGAGGGTGCGAGAGCGAGGAGGGAAAATCCACGAGGACGAGGATGTGGAGGAGGAGGAGGAGGAGGAGGAGGAGGAGCAGGAGGAGGAGGAAGAGGAAGACAAGGAGAGGAGGTCGACGTGGCACGTTGCGACGCTTGTGCTTCGCCGATTTCAAAGGCGAAGACGCCAAGCGCACGCGAACCACTCGCAGAGCGCTCCACGAAACTGATTGTGAGAGAAAAGGGAAGAAGGATCGTGTCGAAGATCCTAGACGGTGTCGTCGATCCTTGAAAGATCCTTCGTTCGTCTTGGCTTCGTGTTCACTCGGAACCGCGAACCATTTCCACGCAATTGTTTGCGGTCGTGCAGAAGCGTCTGAGCCTAGAGACTGGTTAAGAGGGTCGTGAAGGTACTTAGAGATTCTTCGCGTTCTTCGTTGTTAGTCGTGTCGTGAGAGAAGACGTCTTGACGATTCTCGAGGACTCCGAAACGAATGCACTTTGCTCTCACAGTGCCATTGAATTTTCCGGGATTCTTCGCGAGACTCCTCGATTCTCGGGAAATCGTGTCGCGAGATTCGCGGAATCGATGTTCTCGGAACGTATTGTCCAAGATACGTTCTTGTTGAGAGAACCACGAAGAACTTTTCGTGACGTTCCATGCGCATATTTCCAAAAGTCTTGCGAACAGAATTTTTTGTTTTTACGAAAAAACCAATCTTACGGTCAACATTGTTCTCAGTGACGGGAAAGTGAGATTGTACTGTAAAAGAAAAACTTTTGGTAAGTGACGAGGTATAAGAGCTTATTGAGGGTTATGTAGATTGCAACAACTGGAAATGTTTATGCCACAAGAGACAAAGTGTTCGTCGTTGTTGCTTCAACGAGATCGTAAAGGCGTCTACTTGTTACCTACTCTATTCGATTCAGTTCTCTGTCTCGTTACAGGGCGTGAAAGTTTTCCGAACCCACGCATCCGATCGTTCCACGCGACGTTCTCTCGTTATCCGAAAACTTCTCGTGGTTGGCAGAGTATCAATAATGTAGACAGGCGCGTAACGCGCTGAATAACCGGCAATCGCGGGTACGAAAATATTTTTGGTCTTGCATCTCGCAGTTTCTGTTGGCACTGTTGGCGCGTATCGGTGAAACGGCATTCGATCTCTCGAAAGGCTGCACGGAAATCGTTCGGTCGAACGCTGAAAGATGAAGCGTGCTACGTAATCGTTCGACTTCCTCGTTTACATACGCATTCTTACGATGTCCTTTTCACTGGACCGATCGTCTGTGTAAAACCGAACCCGCGTGCAAAAACTATTTTGGTATCTGAACAATTTTGTTTATTCTCCAATCAAAATACTTTGCGTCCCATTGCATTCGTCCTGCCTTTTCACATCGAATAGGCGGTAAGTGAGTAACGTACTTCTTTTAGAAATTAAAGTGAAACTTGAATTAGTTTCCAGATTGGTGGAACATTCAACCGGAATCAACGACACGTGCCAGTGTTCACTGCCCTCCACGGAAGTGATTGGGCGCAAAAAGGGAATCGATGTCCCCTCGACGGTGAACTTCCGGTGAATTCTTTCCGAGAATAACCGAGTTTGACCGACCCAAGTGGTGGGGACTAAGCGTGGGAAGGGGAGCAAACGCGTGCGCCAATTTTCCACGTAAGGTCGTCGATAAACCGAGGGCGAATAGGCACGTGCGAGCACGGGGTGTCGCGTGAGTAGCGAAGAGGAGCTCTAATCGCTTCCGGTGTTGACGATACAACCTCGTTTGCCTGTAAATTGTGGAAAGAGAGGCGAAGCTCGAAAAAAAATATCGTGTTTCGTCTCGAGATGAGATCACCTTAATTGCCGCACGAATGAATTGTTTTACAATTATCTACCTCCTGCTCCTCTTCTCCTTCCTCTATTATATCCATCTACACTTAAACGCCATAGTGATACGAAGCTTATCAAACTCTATTCAAAATTAAGAACTACTCCTACGCGATTGCGAGCCGTGAGAAAACGACAACCAAGAGTTCCTCAAAATTCTATAACTACACCTTTTATAGAAACAGTCTGTTTCAACCTCGTCGCTTATACGTCCATCTATCACACTTACCATTTACCTATCAAATAGCTGACCCTGGCAAATTACGGTTTAAATACCACTCTCCTACCTTATCGTACAAGCTCGAGTATGAACCTGATTTATTACATCGTATTTGCGTTTTCGCTTCCCGATTATGTATCATCGGTTTCTCTCGTCGCGCTTTACCTCGCGGGCCTCCGAACCCCTACCTCGTGCATCAGCAGTCGTTTCGACAGTTGCGAACAAACAACTATCTGCGAACGAGATCGTCCAGGCGCATGCGCGCACGCGTACACGAACCAAGAAGCAACGTGTTACAATTATGCAACCGGCAGCGACTCGACGGCGCGCATCCTCGCGAAGCAAATCCCGTAACTTGCGAATTGCGCGGTGCGGAAAACGCGTAACTGCGAATTGCGCCTCGCGCGCGCGCGCGATTACGCGATCGGCAGAAAGACGGTCAGATAAAGACCGTGGCTCGCAACAGATCTGCCTCGCAATGCTGTAACGTCGGTGTAAACATTATCTTGTCTCTACGATGTTGCGACCGACCTTGGACGTCTTTTAAATCCGTCCGATGATGGCAGCGCCCACGACCATCGCGATACATCGCGGGGGCAGCGGAGGCAAAACCTTCGGGCCTCATCTATTTTTTGGTCGACCTTGTCCGGACATTAGCGACGATCTTGTCGGTGGATCGTCGTTGGTCCTCGAGAGGCGGCATCACATTTGCCTGTTCTACTCGCATTCTGCTTGCCCGAGCTCGATTCTACTTGGAACGGGGCATGGAAAATGGAAAGGAATAGGAGAGCAGGTGGTAACGTTGAAAATGTCAGGGACACGACACACCGTCACCCGCGCATCCAATCTGCCGTTAATTTTTTATTAATGTTCCTCCGCTTTTTATTCGCGGTTACGCTTTATTGATGACAAATGGCAGAAATGGGATGGAAATGAAAGTTCCTCGTTGAGTGCGCTATCTAAATTGTATCTCGCGGTTTGCACGATGCACGTCGTGCTCCGTAACTCATTCTCGCGTGCCGGTTTGGTTCTAACTGACGCGAAGGAAATTCTTCTTTCTCGGTATCGAAGATTAACCCCTTGACTGCTAAAGGCGTATATATACGCCTTCACAAGTCCATGAATATACACGAAATGCGTAAATATACGCCCTCCGTATTTTCAATTTACTTGCCATTATTATTTTATAAACCCTAAGAATGGTATCAAATTTCCGGGTACTGTTTTGGTCACTAGTCAGTGGACAACCAGTCGCAGCGACTGACATGCGTGCATGGATTCGTCCGAAATCGCGCCGCAGTCAAAGGGTTAAATTAAAGAGCTAACAAGTAAATCGTTTAATCGAATTGGGCGACGATGCTTTTCGGATAAGTAGAAGCCGATTAGATGCGATATAAATTCTATAAAATTTCGCGCCCCTTGTGCCTCGTACGTTATTGCAAAAGGACGCTCGCAAATTCGACAATCTCTTTGAAGTTTATCCTTATCGCTCAACGATATCGTTATCCTTTCTGCACTGTGTAAGGCCAGTTCTAGAAAACCTCGTGCTCCTACTCGACGTATCGTCAATGGTTATCCAAATGATACGACGCGGGTCGCTCGCATTCCAATCGGAATTTTCGCGCGAAGCAACACGTGTCGCGACGACACGTGCGCGCGCGTATAGCTCTTCCTATGTTTTTCATTGCCAAGCGGTGTTATCGCGAGCGCGCACGCGCGCTTCTTCGGGCGAATAATAATCGAACGGTCTAATAGTAGCAGCCGATGGTAGTAGTGACGTGTGTGAAATGTGCGTATCGAATAAACGAATCGCGAATTCGGAGTGCAGGGTAGAGGAAATGAAGTAACGAATAAAAGAGGGAAGGAGAAGGGTGGAAGGGAGCGAAGCACGAAAAGAGGAGGGCACGAGCGAACTTTGCGCGAGAGGAAAAGTAAGAGAGAACCGGGGTAAAAGGTGGAGGGCAAAAAGCACGACGCGTTGCGTGGCGCGTGTGTGCCGCGCGATCGCGATTGAGGTGGAAGGGGTTGGAGCAAGAGAGCAAAACCGTGAGGGGGAGGGGTGAGAGAAGAGGATATCGGAGGGTCACCGCGTCCGCAAGGTCACACGCGCGAACCTCGAGGATTGAAAGCAAGCAAGCAACGGGGGTTTCTGAGAATTCGTGGTTTGACGTTCAAACTTTTCGGTTCTTTCAAATCATTCCACCTTTCCTCCCTTCCACCACCATTTTTTCTCTCTTACTATTCGCGCTCTTCCTTTCTTCTATTCCCCCTCTATCAACAGCGCGTACTGCCCGACGCTGAGGAAATAAAGGCGCCACTAGCGTCATTAGACAAAATTTATCGGACGGCCGTTCGCCTTTGATGTCGCGGCGGATTATACGGACGATTATCGCCGATTCGTTTTTTCTCACCTCCTTTTCTTCTTCCCGCATGCCGAAACGAGAGTGTGGGAGGATTCGGTGATTCGTAAAATACGAAAGGTCGGTCGCCACCTGGTCCTCGACGATGTTCTTCTTTTTTCCTCGTGAGCTTAATGGACGGAGGACCAAGAAGAAAGAACGACGCAATTACGGTAATTGCAATACCGTTGATATTGGCCTCACGCAGCGCTTGGCGCCGGTTCGTTCGTTCGACAGACAAAAAACGTCGTTCGCTTATGATTGTATTATCGTAGAGATTCTTTTCGATATTTGCTCCGGCTCGCAACGACGATGAAATCTCCGCCGATTGTTCGGGCAGAATCGTAAGAAGTTTACTATCCGCATACGATTTCGAGTGCGATTCGCTCACCAGAGATTTCGCACGAACGCAGGAGTCCCTACCTTGCGCATTTAAATTTATCCGCTCGCCCCTGTGACCGAATTCTAAGCATCCAGCTTAGACGGGGGGCAGGACGGTGATCTCGTCTCGACGCGATCGCAGGAACGGCACACTATTCTCACCGAAAGTTCGTATCCTTGACACACTGAGAGTCGCTCGGTCGTTCGTTGGGTTCGTTCCTTCGTTTCTTCGTACTCGCGATTTTAACTCGCGCGGGGAAGTCCGTGCGATTTTCGCACGCGCGAAACCAGCGCGGTGAAAATGGGAGGACGTTGTTTTATCTTTGGAAAAATTAACCGCGAGAAATATCGAGGCTCGAAGCTACGATCCAATCTCGAACGAAGGAGGCGTCGATGTTGAAGTAGTAAACGACTTTTTGCCGAGGTTCGTCTCGAAGGAAAATTTTTTCGAGCCCATCGCTTTCGAAAACATCGCAAAACCGATCGTAGAGACGCGACGAGGGGATTCGTAGAATTCCGCTTGGTGGAGTCGCGATGGACGCAAGAAGCGGCACGCGCGATATTCTAAAAAGTAACACGCGCCGTCGCGACGCCGTTGACCTTGATCCGCGCTCGTATATCTGGAGCGAAGTGTTATTGAGGTAACCGTAAGAAATGCAAACGCAACGTTATACACAAAACGAGTTGCGCAAAGCAGTCGATACGAAACGCGCCGTGAGACCGTCGCGGTAGCCGGCACGCTGCTGCCCCTAAGTAAATAAGTTCCAGCGCGAGATAGCGAAAAAAAAGATGGAATTCGCGGAAAAACGTAACGCGAATGACGATCGTTCGATGATTCCAAGTGGAATTCGCAAATTACTAATTAATTATCGATCCTCGTTTAAAGTCGCCTTCGCGGATCTATTCTTTAATCATCCTTCTTTCTTCTTCTCAATACGCCCTTCTCATCGGTAGCCCGGGAGAAACTTCGATTATTTTTACCGGCTATGCGACAGTTTCGTCAATGAAGTTCGCTTGACCGAACGGTAGCCATTAACCGAATTACATGTTAATTTGTGCTAACAGCCCTTTGTGGCCTAGCCTTGGAATTTATTCACGAACCGTTTAGATTTACGCCGGATAGCGCATTTATTCTCACTGGACATTGTATGCGCGAATGTATTTCAACGGCTGGAATTAGCTCCGCGGAATCGTGCCGATTAAATGTATTTTACCGCGCGACGATTAATCATTAATGGCCGGATTTCAGCTCCGCCATGTGCTTACAAAATACTCTCAATGTTATCGAGAACGTTCTCCTGACACTTTCGAGGATACCTTTCGGTGATTAAAATTAACAAGCTTACAAAAGCATTCCAATTCATCCCCCGAAAGAATCGAAGAGAGAAGTCGATTCTTCTTCTCTTCTCTTTGCCGAAGAATCTTATTGGTCGGTTCTGAGCAAAGTCGAAGACTCCGAGAAAGAAAGAGTTGCCTGCACTCGGAGAAGCGGATTGGATCGAATTGCGTCTGCACCACCCAACGCGACCTTCCGAATCGGGAGCGTCGCCGTGTCGTTGATATTCCCGTTATCACGCTATTTGGCCAATTAAAATCGACCGCGTGACGTTTGTTGTTGCATTAATTCAAAGAACGCGAAGGCGAATCCAAGGTCCCTTGAGTGCGCGTACGTGTACACAGGTCTGTGAGAGAACGCGCGCGCAGCAGGATTGCTTGTTTAAACGAGAACAATAACGAGCGCTCGCATTGATTTCAGTACGTCGATCGTCCAAGGTTGAGTGCATACGAGGCACCCAGGCGAAGAGAAGAAACAAAATGAGGTGAACGCGATTCACCGTGTCACCTTCGACAGACGAATTAAGAGAAGTTACGACTGCCTAGTCGCGAGCTTGGCACGGCCGGTCGGGAGATTCGGACTGGCTCGTAAAACGATGAAACACGGTATTCGCGTGGAAGATGGAGACCAATGGAAAAATATTGGGCGAATATGGGACGAAAGAAGTAAGAGAATGACAGAATACAATTGGATTCGCCAACAGAACATTTTCCGCAGCTAATGTATTGTTATCGGACAAGTCTAAGGTTAGACGAGCTCCAACGAAGAAAGTTGTTTAATTAGCCAGGTCTCTTACCTTTCTTAGACTTCTTTAAATGTTACGCAAAAGCTCGTAAAAGAAGCTGCATATCTATCGAGAGGATCCACCGAATTTGGAGCTACTCCACCCTACCATTATATTTAAGTGAAGCTCCAACGTTTAGAGATACCTTTCTCCAAAGCTCGTGGAGAAAAAAAAACAATTACTTTCTCCGCTTTTCATTCGAGAACCTTAATCTCGGATCTTTATAACGGTATGCCTCGAATCTTTAGTTCCGACAACATTCTCTCAACATCAATTCATCCCACCCGACCCTGCGTTATCATTCGCTCGACCTTTCGCAGCACTTGCATCGAGTTCTCAACAGAGTTCCGTTCCACAGCGCAGAAAGCATATTGGTGCCCAATCAACAGATGTCCACCAGATATCGATTATATTATCGATTACCCCAGTGCCACCTGGCAACGTTTGCATCTTCGAGTGGCATACCGAGAAGTGATTCACTCCCCTTTGTGCAGCACAATCTGCGTACCATGTCCAAGTTTCTCGGAGAATTTCTACTTGTTAAATATTTTAAAGTATTTTTCCTCTCGGCTCTCGAAATCGATTTCCTCGATCGATCGAAAGGGCGACACTAGTGAGACCTATGCTGCGAAAAGGTTAACAATTTCAAGGAATTATTGAGTTTAATATCGAAGCGAGGGTAAGTATTTTGTCGTGAATTTATAACTGTCACTTAACAGTACGGAGAAAACAAACGATCTCGGATCCACGTCCAATCTCTGACTCACTAAGGCTCGAGTGGTACTCTTGCCACTGGCGATCGACGGACAGTTTATTGTCATCGGTCAAAAGCCTGATCAGAGTGCACTGTCCTCCGCTACTCCACCCTTGCTCCCCCGACGTCTCCTTTATCACTAAATTACCATATTAGTCACGGCTCATCGAGGCTCAACAATACCCCTCGAATGGAAGGAGGGAGAAAAGAACGCACGTAGGCACCAGAATTTTAAAGGTCGATAACTTGTGATATTGTTATGATTTTTGTGAGAGAGTACTTTTGGCAACAATGGAAATTCAAAATGAGCGCACGGTATTTGAAATTTGCAAAGACTATTTAACTAGAGCAGCGTTTCTCAACCTTTTTTTCTTTGGGGCACACCAAAGTACGTTTCAATCTTTCGTGATACCCCTATATGTGATTTTTTTCCTAGATGCAGAAGGGACTTTTTTGGTGAGATAATTCATGGAATGAGGGATCGTTCGTCTTAGAATTGAATGCAAAAAATATATTATTATATGATGCATGTTTAAATGCGTATAATCATGTAGAATAATGGGCGATTCTTTTCTAATTGGGCTACTCCAAGAAACGATTTGGCGAAATTTTGTATGTTCTATTATGTGCGGAAAATGAACTAGAGAATATATAGCTGAAGAATCACTATGTTTCATCTAACGATAGATTTTATTATAAATCTTTAAATTTGAGAAACACTAGATTGTTACCACGATTCTCCTCGCGACGCTTACATATCAGAAAGCACCAATGAAAAACTATATTTTCTCTCGTTCACGACTTCCACAATTTTTCTCAATTTCTCGTTCGCCGCGCACCTTCGTCGAGGTCATCCCGGGGTCGAACACAAAAAAATCTGCACGAGGGGTACTTTCGCGCTCGCGATCTCCTTTCCCGACCTCTCCCAACGCGCGCCGACCAACCGTTCGTAATTCTCCGCTGTGTGTGGATTTACCGTTTCTGCGCGGACGCGTGTCAAGGTCAGAACGAATCGCGATGCGAAAGCTTCGCCGAAGCATCGCGAACTCGCAGTGTGTTTGTTGAGAAAAAAACAGCGATGGGATTACACGGAGAACTAAGGAAGAAAGAACAAAAGAGGGAGAAAGAGGGAGAAGGAGGAGCAAAACAAAGAAAAGCCAATAAAAAAATAATGAATTCGAGCAACGATCAAGCTGAACGAAAAACGAGAGGGCCGGGGGAAAGGAGGGGAGGAGAAACGCGGGGAAAGAGGGAAAAAAGGTCGAGAAAGAGCGTAAGAAGGAAAAGATCGAGGGAAAGGTGAAATAAGAGAAAGAGAGGGGCGCGCGAACTCGTCCGCTATTTTTAGACGTCATTGACATTTGCACGTAGTAGACCGATTTGGTCGACGAATAGTGTGCGAGCGGGTGTACCTACGTACAGTCGCGCTTACGCACTACGAGAGCGAGCCAGTCACGCACCCAAACATCGCGAGTACTAAATCCTCCCTCTACCCACTGATAAACCTCGTCACTCGCCACCCCCTCGTTCTCATCCTCGTCCTTATCCTCCTCGTCTTCGTCCTCTCGCCGACCTCTCCGATCTTGCCGGCACCTCGTTTGTTCCACGTGCGTTACAACGCCAGTGGCAACAGACACGCACGCACGCACGCACGCACGCGTTTTTCGCCAGTTCTCCTCGCCCACGCGTGCCCTTCAACGAATCGGCTCTACGACTTTCTTCTACGGCCGGGGACGCCCGGGACGATAATAATATGGCGGGATGTGGATAAACACCGGTCTCATTATTCGGGACCTGGTCCCTCCTCCGGTTTGCGCTATGGTATTTTTCCGCTCGATATTTTTAGCGCACCCGCGTTCCTCCTCTCGCGCGCGTCCTGCGGAGGAAGAAGGCCTGGACCTCCCCGAGGATCGTTCGAAGGAGAGAGGGAGAGAGGGTGGTATGAGATTATAGTGGAGAGGAAGAAGGAGATGGAGAAAGATGGAAAGTAGATGAGAGTGTCATTGATGATTATACTTAATGACAATTTAGAAATGATTATTTAAGAATCATTGGTGTAGCACCTCCACTTTCTTGCAATGTACTTTAAGACATTTTAAAGAATCTTTCATGGGATTCTAGTTTCGCTCCAAGTCACATTTACCGGGCCAATACTGTGGAAAAAGGAAATTCTATTAGTGGTATACCTCGGCAAATTGATTCTCGACCTAAAATTCCAACTTCCTCCACGATGAACCTCCAGCTGGAATTCTTCTGCCTCCGCAAATGCCAAGTGGCCCCTTCGACGGTAGGGAAAAATAAAAGAGAGGAGAACGGGCGATGCAAATGGAGAGTAAAAGGACGGGAGCTTTCTAAGCGCATGCGTGTGTCGTCAGCCTGCGAAACGGAGGCTGTAAAATCGTGGATTTGATTGTTCTGTTTGCCGGTTAGGCGACCACGTAATTTTCCGAAAAGTATGGACCTCTCGTGGGTGGTTTACGATCGGAGGCAGGCTTGAGGCGAGAATCGCACGGGGGCCGCGTTCGACGCTGGCATCGCCCAGGGTGAACTTCGGGAGGGCAAGCGAGAGACAATGCGAACAGAGAAGAAATAGTTTGGGAGGTCGGTGACCAAAGGAGTTCAAATCGGGTGCTCGAAAGCATTTGGAAAAGTGGTGGAGAGAAAGACGAGCGTGGGCGAAGGAGAAAAGGCAGATGAAGATAGAAATAGAAGTACCATAAGAAGTAGTCGTATTTTTGTAAGTCTCCCGAAATAAATGCTATCGTACCTCCTCGAGGAATTAAAAATAATTACGATAAAAACTGCATTCGTCTGCATATCTGCGCAGGTTTGCTTTGTCGGATCTGGTGCTGCTTAATTAGTAAGATTTGTAAAAAAAATGGTTCTCTAGCTGTAAAGTTCGCTAGACGATGGAAAGTTAATACGGCCGAGAAAGGACGCGCTTAATGAGCGCGAATCCCTTTGGCGGATGAAGTTTTGAAAACATGTGTTGCCCCGATTCTCATGATCTGACGAGATATCACTGGTCCGGTA
Source organism: Tiphia femorata (assembly GCA_944319695.1). Taxonomy (NCBI): domain Eukaryota; kingdom Metazoa; phylum Arthropoda; class Insecta; order Hymenoptera; family Tiphiidae; genus Tiphia; species Tiphia femorata. The sequence goes on along the minus strand of OX090896.1, from coordinate 11,232,204 downwards.
CAGGCGGATACGTGCTCGAAATGCGAATGCGATCCTCGATCAAAGCGTCGTTCCTGCCTTTCATGTTATATCCCACGGTATATTGGATAAAATCTTATCGTCAATGCCACCGAGATAATTCTTAATGACGAGTATAACCAGTAAATAAGGAAAATCCTTCTGCGTGTTCGGATATCGAGTGATACGTTTTTCTACAATCTTGATTCTTGGGATTGGGAAATATTTATAAAAATTCGAAGCTTCTGGAAAGCTTGCTTTGCCGCTTGATGCGTTTCTTGAGGTTTTCGTTATACAGAAAATATCGTTACCGTGATCATCTGTAGTTCATCTTCCAATCCGGACTTCGGCTAGCAAAGAAAAATTTCAAACAAATTTCATACGATCCAAGTACAGCACAGTATGAAATATCGAATGACTGGCACTCTCATGAATATTAGGAGGAAACGTAACGGAGGGTGAGCATCGGTGCCAATCTTGCACGCGTACCGCGCCGTCGTTACGTCAACATGGTATCGGTCGTCGAACCACTGTCGAAATTCTTATCTTACCCCTTGACTATCGTCATCGATCAATTGACGAGCCTGGTTGCGTCAATCTGCTTGTCCAACTAAAATACGTCGAATCGTTCGAAATCCGCGCCCATGAAATTTCCGAGGATTGCCTCGGTGTCCGACTAGCCCGACAAAATACGAAAAAACGAAGGAAAGAGGGTGAAAAGACAAGAGCATCGTCATCGCTAGTCAGGTTGGTGTCGGTGACGATGTCGCTCGCGTTACGCCGAACCGAAACTGTCCCGGTCCCTGCTTGGATAGCGGCCAGAAAATAATTTTTCAAGAATACGACGAAAACAAGGTGTAGAACGCGGTTGTATCTTTCGGCAGTCAGCGATTAAGAGATTCTCGTGACCTTTAATCGTCTTTCACACGAGGCTGGAACGGGCAACAATGAAGAGCGAAGAGAACCACGATTATCCGAGCGTTTACCTTAAGACGTCGTGTCCGGCGTGGAAGAAGAAAAATATCAGTCAGGACATTTCCCAAACAATTGACACATGCACTCACACGGCATTTAAATGAAGAAATTTCAATCCGGGTCCATAGAGGAAGTACTCGCCAATTGGAAAAAAGGAGGAAACACCCATAAAGTCCGAAGATATTGATGCGAATGTTATAATACGAATGCAAAAATGTTCCTTAACCTTTAACTACACGCGATGGTGTACTTTATACACCACGTGCAGCAACACGCGAATAAACAGTCTATTAAAACACACTTGTTCCTTTTTGTATTATTTCAATACGAAGATCTGACAATGTTTTCTCTCAAAAATAAATCAGTAAATAATTTAATTTAGTGTTTTACTCTAAATTACTTTAAACGTTAATTTTTTAATTGTAGCATATAGAATGCAACGTGCATGTACTTGTGTTATATTTTAGCGCGCGTGTAGCTAAATGTTAATAAATTTCATTAAAATTACTATATTTATTTGTTAACTTTGATACTGTCGATCCCCAGGGACCGAGGCTGTCCAAACGAAACGTCCACTGTCGGTCCGTGTTAACTTGTAACCATTAAAGTGAGGTTTATCGAATATCATTAAAGCCGCATTAACATTACGCCTGCACGATGAAGAGGTTGGAGGAAAATCAGCAGACAAAAGTAGCTGATATCTTGATTAGTGCTTTCATAATATGTCTTCGTAGAACTTGTTAGAAGTAATAGATCAACGATAGGTACCTCTATGATATTTAAGAGCGACGGTATTCGGGAGCAGTACGACATTTTTTCATCAGCTTATCAAACTCCACTGCTTCGGTTCCAGTTTAAAGGACGAAGAGAGCCAACAGCATGAGATGAATACAATTCGAGACTCACTGAACGCGCAGTCCCGCTTTCTCAGCAAACCTTCGTGGCGCGCATGCGGTCCGCTCGCAATTTCACGCGTCGCGTGCCGCGTAATAATGATAATTTAATAACCATATCCTCATGTTACGAGCCGATAACTCGGCACCTGTGTTGCGAAAGGCAAAAAGCTCGTTTGCAGTATCGCTCGCCTTAATCGTAGCGCCCTACCTCCTTCACCCTCGCGAAAACTCTTCCGTTCGATCGCGTGTCCTCCCATTTGATCGTCGTGGGTTCAACAGGGAGGAATAATCGTCGATACGAAGCGGGCAAACTCCAATACGTAGAAACACACGTGCCCATATTCGTTTGAGTACAAGGCGCGACGGTAAATTGAAATAGATTCACGCGCATACGTGAAACTGGGGTAATTGAATAAATTTAAATAGACTGTTCATACACGATAGAGACCCGAAATAAAGATTACAGCGTGGTGCCCGTTACACTTTCACAGAATTGTGAAAAGCCCGAAAGATTATTCTCTCGAAGAAAAATTAAGAGAACTAGCTATGTCGATGTTTACTCAAGTGGTCGTTTCGTAAAATCGTAGAAACCGTGAAAAGAAATGAAGGTAAAATTGAAGAAACGACGGATTGGCATTTCCTAGTAATTAAGGGAAGCGTGCCGCAGCCAACGTCAGACACTGGAGGGATCGCAAGAGTATTTGCATTCCTAATGGGGCGATGGAAACGCGTCTGCCTGGTGCGCCTCTCACAACACGAGCCGAAGTCCAAGAAAACACATGCAAATCATGCGCGTGCGGTTCAAGAATGAGACGAAGGAAGCAAAGGAACGCGTCCTTGAAGAGGAGAAAAGGAATTACGAGAGGAATGTAGGAGAACGGAGAATCTCCAAGAAAAAAAAATAAGAAGTGGTAAACCTTATGGGATTTTAATGTAAAATCGTCCCTTTGGAATTTTCTCGAGAACAGAGAAAACGTTCTCGTTCGAATAACGTTTCGGGCAATAGAAAATCTCCACGTTAAGAGTGAGACTGGACTGGACGTGTGTTCGCGAGAGTGCGAGATGGTAGGGGAGAGAGGAGAAAGAGCGAACAGAACGATTTAGTGGGTGGCAGCCAGGCGGAAGAGTAGAACGAGATGGTAGGCTGCACCGAGGCAAAGCTAATCCATTTACTTTCACCGAGTCGAGGCACGGACGCTCAACATCGAGAGTGAAAATGTCCACGTAGTCCGTTCGCCCGATTTCTCTCGTCTGTGAGATAGAGATGAGATCTAAAATGGACGTAGCATGTGGTTTCTCCGAAAACAGATTGAAGAAAATGGTGCCCTCGAATGGTCACAACCTAGCGACCATAAACACTAATAATTTCTCTCAAGGTTTGGGTCAATAAACTCCACGAGCTACGTGATTCACTTTAAGCTCATCTAAGTAGATGTAGATAAGATTGACGAAAGGGGCTCAAGCGGGCAGACAGAGAGAGAGAGAGAGAGAGAGGGAGAGAGAAAGAGAACTTTAAAAATAATAATTATGGGACCTTGAAAGATCGCCTGCTATCGAATAACTTATCTCTCGATCGCGACAAGTTTCGTAGATAGGCGAGAAACTTCGTGGAATTTCGATAAGAGAATTCGAGAGAATTCGTGGATCAATGATACAAATTGCTAATTTTCACGAATCGGCGGGTATTGAGTATTTGTTTAACTCCCCCTTTTCCTCCCTTTCATTGGATTCCACCGCTAAATAGGGAAATAGGCGAAGTTTCGCGATGGCGCCACGAAGGAGGAGAAAGAACAAAGAAAAAAAAGAGAGAGAAAAAAATCGTCAAATATCGCACGTCCAATCCTAATTAATCGATGCCCTTGACACGTGTTACTCGCTTACCCGTGGCAGACCAATGCCAAAGTAATTACCAGGAACGGCTATGGTACGCCTAGATCAGCGAAATCGCTCAGCTGCGCACAGATGTGTCCCACTGTTATACGTCGAAAGGCCTCTCCCATTAATTCACGCACGCTGTGCAAACCCGTGACTTTGGAATCTGTGTTTAGTGGAAAAATCCCATTAGACGGTAAACATTGTTTCGTTTGTTATTCCTCTTTCATGCTCCATTGCTTTTATAAGTTCCATTATTAGGATAAATGTCTAACAGAAAGAATCTTTCGCTTATGGTAATCGTCCCCACTAATCGGCTGTTTAGAGAACATACAGTTTTCTATCGCTTGTACACGTGCTCGGGCTTCTTTTGCCGCCATTTCATCATCATCTTATCTTTACGTTCAAACGGTTACAATAAAGAAACTACGAAAGGGCCTCGGTTTTTTTTTGCAATTAAGAAGAAACACCGCCGGTTACCAATCATCGAGGCATTGCCACGGTTATCCTACTGCAATTTGCAACGAATATACAGGGTATCCCGAATTTAAATGGCAAAACTTCAGGAGCGTGTAGGGGACCGAAAAACTAAGTCAAAAAGTCCTTTAGCGAGATGCTCGTTTTTGCTTCATTTTGGAGAAAATCGCAAAAAAGGAACAAAACAAGTTTTCTTTTTTTTACTTATTTATTTACATTTTATTTATGTTATCATCTATTTAATGCAGATATTGTTCAAAATGTAGTCCCCTTGCAGCAATGCAAGCATTACATCTAGCACTGACTTGATTAATTGCTTAATCGCTTCTAAAGCATGACCGTTGCAGAAACCGTATTCGAAAACTATATCAGCGTATTCAACATTAGAATATGTACGCGGCATTGTAGCTGATGCTATTCACTCCAAAATATCTGAGTAACTGACTAAAGACTGATGAAGGACTCATAGAAGAAAGCAGTAATGTAAACAAATGAAAGAATGTAAAGGATAATATCAAGTGTTTACATATCTCAATGTCACAACTCACACAACAATGTCAAAACAATCACAAATACAAGTGTACAACAAGAGAGCAACTGACAAGGAGATATTGCATTTTTGCGATTTTCTCCAAAATTAAGCAAAAACGAGCAAATCGTTAAAGGACTTTTTGATTTAGTTTCTCGATCCTCTACACGCTCCTGAAGTTTTGCCATTTAAATTCGGGACACCCTGTATATTTTCCTCTTTCACGACGTCGTCGGTCGAGCGATCCAATCCAACGAACTACCCAAAAGACGAAAATCCCTTCCATCGAGCCGTAAAATCGTCCGATCTGGCAATTCTCATCCAAGACCTTCATCCCCTCGTTAAATTTCTCGATTCTCGGCCCACCCCACCTACACACCAGCCTCGTCTCAAATTCACCGACGAATCTCCGAGGCGCGTTGGGCTCTCGCAGTTGTCGTCGTTGCCCTCGAGCACAATCGAAGCCTTTGGCACGTAGCGCGGACTCCCGTGCCAATTCGGCGCCAGCAGGTTAATTACAAAGTGTCACGTTGTTGACGTCGAAGGAACCACCAGCGTTACAATCCAAGTCCATGTGACCCTACAATCCAAGCCACTCGTCTCATCGTCACGACAACCACAGAGCAATCCCTCGACATACCTGGCAATAAAACATCGACGGCACAAGTGGCGGTAAAGAAAATAAGAATCAGAGAAGAACGGACCTCGCGCGAAATTCTTTCACGGTCTCTGGAGGCGGCACTCTCTAACCGTACCAGACGCTTCTTTCTTTCTCAAGCTAGGCATCGTATTAGGATAAGAGAACAGAAAAATCTTCTTCCAGTTGATCAAACAGTCGCAGGCCTCGCGTCGATATTTTCAGGCGTTGAACTTTGAGAAAAACTCGTTGACCCCGTAATCTCTTCGCTAACAGTGTTTGTTGGGTGTCGAGCACACGTGCGCGTGCTGTCGCAGGCAAAATACGGGAAAGAAAAAAAAACGAGCGTGTCTCAATTTGACGTCAGCGTCTCGGCAGTCACATGGCCCTCCAAAACTAGCGCGCGCGCGCGCTTTCACAAGATGGCGTCGTGGTGCGCGTCGGCGTTGTGGGGGCCGAAGACGTCGTCGTCGTCGCAGGTCGTTGCCCTCTCGCGCGCTTCGTTTGCAGGTTGTGTAACACCCGAAACAATATGTAGGTCGCGCCTAGTTTCTGCCGGCGCGCTTTGTCCGCCTGGCTCCGCTACACCCCGAGAGAATTACGTCACATCTTCGGTTGCCTCCACGCTCGTTCGTCCGTCCATCTGTCCCTCCTTACGTTCCCGACCATCGTCCTAAAAACGGTCGCTAACGGTGTTAATGCCAAGGAGAACTTTCCAAGAGAAGAGACTCTTCTTTTCCGCCTCTTATCTCTTTCTTCCCGGCCATATCGTAATCATTACTCCACGTCGACTCGTACACTTTCTTTTTTTCTAAGTGTCTACACGTTAGATTTTCTGTAATTTTATTTACATACATTTTTTGACGCGTGACCATAACGTTTAATTCAAACTCACCCTTTCGCATCTACGATTAAACGGCCTGACATCTTTACCGCGGAAAATATTATTCAAATATTCGACGAGCGTATTCCAGAATATGCCATGTATTCATTTTAGTGCCCGTAGCGGGGCTGTCGAAGTTTATTGTAAACGATCGGCCGTGTAGCGCGTAAATTATTTTCGAGGAGGAAGATAAAAAAGCGGAAGTCGCTCTTCCAATTCCCAATGACAGAACATACGTATAAGAAGCCTCGAACGTCAGAGAAACAAGGGTCAAACTTGGAAACGGCACGTGGCACGTGCGCGTGTCGTTTAATAAAAGTTACACGGTCGTTAAACGGTCGTACCAAACTGTTCACACACGTTTTACCGTTCACCGTCAATGGCCTGTTTGTCCCATCAAAATTAGTTTCGCTTGTTTTACGTTTCTGTTAAGGAGCCGCCGTGATAAAGCGTATCTCTTTCCTTTCTTTCTCTCCCGCGCTCTTACATTCCAAATCGATTTTAGCAAACCGCCCCTTTTCGTTCCTCCTCGTTGACTTTTCGCGAAGAGAAAAATTATTCACTCGGGGCAATATCGCTCTTAAAACCGTTATTCCGTGCCGATTGTCCCCGCCACGTACGACCACCTCCTCCCCCTCCAAGGTCGCACACGAGCCGTAAATATTCGCAAGGCCACGATACATGAATTACAATTCCTTATCAATTCCTCGCCGCGAGGCAAGGTCGACGTCGTTTATCTTCGGCTCGTTTAAAAAGCGACGCGAGCTTCGCGAAGGCCTTCTTGAAGGAACGAGCGCGCGCCGGTTGCTCGCGTCTGCTTGTGCAAGCTCGCTCATCCCCGTGTCTTTGAAGACTTGGCAGAGTCTCGTAACGAATTCATCATGGAAGGTACAAATTGCTCGTCCAACCGTTTCGGCATTTTAAAATATTTCTTGCAACGAGCACCCAAAGAACGTGTTCTCGTTGATCCGCAACCTCTATCACCTTCCATCGTACGTACAAACATGAAAGTGAGATTAGGGCGCCTTTTAAAAAACACCGCACGATTAAGTCGTTGCCTTATCGATTCTCGTCCTCTTGACATTTGAAAGCGAAAGAATCCGAGGAAGCAGGTAGTCAAAACGAGATCGATCCTCCCGCCTTGCAGTTAACTCTCGCTTCGAATCTTCCGAGCGTGCAACGAGATGCGCTAACAATAAGTCGTGCCAAACCGCGAGCTATTTTATTAGGCTCCATTGTACGGCCGATAGACAACCAGGAAGAACTCGCGGAGAATATCACGAGCCTTTCCCCTTGCTTCTCCTACCCTCCAGCTTCTCTCTCTCTCTCTCTCTCTCTTCACTCCTTCTTGCCCGGGTCACCCACGCCTGGCGATTACGCGAGTAGCTCATCTCTCGCCTCTGTATAGCGACTGGATCGACCACTTCATCCGCCCTCTACCTTCCTCGCTCAGTCCGTCCCCTTCTACCGGAGAGAGAAATTTTCTCGTTGCGGCACGCGTGTGATACTCGCGTTTATTAAACTTCCCAGATGTTGCCGAGTGCTCGACTCGCCTGCTATTGTTCCTTTCGCGACGAGGAGAGGAAGAGAAAATGAGAAGGAGGGAAAGAGAAGAGAAAAAAGAGGCATCTGTAGCCAGTAATCATCTCGTTAGGGAGTGACTACGTATCTCTTTCAACCCGCGTTACTATTTCGTTGATATTGTGTCTACTTTATACTTATATGACCGATACAAAAATGAGATATCAAAAGAAATAAAATGGGCAACCTGAGAAGCATCTATTTCGTAACTTCCGCCTCCGATGTACTTCAACGACGTCTCGTTTTAAGAACTATCAATTAATTTTCCATCCCCCTCGAATTTTTTAACGGAAAGCTGCGCATGCTTTGCGTTTTTAATGATTGCCTCGATAAAAAGAGTATGCGCGCATATCTATTACAGTTCCACGCTAGCGCGTGGGATGAGCGCTTAAAAGAGACGGTCGTCGAAATCCTTTTTTTTTTAGTCCGTGTGACAATTCGATCATTTCCGGCCACCGAGCTTGACGAAAAAAAGGCGAGAAACTGCGTCCGTATGGGACGAGCGAGCGGAAAGGACGCTAATGAGAGTTTTACGCGAGTGTCACCATTCTGGCCCATCCAATCCGTCGACGCGCGTCACTTTTCTCTCCCCTGGCTCGCTCCCTTTCTCTATTTTCCTGTTTCTCTCCCTTTCTCCCTCTTCGCTCTTTTCGCACGGTCGCGAGTATCGACACTCGCTTCGTTTTCACCATTTTTCCGGTCATCCGTTGCCATTCGGCCTCCGCCTCGCCCTCAAATTCCCGCCTGTTTCTCGACAGATTTCGCTTCTCCCTCCTTTCCATCAATTTTTTATTTTCTCTCCGATCTGGCCCCTCGCGCATTCGACCTGCACACGCGACTGCGACGTACATCTACCGAGCGAAATGGAGGCTACCGAGTGAAAGACAACCGGTGAAACTGAAAGTTTCCATTCGCTCTACTTTCCGTTACGGGCGTCCAGTTAATTGGGTCGTGACTTTTTACGGGGGTAGTCCTCGACGTGTTTCTCCACAACTCGCCGTCGGCGAGTGAGGCGATTCTATTTCACGTGTGCTTCCACGTATATTATTCGTTTGTTTATAGTAATTCGCGAAAGGTATCCATGTCCGTATAGTTACCGTATACGTCGAGAGAGAGATAGAGAGAATTCCTTCTGTCGAAACGGTGTGCGAAAATGTTCTTGCCGTTCTCACGGGATCGCGACGCGCGCCGCGCCGCGCCCTTGTGCAAAAGCATCCTCCATGGAGCATGGATATTGCAAGAGAGATAAAATCTGAACGGGCGCGCGGGATGTTAATTAACGCGAATAGGCTTGCCGGCACCCTTGTTCGCAAAGTGGACGACTTTTACGCCGATTACGCCGACGTTGTCTGCGCCAGCAATGGTAGATATTGCCACACGTATCAGGAAACAGAAGAAATCGGCCGTGGAGTCGTGCGTTTTCCCGCGGTCGCAGGAACGAGAACGCGAATAAAGGGAGGCGAAGGATAAAGGATAAGCGGCTGATGCTTCTCCACTGAATTTCGTTGTATCTTTTTACGCTTCTTCGTTGTGTGTCGACAAATGGCGGTCGATTAAGATAACGATGAAAGCGAGCTCGTAATAATTATAAATAGTGTTACAAACAATGCACCATAATGTAGATTAAAGTAACGATCGGATAAGAAGCATTAAACCACAAATCGTCACCCAGCACTAGGTACAACTCGCACATGCGTACGCCAATGGCAACGATGGTCTCGGCGTACACCAGGAATCAACAAGCATATTCGCGAAAGTAACGCGAGTCGTGACTGTCGCACGTGCGTAGTCGCGTGCCACACCACCTCCTTCCGATCTTCCGATTCACCGGACGCACGAGTGACACGCAATTGGGAGTGTACGAGAAAAGGCTTGCAATTGACACAGAAAGGAAGAGAGAGAGAGAGAAAGGAAGAAAGAAGAGGAAAGAGTCGTATCCTACAAAGCGAAAAGTGAAAAGAAAACGGAAATAAAGTTGGAAATAAGAATTGAGTTGGAGCAAAATGGAAGCTGCGCGCCGGAGGCTGGAAAAGAGAAATCGAAAGGTGAAGAGAGAACACAATAGGAAGATGCAAAGGCGAAGAAAGGGGCGGGATATTGAAGCGAAGAAGAAGGAAGTCGGTCTGGAGGAGTGGAAAGGGGGCAATGAGCAGGCGAGAGCAAACGTGGCGCACACTTTCTCCTGTCGGCAAAAGTAAAAGTTCCCAATTGCGGAATGGCGCAGCCGTGCGGCGGTGTGCCGAGACGAGTCGGAGACGATCGACGAAACGAGATGCAATCCACCGCTTGGCTAGGAGCGTTTAGCAATCGGCGCGCGAGTTCTTCATGGGAGAGTCGGCGAGGCGACCACTTTCCATTATGGAAAGATCGAAAGATCGTCGGCCGTTGGTCTCGACTCGTGGCCTCCTTCCAGATCGACTAGAGTCGGTAAGGGTTCACACAGAATTCGATTACACTCTCGTGCATCCTACCAATTTCTTACGAACGAATCTTTCTTCAAATTTTTCATTTCAAAGTATTGATCTTCTTATATTGTAATTTGCATACTATTCTCATGATTTGCGACTAATGGTGGAATTTCGAAATTTAATTAAAGCGTTGTTCGCGAATACTCCGTTGGCGCCAAGCGAAACCAACAGCACGCGAAAACTATGTGTCTCGTCCGTAAGAACAACGTAACACCTCGACATTCGTGCGGAACGCTAAATGGAAATGAACACGTGCTCGTGCTTCCTATGACGGAGAATATTTTTGGATCTGAAAAGGAGAGTCCTTGATGTATGTACGAGCCCTGTTATACGCGTTGGACGGGATCCAAATTCCACGAAGTAAACAAATTCGTTCACTGTAAACTGTCATTCTACGAATCCTTGGACGATACCACCGGAAGAGTCCGCATTCCGCATGTTTATACATTGTTTCTTCGTTTTGGGGGCTCTCAGGTTTTACTTTCGAGACATGTAGTGTGTTTCGCTCGATTTTTCTCATTCCTCGTTACACCGCGCTAATTTTGAAATCCAAAGGCAACGTCCACCTTTTCGATGATAATAAACTACACAATAATGGACTATCAATGGTCTTAAGTTTTTCTTGGAGGCTCGTGGTAGAATGTTGAATTCGACAATTAAAAAATCCAAGATTAATCGTAGACTGAATCTTAAATTAAAAATTATCTTGTCAATTATACACTTGCGAAATCGAACCTTCGTTCGTTATGTCAACCCTTATCTCTCGCTCACAGCTTGGGGATGTGAAAGCTTACAACACAACGTTTCCGTAGTGTAGTGGTTATCACGTGTGCTTCACACGCACAAGGTCCCCGGTTCGATCCCGGGCGGAAACATTTTTGATTTACTTTTTTCTCATCTACCAATCTATTCGACAACAAATGAACATTGCAAACACAACAATCGCCTGACAATATTTCTTAAACTGAATTCCAATCTTGATAAAATGTAAAACTCTCGATTTACCTACCCGAAAATATAATATCTTTCTTTTGAATCTATTCAGATGACACTTACGGAGTCAGTCGTGACAATTAATTTCAATCTTCGAGAACGAGTAACGTGCAAACATCTGCGCTGTGCGCACCTCTAGCGCTGTCCCGACCAAAGGAAAGTACAGCCAGATTTCTTGTATCAAACAAGAAACTATCACTAGCACAAGACCGACGTGACATACAGTCAATGTCGTATTACATTTATCTGGCAAAATTTTCATTTTCATTCAAACAATCCCCCGGTACATTCATTCGACACCAAGAAAATCTTACGCAAAACAAAAACCAATAACATTTTTCCGAAGTAATAAAAATTCCCCATAGACATTAACCCAACCTCATCGCAAAATCCTTCACACTCCGAACACATCCCTATCCAAACGGAATACTTTCCGAGTTCCAGAGAAATTCGTTCTCCACCTTACAACATCCTTTCCACGGACCACGGGAACCACTTCTCGTCCTCCCCCAAAGGAAGAAAAATTCCATTAGCGGAATTCCTCGTGGTGACGCGCGCCTCGTGGCTGCAACTCGCTCTCTTTGTGCGACGGAAGATGAGAAGACAAATGGGTGTGAGGAGGGATGGAAGAGGAGGAAACGAGTGAGGGAGGATGATGCAGTGCTTCGGTGCGAGCGAGAAATGAGGACAAAGGGGAACGAAAAAGAGGTGGAGAAGGAGAAGAAGGAGGAGGAGAGTCTCGTGGTCGTCGTCGTCGTCCTCGTCGACCTCGTCCTCTCGTGGTCGTCGTCTTCGTCGGTGTGCGGTAGGGCGGACGGGAGCCGTCGTCTCAAGGTCGGTTAGGCGCAAGGGCAGAGATCTTCGCGTCTAGCCTGAACTCGGCCGCGCCCTTCGACGTCGTGCCATCTCGTTCCCACGCACGCCATGGAGACCCTCCCCGCCTCTTTATATATTTTTGTCCATCGCCGCGCGGCAAGCGAGAACGTTCCGGCGCGCAACGACGTTACGACACGTAGATTTTACCTCATTCTGGAGAAAGGGGCCTTAGAATCTCTCCGGAGATTTCAAATTGGTCTGTCGCACGGACCAAAATCGATGAGATGGAACATAAATTTTGTAAGGGAGCTCGAACGTTTAATAATTGATTTACATTGTAAAAAAGAAATGTACCGCGGATTAAGGAAGTGAAGATAAATAGTGGCAGAGAATGTTTGTATTCAAATTAAAACGAATCTGGGAGAATCCGAAGCACCACTGGCTGAAGCACGACTAGGCTTAACCCTTGTAGCGCGAGTGAATTATCTTATTGGAACCGGCTTTCAGACACAGGCCAGACGTTCCACGAGATCGAATTTTTTTCTCGCACCCTTGAATCGTTCCCAGGGGTGACCGTTGCGCGTCGTCTTTCCCGAATCCCTTAAGCAATGGAACGCTTCGCGCGAATTTTCTTTACGACCGCGCCAGGAGCTGTAATAAATGGCGGAAAAAAGTCCCTTATTTATAACGAGATACGCGAATACAAGAATGGCGCAGATCCACCAAAATAGTGATGGACGAAATTTCAAGGTTATCCAAAACAGAAACTCATCTGACAATTATCCCCCTACTCCTCGAATTCTTCTCTACTTACGCACACGTCGGACGTCACTCCGTTTATCCATTGTCCTTACGAGAGTGATGCTCCCAGTGCGAGATAACATATCTAAGCAATAGAACTCCACAACATTGGATTAGATATAATTCACTGGGGGGCAACGACCGTCCTCGTTATCGTTTCGCCTAGCGCGAAATCTCGTTTCCCCTTTCGATTCCGTTCCGCAAACAATCTCTCGCTCGCTGCTTATTCCCGCAATTTGCTCCACCCCGAGATACTATTTTTCTCGATACAGCGATCTTCCTCTCGTCATCGGAGAATTAGTGACCCGTGAGGAAGCGAAGGAGGGTCAAATAAGTGGACGAGGGTAAGGAGTTACAGGGGGAGGCTGGTAGAAGGGTATACGAAGGACAAAGGTGGAAAGGAGAGAAGCTTGAAACGAGAGCAAGGAGCCAGACTTACGAGCGTCTCGTTCCATCGAGTCCGTCGACATGGACAATTAAATCAATGACAATGCCTCGTCGGGTCTTCTCGTATTAATTAATGCTGACCTCTCCCTCCTACACCCTCCTCTTCCCTCCCACAGTGGTTCGTTGACGTGCTTGGACTTTCGACAAGGTCAGTCCCGTAATCTCCTCGGTGGTGGTCGCGGAGCGTCACCAGTACACACGTCGCTGACTCCGAGGTTACCACCGTGAACCTCGGTCAGATAAAATTCGACTGGAGCTTCTACAAATTACATTACATCCCGTCCTCGCTAATCTCCCTTGTCTCTCGTCTCGTGAGCCGACCCCCATCCCCCTTGGGACGATCCAGCGCCGTTACTCTTACAATTTCTCTCGGTTTTCGAACTTTCCTCCGCGATATTTTTACCCTCCTGAAATGTGGACAACGTCCAGCGGTGGATACAAGAGGCATTCGATCGCCACGACCCACGCGTTATCGAAGATTCGCAGGAGACGAGGCGGGGACGATATGCGCTACTCGCGCGAGCGGAGAACGGTTATTTATAAATTCACTCGCTCACTCGGCGTCGTGTGTCGCGAGTACTGCGCCTGATCGTCCGGCGGGTTCACGGTCGAGTAGATACCGCGTGCTGCGTGAAGAGCATCCACAATTGAGGTCGAGCCTATCGCATTTCTCGATCTTTTCATCTCCGTACTTCCGCGGCCCCTTGGGTACCTTCTGCGTCGTATTTCTTATTTTTGTCAGATGCTCCGGAGTACTGTCTATTGCCACGCGCCCATCACGTAATCTCATCACGCTCCTCGCCGACGGGATGAACGGGCGGATGGAATATCCACAACCCTTTCACATTCTCTCAAGGTCACGATAATCATTTCACCCCCGTGGAAAGAGACGCGCGGATCTTTGTGATGTAAGCGCACGTGCCGCGCACCGAAGGTTGCGAAGTAAGATTAAGAACGTATGGTAAGGAAGAAGGGAGAAGTGACGAGAGTAAAGAATATAGAAATTACTGGAAACGAGAAACATCGATTGTCGCTACACGTGCTGTACCCGGAACACTCGTTTCTTTTTATTTACTACTTTCATCTCCACTGACATCGTTGTCTTAATTTCCCCATTAATCAAGTAGAAAACTATCAAGATTTACACGAATGCGGATTAGAGAAACGGAACAGAGAAGAGGGTAGAGAATAATAAAAAAAAGGTTAACTTTGTACTCACTCGCGCGGATGCGCGCATAAAATCTGTAATCATAAATAATCATACGAATGTTCGCAGTCCGATTTGATTTTGATTCTCCTTCGATGGCACGTACGTAGATCACATCGTAAACAGATAATGAAAGATAATCGAATTCCGTTGCAAATGCTTCACGTGCTCGTCGACCCAATAAATATTCAAGGTAATATAGTCCCCGGTGCGGTTCACTTTTCGAGCATCTTTGTGGGCGCTGGGATTTCGAGGGTGAAATGCCCAGCGAGCTTGAGCCTCGAGTAAAGCCAGAAGGGTGAGGTGGAGACGGAGATGCTGGAAGAGAAGAAAAAGGGAGACTCCTTCGGCGAAAAGAAGAGGAAAGAAAAGAAGTGAGAGAGAGAGAGAGAGAGAGAAATGGTGAAACGGAAGAGGCAAGGAAGAAACGAGAGGAGACAAAGAAGCGGAGAAAGGGGAGTCTTCTTCCTTCCTTCTTCTCTTCCTCTAGGGAGGGCTGCGTGACGTCGCCGAGAAGCGCTCTCTTTCCAACTTTCACTTTCTTCCTTTTTCTCATCCCCTCCTCCCACTCCATCCCTCCGTCCGTCTCCGTTCCTTCCTTTCCGCCTCCTCCCTTTCACGTCCCTTTTCTCGTGGACTCTCGCTTTGTTCTTCTCTCCTCGTCTCTCCGGGCGCGCACCGCTCCCGGGGTGAACGCACGACGGTAGACGCAAAAATCGACTCCAAGGTCGGTGCATCCCCGTCCTCACGTCCGACCGTCCGTCCGTTCCTCGATTGACCGTCCCTCCTCCTCTTCCTTCCCTCTCTCGCGTTCACGGACCTTCTCGTCGTTCATTCTTCCTCTCTTCCCCTCTCCGCATCCACCGTTCTCGTTCTCTCCTTCGTTCACACACCCACAAAAGGGCTGCGATTACAAATATTTGCAAGCCCTAAATTCAATTGGAGCCGAATCGAAGCTTGGAAGGAAGCCGTTGTTTACAAGATACGGAATCTTATTTTGAGGCGTAAGAAGAAATGAATAAGGATTTTTGGATATCTTCGTGCGCGCTTGATCGTTATCAGGTTATTTCTGGAACGACGCTAAATCTTAAATGATGGAACGACGAAGTCGTATAATCGGGACACCACGTTTTGTTTCTCACAAGCCGAGTGTACTTTGTGCTAGGATGCTTTCGTTCAGAAATTCTCCTCACGCGTGCAGCTCGTTGCACTTTGAATGCGCCGATTGCATCGGTCGCCACCTGGTCGACTGACAGCACGCGCGCCACGCTGCGATTCACTTGGCACGAAAATTCGAAATCGCTGGGAGACATGTTTGCGTCTCCTCTCGTCCCTCGTTACGCTTCTTGTTTTTCGTACCGGCGCCATGGCGAATAAAAAATGGGATGCCAGGATGATCCCCGGGCAAGCGGTAATTGGAGGATTGGAACGCTGCGAGTGTCGCACGCTCTGGATATACAGGGTGAGTCCGCCAAGGCATGCCACCCGAATAACTTCTACACTTTTGGTGTTAAGAAAAAATGTTTCAAGTAAAAGTTGTTTAATATCGAGGGGGGCATTGTGTGACGAGGACCATTTTCTTCCAGGTGGAGGCACTTCGGAGATTTGAAGGTCATTTTCATTTATTTAAATGGAATCATACATTTTCGAATACATACGATTGTAGCCCTTTCCAAGGCCATTTCAATGACCATAGATGTTCAAGGTCAGTCAAGATCAAGGGCACAAAAAAAGTGGAAAACCGATTTTATCACTTGTATTACAAATGTGATTGCTTTTATTGTTTCAAAATCATTGAACATTAAGTTTTATGGGGACAATTGAAAGCAGGTGTGTATCATGATATACCAACTACTAAAGAAGAAATGATAGAACGCATAGAACGAGCTTGTGCTGCAATCGACCGAGAAACACTCCAACGTGTAAGGCAATCTGTAGGTGAACGTTTTAGACAGTGCCTTGCTGTAAACGGTCACCATTTCGAACATTTGTAGTGAGTTGTTAACATTGAATGCCAAGCGTTTAACTGCAATGTGTTTACATTAATGTTCAATGATTTTCAAACAATAAAAGCAATCACATTTGTAATACAAGTGATAAAATCAGTTTTCCACTTTTTTTGTGCCCTTGACCTTGACTGACCTTGAACATCTATGGTCATTGAAATGGCCTTGGAAAGGGCTACAATCATAGGTATTCGAAAATGTATGATTCCATTTAAAAAAATGAAAATGACCTTCAAATCTCTGAAACGCCTCCACCTGGAAGAAAATGGTCCCCGTCACACAATGCCCCCCTCGATATCTACCAACTTTTACTTGAAACATTTTTTCTTAACACCAAAATTGTAGAAGTTATTCGGGTGGCATGCCTTGGCGGACTCACCCTGTATGTACGTTCTTGTCTAACAATAAGCAAAATTGGTCGTCCTTTTTTGTGAATTAAAAAAGAAGTCTCTGTGCTTCATTTTCTTTGCGAATGATTAACGTTAACGTAATAATCGTAAACCGATGTCGACGATATTCTTATTGTCCACCGGTGAAAGAATTATCTTTGTTCTCCCCTTAATCCTATCACTCTCGTTCTAAGAAGCGTGCTCGTAGAAGAGATAAGGTCCATGAAGGTTCCTCGAAGGGGCGTCGGACTTCCACCGGAACAGTGCCGCCTATTCACGAGTATTCCTTCGAGTAGATAATCGAACGCCCTGACGCAACGACAGCCTTAACCTATTGCACTCCCGGATTACTTATACGGATTCGTATGATGGGTAGAGAGGTCAAATCTTCGAAAGACTTTTTGAAACATAATCATGGCTTCCTTCGGTGGATTTATTATTTTAAAATTATTTTACGAGCTTAGCTTAGAAAAAAGGCTACGGTGAAAATTCTTCGAGCCCTTAACGTCTCTTGGACCGCGTCGCGTTTTACAGTATCGATGGCGAGAGTATTGAACTTCGACAAAGTCCAGAAATACCCACAAGCTCACGAAGTGAAGTCAATAATCGACTTATTCCCAGCATTCGAAACTTCGTTTGCTTCGTGCGGTGCATCGTACGTCACGGATGACTGGTGCAAAATGCCCCATAGTTCCAGGAATGTGGCTAGAAAGCGTGAAAAATGCGATGTATCCGCGCAAAGTGGATACACGCCGTTGCAACCACCCAGGTGATACGAACTTCCTCCTTCCTGGACCGTTAAAAAGTCATTGCAAAATCATCGCTCGCAATTATGTCCAGCATGGAGCGTGCGCTTTGCCCAGTTTCTACGAAGAAAGTTTTAACCTTTCCAGCAAATGATCCACGAAGTGCGACAATCAAGGCGCGAGAAACGAGAGGGAAACAAGAGTGAGATCTATTAGTTTGGTGTGCGTGTAAAATCGATTCTCAGGAACGCGCGCACGTTTGCACTTTCCGTTTCTTCGAATCGGAGACAATGCCGAGCTGGCGCGTTGTTCACGGCAGCCTGGATTATTGAACAAAGATGTGTACAATTTGAAAACAACAACGAGGCCAGTCAAGCGTGGCAGTCGAGATCGCGCTTTTACGATACACTTTGGGCAAGCGTGCCTTTCGCTTGACTCAATCTTCGCGGTATCTGGCGTCAGTTTAATTCCGTATTGGTATTTCATTACCGATAATAGGTATTCGCCAACTTTCTTGCGCGGTTCACCACAGGACGAGAAAAGAAGGACCGAATGCTTCTCTCTCCTAATCCGTGCGAGCAAGCGAACGGAGTAAGGGGCACGATACGCGAATTGGCACGATGCAACGAGCACGAGGAGACGGCGAGTGCAACGGCCTGCGGTGCATCCAGACTGCAGACGGCCCAATAAAAATATCCTCGGGTGGCCCTCCCTGTCCGAATTGACGTCTACGCGTTACTCTCTTTCTCTCTTTCTTACTCTCTTACCCACTTCTTCTTATTCTCTCTCGCACACTTTGGCCCGATCGTCGTCCGATCATTTTTATCGTGGCTCGGCTGACTCGTTCGCGGCCGAATTCATTCGTACGCTCGACTGTGTGCGCCTAATTAGCGGATAGAATGGAGAATGAACGAGAAAAGAAAGATAAAGAAGATCGAGAGAATAAGTCGTCACGATCCAACGACATAAACTTGCTCAAATGTAAACAAAGCCCTGTTTTTCAATTGCGATATTTGGCAAATCGACGGGCACAAATCCAAACCGAAAAATTATCATAACCCACGAACATCCAAATCACTGTTTCCATATTATCGCGAAGGAAAATTCACGAATAAAAGCGGCGTAAATACGAGAGAAAACTGCGCACGAGACAAGACGAGTAAGGAGAGAAGGAGATCGAAGGAGCATGGGATTGGAGCGTTTCGAGCGCGCAGATTTACGCGACAAAACTCGCTCTTCCAGGCACCCCCGAACCGGCAAGGAGCTTTACCGTCGTATTTCAAAGACTTAAACGCCACCGTTCACCCAGCTGGGATTTCCTTCGGAGCTTTAAGAGCGTCTTTACGCTTTTTTCCGAGCGAGCGCGGAGGAGCGGAGTGAGAAGAAGAGGAATCGACGAAGCGACGTCGCAGACGGTTGCGCAGAGGTCGAGCACGAACTCTCTCGTAACTGCGAATAGTCTTGGAAGTGTGCGTTATAAAAAGCTCTGATTCACTTGTCTTGTGGGGGAGAGAGATGGACCTTATTGTTGCGACGCGCTGCACCAGCGTCGGTCGCGGAGAAATTTCCACGGTAGGACGAACGATATCGCAGGCAATGACGCCTGGGCTCGCGATACGACGATAATTTTCCGTGACGCATCGCATGCACGAGGGAAGGAGGAAAAATCCGTGGAACTTTGTTGTCGTTATCCGAGACCCTCGATTTGGAAACCTTCCGCTTCTTCGAGAAGGTCCTCAGCCTCTCCTCCCTCTCTCCACCTTTCGTTTTATCCGCGTCGTTCCGTTTCTCTCTTTCTCCCTTTCTCCTGCACTCGGGCGAATCGAAGAAGATGACCGTGGCGGCCTAAAAATATCGAGCGAGAGAGGAGACGAGAACGTGGACGACAATTTCGACGCGGTGCACGTGCGTGGAACGTAAAAAAGATTTAGAAAGAGGGAGCGTGGAAGTTTGCGGGGAGAATGAAGAGGACGACGCGCGTGGGCAGAAGAATGTGCGACGAAGCATTCCCAGAGGAAGGATCAAACGCAGAAGGATTTAATATTGTATAAACTCGTGGGGATGGGACGTTGAGAAATGACTGGTCTGCGCGCGATCTGCGTCGCAGGAGAATAGACAACCGCGATAAGGAAAGAGGAATTATTCTCGTGAATGTTGGCGATGATACGAAAGTGACGAGAAAATTAAAAAGCACTTAGCGCCGCCTCGGTGCCTCTTATCTACCCGTGATGTCACGATACTCACTCAGGTGCGCATACCTGCATGTATCGCAATCGATCCCATTAAACCGAATGCAAAATTGCCAAAAGCACTTTACTCGTTACGATGCATCGACGAGAATAGCGCGACGCGAACAATAAAGCTACCCTGGCCAATCGATCCGTTCGAGAAACGCGTCCACTCGTTCTAAGTTATCTCGCGGTTACGAAAATCCTTGAAATTTCATAGTTCGCATTTTACCATTGAGAGAGTGATTTTCTTACGCAACTGCAGGCGATTCGAATTGAATTTGGCGCGCGTTACCGGCGCATTTGAACGATTCGATCGCGGATATTCTCCACCGGTGTTCTATTGCTCGCTCACCTGTGCGAATGCATCGGACCGCGAGATCGTTCGGTATTCACCTCGTGACTCACCGCCGCTTATAATTCGAATATTATGCGCTCCGGCTGTGACGTGCAAGGCCAAGGTCACCGTGGCTGGTTATCAACGAATAAATTAATCTACCTATACGATACGTTGGATACACGGGACTTACACTCTCGCAACGTCACGATGTGCTTGAACGATGCTACGTTCGATCGATTGGTCGCTGTGATAAGCTCTATAGGAGGGTAGGAGGAAGGTAGAGAGATGGTACACGGCCAATAATCGTTTAGATTATCTTCGAATGCGCCTGACACCATCGCAGGACGGCACCTGGACGACCACCTGACGCGAGCGGATCCTAAGTAACTATCCACCAGGACCAGATGCAATTAACGCGCGATCTCGGTGTATCGGAGTAAAATTTCAAGGATTAAGTGATCGATGGAATGACGTCGAATGTTCTCAGGCGAGAACTCCGTACAGAAATGTTGATTCGAGTGTTCGCGAGAGAGTGAGTCTCCACGCGTGAAACACTAGTGCGCACACATTCGAATCAGTTAAATAATGCACGTCACGCACTGCGTTGAAACGGACTTTGAAAAGATCGCAACTATTTGTCGAACTTAATGTCACCGAGGGACTGTGACAGTTTGAAGGCTAACTTACGAGGCCAAGTTTACCAGTGCGGTGCGTTTAAATATAGGCAAGATTGGCGCGTTAATTAACGCGATGTACATACGGTGCACTGTTTCATTTGGTGGATGAGCACGCCGAGAATTAGAATTTGCACGTAAAGTCTTCCACTTTTACGGCGAACGTTTAACGGGGCCACAGCATCGACCGATTGAAAATTCCATTCGCGAGTGTGTGAGGTGAACGGACTCGCGTTCGTAAAATTCGTGGCGCGCTAAAATCGCGATGCATCCCTACCGCGTGATTTTCATTATCGTCCGTTTAGGAGGAACGGTCGTTCTAACGGTACCGTTAGAAACGGAGAGACCTTCGCGAACTCTCCAACACATTGCGCCGCAACATTACCGCACCGTGCTTGTTTCTCAAGGTCCCATCTGGGTCAAGCGAAAAGCTTGCGTAAACTTGGAGTTACGAGACGGTCGGAAGGTGCCTTCGATTGTCGCGACACAGGAATGCAATCCGATGCGCGACCGCTTGTAAACGAAATTACGTCGAACAATTTGTAATCTCGTCTAATAAAAATCAATGCTCCGACTGTCGTGGCAAAGTGCGGCCAAATTGATCTTCCGCATTTTCCGCTCACTCCGCCCTACGATACAATGAAAATAATTGAATCGCCGACTTATATCGTGCAGGACGATCGACCGTGCATCGATAAGGCGCACGATAACGTTAATTTGCAAATAACGTCGTAAACAGTGTCGCCCACGCGACACACGCGATCGGCGTGGCCCCGACAGGACTGTAGGAGAAAAGCTCTCGAGGTGAAAGCTTTTCCAGGCCTCTTTGGACTACCTTCCTCCACCAGCACGCCCACGCGTATTTTCAACTTGCACTAGCAATTACGAAGCATCCGTTTACGTTAACGAGAGAACTCGGTGCGGGACGCGCCTCCTTTTTAGTGATTCACTTTCTGTCTTTCGTTCTCTCTCGCGTCTCGCGAATGGAGAACGGAAGGAGGGAAGTAGGCGAAGCGAGAAATGTTTTGCACGACCTTAAGCTCAACCCTCAGGAAGCTGCTCGTCCTTGACACGAAGGCCTCGCAATTGCCATGCAGCTCGTCGCATCCTCGTCTCCTCCCCTCTTTCGTCGATCTTACGAGCATCTGCGTCCGATGCGACTCTCATCGCATTTCATCGTGTCTCCACTCGTCCAGAGAAACTCACGCTTTGCATACTAGGCTCTCTTACTGGTTCGTGCCTCCACTCTCGAGTTCTTCGTACGTAAGTGAGAAAATAGACAAAGGAACTCATGGAAAGCGAGAGGCGAAAAGAAAACGGATAGGAGAACGAGCGGAATAATTGTGTAAGCAGAAGGACTAAGGAGAATGCGAGACTGGAATGTGAAAATTTGAGAAAGAATGGAGGACGTTATTTCGTTTGAATCGCAACCTCCAAACCAAGGAGGACAATAATGTCGCGGCCGTTTGAAAGGTTAATGTATGCCCGCGTTAATATTAAATTCGTCGATCCCCTTCCTTTTTCGCGGTAAAACAAAGAGGCGAAAATTTGTAAGAATAATCGGTACTGTACTTTGAAGGATCTTAGCATCTCGTTATAATTTCCATGGTGAAGGTAGAGAACGTTTCTGTCGAGACTGATTTATAATTATCGGCAAAACCCCTTGCTGACGTGTGCACCGGAACGTAGGACATCGCGAGGAAAAATCGATGTAAAGAGAAATTATAAATCTCCGGGAGCAGCGATGTACTTAAATGTTAGACACGCGATAGTACGTCATGTGCGATGATCGTCATTAATTAAACGGATAAAAAGAAACCTGGAACGCGATGCACACAAATAAAGCAAAATCAAAAACGGAAGGAGTATCTTCGACCTGGAAGTAATCCGAAAGAATCTCAAAGACGAGCTAAAATAACAAATACTCGCGCCTATAGAATCGTTACAGAAAAGATCACACGTGATCTTTACGCGTCAACGGAAACGCAGAATTGAAAAGGACGCGAAGAAACTCACGGTCTGGAAAACCTTCAGCCCCTGATCGCGAGCGGCGCTCCACCGATAAACCCGACAGACACCGTGCGACAATGGAAAAGAAAAACAAAAACAAAGGAAGATTGGAGAAAGGCGATCGATCACGCGCGTAGATGTATACGCGCGCGCGCAATCGACTGGCCTCTCTCTTTAATAGAGCCGAGAGAAGGCAAATCGCCGCGATGACCTCCGATCAAACGGGCCGCGCCGCGGTGCAAAACGGTCGCGGTGACCCTCAACCCCCGCTGGCCTCGGCAAAGACGGGGTAACAGATCGATGCACGAGCAGTGTCAATGTCAGTCGTAGGGCAGATGCGGTTACGGGGCTCGAGAGTGGGGGTGGCGCGAGAAAAGGGGTGGAGGGTGGAAAAGCGAGAGCGGGGGTGTCGCGAGGCAGACTGTCGCGTGCGCGTTGGAAAGAGCGAGCGAGAGAGGTGAAGGGTGAATACGAAGTTGGAGGAGAGGGTGGAAGAGGGCAGGCAGGGGTCGTGCCTGCGAGAAGATAGAAACAGCACCGTAGCGTGGCATTACGTCACGATGACGTCAGTTGCCACCCCTCCCGCTCCTCTCTCCTACTCGTACTTCGCCCACTCGACCCTAAACCCCTCTCCCTCGTTCTTTGTTTTATCTATCCTTCGCTGCTTTCACCCCACCCTCCCTCACCGTTCTCTCATCCCTCTCGAATCACTGCCGCGTGTCTTCGAGCGTGCAACCCCCTCTTTACCTGGCGCTACATCGTCCTCGAATAATGAAGACGCGTGTCGCAGTTCTCTCCACTTTCTCCGTACTTTCTTTCACCTTCTGCGTCTATTTGAGTCCTGTCCTCTTCTCTGGTTATTATCCAACCCACCCTCTATCCTACCGTTACGAATATATTCCGGCCCCCAACAGATGTAACGACAAAGGCCTATCGAGGCTCGTCCCACCCCTTCGATCATTGGAAAGGAAAGGGGAATAAGAAAGAGAGAGAGAGAGAGAGAGAGAGAGAGTGTGTGTGTGTGTGTGTGAGAGAGAGAGAGGGAGAAAGGCCGAACGAGGCCGCACCCTTTCGGTGTGGTGCGCTCCGTGTCTGCCAGCTCGTCGGGGCCTTCGTCGCTGGTCGCTCGACGTCGGCGTCAACCCAACCTGTTGATCTAGCCGAGAATAAACCAGATACCCCCGTTATGGAAAATAACTGGGAGATCGTCGGGACACCATGCTCACCGTTGCCTCGTCCTAGAGCTTTTGCCTCTAAACGTGCGTTTGCATTACGTCCAATCGCGAGAAAGACGAATCGATCGGCGGATAATTGATGAGGGGGCGAAGAGAAAGGGACGAGAGAGAAAAAAGAGAAAGAGAGAGAGAAAGGTTGAAGGCTTCGAGGGGCACTGGGTTTCGGTTAATCGCTGATTAATAGGGCGACTGGTGTGAGGCCAGACGGTCACGTTAGAGACGAGAGAAAACAATCCTTGACCACTTTATTCTCGAGTGAGGGTAAGTGGATTGTATTGGTGAGATCCGACGTAACGTCGAAAGCCGTGCTTCACCTTGAACGGAGTTTGAAGATTGGGTAAGAATCGAGAAGTCGGTACAAAGTGGGCGTTATTGGGTTGCTAAGTCTGAACTCGATTCGCTGACGTTTACGGTTCTATTGATAAAGATGGACGAAGACGAATGTTGAAGTACCAGAGCTCCCACCACCAAGATGTATCTGGACACCTTCTCCCATTTTCCACCCTAACAAGGACTCGACATCTCGTTGTTCAATTTCGGATAATTTAGTTACTGCTTGCACTTCGTACAGTGAACAATAATAAGTTGCGTTTAACCGTGAAATTCTTCACCCGACGTATGCAGTTGTTGCCGAGTAAGGTGAGAGCTTGGAGATTCGTTAAAATGTTTAATTAAAGAAGAACGTTCGTCGGGCACGAAGACTAGACATAGAGCGTCTCGGAAAGATCCCATTATCTTTATGGCCATGAAAAATCATTAATTGAAGTTCTCGAGTGATTTATGAAGAACGGTGGCCGCCATCACGCGCGACGATTTACGAGGACTCTTAATAAGCGATCTCGAGATAAAGCAACATAGTAGACCCTTCCAGTTATAATAACGCGTACCTCGATAATCTCGATGAATCTTAGCGTGTCGTGCGAACATCCACGAACTCTCTGTATAGCGCTCCTTTAATCATTCCTGGAATTAATTCTCTTTTTTCAATAACAATTCCACGCGTCAAAGAGGATAGTAAAATATTTCTGTGCTAGTCCCTGAAAATATTTCGGACACCTACCCATGGGAGTACGCGTTCTACACATTGAGAAATACCGATGTATCGTGAGAAGAGAAGAAGGAAGAAAAGATTACGTCGAGGTATCCACGAAAACGGTCCTCGATTCGCTCGTTTGCGATGACGAGACGCTCGATGAGTCTTTCTTTTCTTTTCTACCTCTTCTGTCCTGCCGTCGCACTCTTTGCCTCCTCGTCGCGAATCGAACGACAAAAGCTCTCGAGCATGCGAGACAAAGGAGGGCGCAACGACAAGCGAGTCCAGGCGTACCAGCAGGTACCAGCAACTGCGACGAACTCCGCGCGATCGAATTACCGACCTTCCCCGGGCGGACGGCTGGTCCTCGTCGTCGTTCGATCCTTTCGGGTGGTCCACGCGTCCCGAAGAGGGAAAAAGGGAGAAAAAGCGCGAGGAAGGAAGGAAACCGTCGACAGAGTGCACCAATCGGCCGTTCCTTGTATTTTTACGAACAGAGGATGTTGAATCACGTGGAAAAGAATTTGCAAGACCCAAGAATCGTCAAAATTTTGAAATGGTCGCAATACGGTAAAATCAATCAATAATACACGATTCAACGGCTCATTTGCAAAATCGATTAACTCCTAGAGAAAAGGAAATAGTAAAAATTGCCAAATATGGAAAGTCTGGCACCAACTGCTCCGTGAAAAAAATTTGAAAGCATTCGATAATTGGAGTTCGCTGTTTGTCCTTGTGAACGACACAATTAGCTCGATAATCTAATAACAATTAAAGATTAATCGTCGTATCGAGCGTTCGAGGTTCACGGTGGATCGTAGACCTTTTGCGAAATCGAGGTGTGTCGTTGTTTCGGCAAAGGGTCGACGAAAATTGTCCTGCTGAAATTGGATCGTCGAATAGGATTGACGAGCGTCGGCGGGGGAAACGTTTGATTCGGTTTACGGAGAAAAAGGATATCGTCCAATTTCCTTATCCCATCCGATCTGCGTGTATAATTTAATATTCGGAGGAGGGACGGAATATTCGCGGGGCGAATTCGAACACGATACCCACTGCCAAGGACGACGATCGGAATCCCTTCCTCCGCGGGGTCACAGGTCGGCCATCTGCCATCCAATTCCCTCGGATCGAGGTCATCGCTCCTGGGGTAGGAAAGTCGATAGCCCTCGGAAGGACCACCAACACGCTCCAAAACTACACGTACAACAAATTGGCCTGTACGCGTGAAAAAGCGATAAGGGAGCCCAAACTCCATTGGCCCTAGTTTCACCATAAAATGCCGAATGATCGACCAGCGAGGAGAATTGGAAACGTACGTTGAATATTTATATAAAAAACGTCATTGCGAAGAAGTGTTCGCGCAAGTCTCATAATTGCTTAAAACCCAATTACCACGCCCCGGCAAAAATAATTTCTTCGATACGTTCCATTTTCCTCGCTCACCGAGTCCTTAAACTTGTCGTTTGATTTATGCGCACTTGACGCAACACCTGCCTCGCTCGCGGAGTCCGGTTCGATGTAAACGTTCGCAATTGGTATAGCAGAAAGGACTTACCGTTCCTTTACCAACTTAAACGCTCGTTTCATTCGTAGCCATTTTGTAGGATCGAAGCGACGAAAGGATAGAATAAATCTTTTGAACGGTTGACAGCGGCCTAAATCGTTGCTTCGCTTCTACCGTTAAGCGCGCGATAAAATGCAAGAGCAATAATTGAAAGGAGCTGTTGGCAAGAGTGCAGGGCGTGTAAAAAGTTAACGATCCTCGGGGAGGTGTGCGTCCGAGGTACGTGGGCAGTAGGTGCGCGCCGTCTGTCGCGCTGGGTCACGTAAGCTCTCGGGGAAGGAGAAGCACGCCGCGAGTCCACCGGTGGAGCCAGGTGTTTCACGAGGGAGCTGCGAGAAACACACAACGCCGATTTTCTGGGTCGTCACGGCACGGCAGACACCCCGAGTTTTGCGTTTGGCACATGACTGGCGGGTGCATATTTCGCCCCACGTCTATCTGGGTCACGAGTCATGCACAGGGTTATAACGCGTGGCCAGGGCCGCAGCCATGCGTCGACCTCGTCGCGCCAGCTCGCACGGCCCTTGGCGTGTAAAAAAGAGCGATTCGTGAGAGTTTCTCTTCTCAAACCGTGGCACGAGCGTAGAGATGAGAAACGAGCTGGTAGTCGTGCACCGAGCTTTATTGGCCTCGCCTGAAATTAAATTTCCGAGAACAAAACGCTCCCGTTGATCCTCCATATCGTTCAATAAAGCATTGAAATTCACTTCCGCTCCGGCGATTAATAAAATTGCCATCCCGCGCGAGTTTCTATGCATACTTCGTTGAATTACTCCGTGTAGAAAATTGAAAAGGGACCACCTTTAATATCGTCGCTTAATATCGGTGTACTACGAGTCCTATAACCTGTTCCCGCCATTGTAAACGACCATTGGGACCCCCATCTCGTCTCTCGAACAGATCTAACAATAAGATTTCCACGTCCCTCCCCGTAACGGAATTAAATTCCACGCACCGTAGCACGCACCTCTTTACCCGAGCGGGGCCAATCGATTGAGAGACTCCTGGGAGATTTCGTAAGAAGGAGCGTGGCGCGTGGCACGAAGCCTCCGGGGAAAATTCTTTCTCCTCTCTCGCATGGCACGATCCTGATAATTCGTAAGAGGCATTTCGGGGACGAGCAGGTGTTACGTATGGCCGAAACACCCGCTGTTGGACGGAGCTCCGAAAGCACCTGCCTGGTTTTTATTGAACGTATTCCCTTTATTACGTCCACACTTCGAACGGTCCCGGTGGCTCGTGCTACACTCCTCCACGTGAAACTGAGGTAGCGCATTTCGGACACGTGCTCGAGACCTGGGACGAGGTTCCACCAGCCTCAGTGTGATTTATCTTTACGACCAGGTACCCGGGTACTTCAAGAACTCCGAGGAAGACACCCTGAGTACACAAGATTGGAACTTTTTTTCTCGAGTTAATTTCTGTGCAACGCGTTTTCCTTCACTTGAAATATTTCTTTCTGTATTTTCATCGTTCCATTTATTCCTTTGGTTACCGATTAGAGTGTCGACGCAATCGTCTCATTGTCGCGCGAAGTAAAATCGTCAATGACATTCGGCAAAATATTCGCCACGGGAGACTTTTTCATCCGTGTCCTTTGCGCGCTTGCTAAAAATCGCCAAAGAAGGAACAGAAGGGGAAGTCGTTGAATAGCTTCGCTTAGATATTGGCTCCAGTCTGTCTGGTCTGCCCTCGGTTCCTTTTTTGGGGTCAAGGAGCGCGTAGAATAAACGGTCGCATCCTTGGCTAAGGTTTCAGTCTCACTCGGACATACGAATGGTTTTTGAAATCCTTTCTTAGATCGAGCAAGAAGAGGCTGGCACGTAAGAAAGGAATGCTCGCAGGTGCGACCCCCTTTTCAAGGTTTCGCTACTTTCTTGCGCCGGTGTCGTGTTTTCAAGGTGACGAAAGAAAGAGAAATCGTCCTTCGAGAGATCGAGATCGATCCGACGGATCTTTCACGCCCCAGATGATAGCTCCGTTAATCGGACAGGTGATACTTCCTTTTCGAGAAGATGCCACATTCGCTCCTTTATGGAATAACGAGAAACTCTCGAGAATAGGATGCTCGTGAGTCCACCAGAATTACGTCTGTTCCTCGACACTTGTACGCTCCTTAAAGTTCAAGATTACTCGAAGGCGATTGTAAGAGAAAAATCGTAAGCACACGTGTGAGAAGAAATTCCTCATGCAACGTTTCATCCCCTTCTTCTTGGTGCCTCCCTATTATCATCAACGCGCGTGTATCCGCGTTTATGCCGCTTCTACCGCGCGAGGAGACGAAAGTGGCGCGCCCAATTGAATTACGCGGACGGCGAAAGCAGAGCAAAATCAATTAACCCATTAACCCCCACGGCCACACCAGGGACGAATATTCCTGAAAGCAGTGCGTACCGCATCGAACGCCAATTTCCCTATTCGGCCCTGCACTTTGTCGTTAGGCCAAGCGCAATAAGGAATCGATTCATCGAAAGGTCACCGGATCATCCATTTATCCTTCCTTCAAATGGCAAGAATAATTAAATATTCTCGCCGACTATGATACGTACTTATAATGCCGAACATCTCGTGCGAATTTCAATCGCAAAATTTTAACCTGCACCCAAACACACCCCGCCTGTTCGAACGATACCGTCAGTCCAGCTCAGGCTCTTATTACCAGTCACTAGATTTTCAATCTCACGAAAATGTCATATTAATATACCAGTTAAATTTCATATTCGGAGAAAAGCATCTCTTTTCTGATTATTCGAATTAATCGTCAGCCTCGGTGCAAGCATTGTCGCGTTATTTTGATTGTCAGCCGAAAGGTCAAACGCAACGAAATGAGCGACGACGAGCGTTCTGCGAATTTACGTTTCAATACTTATTTCTGCTTGTTTTATTTCCACGCGATTATTTCGCTGCGACTGACATTTCGTCCGGTAGAAAATTCTCGGACACTCATTCTCGCTGTTAAAAATCGCTTCGTCCTCGAGAAGCACAACGAGTAAGGAACGGATCTCGCTAGACGAACCGTCGAAATGTAGATCGAGGCGAACGAGGTAACGAATTCTCGAAAGAATTCTATTCTAACAAGAAAAAAGTTTCACGCGATATCAGACGTCATCGTTGGAGAGTGAGAAGAGCGTGGCAGGAGCGCGCGCAGCGGTCATGGCCGTAAATTGGCTTCGCTTTTGAATCGCTAAATCCATCAACGCGCAATCATTTCGACAATTCCCCAGGGGAATATCATTTTATCGAACAGCAGCAAACGGATCAATAGCACTGAGCGGAACGAACCGCGCGTGGCACACTCCTTGTCGTTATGACATTTGATAATTACCAGCCCCGCGAGCTTTGTTTCAACGTGGCCGTAGGGGTGAGCGAAAAGGTTCGCGCGCGTTTGAGAAGCTGGTGAAGCTGAGAGGGAGGTGGAGTCAAGGGAATGAAGCCACGTGGGGGATGACGAGATAGAGGGGTGAGTTTTGCCTGCAATTTACTATTCACTAGAGAGTTCGAGCCCGACGTTAGAGACTGTCCGATCCCGCGATATGCGCGTAATTAGGCCACCATTCGGAGTCGCTAAACGAGAAACTCAATTTTCGCGTGTGCGGATTTGACAGAAGCGGAGCGAAGCACTCCGAGGCGCTGTCGATGTGCTTGTTTTTTTCAAGGCTACAATCGTCCTCGAAACGTTAGGAAAAGCGAAAGAGAGAAAAAAAAACACGCGCTTCGAGTAACACTAGGACTGTCGAGGTGGGTGAGCGTAGTCGGGCACCGTTTAATTACGTCGAGTGTTCTTGACACGTGTTGCGTGCCATTAAAATTTCTTGGAAACTGAACGGAGGGTCGACGGAGAAATTATTGCGAAATAATTCGTTCTCGAATAAGAAGATAATCGGTCATAATGTGAACGTGTAAATAACAATTTAGAAAGCTTGTACAGTTATCACCGTTCTTTGCTCAGTAAACGAAGAAATTAGTTAGTTAGTGGTAGTTCTATCGAAAAAATACTCCCGTCGATAGATGGAATTCGGCATATTTTCAAAAAATATCATTTTGATAGGCAGTTCATTGTAGTTCATCTTCAAAGTATCTAAAAACTTCGTGGATGCGTGCAATGTAACTCGTGGGTATGCCTCTCAACCAAAAAGTCAAGCGCATCGCCCGTGTCGAAGGGTCATCCGCATCACCGACTAGAGATCAAAGGATCACTCTCGTTAGCTCCTCGATTCGCGCTCGTTTCATGAAACCGTTTGTCTCGGTCATTGAAAATCGTGGAAACGGTGCGTGTCACGGTTGAGTTGACCACGCGCGCGGCCATCTCCACTTCCCTCGTCTAATTTCAATTAATTAGACCAGCAGGGACGACGTTCACGCTCGCAAGCAACTTCATAGTTTCCCTCTCTTTCTCTCCCTTTATTTCTGACGAAATTACGAACTAGCAAGGAGGCATTATTCGCTGTGACCTCAACCATCCTCCGTCGTGCGTATCATCTCGTAATCACCACCATCGTCGTCGGCGTCGGCGACGTCCGTTGCCACCACCCTGACCGACGATCGCAACGACGAAAAATCGTGTCAAGGACACCGGTAGCGCCGGACTCTCTATACACCATGTAAAACGAGAATTCACACGAACGTGATGATGCGCGCGTGTCAACGTCCACTGTGCACGCTGAATGGCGCGTGTGTGTACGCGTCGCCGTGAAGAACACGACGGTTCTGTAGATATCGACTGGCCGGCGGAAGGTGAGAGGAGCGGTTGACATCGCGTGTCCGATGGTCGTCCGAGCGTTCGAATTTTGTGCCGAGGCTCGTCGGATGACCTGCGCACGTTTTGGGGGGTGAGCGAGGGTGGCTATTGAATTTTTTCCGGGGTGAGGGCGCCGAGTTGGACAAACGCGTAAGCTCACTTTGAGGTTGAAGGCGAGCTTATCGTTGGAGAGGTGGAGTTCCGCGATAACAGGGTCGATGGCGTAAATGGGGCAACACGTGCTTCAACACAAAGCGATTTACTTTTGGACGATACCGATCGACATTTACGTCCAGCACGATTAAGCCGCATCGAGCGGGTGGTGACGATAGGGTAAGAATGACAAATGGAGCGGAGCACAGTGGAACGGTTTGCCTTGGCACAGAGAACTTGGCCTAAGTGTATTAATTCGAGACGTGTGAGAATAATGTCGCGTTGTTGCGCCATCTCGCCGCGTGCGTCCTCCTACGCTTTAATTATGCCGCTTGTGATTACGATTGACCGTCCTCGCCTGCCATTTTCTCGATTTTAAGCTTCTCTTACGATCTCGGTTTGCCACTTCGGATCTACGATCCCTTTTTGTTTAATGGCTCGTAATCCTTCTCACGATCTTCTCGATTGTTTCCGGCCTCTACCACGGTTCTCTCGATCGAAGAGGAATTTGTCGAGAATAATTGGCGTAGCACTGGCATCGTCATCGGCAAACGGAAATTGAACGTTAACCTCCGTTGACACTCCGTCGGCGCTTATCGCTGAATGTTTCACCGGCGCCACGTCACGCGACCACGGGACCCACTACTGCCTCGCGTAACGAATGACTAATCCTAACATTTCTTCCTCCTCTTTTACTGTAGCTCCTCTTTTTCCGTACCCGCGTGATTTCATCGACTTGACGCGCGACCAAGGTTGTCGCTACTTTGCTAAAATCTTCATTTGCTCTGCCCCATGCTCAATGTTCATACTGAGAGATCAAAAGAAGGGAGAGAAAGAGAGAGAGAAACAAGCACCGTAACCTTAACTCAAAGGAGTCCACTGAGTTTTTATCTATTAGACAGTTCAGGTGCGAAGAGTCCTCGTGTATTGGAGCTGAACATTAATCTTGGGCGCTAAAACGTCTGTGGGAATTATTTGTCTCCACTGGGACGTTTAAAGGCTCGTCCCTCGCGTTTGCCTTTTTTGCGATTAAAACTATTACAGCTCTTCGTCATGACAGAAACAATGTTCTAAAAGCGGCGAGATTATAAAAGTAAGCGACGAGTGAGGAAAATTTCAGTAATAACCATCAAGATGTACAAAGTACGCTAGTATTTTGCCAAAAATAATATATCCCCAAATCAATATTCAGTAAATAAAACCATTTTCCCCAAAAATGTGACGCTTATCCACTCAGCTCTTCAATTGTTATTCAGTTTCTAGAAACGGATTGTGTTCGAAGCTGATGCGCTTGCGCGCAATCACTCTCGAGCCTTGGCCCGTAGCCTCGAGGACCGCAGCGGCGCTAGTAGCCCTAATAACACGCTTTCCGGCAAATTAATCGACCCTCGTAAATTAATGAGGCACCTCAATTAGCGCCCCGACGGGCATCTCCCGAGTCACTCATCGCCGTCGGACGATTAAGTCCTCTGCACTTAAATAGCCACGGTGCTCTAGGGCACTTCTTTGCTCGAGCGAGCAAAGAGAAATCAAATGGTCGTAACGAGCAAGTTGACTGTTACACTTTCACGCTTAATATACAAAAGGACGACACTCGTTCTACATTCGACTGAATTAAGCAACTCTTCTGAAGGAATAACTACCCCTCGAAAATATCGTACCAATACGAACGATGAAAAATCGTAGAAATTCATAATGGCGCACCGAGGAAGCAGCAATTTTTATGCTGTCCATATGCAATTACATGCTCGATATACAGGACTACTACCCTAGTTCTCCGTTCACCGATGATAGAACACACGTGGAGGAATAAATTACGACGAACGCGAGAGTGGCACTGGTAAACAATAAACTCCCTACATCGTAACAAAAAGAAATGGACGAAAAGCGTATATTGCACGAGAGGTCGCGAATTCGATGCTTCCCATACGCAGTTTCACCTTTGACATACGCGAGGCCGGAGGCGGTGGCCGCGACGCGCGATGCTCGCCGCCGTGGCGGTCGGCCACGTGCTCGCCTCCTCTCTCCAATATCGAGAGGTCAAATTTGATCAAAGGCAGCGGGTGCGTCGTCGTCCCGCTTCGACGACCGACGTCGAGAGCGTCGCGCGTCGGTCGTTTTGCGCTGCCTGTCGATACGCTTTTCGATAACAAGCTAGAATCGATAGGGGAACAAGCCTGATCGGCCATTTCATTTTTAATTGTTCTTGCACACGCGACTGACCTCGCCGTCCTTCGAGTCGACGAGAAGAAAGCAAAGGCAACGAGAAGAAGGACTCGATTAATTTCAATTTCTCCGCCTTTATTCTGCTATCGGCTGGAAATGATTTCCTCGTTAGCATAGAAATCCTCCCGGAATTCTTCGGAATGCTTCCTTTCATTTTTCTCACGTAATTGCGAATGATCGTTTTCGTAGAAGTTAAAGAATAGAGGAGGAGAGAAAGAAAGCCGGAGAATGCGTAATAAATTACGGGAGATGCGATGGTGGAAAATGTGAAGGAGGAAACGTCCTGGATGGTCCTTCGGCGAGCTACAAGGGCATAGACTGGGTTAGTATGCGTGGGTTGTTGCACCGGGTACGATGTCGGATCGATACAGCTTGCACCGGGGGTGCACAATCCAGCTAGCAACGACCTACCACCCCCACCATCACTCTCCACCATCTCTTCGTTACTCTCCTTCTCCTCGTACTCCACCTCTCGCTCGTTCTTCACCCGCTTGCCGCTCTCTCTCCTTTACTTCCCACATTTCATACGAACTCTCACCTCCCTCTTTACCCTCTCCCTGCCTATCTGTCTATCTCTCTCTCTTACTTGCACGAACTCGTTCTATTCTCCTCTCACTGATTTTCTTTCTCTCTTCCTCTCTCCCTCCATCTCCCACAGGTGCAGTTCCTCCCCATCTCCACCTCGTCCGTAGCAACAGGCAGCTCTATTACGCATTCCGCTTCTACGTTTCCACGTAAACCAAACGTTCTCCGTACCGCACGCGTTATCGCGAAAAGCTTGCGGATGTCACGAGCTTGTTTTTTCGAATCGCAGGCCTCGTGCGAATCACAAATTTTATATAAGGCTTTTCACAGCGAAAGATCTTTTTGACAACATCTGCTGGGAGAGGTTTTGCTACGATAAGAATTGTATTATTATCGACCTGCGCTTATAAGCTTCAACCCTATTTACGAGAGTTTACGAATAATCAAAATTGCAAATTAACAAGAGGACACTTTTTTTTTTATAAAACGAATGTTTACGTCGTTTCGTGGACGAGGATCGATGCACGCGCAAAGAAGAAATGGAACATTTGCCGGAAGCTTTTTGCGTGGAGCTCTCGCCAATCCCATGTCCCCCAAGGGTAAAACGAGTCTCGAGGTGAATCGTTCCGTTCCTCCGTCGGCTTCGTACGTTCGCTGGTTACGACTTGACCTTTCGAGATTTTCAGCTAACTCGGACCGTGGGACGCGCCCAGTGGTGGAAAGGAAGATGTGAAGGGGAAGCAAAAGGTGGCCGATGCAGGTGGGTGAGTGTGGGCGAGCCAATTGAGCGAAGAGCGAAGAACCGAAGGGGGTGGATGTCGTCATGGATGGAAACACGCTGGGCTCACAACCAGAGAACGAAGGTAGGAGAAAACGCGTTGAAGATTGAAGGTAAAAGGTCATGGAAGCAGGAAGAGGAACGATGAGAGGAGAGGACAGGAGCGAAAGAGGAAGAGAGGATGCGATGAAGCTAACCCTGTTGTCACCCCTGGAATTTTCACGGAGTAATTCCCTTCCTCGTATCTCGCTCGATCCCTCCGACTCGTCCGTTCCGACGAGCAAAGATCAATATTGGAATTCCGTGTTTCCATCGTTTAAGATATTAAACATTTTTTTCACTCGTGAATGACAAATGATTTTAATTCGCTAGCGACGGAGAAATCGGTATCGCAGCATCCCGTTATAGGCACCCGCTTATTAAAATCGACGCAACGTAATAAACGATAAGAAACACGATGAATAAAATTTCATTCATAATCAATAGTCCCAAAGCCCCCACGCACGCGGCTACATAAAATTATCAATGCCGCGTCGCGATCGTCTTTCTTTGCATCTCGCGTCTTTTTTCGCATTGTCCTTACGTCCCACGTTAAACTTTTTCTGAGCATCCACCATCTCTTCGGTCGTCCGTCAACACCGTATCTTTATTTATATATTTATGAATAAACGTCGTACTAGAAACCAGCCCTCCGCCATTATCGGATCGTACTTATATGAACAAAGTATCTGCATACATCCACGACACTCCAAACAGTCATTGTTTCGACCTGTTACACGATACTTTGGACGCCTTGAGAATCTTCTCTCTTCTTCTTCTTCTCTCTCTCTCTCTCTCTCTCTCTCTCTCTCTCCCTCCCTCTCCTTGTTGCCCTAGCCGATCCTCTTCTACCCTTCGCCACGTCGTCTGCCATCTCTTCGAGACCTTTCTGCGTCTCGGGCGTCCTCAAGGGCGAGCTTGCACGGACGAAAACGCCTCCTCGTTTGCACGCGCTCGCCCCCGACCTTCGGTTGTCACCCGCAGAGATCTGACCGTCCGATTAAACCGGCCGCGAGATAGGCGTATTTCAACCCCCTCTTCCCATGGGGCCTAAAGCTCGAGGGACGACGAAGAGGAGCTGCGAGGTGAGAGGAGAGGGCATAATTCTCACCGCCCACAACGACCCTCGGCGATTAATTGAAAATGTTCAAACACGGCTAATCGAGTAGACACACACCCGGCGCTCGACGCAAAGTCACGCAAGAATGGGGAAGAAAAGGGGAGGGCGAAGTTTTCGTTATGCGTGGAATTCGAGGGGTGCACGATAAAGTTTCTTGGATCTAAGTCCAAATGCGCGAGGAAACAGAGATTCGAAGGAAATTGAAAGTATTTTCTTCAAAATTAGGTAATACGCACATTGCGTGGTTCGACAGTAGACTTCGCAGTAGTACAGCTACGGTATTGGTCAGACACTCGTTGTTTCAGACGTACTAATGCAATTTGCACGATGATTTTCCTCTTGTCATCGCAATCTCGGGGAGTCTTGTGGATACTTAGGATTCTCAAGAAAGCTGCTCGCAGGTTCATGCATGAAATGTCGATAATGTGAACTAACAATTAGTTGACACATGTCTTTTTACGATGTCTTTTTTTCACGTCCCGTGAATCGAACGCGCCCTCAGTTATAGAAATTAACACTATTTCTTCGAGATACGCCTTAGAATATTTATAAAATTACCAAAATGTTTGTAAATGATTACCAGCGAAGGGCTGCAAGATTTAGGATGAACGACGCACGAATTCTTCTGTTATCACTGAACCTGATAATTTCGTAGTTTATAGAAATATTATGATTAACAGAAAAAGTATCAAACCGTCTGAATGGAAACTCGAAAAGGAAACGCGTGTAACCCACATGGCAAGGAAATTATTAACACATTTATAACAACTAAAAATCTCATTCATAATTCGCGATTACAGGTTTCAATCAAAATATTATCAAACTAACACACCAATCACTCGAGTTCCCCTTTACACCTTAAAACGAATAACCAACATTGGCCTTATATAAAAAATTCTGCAAGCAGTTTCTGTATATCAGTGATACAGCCGCATCTATGGTCGGACGTATGGTGGGGTTGGCTTGTAAAGCCTGCTAAATTTGAGGATCGTTTCGCGCGTGGGAGGGTTGCAAAACGAGTCGAAACGAGGGTAGGGAGTGTAATGGCACGAGACAAGGGAAGAGAGTGAGAGGGAGAAAGAGAGAAGGAAAAGTAGGAGTGAAAACGAGTCAGCCTTGACTGAAGGACTAAAGTTTTCCAGAGAAGTTGAGAAGACAGAGAGAGGTGGAGACTGGTAAAAAAAAGAGAAGGGCTGAAGATGTACCGACAGTGGAAGGGAGTGCGTTACGTGTAAGTGTAAGTGTGCTTGGATGAAGAGAATGAGTAAGAGAAGGTAGAGGAGAAGGTAGCACAGGATGGGCGTAATTGTCGTCCCTCTGGTTGACCTCCAAAATTTCTCAAGCACGTGCCCCGTGCCAATTCACCCTCTCGAACTCCTCTTCTCTTGGACCAAGGCCGAAATATTTTCACGCGCGCGTAATCCTCCACCTCCACTTTCTCCCTCACTTTCTCTCTTCGTCTCGCCAACTCCATTACATTTTAGGAAAAGCAAGACGTTTCGCCCCATGCCTGCTTGGATTTACAGATTGAAATCTCAGTCAGGAGTCGTCGGAGCCAGAGAAGGACAAGGGTGGATGCTTCATTAATCAAATGTAGAAAGCTCGAAGGAGGACTCGTGCGTGTGCCGTCGAACCGTACGCACGATATCGATCGAGGGGTCGAAATATCGAATTAATCATTTTCACGTCAATTCCATGTGGTCGTCCAACAGTTGTCGGCTCTGAAGAATCACGTTAACACGGACGTCTACTGCGTATGCAGTATTTTCACTTTGCTCTGATGGGTCACCGCTGTAATTGCAAGAAGTATTAAAGACTATGAGACTACACTGCTAATGCAGTTATTGCTTTTTTCACATCATTATGCTTTTAGTATCTACTACATGTAAAGTGTACTAAAAACCTCTTGCCGTCCGCGAATGTTAAAGGAGGGTAGCAGGGTCGGTTGGATGGCGACAGATTGGAGTAAAGATGAAGGACATGAGAGGCAGAGGGTGAGAGGAAAATGAAAGCAAAGCGAAATACTACCGAGGACAATGGAGAGTTCGAGCGAGATTTATTTACATTTGAGAGTAATCTCTGAGGAAAATCGCACAGCCCGCAGGTCTCTCTCCTTGAACTTGAGTCTGGAAAATCTCCCGCTCGTCACGCTTCGAAATGCGAAATTATCGAGATTGGAATCTCCAGGGAGAAGCGAGTACGCGGGAGGGTGGTTTAATTTATCGCGCGTAACAGAGCGATGAATCGTCAATCGAGGCCGCTGGGAATACCAAATGAATGTAGCCTAAGAAAAATACTTGGATTCGGAAATTTTTCACACTCTACCACTAACGGCTAACGTAGACCACACGATTTCATAAATCACGGAATAAAGAGGACAAATACGTTGCTTTTGTTGGGACCAAAATAGTTTAAGTTTATAAATCGATTCCGTATAATGCGAAATAATTAAATATCGTCATCTTCAAATACAAGTGACTAAATAAAAGCGTAAAAGTGAACAAATCGTATTGCGCAAATCGACGAACTGTAGACGGGTATCAGAAGAGCATAAGCTTCGCGGATGCACTGGGTCAGTGAGTTGCATCACCCACTGCTAACTTCTACTGTATATCTACCTCTGCCCCTCTCTCTCTCCCTCTCTCTCTCTCTCTGTCTCTACTGCTCTCTCCAAATACCTCTCTCAACCAGAGAATTAATGGGATCCTCCAGTGCGACATCGGCTTATTATTTAATTGCTGTGTGCGCGCGAGCATGCTCACCGAGGGGAGAAATAAAAAGAGCATGGGAACGAGCGACGACGAGGAACGACGCGAAAGGTCAGAGGCGGCATCGAAGAAGTTTTTCCTCGTAAAAGCTTTTTACGCTCTGCGACAGGAGCGAACGACGCCGGAGAGTATTTGCTTTTCGAAAGATGTGCCGGAGGTAGAGGCGTCGCGACGCCTCGAATCTCTCGGGTCTTGGGGGACGCGCAGGAAAGGAGAACGAACGAGAACGTTCAGGGTCGATCAGGGTCATGCTCGCAAAGGGCCAAGGTAGGCCAAGGACAAGCGAAATTTCGCTTGGAAGGTAACGTAGCCATTCATTTCTGCCTTTCTCTCTTCCTCGCAAACAGTTTATACATCTTATTTTACCAGATTTCACATCGTCCTCCGCCATTCGTCCATTCATTAATTCCTTTATTTCAATGTCGCGGATGCTCGCCCAGGGCTTCCCATAAATATTCGAACTACGGATGCGCAATTCAACTTTACGAGGTGCGTACCATCGAAGGTGACTTCGTCATCCGGTAGAGATTGTTCGAGATAAAAAGCTGACGCGAATTATCGAATTTATTTTACAGAATCGTAATGAAGGCAGCGTGTGTGATCCCCGAAAAAAATTCTTCCGCCTACCCACCGGACATTAGCATAGGTAATTAAACGGTGACACCACGATTCACCGCAACTATAAAAGGTAAGAGGAGTCACCAGCGAGAGTCCGAGGTTTCGCGCGAGACGACGAAGTGTCATAAATTGTTTGTCGTAAAACTAGTCGTCCTTCTTCCCTCCTCTAGGCCGAGCGGACCCGTGAAGACTCGAGAAGCGAAGCGGATGAGCCCGACATCTTCGATGGAATCGATGGAAACTTCGTTTCGATTTGTGGCGCGTATCAATAATCAAGGCAATCCTTGCAGAAATCTTACTACTTGATATACCAGGAAGAGAAAAGAGAAGGATGAGCGACGGTATTTAACTCTACAAGTTAGCTGCTTACAAAATGTAAAAAGTACGTTAAATAAAGCATTGGGACAATATCACGTTAAAGTTACACAGTACTGGAAATTTCGACGTAAGCCTAAGTAATGTGGCATGGTTATTTGCGAGAAAATTTAATGGTCGTTCGTTCACTAAGATCTTCGAATCTTATACCGCACATCGATGCCCTTAGTTCAAGATGACACTAAACCAATGACCTTGAGACATCAAGGCCTCGCGATGAGAAGACCCGCGCGCGAATCCTGAACTCCGGACCGACGGTAAGCAAATTCCTCGGTGAGGGAGATTAATTCCAGAACCTCGTCGCGCCCGTCAGCCTTGACGCGCTGATTTAGGAAATGAGATGCGAAACAATGACCTTCGACTCTTGGGATCTACCCGTGTTATGTCTTTTTTAATTTTGTCGCCGTTTACCGAATAAAACACGCCCTTGGTTTCACACGACTTCCGCAAATTCTTCTTTGAATTTCTCTATCCAGACAGATTCGTGGAATATCGAATTCTCACTTATACGACTGAAGACTGTTTCTTTCAAACTTGCCAACCGACAACACAACTAGCATTAAGTGGAACCTGTGTCAGACTGCTGAGACCTCCCAAGCATACAAAATTAGTAAGAAAAAAAGAAAGACACCCTACTAAAAGAAATTAATAGTAAAGTTCAAATCTCTCACCACTGCATTTATTTCCGTGAAAAATAAAATCGAAAGAGTAGGTAATGTTAAGGAAGACGCGTGTCGCGATCGAGCACCTTGGGTTCTTTCGCCAATACGACGAAGTTCGCGCCAATCCTTTGACCTAGAAAAGGAGATACGACGGATTTCCTTGGACTATTCCGCATCGACGAAAGCCATCGGCGTGGCGATAACTCGGGGCACCGTTCGCTGCCTTCGATAACAAGCGTGCGAACTTACGAAAGGCAATGAAACGACGGCCGCTCGTTAGTCTGCTGATTAATTGGCTGGCGCCTCCGTCGTCCAACCGATAAGAGAAAGGATAAGCGTCCAATCGCAGGTGCAACGACGAGAAACAAGAGGTCGACGAAGTCTTTGGATTTGTTGAGATTGGAACGGCACGTGCGGAAAATGTGGTGGGAGGCGACACGAGCACGACTGTACAAAGATCGCACTGTCGATTGTCACGTGTCTCTTCTCTCAAGGGAGGACGAGGTAAAGGAGGGATGAGAAAAGAGGAAGGAATGAGAGAGAAGGATAA
The DNA here is from genome assembly GCA_944319695.1 of Tiphia femorata. Classification (NCBI taxonomy): domain Eukaryota; kingdom Metazoa; phylum Arthropoda; class Insecta; order Hymenoptera; family Tiphiidae; genus Tiphia; species Tiphia femorata. The sequence goes on along the minus strand of OX090896.1, from coordinate 11,190,845 downwards.
GAACGGTGAGAGAAGCGCAATTGCACCGAGAAAACGCCTTATCGGTGGATTTTTATCAGTGGAGAAAAACGCGACGGGAAACGTGAGTGCGCCGATGCACCGAGAACGAAAACAAATTGAGTTCAAGTGGATGCGTGACTCGAAACGAATTATTTATCGCAATCGCGATCGATCGATTACACAAACGAAAAAATCGCGTATGTATACAAAATGAATAACGCGAGGAATTCTTGACAATTCGGAAACAACTCTTCTCGCTCTAGTCTGAGCTTTATTCTTTCAACGAGAGAATTTCCAGGACCTCATCCACCTTTCAATTATTGTGCACTCCTCTCACCCTCTTTTTCACATTCGTTTCGCATGCATGCAGATTACATTCGAAAACGGCGTTGTTAGGATGCGCTTTCACGCGGCCAGTGCGCCCAGTCCTTGAATCGGGTTGCGCCATAGAGGGAAAGAATAAACAGCACGCAGTCTTGGGACGATCGGTCGTTATCTGTCGCATGTCACAAATCAGACGACGAAAGTCGCGCACGCGCACGTGACGTTTTTCCACCGTCGTAGAAGACACCTCGCGACACCGGCGACAAGTTCAAGGATCTTGCAAAACGTGACTGACTGACTGAATAACTAACTAACTGCTTCACTGTGTGCAGTAGAGGTACGTACTTCCACGTAGGAGAGAAAGAAACGTCGCTACGCAACTAGGAATGGATTGCTTGTCGCGATAGTCGTTGATATTTATGGCATCGTCTTCACGACGTTCGTAGTCCACCACCAGCCCTGACAACGTCGATGACATAAAATCAAGAGAACCGTGCATTCTTATCGAATTTCAAAAATCATCCGAAGAGAAAATTTCAAAACTTCCGATACCTACGTCGGAAGCTATCATCTTTCGGCTGGAAATGGCTGAGGTATGTCTTCGGACGGACAGCAGCGTGTGCCATCGTCTGCAAGAGGCTTATCACTATATACCACGCTATATACTTAAGTACGAGTGTAACACGAGTGCCAAAGTTCCCAGTAGTACCGCGCCTTGCTTCGACTGTTTCCTCGAAGCGTGCATCGTTGCCATTGCGAGCACAGTCGAGCTTTCAATTAAACAATTCACGAAGATGTTTGGACGTAGCGCAGTCGTTTCACGAAGAAGAGTACCGAGAGAAGAACACACAGATTGAAAGGAGTATCGCGAACTTCAACGGAGTAGCAGTGACGCGCGGCGCGATGATCACGTTGACCTTGTCGGTAGAAGCCTCTCCCCATTCGTATCTGTATTTATGTTTATCATCCGTCTCGATTAACCGAATACATCCGTTCGTAAGCCACGATTGCTTTATCGGTCGTTTTATCGCATGCACGCGAAAAGAATCGTGCGCCGACGCGAGAGAACGAACGAGGGCGAGGGACTGTTAACGTTATCAAGGGAGAAAGGAAAACATCCTGAGAGGTGCACGATGCGTTCCGATAATCACGTCCTTCGTCGGTGGATCTAAAAAAGTTCAACTTCAGGAGTGATTTACAGTAGATATACATAAATGTGCCATTTGCAGTTGTGAATTTCGTATCTCTTTAGATAAAAGCTACGCCTAAGCTGAGAACGATGTTCATTCGTGCGTATTCATATTGTAAAAAACATTTAAAAAGAAAAAACCCTCGACGTTACTTCATCAATACTCTCTCCTCTTTATTCTGCGGAGTTAACCAATTTAGTATGTGAATGGCTTAATTTCTCGGAATGGAAAATACGTATGAATATTCTCTTCATTTCAATGAGCATACGAATATTAACGAAGCTTCTAATGCACGCGAATTTCAAAGTGAAACGAGCGCCGCGCTACAATCCACGGATTATTATCATCACGCCCGTGGACCTGACCTCGCGCTCCAACACGCGCGAGCAGGTAAGCAAAACAACGCGGAAATACTCGCATTCGAATTTTGTGCCCGTGGACTTGACACGCTCACGCCCACGCATAAGCGCATCCGGATGTTGCGAAGCCCTCGTTAAAGCGTCGAAGGTTAAAACGCGGGACTAGCGGACGAGGGAAATATTTATCGCACAAATGCCGAGTCTCCTTACATTGTAAAGAAGCCATTTACGCGACGAAGACGTAACGTTCCATTGTTCCGTGAACATTCTATTCCTGTGCGCTAGATGATCTTGAGCGATAATGTCGCGCGTTTGTTTGACTCCTAGATCTTTTGTACGTAAGCGTATTGTTCCGTGTAACGTGTACATTGTAAACCAATAGTGTCAAGTACGCAGTCCACAATACCCTAGAAGCTTAAAGTTAATTTCATTACAGGTGAAAAAATGAAATTTCAGTTCTCTTCCAATATAAATATACTTTCCCCGACACATTGAAATCTTCTACAAATCCTTTTTTATTTACAATTCGCAGATTTCGATAAATTATATTTAACAGTCCTCCTTCGTACACAAATATGCATCTCACTGTTATAAAACGTCATGTGCACGCGAACTGTCCAACAAAATATTAGTCGAGAAATATTCACATATTTTAATCGGAAAATCCAAAAGTACCTTGACCATAATATGCGAAGAAAAAGTTCAATCGCGCATAATTCCGAATGAAATACGACCAAGCGAAAGCTTCACCGTGTACTCGTGTGGGGATAAAAACCACGGAGGGCAGTTAGTTGGAACGAGCATTTCCAGGAGCGGGCGTAATCCATACGTCCTCTGAAACGTTTCGGGATGTCGTCGATTAGGGGAAGGAAGAGGACCCCTCTTCGATTTTCAGGCAGCCTGCTACTGCCGTAGTAAGTAGGTCGTGACGAGTGGCCACCGGATGGCCTCAATAGTTTGGGCGCAGCCCAAAAGCGAGAGGGTGAGGAGGCTAGAGGAAAGGTTCCCCGTCTGACCCTCGGATAGGATAATTACGTCTAAATTAATGAGACTTTTGTCGTTGGACACGGGCCGCTCGGTCCGTGCGAATCGTTCGCCGCTTGGGAAACTGAAGTTCGACGTGCCGTTCGTCCTGCTTGCCCGCTTTCGTTACTCGCGAGCGACCAAATTTGTCTCTTTATTCGAGCACGATACGGCGTATCGGTTGATTATTGGTTGTAAAGTGCGGAAGAGTTCATCGCACACTGTAATCCAACGCACACGTAGTGTCGTTTGATCTGGAGGTGGTATTTGCGTGGAAAAATACGAAAAATAAATAAAGTCATCCCAGGGTCTCCCTGGAGCGCGTCCATCCTGACAATCACGCCTTCCAACAAAATCCCAACTTCTCGGCAGCTCTACCCCTTCCACTCGCTCTTCGTCTCGCCGTTATCCTTTCGACCTTGACAGAGAGCCAGAAGACTCAGTCGAGCGTCGCTGATAACGTCGTTATCTCGCGCGACGCTTCTCTTTCTGCATGTCGCTTGACGCTTGCCCGCTCGTTGCAACGTAAGAGATTTTCTTGACAAGAGAGAACTGTCTCGAGGAGCAGGGGAAGGAGGGTGACGCGGTATCAAATAAATTTCAATTTCGTCGTAATTAAGGATGACTCGAGAAAGTCTTGTTATTGCAAATGAGGGGCCACCATCTTATCTGCGCTACTTCTCGCGTTCTCCTTTGTTTTTGTACTTGAGCTTGCTATCGTTGCGCAAAAGGAAGAGACTCAATTGAGTGCAGAAGTCAGAAAGATTAGGGAAGGATTCGTACGAAAAATCGAAGGTGATGTTTTTTTTACGAGCTGCGGAAAGAGAATTTTTGTTTCGCGTTTCTGTGGAACAGATATTACCCCCGTCTACCTATTTGCCAATCCCCCTATCGTCCAGTCGCGTGCAGCCGTCCGCAAATTCTTCCAGTTTAAAATCCAACGATCGAGTACACGCAACGTTCGCGCGTCTCGCGATAAGATCTAACACTTTGTCGCAATAAAGTAACTGCGAGTCGATCAATATGAGAGGCACTATCGGAAAATTATTTTTCAGCTGTTCGCGCAACAGCGCACTCGTCGATAGAGTAAACACCGATAGATGTACGTTTATCCGTACACCTCTCTAAGCGTCGTGTCAAGGCCCCGGACTTTTTCGTGCTCGAGCGCCTGCGCACTTTTGACGCGGGTAGTAAAGTAAGCGTCGACTCATCGAATAAATATAGCGAATAGTCGAGCATTCCGCGGATTTCCAGTAAAACGTTCAACGGAAAGCAGGGAGCAAGCGATGTTTTCGTCTCACCACCTTCAACCTTCAATATTCCCAATTTTATCTTACGAACCTGATACGCTCGCAGCTCGATCGTAAAACCAATCGCATTCTGCCGCCAGGATCGTGCGAGATAACCGAAGTGAAGTCGAGAGAGTAAACAAAATGTTTAAAGAAAAATACAAGTAGAAGTGAGTAGATATTTGGAGGGAACGTAAAGAAGAGATACGTCCAAAGGGTGACGGGGAGACGAAGAAATCGAGTGAAGCGAGTACGATGCAACGAGAGAAAGAGAGAATGATGGAAAAGAGAAAGAGAGCAAAAAGGGGAGAGAGGATGCCTGACCTTCCTCAGGGTGAGACGACAAAGTGATACCGCGCTCAAAATAACACACAATGGGCAAGCGCGTAATGACGTCGAGCCACCCCGCGTCGGGAGGCGCGCGCGACCGTCTCGAACGGCCGAAACGACCGATCGACCTCTCGAACGAGCGTCGTTCAACCGCACGCGCCTGATCTCTCTCTCTCTCTTTTTCTCTTTCTCTCTTTTTCTCTTTCTCTCTCTTTCTCTCTCCCTCTCTCTCTCTCTCTCTCTCTCTCTTCCCCTCTCTCTTATTCGTCACGATCCTCGCGTTCGCCGGTGCGTCAAACCGAACGAACGGTTATCAATTTCGCCTTATATACCGACCAAGCGATGAGCAGTCAAGGACGCGGGACCTCGTTTGAATATGAATTGCGCCAATTAGACTCACCTTTATTCCCGCCGCGTCTGTTTGTTCGCTGATTGGCCAGGATTACAGCGCTACTTGTGGCCCTCTTTGAGCCACCGTACGACCGACGACGGCGCAAACGCTGCGCGCCGCAACTGGCGACGTCCTCGGAGGTCAGAGGCGCGGATCTCGAAGGGCGACTCGAGGTCACCCGAGGTGACACCAAAGAGGAAACAAGATGGAACCTGTGGTGGTCGTTGTCTTCTTCGGGATTTTCTTCTCCTCTATTTTTATTAGCCTTCTCGTGGTTCAGGTCGCGTCCAGGTTCAAGGTAAAAGGAGTCACGACCGGTAGTAAGCAGAAACAATTTTTACGTGAAATTTACATTTTTCGAGGAGATCCCATATCTGGAGGTTAACTTGTTCATCGCGCGGGGAATGTATCGGCGCGACGATATTACGTCAACGCGAAAGGATAAGAGAAGGTTGGTGTGACAGAGAGAGAATAACAGAGAGAGAAAGAGAGAGAGAGAGAGAGAGAGAGAGAGAAGAAAAAAATCGCCGTCACAGAAACGTTTAGCGCAATTCGCAAGGCGCCGAGAAGAGACGCGTGGTCCGGAAGCGGTACCGTCCTCCCGAGGATAATTTTTATTTTCCTACGCCGCACCTCCGCCTTCCCTCTCCTTCTGAGATTTGCGCGCGAAACCTTTCGTGTCACAGATACGGGAATGCCACGTGAGTTAATCGGTGACCTTGGTCGCGACTCCTGCGATTGTCACGCGACAGCGACGACGGCGGAGTAGACGCGACGCGCTCGCAAGATCAAAGTGGCCACCTTGACTTTCGCGACGCCTTGAACGAACGCGAGAGAAAAGGATGGACATGGAGATGGAGAGAGAAAGAAAAAGAGAAGCAAACGCAGCGCTGACACTCCGTGTCGCGATGATAACGCGATGAATCAAATGTTAAGAGCAATGTGATACCATTGACGCATCGGCAGCGGCGTCCCGCCCCACGACGAGATATACGCGAGTGATAAGAGTCCACGGTTTCACTTTGACCGTGAGAGAGAATGAAGAAAAAAAAATCTCTTCTGGCTGGTCAAGAGTAAAACCCAAAAATGGAGCGACTCTGTAATTGTAAACAGGACGAGAGACAAAACGGCGAAGGAAGATCCACGATTTTACTTTGGGTACGAGAGAGAACGAGGAGAAGGAATCTTTAGAGTTGGTCGAAAGCAAAAATAAAATTGGAGTCGACTCTGTTAATTATAAATCGAACGAGAAACGAAACGAGGAGGGAAGGTTCACGGTGTTACTTTGGCTGCGAGAGAAAACGAAGAAGGAGAATGTATACGGATGGTAAAGAATAAAAATTATTGGAGCGACTGTGTAATTGTAAGTAGGACGAGAAACAAAATGGAGAAGGAAGATCCTGCTGTGGATCTTCGGTGCTCACCGTCGTCTCCTCTTCCACCTTCTCCTCTCGCCCTTGGCCATGGGTACACAGCTCTCGTCGAGGATATTGCGGTTTTTCAAGAGCGATTGTCGTTCCCACAGCCGCTATGCGCAAGTGCGCACGTGCATCGTCCAATACGACACGTCGCAACGCGTTCTCTCCATTCTCGTGCTCATCACCGTCGCAGTTGTCCTCGTTATCCTTTTCGTCCTTCTCCTCTGCTTCCTCTCTGGCAATTCTGAAACGCGACACAGGACGTTGCGGTTTGACCTCAGCACGATGATTTCCCTCTTGAATGGGTGTAGGGATCGAGGAGCGTTGATCCCCGCCCTAGGAAGTCGCGTGACGCGAATGCAAATCCTTTGTTCTCTTCCTCGTGCACGATAAACGAAGCGCTCGCGAGACTTCGGTGCCGACGGAACGATCGAGAACAAAGGCGAATGTCGTCTCGATTGCCGGTAATTATAAATGTTAAGTGACTTTATGGCCGCACGTTTCATTCGCTTATTTTCGTGGAACCAGCCGGATCGTCGGTGTTTGCGATTGTCATACGAAGATCCGTCAGATGAAAACGTAAAGTGAATTATTATAGCAGAGAATAGCAAATGAGAGCGAGCGATGAAATAAACGTTCTGCGTTCATTCATCCGTAATCATCTTGTTTCAAATTCATGGAGTTAACGTGACATCTTTTCACGTTAAAGCTGAATCTTCTTTTCCGTTTTCGTGGCTTCAGTTGGCAGTGTAAATATATTTTTGTAGCATTCGTTGCTAAACATTGATCACCTAAAGATGTATTAATACAGGGATTGTAATTTCGTGTACCCAGGGTCATAGAGTCGGTAAAAAAAAAACAACGTTTTACATTGCGGCTGAATCACCCGAGGCGTAGATACGATCACACTAGAAATGGAGCTAAAAGTTTTGAAACACTCAGTCGATCGTGTTAACCATCGAACTGTATTTGCACTATACCGGTAATATGCCGCATACATTACGATCCTTTTAACGAACGCACGCGCAAAAGTAATGCAAAGTCCATATATGCGCATCGATTAACTTCTCGAGCGATGCTCAGAGACTTTTAACTCACTCGCGTATACACCAACACGTCGGCACCACTTCCCGCGCCTCCGACCAATGAAATTCACGCGTGCGGCACATAGGCCGTGATATTGGCGAGTAAACACGTTTTAAGTACCACCACGCAGGTCGATGCTAACGGAGCGACCAAACGCCTCGACTAAAAGCATCGACGGTGCATATAATCTTAAAAGATTAGAGCAAGGTTGGGTCTCTTTGGTAAGTTCCGTGGATTGGTAGACGTAGGCATACGCATGTCAAAATAAGAACCGTAACATTTAAAGTTACAAAACGTTATGTAAGACAATACGCTTATTTCCGGATAATTTTCATCCCAACGGAAAAAGCTTCGTAGATGTTCGGAGTTTTGACCGTGAAAGATATCACCACAACGGAGGACATTGTGGTAAGCCACAGTATCCTTCGGACACTTTCAGCTTAAAGCCTTCGACGCGTATCCTTCGTCATTCTTCCACAACGGTCCGTGGAAAATTGATGACCCAAACTAGTGTCTTTGTCCTAACTAACTTAGGAGTAGCACGAGGCGTGCACGAACGGAAAAACAAATGGTGACAAAGGGAAACGAAGAGAGAAGGGACAAGAAGTGGCGAAGGGGAGGAAACATTGAAAGAGGAAAAGAGTGGTGGAGAGTGAGAGGAGAGTGGCCGAGGAGAATAAAACATTTAAAGGTCGCGCCTTTGTTATTAGCGAATGCTCTTGAGATCCGTTATGCACCGAGTGTCCATAGTGCATACAATGAATTCCGGGATACGAGACAAACGCGTTGTTCTGCATCGAGAAGTGTCCTTCGAGATGCAGAAGCAGATAACGACAGAGGGCTGTCAGGTGGGATTCGATCGACCAATTGATACGCACGCGCGTCACCGACCGATTTTTCGTGAAACAGCAACTCTTCATCCTTCCATTGAACCCTTATCCCCACAAGTAAAATTCTATGGATCGATAGTAATTATTCTTGTGGACCGAACGAGAAGAAAATTATATCTCGTTGGGTGTGCTGAAAATATTTGAGGTTCTTATATTTCAAGAACACCAACACCAACGCCTGTTACTTAAAAATGATAATATGAAATGGATCTAAAGTCTTTCGTTGTCACTTCTTTTTTCCACAGTATCTGTACCGGCAGCCTGTGCACAGGAGATCCAGTGGTGACGAGACGGCAAAGAATGATCGATACGATCGACTTAATCAATTCGCGTGCGACTCCCGTCCTTGGCGAAGCAGGAGGCGGAAGGACGCGGCACGCAAGGCCAACGGAGGACACCACCCCCGCTTCTCCTCCTCCTCCTGCTCTTTTTCTGACTCGGGTGCAGGTGATAGGATAGCGGTACATCGAGCGCGTCATCGTGATCTTTCAGATTCTCCTTGATGCTCTAAGAGCCCCTTGTTCCTCGTAGTTGGTGCAATCGAGAGGGAGAGAAAAAGAAGGAACGATCGGTGACGGCCGTCTCGCGACGATGCAGGTCGCGTTATTAGAATGGCCTGCGTTTGTTGCTGCGATCGACGACCTTCGACGACACAACGGCACAGTTTCGAGCCTTCGGAGAACGGCTAGATTACGTCGCGCCGAGGCCTCCGACCTCGACGAAAGAATTGTCGGATCGCAAAAGCGACTGTAATCGAGCCTGCGCGGAAATTAGCAAGCGGTCGTGGTAAGAAGAACCCCGGTTGCGATAAAAAGGAATAAACGAGCATGCGGCGAGTCATTGATCGTCAAAATTTATCGATGTAATGATCGGCTCTCAAAGAATAATCGTACAATTGCTAAAGTTCGGGCAAGAGAAAGTTCTCTTGTGGAAAGTAAACAAAATAATATTCCATTTTATTATTTCGATGGTATCAGCTTTGAGCTTCCTCCTGCAAACTATGCGGTTACCGCTACTGACGTAAAGTAAAAGCGGAAGATCACCCTACGAACACTTCCGCTGCTTATTTCTCAAAGTACCGCGTGTGTTCTCTTCCCCCTTATGGAAAATCAACAAAGGAGTTTCTGCACCTTCCGCCGGGCTTCCTTTCTAGGCTTCCCGTAAGGCGCCAAGGACATATCGCAGGGCCTGAACTCAATTCAACGAACACAAGATTTCACTACGCGTGCCCTATTCATCGCGTCTGGTCCGCAAGATGCGTGTTCTCTTTGGTATTAGACACGACCTCTTTCCATACTTATTAGCCCTCTAAATAGATGCATCCTTATTCGAGACTGGAAATTTCTATGGTTGGAATATTAATCCGTGCGCTCGTACTAATAATACCTAGAATTCCAGCAATAGTTTTCACCGAAGCGAAACTTACGTTAACTCGTAGAATCGTGATTGCGCAATCACGGAAAGGATAAAGGAGATAAATAAAAGGTGGAAGGAGACAAAGAAGCCGCGAGAGGAGCAAGACGAGGAGAGGGAGCGCGTAGGCGCGAGATGAAAAAAGGGAGAAAGAGTGGAACTGGAATAGCGGGAACTGGTCTCGAGTCTCAAGTCTCGAGGCAATAATTGCTACGTCTTAATCGGTCGAGGCTCGTCCCCTCGCGTCTACGAGAGTCGCATGAAAGAGAAACCACCAGGGTCAATGCTTCTATCCGTCTCTCTTCCTCCACCCTTTCTCTCATCCTCGTACAGCGTCTTTAGTCCAAGAATCGTCCTCATCTTTACATTTGTCTCTCATTCTCTCTTCCTCTGTCTCTCTTTACCTCGAACTCTTCCGACTCTATTCCACTCTATCCTTCCTCCTCTCACTTCCTTCACCATCTTCCAACTTCTCACCTACTCTTCTTCACCGACTATCTCTCTCTCTCTTTCTCTCCCTGGTTCTCCCCACTTCTTCGTCCTCCTCCCTCTCCTTTTCGAGGACGCTCGACTACACACCTTTTCATTGTCACATTACACAACGGTGGACGTAGCGACATATGCAAAATTCGACATTGCTCGAGTATTATAATTATCGATGATGCATCGTGATTACACCGGCTTCCAGGACAGAAATATCCGGTGGACCGAGTCAAAACCATCGCGTCGTTCGGTTCCGCCGTTGTTACTCGACGTCCGGCCTGCGACCAAGGTTTGCGAAATAGTTACATCGCTTGCCAATTGTTCCTAAATTAAAGGAGCCGTCCTCGCGTTGATTTTGCGTTGTAACGAAATTGAAGCTTCGGCCAGGTAGAGTTCGCGATATCGAGCCAAATTCTTGCAATGGAAATCTAATAAAATAAATGTATTCGAGCGTGTAACTGTTCATAAGTCGAGGAATACAAAACAGCAAGGTATACAAATACTACTGCGAAACCAGCAGCTTAGTCTCGTCCAAGCTCCATTTCACCTCTTTTCTCCCCACGAATTTCTCTCCCACCATCTTCTCCGCCTCCTTCGAGATTTACACAAACGCTCGCTTCGACCCAAAACGCACAGGTATCCGCACCATTCGATATCCAAGCGAGGAGATACTCCGTCCGGATGTACTCTCGATTCTTCCCGCGGCCTCGTTAGCGTTACCTCGTTTTAGTCCAACCGCAATCATCGCGTTCCCATTGGCTCGTACGAGAATCCAAGGCCGATCATTGTGCGTAGCAAAAGCCGAAGGCGGCCCCGATCTCGCGCGCGTTACACAAGGGGGATGCGTGCCTGTAGGCGCGAGAGAGTAAGCTACACTTCTGCTGGTGACGCGCCATTGTGGCCCACAAAGGACGACCCGGTAGGACGACCTTCGACGATACAAAACGAGGAGCGGACACGCGCACTCCTCGTCCAGCCTCGTGTCCTCCGGCGACCTTCGCAAATTGGCTTCGTCCTGAGCACACTCGGTTGATGCTCCTGTTCCTCCTCCTCCTCATTCTCCTTCTCTCACCACGAGAATGTACAGAAAAAAAGAACCGTTGAAACGATTCTGAAGACTCGCACACGAGATCTCCCCTAAGGAGGCTCGATGGTAGTATCTGCACCTCGCCCCAATCCGCACAGTTTAGGTATACCCGATACAAAATTCATAATGCCATTACTAAAAGTTTAACCTGAATTTCGGCGAGGGCGCAAAACGGTTTATACGCATAGTCGATAAATTAATAATATTCCATCAACGACGTCAGATTTGGGCACTTCCTCCTCCGAGAAAAAACCCTGGGATTTGTATACTTTACATCGCAGCCTTGTTCATTTTTAAACCAATCGCGAGGGCGAAGCGCGAGAAGATTGGACCGCTGGAATCTCATTTCGCCGTATCCAATGAAGAAGGAGGGACGTGGAAGTTGGAAGAGATAAGAGAAAAATGAGAAAAGGGAAGGAAGGGAGTGTTTACGGCGCACTCGAGACATCCTCTAAAATATCCAAGAAACCGTGGACATTAACATACAGCGACGAGGCTAATTGGCGATTAGATCGCGAGAAAGACGCTCTTAACGTAAAATCTGAAAGTGAGTTTCACGGACTGGGCCATGAAACGTAATTCAGTTTTACGTAAGAGTCTAGTAGTGAAGCAACTACGAGGCCTGTCGAGTAATGAAGCTAACGATGATCCTTGAGGTATCGAAAGGTGCGTCTGAGGGAGGCCATCCAAGGACCTCCGACTTGTCGCGTCAATTTCAAATATTTAGCGGCCCCGCTCGGTCTTCGACTCTCGTCTCGTTCCTCTTGGCCCCCTCGCTAACCGTGTCCGGTGCTTGCCAGGATGGGCGCGTCTAACCGACTCCATGGAGTAGCACCGGCGCGTCGGTCGTGCGGTCACTCGACCCTGACTTTATTTATGTTTCCCCATAACGTTTTAAAGGCGGTTACACACGCGTGCCACTGCCACCGCGAAGGCCTCCGGCGCACTCGCGTTGCGGCCTCTCCTTTGTCTACCTCGCCTCCGCTGCGCATCAGTTTCAAACGGCAACGAGTTAAACGACCTCGAGGGCGTTCGGTTCGCCGGGACGCGTCCAAGTATCGACGTCTCCCCGCCACGCGCCACCGGAAGTTTCGCGTTACCCCGACGTGAAACCAGGAGGAGAATTATTTAGGCGAAGTAGCGCGTGCGTGAAACGATTGTCGTCCAAGTTTACATGTCAATGGTGGGATCGGCGAGGAGACACAAAGGGTTTTGTGAAGCGCTGTGTGAGCGAAGTTGCGTTCTGAAAATTCGCGGCGAAGAGCCACGGGACGAGGGTGGGTTGGGAGAAAGTTGTAGAGATTGTTAGATGCGAAGAACGTTCCATACCGTGTCTAGGCGCAATGAAATTGCGATGGCTGTTTCACCGGGAAGACGGTTGATAAAAAACGGATAAAGAAGAGCGAAGTATCGAGAAACCAAGATCTTATACTTTTGCCTTGAAAATGATGGGAAAGCGAAGGAAAGGTGTAATTTTATTAGTAATTCCGTGCTTCGATTGACTCTTTGTGAATCACGATGCAATTTCGACTTAACGATTTTAGCTTGGTATGCTATTTTCCACAATGTCACACGCGACTGGCAAGTTATTAAGTTATCAGTGGTTCGATACTCCACCTTAATTTACTTACCCGTAATACACGTATCGTCCCAAGTGTAGGTATTCGAGTACTACAAGATTACGTTGATGGAGGATGAATAATTCGTTGGCAGCGATCGATCGATCGATCGCCTGGGATTTACGTAGGCCAGCCCGGAAATACGCAAGCGGCGAAACGACGTTCGACGCTCGATTCTGCATTGGCCCGGTGGAGCACAGAAATAGAAGCGCGCGAGGTTGTGGATACAATTGAAGATGCAGTTCGTTAATAGTCCGCTTCCTGTATAACTTTCCTCGTAACGGGCCGCATACTTCGACATCGACCTCCAACTCCGTTCGAGCGAGTGATGTATGACGTCAGTCGGTTGCTTGGTCAGTTTCGTTCGTTCGTCTAGTCTCGCTGAATGTGTCACCTCGGCGCGAGGATCGTCTTACTTGATGAGTTAGCGGCAGAAAAGGAATGCGCAAGGTTTAGGTGTCCGTTCATGGGTCGTCTAGGACGACACGAGAGACCTTACAGGCTGCAGCACGGTGAGCAAATGGTAAAATTTACCGTATATATGACGAATATCAATTGTACGTATACAGCCTCTCGCCAAATGGTACGATCCAATATTAGAATGTGAACCAAGATCTGAATACTACTGACCGGACCCCATTCAAGAGAAGTCGTCGATCACTTTCGCGTTGTCGGCTTCGCGCTCTCCTACGCAAGGAGAATTTCTCTCCTGATGCGTGGACGAGGAAAGGAACGATGGAGATCGTTTCCACTGTGGACTCCAAGCTGACCGGGTCGATGAAGAGGGTATCAATTAGAGAAGGAAGGAGAATGAGAAAGATAGAGTGAGAGAACGAGTGTCGGGACGATCGCGCGACACAACTACGAGCACGAGGACGACGTTCACTTTCTCATTTGGCGAGGCAAAACTGTGTCGTCGGAAACCGGGTCGCCCGCGAGAGAATATCGCAGAGAAAGTGAGAGTACGGGAGTAAACTGGACGGATCGCGACGAGTAGTTAGCGAGCGACGTTGCTCCTGCCATTTAAAGGATCTTTGAGTTCTTGCCGAGTCTAGGCGATCGACTCACGATCTACTGGCTATTTCTGAAGTAACCGATCCTATCTCCAGCAGACACAGTCCAGACCTGATCGGTTTTAAAGAAGATTCGAAGGGTAGATGGATCGAAGTAAACCCAAAACCCAGAGGAATTTTTTCTAATAAGATCCTTCGATACCTTGATCCTTTACAATTCTATCTGCAATTATTCCGAATAAAGTGCTTTCTTGGTTAAAGCCACTGCGAGCTGTAAAGCGGTTTATGGTGCTATCAACATAATCACGTAGTTATCGCGATGCGGATAATTTAGGATGCTGGATAATTAGCTTCCATTACATTATACCATAATAACATTGCAAGTGGAAATTGAACGTTCCTCAAATGACCGCATAGACAGCACGGCCGTGCTTCCCTTAACCGCTTTTCACTTCGCTACAAATCGGGCGGAGAAAACGAGAGAACGTTGGAAAGATTTTTCAGTTCTCGAAACGGGACGATTCCTATATAGGAAGAGGGAACTGTTGTGGCATGTCACACCGATGCACCCACACCAGGTTTAAAGTTTCGCTTAAGTATCACGGGCGAAAGCGAGCGGAGCGTGCGAGGGCAATCAGTGACGAATTTCAATAGCGTATCATTCCTTAAGCTTTCCCACACGCACACACATCAGCAGCAGCACGCCTTAGACTTTCGATTCGCCCGGTGGCTGCTCGACCCTGCCTCGTCACTCTTTCTCTCTCACTCTCTCCTCTCTCATCTTCTCCATGTGTGTACAGTATGCCGTTCAGACGCGACGATCGAGCGAGCGATCGAGCCGAGGGAGGAAGCAAGAACGAAAGACACTCCTCCAAGAGGAAACGAAAAGGAGAACGAAAGATAGAGCACCACCGCTTCCATCCTTCCCGCGCCGCCTGCGCTGACCTATTCACCCACTTTTGAATTCACCACTTACATCCTACCCCCGTATTCTCATTGTTCGCGAGAACACGCGAACGACACGGCGCGCTCGCCACGAAATCTTTCGGCGAACGATTGTCGGAGCGTCATCGTTACCGTTCGCGTACAGAGAATTTCATTCTCACTTCCTCCCGGCGCGCATACCATTTGCATAAATAAATCGCGGACTAGAAATCACGGGCGAGACGTGTTTTCTCGGTGTGACGTGCTCCTTAATTCGTTCCTCCTCCGGGAAAGTTTCGTAGGATTCGAGGATGCGAAGAAACGGGAAAATTCAAACGGTGGAACGGAAACTAAGCCTCCGCCCTTAATCCTACATTTGGTCCGTGTCTCGTGCGATCCACTTTGGAACATTTTTAAACATTCGGAGACGAAGCTTCGCGTGCCGAGCGACATTGACAGACGCGCGTACGGAGCTCACATCCGGTCTGACCCTTAACCTCGAAAAACAAGCGTAGCTAGCCTAAAAGGAGAGGACGAGGCTGAATAGAGCGCGCGAAACGTAGCTCTCAGGCCGCATTTACGTATCGCATGTATTTTTGGGGTCGCGACCCACTTAGTTAGCCGCGGCACGGCCGCGTGTGTTCCTCGAAGTCATGACCGCACCACGGCCCTGACACGCGGTGTCTATGACGCTTCAAGATCCTCGCGCGTTTCTCCCTTTAGAAGGGCACGCGCCTCAACGGCTTCGAAACGTTCGCGATTTAACGTTGGCCGCGCGTGTCCCTCAGATCGTCGCGTTAATACGCCGTTACCCGCGAGATCCTGCCATTAGATGCTAATGGCGATCAGATGCTAATCGCGCGTGTAGTAAAGTGTTTACAAGATGTCTTTCACGTGCCACGAATTTCTGCCACTTCCCTTGCGCACTTTGAATAATCCAATGCGTATTGGCTAAGAGTCAAGGCGTAAACAAAAAACTTCTCTACATTTTAGGAATTTGATAGTAATATTTGTAAGAAATGATCGTTAATCGTACATTTACAATTATACATACACCATTGATATGATTTAAGTGCGCATGCTGGGTTCGAGCTTCCTCGGCCTTTTTTTGATATTCGAAACCTTAACCCTTTGACTGCGGCGCGCTTCAGCACGAATCCATCAATATGGACGGCGTATGATTTTCGCATGTCAGTTGCTGCGACTGGTAGTCCACTGACTAGTGACCAAAACGGTACTCGGAGATTTGATACCATTCTTAGGGTTTCAAAAATAAATAAATTAAAAATACAGAGGGCATATATTTACGCCTTTTGTGTATATTGATGGATTTGTGAGGGCGTACTTATACGCCTTTCGTATATATTGATGGACTTGTGAAGACGTATATATACGCCTTTAGCAGTCAAAAGGTTAAGATCCCACGTCTAAATCAACAGGCGCGAAATTCTATGCATTTTGGCCTCATTCAGATACCGGTCCACGGATCCTCTGACTTCCGAACTTGGCGAAATCCAGAGAGCTGCATCTCATGCATCCGAATTCTCCACACAACCGAAAGAACGGATTAAAGCGTAACGATAGTAGTCGCTCGCCGACTGGAAGTACGTCGACCCACATTCCTCCCGTCTGCCTTCCGGAGTGTCACGCGCGACGCCTGGAACATAATTATCCTCAAACAAGCTCCACACGTCCAGGGCCACCGTGTCTGTGGCCAACCGTGGCCACGTCGTGCCGGCACAATGCGGATCGTTACATTTCACGTGCATCGACCTCGGCCGGCACACGCCGCCTCCGTCAGCCTCGACACACACCGCCACCACCACCGCCTCCGCCGCCGTCGACGGGCCCGGCCTGACCCGGTTATATTTCCCGACTTTCTCCTTCGATCGATCGTTAACCCTCCGCGGACCAAATCGGTTTCTCCGCGCGAGTACTCGTATTTCAAAACACGATTCCCAACGTCGATTCGTCGTTGCTCGTAAATCGTCCAACGATGGCGCACCATTGTTTTTCAGCCGAAACCAGCAACGCGTTTGGCCCGTAACGCAATTCGTCGCTGCGCGAAACTACGCACGTGTTCGTTGCTCGATACCATAAAGAATATTCTAAATTATTCTAAAGAGTTGCACTTCTCGCTTCGTGCTTTATAATTTCTGCACCTGTGCGATAATAAATTGGGCATCGTTAACTTTTCAAGGAGACACTTCTGAATGGTACCAGATGGCTAATTGCGCCGATTACGTTGAGACGCGCCTCTCCGCGCTTTCACGTGACACCCTCTGATTCTCCCATTACACGCGAGCACTTCTTCTATTCCGAATAGCTTAACACTTTGATTGTCATGTTGGTCATATGCGACCGCAACTTGTTTTTCCCGTGGCGCCGCGGTGACCACCGGTGACCTCCAAAAAAATCATAAAAACAATGATTATATACATCGCAATTTAGAGCAGTTTAAAAGATCATATATTAATAAAAAAAAGAAGCTCAAGAAAAATGTAAAGTGTGTGTAGCCACGGGCCATCCATGGAAAATCAGCGTGGCAGTCAAAGTGTTAATGGGCGAAAAGGCTTAAGAAGGAAATTCCAACCCAGTGTGCACCTACATTCATGGGTGCTCGTCGAATCTCTATTTGAAAGTACATTAATACAATTCTCAATAGTACCGATCTACGCCCCAGCTAACCCACTCGCGAGTTCATCCCACGATGCAGAAGTGCTTGTGTTACTAACCCGCTCCGTATTACTGGGACACCTCTACCGGATCGTATCGCGACTCCGTAATCAGTGTTAAAATTTTTCCTATCGCGTATCAACGAAGTGATTCGACCTTCGGCGAGCGAAGAACGACCGTCGTGAGGTCAATTTGATCGACACGGACGAAGGGGGCTTCCCCATCGAGGACTTCCAGCCATACGGTAGACCATAAGCAGGGACGCGAACAGGGTCGAACCCCTCATGAACGTGCCACGTCCCCTTTTACGGACTCTCCTAGTTGTCGTTGTCGCCGGAGCGCGTGCCCTCGCGTGCCTCTGCCTCTTCTCGTACCACCGCGCGCGCGCGCAACCTCCTCAAATTTTATGCGTTTACGATTATTGACGCGAGATTGTCCCTGCTCGACCCTCGATCCTCGCCGCCTTCACGCGATGAGCCAACTCCCATTTTTCTTCTCTTTCGCAGTTTACGACCACGACCGAATGGCACTTCACGCCTGATCGTAATTTGAAAGTCGAGTTTGTATCGTTCACGGGTAGTTGAGATTGGCGAAGAAGTGTGGGAGACATCGATGAAGCGCGTGCTTAGTATACGTGCGGTGTGTTTTATTATTTATTTTTACTGCTCGTAGCTTGGAACCCATTCAACGTATCGATGTTTCGTATGGATGTATAGTATTGAGATGGGTTGAGCCAAATCAATTCGCGCTGCATAATGAAACGGTTCTAAACGATTAGCTGACATCGTTTCACTTGTAATCTACCGATGCGATCGCATTATTGGGGTAATCTTATGTCTCGTATAGAGAGCACTCAAGAGAAGATTACCAAATACGATTGAAAGCGAAGCAATAATCGTTCCGTTTAAAATTAAATCTAATAAAGCCCAATTTACGGATCACTTTCATTTTGGTAAATTTTAATCAAACGAATAATACCTGCATTAAGAGACGGTACTTTCTTCGAGTACCATAGACCTTACTTTCCTCAAAAACAAGCAACGCACGTGAATTTCCAGCACCAGAGTCAACGTTCCGCGAGCATAAAAAAAAGTGCACGCGACGAGCATGCACCCCACGCACAATTTCGTGCGACTCGTCCGTGGATAATTGCGAAGCGAGAAACAGATGGAACGACAGTGGACGTTTCGCGCGGGGAGAAAGGAAGAAGAGGAAAGGTACACAGGGAAAGTGACGGAGAAAGAGCTTGGCGGGAGGATATAATCCTTTGTCTCGTTGCCGCGCCCGACCCAGAAACCCGATTCTTTCGCTTTTTCACCTTTCCTTCCTCCTCTCACCTCTCTTCATTCCTCTCCTCTCTCCGTGTGTTCTACGAGATCGTAGGAGTGCCGACAAACCGTACTCTTAATTCAAACCTGCCTCTCTGTGTGTGTGTGTGTGTGTGTGTGTGTGTGTGTGTGTGTGTGTGTGTGTGTGTGTGTGTGTGTGTGTTTGGCGTACGAGCAGGGAAAGTTAACCCGCGCGCGGGCGCGCAATAGGCGGTGGGGAGAGAAAGTGAAAGCCGTTTCCGGGGTGAGGAACGGCGAAGGCTGCTGCCGCTGGTGCGAGGGCAGGGACGGCCCGCCGACGACAGAAAATGACAACGAGAAGGCGGACTGAAATTAACGACCGTCGAGGCGCGCGAATCAAGCGGAACGCGCCGCCGTTTCGTGGCTAAAGATTCGTGCGCCCGTAGGACTCGAGCCCCGACAACGGACGGTCCGGGGGCCGCACAATGGCGAGCGGGCCGACGTCATTTCCCTGTTGCTGCAACCGTGTGCTCACCGAGTGGGGAGAAACATTCGTTATCGGCGACGTTATTGCGATCGCTCTTGCGAAATCGCCACGAGGTTGCAAACCCCATTTCGACAGACGCCCAAACGAGAGTCCTTCTGCGCCTATGAAAGAGCCGTTTCGAGAACAGTTCCTGTTTCGGAGGCCGAGGTAGAGCTTGCTCTCGGCGGAAGGTTTGCAAAGCTTGTGTAAGAAACAATGAGTGCTCGCGAAGGGTATTTTTATTTTATCATTGTATCGGGTTGTGAATTGTATTGGAATTCTATTGAATGTAAATTCTAAATGAGGAACTGTCATTGCTCACTCGCCATTTACAGGCACACAAATTTGAACTAATTTATATTTTTAAGAAAGAGTTCCGGAACGTTACAATCCGAGCATATCACCGAATCGGTAAAATAAATAGTCACCTAATTGCGATAGAACGCGTAGGCGCACGATTGCGTTAGAATACAAGTGACATTGATCAACGTCAATGATCGTCGGATAGCGTTACCATTACGTAATTAAACCCTCGTTCCGTTAATTCTAGACTTCTTCTAATGACACGATAATACCACGTCGACGATTTAACATTCGATATTCCTACCTGCGCTGTCTGCGTTCACAATTGAACAATCAATCGCGAAATCTTGTTCGTAGAACTTTCAAGGAAATTAAAGCGAACATCCGTCCATTCGCTCGACCATAAAACGCCTCTCGGCTCTCTTTCATTTCTGCAGTTGTTCAGCCCACTCACCGCCACACAGGTACCGAACGAATCGTTTATGAGCGAATTTCCTGACCAAAAATACCGCCTACGAATATTTGTCCCTTCGACTTCCCGCTCATTTTCTCCTCAGGTATGTAACGAGCCACTTCTCCCCTCCTCTTCCTTTCCTACTCTGCGTTTCTCCTCCACCGACCACCCCTTCCAACCATCTTTCTCTCACTCCTCTCCATTGCCGGAACGAGCGAACAAGCGAACGCGTGCCATCGCTCGTGCGCGCGCGTGCACGCTCTCGAAGAGGGAAAGGAGAGCGGAAAGTGGAACGCGGCCAATGGCCCGATGACCCCATGACACACATTTCTCCGTGGCTCGTCCCAAGCGAACGAAAGTGAAAAGAATCCGTCTTTTACGACTGGGAGGTGAGATTTATGGCCCACGCCTCGCTTACTTCCCTCTTTACCTGGTCAACAGTTTGTCCTCCTCTTTCTCTCCGCAAGCAACCTCCTCCGCCACCTTCATTGCACACGCGTAATTCGCACCTTTGACTAGTCATTTTAGAGCCACCTCAACATTTGCGATATGTGATTTACGAATCGCCCGATTAATGTGTTTTACCTTTCGACGGAAACTGCGAGAAGTGCTTTCATGCGAGCTGCGTGTAGGTGCTTCAATACGGAAACCTTTTCAAACGCTTCGAGGTGAACGAGAGAAGAGAACGAGAGAGAGAAAGAGAGAGAGAGAGAGAAAGCTTTCACTGGGAGAAATCGGTTTCTCCTCCTTGGCGTGGTGCAGTACGGTCGGTAGGGATTTTTTCAGCACGAAACCGCACATGTCTCGAGGAAGGGAGCGAAAGAGCGGACGAGACGTGCGGTGTAAACTTCGGTTTCGAGAATTCGTCCTTGGACTGTCATCGTTTTCGTAAACATCTTTAAACGATACTTTCCCTTAGGGCGCGGACTGGACCCAGACGAATCGTCCGTGCGGTTCCGGTTATTCTTGCCCAGTAGAGAAGCATCTTGACGCGGGATGTTTCGAAACATTTCAACGATGGTGAGAAACGCGTCGTATTCCTTCTTTTAGCGTGCACGCAAAAATCTCTCGCCTACTCCGACATCGCGTCCCACGCGAGGCAGATTTTTCACGCGGTACTTTCTTCTCAATTTACTGCGAATAAATTGAGTCCTCGCGAGGAGAGAATGCGACGACTAGGACTGCATAAATCCATCGAGATAATCTCGCGGCCGACATTTTCCTCACGTCAGCACCTAATCCTCACAAATCACCCCCGTATCTTCCTCTGATTGTTAGATATTTACCCTGCCGTCTTTAGAGAAGCCTAATTTTAGAGTTCACGACAGTCCTTGGCAAAGGACGATCGCGATATCGGAGTTAGGAACGGACCTAAGCGCGTTCTGCTTGGGCTCTCACTGGTTTCGCCCACCAACCCCTTTGCACCATCCTTTGTATAGGTACTCGCCACTATGCGCTATCGTCCCGATGTATCCTTGGTTCCGCTTTTAGCCTCAAAAGCGCGGACATAGGCGCACTTTAACCCGCGCGTGCGAGTTGCATACTATTCGAGGAGCTCGAGTGCTGATTCCGCAGGCCGATGTGCAACGTCTGTACTTGAGATACTCCGGTTGAATTCATAGGAAAAGTTTTGTCTTTTGCTTTTAACCCTCGATATAATTCAAATGTAGTTTTGATTTATATTCCATTTTTATTTCTGATTTAAATTTGTAATCATAATCCGTAATAATAACAAAGCTATATTATGGAGCATTTATAATAATAAATATTGTAACGATTCTATGCTAAATGTTTCTACACAATTTTATTATTATTATCGTACGTGAAGTCTAAAAATCTTACGAGCACCCATATCCCAGCAGTAAATTCGAGCTGGCAATTGACAGTAGAACTAAGCAGGTGATGTAATGAAGATTGAAATTTGTCGAATGGAAAACTGTTTGGGCCCCTTTAGAGAATCAGGGATAAAATTGGCTGCGTTCAGGCGAACACGGTCACGTTAATGCGCCAAGTGCGCTACAAGCTTGAATGAACGATCGCTTGCACACCTTTCTCCCAACGATGACGAGGCTACGTCGATACGGCCGCGGCACGTTCCCAATATAGAGCGGTCCTTGGACGCCATGTAACTTCCCAATGCGACGCACTACAGTCGCTTAGAAACGTGGGTGGACAATTCTGTCCTCCTCCTTCTCATCCTCCTTCACCTCATACCCTCCTCCACTCCACCTTTCGCTATTATCGTTCGACAGAACGACTGGTAGGATAGGTAATTCTTTCCTTTCACACCTCTCCGTTTCTCGTTCTCTCCTTTTATCGATGAACGCGTCACTATTTTTGGACGCGATTCACAAGCTCGACATTTAATCGTGCTCGAGCACGAAAGATTTTGCAATTCTACTTCTACCTGTGCGTCATCGGTATTCATGCAAATAACGCGATGATCGTTGCTAAAGTCTCGCGTAAATCATTTCGCAATGAACTATTGTGCGAGGATGCGGAAGGAGAATCCGAGTGTGGAGTTTAATTTAAGTTCGCTGAAACGGGGCCCTGGTCGGTAATCAAGGTTACTTGAGAATCACTGAGTACAGAGTCACCTTTGTACCAATAATATCCAAGCCAGAAGCGCTTGGACGAGAAACACCGATACTTCCGGTTGGAAATGTATTCGAGCGTGACATTCGTGACGAGCAGGCAACGTGGCCAAGGTGCCACGTGACTCCGGACGTTGACGATGACTATTAATATCGCCTAAATGAAGAGGCGACCTTGAACGCATCGGCCGCCAGAGGCGACTTGCACGTGCGCGCGCGCGCACGCACGCGAGGAGGGAGAACGTCTCGATAAAATAAATGCGAATGACGCGCTCTCGACCATGATGGCTGCTGGGGTCACGAATTAGCAAGGTTACTTCCGAGAGTGCTTGGAAAATTGTCGAATTGAAAGAGTCTGCCTGAGTTTTTCCAAACTACGGTCAAACCTTTCCGCAGAACCTATATTCCATTCAATCCATCATGTCGCACGGTTACGATTCTGGTAGGCTCTAACGTTCGATCGAGAAGATACTTGGACGATGCAACGATAATTTTGTAAAAACGATCAGCACACAAAAGAAAACAACATTTGTTTCTTCCTTTCTTTAATTCGAGAACTGCAAATTGCCAGGTGACAAAATAAGTAACCAAGAAATCCCTCATTCTTACGAATTTCGTAATTCTAACGTCGCAGGGAACTCCTCCGAGAAAGAGGAGAACGAAAATTCGTATCTTCAGTCGTAGAGCCCGAAAATGATCAAAGGCCAGGACAACAAATCGTAAAGCAATGGACAAGGTACAAGAGCCTTGACGTAACCTTCAGTAATGTCCCTTTTGCCTAAGAGTCGTAAAGTTATGAGCGTTCGTCGCGCGCACGTTCCTACGAAAGGTCCCGCTTCGCAGTCCTGCGATTGCGCGGTCCCTAATAATCGAGTACACCTGAAAGTGGGAAAACATCGGGCCATTTCTGTCAGACTCGCCTTCCCTTTTGACCTCTCACAGGCCGTACCTTTCTTGATTTACAACGTTGGACACCGTTACGAGGGCTCTCACAGGCTTCTGCCCGTCCACCGTGGCCCTGAAATGTCGTAATGAATCTCTACGCGGCACTCTCCTCCCTCTCCTTCTCATTCTTTCAGGGCAAACGCACGAGTATGATTTGTGGCACGTCGGCCCGTTTTGCTTGCCCCGTAGGAAGAGAAGCGAGTAGGAGTAACCGCGAAAGACCTCGCGAGATTTCGAAGACGCGTGCCAAAACTCGCGCAAAAAGCCCCGACGAATCTATCGGTACTCGGCGCGAGATTTACGAGCGAGGAATAAGTCGTAAAAGGTTCGAGAATCCTGGCCCCTCTGGGACCTTAAAGTCTCCTTCGCCCTCCTTGTTGCCGTAAGATTTCGCATCGCGGGCCAATCGCGTTTCGTAGCGAACTCTCGAATGCGAAAATCCGCGCTGCTACCCCTAAAACACTGACTCGGGCGACTGGAAGGTCGACGAGAGGGAAAGCTCGTAAAAGTTTAAGGACGCGAGGTGAGACAGATTTGGATGTTCGCAGGATTCTTCGTACGTGATACCTTCATAGACGCTCGTGGTTCATAACGAAGGATAGCACTAAACGTGGATAGAATTATTGCCATTCCATGCTTGATAATGTCGACGCATCCAATTAAGTTGGCCAAGTAGAACTTGGAAAGAGAAAAGAAAGGTAATAACGGTTACACCGTAGACTGAAACGGAACGCGGTCGTGGGATTTCTCGATTGAGCCTGACGGCCGTGCACGCTGGACACTTCCAGCTTGACAGTTCAAAGGCATCAAAAGTGGCGACATCGTCACCTTCGCGTTCCATTCATCTCGTTTCCTACACCGATGAAAACGATCCTAGCGCGCGCTCTCCCGCCAAGGCCAACTCGCGTCTGCAATTCTCTGTTCGCCTCCTCTGTCTTTTAAAACCTTTCTCTCTCTCTCTCTCTCTCTCTCTCTCTCTCTCTCTCTCTCTCTCTCTCTCTCTCTCTCTCTCTCTCGCTACACCACACCAACGTATCTCCCTCCATCTCTTCCATTAACATCCACTCGTCTTCATTTCACTAGCATCTCTCTTCGTTTTATCGTCTTCCTCGCGCTTCCTTCTCCTATTTTCCACGTATTTTCCGCCACCCTCGTCTCGTGGATTTCCCCGTGTCCTCTCACCTCCATTGACTTCGAGCCTACACTTTCCGTCGCCTCCTCGTCCTCCAAGACCATGCCACGAACAACAATTGAATGCGGAAAAATTCTTCACAAGGCCGCCGATGTCAAGGACGACGTACACATTGCTTCTATCACACCTGACTTACGTTTCAATAGATCAACCAACCAGCAGAGCGCACTTACCCGCAGTAACGACCAATCCTGTGAGTCGCTCGACGGCCGTCGCGATGCGCTCGCGGATGATTCACCCTGCATCGGCAAGAAGAATGAACGTTAAAAAGGAAAAGTAGAATTTTTAGTGACCGCGAATGCAGCGTCGGAGACAGGTAGCGTAATAAATTTCAAGCGAACCGAGCTCGCCACGCTGGTAAATAGTTATCTTTCTTGCTAAGAGCACTGAAAAGGAAGGCAGTATTTTTAGTGACCGCGAATGCGTCAATGACAGGTTGCATAATTAGTTTTAAACGCGTCGAGTCCGCCGCATTCGTAATCAATTCTCTTCTTTAGGTAGAAGTCCTTCTTCCTTGTCCTTCACTTTAGTCGGTGCTACACGATGCGACGAACATCTTCCAACGTCGAACACCTCATAGAATTTCAGCATTTAATCCTACGAGAACGTCGGTCGAACGATGGCCGACAATGGAGTGTCCAACGTTGGATGGTGTTCGTCGCATCGTGTGGCGCTGACTTTTCTTTCTCTCATTCCTCACGCGTCATTCAACTTCCTTTATCCTTTTCGACCCGCGTGCCTCACGTTCGACGTGCAGGGACGAAAGTACAACATTCCATGGTTGACGGCGCTATTAAAAATATCATTTATCGAAGCGATTGCCTCGTTATTGACGATGACGTCGCCTCACCCATCATTAATTCTCGAGTCGAGGAGGAATTCGACGGAAACGGACGAGCGAAGTTCCTCGCGAAAATCCACGTCCGCTCGTTCCGACAGATCTTCAACGCGTTCTTCACTCCACCGCCACCTCCTTCCGCCTTTTCCTCCTTCTCCACTCTGTTCACTCCTTCCTGCCGCGCGTCGTCACTGGGCGTGATTTTCCATCGTGAATCTTCGTTTCCACGGGCATGCCCTTGGCCGTGTCCCGATACGAGTGCACCTAAGAGTGCCACGTGCGATCTAAGCGCGTTGCAGAAATCACGCATGTCGACAAAACTGGCTTACCTGGTGAACAATCCGCGACTCTCGTCACAGGGAGAAATTGTTCCGACGAGATCTGAGATAACGTAGAATCAGCAGTGCATTTCGAATTTCAGACTTCCTGTTATTTTTTAGAATGGCGATAAGATATTAACAAGTTTACTGCCTGCCTTTGCTGTAGGTAATTAGTTTGACTGCGAGGTTTAGACTTCCGTCGAGAAGATCGAATGTATTTTTAGCACCAGAGTATACGGTGCTGGTAGAATTTATTGAAATACAAGTCTCGCGATTTTCTCACCCATATGTCAAAAGTGTCGAGCGAGGGATTAAATTACGAGCGATCGATCGAAGGAGCGTACAAACTTACCATAGGACCATGTCGATGAATTAGCAAAGGCAGAGTGTGCAAGAGTAACCTTGAAAAATTATACACTGCCAATTTACATACAGTGATACACGTATATTCCAACATTGAGAGAGCCGCGATATTCCGACCAGGCTCGTACTTCAAGCTTATGCACGCTGATACGGTAAACACAATCGTAGAGAAGAAGTAAGAACTTTGAAACAGAAATGTGGGCCAAAGATCGGCCAAAGTGTGTCGCGTACAAGTTCTAACTTAGCAATTGCCTTTCCCATCGATCGAAGGACAAGCGATAATTAAGAAATGGAAAATTGATGGATCACTTGATATTAATAAGAAGGCGTTCCCTTTAATCGGTGATATTGCGAGGTGTCGCGTCGTCCCTGTCTTAAAGCTGGCGGTCTAACGATAAAAAGCTTAAAGTGCGAACGCCCGTATTACATGCATGCCGGGAGTACACAACCCAGGACCGGCACCACCGCATGTGCTATGTCCAAGTGTGCGATGTGTATGACGCGGGCCACGTGCGCGGTATCGACTCGCGCGTGTCCCCTGCACATACGTGCATACACACTTACAAGTGTGCACATCCCAAGGCTCGCGATTTCAGGTCGATAGCCGTGACGTCAGCGAATCGCGCGCGAACAAGCTCGTTCGCGAGTCGGTGGGGAGAATCTGGACGGTGAGAAAGGAGAGGGGCAAGACGAAAAGAAATAGGAAGAGCACGGGGTGGAAGAGCGAAAGAGAGAGAGAAAGATGAAGTTCAAGGTTACCACGCTCGAATGCACGTCCCACGCGGAAAATAGGAAAAGAGGGCGAATGGATTTTCCAGGTCCGAGGAAGAGCGTCAACCACGGTGAGAAAGCCGAGGGTTGGCGAGGTTTGGAGGGTGGAGAAAGATGAGGCCACGGGACGGTTCGAGAAGACGACCGGGGAGGAACAGATTACGATTTCCGCAATAAAGTTTCGTCCTGGGAATGCTCCTCCTTTGAAGATGCCAAGTCCGCTTTCGCTATCCCCGCAAGGAGCGCCCCAGGGAACGAGGAACGACGACTTTCTCCGGAGCGTGAAATACAATTTCGCGGATTAAATGGCAATTGAAACTGTAAAAGGATCGAAGCTTTAATCCCGATTTTAATTCCAGTTATTGAACGGGGGGCGTCTCGACTGCCACGTGCGTCGACCCAATCGGATGAGAACGGTGCTTATTTAATTAATATCCTATTTGAGCGTGTCCTTACGCTTCGCAGGATACGGTCGAGCTTCTGCACTTGTCATTAAAACGATTTAATATCCTCCAATATTTAAAATTGTACGACATAAACGCTCTTGAATAAATTATCAAATCTCCTCGTCCGTGATTAGTGCACTAAAAAAATTGTATTCTTAAAATACAAACTTAATAATTCATCTTAATAGACATTGTTAATAGATAAGAATATTTTCTTATCGATATGACGGTTTTTGGAATATATTCTTCAATTAAGAATATATTCTTAATAATTCATCTGAATGTCGCCACACAATGCGTGTCAGTATTCGGTTAAGTTAGGTTACACATCGCGTTATGCGGCACATGTCGATGTCTGTATCTTGTTCCTCTTGCAATTCTGCGTAATTTTGAGTACTGTATCCTTTGGTGCTCTGTGTTGTGCAAAAAGTATGAATAAGGAAATAACGAAGTGGCTAGAAGAAGAGGATTTGGGCGATTTAATGGAGATATTTACAAGTGATAGAAATACATGTATACATATATGAGATGTTACCTTCTCTCGTGACTATATTTCTCAACCAATTCTGATTTCAAGATATGGATAATGTAATTTTCGACAATATAAAGAGTGAAACATTACATTAAGAGTTTTGTTTCCAATAATTATATACGAAATATATCCATACAAATTTTTTACCAGGCTATGTTAAGAATATTTGATTAATGGAATCTGTTTAGAACATTCTACTCTTAAATTAAGAAGATCCTCTTGTTGCTTATTTTAGTAGAAAATATTCTAAACATAAGTGGTAAATTCTTAAGATAAGAATACAATTTTTTCAGTGTGAGAAACGAGATGGAAGGGGTGGAAAATCTTTGGCGAAATACGGGGGTAGTCTAAGAACGGGGTCGTCGGGTCACCTTAGCATTCGACCCATCGATTCTCTCCTACGAGCGGACTTCTAACCGCGCTTTTCTCGTCCCCCTCCTGCTTGCCTAGTTCCATAAGCCCAGCGTCGTCGTTTCGTAACGAAGCGTCCGGGGTGACATCATGCCCGTACGATAATCCGCGTGACTAAACGGTACGACCCGAGAGACATGCAGTTCCCCGCTGCCAACCGTTCCGACGTTCTTTCCGCATTTTCCCGCGTCTCCTCCTCGCTCTTCTTACGCCGAGAGACACGCGCCGCGCGGTCCAAGGCGATCCTTACGCGGAAATCGCGGTCCACGTAATCGCCATTTGACGAGGATTGTGTGCTCGTCCCGTACAGCGCATCACGAATCCTGGATGCAACAAGATTCGCTCGACTTGGAAGGTAGAATAAAATATTCTAACCCTTCACGGATGAGTAGGCGCAATACTCGAGATTTAACAGTTTGTATTTGAAACGCAAACCCAAAGAGTACTTTTATTAGTTTCATTTTTATTGATTTTCTTGTAATGTTTCTTCTTACTTGTCCGAGGCAACTAGGAAAGAAACCCTTCTTCGCAAAGAAATGAATTTCACAGTGGTGTTTTAAAGGAAGTTCATGAAAAATCCACGTCGAATTGGTTTACCGTAAATTTTAAATAGCTCCGGTATATGGTTATTCATACTGCGTTGTTAGGCAACACGTTGTTGTGACGTGATCGTCATAGCAAGCTAGCTTGGATAAACAAGCAATCTACTGACTCCGGTATGTCCTCGCGCAACGACACACGTACACATAATCAGTACTATTCCTATAATAAAGCTTAGTTCCTTTTCTACATACGCTGCAGTTGATTACACGCGCTTCGGTAACCAACTCACTCCGTTTGGTAAGACCGTAGTCGTTACACCGTAAGAAGTGAGATTTATTTAAATTTTACATTTTCAACTCTCACGAAATCAGAACTTCCGCCCGCGTGCTGGCGACATAATCTTGCATGTATGCACGTAATATATTATAAGCGAGATGCGATCGTGCGTGTGGTGACATTTTACGACATTAGACGATCGAGATGAGGTCCACGATTGCACGCCGAGAGACGGTGCAGCCACGGACAATCGTGACAGTAACACATCGCTCTCACCACGTAATCCGTACTTCCTGTTGCACATGCACCGGCGCGCGTCCAACGTCACAGTGCGATCAGCTGATCCGTTGATCGAGTTCGAACGCTGCATGCATCACCATGGTAGTCTAATACTATCACTGTAGGCGTTTGCTACAAAAATTTAAATCCGTTTCCACCGAGGCACCAACAAGAAACCCTCAGTTGACATTCCACATTACTTTTATCAGTCGTCTCTCGCTGCCAAATATTCTCTCGTCGCATTAATAAGAATAAAAGTTGGATTCATTAAAACTTCAAAATGCGCGCAGTTCTTAGTTAAGACGATAATAAATGAATTGCTCGTATTAAAAGCAAAAGTAAAAACCCTGCCCCGTGACCAACACCTCCCACTACATGCTCGCATGGTGGAACACTATCTGTGTCCTAGCAAGAGCTCAGTAGTAATTATACTTTCAAAGTATTCTGTGTGTTCCGTAATAAAGTTCGCGGCAGTTAAACGAGGGTAGTAATTCTCAACCCTACCCAGTAAGCGTCTCTCAGTGCAGCGACGTTCGCTGTATTTTCTAACAGTGGTAAGAAGCTATGAATCACGCCGACTTACTGGGAGAAAAACTTTCGGTAAAGAGCATTAAATTTTGTTAATCGTCCCTCGCGTCCGACATCGCCACCGAATGGATCGAAACGCGGACCATAATCATCCCCATAAATTCTTTCGCACTGGCGTGCTCAAGTTTGTCGTCTTCCGCTTCCGCGGTGCACTTTTCTAACCTGATAGTATTTAGATTGGAATGCCCGGACGTGGCCCGGACTGGTCGTCCTTGAACTTGTCCGCCCCTGAGCTTCTCACCCACACGCGCTCGCTTCTCAGCATCCTCCTCTCTCACCCTCTCGGCTCCTCGAGACGAGGTAAAACATCCCTTCCACCAAGAGGGTTTCTACGAAGAGCGTGAAATACCGACGATACGTTCCACTCGCCAATAAGAATATCCTCGACCCACACTGCGCCACACACAATCCGAGGACAGAACTATTTTCCACCGCCACGATCGGTGCAGGCCCACGCCCCAACCCCCAACCAACCTCTTTCGCGCCAAGATGCCACGGCCCGTACCATCTTGCCATCGCGACTGTTCCTTCGACTGTAGGTCACGACCTCCTGTTAGTCGGATGGTGCCAAGTAGAGAGCGAACCTACTCGAGAAACGAGCACACTCGGGATCGCCTTTTGTCGATATATGTATACGCGAACGGGACCTTGAACTTGAAAGATTCCTACGAGCTCCTCGACGTTCTCCTGCTCTCCGCATTTTCGTGCGGATTATCTTTGGGGGCTAATTTTGAACGAGACAATTTGATTTTGGAAAGTTGAATTTGGGTATTAATATCGTAGGTACTTTTTTATCTTCGTGCTAGCTGAACTTCACTTGAATTTTCTACGTCATGTGAAATTCGTTTAAGACAATCGGATTAAACGTCTTTACGCGTGCTGGATCGTCCCAATGTGGGTGTTTTAAAAGAGCCGAATATTATAAATACTTTCCGAGAACAGAATGAGACACGCGAAGAAATAAAGCGGATAAGCGATTCGCACGATCGCCTACTTAAATCAGTTTTCAGAATTGTTAAATCCTCCCGAAGCCCCTATACCTTCGCGTGGGCGTGCATAAATTCGATCATCCGTTCAACGCGCGCGACTATCGCATACCGCCATCCTCCCCTTTACTTGTAGGTCACAACCTCCCCCGACCTTCGCCGTTGCCAATTCGAGAACTGACCTACTCAAGAGAGAGCGAGCTTTCCAAATCTCCTCGAGTCACCGTACCTCGGTGTGCCCAGAGGCGAGCCACGAAGGTCTGCGAATCGAGAATTTGGTAGAGACCCAATGTGGCACAATACGGATACGCTACGACGTCTAATAATATAATGGCGACGAGTACGACGAGAGAATAGGCGGTCTCGGCTCAAGCGACCTGCACGGAATTCACGCCACCTGTTGATAACGGAGTTCTCCTATCCTCGACGCTTACTCCGATGATTCTCTCTTCTCGAGCTTTCCATCTTCGTTTAATTAAAGTTCGCGACTCTTCGTGCAAAGCGTTCACTATGCTGGGTCAAATAATATGTCAATACTTGTATACAATTATTCAATCAGATATACTAATCCATAGTATGTATACATGGATCAACGCTCATTTTTTAACTGCACATTTAATAAATAATTAATGTCACTCCCGATTAGAATTCGCAGTATATCATTTATTTTGCCGCAAGTCCGTTATTTAAAATTTAAAATGAGGCCGCTATGTTATTATACGGTACCTCGTTTTGATAAAACTCGTACAAAAGAAATTATTATTCAGTAATGTCTGATCTATTCTCGCGACGTCTTTCATTGTCATATACGTATCCTAAGTGCGCGAAAGTATTATTTCTGTTAATCTACGTTTCCCGAATCTCGTGAATCCTGACCCTCGCAATCAGTAATCGAGAGTCGTCCACGAGATTAGCGTCGGCCCGTGTCGGAGAAGCATTTGGAGAATTCAGTTAGGCGAACATTTCGAGGGGACAATGGAACTCCATCCCTTTCTCGCGACAGTGCAAGTCTCCACGGAGGGGTAAGCCAATTTTCGAATGGAGATAATACTGGTAGGGATAATTGGCTTCTGGCAAAGAACCCCCCGGTGCTACGACCTACAAAAGGATCGGCACGGCCTCGACCCAATTTCCCAAAGTTATGCCCGGACGACCTACGGAGACGTGCAAACGTGGGGGGAATAATGACAACGGATGGAACTTGGAGAACCTCCTTCTAAAACCACGTAGAGATATCCTCATTGCACCCGAGTTTAAAAATCACGAGCTTACGAATCAACGATAAACGTTTGCAAAAACGGAAATTTCGAAACGCACTTTCATACATTTAAAGAACCTCTTCGCAACATCCATCATAAATTCAGTTCCCTAAAAAGTATCCCGATCTTCTCCTAATAACAAGCGTTCCTGGACATCCCAGGGCGCGCAAGCATTCTCTCGACGCAAGCCTGAAAAATATTTAATTCCGCACAATTTACAGTAATCCATGACTTTGATCGTGAACCCAATTTTACAGAAAAAAAAAAAAACCTTGCCCGTCTTGTAATAATAATCGAAGCAATTAGGAACCACGGTGCATCCATTTTCGTAGCTTTTGCGTAACATGCGCATTCCTCCAACACCCCCTGGGCACTTCTGGCCACGCGTGGATCCCGCGGCGTCAAAGAGATTCTTATCTGCTCCGGCTCTCATACGTACGTAGTATATTTTTATAACGTCCGAGGCGTACTCGCGGGATTCTCGTTCCGTCATGACCTTTTGCACGGGCCTTGGCGGGAGGAGGGTAGGAGCACGCAGTGAGGGAGAAAGGAGCAACGAGAGAGTGGGAGATAGGACGAGGGAGGAAGAGGGTGCGGAGAACAATCGTGAACGACCTCGAGGACGGTCTCGGGCACTCGTCGGCGTATAACGGGTTGCCCGTGACCGGGGAGGACCTTGGCCATGGGATGTACGACGGGCGTCGCGACGCAGGCGCTATCGACCACGGCGACCGACGCCCGACGTCAGTGGCAACGCCGACGACCAAAGAGGCCGACTCCCCAGTGCGTGCTGCATCCTCTCATCCCCTTTCTTTCATCCTACCGATTGCCTCCTTCCTCCTATTTCTTTTCTCTTTTATCGTGCCCACTTGAACTCGCAGAAAAAGGCCGTCGCATCGCGCTGGCCTCCACATTCGTTAAGCGCATTAATTTCGCTTCGTTTATCAAATCGACCAGGAACTCCGACGTGAAACTACTTATTGGAATACGGGCGGAGAGTTGGGACACCAAAGAGCAATTTCTCTTAATTTGCTCCGATAGAAGTTACCCAATTGTAAGATCTAGACTGAGGAATTATAGTCTACGAAGAATAGGGCTCGTAGCGTTTCACTGGGTCGACGTGAATAACGATCCTTTTAAATGGAAAAGAAGAGGACGTATCCTAGCGGCGTGATTATAAAGAAATTTAAGATTAACGATCCGTCCTCGACCATTGTACCTCGTTACCCCGCTTGCAAAAGTTTCGAATTAAGTTTTCCACGCGTTCACGGTGAACGAACGAGGTCACGGCGAGAAGCTTCGAGGGATCGCGAAGGACGTTAAGGGCGACGAGAGACTTTAAAGGCGATGGAGCGTCTTCCCTTTCTAGCGCAGTACCTAAACACCGTCCTATCTCGTGATCCTAGCTTCGCGCTATCTAAAGATTCTTCGTCGATCTTCCTTCCAATGCTCGTCATTTTCCAATCTCAAATAAAAAAAAACGAACTTATCCATGCCTCGACGCGATCCATCGCGATAGATTCTCTCCTTCGACCGTTCCGACCCTACTTTAAAAGAATAGACGAGGCGAGGAGAGCAGGATAGCAAGAACGGGGAGGAACGATCGCGTAGCGAGAGAAGAAAGTGGAGAAGGAGTGAGGAAGCAGGGTGAAGGAAGGGAGGAGAGGATAGTGGCGTTAATGGTGCAGCTTACCCTGGAACAATCGTGGACGACCTCGCGCGAGTCTCGACGGACGAGCACGTATAACGGTTTGCCCGTGACCAGAGAAGACCTTGGCAATGGCTCGTCGTCGTGCGCCCCGCGTCGACTTTGCTCGCGAGCGATGTATATCGATATAGAGATGGTGAGAGGAGGGAAGGGAGCTGTGAGAAGCCGACAAGGGGAGTGTGAGAGTAAAAAAGAAAGAGAGAGAGAGAGAGAAATGCAGAAGCACGAGGAAAGAACACGACGCTCCGAGCAAGAAAGAGAGACAAACGAGTGGCATCGTGCCGCGATGTATGCGTGTGCTTGCAGATTGGCAAGAGGTGGAGGGAGGGCGTCGCGACGCAGGCGCCGAGTGCGCGCGCATCTCGCTCGATGCACCCGGAGGTCGCATGTATCCCGTGCACAAACGACGCCGCGCGCCGGGCCAACCTTGACCTTATACCTCGGCCCGCTCTGTCCAGCGAGGTCCATCCACTCCTGTGTTCAGTTGAAGGTCACCAGCACTACCACTGCTGGAGGCCGAAGGCATTGACGGTGATGCGCTCACGGTGGGGCAACTGCGACCACCAGGATTTTTCGCAGCCCGGGGGTTGAAGGGACGAGAACGATTTTCCGATGGTGAAGAAAGTCGAAGAAGGTGGAGGAAAAGAAGAAAAAAATTGTAAGCTCCGACTCGTTCGATCCTCCTCGAGGATTTTTACGTGGCACTTAAATTACCGGTTCGTTGACACTTCCTCCTCCAAGGTAAAGTGTCTTTTTATGATAAATTCCTTCTTAGGCTACATACATATTGGTAGACTCGTTAGCATCACTCGTTTCTTCATTTCTTCGTGCACTTTGTACTTTATCGTCATTTGTTCAGAAGAGCTTCCAAGAGGTACGCTTCTTTCGTATACTCTTCTTTCTAGTTTCTTCTTTCTAGTTCCAGTGCTAGCCTTGCGTAGTTAAATTTAAGAGATGGCGAGGGATCATCCGACGAATATACTCGTCGAACATAGTTAACAGGTTAACCAAGCGGAAGACAAGTGGTAAGTATGAGAATGATCTCGCGTGTTGCGCAAAGGCATGCGACGTGCTCCTTACGAATTGCGCTCCCTGAGGCAGCTAAAGGATCGATGATTGAACATGAATGCGTAATAAGCGCCAAAAGTTTCCGGCCTGAGTATATCACCCCTGCAACAGAGTCGGGCCGGAATCTTTTGGCGCTTACCTCGTCGTATCAATAGAACAGCGGAAAAGAGAAACTTGGACGGGTGCGAGAGTGACTCGGCCCGTAAGCGCCAGTAATGCCTACCCGCCATTTCTACGATTCACGGATAGATTAGGGCCGATGGAAAAGTCGAGGTCGTCACTGACGTAAGCCGCGAACCGCGTGTGGAAACGTAAACACACATCGACGGTGCATCTCGCGTCAAACGAAAGGCACACGCGGCTGATCGAAGAAGAAATTACAGCGCGAGGAGGGAGTCGCGTGATTCCTCTTGAAATCTCGATAGTTTCTTGAAACGGTTCACATCCTATGCGATCCGCAGGATTTTTTCATTTCTTCGTTTTCCCACGAGGAAAATTCTCGCTTATCGTCCGTTGTCCATCTCGTGTCAAACGGTAGACGCAAAGTGTCGAAGAAATTCAGAAGAGTCCTACGATTTCCTGCAAAATCTCGACATTTTCTTCGATTGGTTCTCGTCTTGTGGGTGAAAAAATACGCCAAGAGCTTTTGGTTTCCTCGTTTTCTCACGTGGAAAATCCTCGAGGTAAGAAAATTTCGCTTATCGTGCGTAATTCCCTGATTCACGTCGATGGACCCACCACCCGTGAGGCGAGAGCTCCCTAGAAAGGCCTTGAACGCGGGTACCGCTGTATTTCTGGGAAAGACAATACGCCCACGCCACGTCGAAAGATCAGAGGCTGCGGCGTACTGTGCCAGAATCGGCTCGGAGTCGGTGCCGAGGAATCGTCAGATTTGACGAGACCGTGAGCCATCGATAAAATCGAAACTTCATTGGTCGAAGAATTACGAAGAAATTGAGAAACGTGGGATTTAAAAAAAAAAGAAAGAATTCAACGGTGATCCTCGAGTGTAAAGAATCGTTTCTTGAAAGAAAACGACGAATCTCTTAATGTCGAGAACTTTTTAACCACAAGTGTTTCTCGGGACACGAGTGAAAGGGTTAAAAGCTTCTGCCGGAAGCGAGCGTTTCATTGATGAGCGAGGAGGTAAGAAAAAATGTGGGTGGCCTTCTCGAGGCATTCCCACCCGTTACGTTTCCTCCTCCCTCCTCGGCAAGTGAATGGTGCCGTATGTAAACTTGGCCCGCGCTCCGAAGCAACTAGGACGAGTTGGCATTCCGACCGGTCTTCGCGACCGAGGATGCAAATTGAAAATTAAAGGGGAACTCTCATGAATTATCCGAAACGTTTGAGACAAAGAGAAATCGAGCAGCAGCCGACGGTAAGAGGTAGGCAAGAAAAACATTGACAAAAAATTTTGAATATACGTAAGATCCTTTTTTCGATCGACGCGAGCGAGAAACGCGAGGCCCAAAGTTCCTCAAATGTGCAACGGTAGGTCGCTTTAAAGAAGACCTTGAAGCCGTGCTCGATTGCTGTACTGTGGAGGGACGGGCATCCAAGAATAAGAAATAAAGGTGAAGAGAAAGCGAGAGGGATTCTGAGCGAGGAAAGGAGGAGAGGACGTGGAGCACGCGATAAATATGATCTTCGACGTATTTTCTGACGAGACGAAGAAATCATATTCTCGACGCGTAAATAAATGAATAATTATCCGATCGATCCTCTCTAATCGGTGATTCGAATACTTCTCATAATAATGGCGCGGCATCCCCGGAAATGCATTCTTCAGAAGCAGTTACTCATCGCGGCGACACCTTACGTAAGGCAGTTATCGCGAGAGAATTGTGTCTCATCTTCTTTGGAATACTTTTACGTCAGGTATCTATTCTTCCTCCGAATGTCGGTACGCGTCATCGAGTCGATGAAATATACATATAAAGGTTCTCCATCGATAAATGCATTTGCGTTGCCCGTTTGGAAGTCTCCACCTCCTCGCTCGACCCCTTCGGCCTTCATCCCCCATCATCACGGTCGGTCCCTCTCTTCCTTCCTCACCGGTACGGAAATATCGGCGGTACCTCGATAGTATCGCCCCACGCGAGAAACGAGCGGTACGTTTGTCGTCACAGCCTTGGCCTTGACATCGACCACTACCGCGACGCGTTGCGACGGCGTCTTTTAACGATACGCAGTTTCATTGACGTAGAAGTCCCCGGTATTTACCGCGAAACACTCGTTACGCGAAAAAGACATGTGTATGCATGATGAAGGAGATTGAAGGAGGACGGCAAGACCGAGCCGATCCATCCGGTCGAAGAACGTGGCGCAAATGATCGGTACCAAGGATAGATCGTCAATTGCTCGATCCTCGTGGAACAACATACTCGTGATGAATTGGCGAAAGGTTCGTTCGATTTTTGAAAATTCACAAAAATCGAATCGAACGATGAAAACGTAGGTCTAGTTGGTTGCCAAGTGCGGAGCTGTACAATACTGTAGGCATCCAAGAAAGATTGCCGTATTTGCAATGTAATTAGTGTACCATCTAGCGTTGCCGACTGTACTGCACTTATCGCA
This sequence comes from Tiphia femorata, assembly GCA_944319695.1. NCBI lineage: Eukaryota > Metazoa > Arthropoda > Insecta > Hymenoptera > Tiphiidae > Tiphia > Tiphia femorata. The sequence goes on along the minus strand of OX090896.1, from coordinate 11,153,059 downwards.
CCGAGGAAAGATTGTTAACACGTTCCATACCACCGTGTACCACCGATCGTATACCACGCGTATACGTGTACCACGCGTGGCACGGAACGTGTTAAAGAGGGTCAGCGGCTCCTCGGTGGTATCACGCACGCCTACAAATATATCTTTTGTAAAATCATGTATGATTACACTCACCAATTTACATTGCTGTGCGATGAAACACGTCGGTGTACTGTGTGATGCATGTTTCTTTAATAATACAAAAATTCTCTTCGAATCAATTTCACCAGCAACAAAGCTCCGCACTATTCTTCAACTCAATCGTCGTATAATCGGTTTCTAAAATTATATTTATAACTACGTAATGATTGTTAATCACGTACACTAGAATTCAACGTCATTTAATATTTTTATTCCGCATGAATACAAAAATGAAAGTCATATTTGTCATGAACCAACTATTTCTCTTTATACAAAATGCACATACCATTGCTATTATCTTCATAGCGCGGTAATAATTCTGATTTGTACGTACTTAATATATATTTACAATAGTAGTTTAACAATTCTTAAAGAGACTCGCATTTCTGTCTACTGTGTAAATCATTCTGTTAATTATCTTGATTAAAGAAGAAAATTAATTATTTCTTTTTTTTGCCTTTGCCCGTTTTAGCTTTTCCTCTGGATGCTTTACTGTAATGTGCCTTTTTACTACGACGTTTTGTCTTTTCCTTTGCTTTCGCTGCCCTCAAATCTTTTTTCATTCGAGGATCTACAACTTTGTATCTACCCTTTACCCCAGCAGGACGGACCGCCCTTTTTTGAGCCAAATGTTTTTTCGCTACAACATATGTCAGCTCCTTCCGCGGCTCTTGGTGAGCTTTTTTATATAACCTAATATAGAAATCACCAAAGAAAGAATCCTTTTAACGATCTTAATACGCATACAAGTTTTCTGAACAAAACTGATAATAATCGTAACCGATACTTACGCTCTGACTTGTTTTGCTTTCTCATGATCACTTATATCTGTATTATCCATCAATGCTTCAACTTTTTTCTTTGCCTTCTCCAATTTTCGTATGACACGCTTTTTCTTCCTTGCTTTAGCCTCAAGAACTTTTTTAATTGGCCTAACATTTAAGTCCTCTACTCGTTTTTTGTATTCGTCAACAAGTTCCTTTGGTACAGGAGCATCTTTCTGCATATGTTTTTTCTCATCGGTAACAAACCAGTCTGGTAATTTGTCATCATTAAATGCATATCTGTTCCAAGCAGCATCAATTAACTCGCGTCGCGATTTTTTACTTTGGATCAACAAAGATCCTAATGCTAAGTCCTCTTCTGATAATTTATGCTTTCGCTTTGATTTTAAATCTAGATGTATGTAATAAAATAAATAAACATAGCCACTTGAACACATAAATATAAATATAATTGAGACAATACTTACTATCTGCCTTTGGTACTATATCAAAACCATTGGCTTTTCCCCCTTTTTTCACATGTTTCTTTGAATTCAACATATCCTCCACGTCATAATCTGAATTTGAATCATTGTCAGAATCTACCTGTGTATCTATTGTAGAATTTGTCTTTCCAAAGTTTTCTCCAGATTGTCGTGCTTTAGTGTTTTTCATCATTTCTTCCCCTATTATTTGTCCACCTTTTTTCTTATGTTCCGTAATCATTTTATCTAATTCAAAGTCTTCATCACTTTCATGTTCCAAATGTTTAAATACATCTTTTTCAAACCACAGCTGTGCTTTCTGAATCTTTTTAGTATTTTTATCTCTATAATCCAAATCCGTTAATAAAGGATTTTTATCCAATTTTTCATGAATTTTCTTTCGCTTTTGTACTTTCTTATGAAAACTTTCATCGTCAGATGGAGTGAGACCTGCACATAACAAGTAATATAATAAAAATTCACTGATCCTTCAACTCCATCATTACTCTCTCTGTATAATATCGACTAATAGAATTAAACTCTAAGTTTTTTTTAATGCCACATTTATCGATGTACCTTTAATGTATAATTAACTTTTACTAAAATATGATAAAGTTTCTGAATGATCAAAACAGTGGGTACTGCTATACTACTTTCAAAACCTTTTAAAATCGTTAAAGCATACTATTTAATTACCCAATCCTGATGTGTCACTATTTAACGATTCATCGTCCGATTTCTCCGATTCAGTGTCCTCCGTTTTGTAATACAGTCCCGAACTGTCTAGATGCCCCATAGTTTTTTCATATACCATGTTTTTCGGTTTTTTATGTTCGTCGTCGGTATCTACATCACTTTCAGCTACGTTATCTGGAATTTGATCTATGACATTTTCTAGTTGTTCTTCTGTTTGTATTTGTTTTAAATTGAACATTTCATCGCCCTCTAACCTGGGACCTTCATCCCCTTTGTGAACCATTTTAAGATTGAGACGTTCATGCAATTTCTGTCTTTCCTTGTTCATTTTCTTTTTCTTTTTCTTTATTTCTCTGAGCTCTTCAGCTTTTAAGGCTGCAATTTCTTCACTAATTTTTGCATCCTCTGTATCTTCCTCTTCAGCAGAATCAACTGGTTCTGTTACTTCACTCTTGCTATTATCATCTTGCACATTTTCTTGCAAATTTTGTTCAATAAAATCTTGTCTTAGTATTTTCCACCAACTTATTAATAACCGCAATTCTTTCTTTCCTAGAACTTTTATATCCTTGCAACATTCCTTAATTTCTCTCGTTGTTTTTTCATGACTCTCTACCTTTTCATCATCAAAGATTATCGCTGATGCATTTTGCAATGCTTCTATGGCATCTTCCTTAGCAATGAAATCTGTAACTTTTAATTCATGATAAAGTGTGTAATCATTTTCTGGATATCCTTCGGGTTTACTCCTTTTTTGCTTGTCCGGATTAAAAAAATTTTTTCTATTCCCTGGTTCAACTTCTAATTCGGAAAAAACATATTTTGGATCTAAAAATTTAGGATCTATTTTGTCAGGTGCTATGTAATACTGACAAACGACAAATATTTCTGCAGATTCATTACGCGATGCTTGAGGTTTTGTGGCATGCACCTGTGGAACATATTAAACGTTGATTAATTATAGAAATATATATAATAGAATAACGTGAAAGTGGAAAAAAAATAATTACCTTCTTGAATAATTGTTTCAAGACCCAAACTAATGGATTATAGTCCTTAGAGCGAAAAACTTTTGTTACAAACCATCCGCCAGGCCTTAGGAATTGTGTTGCTACTTTAAGAGCTGCTAATGTTAATATGGCTTGCTGATATGCGTCGTGGAGCCAATTTTTACCTACATTTGGCGCACCGTCATTTAAAACGACATCGGCTTTCCATGTTTTTAATTCCCGTGTAATTGCTACCCGACACTTGTCCGTTGTAATGTCTTCCGTTAAGGTAATACAACCAGGTATAGTTTTTATTGGATACAAGTCTACGCCGATGACTATGGATGATACTGGCATGTTCTGGCGTGCAACCTGTGTCCAACCACCAGGTGCCGCACATAAATCGATGCATACTCGTGACTTTTGAAGAAACTCGAATTTTCGATTAAGCTGAATTAATTTAAATGCAGCACGTGATCTATAACCTATAAAACAGCGCGAACATTATGTGAAAGAACTGTGCATTTAGTAGATACATTTTAGGAAAATAGATATAACGTAAATCAACATTCACTTCCTCAAATTAAAATACGTTATAGAGCAACGGTTGATCACTTAGCTAATAAATATATAAATTTATTCTATATATTAAACAACCGTCAAGTGTCAACCAATAGGTTTCATAACAGAAATCATGATTTACCTGTCTCCTTTGCTAATTGATAATATTTATCCTTCCTCTGTTTACCGATTTTTGACTTTTTACCCATTATTATTTATATAGAATATTCCTTCAGGAACATTGAATAGAATTGAATAGAATCTCTCCGACCACATACACATGGACCGCCAAATATTCTCCGTTCTAATTTTCTTTCTGACAACAGTGTTGCCAATGCCGTGCGTGCCAGAATTCAACAATGCAGCTAACGTTGGCTATACGCGCTTTCCCATTGGTGCAATTGGGTCTATTGCCAACGTTGGCTCCAACAACCGAGGAGAGATGTGTAAAGAGGGTCAGCGCATGCCGATCTAGGGATTCCGGTTTGCGGGCGAGGCGGGCGCGGGGATAATTGCAGTGTTCTGTTTGAGCGACCGGACACCCATATATTTTATAAGCAAAATTTTACTTTTTGCACTTGGACCGAACGCGGACCTAATTGTAGTAACACCGAAGAGATGTTATTAAAGAGGGTCAGCGCTTAGCATCTAGGGACGTCGGCCTCTGGACAAGGCGGGCGCGGGGATAATTGCAGATCAACGAACTATGTTGATTGGCTATGTAGTTATGCCAAAGTGGCGCTGACCACCCAAAATTTACTAACAGTTTTTTGACGTCCCTAGATCAGCATGTGCCGACCCTCTTTACATATCTCTCCTCGGTGCTCCAACGTTGTATCCAGTTGTATCTGGTTGATCTGGCAGACACGAATACGGAAAAGCAAAATACCGTACACATTACACATTCAACCAAAATTACTGTTTGTTCCATATATGTAATACTATTATATTGCTATTGGACTGAAAAGGCGACGCAAACACCACGGTGCAGCATATATCAACCTCTCACCATAGTATACTATTGGCTCCTGCCCACTGGACGCGGTAACGCTTGCCGCGCGGCGGAAGTGGCTAGGGAAAATAGCAGTAGCCAATCAACGTCTTCCGCCGCGCGGCAAAAGTTGGACCGAGTTCAACATTACCATGCATTCTGCACTTTCTGGGGAGTCCAGTCGCAGTGCAGGAATAAAACCAAACTTTTATCGATAGTTTTCCACCATTATTATTTCTTTCCCGACAGTTGGTAGTTGCTATACGAATGTCATTCAGCTCACTTCTGTGGAATATATAGTGACATTGAGTGACGTCTATGGACGGTGGATGTGAAGTTAATGATTAGAAATATATACACGTTTTGTGCAAAGTAATTTTACATAATCATGGCCGATAGCGAACAGAAAGCGATGCAGTTAATAGCGGAGGCGGAGAAGAAATTAACTTCTCATAAAGGATTCTTCGGGTCACTATTCGGGTATGATACCACATTGATCTACTTGAACTCGTCCGACGACTGCTTTTCGATGCACTGTACTATTATATTGATGTTAACAATATAGTCATCGTATTTATTGTCACGCAATGATTTTTAACAGGGTCATTCATTTATTTATCTAACTCTGGATAATAATGGAAATGACGTATCCACGTTTTTACATTTATTGCGTGTAAATATACCAGTGTTGTATATATGTGTGCATGCATCCATCCCCGTAATCCTGTCACTTCTGACATTCTTACAGATATTTAAAAAATGGTGCATTTAATTATTTGCAAAGATTCCTACTAATAATACAATGTGCCACTCTTTTTTTTATTATATTCAGTGGAAATACAAACTCGCTTATTATAGACGAACTGTTACATTTTGTAACACTGTAAATATTTTTACTTTAAGTAAATACCTTGTACAGATAGATCGTCTTATTTAATGTTTCTTACACATCGCTTTAGTATTTATTATCATGTTGCCGAACGAATGGTTTATAGGGGCTCTTCGAAGATGGAAGAAGCAGTAGAATGCTACCAAAGAGCTGCAAATATGTTCAAGATGGCAAAGAAGTGGAGTGCAGCAGGAAGTGCATTCCTTGAAGCAGCAACATTGCATGCCAAAGGTGGCAACCGTCATGACGCAGCTTCAAATTTTGTAGATGCTGCGAACTGCTTTAAAAAATCCGATGCAAATGGTAATGTAATCTTGTACTACATATAATGCATTAATTACACAATATCTGGTTTAATCTCACGAATGCTTATCTGGAATAAGTCAGGTGAAATATGTAACAAGAAGTGTGTGTACAAATTAAAGGTATGTTTTTCAATAATACCACTATTTTTTTAGAGGCCATTAGTTGTCTGTTAAAGGCAATTGAAATTTATACTGACATGGGAAGATTTACAATGGCAGCTAAGCATCACCAAAGTATAGCCGAAATGTATGAGAGCGAAGCTGTTGATTTAGAGCGTGCAGTCCATCACTATGAACAAGCTGCGGATTATTTCCGAGGAGAAGAAAGCAATTCTTCTGCAAACAAGTGTCTTTTAAAAGTTGCACAATATGCTGCTCAACTTGAAAATTACGACAAAGCTATTCAGATCTACGAGCAGGTAAGCTATTTTATATTTATTGCTTAACTAATTTTATAGACATACACTTTATATACATTATGGATTGTTAATAGGTCGCGTCTGCCTCTTTAGAAAGTTCTCTCTTAAAATATAGCGCAAAAGAGTATTTCTTTCGAGCTGCATTGTGTCACTTGTGCGTTGATGTATTAAATGCACAGCACGCAATTGAACGTTATCAAGAGCAGTATCCTGCATTTCAAGATTCACGTGAATATAAGCTAATAAAGGTATTTAAAAATATTTCATTTATTTCATGTTCTTTAATGTTCAAATACACGAGTTCCAAGAAATAAAAAGTTTGGCACGACGAATATAAAAATATTATAGCATTTTCGGAAAATGATATAGTTTGTACATATTTCAACAGACCTTAATAGAACATCTTGAAGAGCAGCACCTTGAAGGTTTTACCGAGGCTGTCAAGGAATATGATTCCATTTCACGACTCGATCAATGGTACACGACAGTATTATTACGCATAAAGAAACAAGTTAATGATAATCCAGACCTGCGCTGATCGGTTACTCTTTCATCTACACTGTATTTCATCAACAATATTGTTACTCCTATCCTGCGTGTATTCTTTTTAAGACCGCGACCAGACTTTTGCTATGGATTTATAAAATAATTTTGTTTCATATATCTATATTCAGTTTATTTCTTAGCAGTTCCTTACATTATTGGCAACTATAGTTATTGATTTTTTTAATTCTGGAACATTCTTAGAGCACTGTCATGGAAAATTAACAGATATGATAGTTGGAAGAAAGTAACAGATGGAATTTTGATGAAACAATCTCAAATCTGGTGTAAATTAGTTACTGATTTATTAGTATCAAACAGAGAATGTTATAACTTGTTTTTACAGAGCTAATGTAAAATACAAGTAATTTTTTATCGTACTCATCCTTGAAAAATGAGTCATCGTTTAATACAATATTTATGAATTGTTTATTTTGGAACTCAAGAATGTCGTAATTTATGTAAAGTAATATTTTTAATTATGTAAGCAGTAGTGATATTTGCATCACGAAACACCAGTAGATTACTAAAATAATTACAAAATGTGTGTAGAGTACTATACGATGGTATACAATTTATTTTTACTGCAACCTTAGTAACTCCATAAAATCCCTGAATATTGTGCAACTTATTTCACAAAATAGTTTGCATTCTATACTTACAGTAAAATGGTACACTGCCAGAACATTAAGTAGAAGCGTAATGCAAGCTTCTTTATTCTGAACAAAATATATGAATTTTGGCAGTATATATATTTTCCAAATAAAACTTTGTAAAATGGAGCAAAAATTTAATTTACAGTATAATCCGATTCATTTCATATCAATGAGTAGGATTTACACGTATACTGACATATTACATAAGGTGGTCATACATAAATAATACATCTGCATTGTGTGGATATTTTCGAGGTACCGTAATAGACATATTCTTGGTGAAATATATACGTAAAAAAAGAAGTCGGAAGTTTCACAAAGGATTCTCAATTGATAGCACCATGGCAATCTCTAAAACATGTTCTTTTGTTTATTTCTTGTATATTTTATAGATAAGTGGACTGAAAATGAATTGTTATACATTATATGAGTTTCTAATATGTTTATAGTTTTTTATTTGTCGAATAACGATACTGAGAAACTTGTTTTTATATTTATGTTGAAAAGGGAGTGACTAAAAGAGTCGATAACAATTAATCTTAATAGCAGTGTTTCAGTTAATGTTTATATTTTATTCAATTACTATTGGTCTTATCGACTCTTTTGCATTTCACATTAGATGAAGTTTTTTATTTCAATATAACCATATTGAACATATATATGAATAATATAAATATATATTAGCTACATGATAAGATTCTTCTGTCAGAACTAGATTGAATATTTCCATGCACACTAACAATACAATGTGCACTAGCAGCAGCGTAAACATAGCATATGTACACAACTACAAAGAGATATGCATATAATAAACATTTGAAACTTGATGCATAGTTCATATATAATTTTCTGAAAATAGAAAAGCACTTGTACAATATCTTTTAATAGGAATATATAGATTAGTATCCGCTTAAAAGATATCATCTGAACTGTGTAATCTTCCATCAAAATATTTATACATCAACATGTATACACAAGCAGGTCTAAAACATTATGCAATTCAAATAAGCCATAGTTTGTTTACAACTGTATACGTAATATAGTTTTCTTAACTTGATGTTATAATGCTCATTATGTTATTACATTTATAATACATATGTTCATAATATTATTGTTATACACTTATCCACATGAAAATTTTTATAATTTTGCAATGAGTACATTAAAGGGTACTCATAAAGATCGAATTTGCATGTAATGCATCCGAAATTTATTTCAATACTGATTTCCATATATTATTTATACCTTATTTCCAATTATGTAACATGTACTTAGAAAATTTTAAGATTTCTTAAAATTTCCATCCTGTCATTCCTAACTATTTAAAAATTTTTGTATTCCTATTAGTTAAACAAGAAAAAGTTTGGTTTACATAAAGCATGTAGCCAGTAAAAAATGAAAAAATATTATGACTTATCACATTGAATGTAAGGAAAGTCATATACTACATGTTTAAGTACATTTTTAGGGATACTTGAAAATATTTTAATCAATGGTAATGCTATTTATTTGTATATAATTATATTACTTGCAATATGTTACATATGTGTAGATCTTGATGTTATGATTCTTATATGGAATTCCGGTTGTATATGTAAGAGTAAATTATTTCCTTACACTGAATTACAGTTTACAATCAAATTTTTATTTAGTTTTACACAAATGTATAACTAACAGCTGATAATATTTTACTTATGTAGGCGTAGTTTGATACCTGAGCATTTGTAATTGACTTCAGTTCTTTCACTCTGAGGAATGGAGTGCTTAATAAAGGCATAACAAATTGTAATAGTATATAGCATAACCTAAAATCTTTTCCGCAATATGCATACATTTAATGTATTTGGAAAAACTGATATCAACGGCGTTTGCATTCACCCTAATATGCAATAAAGCTTGCATATGTTGCAGATAGATAGTTTATTTTCAATAGGAAATCATTACGTGTAAAAGTCTTGTAATAAATTCTTTACTAATAACAAAAATATTATTTACATTTGGTTCTTTCTTAAATCTTATACTAATAGTATTATTAGTTATGGCCAGTCTAAATTGATGCCTGTGACATCTAGTGCAATAATATCTATTTCTGCATTCAAAAGGTCACATAAGCTTGGTTTAGTCCTTCCAAAGTCTCCATGAACAAATTCCTTAACATATGTACCTGCTTGTGTTCTTACATCAAGGACAAAAAATTTGGAGTCTTCTTCCGTAATATGCGAAAAATTTTTTAACTCTTCCACCTTTGGCCAACGCGCTCGCATTTCATAGACATAGCGTGTTCTTGGACTTAGAGGGCGTCTATGCAATACTCGGACGGGAGTATTTTGAATGATCTTCACATTTTTTAAATTGTTCAATTTTTCAATTTGGGGTAAACTTGTGGATGCCTTATGGCAAATGCACAATGCCCTATAAAATTTGCTTTTAACGGTTTCCCCTTCTTTTAATTTTTTTAGATCCATTCTAAAAATACAGTAGTTTTATAAAGACGCCATTGAATTACTTCCAATTTGCTTATCAACTAACTTACCTGGACAGAATCTTTAAATTTGAAGTAATTTTAGCCTGTTGAGTCGAATCATTGATTCGTGTAACCAAATTTGATAGAAGTTCGTCTGTTATATTAGTCATGTGTGGATTAATTAATTCGACTGCAAATGGCCTTCCAGAATGTATGTTTCTAACATCTACATCTTCTCTACCAGATGATAAAAATTTTAGTGCTATTTGACAAAATAATAATCTTTATTAAATATCTTTATAAACTAAAAACATTTTGTATACGTATGTTTCTTGCGTACAACTTACATTGAGCTTGTACTGCTTCAACAATAGGATTGCATAAGATGTCTTGAACCGATGTCTCCTTTTTTTTTTCTCCATTTATAAACCATGGGGTTTGACTAAGTTCTCTTGAAAACTTGTTATACCGACCTGAATACACGTAAAATTAAACATCGAATCTGTGCACTAATACAAAGTATGTTACATAAAAGACAAGATTTTACTTTCCTCTTGCCGAATTAAGATTATAATACAGGTACTAAAATACAAGGTCACGTATTGTAGTTTCCTACCTCCTATATAAATGCTGCTATGCGAGCACATTACATTCTCAACATTAACACCTTTTGCCGGCCCTATTGGGGGAACTGTAAAATGTTGAGCAAATTTTTCATCCGTGATATCGCTTAACAAAGATTCCATGTTTTTTCTGCTAAATTTATAAAGCTGCCCTTTCCGATGAATTGTATTATTAGAAGGCACCATGGGCTTATTTAACCTACAAAAAATATACATTAAGTATATAATATTCCTTGTGCTTAAATACAAATATGCTTACAGTGGCGTGCATTCATTTGAATCTAATGCGTATGCCAAAATAATTTCAATGAGAAACGGAGAAGTGCACAGGTCTAAACGTTGTCCTATTGCCGCAGCAATTTTTGGAAGAACTACCCACTTCCAAATATCCTTAATATTTTGTAATCTGAGTTTTAAATTGTGCAACACAGATTCTGACAAATCAAGTTCCTTAGTCAGGTAAATATGCAAGGCTCGCTCTCTGAGCTTTACAGCAACAGGTATTGTTAACGTACATGTGAATGTTTCACTGTCGTAATTTTGCTTTTTAACTTCGGATTGCACCTAAAGAAAATTTAAAGCGATGGTAAGTTAAATCTGCATTAATGGCGACTAAAATTTGCAACTTACTATATCAACAATGGATGCTTGTATGTTATCTTCAAGAATTCCCAAACAAGTTATACAATGCCCATCTGAGACAAGCTCCTTATTTAACTCAATGTATCCTTCCTATACAAGTAGAATTATATGACATACAATTCGATTATATTATATGCTACAGAACAATATAGTCATAATTATCATTTTTACTGTGATATTTACTTTTTGCGCAAAACTAATCGGGTCATCATAATACTGCATCGTTCGTAAGCCAATAAAACGTAAACAACATCTTAAACAACAACCCTTATCCTTCAAAAGTTGAACAATCTTCCTCTCCAGTTCCAATGTAATTATACTCATTGTAGAATGTTTTTGTAGAAATCAGTACCTACAGTTCCTATTACGACTCCTTACACGTGCGTATTTTGTGTCATTAGATTGAATTTGAGGTGATAGGTCATTTGAGGTTTACAAATTTTTGCAGACCATTAATTTACCACCCGGTACAGTGCACTGTTTTATCTATTTTAGGGTGTTTTAGGGTCAGCGCTTATGGGCCTAGGGACATGTGCGTCCGAGCGCGGCGATAATTGCAGTGCCCTATTCAATCAACCGTACACCCTAGACCATATAAATGTGGGGACGAGCGCGGCGGCGCGACAGAGAAACGCGAAGGAACTCTTGCACACGTGCGCGTAGGCGGCAAAGCGCTATCGCCTATTGGACGTTACCCCCGAGACAACGTATTCGAATATTATCACCGCTGATCTGTACGAAAGGAATAGTAAACCTTTATACTGACAAGGAGTCTTTATTTCCACTTCCTAACTATTGCGTTTACAGCCGAATTGCACAGCGCGACAAACGTGGTCCGGTGGACTCGCGGGCTGCGCATTCGCGTAGGACGAAGGACTGTGCAGGACTGGACTGGATTTGTGTCCAGTCGAAAACAAAGGACGCGGAGGAACGAGGTGTTCCGGAAGGCGCCGGACTCCGTGATTGGTGCGGATCCTAGTCCTATGGAAATCCACTAGCAACGGTGCGTGGAGTTGCCGAGAGGTGGCGCTGTGGTCGCCACATAAATATGGACCGCCAGTTGCTTTGTTGCTTACTTCAGAGTGGTTCCAACATCTAGCGCCGCCAGACAGCAACGGTAAAAGGGAAAACTACTGCTTTAAGCCTGGGAGTCCAAGGCAGCTGAAGGCAGCTTGGGAACTGAAATTGTGTAATATGCCTCCGGGTTAGTTTATTTTGAATGTCGCGTGTAAAATGAATGAAATGTTTCAAATAAACCGTACCAACATTTTTCTAGCAATACAGATAAAATACTAATTTAAAATCTTACTGTACGAATCCGATGCAAAGAAAATGGTATTCCATTTCAGTTGAAACGTGTTATATTTCAATATAAAATAACAATTTGGTTTATACTTCATTATTTAAAGAATTGTTTTTGTGAAGAATAAAGGAGACAGGAATAAATGTAAATCAAAAATTTATTGCTTGCATTGCTGTTTTCTTTTTTAATATCCCTATACACCTCCTTAAACTCCTTGGCGACATATTCTCCAACTTTTCATCGGACATATCACCCGCATATCTTATTATGTTGGTGCAATTATATGAGTGGTCTAGTGCACTATTGTCGCTATCTTGCACAAATGATGCGTTTTCCTCATCCAAAGAATTATTTGAATTTCTACAAAACATAACATTTTATATATATTTACCCTTTACTGTTTTGATTCATGAAATGCAGTACGTTTAATACTACCAAACTTCAAATAAAATATAGATTTTAACCTTGTACTTACTCAATGCATGATGCAGATGTGATCTCCTTTACCTCAGTATTTACTGCATTACTTATGCCCTGTAACATTTACATAGCTCAAATAGTTTCTTTCCATAGCCTAAACAATAACTGTTTTTCTAACCTCACTCTTACTTACAGGTTCAGTTGACATTGAAAAAATTGTAGGAATTGCATCTTCTATCAATTTCCTTTTGTTAAATCCATTCTGCTTGAAGCATGATCTTTCAAAGTGCTTTTCACATATTTTAAAATAATTCCCAATTTTTCCAGTTTTGGAATGGGTTGATAATATTTTGATCCACCGTTCCTTCACGTCTTCTTTCTTTGGAAGTCTACAAAATATTTCACAAAACATATAAGCACTCGATAGGTTATAAATTTACTTACCTTACGAAATTTGTTACTTAAACATCTGAGATTTTTCCGCTTCTGCAAAATTCTTTTCAGTTTTTACACAGTAATCCGTGGTATTACAAATCTTTCACACTACAATAGCGCGGCATTGTTTTGATTTTTACTGAAATTGTTCAAATCACTTCACTTGCTTCACTACAAGAATGCACAAGACGCACAAGGACGCCAAGATGTCGGAATTCGTGGGTCTGAAGCTAGCTTCGAGCAGTAGTTCCCCCTTTTACCGTTGCTGTCTGGCGGAGCTAGATGTTGGCGTCAGGCACCGAGGAGAGATTGTTAAAGAGGGTCAGCGCCCGTGTATTTGGAGGGGCCGTTTTGCCGGGTCCCGGCGGGTCCCGGAGATAATTGCAGTGCTCTATTCGATCAACCGTACTTATGGAGTTGTAATGTAAGCTATGTTGCTTTGCTATGTAGTTACGCAAAAATGGCGCTGAAAGCAGTGAAAATTTTCGGCCCCTCTAGACGCATAAGCGCTGACCCTCTTTAACAATCTCTCCTCGGTGCGTCAGGCCTTAGCACGGGAAGGTATAGGCCGCTGGCGGTCCACGTATATATGGTCTAGGCCGTACACCCAAGAGCAAAGTCGGTGTCCCCTCTCAACAGCCAATAACAGGCAGAGTAATCACCGGAGACCGCGGTTTGTCTATTTTCGCGATGGAATCTCGTATTTCTGCCTAAAAATCCTTTTATTCGGAATAAAATACATCGAAATGATCGTTTCTGATCAGAAAATGGCAAAAATGTATTGTATTACAACGCCCTGCTCAGGGGTGCGTTCGAAAACCCCACCCGGCTTCCACCGTTGTAACTAGAGCATTGTAATATGATAGATTTTTGCAATCTTATGATCAGAAACGAACATTTTGATGTATTTTATTAAGAATAAAAGGATTTTTAGGCAGAAATATGAGATTTCATCGCGAAAATAGACGGACCGCGGTCACCGGCGCTTACTGGGCCTGCTATTGGCTATTGGCAGGGGACACCGACTTTGCTCGGATAGCGAAATTGGCCTCGCATAAGGCTGTCCTTCTCGCACCTACGGGGACAGTCGCGAAGGGAGCATTCCCTTCTTGTAACGGTATGGTCGCGGTCGAATCTCCAACCGCATAATTGCTTTTTTATTTTCCCTCAATCGGCTAAAAAATCATATTTATATAAGAAAACATGTATTTTATTCCGAACAAAGGAATAGTATGGAAAATTATGGGATTTTATCGAGAAAATAAACGGCCGTGGTCACTGCGGTGATTACTCGGTCTCCCATTGGCTGTCGGAGGGACACCGACTTTGCTCGGATAGCGAAATTGGCCTCGCATAAGACTGTCCTTGTCGCACCTACGGGGACAGCCGCGGAGCGAGCATCCTTGTCTTTCTGAAGGGACGAAGATTTCTCTAACCGAGAACCATTCGAACCGTATATATGCATAAAGTAGAGAATACTTAACAATGCTAAACGGTCAATATTGATCGTTTAAATTAAACTGGATTTACATACGTTTAAACGTGAGTTTATCGTTAGTAGAAACCAATATTTTGGTAAGCTTTGGTTAACCGAATGTCACTAGAGATTTACGGGGCAGTATCACCTTTGGCATGTAGCGACTGGAGCGATACTTGCAGCTTTGACTGTACCATTTCTACGGGGAAATTGCAGTATATTACAATATCAGAAACTACGGCTCTGTACTTGATTATTTCCCAGTACGAAACGAACGAAACGAAAGCTAAAAAACCCGGCTACCTAATGAATGTTTCAGATGCAATCCAATTGTCAGGATGGTATTTTTAAATTACGATCGAAATTGCGAGTGTGGAAAACCGGTGATTTGCACGAACAAAGATGGCTGCCCCTGAGTATTAGTTTTTCATGATTTTCGTACAAATCACGCTCGAACGATCGACACTCTTTGTTTCATTAGCGACGAACTATATCACAGATATTGGTAAAAATCATTTTTTTGGGTTTCTATGCGTAAATAAGCCGTAGTTTCTGAGCCCGCGATCCAGCTCAATCCAGCTGTCAATCCGCTCTCTAGTTGCTGACAATAGTTCACGCCTTCACCGACGGGCGGCATCCCAATCGAGAACCTACCGCTGAATGATACAACAACCAATCACAGCGGAGGATCTCGATTGGCACGCCGCCCGTTAGCGAATACCTAAACTATTGTCAGCTCTAGAGAGCGGATTGACAGCTGGATCGCGGGCTCAGAAACTACGGCTTATTTTCGCATAGAAACCCAAAAAAATAATTTTTACCAATATCTGTGATATAGTTCGTCGCTAATGAAACAAAGAGTGTCGATCGTTCCAGCGTGATTTGTGCGAAAATCGTGAAAAACTAATACTCAGGGGCAGCCATCTTTGTTCGCGCAAATCACCCATTTTCCACACTCGCAATTTCGATCGTAATTTAAAAATACCATCCTGACAATTGGATTGCATCTGAAACATTCATTAGGTGGCCGGGTTTTTTAGCTTTCGTTTCGTTCGTTTCGTACCGGGAAATAATCAAGTACAGAGCCGTAGTTTCTGATATTGTAATGTACTGCAATTTCTCCGTAGAAATGGTACAGTCAAAGCTGCAAGTATCGCTCCAGTCGCTACATGCCAAAGGTGATACTGCCCCAAGGGGCAGCAGGACCGGGCTAGTAACGTTGAAACTGATCGAGGCGCTCGGTCAGCGGCGGCGAGTGGAAGAAGTGAAGTTGTCTGAAAATTCTCTAGAATTAGTGCCGTGCCGAAAATAGGGTGCCGTGTGGGGCACCAAAAATTCGCGATACATGCGAATATTGTGACAAGGAATAACGAAAAACATTCCAAGGCGCGCGGTATCGTGCTACAGCTATTACTGGCTTCACACCGGTCACTGCCTTCGTCGTGACACTGTTTCGCTTTGGTGCGGGGCCCTCCCTGGAGCAATGTTACAGCGATGCATCGATTGGCACGCCTCCGGTTGCCGAACGCCTTAAGGGGATCGTCAATAGAATAAACTTCAAGCTTTCCATATATAACCTTGTCGTTAGAAAATACTGTAAAATGGAGCCGAACAATTTGGTCCAAATCTCCTCTCATTTCCGCGATTTCTATTGGCTCTCGAGGTATTCCCGAGAAGAAAGCCTAGGAAGGTTGGATCCCCTTATGGAATTGGATGGGCGTTGGAAGACCCCCAATGAACGACCTCTTCATAGATGATTGGTTCCGGTAAATAGCCAATCATGTGACAGCCTCGAATGAGAGGAAATGCAAAGAAATGTCCAGATGGTTGAAAGCAGCTCTTGACAAATCACGCCTGGCAGACAGCGGCATTTTTTTCTAGTTAGGAATAGCGTATATTGTTTTATGCATTTTATGGCCCTTGCTGTGTATGTGATCCATGGCGACCGTAGAGGATTATTATATATGAAGGTTTTAAGAAAACGGGTACTATGTGCTTAATCCTGACAGGCTTTGCATAATGTAATATATCATCGCTAATTAATATATAATCATATTTACCTCAATTTGCATTCGTTAGGAATTTTTGCTTGGAGTTGTAAACTGAAACCATGCGAGGAACGCATGTGGCCTAATGCTAATTTTGATGCTTTGCCCCGTTTGTTTAATCAATAATTTACATTGTCACTTTGTAAAACATGTTACGCATATTTCTTATGTTAATATATTACCTATAAAATTTTTACGCGACCTATAGACGATGTATATTAATCGCCATAAATCTTATCGAATATTTAAAATTTGCCTTGATTTAGCTTAGTAATCGTGTATAGAAGTACCGAAGTACCATCTAGATTTTCTAATACATCGTGGTATGTATACGTACTATAGCTTACTACCGCTCAGCGCCGCCATCGTATTACGGCTTCTTTCATCGTCCGTTTTCACAGAACCGATATGTCGGATATCAAATATACGTCTTAATAGTTTATCTGCATGTTAAATGAAAAAGCATTTGAATGTAACGAGTTTTTTAAATTATCTCTGTGGTCATCGTAAAAGGTGAGTTCACTTCTGTTTGTGAAGACTTTTGGAGAATGTGCCAACGTCTACGTCGTAGGATGAATAATAATGGCTGCAATGCGGTACCTGAAATTATATTTCCTTACGCGCGTTTAGCAATATCTTTACATTACTTGTACAAACGAAATTTTGTATTGTCTTCAGGCGGTAATTTCCCTCAGTCACATATAACATTTTCCAATCGTGCAATACTTAAAAGTCTATAGCGAACGTATTTTAAGGATCCACGAAATTTCTTTTTTTAGTATTGACTTAATATGATGGAACAAGAATCGAGGCGCAAGGGACCTAGAAGTCCAAGTGCTGAATCTGACGACTCATCGCATCGAAGAAGATCCAAGAAATACGACAGATCTCCATCTCCAAGACGATCCAGATACAGACGGTCCCGTTCTAGAGATTGTAGATCTCGTTCGAGAGAACGCAGATCACGTTCAAGTTCTCGGGACAGAAGGAGAAAGGAGTCTAATCGTTCGCAACAAGAATGGAAACAACAAGCTCCGCAACAATCTCAAGCTGCTACGTTTGATCTAACACCTACACCACGAATGATCAGGGAAGTTTGCCCTCCCCATGTTCGTTTCCGGAACCGTGTCATTGTTCTACCCAGTGGTGGTACTGCAGCTGCTGCCTCTGCCTCCCGTCAATATCAAGTATGTTGCACAATTTTATGCTAAGTCGGACACTTTCTTAGGAATATTATGAGCGTTTCATTATTTATTGTTATTCCGTATCTCTCGATAAGCGAGGTAAAAAAGATAGTTAATTATAAAGGAAAGAACTTAGCTTTTATATCTTGCAATGAGTAAATTGTTTAACTTAATGATAATTGTACAGGCTCCTCCGCCGCCGAATACAAACCAAGCTCCGCCGCCGATGCCTGCGTACAGTCAAGAATACAATAATTACAACTATAATTATGGCCAAGGTTATGACTATAGTTATCAACAACCGGAAGGTTATCGCAGTGTAAGTCATTTTAAAAATCTTCATATATTTTAGTATAAGGTGTTTATTGTATTCCGTGATTCAAAAGAATATTACTTCTGCCGACGCAACGAAATTAATTTCTCTTGGCTGTATCAAGAAATATCTGTAAGATTATACACTTTAAAAAACTGTGTATACGGGTGTGCATACAGCAGAGTACGTTGTCGTTAAAAATCCTGCTGAGAAATCTATGTACAATCATAGCATCTATCTGTCTGCGGACTGCCATAGTGCATGTGTTTACAAGATCAGTCGAATGAACTGCGCATCGCGGTGCTATCAAATGTGATTTATATTTGATAGTACCTTTCCATTGACGCAATAAATATGTTTCCTTGTACTGCAAGTATTGCAAAATCTCCAGTAAGTATAACATTCGCGTTATTTATTTTATTGGCAACGACATTGGAAACCAGTAATATTGAGCAGACTGATTCATCTTCAAGAATCTCCCATGTATTGTCTAAAATCCTGATTTGAATATGGGCGGAAAAGGTAAGGGTCAACAAGAACCGTGTGCAGTTGCCTAAAATTGAATGAAAATATTGATTCTGTTAGGACTATCCACCACCTAATTGGCAAGGAGATCAGGTACCGTATAACAGCCAACAAGCCCCACCTCCTCCTACATTGACCATGCAACAAGATCCATCCAGGCCAATGGATAGTAGCTCTTCTGGTCTAGTAACATCTTTAGCGAGTCCCGAAGATGCTAAAAAAGAAGGTGAGCGATTACATACAAGATTTAAATCTAAATGATGATTTCTCTGGACATAAGTGCATGTCAGAATTCTAAGCTATTTCAACTTTTCTTTTATCAAAACACTTTCTTCAATTTACAAACAGATTAACTTAAATAGCTGAATCTGCAATATTATTGGGTTTGAGCTCTTTTGAAAATGAAATATTATTATTAGTCTTTTTGTATTAAAGTACAATATTCCTTTACATAATATCCAAAATCCCTTCAAATTAAACAACTAGCAGCAATCGCAGCTGAAGTGAAACAACAGAAAGCAACTTTGGCTAAACAACGAGAGGAGTATGTCAAGAAATCTGTTACATTGCAACGTGAACTGGAAATTTTACGACAGCAATGTGATGAGATTGGTAAAGAAGGCGGCTGTGAAAATAATCGCATTATAAAGGAAAATCAGAAATTGCAGGTACATAATTTATTTCGTACAGGATAAATAGGACTAATTCTGTGTTTAAGTGTATCATTACTTTATAATTTTTTTATAGATTGAGATTCAGAATAAAATGAAGTCCATACATAATGTCATCGACATGCTTACGGGTATCATAGGAGATAAAGCTACTGTAGATGATCTTAAAAGCAAATTTAAATTGGAGCTTAGTAAACACTCTCGAAGTCCTAAAGAAGACTTTCCCAAAGGAAAATCAGAGTCGCCTGACAGATCATCAGCATCAGACTCAGATAAGGATTCAAAAACTGAAAGGGACAGAGAAAGAAGATCTCCGGAAGACTCCAAACCAATGTATAATTTTGTACATTATGATCCTGAAATGCATTGGTGTAAAGTCTGCGATATTTTTCCTAAAACTGCAAAGGAATATTTGAATCATCTACATAGCAATGAGCACAAAGAAGCTTGCTTAGTAAGTAATAGTTAATAATTTGATACTTATATACTTATATACTAATTGTTTGAATTTTGAAGTATCCACATTTTACAACAAATTTTTGTGTACATACTTTGTGTGGTTGTGTATATATAACTGTGAATACATTATGTATACGTAGTTTGAGTTACATTAAAAAGCAATAAATGGGTTCAAATAAAAGAGTAAATATGTACTTTAGAGAATAGTTACTTTAGTTTATAGTGGATGATTTTTGTACATCATTGCTATGTAATCGTATTAGTTAGTGCATCATATTATGTGCACTACTTTACAGCGTATTAAATACAGAATGCAAACAGTGAGAAGTATTTTACTGAGGTTATATCTTGTACAATAGGAACGCAAGATAGTTGATATGCCATGGCATGAGCGGAATGGAGAAGGGACAGAAAAGGAAGTACCCTATTACCCTGGACTACCAACAAAAAGAACACCAATTAAAGGTATGCTTAATTTCAGTGGGTATTTACTAATATAGTACAATTCCGTAGCTTGTGCACAGACACTGTGTCCGGTATGTATTGAAGAAACCTATGACTATGGATTGCTTAAAAATTTGCCTGCTTAAGTAATTCTTATATAGTTTCTGTCTTTGGTATACAAATCTTATTAATAAAAATATTTCAATTCATAATGTGTATATATGTGACTTAAGTAACACATTTGTCATTTTTATTTTATATATATACAAAGTAATCATAATGTTATTAAGATACGTATTCAATTTTATTATTCTACCTTTTCTTACTTATTTAACCAATCGCTGTATTATGTGTATTTGGTTAAATAGACAAATAACTAAAAATTTGAATAAAGACTGTAAACTCATGTTGTATTATAAGCGGCAAATTTTCTAGCAATAATATGTACACTGCACCGAGGTGCACTGGATTTTAAATGGATTTGGAAACCACACTTCGAAGCAATTTCAGGAATTCCAGTTTGCTGTATTCAAACTGTTACTCTAGTCTCGTGTGAGCACATCTTGTTAAGTATTCGTATTTAGGTACATATACTGGCATCAAGAACAAACTAATGAAGATACAATCCCCATTAAAAATATATCATCATCGTTACTAAAGTAATAATCTATGTAAGTTATATAATACTAATGTGCTTGTAAATATTATAAACTAATTAGCCATATGTGTGTGTATTATGATTATGTAAGTTGTGGCAAATATGCTGTGCTGACTATTACATTTAATATACACCTTACATTATCAATCTTTACAAGTGCTAAACGAAAGTATAACATATATACATTTGTACAACATACTGTGAATATATACATTTGTACAATATACTGTAAGTGTACATATGTGAAAATTACTTTATGCATCTTATCGACCGATAAAGGCTTGTTTGAAAAAATTACATGAGCATAAGGTTATTATAATTTCAACCAAAGTTACAGTATATTTAAAGATATATGAAATGTTATGAAATGCAAATTGCTAGTTTGAACATACATATAAGCATACAAATTATATGTGTGCGTGTGTATACTTATATACGTATATATATATATATATATATGTAACAAAATAAAGTTATATCCTCCCTCTTCCTTTCTTTCCTTTTTCAGAGATCATCGAGGGATTAATGAAGAAAATTTAATATTTTCAGCCAGTTGTCAAACACTCTCTAACGTATTATTTTTGTTTTCAGTGACATGAATATGTCGTGGCAGAATATAAGGTCATTCTTTATGAACTTACAATTGTTTACCTACTTCAAAGCTTAAGTAATGCTAATTAGAGTACATTTTGTTTATAGGACTTCAGTTCTTCAGTGCAGCGACTGCTTGGTACTGCAAGTTGTGCGATTCTTGGATTGGAGATCTTCATTGCGCAAGTCTGCACTTGAAGTCAAAACGGCATTCAGAGAATTTTTCTGTAAGTGACTATTATGTATTGTTCTAAAAATCTATAAAAGAAAAAATTAGATTTGTTACATCTTATGTGTTGGTCTTGAGTACTAATTAGCAAATATTTTTTCTTATACAAATAATGTAAATTCTGATGCCCTCTTTAGCGTTTTGTTGAACAAAATCCTCACTGGGAGACAGACTGGATGGCAGATCGCGAAAAGGCATTCTCCGAAGAGAAACACAAACAGATTCAAATGGAATTACAGAAGCAGAAAGATGACGATCCACCTCCTAAATCAAAGAAGTCGAAGAAGAACAAAAAGAAATCCAAGAAAGCTAAGAAACGTAGGAATAGAAGCAGTGCAAGTGACACATCAAGTGAATCAGAAAATACCGAGTCTGATTCTGATCAAGATATGTCGAAAAGTATCCGTGTTGCTATGCGAAATAAAATGAAAGCTTCAACACAAGCAATTTTGAATGAAGAGATTGATTATCACAGAATAAAGTTGAAAGGACACTGGACAAAAGTGAATCAACAAATCAATCAGCCACTTACACCGGAACAACAGCCATCTGAAACAGATGACAGGCAATTGTTAAACTCAATTAGAGATAAATTGAAAGCTAAACAAGAAGAAGAAATGAAGTCTATAGGAACAAGGAGATTAAGCCAAGAAAAGTCTATAACGGAAGAAGATGAACATGAGCAAAATTCATTTGGTAAAGAAACCGAAGGCTTGGAAGCATGGGGTCCTAAAGAACCACCCAAACCATTTTGGATAAAAAAAGATGATGAGAAAGTGCAAACGTTATCAAATAAGCCAATTGAACTACCGAAACCTGAAGAAATGCCGAAGCCACATATGGGATTCTGGACGAAACAGCAAGTCAACATGACAGTCAAACCTCCAGAGACTAAACCTAGCGAGAAAGAAGATGATAGAGAACGTGAAAGGGATCGATATAAAGAAGACAGTGATAGATATGATCGGCGAGATGATAGATATGATCGGTATAATAGATATGACAGAAGACGTGGTAGAGATAGAGACAGAGACAGAGATAGGGACAGAGATAGAGATAGGGATAGGGACAGGGATAGAGAACGTGACAGAGATAGGGATTATTACGACGATCGTAGGAAGAGAGATAGTAATGAATCTCCGAGACGCGAACGAAATTGGCGTGATAGTCCAAAAAGGAATTACGATAAGTACAGCAAGGACCGGCGAGATGACAATAATTCATCAAACGATGAGTCTAAATTTGAAAAGAAGACCAATGAATCAGCTTCTAAATCAAAAAAAGGCAGTAGTCAAACTAAAAAATCAGCTCCGCAAGTTACAAAGGGTAAATTACCATTTATTGGTAGATTACCTTTATTCAAGAAAAAAACAGAAGAACCAAAATTACCTGAGAAGGACATTACACCTTTGCCGTATCAACAGAGTAAATTTGAGGATACGCCCAAAGTTCCCAATGAGATTATAAATCCACCAGGTGTTGTTCATATTACAAAATTGGCAACTCCGCTTAATCTCAATAATAACAATGCAAATCAGGCACACAAATCGCAACAGATGAAGATACTAGTTGCTCCACCACCTCCCATCTTAAATGAAACTAAACCAACACAGCAAGTTATTGATATGGAAATTGAAGATCAGGTTGAAGAACCTGTTATAGAGGAGCCTATAATAGAACAGCAAAAACAAGTACAAACTGTATCAAAACTGCCATTACCTCCCCATCCTCCACCGCCACTGAATAGACCGCCACCAAGTTTTACTCCTTCACAGCAGCAGTCTCATGTTCAAAGCAGACCACAGTTTACGCCAAATCGACCCCCTCCACCATTCATATCTAATCCACCTCCATTCGTACAAACTCCACCACGGTTTCCACCAGTTCGGCCGCCAATGCAATCCCACGCTTCATTTGTGACAAACCCACCACCGCAAATACAAAGTGCTCCAAACTTTGTTCAAACACATCAAAATCCTCCACCTCCTCCATTGCCTTCGGTTGAAACAGCAACAAATGATATAGCAGACATACCCGAACCGACTGAAAAAAGACCAGATCCTAGTATTCCCTTACCTGACGATTTACAGGAAGCCTTAAATATTATTTTCCCAAAGGAAGAGTCAGAAACAAAACAGCAAAGTCAACAAGAGAGTAATATTATGTATTCATCTTTGTATAGTATGTTAGGCTGTGTTGGTTATGGACCAGAATATATGGATCAGCCACCTCCGGAAATAACTCAAGCAGAGGCCGAAGCTGATACTCAGCCTGGGCCAGATGATTTAAAAATGTTAGGTATTGACGAAGGAGATACAATCTTGTAAAAGTATTTGTGTCTTTTATAATTATTATATGAACACGACACAAACTTTTGTACCATGAACCAATTTCCTTATGTACTATTCAAAGAAATTTGGTTGTACCTTTTACGTTTTAAGAGTTTGTCTGTAAATGTCTTTATTGTTAATGCAACTAGAGATATGCAGTTCATAATGTAGTACTATCAATGGGACTACATTAATGCATTGTGTTTCACATTCCTAACTAATATTAAACCAAATTTCAAGGTTCAATTTGCTTAAAACAATGTAGCTCATGAATTATATTATACAGTTATTACATTAATTTGAGCTTTGCATCTCCCTTTTCTTTGTGAAATTTCGTATTCTATGAAAATATATATGAAATTATACTAACAATTTATTAATTTAGAATATATATGACATTTAAATGCGATATGTTCTTAAACGTTTAAAGAATATATTTTCAGAACCCTCGAGTTGTGTGAAAATATTTTAGAAGTACTTCTACTTTCTCTGAATTACATTCATTTGAGATGATGAATTGATGGTATAAGATGGTTAATCTGTTGACCTAACTATACACAGATTTCATTGTTATGTTGTATCGTCTAATAAAACTAGAATAAAGCATAGAAAAATAGAGTAATAGAAATGTATATTATACCTACAAAAGCATGCACAACATACACATTCAAGCTTTCTATTTGGATAAACTTTAATTTGTTCAGTATAAATATACACGCTTGTGAATGAAGTTATTTATATACACATGTAACAATTCTGTATTTCATAATTTAGCTTATGTTACAGACATGAGTGAATAATAATTACAATTTGAATTATGAAATAAAAACTAAATGTTATGAATTCATAATAAGTGGGATAAAACATCGGTGCATTGAAAATGAGTATCATGTTAACTTTTTTGTAGTTGACAAATCGAGAACATTCTTAAAATACTATCACATATTCCAGTGTTTTACATATATAACATTGATAATAACTCGTTTACAACTCAACTACAATCCACTGTGGAAATAAAAAATACTCATGGCACAATACATAGTATTACAGAACATGGTATGGTATTAAATATTTAACATACCAGTATCGTTATGAGACACAAAAATTTGTCCAATCTTTAAATATAATTGAAAAATTATATAATATTGAATGTAATGCTTTTATAAGTCACGGAAATTTTTTACTATAGTAAATACATGGTTCAACATAGTAACATAGACTTAAAATGCATAATTGAATGTAAAGCAAAAAACAATATCACATATTTAATTATAATAAGGATAAATTCATTTTTTCCTTATTTTTTTTTTTGATACAAGTCTCCATAAAATAACAATATGTTATGTCAATGTTTGAAAGAACGCTTTTCTGAGAATGCGTTACTTCTAGTATATTAAAGTCATCTACTTATATA
This sequence comes from Tiphia femorata, assembly GCA_944319695.1. NCBI lineage: Eukaryota > Metazoa > Arthropoda > Insecta > Hymenoptera > Tiphiidae > Tiphia > Tiphia femorata. The sequence continues at coordinate 11,127,351 of OX090896.1, read as the reverse complement.
AATTCATAAATTTAAATGCATTGTTCGGATTACTTCATGCACCGTTTTACACTTCGTGTATTCGAATGTTCCATATTAAATGCTAATTTTGTTTTTAACAATATTAGAAATATTACAAAAACATTTTAAGTATATTAATGTGCAAATGTCTTGGAATATTAAGAAATATATTCCTATTTGACACATAAAATATATTGTTGAAAACGTGATTGGAATGATAGGATAAGTAAAGCTAATATTTCCTGGAATGAATTATTGGAACACTAGCACGTGTACTTTGCGTTGAAAAGTACTATTTCGATTTTGCCAAAATTCTCATTTGCAATGGTATGTCTTATATGGTATATTATACCATTATTGTGTGTGAAATTGCAGAACTCAGATTTGTAAAACTAATCCGGCACTCGAAATGTTGTCTCCCCCACCTGCAGTTTGACTAGCCTGTGTGCAAACTAATACCGGTGCAACGCATACTTCAATAGGAATGTTTTCAGTACCAATTTTTAATATTTCATCCCAACATGAGACAGGTTTGTCTATATCTAATGTTATGCGTGTGCCATCAGTAATGGATGTTGAAAAACTATCATCCATAATTAATGTGGCTTTTTTAACATCTACCTGTGAACAAAGAGAGTATTGTAGCCTTGCTATAAGAATACCGATTATTCAACCATAGAAGGTACTCATATAAATTACCTGAATAATACTTACATTACTTGTTGCACATACATGTCGATTTGCCGTTAATGATGCTTTTGCTGCAGCAGCCATGGTATTTTTCCATATAGAATTTTTTACTGTGAATATAGCTTGATATGCTAAAGTATGTACATGTATTCTTGTAAGTTCTCTAGAGTCCACAATAGATTTTCTTCTCATACGAATAAGCTTAAAAAGTGTTCTCATTTGATCTAAGACTGTGGCAACCCGTGGCGTTGAATTTGCCACTAATGAAATATTTCCATAATACATAGCATTATGTAAATTAGCAATTTCTTGTTCATTCATGCCTAAACTATCAGCAAAAGGTATAATTAAATCGCATAAATCAAAAAGTAGTTTATCTTCTACAAAAGATGCCATTTCAAAGTGTATTTTTGTAGATTTTGATCGATCAATCATTTGACTTTTAATTTTGGCAATAAGTCTCTGTCGTTCCTCTGTAACAATATTTCTTAAAAGATAAAATGAAGTCTTTGATTTAGAGTGAATGAATTTTTATTACCTTGAGGAAATGGATAGTTGTCCATCATTTGTAGGCCACTTACAACAAGCAAATCGGGATCGGAGACTGATAGAACTTTGTCAAAAGCTTCATAAGAACTTATCATAGGATTATTTGCATCATTATGGATTATATATCTGAGAAAAGGTGCAGTCTTGTTAAATTTGTAATATTCACAATGTACGACACAAAGTATTCGACATGTGCTTAACAGCACTCTTATGAGCTGTATCACCTGTTTGCACGTGTACTTGAGTACGGACCCCATACATCACCGTGTTTATATTCTAAAACAAGATGAACATCATCTCGTTTTACTTCACCACCCACAACCTTAATGACTTGAGGAATCATTTGATGCAATGATGTAGTCAATTTTGCTGCTAATGTTACATCGCATCCTTCTCTTGCGAATCGAAGCGCCATTATGGCAGCATTACCACCAATCGTTGAATATGATGAAGGAACTGAGCGTGCTTTTGCCACAAGCTCATCGAATAATGTACGATTGGCCATGTACCGTCTAAAGAAATTTTCTTTCATAAGAAAGTATACTATTTTTGACTGCTTTCGTAAGTGTGGAATTTTAACATATCCCGGTTTTTAATATTCTTATGTACGATCTATACAATAGTTAACTACAAACAACTAAATATCAAGCGTTCTGTACTGTACACTGTCACACAGACTTTTAACTTATTAAAGTAGGTCACATAGCAAACTTACTCTGCAGCAGCCCCATGGCGGAAATAATATGCAAAACTTTTTAAAAGTTCTAATTCTGTATTGATCTCGTCAAAATGTTCGGGCGGACCAACCTCTTCTGTATATTCTAACAAGTGTTTCGCGTTAATGTAAACGTCAGTGCATACGCCATAACCTATAGCAACTTTAGGTTTCGCAGTAATAAGATATTTATTTTCGAGCTTCTCCAATCCCTGCAATAACACTAGTAGTCGTTTCTGCAGTACATCTTCTGAATTTCTGTAATAAATTCCTATTAGAACAACTAGTACTGTTAGAACTGTTCCAACCCTTAACCCTCTGTTGCAACCCATATTGTACAAACACCCACAAACTCCCTGAGGAACAGCAGCTACAGGGAACGCAGCTACCACCCGTTCTCCCTATTCACTATCTTATAGTATCTGATATCTAATTATGATATGCTTGATAGGCCCAAATAACACGATTGATAAATTTTATCTTTGAAAATTAGATAAACATTTTACAATATGAAGTATACAGAACATAAATATTTTACATAAGTAAATGATAAAGTTCAACTTTTTTGTTGAGCCGGTTTCAGCTTATCTTACAACCTTTCTATTTATTTTAGTTTTTCCTAATGTAATATTATAACCAACTCTGAAAAAAATGACAAAACATTTGGACTTACAGCAAAGTTATAATTGAATAGAGAAGCTAAAAAAATAAACCGGATAATACCATACAAGAATGTATCTTATATGTAGAGTATACAATTAAGTATAACAGTGGAAAAGTACAATTAGAAAATAAAATTTCTAAAAGTAACTGTCATTGTTCATGTACGAATTTAATTTTAAAATACATACAACCAATAAGAAATAATTATTTACGTATTTCAAACAGAGTTCGCTGTTTATTGTAGAATAGATGGTTACTGACTACACAAGGGTTCTATAAAGATTTATTGTATCAAGAAAAATTTTATTTTCATTTTTAGTTTATAAATATACAAATTAATGTGAACATCGGCTGGATAGGCAGCAGTATATTTACATATGCAAAAACTTCTACATAACAGGATAGAAAAAAATTAAATGTATTTTTTGCACAATTTTTCAAATCAACTGCTTTGATAAAAATAACTTACAAGAGAAGATTATGGTCTGGAAACCTCGGAATTTGCTGAGACTAGGCTCCAACGATAAAGAGTAGTAAACGTATGGAACCCGTAAAATATTGATTGCTCATAGACAGTCATTTTTGCATAAAGTTAATTTAAATATTGAAAACCTGTTGTCATCGAACCATGGAGAATCGGCCCTTGCATCGCTTATCCGAAAATTTTACAACGTGTTATTACTGCCATTGTAAAATCAAATTACAGCTTTCAAATATTTTTTACACGCGATAGTCAAAGAACTAAAAACCGAAAATCAATTTTTTCTCTCGATTGAGGCACCTGATTATTATCGCAAAAAAAATGTATGCTGTATGGGCTATATAGTAATGTTCTGTTGAATAGGTTCAGAAAAAGTCTGGCTGTTTCGTACAATATCCTATGAAAACCTTAACATTTTTAAAAATGTTTTTAGAAACTACAACTTGCAGCAATTTGGTTTTACAATAGTAGTAATAGGTAGCAACATTTTGGGCCAAATCGATGCAAAGGATAATTCTCCATGCTTAAATGGTTACGGCCTTTCAATGTTTAAATTAACTTTGCGCAAAAATCGCTGCCTATGGACGACTAATACTTTACGGGGTTTACATATTCACTAGCCTCTATTATTTGAGTTTACTCCCATCAACATCCAAAGTTTCCCGATCGAACTCTTCTCTTGTTAATTAATCTTACACATTTCTAAATCTGCAAAATTAATTGTTAGTAATTATGTGTGTAGTGTCCTAAAGCTAAATTGATACTTTAGTTGACAAATTATATGTGAACTCTTTTTAGACATTACGAATAGTAGTTTTACATATTCGAGATGAGGCATTAAAAATGAGTCATTTGAATGTATTGTAAATTAGAAGGTAGAACAAAATGTATAAACTGTTTTTTGTAAGTTAATGCACATATTCAGGTGGTCTGTTCTTACTGCAGTATTATATTATATCATTGTATGTATATCAGTTTCATGGTATTTATTCTTTATTTTTTGTGTGCAATCGCATGTGCTTTTTTAAATTATCTAGTCTATTGCATCGGCGATCGCAATAATCACACTGATAAGGCATTGAATTGCTATGGACAACAACATGACCATTTAAATGACTAATTTGTTTAAATCGTTTGCCACAAATTGTGCAGGTATATGGGCGTTCGTTCATATGTGCAGATGCTATATGTGTTTGCAAATTTGTTTTCCTGACAAATGTCGCTTTGCAAATATCACATTCGAATGGTCGAACATTTGCATGTATTGCCAAATGTGATTTTAGAACATTTTTATGTTTAAAATTTTTTTCACAAAGATGACATTGAAAAGGACGTTCGTCATTATGCACCTTTTTATGAACTGAAAGGTGTGCGAGTTGCTTGAACATTTTTGCACAAATTTCACATTGATATGTACGCCCATCCTCATGAGCAGCACTGATATGGCGACGTAATGTGTCGGCAAGGGTGTATCGTTTACCGCATAATTTACAAGCGAATGGACGTTCATTGGTATGTGTCATAATATGACCATTAAGATTTCTTTTTTCAAGAAAACGAGAGCCGCACACGTCACATTGATATGGTTTTTCCCCATTATGCACATACATGTGTTTTTTCAAAGAATTGGATAAACTAAATCGCTTTGAGCAGACAGTACATTGAAACTTACGTTCTCCCGTATGAACCAGCATATGGGACTTCACGTGACCCGCTTGTTTAAAGCGTTTTCCACAGATTTTACAACCATATTGTCGTTCATGTGTATGAGTAAAAATATGACGTTCAAGAACACTCTTTGTCGTGAAAACTTTTTTGCAATTATCACACTCAAACAGACGACAAATTCCCTTTGATTTTACACTGGTTTCTCCTTTATGAGATGATAGTGAGTGTAGTTTCAGAGTTTCAAATGATGGAAATTTGACCCCACATACTGAACATTGAAAAGAACGATAATTTTTATGTGTTAATGAATGCTGACTGAGATGTCCTAATTGCTTGAAGCTTTTATTGCATACCTCACACACATATGGTCTTTCGTTTGTATGAGATCGCATGTGTCGCTTTAATACACTAGGAAAGTTAAATTTTTGTTTGCAGTATGTACATTCCAATGTAGGATCTAGATTTATTTTCAATATTCGATTTTTTCGTAGTTTCTTTCCACGAGTTAGGCTTGAGCTTTTTTTAGACCTAGTACATTTGCTCACAATGCTTGCCAATCCATTATTTTCCTTACTTAAACTGACATTTATATTAGAAGTACTTAATGGATTTTCCTCACTTAATACTTGTGTAATAATGTTATTACTATCTTCATTTTTTCTTGTTTTAATTTGATTTACACGTTTATAATCAGTCAAACTAAATAATTTTTCATATCCATGAAATTGTCGCATATGTTTCTCATATAAACTTAAAACACGAAATGTTTTATCACATACTGTACATTCAAACTTTTGCCCCCTCATATGTGTTTTTATATGATTTTTTAAGTGACCTTGTTTTATATACTGCTTCTGACAAATGGTGCATCTTAAATAACAATTTTTAAGACTGACTGCTCCTTCATTAATCTTATGTACACTTTCATCCTGATGCACTACTACATCTTCTTCTTGACGCAGTGCATCTTCAGATTGTGAACTGTTTGAAGGAGTTTCGTTTTTAACATTGACAAAGTTGAAATGTAAATCTTCATCGTTATGAGAAGATGTACTCTGGTCTTCACTGTGACCAGTGCGAGTATCTTTCAAAATCTGAAATAATTGACAAAACTTTGTACATGTGTATATGTAACTGTATAATAATGCAAGAGATATTATCATTATATATACACTGAATAATATTATTTTTATAAATCACTTACACTTTCAGGAATTAACTTTTCATCACATACAGTCATCGCATCAATATTATTATGGTCAATTTCGTTCTCCTTAAGTTGGAGATTTACCCACTCTTCTTCTGTCGAAATATTATTTATGGTCTCTTTAACACTAGCTAATTTTTGGAATTCCTCATGAACATTGCGACCAAATAGCACATCACAGGGAATTTTACCAGTTTTGCAATGACATATTGAATTTTGAAAAACCTGAATGTACTTTAATCCTTCATACCATGTTTTTGTCGGATTGTTATTTGCCCAAGATATCAATAAACTTCTGAAATCTCTACTTCCTTGTTCACATTTTGAGATGTCTCCGTGCAATATATCAACACCTTTCCATAATAAATGTAACTCATAAACAACTTCTTTGGCAAAATTACGCCCATTTTTACTTTGTAGAACTTTCGGTGCGCCAATAATAGCAATTGCATTTAACAATTTCCTTGCAACAGTTTTGGCTGTATTATCTCGTAACGCTTCAAGTACAACAAATTTCGTTTGTTGATCCTCATATACGGAAAAATATTTATATCGTGAAATTTGATCAATTGGCATCTCCAATATATCAATTTGACCTCTAGGCTCTAATCTCCAAGATCGTTCTACACTTTGTGCATTATATCTAGAATTTTCAGATTTAGTTACTTGGACTCCATTAGGGACTTGATGAGTAGACCATGAATTGTGAACCTGCAAAACAATTTTCAAAAGTTTTATTTTGTACCATTAATATCTACTTATTCATATTTACACATGGATCAAGAATATCAAATTCACTGTTGAGTATATACAGAATATATTTATACATTGCTAAATAATCTATTGATATGTGCAAGAACAAGAATATTTGCTCCCTGACAAATGTTGAGAATATGACAAATTTTTTAGTGACTTACTCTTGTTATTGTAGACGATGATGCCTGTTCGTTATTTTCCAAATCTTTTTTCTTCTTCGTTGTAACTTGAGAATCTATTATGCTTTGCTGTGAATGGGGATTTAAAGGTTCTTCGAAGAACTCAACTTCTTGTTTTATGGAGGCAAAGTTTCGAGTGTCAAACTTTCCTGGTAATATATGGTCGAGAGCATTTTGAGCAGTTCTCTTCCCAGAGTACCATTCTGCATTAATTGCGCTGTTCTTATCCATTTTGATAATATCGACCTAAAGTCTCTTCTTTCTCACTTTCGTTGAATTTGTTCCATTTAAATACTGCTGTCTGAAATGCGATAGCATTACTTTAAACTAGAAGCTTAACATCTGTATGCAAAACAACGTCAAATACAAAATACACATACCTAAAAAACGATATTAAATACATATCGAGGTAAAGAAACAAATTAAATTATTTGTTTACTAAGCTGTTATCTAAAGAACTTAAGTTTAAATTTTGTGTTCCGTCCAATTTTATATCCTTGTCTTTCGCGTATTAGCTCTTTTCTTCCATGAAATATCATCCCTAAGATAAATTAAGCCGGCAATCGAATAAAGTTGACAAGCAGAAGAAATTTTCTTAGCCACATAAAACCACTAATTTGCAAAAGGATATCCAGGTTTAACTTACATTGAAATGAAGTCGTATCGTTATGATTATAACGTATGTAAACAGTGCACGTATTTCTGTATCACATTTGATCACATTGGATCCGCGAATATGCAATGCAATGCAATGTTTGTGAAGGTAAAAAATTACGCATACCGTGCATGCATGACGTGCACAACCATGTACAACTACTGTCTGATTGTGTTTATTACGGATTAGTATCCTAAATGTGCCTAAATTCTTATGGTAAATGTGTCCCATCAATCTGACCAATTGCAATACAAAAATTTGCGACCAAAATAGTCTGTTACTTCGATGTAATTACGTATCGATTTTTGTCACAGGGTGTATACACATTTATCAAAAAAGCTGACGAATTTGTCTTTTTATTCTTATTTCTGACTGAAACTGATTGAAACAACAGGTATATGAGCTAGTTCCTGCTTTCTTTCTGTCTCTATTTCGTTTTTCTTCTTCTTCTTATAGTGGATCTTTCATGAATAATCCCTATGTGCAGACACCCTGTATACCACGCTGTAATACATCCAAAAATACTTATTTTATCTTTATATTTTTTAGATGTACCACATAATAAACTTTATCGATTTTATTATGTACCATCGCTATATAAAGTTTTACCTCGGTGGAAGGAGTATTCTTTATACGATTACATATTCAAAGTGAAATGTTTTCCCGCCCTTTTTCCATTCGTTGCTTTGTTCTGTTTACATGTTTTCACTTTCCCGCGTTTAAACTTGTTTCCCGCGAAAAGTAATAGCAATCGTCAGCATTACTCGTCCGCAAATATTTATATACGATCATATTATTGCATAACCTTTGAATTTACGAAGAAACGGCTAATACAGCACTAAATTTGAAATATATGTGACGGAATTTAATCAGCGGAATAGGTAACCATATAACATGATTATTATTTTAAACTTTCAGTGTAGGTTACTGTCAAATTTATACAGACTACAAACTCTTGCAATGAATAATTAATATGTTCAATGTGTACGAAAGTATTTATTCCTATGAAAAAAAAATATAATTTGACATGTTATATCATAGGATATATTACAGTTGGAAAAAGAACAATGAGCATTCAAACAACAATTTCCTTCAACATCCGTAAGAAGTGTTCATTCTATGGAATTGATAAGAATAATGAAAAACAGGATTATACAAATGCTACTACGAGAAAGACTACTAATGTATACACGCCCACAGTAAAGAAGGTGTACACTTTAAGTAGTAGTGACTCTGATTCTGATTCTGACGTGGAAAATTTATTGAAAGAATGTGATGGCCAGATTAGTAGAAAAAAGAACACTCCTGTTAAGAGTCCCAGACGAATTAGTAAACATACTAAACCAGAGTGTAAGAATTAAATACAGACTTTCCGTTAATTAAATACATTCTATATTATTAATTAAATACAGATTGCTCATTCCTTTCTACAGATTTGTTTGGAAACTTTGTAATTCTGTAATATGTAATTATTCATTATTTCAGTAGAGAACTGTTCTCCGCCAAAGCAGAAGAAGATAGTACATTCACCAGAGGTAGTTTCTTCATCTCCTACTACACTTTTAAATAGGCTAAATTTAGAATCTCTTAATGAAAAAGACGAGAAATTAACACCAAAAAGATTGTTTGGGTCAAATAAGTATCGTGAAGCTCGAAAGGCACTACATAGCTCAGCACCTACTAGTCTACCTGGACGTGAGAAAGAATTACATAGTTTACAATTATTTATTTCTGGATGTGTTGAAGAAGAAAAATCTGCTTCCTTGTACGTCTCTGGTCCACCAGGAACTGGAAAAACGGCGTGCCTTTGCAAAATCATAGAACAGGCAGAATTTAAATCTAAATTACAAGTTGTGTATATTAATTGTACCACTATGAAATCTGCAGCCACAATTTATGCAAAGATTGTTCAAGAATTGGGGTTAACAGTTTCAAAGTGTGGAAGAAATAGTAAAACGGTTATAGAAAAGTATTTAGTTTCAAGACATAAAATGTTGCTCCTCATTTTAGATGAAATAGATCAGTTAGAGAGTAAAAAACAAACTGTTTTGTATTCCATTTTCGAATGGCCATCTAAACCGAATTCAAAATTAATGTTGGTTGGCATTGCAAATGCACTTGACTTGACTGATAGAATTTTACCACGATTACAAGCTAGATGTGATTTGAAACCTCAATTAATGCATTTTGCATCGTATACAAAGCAACAAATAATCGACATTATATCTATGAGGTTGTTGGAAGCAAATGTTCCTGATGTATTCACGGCAAGTGCTATTCAACTTTTGGCTGGGAAACTGGCTGCAGTGTCAGGAGATATTCGAAGGGCTTTAGATATGAGCAGAAGAGTTATTGAATTAGCTGAATCTCAAAAATCCTTGCAAATTCTGCAACCTACGAATAATAATGGTATGTTAAATTACAAAGGTTTAGCAAAAACAATATACTTAATATTGTTAATATGCAAGAAATTTATTTTTTTAATTCCAGGTACAAATGCAGATGATTTAAGTAAACAGTTAAATGTATCGGAAAAACCTGTTGATTGCAAAGAAGTTATGACCACTTTAGGTGAGGTATATGGAGGCTTACAAAATCTTGACAAGCAGGAAAGTACATTTCCCTTACAACAAAAACTGTTATTGTGCTCATTAATGCTTATATTGAAGAAAGGTAGAAACAAAGATGTGACAATCGGGAAGGTAAGATTCATACATAATGATTGTGTATAATGCAAACATAACAGTTTTTTACATTTCACATCTGTTTTAGCTACATGCGGTTTATACAAAAGTTTGTAAAAAGCGTAATATACATTGCGTTGATATCTCTGAATTTGTTAGTTTATGCACATTAATAGAAACTAGAGGTGTTTTGTGCATCATACGCAAAAAAGAATCTCGTTTATCGAAAATAAGTCTCCAATGGGATCAAGAAGAGCTTGATGCTGCACTACAGGATAAGAATATGCTAGCTGAAATTATAAGTGATGTAACTTGTTTATAAATTATATTAAGATAATGTGCATGATCCTTATCTTTTGTAGAAAAATGGTGTTGTATATACAGACTTGATTGTTTCATATGTTGCCTTTTTTACATATTGTGACTCAATAGTATTATTTACTACAAATTATTGTACAAAATTCTAGCTTATTGTTTGGTATTCAAACTTGAGTAAAATAAGATCGCTTACAATTTTCAAGGAAACTTGTAATAGATGCATGAATATAATTGGACTTGGAATATAGTTGCATAAAACAAATTGTTTAAAATAGTTCTTTTTTATTCCAATTATTTAAGAAAAATTTAAAAATTGCGTTCCCAGAGAATGCACTGTGCTGATTTGTGACAGATTCTACCATAGACCTGGTGCATCCAAAGGTGTTTCCGAACGAAATACCCAGGTGGCCTTCAAATATTTTCGAACGCCGTCTACAATTAGTACGAGCTCAACGCATCTTTGGCATCATAGAGAAAAGCATAATCATAGACTTATACTCATAGACCGCGCATTCTGTGAGAAGCGTTGAAGACAACATGATACGAGAGAGCAATATTGGAAGTGAACCTGTCTCTGTCTAACTGGAGCGTTGGTGGGGGGAATAAGGAAAACAGGAGAAGAGCATACGTTTACGCGTATAAACGTTTAAACGTATATGAACGTATACTCGCGTTTAAACGTTGCTCTTCTCCTTTTTTCCTTATTCCCCCCACCAACGCTCCAGTTAGACAGAGCCAGGTTCACTCCCAGTATTGCTCTCTCGTATCATGTTGTCTTCAACGCTTCTCACAGAATGCGCGGTCTATGAGTATAAGTCTATGAGCATAATTTACTTTGAGGAAGAAGCATCGTTTGTAATTCATATACATTGGGCGCATTCAGCCAGTCACGGCGCTGCCAGCGCTTAGCTAAGCATAGCTCAGCGCCGTGACTGGTTGAATGCGCCCATTGGCACATGCAACAATAGTTTTTGAATCATTGGAGTATGTTAACAAATATTGTGTGGTATTTGGCAAATATAAATTTATTAGAGTTTACAAAGGCTAAATAACACAAAAAACATTACGTGTTTGCTTTTCCGTTCTCCGTAATTACTCAAAGTTACTAGATTTTAAGTTGCCAAGGGTGCGTTCGAAAACTACTTCGGGTGAATCTAGTTGGGTGATAGGGAAAACTCTTCGGGGGAGCACTCGGGTGACGACGTTTTCGAACGACTTTGGAAAAGAGTACCGTGCAACATATCATAGTACAATCACAATATATGCAAAAAATGACGGATCATGCTCGAATTGTTAGATACAATGTTATTCGTTGTTTTTGAACTCGCTGTAGATTAATATACTTATCTATTTTTTCAGTCTTTTTGGTGTTCCACACTGCCAATTTTTTATCCTGTATTATTAATAAAGAACCATTTGAATCTGTACACAGCATATACCCCAACCCTAATCCTACCCTAGCCCTTTATTAGATTACTCATTTTACTTAATTTACTTTATTACATTACTCTCTTGTTCTTGATGTGACTGATGTGTGAGCAATATCGCCTATACATACTTCTTGTAGTTGAGCAATTGAATTCGCGCGGGAAATGGGTGGGTGCACCCGACCACCCTGCCAAAAACATGGGTGGAAAAGTCTCTCTACCGGGTGTACCCAAAGGTGTTTCCGAACGATACACCCAGGTGGCCTTTGGACATTTTCGAACGGCAACTGGGTGATCGAGTGCACCCGGGTGGGGTTTTCGAACGCACCCCAAGTTATTCAAACGAGAACCCACCGCTAAATGATACCACAGCCAATCACAGCGGAGTATCTCGATTGGCACGCCGCCCGTCGGCGAAGGCGTGAACTATTGTCAGCAACTAGAGAGCGGATTGACAGCAGGGTATCGATTCTGGGTATCGATTCTGTAATTCAAGTGAGATCACTCACTTGTTGCACTTTCATCTCACGTGAATGTTTTTGCTTGATTCTGGGTGCGTTCCGATTTACGCATGAAATGCATAGACTGCAATACCGATGCGCCACGCTTTGAAATCGTTCCGTTTTTGTAATGCACGCATAGGTCGCATGAGCGCTTGAGAATTTCGGAACGATTTCCTGAGCGATCTATGCGCTACGCTACAGTCAGCTACAGTTAGATGAGGAGAATACCAGAGAATTGCAGACAATTGCAGAGAATTAGTGATGGGTTATGTTAGTTTTACTAAACGGTTATCGTAGTATTGTCACTTCAAAATAACGAGTTATCTAACAGTTATTCGGTTAAACGCGGTTACTTTCAATTCTTCATAATACTGAGATTAAATAGAACCATGTAATTTATATGAATATCATTCCCTTTTAGAAACAGATATACTGCAGTTAACATGTTTTTAAACATTTATTTTAAATGTATGAAACATTAATGTATACGTGATTTATCTATAGTATATGTGGGCGGCCCACCAACGCGCGTAGAAACCGAAGAACAGAAGGATTAACGCTAAAAATGCGTTCCGAATTATGCATGAAACGCATAAGACGCATGAACGCATTAGACGCATCAACTGCTTCAGGTTCAAGAAGAAGCAGTCTATGCGTTGGAAGCGATACGAGAATTCAGTACGGTTAGTACAATCCAGGGAATTCTCAGTGCTACCGAAGCGCTACCAATGCGCGCATTGGTTAAGGGGCAGCAGGACCGGGCTAGTAACGTTGAAACTGATCGAGGCGCTCGGTCAGCGGCGGCGAGTGGAAGAAGTGAAGTTGTCTGAAAATTCTCTAGAATTAGTGCCGTGCCGAAAATAGGGTGCCGTGTAGGGCACCAAAAATTCGCAATACATGTGAATATTGTGACAAGGAATAACGAAAAACATTCCAAGGCGCGCGGTACTGTGCTACAGCTATTACTGGCTGTCACAACCGGTCACGGCCTTCCTCGTGACATCGTTCCGCGATGGTGCGGGGCCCTCGTTGGAGCAATGTTACAGCGATGCATCGATTGGCACGCCTCCGGTTGCCGAACGCCTCAACTATTAGTAGTGACGAGAGAGTGAATTGACAGCTGGAATCGTGGCCTACTAAATTCGCGTTATTTCCGTACCTAAACCCATAAAACAAATTTTTGTTGAATTCTGTGATACGGTTGATAGGCCATGAAATAGAGAGTGTTGATCGTTCGAGTGCAATATGTGCGAAAATTGTGAAAAACTGATGCTGGACGGCAGCCATGTTTGTTCGTGCAAATCGTCGTATTTGAGGCTCGCAATTTCAATCTCGTTTATAAATACCATCCTGCCAGTACGACCGTCAATAAAGATTTCAGATCCTGTAAAAATGTTTAAGCTATCATTTCCTTCGTATCGCAGCGAAAAATAATCAACGACGGCGACGAATTTAGTAGGCGCGCAAACCTCTGCATTTCCCTAGCAAAAAATATTTTTTGGACAAGTTACTGACGGGTTTTGAACGTTACTAGCTGGGTCCTGCTGCCCCTTAAGGGGATCCAACCTTCCTAGGCTTTCTTCTCGGGAATACCTCGAGAGCCAATAGAAACCGCGGAAATGACCGACTTCTGCGCCGGGTGCATTCGTCTCCGTTTTACATTATTTTCTAACCGCAAGGGTATGTATCGAAAGCTTGAAGTTTATTCTAGTGCGTGAAATAGCGATGTATGTGCGTTGTGCGCGCAGATCGGCGAAATTCGAGGAAATACAGTCGCGAGAGCAGCCATATTGGAATGTCCTTGACAGCTACAGAGACCGATGGTGCTTATGACCGGAATTACTCCTTTAACGTTATCTTATCCCTTCACATCGCTATTTCACGCCCTACAATAAACTTCAAGCTTTCGATACATACCCTTGCGGTTAGAAAATAATGTAAAACGGAGACGAATGCACCCGGCGCAGAAGTCGGTCATTTCCGCGGTTTCTATTGGCTCTTGGGGTATTCCCGAGAAGAAAGCCTAGGAAGGTTGGATCCCCTTAAATCGGAACGACTTTCCATGCGATCTACGCGTTTCATGCGTAAATCGGAACGCACCCTCTGTAACATCAAAGTGAAAATACGAAATTACTAGATTTACCAGTGCGGGGTAAAACGTTTTATCAGAACCTGGGTATCGATTCTGTAACTTTTATCGTAGTGAAAATGCGAGCCATCTCACATTGCCTGATTCCGTAACTTTCATCACAGTGAAAAAGCGAGCCATCTCACGGGAGTTCGTTCGACAAGAAATTCCTTGTCGAATGATGAAATGTGAGAGGGAAAGAATGAGATAGCCAGAGGGAGCGAAAGAGAAACCATTACAGCGCTTTCATAAAATTTATAATTGTAAGGTTATAAAAGCTGTCATTGTTTCACACAAACTCCCGGCGTCTAAGAAAAAGTTGTAAAAAGAAATGGCAATATACATGGCTGCTTTATTATTTGCTGACGATTATTACTTTGATTAGATATTTTGGTGTTTTAATGTATTGTTTTGATGATATATTGATTTTTCTTTTATTTTCACGGTTATATCGTAACCTGCCTCTTCCAAAATCAGGATGAGACCGCATAATATTTATAAGTATTTGTTTCTGTTTTTCTGTCACTTCTCCTCATGTTTCCTTCCTTCTTTTCTGCGATTTGATACTTTTATTTCAAATATTTATGGTTATGATCAAGGTACAGGTTCTGATAAAACGTTTTACCCCGCACTGGTAAATCTAGTAATTTCGTATTTTCACTTTGATGTTACAGAATCAAGCAAAAACATTCACGTGAGATGAAAGTGCGACAAGTGAGTGATCTCACTTGAATTACAGAATCGATACCTAGAGGCTAGAAGTCGACTTTCGTCGACTTCTGTCACTAAATGGAAAGCACCCATTGTACAGTTTGAACAACTCTACCGGTATGGTCCATACGATATACGATTAGTATTCTATAGTGTTTGTAGTTACTGATTTAATGGAGGCGGTAGAAATGCATTTAAAATCTTACTAAGCAGACGTAGTGCTACGAGTGCCGAAATGGTTGCATTATTTTGTGGAAAAAGACTGATTGTTTTAAAAAATCACTTTTTTAAAATTCCAAGGCGGAATGGTTACATAGTACTGTGAGTATTATGTTTGAGGTTATAAATATAGCCAACTCTTTTTTTTCATTTATATATCTTATTCTGAATGATAAATTTCCCTTTTTTGATTGTAAATATTACTTTTGTGATAATGATGTATTCGTAGACTATTAACATGACAATATCCAATAAAAACATTCATAAGAAATGATTATTTAAATGTGCTCATTTAATTAATAGTGTTCCCGAAATTGGTGAGGATTTATTACAAACAAATCCTTTATTAAAAGATGACAAAATTCCGGAATTTAATAAAATTACTATTGAAAAGTGCACATCGGCTATTGTGAGACAAACCGTAGAGTTTGAAGAAGAAATACAAAAAATAGACGAAAAATTGAAAGGTAGGATAGATAAATATGCCGAGACTATCATGCAATATAGAGAATCCAAATCCCATTAATTTAAGCTTGTTCATATAATAGAAATGTTCGCTGTTGGATTTATGCATAATTGTTTTAGATTTTGAGAATGTCGATATATTCAATGATGTCTTGCACTGTATCGAAAAGGCATATGTTCCTTTGGAAATTACATGGGGCATTGCGAAGACAATGTACTTTGGTAATCAAAGTGTAATGCCAACGCAGTCGTACATTGGTATTCATGAACGTGCTAAAAGGGCTTTATCCAGTAAATTCAATAGCATCCCCATTTATAAAAGTTGTGTAAAAGTAAAAAATAACGAAGATCTTAAATTGACGGATGAGGAAACTGCAATTTTATCGAAATTTATATTAGAAGGAAGATTAAATGGTCTTGGTCTTACTGGCAAAACTGTTAAACATTTTGCTTATTCTAGAAATGTTACAGCAGCTAAAGCTAATGAATTCAGAGACAAAATACAGGTTGGTATGTGAAAAGTAATAATACTTATATTCTATTAATCATATTATTTTTAGATAACAACAAAAGCTTTCACTCACGTAATAAAAAATCCGGAAATTGTTCAAGATTTCCCGGATAAGCTATTAAGAATTTGTGCTGCTGATCCTTCGCAACCTTACGTAGGTCCATGGACGATTACTTTGGAGCCATATGTTTATAAACAATTTATGGGTATCAAATGTTTCTATTTATGTGTAAACAGTTCAATAATGTATCGTCCTTTAATACTATTTTTTCTTTAATGTAGAATATTGCTGTGATCGTAAATTAAGATGTAAAGTTTGGGAAACATATGTCACTCGTGGATCTTTGTATCAAGACAGGTTACTACAAACAAGTACGCCATTAGAAGAAATGCGATTCAGGCGAACTGAACAAGCAAAAATGTTAGGATACAAATCATATGCAGAAATGAGCATGGAAACGAAAATGGCTGGCAATTTACAGAATGTTTATAACATACTAGACACAATTTTAAGCATAGGTAAGTCATTGGCTTTTATCACTGTCTATAAATATCTGTAATAAAAAGAAATACTCAAACAGCACGTCCTGTCCAAGAGGAAGAAATAAATGATCTAACTGATTTTGCAATACAAAATGGACACGAAGGCAACTTGAAGGACTGGGATCTACCCTATTGGATCAGAAGACACAAACAAGCTACATATAAGTAATTGAATTACATATAACCTAAAATGTTAATAGAATTTACTACAACTCTTAAATCGGTAAGATATTTTATACATGTTTCATTTTTGTAGGTATCAAGAGGATGACATAAAACATTATTTTCCTTTGCCACAAGTGTTGGCTGGATTGTTTGAGTTAACAGAAACGTTATTTAATATACAAATTGTTGAAAGTAGGAAAGCAGATATTTGGCATGAAGATGTCAGGTTTTTTGACATTTTCGATTTAAATAACACAGATGTAGAACCAATAGCCAGTTTCTACCTAGATCCGTATGCAAGGGCCAAGGAAAAAATTAATTATGAGCAGAGTTTGGGGCACATGCTTGCAATAAGAAACAGAAGTAAAATATGTCATACTACGCCATTAGCAGCATTAATATTTAATTTTGAATCTCCAGTGCATGGTAAACCATCATTACTAACATTTGCAGATGTACAAATTTTATTCGAAAAGGTATATTTAATATTATGGTAGTAAATATGTATTTACTAATGTAATATCTTTTATAGATAATACTCAATGTATACTTATCTATCTACCTGTTTTATATTTTCTGCAATATGTGTATACTTCATTTTAGTTTGGTCATGCATTGCACAATTTATTGACGACAACCGAATATGCAGAAATTGCAGGATTATCATTTGTTCAATGGGATGCAATACAGATCAGCGATTACTTTATGTCAAACTGGTATTTTTATTTTTTATTTACATACGTGTTCTTTATGTGCATACAAATACATTTAATTGTAGTATTCACATTGAAATGTATTCATGTACTGCATTGGACAAAAGTTTAAAATAACTATATAATTAATAGAGTTATCATACTCTGTTATAGACCCTAGATAATCAATAATTTGTCCTTTGCATATAGTGTCTATAATTCTGAAGAAAATTGCAATCTATTGCATATTCAGTATCTATAACAGAGTATGTGCCAATACCTTGAAAAAATATTTCTCTTATACTTTTATCCACTATTGTACATATACTCTCTATATACCTATTATTATTTGTAGGCTATTTGATCCAGATATTTTGAAACAAATCTCTGGACATTATGACACAAAGAAAACATTATCACCAGAAATGATAGAGCATTTACAAAATACTAGAGCGTATTTTGCTGGTTATGAATTATGTCACGAACTTTATTTATCTAGGCTGGATCTGGAATTGCATTCTAGGTGATCCACATTATTTGTTTAATTCATAAAAGTGACAGATTATCATCGAAAATCTGTTTTCTATAAATGATTGTACGTATTATATCTGCAGTAATTTTAATTTTGCAGTCAGGAATTTTGGTTACCTATAATGAAAGACTTATGGAAAAAACATTTTGTACTGCCTCGAGAAAAAAAAAATGCTCATATTTGTTCGTTTGAATCGATCTTTAGCGGTGATTGGGGAGCAGCATATTACGGGTAATTTCTCTTAAATTATTTTTACATCTGTACGACAGCCAAAGAATTAAATAATGAATTATGTTATTCTTTTTTTTTTTTAGCACTCTGTGGTCACAAATGGTAGCTGCTGATATATATAGTGCTTTTCAGGAAGCATCCCCTAATGACAAGAAAATTCAACAAAAAGAATTGGGTGCTAGATATCGTAATACATTTCTTTCAGTAGGAGGCTGTTACCCAGCAAGTGAAGTTTTCAGACGATTTAGAGGGAGAGACCCAAATCCAAAGGCACTTATAAAAAACCTTGGTTTAACGAACAGTAGAAAAAAAGAGGTTATTTCATGATAGGAAAGAAATAAATTCAGAACATGAATACAACTTAGTATTACAATCACATTTTTTAAGAAATGCATGTACAGTAGTGCTATGCAATATAATCCATAGTAATCTTTTTGCGTAATACTCTGTATAATATTTGTACAATATAAAATGTATTATTGCAATAAGCTATGTATAATAAAATATAAGATTTTAAACGTTTTTTCTTGATATTATATATACAAAGACGGCTACAATATTACCAAATTTAATTCTATGAGAGCGTACCACTGGTCGAAATATTTATCCAGAGTATCCATCATAGATTCGTAAAGAAGTTAAAAATAAGGGGTAAATACTTCTTTTTACATTTGCTATTCTAATTTCAATACTTTTGTATTTATCAGCACTTATAATGGTATCTGTAGTAAGGCTGATTGTAGACAAATAAATATATTTGTGAGAACTTTTAGCAAAAGAATTACATCAGTTGAAAACTTGTTTGTATTTCTTAAAGTCACTGACTTAATATAAAGCAACAACAATTATACTAATGAACAGTAAAACAATAATTACCCAATAATAACAAGTCCGGTCTTTCCTATTAATGCTCTGTATATGCTTTGTTTTGTTAAGTAAAGATTCATCGGTCCTATCCATGTGGTCAGCCAGATCATCAATTATTTCTGCGTCGTTAAAAATAATTATTTCATCTTATAAACAGTGAGAAATCTTATTAAATGTTTACCATTTTGGTGATCCACTTCGTTACTAATTGTTTGTCCAATTTGTCTTTGCCTTGCTATTACTTTACACAATTCTTCCAATCCCTTATCCTGTTCTATTAAAAAAAAGACAAACAGTTTGATATCTCCAACAGATTACAGTGTAAACAAATCTCAGGCTATGATCTATATTTATTTAATGTATATTTTTCATGTCATCTGCGGGTGGATTTCGAAGTTCTGTATAATTATTTAAATTATATATACACATATGACACGCATGCTCAAATGTAGTTAACCGTTTGATCGTTTAAACGAGTGAAATTCATAAGGCGCTTATTACCCTTCAAAGTTTGTTCCTGACGACTCATAAGATCATGTACAGAAACTTTGACATCTATAGGCTCATCGTCGTCGTCGTCGTCGTCAGCTGCCCAAGTAGTTGTCCCAGCGTCGGCGAATGTTGATGCAATAGGACTCAATAAGCCAGCACGCGAAGTTGCAAAATCATTGATTCGAGAATCGTATAATTTGTGTAATTGAACATCTTTACTTTGCAACAGTTCTACTTGCCTTGTCCTTCGCTCTGCCTCATTCGTAGTACTGTATATATCTTACTGATTTAAGATTTCAATTCTTTATCTCAAATAGTGTAAACTTAATTACGGTTAGGATATATATATCAAAATATAAAAATTCAAAGGATACATTGTTCTTGCCATTAATGCGTCATCCACTTTAGTCCTTAATTGTTGTACTTGATTGGTATATTGCTTCATACACATTCGTATGTTTGCAGATAACGTGCCAAATGCTTGCGACACTTTAGTTTCACCATTACGAACAGTAATTTGTTCCATGATGTCTCGGAAAAGTTTCTCACATGCATCGTATTCAACAATCCTACGCATAAAACATTAGCAAATACCTTTAACATGTAAGTAGCAGAACTATCGTTTAAACCATACTTTTGAAAATGTCACCATATTTATCTAATAAGTAATTGCAAATAATATGAAATGTATATGTAGATGATATACCAATGTTTCTACCTATTAGAGAACTTACCATGGATCGCTGTCTTCAAAATTAATGAGTGCCATGTCGATGATCACCTGTATTAATAAATTACTTCAATAAATATAGGCTTACAGAATCGACACTTGACGCGCACGTTACACATGCAAATAGTCAAAGTAAACACATGTTGATTTTAACATTCTTAAGTTTCACCGCAAATTTGAAGTACATCCTGTACTGTAATTTTATTAATTTATCTTTCATAATTGTTCACAAGCGCGGAGTCGTGTATCTCACTCGCAGAATTTTACGAAAAAAAAGGGGAGAGGGGGAGGAGGAAGAGGCGACAGAAATCACGTTCAACGACGAAGTATCGGAAAAATTCGAAGAAAGGATTATTCAAAAGAAAATATCTTTCGGCGGATCGTGCAATGTGAACAGCTAAAGAAAACTGGGTGAGCAGCCGTGAGGAGCAGAAGTTCGCGCAAGCGCTCAACTGATTACAAGGCTCGTCTTCTGGAGAAAGGAAAAAAGGAGATCGTCCATGAGAGAGAAAAACGACCAAAGTTCTACGTCAGAGAAAGATATTCGAGTGAACGCGTAGTGGTAGAACCAGTTGTATTTTTATTGTTAACTTCTGGGAGAGATAATTCGGCCTTCGTTCGGATGTTCGACATCGAGTAGTGGTTGTTAGAAGTCTACTAAATATGCCAGGTACTTGGGCAGCTTAATGGGAAACACTTTTGCGAAACAGCAAACAGATTCGGTTTTTGGGCAATTATTCATCGCAACGTCTTCCGGAAGGTCAGAATCAGCAGCGACCAACTGCGTCGGTAGCTGGCTAATAAACTGGACGTGGCCAAATCTCGGAGAGGCTTAATATCGCACAGGTCATCGCGTACCTACCCTACAAACTGTCACTAAAGGAGAACGCGTGAGACAAGAAGATTCATCATCGCGTATGCTGCGGCTTTGACGAAGATACCTACGGATGGAGCACGGGTGCGTCATAGTAGAACTTCCTATGCAAATGGAGTAGTTGTTATTGTTGTGAATATTGATTTTGCCTCAAACATCATTATCTTCACTCTTACATATAATGACCCTTTCTTCATTTCTTTCAACATAACATTCACAATGTACATACGACCATTGTACTTTGTCGCAATGTTTTTGTTTACTTATATTACAGTATTACAATATTGTGTTTCGCTTCGGCCAAATAATGAGTAGCACAGTGATAACGGAAGCATCCACGATTCTAAATACCGATCATAACATGACGACAGTTCCAAAACCAGATACGGAGGCAACGCCGATCTTTCTCCAAACGCGAACGGCTCAGGGAATAGCTGGGGCGTTTGTGTGGGTTGCCTTGTTCCTAACTTGTCAACAGGTTAGTTTTAGTTTTGTAGAGTAACTCGGTTGCATGAGAATTCTGAGTAGGGTGTAATTAACGGCGCTATCGTTTCTGGACTTTCAGATTTATCAACATCTCAGGTGGTACACCAATCCTACGGAACAACGGTGGATAGTGAGGATTTTATTTATCGTTCCAATTTATGCGACATACTCTTGGGTCTCTCTATTATTTTTTAATAGTGAAAGCTACTATGTATACTTTTTCACCGTGCGAGACTGTTACGAAGCATTTGTTATATATAATTTTCTGTCTCTATGCTACGAGTACCTGGGTGGTGAAGGGAACATTATGTCTGAGATAAGGGGCAAACCAATACGCTCCAACTGCCTATACGGAACGTGTTGCCTAGTTGGAAAGACTTATACCATTGGTTTTCTCAGATTCTGTAAACAAGCGACTCTCCAATTTTGCTTAGTGAAGCCTGTGATGGCATTTGTCATTATATTCCTTCAGGCTTTTGGCCACTATAGAGACGGCGATTGGTCTCCAGACGGTGGTTACATCTACATTACTGTAATTTATAATATCAGCGTGTCGCTTGCTCTTTATGGATTATTCCTCTTTTATTTTGCTACAAGAGACCTGCTCACTCCTTTTGAACCAGTTCTGAAGTTCTGCACAGTGAAGAGCGTTATCTTCTTATCATTTTGGCAAGGTAGATAATACTGAAATATGTTTATACTGTTTTTATCAAATGAAGCAGAGAAGTTTGCAATTTAAAAATCTATACGTGTAAGTACATCGAAGACTTTAATTTACGATGATCATTTATTTACAGGTGTACTGTTGGCGATACTTGAAAAAGCAAATGTGATTTCACCGGTAATAAACAGTTTAGGCCAGTCCACTAGTGCTGGCACAGTTTCTGCTGGATATCAAAATTTCTTAATTTGTATTGAGATGTTATTTGCCGCAATTGCTCTTCGATATGCTTTTCCTTATCAAGTATATTCAGCGGGTTGTGTGACAGATTCAAGAGGGCGAAGTGTAACAATGCAAAGTATCAGCAGCAGTTTGAAGGTATATTAATAATTTTATGTACATCATACAAAAGTTTGTATATAATTGCAACACATTTATGCAACAACTTAAACATTGTATAGGAAACAATGAATCCAAAGGACATAATGACCGATGCCATCCATAATTTTCATCCGCAATACCAGCAATATACACAATACAGCTCTGGTAAGTACATTTTGATATAATTGATTGTTGTCTGATTAGAAATATGCAATAAACATTTCTTTATTTATTAATTTTTTATTAATAACCGATGTACAATCGTTCATACACAATTGAATTGTTTTAACATGCCTGTGATAAAAAAATCTGATGTAGCATGATTATAGTAAATGGGAATATCTCAGATTAGATTTAGTTTGTTATGGTCATGTCCTTGTTATATCTGTAAAGATTTATTTTATATTTAACATACATTCGATTAGTTTCAATGTTTTTCTTTTTTTTTCTTCATAAGAAACTAGATTTTTTACATTTCTCAATAAAATGTTAGGCTACTGTTATCTTTTTCTTTTAAATAAGCATAAGATGTTTAGGTACTTCATTACTTACTTGCAACGCTTCAACTGCAAGGCTATGGCTTTTGTACATAACATATATTGTACTTACGTTCCTGACACTACTACTGACCGATCTAAACATCAATTAATATTATTTCATATACGCACATTTGCCAAATAAAATGATAGATTATATAACTGCAACAAAATGATATCGTTATAATGAAAATACTGGCTGCAATTTGTTCTTAGGTGTGCCAATTAGGATCAATTTCTTTGAAGGCACTGTGTTTACTATTTTTCAGACGTTAATACCAACTTGCCGTACGAAAAACTATGACTGTGTGAGGGGTCACTTTTTTAATTTCAACGAATTGTCCATTGGAGTTTATACGACTTTAAAAGAAGATTAACGTCGTATAAAGAAATACTTTTATAACTCCATGTTTTTAACTTGAAGTTCATTTGCAGAGCTGATACCATGTACTCTGTTCAAGTTAACGTGTATATTGAAACATTGCCAGTATATATCCATACAGTCCATTCATCTTATGATTAACCAACTTGCTGTAAACTAGACCATAAGCACTTAACACAACAGCACTTAGTTAATGGTGTACTTTTATGGTATTGCTCTTCAATAAATGCAAAGGATGTGTAAGGATTGATATATTGTTTGTTTGCAATATTGTTATGATTTTATGTAACGGATTTGATGTTATTTACTCATTTCAAATATAAACTTCATTAGCTTTAAGTTACGACATACTGAGGTACAGCATGCACAGTTATGGTCACAATTCACTCGAGCATGTGAAATGCGTTTCATTTCTCCAAGTTGATTATGTACTCATCTATTACACAATTTTTGTCATTCTAGCAGCTTGAGATTTATATTTTCCACTTGAACAGTCTGCATGAAACATTGCGAAATAAAAATTTCCAACATCATCACTCTCATTTCTATGTAAAGTGTAGCATACATTGATCATGCATAGTATATTCGCTAATGGTATGGCATTTAAACAGTTATTTACAGTATGTGAGATATTAATTAGATAAATGAACACGGTTAATAGTGCACTCTAATATTATTGGCATAGATAACTAATTGGCGATACTAAATTATCTTTAATTGACAATGCACCAAGTATCATCAGGCGCAACTTTGCCTGTGATAATTCGTAATATGATGTAATAATTAGGGGGCCCAAAGGGACAACGCGGTATGCGGGTATCCAGCTTTGATCCAGATGATCCACAAAATATGCCAGTGCCACCACCACAAAGACGCAATGCTTCTCATCAACGTGTCGCCACCATCTCACAGAATTACAATGAGAAAACAATGCTATTAAGCAGCGATGACGAATTTCAATAAATGCAAACGTTTATGATATTAATTGCAAAGTTTGTAACTATACACATTGAATGGTAGTTATGAACATCGCACTAGCTGAAGACTTCCATGAAACTACCGAAAATACATTTAAACACAAATCACATGTACCATTCAATCTGTTCAATCATTTATTCTTGATTTACAAAAACTTAACTCACTCGCAAACACAAAATAAGAAAAAAACGTATCTTGTGGTATATGTATATACACGTATATATGTATGTATGTATGTATGTATATATACATATATACTTTTTATGGTTCCATAATGTTACATTCATGTTAATATATGTATTATGTTACATCATGTAAGCATAGTATAGAAGATATTTATTTTAATATGCTGACATGTTCAAGACAGTGTTACCTATACATGTGGCTCCACTATGAAGCTGTAACAAATGTTATTTTACCATGTACCTATCTTAAAAAGAATAGATGTACAGTACTTAAATATGAATAATCATATTCGCATTATTAAATCAAATATTTATAATTTAACAGTATTTTTTACACAAAAGTTAGTATTTTTGATAGGTGCGGACATTGATGATTTAACTTGAAGTTATACTTTAGCAATAAATTTTATTTAATGGTAGGGGTCCAGAGACTTGAGTTTGACTCATTTGGCAATTTTGCAATCAATATGTACAATCCATTATATTAATATTTTAAGCCACAAGAAATCTTTGCGTCCTAGATTCATGAACTAATAAATGTATATATCGTTAAACTAGATCATACTGAATAACGCAAAAGATAAAAGTGTCTCTTGAAGACATGCATTCAGATTATAAATGCCTTTATGTAAAAATATATAAAAATAACAAAACTATGGAAATTTTTGTCTCAGATATAAATAAAGAACTCGTGTCTGATCTTTTCTGCATTATTTCATGTTTTCACATACTGCATTTTATATAAGGTCATTACAAAGTATGTCCTGTAAAAATAAAAAATATCCTCAATTCTTACTAGGGTCTGTTCTATAAATAAATTTCAAGTTAATTAAAAACAGTTTTTTTATAAAATTGAAAATAATAATTACAAATTTCAATTTTTATTATAAAATCGTAAATTACACAGCAGTTGCATACAGATTAACAACTTTCTGAATCTTAACTAGATGTGCAGTAACTCTTTTAAAACTAATGGTCACAAAAAATAAGTTATCTTACACTTTATAAAAAATTTCATAATGCAACAATTTATATTACTATTCTTATCGAATATAATGTATTTCTTAGTTTCAAACGTTGTTCATCTAAAAGAACATGTATTGGTCCGTTACTGATACTTTGAATAAATAAAGAACTTTTTTTCCTGATACTACACAAAAATATGGCCCTATTGCCGAATATACATATAAATATTGCCCTGTTATTACCAACCAATCCAGTAGGTCTCTTTATTTGTTACAATTTCTTTCCATCCATGCCATGGCAATTCTAAGTCCTGCTCTAACAATAAGTTTGTACCTGTGTCTTTACTGTAACTTTCGAGACGTTCTTTATGTAATATTTTTTGTTTTAAAACAATTTCTTTGCGTGCTGCATTTGGTGTAAAAATTAACACATCCTCATCTTCTATATCTTGATACTGCAATTCCTCATCCATGTAAATGACAGTATCATTTTCTCCACTCGTATATTTATTATATTCTTCGGCAACATCTCGTTTTGTTACTTTGCCCACATTTGACTTTATTTCTTCAGCTCTCAGTTCGGTATCTATTCTTGATAAATGCTCATTTGTATTGTGTGAACAATATGAGATTATTGGTTTGAAACCAATTGATCTGAGTCGCGCAACCCTACTATCATTATCATATGTATTTACAGGTACAAATGCAGATATATTTTGTTCTGAATTCATTTTAGATTCTTTATTATTCAGCATATATGTGCTGCATTGTACATCTGAACGGTTTATGTAATACTGTACATCATTTTCTTGTTCCGACTGCACATGAGTATAGTCATTAGAAATCAATGATCTTCTTCTATATGTACAGCAAGGAGTGCTTGTTTGATGCACTACAGAACTGTCACCATCAGACATCACATCTACAGGAGTTTCACATTTCACGCTCTTTAAATCACAATATTCAACCTTTACTACAGACTGTTGCTCATATTGGCGGTGAATGTAAGTACCATTTCTTGTTTCATCCGTTGTAATTTTGGATGATGAATCATCGTTTGTTTCAGAAAGTAACGAACATTGTATTGTAGCATCACTTGTACATGGTTTTGTAATTTGTTCCTTATCGCAAGAATGTTGTGAATGTTCGAGGACATTATTATGGATTCTGGTAGAATTCTTTTGAATCTTCGACCTTTTCAGTTTTGAATTATTTATTAGCTTGGGAGCTTGAAACTTCTGTGTTAATGAGTGTGTAACTTTTACCTTTATATTACTACTAATTTTTGTATCAATGCTACTTTTATTAGTATCTTTATTTGTAGTATTATATTTTTTAGTAGTATCACACAAATTATTAACGATATTTTGATTTGGTTTAAAATTACTCTTATGTTGCTCCATTGGTACGTGAGTAATGCTCCTGGTAGATGTAGGTTTTGCGTTAAATATTGTCTCATTATCCTTTTTCTCCAACACCATTAATGGACTTTTAGATTTTTCAGGTTTTGCAGATTTGTTTGCCTTGTAACTAGTTTTGCATTTTTGTATTGACCTGCTTGGTTTTTTATCTATGGTTTTAGAAATTATATTATTAATACAATCATAACATTGTTTTCGTGTGTACACATTGTTTCCATAACGCAATCTTCTATTTCTAGGGCCACGAATCTTAGGACCTATTTTGGCATCAATAGATAGGTTTGCAAGTTCTCGTCTTTGTTTTCTATGTGGATTTCTTTTAGTAACCGGCTTTGCAAGCTGTCTTAATACATCAATACTTTTGACTGTATTTATTGCAAATTGTGCCTTCTTTGTGTCAGTCATATTTTCTTGTTTGTTTTTACTCTCATGGTATGGAGCATCAGAAGATTGATCTTTAACCTGTATCCTTATGTTGTTATTTACTTTATTTCTATAATGACCTTTCTGCTCAGACAGGTCTACTTGAATGCTTTCACTTTCTCCTACCTGGATGGTTGATTTAATAGATGATATGTTTTTTGAAGCAACATTATCATTCATTACTTTACATCTGAAATCATAATGCTTTGATAGACTTAATGGCAATAGTGAATATTTTTTATGTTGTCTATATGTATGACTCTTTACTTTTATTGATGCCTCTGACACAGGCTCCTTCTTTTGCATCTGTAAATTCTGTTTCTTATCATTATTCCCTGAATGATCAAACGCACTTTCTGTCTGGACAAGAAATTCTCCATTTATGGACATGATAGATTCGCATGGAATAGAACCTATTACATTGTCTATCAACATTTTTGATAACGGATGAAATTTTTCTTCATTAATTACATTTAAAATTTTATCAGGCGTAAGTGAATTAATTTTTTGCAATGTTTTAAACTCTTGCGTTGTAAGAGAATATTTTTCTTTCTCTCCAAATCTTGAATTTTTACAAGAAGTTACAGGCTGTATATGATTATTAGGTTTTTCTGCACTGTAGTTGCTCTTATGTTTTAATATCTGTTTATGTTCAATATTTACATCACTACTTATTTCCTTATCACCATATTCACTCTCTATACCATGCCCCGTATTTAATTTTTGAACCGGCTGTACAGTTTTGGCAGATGTAGCATCGATATTGGAAAGTTTAGAATCAAAATAATTCTTACGACGATCCTGTGGAGGAGCGTGATTCTTCTTATTCGACACATTCGAATTTTTATATAATCCAAATTCTAAAGTTCCTCGAATATGGGTAGGCACTAGCGCCCCAGTCTTTTTTCTTTGGGAAATGGCACTACTTATCTGTCGTGCCGTTTTCTGATACAAAATCTTCTGCTTTGATCTACTACTCGGTTTAAACTTTTTGTGGAACGATGCTGAATTATTTTTTTTAATATCTTGTTGGACATTATGCGACGAATCATATAAATCCATACGTATAGAAATGTTTGTATTACGAGTAGTGGGTACATCAGGGGTTGCACCTGGCAATGCTTTATAGCCACATTGTGACACCTGCTTCTGTACAGGTGTACATTCTACACTGGCGTGTCTTTTCTTAAATACACGACGTGTGACTATTGTACTATCAGGGATAACTTTTTCTGCTGCAATATTTGCCCTTCCTTTATTACCGATCGAGCATTCGTTATTAACCTCAGTGGATCTGTCAGTGTTATCTATGAGACACGAACGTTTTCTAAGTTCATATGTGCAGCATGAAGAACATTTAGAAATATCAGTCTGTATTTGAGATTCATTACTTCTAGCGAAAGTAGGTTTACCAGTATGCCATGGTGCAGATTCTTGATTAGTGCATCTCACAAAAGCAAATTTGTGATATTTTGTTGCATTAGAATCTAGTCCTATCCAATGCGCTGCAACAAGATATAGTCCATCGTACCTATAACCTGTCCTAGGTGCAAATTCATTTAACAAATTGTAACTTCTGATCAATCGTAACGGAACTTGATTTTTAAAATTTTGTATCAGTATATCTTTATCGGGCATTTCTTGAAGATACACTTCGCCTGTAAGTGTAAGGAAATCACCCAAGTCCACGTCTTGTTTCATATTAGTATCCGAAGTGCAAATGGACATTGCTCCATCTAACCCAATTTGAATGTCAACATTAAAAGGATCATGAACACGATCCCTTGCGCAATCCATGCGTATACCCCACCAAGATCCAGGTGGAAATCCTGGTATGGGACCGTACAAGGAATGTGTGACCTGGTAAATGGATTTCCATGAATTACAAGAATTATTAGGAAACAAACCGATTTGACTGGAAAATTTTGAATAAAAATTTGCACTACTAGAAAAACAAATGAACGAAAGTTTATACATACATTTTTGTCTTGAGAAAATGGGCCCGTATAATCTATCTGTGCATTTATTCTTGAAGCATTCTTCCGATTGAGTTTTGCAAATAGTTTTGTCAAATCTTTACTCTTGACATTAACCTAAAACAGTCTACACTTTAGTACCATTAAATACTCTCCAATACTCTATATGGATTATATGTACTTTAATACCTGCTGATTACATTGTATTTGACAAAGAATAGTTGTATTTTCTTGCACTGTGTTAGCTCTTACATCTAATACATGTGTCCCCATCATCTTACATAGCGAGCCATATAATTAATGACAAAACACGACTATCAACGATCAAAGACAAACAGAATGGAAGGTGGAAGATCCTATAAGAGCACAAAGTAAATTGACGTGTCCCGATTTTTAGCGCCTTCTCGTGTGTCAATTTAGAGAAGTCTCGAATCCCTTAAATTTTGTATATTTTACTTTCTATATTTCCTTTAGTCCATGAGTAACAAATACGTTTTCCTTGGTTTTCCTTTTGCGTAAAATTGCTTATCGCATGCGTTACCTGCTATATAGATTACTTGCTCGATCCAGCCAGATCCAGCTCGATCACGTGACAAAACAATATCTGCTGCTTTTAGAAATGATTAAAAATTAATTTCAGGCTACCGTAGAAAATGATACGACAATATGCGAAACATTTTTCGACAAGAATATGATGCAAAACCATACTAGCTGAACATGAATAAATTTAAAAGAGAGGTAATATCATATTTAAATCATATTTGATTGAGGTTAGGATTGCATTCAGACTTTATCAATGGTAGTATTACCATTAATGACAATCCATTTATCGAATGTAAACCACCGTTTAAAATAGAGTCAGAAAATGATACTGCTCTTGAAATTTATTAAGGGTAGCATTATTTTACCAAATACAGCTCACTTACATGCTGTTGCCTCGCAAAAATCTTTCTTTTATTCATGTCCAAGGGCCGTCAAGAAAATTTTAGGAAAGTCCTATGCATTAACCGGAGTGAGATATAAAACTAACCATGCTTTAACAGCAAAAGTGTCTAATGCTACTGCACAATTGATTATAAGAACCAAAAAATCATCGGAGCTTAAGGATTTGATTAAGCTAGCAGCACCAGAAAAATGGAGAGTGTTCGGTGCTATTATTTTTTTGCTTATATCGTCCAGCGTGACAATGGCAGTCCCATTTTGCTTGGGAAAAGTAATCGATACTATTTATACAGTTGACCCACAGAATATGAAAACAAATCTTATTCAATTAAGTACAGTTTTATTCTGCATATTTCTTGTCGGCGGACTTAGTAATTTTGCTCGCGTTTATCTGATGTCTACAGCAGGACATAAAATTACAAGGAACTTAAGAGAAAAAGCATTTACTGCTATTCTCAGTCAAGAAACAGCAATGTTTGACAAACAGAGTACGGGTGAACTTGTGGGAAGACTTACGGGTGAGCTTTTGTATTTTGCTAGTCATCAAGTTATAATGCCATCTGTCAAATGTTCTTCTTTACATTTACTTTCATTTGTGAAACTTTCTTTGATGCCGATACTTATTTCATATAACTATAGCATCTATCTTATAAACTTTTTTCATAGGTGATGCTGCACTCGTAAGCTCTGCAGTTACTAGTAATGTCTCCGATGGATTACGGTCTGGTATTATGACTATAGCTGGCATATCAATGATGGTATATGTATCTCCCCAACTTGCCTTGATCGGTCTATCTATTGTACCTCCAGTCGCAGGTATGGCGGTTTTATATGGCCGATTCCTTAAGACAATTTCAAGGGACGTACAAAATGGTTTAGCAGTAACAAATGCAATAGCAGAAGAAAGGATTGCAAATATACGAACTGTTAAAGCTTTTGCCCGAGAAAAACGTGAAATAGAAAGGTACAAAGACAAGCTAGAAGATGTACTTAAATTATCTTATAAAGAAAGCTTATACAGAGGCATCTTTTTTGGACTAACAGGCCTCTCGGGGAATGCGATTATTTTATCTGTTCTCTATTATGGTGGTATTATGGTTTCTAATTCTGTTATCACAGTCGGAAATCTAAGTGCGTTTTTATTATATGCTGCATATGTGGGTATATCGATCAATGGAATATCCACATTTTATACTGAATTAAATAAAGCACTTGGTGCAAGTGCACGGTTATTTGAATTGATTGCCCGACAACCTATGATACCTATCGAAGGTGGTAAAATCTTAAATAAAGATTTAAGTGGAGACATCAGATTTGAAAATGTCAGCTTCTCTTATCCCACAAGAGAAAGTGTATTAATATTAAATAATTTTAGTTTGTGCATACCAAAGTGTTCTGCAATTGCTCTTGTGGGGTGCTCTGGTTCTGGTAAATCAACTATAGCTGGACTATTATTAAGATTGTACGATCCAAATAAAGGAAATGTATTGTTAGACAATCACGATTTAAAAGATCTTAATCCTGTGTGGGTAAAATCGCAAATTGGTTTTGTATCTCAAGAACCCATTCTTTTTACTGGTACAATAAAGGACAATATAGCTTATGGTAACGAAATGGCATCTGAAAGTGAAATAGAAGACGCTGCAAAACAGGCAAATGTAGCAAAATTTACAGAGAAGATGGTAGATGGTTTAAATACCATAGTTGGAGAAAGAGGTATCACACTCAGTGGTGGCCAACGACAAAGAGTTGCCATTGCACGGGCATTACTTAAGGTATGAATTATTGTATGAATTTTAGTCATTTTCTATTTTACCTATCTTTGAAAAAAAACCGCAATGAAAATACGATTACAAATTACGACTTTATATTTGTTTGCATAGAAACCGAAAATCCTAGTGTTGGATGAAGCAACAAGTGCATTAGATGCGGAGAATGAAAATTTTGTTCAACAAGCTCTTGAACGAGCTGCTCATGGAAGGACAGTATTGACTATTGCACATAGACTTAGTACAATAAGAAATGCAGACAAAATCGTGGTATTGGATCAAGGACAGGTTGTAGAAACTGGAACATATAATGAACTTATGGCAATAGAACATGGATTCTTTAAAAAATTAATTAAGCATCAGATGTTTTCATAGAATGCATATAATAATATAAGTTTCCTTAATGATATGCTGCAATGAATCCAATGTACTGTATAGCTATGTTTTAGACATGTTCCCTGTATATGTATAAATATGTATTTATTAACTTAATACATTGAAATATCAACAGAATAAAAATTGCTGTACAGATTACATAATTTGTAATCTTTTTTGTTACCAGATGGATTTGATTATATTAGTGCAATAATTTGTAGCTTACAGTACATGCTGTTAGCAACCTTTGGACTTTGAGTAAAAATATGTAAGTTCCAAAGATCTCGATGATAAGTTTTGCATACAATGTCAGCAGGTTAATCTCTATGATGCATGAATTCTCACACATGCAAACGTGTAGATGCAAATTGTATACCAATTGCATTCATATCACATACTGATAGTGATACATGCACAGTAATCATTCATAATTTTAGTGTAACGTATAGAAGTACAGAAGTGCATTGCGACTTGTGCTCATACTTTTATAACAACTGTGATAGAACTGTGACTCTTCCTTAAAAACTATGTTTTTACTACGGATTCCATTGATGTACAAGGCACACGTTAAAAATTATATAACAAAGCAGATATCTGTAAAAAGATATAGTACAGCGATTATTAAAAGCAATTATGAGGACATTGAAATACCCAATCAGTCAATAACACAATTAGTTTGGTCCCAATCTAAAAACTGGGATGACTTACCTGTTGCGGTAAATAGTTTTATCATGATTACACATTCGTATTACGCTAAGAATAAAGATTTTAATATTATAATGTTCGATTGTATATTGAAGTTTCGTTTAAAGTTACAGTAAATTCATAACATAAGAATATTTCTAAACTTTTTTCACAATAAAGTTTGTGTGCTTACAAAATATTTCGGTTCCTCTAATTCTTTCTTGTTTGACGCCTTGCTTATTGTTACATTATTGTTGATGTTGGTGGCCGTGATATTGATACAGATTATCGTTCTTTTGCAATATAGACATGTGGCGTTTCAGAAAGGTCATATACATATGCAACAGCTAAAATGATTTATAAACGAACTGCCATGGGCCTTTTACAACGAGTAGGTTTAAAACCAGGTGACGTAATAGGATTACTTTTGCCTAATATACCAGAGTATATTTTAGCTGCACATGCCAGCATGGAAGCAGGTCTAATAGCTACTTTTGCTAATCCATTACACACGGCAGATGAACTTAAACGACAATTTGTTCATGCAGAAGTTAAATGTATAGTAACAATACCACTGTTTGTGGAAACCGTCGTAAACTTGTCAAAAATATTATTAGATTATAAATTTACAATTACCATTGGAGGACAATCTGATATCGATAGAAAGTAAGTGTTTTATTTTATTATTTAAAAATTTGAATATAATTTGTGATGATTTGCCTTAGTATTTTAGACATTCAAGAAATACTTGCTGAAGATTATGACATTACTCTTCCAAGTATAAAAAGCTCAGATATTGCAGTCTTACCATACAGTTCAGGTACAACAGGTTTACCAAAGGGTGTACTGTTAACACATAAAAATTTAGTGGCCAATGTAGTGCAAACTTCTCATTCAGATATAATGGGTCTTACGCAATCTTCAGAGGATGATCAAAGAACGGTTTTAACTGTGCTACCCTTCTTCCATATTATGGGTTTTAATAGTATCATGAATGTAATGATTTTTCAAGGACTACATATTGTAACAATACCCAAGTTCATACCTGCAGACTATATGCAGAGCTTGGTGAAGTACAAACCATTTTGTATATTTGTAGTACCATCGCTACTAGCCTTCATAGCAACAAATCCAGAAGTAAAATCTGAGCACCTGGTAAGCATTAAAAGAATAGTAACAGGTGCAGCACCAGCTAGTAAGGCCTTAATTGAAAAACTTATGAAAAAGTTAAATCGTGATGATTTTACGATTGAACAAGGTATTTGTTATGAACGTACTAACATGTCTAAACATAATTTCTTTGTACTACGCAAATTGCAAGTGATTATTACATAAAGCCAATAAACTGAATTATCTTTTGAAATAATTTTCATTTTATTATAGGCTATGGTATGACTGAAACAAGTCCTTTAATATTGTATACTCCACATACGATATCAAACTCTAAGACAGGAAGTTGTGGAACATTGGTAGCTTCTACACAGGCACGTTTAATAGATTTAAAGAATGGCGACAACGTTACTACTTCCTATACACCAGGAGAGATATTGATAAAAGGCCCTCAGGTGATGAAGGGATATCTTAATGATCCCATTGCAACATCACAGACGATTGATGAGGAAGGATGGTTACACACTGGAGATGTTGCCTATTACGATGATGATAAATTTTTTTATATCACTACTAGGACAAAGGAGCTCATTAAAGTAAAAGGACATCAGGTAAGTGTTTAATGCCTAACAAATAAGAAGGGAGTAAGCCGATATTGCATATATCTTTGGAGATAGAGACCAAGTGAGTATTATTATGCTATTGTGAATAAGAAAAAGGAAGGTATAAATGATTTAAGTTTCACAATGTTACAAATTGCAGTATTAAACATATAATTGTTGCATTTGGGAAACTATGTTACCCCTGCCAGCATAAGCTGGCATAGCTTTAAATTATATGTACTTTATATACTTCGAACGAATGGGGAAAAATGATAAAATTATGATCATATTTTTGCTCATAAGTACAATTTTAATGTAGCACATAAAATGTACTTAAAATTTATGTTTGAACCATTAGATTTCCTATTCAAATTAGTATATGTGCCACCTGTTTTATAAACCTAGTAGAAGAAACACATGTGTTAAAATAATACAAAAGAGTGTAGGCCTACTTTTTAGTGAACTGTATTCTCAAGACTTAATAATTAGTAATAAGTAACACATCTATGCTTTATTCATCCCCCAAAACTTGAAATAATTGAATTTAAAAATGATATACTGTATATTTTGCTATAAAATAATATACATTACTACTTTAAATTATTTATATCCTTACAATGTTATTATTCTAAGTTAAGTTCAT
The DNA here is from genome assembly GCA_944319695.1 of Tiphia femorata. Lineage (NCBI taxonomy): Eukaryota > Metazoa > Arthropoda > Insecta > Hymenoptera > Tiphiidae > Tiphia > Tiphia femorata. Next base: position 11,091,177 of record OX090896.1, on the reverse strand, counting down.
TCACTATTATAATAATTGTAAATGATACAATCATGTTATGGTTGCATAAAAAAGTTAGTGCAAGTACACATACTGAGATATATTCACAATTTGAATGTATTGTACGTATTAAATTCACTACGAATGCCAACTTATATATGAATTTATCACACAAACTTCTTTTTTTTCCTGATATTTCTGATGTTTTTCTTTTTGCTTTCCATGTTTATTTTATGTACCAATTTACGTATACCAATTGTACATCAATGCTGTAATGTAAAAGAGAGCTATTGCAGGTTCTTAATAATAAGTTCGATTATTGTTTGCATTACTATATTTTATCCATAAAATACGCATTTTTTCATAATCATAACTTACGCAAATAGAAAATTTGTTTATAATGATAACTTAAATAGGTGATACACTCAATAATGCGAAGTTATGCATAAGATGCTACAGTAATACGCATACAGAACATTCAATTTTATCACATTTATTAAAACAAGAAAATTATTTATACCGATCTAAAATGGAAAACAATGACAAATTGTTATTTGGTAAATTTTTTGAAAAAGCAGCGAAGCCAGGTTCATCAATACATTCCAGATTTTACTCATTTCAAGACTGAAAATTCAGATTTAGCATATGTAAATGGCAATGACCGAAACCCGTGCATTTATATGTATACGTTTATAGGAAATACTATAAAGGGAGAAAACACAAAAGTTTCTGTAGAAATTTTCTTTCTTTTTAAACACTTGTTCGATGAAAATAATACATAACGCCACATATTATGGATGTTACATTCGGCATTACAAGTAGAATAGTAAATGAAGATCAGTATTTTGTTCACATTCTGATTTCTGTTTTGTTGTTCACATTTTGTTCGTATGTTTTGTAACCATACAAATCTGAAGATAATATAGGTCATAATATTGTTTGTATTCTTGTAAACCTGGTTTCATATTTTAATTAAACGCCAAATCAGAATTATAAAATTAGCTTTCCGTGTTATGAATAATATATGAGTTGGCAGTGTTCTGTTCATTTTAAAATTTTAGAAAGTATGCTGTTAAAATTGTTTTAAATATATATATGAAGTATAAACTCAATGATACAATGTGTTCACATAAATAAGCACATATATGAATATACTCATGTATGTAGTCATTTATAATGAATGATTTTATATAAAAAAGCAAATGTTATTGGAAAGCAGACCATTCTTGGATAAAATAAAATTGTATCATAATGTTCCTTTATGTAAACATCTGTTAATCACATAAATTTTTGCTTACATGTTTATTGATAGACGAAAATCAATTTGTCAGGTCAAATTTAACCACTGTTTTACTATTAACTTTTTGAAAATTCCGTCGTTTCTTGTTCCATTGGTTCATCCTGTTGAAACATTGACAAAGATTCATCGTCCACTTCCATTAACTCTACTGGCCCACACTCCTCTTTCTGCATAACATTCTCTATCGTCGAAGATTGAGTATCTTCTAATTTACTTGCTATTCCTATATCGTTTTCTTTTAATTCCACTGTTTCATGCTTCTCAGGCTTTAAAATTGCATCCACAGTAGGTTGAATTTTTATAGTAGTTTCTTCAGTTGGGGGACATTCGTGTACTTCTACTACAGAAGCTCTGTTTTTCAATTTTCTAGTGGAATGTTCGCCATCTTTAGGTTCTTCGACAATTGGAATTGGATCAGGTACTAGACATCTTACAACCCGGGATTCATCTTCTACAACTTCTATTATTGTCAGGCTATTATTTTCAGAGTTAGTATTCATAGAATTCTCAGTCGTACTTTTGTCCGCGGAAGATGGCTCTTCTATTACAGGCTTAAGTTCTTCATTTATTTCTGCATCGTCCAAATTTTCTTTTAAATGCTTAATAGGTGGAGTTATGGTTTCAATTAATTTTTCTTTCAAATCTAATTCACTATGCGATATATTAGGAACATTTTCCCCACTGGAAAAAGTTGACGAATCTGAACGATCCCTAGATGATGATCCAATATCTTTTTCTAATTCGTAGGATTTTGTGCAAGATGGATTTACATCTTCGGTGTTATTTAATAAATGTGCATTTTTTAAATTTGTACTTTGAAAATGCAAGTTGTCATTTGCATCTATTGTACTTCCTTCATTAACAACCAATGGGCTTTCGAGTAAATCGGATTTTATAGAATTCCTTAACTTTGCGTCAGTTATTTTAAGAAGACTGTCAACTCCAGAAGAAACAGATTCTGCATTCTCGGTATTCGTCTTTGTTTCTAATGCCGACTTGACAAGTAACTCGGTGGATTTCTCTGAATTTGGAATCTCTTCGTTAATCCTTGTTACCGCCGATCCAACGCCAACTTTTTCATTTAGTTTACTATTATCTAAATAAAATTTTGGTGACTTAGAATCGTTCGAAGAAAAGTCCTTTGCTTGAAATGTAGTTTGTAATTTTCGTGCAGAGTCCGTACCTTCGCATTCCTCGCTTTCTAAGTCCAAACTTGGTTGCGAACTTGTATCTTCATTCATAATAGCTTCTGGTACATCTCCAAGGATCCCTGACGTTTCGGAAACTATGGTATTTGTGTTTTGCGAACCAGTTGTTATCTGTGTATCCTGTGACTGAACTTGAGAGGTTAGATTTGTAATGTTTGATAATTCAGAAGAACATGGAATAAAATTAGACACCGCTACTACCTCTGATCTGGCCGAAGCCTTTGGCAATTTTTCCTGACCGCTACTATCTTCTTGGCCAAACACATTTTTAACTATGGGCGCAGGTGGAATAACAGTATGTAATATTGGCGGTTCATTTTCCACCGTGTGCACACTTATGGTGACACTAGATGTACAGTCTTTTTCCCAATACTCCATTTCAACGTCCTGAGGAGGTTGCGTTACGGAAGAGTCTTCGTCCACCGACCCATTAACCATACTGTCTCCATTCTCGCTACGTCTACCTATAGGTCCTGGCTCTCTTGTGGATACTACCAAAATATTTTTCTCGATAGCCCGCATAAATTTATCAACGCGATTATATTCTTTACGAGGTGCGGTTAAAAGCTCGCATATTCGCTGAACGGTAAAAGGTGCATTAGCAAATGATTCTAGTCGCTCAAGAAGATTACTCTTCATTGTATCGTAATTGAAGTGTTCAACGTTTGGACACGGAGCTAATTCTAAGCTGGGGCAACTCTCGTAAAAGTCGGTCATAACACGAGTAAGTTTCTCCCGAAAAAGTGTTTTAATTAAAGACCACTGATAGACTGGATCGCCTGTTTTGGCAACCCAGCACAGGTAGTCCTCCAATTCTCGCGGTATCTCCGTTGGGCGCATTTTCTGAAATTCATCAAGCGCCTGTAACACCTCCTCCAGATTCTCCATTTTCCACACCTGCGTCCCCTCCTCCTCCCCGATAGCTCTTCAGCCGGTGTCACGATTTAATGCAAAAGTCAACCTTTATTCTATAAGAGAAACGTCTTACACGAAACAACGAAAAATGCAAACACACTCACACACACTAGGAGTAAAACAGCAACAATGACGAGGGGGCATAGATATGCCACGAATACCAACTATACCAATGAAAAATGTAACGTCATTGGAAACGAATTGTTGAGCTGCTGCCAACTGATTGCGAAAATTTCCTTTTTCTATAATACAATTACGCAAGTTTATCGATCGAAGGGATTTCATTCCGTAGCTTGAAACGAAAAAAGGATTTTCGATTGAGAAAATATTCATAATATCGATGAATATCGTTATATTTACGATATATGTATAATGAGACCCTGATATTTTCAATATGAGAAGCGATTAAAAATATTTCATGCACAAATCTAATTTAATCCATTGCCGTCCTTCTTTATTTTCATTATTTCAAATTATTCTATTTAATTTGCAAATATTAAATGTACTTTTCACCTTAAAAAAATAAGTGCATTATCGTGAAATCTTTTTTTGTGCTGTTAAAAAATTTTCCGTTGCCTACACCTTCCCGAATGTAAGAGACAATTTCAAAAATAATACTCTATATTAAAATCAACAATTGTCATATATTTTTCATCCTGTTTAAGGTTTCTCCAACGGAATTGGAATCTCTAATTCTTGAAATACCAGATGTGGCAGATGTAGCGGTAGTTGGAGTGCCCGATAGCTTTAACGGTGAAGTTCCAAAGGCATTTGTAGTGAAAAAACCAAATGCCAATATCAATGCTCAAACAATTCATGATTATATTAAACCCAAGGTATACATTAGAGCGCACTTTTAATCAGCAATTTTAAACGAATCTTACATACACAGTTATTTCATTTGCAAGGTTGCTGCATACAAGCAGCTAGCAGGTGGGATATATTTTATAGAAGCTATACCTAGAAACATGACCGGCAAGATATTACGTAATCAACTGCAAAACATGGAAGATTAATTAGTGGCAAGAAATACAGATTGCAAACTACATCTACAATACATTGTAAATTGTTAATTATATGTATTGAATATCATTAATAAAGGATCTGTCTATAAATATTATTTACTTTCTAGAACTGAGATATGAGACAATTCTGCTTTCATTGCGAAAGTCTACTGTTAACATTGCAGAGATTCGTTTTACTAAGTTGCAGATTTTACTCTCGATTAGACATTTAATAAGATCGCATAAAACGTACACGTAGAAAGAGTCGCAATGAGAAAAGTACATTGATTTATATTTATATATGTTTTATATATTATGATAATTTATATATTCATAAACCGTATAATAAATTATAATTATTATAATTGTGCATTTGAAAGTAATAGACCCTACTCATGTTCAGTCTTGTACGTGCCGCAATAGCAACAAGTTTTTGTATGTACTTACTATATCTTCTCTATACTTCCTACCAAGATTCTTTTTATATTTTAATATTAAATAATCCAACAATCATTCTGTCTCGTTCAAATGCACAATTAGGTCGCTATGCATATTATTTGCGCAAATCTTATTTTTATAAATCGCGCATAATTGTAATTGCGGAAGTAGGACCAAGAAAATGCATTTCTCAGTCATAGGGGATCAAATATTCTTAACAAAATTTTAATCCACACTAGATACGGCTCTGAGGAATGAAACATAATTATTGTATAGTGCCAATTGGAAGAAATAATATTAATGAACTAAATGTATACAAAAGAAAAATAGAATTTGTGCTTAAAAATAAAAACCATTCGTATAAACACCTGTAGGGGATATATCGCTAAATACACCTTTTGATTTTAAAATAGACATATTCGTGAGGTGTTTGCATTAACTACAGCTTGCAATAAATTAGAATAGGCACACAATATTTATAACTTCATGATTAATCTTATATCTTTGATGTAAAATACATATGGTAAGTAGCAAAAAACGAATAAGCAATGTGAAATTCTTTAAATACAAGGAGAATATACACAAACTTAAAGGAAAAACCTCAATATGATGTTTTTAGATGGAAAAAGCAATATATGTACTATACAAGAAAACAGCATGGCTATAACGGATTAGTTTAACGATTAATTGAAAAGTAGAGGTATGATACCTAACATATAGATCAATCTACATCATTTGTTATTTAAACTATTTAATAAATCTAATGTTAGTAATGAATTTATGGAGGAAAGCTGACATTACCACATATTATGATCTATATTTATACAGAATTTGATTACTTAAACGTCAACAACCATCTTTTTATGAATATCCGTATTACCCACGACCTAGAAGAATTATATTTATAATAAACAATCTTTAATAAACAATGATTAACATTATTTATACATTTGCAAAATGCTTCTTACCGAGCAAAACTCTTCGAAACTTATTTTGCCATCTTCGTCTTTATCGGCAAACAAGATTGTTTTATCAACGATTTGTTGCAACTGTGTATCCTTTAAATTATTCCCTACCATCATTTTTAAGACTTGAAATAGTTCTCCATTACTTATAAATCCATCATTGTCCATATCATAAATTCTGAATGCAAATCTTAACTTGCTTTCCTTGTCACCCTATAAATATGAAAAAAATAAATAGGAATAAATTTGTCAAAAACATATTGAATACATTTACATAATGTCTTATATATTTCACATTTGTATTCAATATTTTCATGTATGTATATCTGTTAAAATCACCTTTACGCTAAATTGGGAGACTCCGTGGATAAATTCTTTAAAATCTACTTCTCCATTACCATCTGCGTCAAATATATCAATAACTCGTTGAACTAAAGGATTCTGTTGTAACTCGGGTAGAGACATAAATTCATCGATACTAAGAGCACCGCTGTTATCAAGATCTAATTTTCGAAACCTTTTACCTAGTCTTCTAATTTCATCCACATCAACTAAAATAACCAATTTCATTAATATATCTTAAAAGCAAATATGGTTGTGTCAAAAAACATTTTCAAAAGTACATAACTGTACAGAATACATTTAAACCTAGAGATATAAGATACTAATCAAACATGGAGTGGCAAGAAAAATTATTTTCTTTAAACGTTTTTATATATTAACATTACGACTACTTACAATTTGAACAAAGTTCCATAGGCAGCGAGCTTTCGTTACCCTATAAAATATATATCACCATTTTCACAAACATAATGTTGATACAATATTATATTTTATACGAGCAATAACGAGAAACGATTGTTTTCGTTTGATACACTGCACAAAAATCAAAACAAATCCGTATCAGGATGAAAAAAACAAAAAATTCGGTGGTTTTAAAACGCATTTATATAATGAAATTATTTACCATTTTAGTGCAATTGTTGAAATATATTACTGATATTAGTTGAGAAACGTCGAAACTGATCAGCAACAATAAGTGTTTTATGGCTGATAGCCAGTGCCACGGAACGAAACGCATAGAAACGACACTCGCATGGATATCCGTGGCTATCAAAATAAGTTGAAAATTTACTTATGGCTCCTGCCCACTGGACGCGGTAACGCTTGCCGCGCGGCGGAAGTGGCTAGGGAAAATAGCAGTAGCCAATCAACGTCTTCCGCCGCGCGGCAAAAGTTGGACCGAGTTCAACATTATCAGCGCGGCGGAAGGCGTTGATTGGCTACTGCTATTTTCCCTAGCCACTTCCGCCGCGCGGCAACGCGTCAACGCGGTGGCCAATCACTGTGTTGCTTTAATACATAACTAATTAGTACTACCAGAAAAGCAAGACAGTGATTGGCCACCGCGTTGACGCGTTGACGCGTTGCCGCGTCCAGTGTGCAGGAGCCATTACCGCGTCTAGTGGGCAGGAGCCAGTCCAGGAGTCCAGTGGGCAGGAGCCATTACCGCGTCCAGTGGGCAGGAGCCAATACGCTTTTTGCTTTTTCTGGGGAATTTACTCCCGGTGCAGGAATAAAGAACAGGCCTATTGTCACCAAGGAGAGATGTGTAAAGAGGGTCAGCGCATGCCGATCTAGGGACTCCGGTTTGCGGGCGCGGGGATAATTGCAGTGTTCTGTTTGAACGACCGGTCACCCGTATATTTTATAAGCAAAATTTTACTTTTTGCACTTGAACCGAACGCGGACCTAATTGTAGTAACACCGAAGAGATGTTATTAAAGAGGGTCAGCGCTTAGCATCTAGGGACGTCGGCCTCTGGACGAGGCGGGCGCGGAGATAATTGCAGTACCCTGTTCGATCAACGAACTATGTTGATTGGCTATGTAGTTATGCCAAAGTGGCGCTGACCACCCAAAATTTACTAAAAGTTTTTTGACGTCCCTAGATCGGCATGCGCTGGCCCTCTTTACACATCTTTCCTCAGTGCTATTGTTTTCACTGAAAGTTTTCTTTCGAAGCCAACTTAAAAGATGGCGCTGAAAATCGGGTCCAATATTTTACATATTTACCCTATTATGGGACTGTGCGTAACCTCCCACTCTATTCGACTCTATCCTATCCTCTTTGATAGAAATATGCCACTGTTTAGTTTTCTGTTAAAGTCAATTCTCGTGTGTACGATATTAATAAATTATGATGCTTCAGCAGCCGCGGTCAAAGGTGACCACCAAAATGTTATTGGTGGGCAACAATTGTATAATTCTAGCGATCATGTGATAATACTAAATGCAACCAATTTCAAATCCAATGTTTACGGTGATAAGAAAGCATGGTTAGTTGAATTTTACAACAGCTGGTGCGGCTTCTGTTATCGATTTGCACCAATTTGGAAGGCCTTGGCAAACGATATCTATTGTACGCATTTTATACAGATATATAAGTTGCTGAATATGTATTTGAGTGAAATCAAATATGAATCATTAGTAATATTTTTGCATATGTATTAATATATTCCTGTCTTTTTAGCATGGCGAGATATTGTGGTCGTAGCAGCAATAGATTGTGCGGATGATGATAATGGCCCACTTTGTAGAGAGTATGAAATTATGTTATATCCGTTGATTAAATACTTTTCTGTAAATGCACGTTATTCATCTCTAGGTATAGGCGTAGAAAAAGGTGAGAATGTTGATACAGTCAGACATAACTTGATTAATCGCCTTTACCAAGAGCAGCAAGAAGGACGTGGATTAACGTGGCCTAATATTACGCCATATAGGTAAGTGTTCTTTGACTATGAATAACCAATGTAATTCTAATTACACCTACTTCCTGCATACTGAAAATACCATTGGTACTACTTTTATTTTGTTTTGACAACCCCGTTACTAGTCTGTATGTTAAGACCTTTTGTCAAATGTTAGGAGCAGTGCAGTATTTAATGGTATGGGGAAAGAAAAGCTTTGGTAGTGCATCATTGTCCTGGACTGTACGATAAAATAAACTTTAATACTTGCTTGTAGCAATTTAAAAAATCAAATGTAATATATAATAGGTGGAACTACACATGGTCGATTAATAAAGTAAATGTAGTTTATTATATATTCTGTATTTAATTTGCCTTCATAACTTGGAGTAAAAGCATGCGGTGAATTTACTCTGCATTATTTTAGTATACTATTTCATATTTACAGTTGTACATACTGTATTGTATTTTAATTTACAGAAATGTAGAACTAACAGATGTATGGAAAGCCTTACCTTCTATGGTAAAATGTTTTGTATTATTTTTTGAAAAACCTGATTCTCATTTGGGAACAGAACTGATATTGGATATGCATAAAATAAAAAGTTTACACATACGAAGGGTGACTTCTGACAATGAATTGTTATGCGTTACTAATAAAGTAACTAAATTTCCAAGCTTAATTGCCTTCAGCCACAATGACTCGGGGAAGTCCTTAAACATTAAAGTGTCAACAAGAGAACATGTAGCTCAAGTTATTAAAGACTTTATGAAATCTAAAGGAATTGGCACTGAGGAAAAGATGATTACTCACTCTGAAAAAATCACTGATGTAATAATAAAATCAACAAATTCGACGGAAAACATACATGTAATTAACGAAGAACCAATGAGTACTGGAGATTATTTATTTCAAATCGATCTAGAAAATGCATTAAAATATTCACTGGATCATGAAATTTCCTTAACCAAAAATATAAAAGGAGGAAAGATGGCTGCTTTGAAGCTGTACATAGATATTTTAGCCACATATTTTCCCTTGCGCCACAAGAGTGTATTTTTTGATGTAATTCGCCAAACACTCCAAAAGAAGGATTGGATATCTGGAGAAGAGTTTAATCAAATGATAATCTCTGTGCAAACAGAAAAACCAATATATTCTAAGCAACATCAATGGATTGCATGTAAAGGAAGTACATATATTTATAGAGGGTATCCGTGTGGCTTGTGGACAATGTTTCATATGTTGACAGTAAATTTTGCCGTACAAAATAAAGACAATTTGGAATATGATCCGACACTTATTCTTCGTGCTATGCTTGGATACGTTAAAAATTTTTTTGGTTGTGCTGATTGTTCAAATCATTTTGTGGAGATGGCTTCTAAAATGAACATTCTTAAAGTACATAATGGAGATGAAAATATTCTTTGGTTATGGAAAGCACATAATAAAGTAAATGCTCGTTTAGCAGGAGATGTTGCAGAGGACCCTGAACATAAAAAAATTCAATATCCATCTTCAGAACATTGCATGGCATGTAAATACGAAAATGGTACTTGGAATGAAGCACAAATTTTGCTTTATTTAAAGAAAAAATATAGTTATGGAAGCATTAATTATTATGGATCAAATAGCGAAGATAGTAGAGAAAAGATTAATAAGCTTAACACGAAGGAAGAGAAAGCTATTTTGCCTAAGTATATCAATTCTAAGAAGTTTGGTTGGGACTTTACTATATTTGACATTAGTATTTGTGTTTTGTTATATATTCTTTCGGCTGCTATACTTATTCTTGTATGCATAAAGTTTGCTGTTAAGAGAACCTACAGAAAGAAAGTTTATGTTAATTTGCTTGGGAAGGTATAAGTTAAACTTTCTTAGCACTAAATAATAAAGTGAAATTTCATGATAGAGGTAAACACATTAGCAAATGTGCTCTGAAAATTCTGTATAGAAATTGTACATGCTGTGCATGACTGTTGTGCATTTGTGTAGACAAGTATATATTTACATATACTGGTTGTGCTTACCTCATAGGTCTGGAAGCTTGCGTTGTACAGTAGACTCCCAGCAACCACTGTTTTCGTAGAACGCGATTCCTCATACAACATGCCAAATAATAATACATTCTCTATTAACCATTAATGTATATATGCGACGTATTTTTAAAATACTGTTCCATTTTATAAAACAGAATACGAACGTTGGCTCACAGTAATAATCATTCAAACATGCTATTATAGATTATGCGAGAAAAATTCTCGCAGTGCATGATCTCCTATAACGCGAGTTCATACAACGCGTTGCACCTTAACCGCATTATGCGGGAGTCTGCTGTAATGTATTCTAATTAACATATAGGTATTTGTAAAGAAGATCACACTATTTCAATACATCCATCTATCTCTGTAAAGTAATAATATCAAATATGAGAAATGAATATATATATATAAGCATCTGTCCTCCTTAAAATATGATAAAAGTTTCCATAATTTTGATACATAATCAAAGGCAAAATGTATTGTATGTACAAAAATTGATGTCAGACAAGTTTGTAGATATTAATTTCAAATATCTCTTTACCTGGCAGTACGGATTGGGGAAACTGACTTGCACATGTCGGATTGTGTGTATACTATATTTACATTTTATTATAGTGCAGGGGTGCAAAATATAAATAATACAATAGTTAAAAATACTTTACCCATTATCAATAGCAACTAAATTGTTACAGGGTACTAATGTATAAATGCATGATTTCAAAATTGGTAGAGTTCAGATTTGAATACCTTGCTAAATTACTTTTGTTCAACTTCACGAGAGATGTTGCAAGAAAGTTGTATGATAATGACAATCTTGGTGTAAATGAATATTTATTATCTAAGTTTTTATTTGTAAATAGTACTGTAAGTTTATACTATCTGTATGATAAAAATATATCTAATATCACATAATCCTTTTTGAATACCAGTTAATGTTCTTACATATGATCTTGGAAAGGATGGAAGTTTCACATTTAAGGACTTTCATATTAATGACACAATATGCTCTTATGTGAGTAATCAAATTCATACAATGTTATTCACTGGAGGTATAAAAATTATACAAATTTGTGTAACATTCAAGTAGATATTAACAAATTGGTTTGTGTAAAACGAAATAATGAAAGAGCTTTGTTCATTACTCCATTACTCGTGCATCAAAAAAGTTTGTAAAATTGTGATATTAACAGATAATAAACAGATGTAAGATACTTTATTAAACATATATAATCAATTAAGTTAAAAACACATGGAAAATGTCCCATCTAAGTAATGGAGTGTTCAGCAGTAATGTAACATTAAATATATTATTCTAATATTTTAGCTGTATGAAATGTGTAGGAAAAATTGTCCAAATGTTATTCTAGCATGTTGTTCATAAATTTGTTATAAAAATGTATTATCATCATTCATTATGTACACTTTTTAATAGCGAATGAATAACGATTAATACCTAATGCCGACAAGTACATTATTAAATCAATCATTCCTTTTTAAACTGATTATTTTGCCAAGATTCTAAAGTATCCCATGTTATTCCATTACGAGGTAATTGAGATTTTATGTAAGGAAGGAGCCATGTAATGTACCACCGTTCTCCTAAGACTTCTTTGATGTTTTGATTCCAACCGAGATTATATTTATAGTTTCTTTTATTTCTTTCATCGGCTACGGTTCCCATAAGAACTAGACGCAAATGGTACGTATACAAAACTCCAGTGTATAACATGCCTATTACACAGATGATATATAGAAGTAAATAAAATTGTTCTATGGAACCGTCAAATCCGAAAACGAATATAGCTAATGGAAAAATTATTTTTACAACAGACATAGGAAATTCAAACTCGATCTTATTCCAGATGAAAGTGTTATTGTAACAAAATGCATACGTTGTGGCTACAAATAAATAAAAAACAAACATGAGAAAGTAGCGATGATTAAAGTGACCTATACAACATCCGGTGAAAATGCAATGGTGATCGCGTTTTAAAATACAGACATTGCATGTGGTACAATGCCATGAACGTGGAGGGGTTAATGTCTCACAGGTTGTGCACAATCTCCAACCATTAGCGATATTTGCAGTGGTTACTGGTATAATGTCCCTTCTTGTGCTGGTATCGCATAGGACGGTGTATGTAAAATTTCCCACTATGTTCAGCATAATAAAGTTGCCAATAAGAAAATGAAAAAGAAAAGCAGTCGGCTGATCTTTATATAAGTCTGGCAGCACCACCCACAATTCGAACCAGTATATTAGCGGCACTATTGCTAATATAAACATCATTGAAAAACAGTCTGCCAGTGTACGTGGCCAAATCTTTTTTCGAATAATCATTTTCACTACTTGTTACTAAAGTACTTCACGTTTTATTGTAAATATTGTAATTCATAATAATCTCTTCTTCTGCTTTATTCACGCAATCATTCCTGCTGATATGATGACTTGTATCAGGATTGGTTTCGCGTGACAATTATCTATGTATTTCACAACAAACAACTTGCAAGTGTTTAATTATTTAAATTTCTAAATGTGTTTCAGTCTCAATTATTTTCGTATCGTTCATCATTGAATTTGGTTGAAGCTGGTTGAAGCGATTTCATGCCCCGAGCATTTGGCCTCAATGGCCTCAAGCATCAAACTTATTCCAGCTCGGGGTTTACTTGTTGCCAATATTAAAAATTATAAGGTCCCTATGAAAGTTTTTGTATTCTAAAATTTCTTGGAAAATTTGAACAATTATTATAGTTATTATGAAAAGATAACATTTGTATATAGACGCACCGGAGATGTTCAGCATACTTTTATTTTTACGTTATACGTGAAAAGTACGTATTGCAAAAGTACGTGTAGGCTATAGGTAGTTTTTTTACAAAAAATTGTTAAAATTTCGAAAAGCTACTTGTGCACTAAATGCGAAATACTTTTTCATTGTTTTTATAAGAAAGATATTTAATTCTTTGAGAAGTGTATTAACCAATCAAATAACTCTCACATAGCAACGCCGGATGTTGGTGGAATACTCACTTGCACATTTTTGCGATTTACCATTTCCGGTATAGCATTGCTTGATGAACCACCCGAAAGCAAAACTCTCACGCCATTACAGAATACCGACGCTACGTAACGTTTGTTTCGGTGAACATTTGTACATTTCTTTGGCGTATTAAAATCACCTTCCAATTGAAGGCGCACAATGAGCGACATAGAGGTAAGTAATAGATTTTTTTTTAAATAGATGTCATAGATATAATTATTATATGTGCAGAGAATTTCTATTGTAGAATTTAGCCATTATCGATTTGCAATGTTAGAATGTGCTTTACATATATTTCATATTGTTTAAATTACACTATTCATAATATTTGTTTACATATAATGTAAACAATAAATACATGTAATGCATGCTTTGCTGAACTGTTTTTTTTCCTTTTTACATTTTATCTCGTTCGTGATGTAGTTTTCTGTATTGAATTTAAGGAAGGTTATGACTTTCTACATCTAAGTTGTGTACTTTATAAATTATATAACACAAATAAATTCACAAACATAAACAAATATATGCTTAAAACATGTTATTGACAATGAAGATTGAATATTGCAAAATTTATATAATTAGTTGTGTAGGCTTTAAATACATTAAAGACATTGATTTTAATAAGTTAATTACAGTTTTGTATAACCTTTATACATAAATGCTTGTTTGTTCGATTAGAGAAGCGGTAGTCGCAGTGCTAGTCCACGAAGACCTCGTACAGCAGATGGAGGATTAAGAGATTCACGTTCACATTCCAGATCACGTAAGTCACGTGAACGTAAAGAATCTCACAGACCTGTTAAAGAATATTCAAGGTCTCGAAGTCGCTCAGTTTCAAGAGGACGAAAGTCTTATCGGAGCAGTAAATATGCCAGTGCCGGTCATCAAGGCAGTAGCCGTAGTCGTAGCCGTTCCCCGTATCGAGGAGGACGGTATTCACGAAGCAGATCACGTTCATATTCAAGGTCTCGTTACTCACGAGAACGAGATAGGAATATTTATCGTTCACATTCACATAGTCCAATGTCATCTCGACGGCGTCATGTTGGCAATAGGGATAATCCTTGTCCGTCGAGGTGTCTGGGTGTATTTGGACTATCCATATTCACAACGGAACAGCGAATCCGTCAAATATTTTCAAAATACAGACCTGTTGAACGAGTACAAGTTGTTATTGATGCTAAGGTATTGCACTTTTGTTTCTATTCTCAACATTCACAACTAATATTTGAAAAGCAAATAATTCATTTAATGTACAACTCCCTTATTTTATTATAAACATTATTACAATTATAATTTATAATAAAGCGGGGGAATATTATTGAATACCAGAGATTTAGAACACTCGCCTTTAAAGTCAATGCGATATGTTAAAGGCCTCTGGATACACTTAAAACATTACGAAATTATATTTGTTTTTATGAATGGATAACAGTTGGATAGCATTAATATAGAAAAATAACGTGAACAACATTTTATCATATCAATAAATGTTAAGTTCAAGAGATGGAGTACTGGAATTGTTAAACTGCTTGTTATATTGTACAGCCATAATGACACATTCGATTTAAATATTAACATTCTAAAGAGTATTTACATAGGCAACGAAGAAATTCTTGATTTAAAAAATTTTTTCTAAAGTATTGTACATGTTTATGTGCATATTCATAAAATATGTTGTTTAATCACTACTTTTTCAGACTGGTCGCTCGAGGGGATTTTGCTTTGTGTATTTTGAATCTTCGGAAGATGCAAAAGTTGCGAAAGATCAGTGTACAGGAATGGAAATAGATGGTCGTCGAATTAGAGTGGATTTCTCAATTACACAACGAGCCCATACTCCCACCCCTGGAATCTATATGGGAAAGCCAACCCACCTATACGATAGAGGGTGGGACGGGCCTAGACGAAGAGAGTTAGTATAAATATATCTATATTTACTTTTCTCGGTTACGTTAGATTATTACATAAGCCATGATTGAGCAAAATTATAATAATAATAAAGTAATATAAGTTTAATATAACGTTCTTGTGCAAACTATATTGAAAACTATTTTTCATCTATCAAATTTCTGTTAATCATAATTGAAGTAACATATGCACCAAGAAAGTTATTATTCACAAAACGAATTTTGTTATAGGAGCAGCAGTTACAGAGGAAGTTATCGTCGTTCATCAAGTCCATATTATAGTCGACGTCGCTCACGTTATGACAGATCCCGATCATGCTCCTATTCTCCACGTAAGTTTTAAAACTACAATGTTATAAAATATAATATAAGCAGTCTACATAGATATGTATCTCACTTTACAAAATACTATTGTAAGTACAATATTACACCTTTACAGACACAAATTATTAATTCTTAATAACTCTCGTACTACCTTCCATTACAACATATGTGTAAAAGAGCAATTTTGAAACTTTATCCCAGAAATCGACTGGTATAACAATGAAATATGTTAGGATATTAAGTAATGTGACAGAACGAGATTAAGTTAAGTAAAATTATATGAACAATAAGTGTATGTAGCCTTTATTTACTGATTTGTTTTGCAAACAAAACAGTTGAATCCAATTCTACACATGGTTAATGTTTAATAATACTGGCCAGGATTTACAAATATAGGTTTTAATGTCGTTCTATGTGGCTTGTGACTGTGCGTGCACTCACGCACAGGTGTGTGTGTGTACACTAGGAGCGTATGAATGTACATATTATTCGTGATCACACGCATAAGTGCACACAGCATAAGTAAATAACATAATTTCTTCCGCTTATTCAGGTTTTTCACTATTTCATAAAATGGTAGAATGATATGAATATAATCGAACCATATAAACTGTAAGCTTATAAGTATCTATTATCGATTCATATTTTCGTAGACCGCTTATATTTCATTGACAACATTTGTATAAGAGTAAGTATGAAAATTCGCAAGTGTGGAAGATGAGATCATCAACAAATGCATCCAATAAATCGTACGGTAGTAACTAAGTGCAACCCATAACCTGGGTCAAACAATCATGGTTTTGTTGCTTAATGAATTTCAGGTCGATATTAAGTGACACGAGTGTGATGCGAGAGGCCAGGTGTTTGGGAGCCATTTGTGTGACTTGACCCTTTGACCCCAAATTTCTTCTAACTATACTGTACTGGGTCAAAAAATACAAACACTACATTCTCACTACTATTCTTACCTTACATAATTCTGCACTGTATGCATTAAATATACAATATTTATGTTGCAATATTGTAAAATATGAATTATTGACATTTTTTATGCAAAAGAATTTAGCATATTCTTTGCATGAAATAGTAAGGTTAGAATGGATCCAAAACCTTATTTTCATAAACAAAAAATTACTTTCTACCAGTATGAAGATAAGGTTTAAATAATGATAATGATACCTTTAACATGTGAAGGTTGGAATATAATCGAATGTTTATTCTTATTTGACTATTTAACAGTATGCGTGAAGTTATATTCCGGCCAATTGACAGTTAATGCCACTAATCGAAAGTGGTATGAAACTGAAAATGTGGTATTCCTACACGTTTATAAAAAAAATCTAATAAATCTGAAGATAGATTTAAGTTCTCTAACTTGTTTGTTTGTTTATAAGGTTTTGAATCAAGAGGTATTGGATGATAGAGGGAAGTTTGAAGTTTCACTCTGAAAAAATGAAAATTTTGAAAGTTGAAGACAAGATTTCTGAAGACGTTTGTCTTGCTCGAATTTCAAGATCTGAAGGTTTTTCGCGCATGTGACAAAGAATATGATCCGAATCGCATTCATTTCCGGCTGAGAAGTCTCAAGCCTAGAAG
Organism: Tiphia femorata; assembly: GCA_944319695.1. Taxonomy (NCBI): domain Eukaryota; kingdom Metazoa; phylum Arthropoda; class Insecta; order Hymenoptera; family Tiphiidae; genus Tiphia; species Tiphia femorata. Next base: position 11,073,702 of record OX090896.1, on the reverse strand, counting down.
AACTTCAAGCACTATAAAGCAAGCCTCAAGAATCAGAATCGTTGACCGTCAGGCCCCCAGACCTGGACAAGTCAGTGTTTGGGGGGTGAAACTGGCTGAACGTTTCACAAAATGTTCACGAAGCATCGAAATCTTTTACATGTAGGGAAGAGCGTAAGGTGCTTCAAGGTTTACACTGATCATATTCTTTATCAGTTGATTTGGTTACATGGTATATTGCGAAAACTAGATGCTTATGAAATAAATAAAAGATGCATACACCTTGCCCACCCTCTCCCTCCACCATCCTAAAACCTCCATTTTCACAAGAAAATACCCGCTCCATTTTAATTTTTATATAGGTGTAAGTTAAAAATTCTCAATAAACGATGCTTTTAACATAATATGTTTGCTAAAATCTTTTTAACTGATGCTTTCTTAGTTGCTTTCTACATTTGTAATAGAATTGACTGTTCATTTCAAATAAAAATCAAGTCAGACCGAAGTGAAGAGGATCAAATTATATTTATGGATTTTGATAAGTGAATATGTTGTAAGAAACATTCTGCGCTCATTCATAATGAGCATTCTATTCTAATATTTTACTGAACATTTTGTAAAAATTTTCTTTAATTTCGTATATTCTGATATACACTAACAATTGTGGTATCTTTTTTGTGAATTTTAAGTTTGTGTTATATATTGCGAATAAATAGATTACCATTTTTTGTGCATTTGAGATTTAGATGAATAGGAAAATGTATATGAACTTTTCCTATTTTGCGACGGGATATATTAAAATTACAGTGACATTACTTTTTGCGAACGTGTTGGAGCACTGTAGATAACGCTAATCGACAAAAATTGTCGTCTGACCTTCATAATTAGGGAATCTCTTGAATGAAAAGTTTGATTACTTTACAGTCGACTCACGCAAGATGGCGTTGAAAATAATTTTACTTTAAGTTCTTACGTACCTTCTAATGTATTCAATTTTCTATGGCTCAATCCGTGGTGTGTTGAGAGGTTGAGTTGAGGTGTTGAGATTGGTTGAGATTGAGAGACACGCTAATGTCAGTAATGTCAGTTTATTTTAGAAGTGTATCTAAGTTAGGAAGGACATTGTTATTGACTACAAAAGTGCAATATAAGCATACGATTTAGTGATATATCTGTACGTCACATGTGAAACGAATAAATATACCATCTATGTTAATTGAGAGTACACCGTTATTTTTAGTTTATTGCTGATTTAATTTATTTTTCCTTTAGATAAATGTGTTCCCGAAGAATGAAATAGAGGAAAATGTAATATATTTGATTATAAAAAATTTGTTACAATGGAAGACTTTAAAACAAAATTTCTTGGCCTAATTAAGAAACAGGTAAGAACCGTACTAATGTGCTTTTACTGACAGGTTACATAAACTTGTAAATTAGGGGCAACATTATTTTATATCTTCCTTTACTGCAAAGTTACTTTGACCGTGTTAAAATTCTTAGTTATATTCTTAATACAATTGGTGAGATACTTTGTTTAATAACACATCTTTTGTGACAGGATACCATAACTATACGAAGCGGACCACATTTTGTTCTAATAATTTGGAATTTATATTTTGTTTCTTTAGAAAATCAATATTAAATATGTTACATCGATGAATCTTTAATGTTGAGTACATGTTATAATTTTGTTAATTGTTAGGCATCGGCTAAGATACCGTTAATGGGACTACACCCCGATTTGCTTGATCCGGGGAATCCACAAAGGCACGAAGAAATACAATCTGATATTGATCAGTCAACAGAAAGTGAAGCTATTCCTGATCAAGATATATTGGAATCCATCGAAGATGTTTATTTTAGTGGAGATACAAACTTTGATTCATGTAGATACGAATTAGGAAAATTACCAAGAATGCCACATTCAAAGGAGATTGAAAAATGTTATAAGAAGCTAAAACAGCAGCATCAAGTTGTATCTAAAAAGGTTTTGCAACTTATTTTGCAGAAGCAAAGTGCATGTACATCAGAATTTGAAAAAATTTTAATCATACAAGAACAGTTGCAAGTCATCCTTGAGATCTGTCGAATAGGAAGAGCTGACTTAAAACTTGCCGAAAGACAATTTACAATGGCAAGCCTTGGAATATTGGCCAATTATCAAAAACGTCAAGTCATCGAAGAACTGCTCAAAAATTTAAATACAATAAAAACTTTGGTATGTTTTTTGTTTCATTAAGTTAGTTATAAACAGTTAATTATAATTACAATTAGTGATAATTATCATGAACAATAGGTTTTTCATGTATTACTTATGTTTCGTATATTTCTAGCAACGTACAGAAGATCGCCTTCAAGAACTTTTGAATGAAAGAAATTATCCTGGTGCTATTTCTCTTTTATTAGAATGTCAAAGTGCTGCTCAAACATATAAGCACTTTCATTGTATCAGTGCCTTAAATGGAAAGCTTCAAGATACTTTGGAACAAACTGAAGAAGCTCTTGATACAATGCTTTCAAAAATGTGCACACATTTTGATGTGTCTGTTTATTCCTCTATTCAAAAAGCATACATGTTGTTAGGGAAAACGCAAGCTGCCATGGATCAACTTCATATGCATTTTACTGCTGCTATTCATAATACTGCGTTTGCTGCCATTCATTCTTATGCAGGTGGAGACATAAAAAGACAATACAAACAATTGTGTCAGTCAGTGCCTCGAGACAGGTGCATTGCTTGTCTTACAGAACTGTGTAAATCTTTATGGACCATCTTAAGTTCATATTATTTAGTTGTGAATTGGCACAACACACAAGAAATTAATGCAAAGTGTGAAGTAAATGGTAAATACTTAGAAGCAACCTTTAGTAAGCAGTACATTAAACAGAAATTAGAGAACAGCATGATAAGGATATGGCATGATGTAGAAATTAAAATTTCTATATATTTAGCAAATGCAGACTTGACATACATTAAATTTGAACAATTTGTCCACATCCTTGGAATAGTGAATAGGTAAATATATTATTATTAATTTTGTATAGGAGTGTAGGTACCAGATATTCATACAAGGAAATATTAAATGAATGAATTTTTTTTGAAATTTGTACATAGAATGTTTTCCAAAAATAGATTGTGTAAATAAATTTTTTAATATACATTCTTCTTTTCATTTAATAAAGACAGGTAAAATATCTACAAAATTTCCTTAACATAATTAATTATGCTTTAATACTAACAACCTAATTATTTATACTATAACAGAATAGCATTCTACATTGTAAAAATTACATTCACAGATTGATGGAAATTGGCGAAGAATTGTGTGGTTTTAAGTCCGAAGATCTACAAGAGTCTATAAGAAGACAATCTTTATCGTATTTTTCGCATTATCATGTATCCAGATTAGACGAATTGAGGATATTTCTTGAAAATGATGGTTGGGAGTTATGTCCAGTAAAACCCAATTTCATGGCAACACAACTACAGGAATTTAAAATGCTGAAATCTGCATTAGGCAATTTGCACAAGTGTTATATTTTAGATTGTGCAAACATAAGTGAGTCAGATAGCTCTATAGGGACAGAATTGTTACAGAAATATTTGGATGGCACTATGTCCCCATTTGTTTTTGGATTAGATGATACTATTGATGAAGATATTTTGGCTGATATTGAAGTAAGTAAATGCGGAGGAAGTTGTTGATATAGAGATATGATTACACATGGGTAGACCTTTTAAACATTACAAACTCCTACCAAAGCATGAAACGCTTGTACAAAATTTTTTTCTTATTTTTCATATATTGCATAATGATATATGTATTGTGAACTACAAATATCGTACATACGGAATCATACAAGTATGCATATACAATACTTGATATATATGTGACATATTAATATGGTAATATAAACTGAATGTTTAGAATAGTCCTCCTGCTTATTTCTCCGATGAATCAGATGATGATATACCTGACGAGTTACAGCATGAATATGTTGATGAATCAGATCATTCAAAAGTAAATAAAAAAAAAAATAAACTGAAATATCTTGGCCCTATGGTTACAAATACAACTTTAAGCATATTACGATTATGTGGAAAGTATTTACAAATGTCCAGACTTTTGAGGTCAATTGCGATCACAGTTATACAAAGCATGATTCAATTTTTTGAACTGTGTTTCTATACAGTTCATTTGTTCTTTACATCTGATCTAGTAAGTTTAACTTGACAAATGAAAATTGATATATATGTATAATGTGGTTGCTAAAAATATACTAATGGATGCTTATTGCAGCAAATAAATAGCGACACATTGTATAGTCCAAAACTGAAATTAACATTAGTGCGAATCAAGGAAAATTTAATAATTTCTGACAATGATGTAGAAGATAATACAAATCAAAACTGTCATAAAGTAAGACAACCTCAACTTTCTTCAATCGTAAATTTGACACAAGCTGAGAAACTTCATGGATTAATGGAGCGCATTGTAGCAGTGGAGTCTTTAATATTTTTAGGACAACAATATGAAAATTTTAAATCATATCTGGAGCATCTTATTGGAAATAGTCCTCAAAGAGGATTCTTACATCAATTTTACATGCAAACAGTAGCATCGGCTAGAGATTTAAGAAGACCTATTTATATGGCTGTTGCTTCACAAGCTTTTGATGTTAGTAACATTTTGAGCTTAATGAATAAAGTGAATTGGGAAGTTACTGATGTTATGTCCCAACATAGCTCTTACATTGATGCACTGTGGATGGTAAGTTTACTCGAATTGAATGTGTAAGCGATATGTGACTTTTATTATTGTCATTCTAGGAAATGTATACCCTGAATGAAAGGCTTAATACTATCGGAGGATGCCTACCATTGACCGAAGACGTTTATAATTCGATGTGGGAGAATGTTGCTCATTTCATTACACATACTTTGGTAGAAGGGTATGTATTGTAGTATTCGTTCATGTGTGGGATTAGTCTAATAATTTGGGTACATCGTAGTGCTTCTTTTGCTAAAGATACAGAAAAGTCTATTTAAACAAACAGCTAAACATACAAACTTTGTGGAAATACTAATTTGAAAAAGTCTGTATTACATTCTTATTTGATATATTGTCCTATCAACTGTCGGACCTATCCTGTGCTTGATTTTAAAATATAACAGTTTTTATTACAGATTTTCTAACGCAAAAAAATGTTCGAACGGTGGGAGAGCATTGATGCAATTGGATTTTACTCAATTAAAGTCGAAGTTTGAGATGTTGACTGGCCTCAGACCTATGCCCCACAGAGAATACGTGGAGTTGTATATTAAAGCATATTATTTGCCCGAAAGTAGTTTAGAAGAATGGGTTAAAGATCACAAGGTATGGACACGCGGTAAAAATAATATTCGTCTAAAATCAATTGTACAGTAGTTTAATTATAAAAATGTTCTTTTCTTATATGCGTATAAATCATCCCCACAGGAATATTCCGTCAAGCATTTAATCGGTTTAATTGGTTCGGTATGTCATAACAATAAAAAAACTCGACAACGATTAACTGCAGTTGTGGAGGAACGACCTAGTAGGTAGCAGCAAATTGTATGTTACGGTACATTGCAAGATATTTAGTTAGAAACAACGCAAGGAAAGAACTTATTGCACAAAAAGAAGTACTGCTTTTTAACGTAACCACAATGCATCTGTAAACTCGGACTTAAGCCCAACATATACGTTGTACCTGGAGATGGACAATGTAGGAAGTATCATATATCTGTGCAGTTTATCAACCAATGTTGAGTAGCGGTTATTTGATAAATCAAATCTATCTGAAAATTGTACGATATGATAACTGTATATCATTATTATTTTGTCTAGATTACAATTAAGATCTGTAACCATGTATTACCCGATAGATCTGTCGATGAGTCCGCTCATTACTCTCTATACTAAAGATCGAGAAACATTAGATCTGTCTATAATATTTACTGTTAATATATTTAATCTTGCACATATGTATTATTTATTATTACTTATGTTACTTTCATAGCTTTACAAAAAGTTGTAATGTATATACTTTATTTTTATCACTGATATTTAAATTTCTGAATAAACACATTTCCAGATGGTACAAGAAAATCGCTGATATATCGACAGTACGTGATTTTAGTATTTATAGTGATTTCAGTTTTAATTGAAATTGCATCTAAGTTTTACTTTATCAATACATTTCTCCAACAGTTTCTAACATTTGATCTTTTAATCCCTCGTTACTGCATAAGGAATTTTACTAAATACAATTATGTTAAGCTAACTTTCGGTAGGCAAATTATTTTATTATTCATTACAATTGTAACATTCAGATAATAAATCTGCATTCGAATGTCTGGCATTCATGGCATACGAAAAGATATCGATGTTTATAATTCATCGAGATACCCTATGCAACAATGGCAAACCCTCCGACAATACAACATAAGTTAAAATATTAATATAAATTAATTCATCGTATAAGCAGGTGGTACTGATTACAATTCTCAGGTAAAAGCAGGTAAAAGTACCAGGTGTAGTAAACTGTACCTGACTGTACTTGATTATACCAGAAACCACAGACTGTACGAGAGACGTTCCCGCCTCTTGCGGTGAAAAGCCAAACCTAGGGTACGGCTCAAAGATGTTAGGTTGCTATACAGCTCGACAGCAAATTTCATCTTCCGTATACCCTCCGGAGAAAATTGTAGAATGGCATGTGAATTCTCAGGGCAGGACGAATCGAGGCACAAATGAAACGCGCTCAACGATAAACTTCGCGAACTTCGTATCCGCTTATATTTTGCGCCAGGCCGTTGCCCGTAAACGAAACTGGCGCCTTCACTGGCGGAGAGAAGTGGTACTAGGTTTTCTGGCGAATCGATATTCCACTCAAATATTGACTTCGCGATTGTGCTTGGTGTCGCAAGCGAGTCGTGCGGCGATAGGCGGCGATGCTCCTTTAAAAACGGTGTTTTCGCGAGTGATCGAGTAAAGTGATATCAAGGAAGATAATCGGAAGTAACCTGAGTCCGGGTAACTGGGAAAAATGCTAGTCGCGGTAACGGCAGTGCTTTTTGGGTTGACCCTTGGTGTCTCCCACGCGAGCATCCCAGCCCTCGAGTCCACACCGACCTCCTTCAACGATCATGGAGGTGACTTCATTTCTCTTTTCTCCGTGTCCTAGATTTACCTGTTTTTCGTCGACACGTCCTTTAGACCTGAAGCTACGTGAATCGGATTTTGCATGAGATTTAACTTCACCGTTCACCAGCTTCAATTAGAATCCGCGTTAGCTGCATATCCTTCAGGTGCGATTATTCATTTGGGAGCACCTGCAGTCACCCAAACTGTTATGGCGTATTCATTGACTGGTCTCAATAGGTGCACCGATACACCCTACATTGGCTGCCGTGCGGTCGATATGCTTTCGGAGCGAATAAACTATCGAAGATATATCGCGGAACGAGACGATCGCTCCGAATATTCCCCCGATTCGCTGCATTTCGCGGAAGTGAGGATTAGCGTGAATCAGACCCAATCTAGTGGCGCGTCGAAAAAAAAGGGACGGAGTAAAATTAGAAAATTTCCGAGAACCTCGATGACACAATGTACCCCATGGGGTGGTGTGCACCTTTTTTAAGTTCGCCACTGATCCATTAATGCTCCACGATAATGGGACAAATATCGGCCTGCAAAGTGCCTGCATACATTAGCACGCGCATGCTGATTTTCCGTCTCCGTCTCAAAATGACAACCCGTCCTAGTGGCGTGGACATTCAAATTGACAGACGTATCAATCTCTTTGTTATTATTTCACTGGTCGATGGAACTATTCGCTTGTACGCATATACCACGTAGAATACTGTACTATATAATGTAATCTAATTTCGCATATTTATTGAACACGTTGCCATTTACGTTATATTTACACTTACGGACCGTTGAACCTTGGATCGGCCATTAAACCTGGTAAAGATACGTACGATTACTTACAATTATTAAACGCGTTCTTTGCAACCTTAGTCACGGTGAATGGAGACGCGACTAAGAAAATAGAAATAAAAATAAAGGGGCGCCAATGTTGCGCGTGGACAGGTGCCGGAGGGGGACTGTCATAACGATAAGCGTGAACTCGAGCATTATCTTTAAATCCCCGTTAAAAAAAGGATCAAATCAAACAGCACTGGCGGCGCACGAGGCTTTATCGCGGCACCGTATCGATGCTCTTAATCCAATTTCATTTCGTGCCGTCTTAAATGTCTCAACGATACGATCAATATCCACTTCTTCCTTATGTTAATCAATCGTGATTATGCAAGCGACTGAAGTAGGGATTGTTGCATACGAAATCTTTTTCCGAATCGCTCGCAATAAAGCCTCGGAGCTAGCGGATGCAAAGATAGAAAATCGATCGCGCTCGATTCCTTTTTCGCGAAAAAGTATCCTCGTAGGTACCGACGTTCCTTATTACGCGGGGCTTGAGCGGTTCAGGTGTCGAGGAAGGAGCGTAGCTTTAAAAATCAATGCGAGAGTATGCGCGCGGAATTCGATATAGATCCTATTCGCGGCACATTACTAGATAACGTTTTCACTCGAGATTCCACGGAATTATCTTTCACGCGTGTATGCTACCGCGTCGGAATACCTCCTCGTTGCAATGCGCCGTGTCCTTCGCCGTAGAAGGAATCTCGGGAATTGGAAAACGTCATTGAGCGAGAGAAAACATTAAAATAAGACAATTAAAAATAGGTGGAAACTTACGGGAGAATAAGAAGGATTTATTCATTTTTTCAACCCGAAGAGCATTGGTCCCCGTTTCTCATTCTTTCATTTTCTTTCTTTAAATGGCAGTTCCCCATCTCGATCTGGACAGTCTCGAGAGTGGATATCACGGCCTGGTCAAGGAGAATGAAACTCTGGTGGAGGTGACCCCACAGATACGCGCATTAGGGGCCAAAGTTTGTTCCTTTCGCATTGCGAACAAACATCATGGCGAGGCGCCCTTCGAGATAGTGCTGAAGGAGGAGGGCATGGCCGAGCTGAAAGCCCTTCGGGTTCTCAATTGTGAGAAGAGGCGCAACTACAAGTTCGACATCGCTGCAGTCGGTTGCTCCGGAGCGCAATCGGAAAAGTAAGAACGATTAGTCGACGAAAACAAATTTTTTTTACTTTCTTACCGCTCTGCTTTTTCTTCCAGAAATTTACTTACAAGTAACACTACCCTACTGTAGCTCACCAATCGGAATGAAACTTTGCACACTTACGAAGCACTGAAAAATATTGAAAATGCTGTGTTTCATTTTTCCCTTGCAAACAAATTGTACCGTTGGTAAAAAGTACGTCGAGACAAAGATAGTCACAAAACTCGGTGTTTTAAAGCTTTTTCAGTTGTTACAACCGAATACGATATAAAAATTCCAAAATTAGGATACTGAGAATTCATCGTGCCAATGAAGGTAACATTGAAAGTCTACCCAGCCAATGAAGCCAAGTGTCCGCCATATTAAACTCGCCATTTTGAATGTTGAAATTTTGATATCACATTCGGATTTAGCGATCCAAAAAGCCTTAGAATACCGAGTTTTGCAATCGTCGGAGTTACTTTCTCTCAAGGCACCTTTTACTCACGGTACAATTTCTGTGCAACAGCCAAAGGATTAAAAAGTGGTTTCGGGGAAAAATAGAAAAGAGCATGTTCAATATTTTTCAACGCTTTATAAGTGTGCGAAGTTTCATGACGATTGGCGAGTGACAGTTGGGTAGTGGTACTTGTTAGCACGCTAATAAGACGCAAGATCCTACGAGATCCTTTCACTCTCCTATCTCGAAACGGAGCTTCTCCAACGGTCGGCGCTTTTTAAAGCCGCGCTTGCGGCGAACGTGTTAACACGGCGCTCTACTTCAGCCTCTTGTTTCCTTCTCCCTCTTCCCCCTCCTCTCTTTTTCTCTCTCTTTCTTTTTCTCTTTCTCTCCTTTTCTCTCTTTTTCTCCTTCTTACTCTTTGTTTCCTTTTATTTTCACGAGGTCGACGCTTATCGGTGAAGAAAATCATTAAGGGTGGCCGCGCGCGGGGGCCACGCTGGGATTGAGTCACCCGGCAAAGTGCCAGTTTGTCTATTCACGCGTATTATGGTATCCGTGCGGCATTGCCGCGCGTTCATTGAATAACCGATGTGTCAGCAGAAGTCCGCGGTGGCTAAGTGCAAAATTGCTGGCGTCTTCGGAGTGTAACTTGACCTCGCGGATCCGCGACGAGCAGATGCCTCCCGAGGTTTTTTTTCCTTTTCTACCTCGCAAAAAACCTACGCGCAGCTTCCTTCGTCTCTCCGATTGAATATTGCACTTCGCATACCATCCGCTCGTAATTAACTCTTTGACAAGCACAAGCATATGCAAAAGCAGAATCCTTGGCATTTTAGTTCCTCTTAAACCGAGCCGGACCGAATCGATACGTTGTCCGGACGAATAAATTTCAACGGGCCCGTTTACCCAAATCAAAGACATCTTTTAGGCTGTCTTTTCAACTCGCGTGAGCTTAATACCCGCCAGGATATTCCTTGCCACTTTTTGTTTTCGAAATCGAAGAAGAGCGCTTCGTAGGATTATCAAATTGAAAGAAAGAAAGAAATCATTTTAACAACGCGTCTTCGTCTCACCTTCCTTCCACGTTCATCTGCCATGAGATACCTACACCTTGGTCCCTAGCTTCTAAATCAAAAACAATTCGAAACATGTTGTCTGACCGTGTCTCTTCGCAGTGCCACCGTCCATATCACGGTAGTCGACGTGAACGAGTACGCGCCACAGTTTCTCCAGCCAGCCTATGTCAGCACGGTGGACGAGGGTCGACTGTACGAGGAGGTGGTGCGCGTCGAGGCGTCGGACCGAGACTGCACCCCGAAGTTCGGCGACATTTGCAAGTATGAGATACTCACCGCCGACCAGCCCTTCATCATCGACAACGAGGGCGCGATCAGAAACACCGAGCCTTTGGATTACGAGCGTTCGCACAATTATATACTGAGCGTGGTAGCCTACGATTGTGGAATGAAACAATCCGCACCTGCGATGGTCACCGTCAAGGTCAACCGTGTTTGCGCCCCAGGTTGGCGCGGTATACCTGAGCGCGTCGATTACGCAGCAGGCGTGGGCTCGCAGCCTCTGTTGCCATCGGCCAGGCTCGACCTGTGCGACGCTCCTTGCATTTTGAGAAACGTCCGTGCCACTCTCACTCTGGCCACCGACCACATTGGAAAGGGCTGCGATCGTGATACTTACGGAGTGAGAAGTCAACGCAAGCTCTGCGGCGCATCCCGCGACAGCGTCGATCTTCTGCCTACACCTGGGCCTACCACTTCATGGACCGCCTCGCTTTCACGCGACGAGGGCCGAGAGGCCGATGAAATTTTCGAATTCGACGGTGTCGACTCGGCTGCAATCGTGCCCAACGATGTGCTCGAGCACAGCTTGGCTCAGAAGTTCACCGTGGGTGTCTGGGTTAAGCATCGTCCACGTCCCAGACAGGACCCACACGTTAAGGAACATATCTTATGCGCGGCTGATGATCACAGTAAGTTTCTTTGTTTACTTGGGGCTTTTCTCGGGGAAGGGTAGGTTTAAGATCTTTTTTTGGAAGATAAAGGCAGGACGACTGCACAGGCGAATTAATTGGAAGATTCTTCATGGCGAAATTCTGGGTTCTTTTTAGCGAAGTAACGTCTTTTCCGTGGGTCGTTCAAGATCTACGTGCACGCGGGTAAACGAACTATTTGTGCAGATGGTTTTAGTAAAGTAGAGTCAAAGATGAAACCAAGATCGTACGAATAGCAAAGAGAGTAGAGCATAGAAATTGGGGTCTGTTCTTGGGGTAGATGAGAACGTTATTAACACCGAGATATTCCGGTGGGTAGTTCTCGTGTTATCATTAATTCACGAGAGATTCCATCCTACGTGGAAAAAATTCGTATACCCAAGAATACCTTCTGAGAATAATGAAGGAGAGCATCGCACTAACGTATCCCGTTCTCGCGTTACAGAGATGAACAGACATCACTACGCCCTCTTCATAAGGAACTGCAGACTGATTTTGTTACTGAGACGCGACTTCTCCGAAGGGGATCCGAACATCTTCCGACCGGCGGAGTGGCGCTGGAAATTAACCCAGGTATGCGACGACAAGTGGCATCATTATGCGGTCCAAGTAGACTTTCCGCACGTCACGCTCTTCGTCGACGGCGAGGAATGGCGCACGGATGAGAAGAATCCTGAGGTGATCGACGACTGGCCCCTCCATCCTGCCAAAGGCGTGAACACTACTCTAGTAGTCGGCGCCTGTTGGCAAGGCTCCGACAACAAGACCAAGCACCACTTCCGTGGCTACCTAGCCGGCCTCTCGGTCTTAGTAGGCCGTAACGAGAAACCCGACGTGCTGTCTTGCCTGCGCCGTTGCCAAGAAGGTATTCACGTGCCGTCCATGGACCTCCTTCAACCAGGCACGCAACTACTGACCAACTCCGATCTAACGGAAGTGCGAATAGACGGCGACAATCGCACCAACGTGGAGACCCTACTTCGTCGCATCGGATACTCCAATTCACGACGCTTCCCAACCCCAGGTCGTCGTAACTTCCGCCTCGACACCACGATCGTGTGCGAGGGCAACGAGAACACACCACTGCCAGTGCCAACTGTGCAATCGTACGTAACAGTCCTACCACCGCCCCGTCCAGGTATCACGGTCAACGGAACAGGGTACGTAGCGCGGGAGTACGCGGACTTCCGCTTAGGCGTCCGCGTATTTCCAGACGCACGAGTAACCGCAGGTTCAGCCGCGAGACTCGACGCTTGCGCGGTCAGCGTATACCCAAGTCTCAACCCGGACCACGAGTGTCTAGGCTTACCTGGGGATGCATTGCGCCGCTTTCACGCAATAACCGCGCGCGTCGATCGCGACGGCGTCGTTCTGTCCGGCGCCGACACGCCCTACAACTATCAGCAGCTCATACGATTGATAATGTACACGAATCGCAAGCCTGCCTACTATCTGGACCGTGTCTTCAAGCTGACCTGTTCCGAGCTGAGCGGCCGATTCGCCAGCAACGAGTACGTCCAAACTCTGGCTGTGATTCATCCTAAGGAGAAGAGCACCGTCGCTCCCCATTCCACTCCAGGCGAACCACCGATCGCGAGAATCCTCGAGCCGGCACCCGGACACGTTCAACTATCGCCGCATCACGCGGATCTACCCGAGGAGTATGCCACTGCTGCGCTTCGTGAAAGTAGCAGGACCATTGGAGGTGGTGGTAGCCACGCGGTCACGATCGTAGCCGCGGCCTGCATCGGATTCTTGCTTCTAATGGCGGTGGTTGGTGCCGCGAGGGTGCGCGGTGCCGCGAAGCGAAGACGATCAGCCGGTGACGAGCTCGCGGCCGAGACCGAGATGGCATGGGACGACTCGGCACTCGCCATCACGGTCAACCCAATGGACAGGCTCACCGAGCACGACTCTCATCATCAGAGCCAGAGGGACGAGGACGTTGACGATTCGGCCAGCTCAGACTCCGAGGACGGATCCTTCAGAGATGACGATCTTGATAGCTCAGACTGCGAGAACGATTGCGAGCTAAGCAACGGGCGCCATCGTCGTCACAATTCGCCTCACGATCTCGAGTGGGATCATCGTGACGTTTAAATCGACAATTCTGTACACTTCGGAATAACCACCACCGATAATCCCAATCCTGAGCGTGTGGCGTTTAAGATTAGTACCGACCGCATCGGCACCACTCATTTTACCGAGAGAGAGAGAGAGAGTATCCCCCTCCTTTTTCGCAGCAATCGCTAATTCTTTCCTTCTTATGACGCTTCGCAGAGATATCGACGGCAATGAGGACGCGCTCGCACAATGTATTTACGGCCTGCTACCGGAGGGAGCGAACGTTTCTATATTTCTCCTTTTCGAGTCTCGGAGGTTTGGTATCCTAACGATATTTGATATCCTATATATATACATATATATATACATATATATACGTATATGCCTTTTCCGAAACGGACTTTCGCGGTCTTGAATAATTCGTGGGTATCGTATCCTTCGTAGGTGTTATACGAAAAAGCGTCATATTATATCCGTCCCCGTAGATGACGTTGTATCGCGCGAGTGTAGACGGTACCGATGCGAGTCGGTACTCATTCTCGACACACCGTGAACCATTTACAAAGAGTGCGGGACGCTTTACCGAATAGTTAAAACTCTTTCTACCTACGATAACGTCGCTGATGTTGGTAGATAAGCAGGCGCACGCATATGAGAGACGAAAGGATATACATATACTTGAATTTGTTCTTTTCGCTGGGAAGCTCACGACGGAAGTATTCGTAGCGATTAATTTATACTTTTTAACCTACAGTTACTAGGATTTAGGACGAGGGAACCTCTTTTTTATATATTCCTTGCGAAAGTTTCTTCTTCTTCTTCTTATTCGTTTTCTTAATCCCATGATAATCGCAGATAATCGTTAATTTTTACTAACGCTGATAACTACATTCGGAAATACTGACCCGTTGTTACTTTACCTTACCACGCAGGGCGGCCCGGTATGCATTTTAGATTATCGACGCGGTTGTATACAAGCCGCGTTACCACCCCCCACTCCTTCCATTGTTTTTAGTTTTTTTTTTCTTCTTCTTTTAATCTGTCCCCGTTGATGGTTGATCTCACGAACGTATTTTCTCGCAGTGACGCGTGTCGCGCATTTGATCGGTAACGCTCGGGGAAAAAGAGAAACTTTTATAATGGTCGGACGGTCGCGTACAGGAAACGGGATCGCCTACCGGAAGAGGGCGAGAGCATTTTTAGGCACGACCGCGAAGGGAGTGCCTTATATTTTTGTTTCGCATTCGCCATTAGGAATATACGGGCTGTACCTGGGCCATACGCTATACACTTGCCCAATATTTCCATTTTAATTTTAAGCCGAATTTCTCGATGATTTGCACAATGTTCCTTCCTAAACGACTTACAAATTACTAGCTATTAGTGGAAAAAAGAAAGAAAAGGACATTGCCGCGCATCTTTAACGATAGTGCTTCACCGATTAAAAAAAAAAGAGAGAGAGAGAGAGAGAGAAATAAAATTAACGGTATAATTATCATATCCACGTACATGTGTATCCGTGCATGTAGATCTGTATCCGACAGTGCAATGCGTATACAATCTTTTTGTGTAAAGTACATGTGTATGTGCATGAAACACATGTGCTTACATATGCATACATAGTCCATTCATTATTCTGTGGTGAGAATCCCGATTGGATTCGGATTTCGTGTTCTAAATAATGCGCAGTGATATCCAATCTCCTCGTGGATAATATCGTTTCTTATTATTTAAGAATCATCGTGCAATCCAAGCTCTTTTACACGGAGAAACTAATTTTTACGTGCCTTTTAAGCGGTAATACGTTGAATTCTGCTCTATATATTTTAATAGCGAGACTCAAACTGATTTGGTCGGACGTGTGAGGCGCTTTACGCCCACCCGTTCGTCAGACCGCTCTAACTGTTGTTGTATTTTAGACGATACTATCGTGAACGTAGCATTTAAGGAAATGACGCATAGCGATAAATACATTTACGGACGAGCTATTGGCGATCGGAGTTGATCGGTGAGAGATCGAATGTTCGAAAGAGAGAAAAGAATGAAAAGGGAAAAGACTCACGTTGAAAGCTTTCTTTGCAAAATCGCGAAAGGCTCGTGTCACCCTTTCCGATTGTCAAAAGCTGTTCCCAAGCATGTGCAATGATCCGCAGGGTATTAATTCGTGATGAGAGGGCCCTATTTATCCGCTGCGCATTAAACGCTCGCCGCTAAGTAATGAACGGATCACGTGTATGTATCTATGTATCTAGAATTATACCGACCGATCGGATACCTAGTACCGAAAGAAAGGAGAGAGAGAGAAAGAGAGAGAGAGAGAGAGAGAGGGAGAGAGCGAGAGAGAACAAAAAGAATTTGTGTATGGGGATATCTATATTCATAGAAACTATATGAACAATTTATTTTTCCAACGAGCATATCATATCATTTTTATAAGAGATTTGTCAGAGGTTTGAAAAAACTTTTTCGTAAAGAGCTCCTACATAGCAGTCCGCTATTCGTGATGTTACTTGCCATAACCGCAGTCGTCTTTTCGTACAGTTTTTTCTCTCGGATGGATAGTTTCTTTTTCTTAACTTGTTCAGATAACACGCACGCTTCCTTTTTAACGCGTTTATACACTTGGCAGCTGCTGCCGTCGTCGCCGCCGCCGCCAACGGGGGTTTGCCCGCGAAAGAACCTTGTTCCCGCGTACCAACCGTGTAACGAATTGCTAATAATCGTGGAGACCTAAAAAGAGAGAGAGAGAGAGAGAGAGAGAGAAATATACGAATAATATTGCCGTTTCTTTACGATGCCATTGGAAGCGCGCGCACGCATCGTCGCGAGATTATCGTACCGAGTTCGCGCGCACTAATTACTTTCTCCGCGCGTGGACCACGGATAAATAACACAGGCCAACAAAGAAAGCATTGTTTCTTGTTTCCCTGGAAAGAAGACTTGTTTATTAAATCGAGGATGCTGATTCCAAAGATCGAAGTCGTTTGTTGGAATTGGTTTTTGTTTTCACGATGTCCTCAGTTTTGTTTTTCACTGGTAACGCGTACTAACGTAATTTTTCCGTTTAATATTAATTGCTTTGCTTTTTTTCGATTTAGTTATACGCAACGAACGGTATACTTATCCGCGTGACAAACAGGTTTGATATTAGGGTTAAAATTATATTTAACACTATTCCTATCACGATCGGCTTTAAAATTTCGATTAGAATTTCCTATATACAACGTAATCCCGCCACCTTTCAATTTCACGACTTTTCTTAAAATATTGAAAAGTGTATTATACATATATTTTAGGGAAAAAGTCGCGAAATTTAAAGGCGATACAATTACATTGTATATATTAAATTCTAATAGAAATTTTAAACACGGACATTTGATCGGTCGGTAGAAGTAGTGTTAAGAACTGACGACGATGACTAAACAACTAGCCATTTAACACCAGTATCCAGGTAACACCAGCACTATAAGATATTGGAACCCAAGTACACCGAATTGTCGTCGTGTCGGCAAGTACGTTGTTCCTATCATATAACTGAATCGTAAAAAAGCAAGCAATGAATATTAAACGGCAAAAACGCTACTTAACACTAAAACACAAAACTGATGATGTCTCGAAAAGTCAAGCTAAATGGATTCGATGAGTCAAATAAAGGAATTCGATCTTTGGAATCAGCATCCTCGATCTACTAAAGAACAAGTCTCGTTTCCAGAGAAACAAAACCACCGTCGGCCAGTGTAATCGCTCGAATTCTTAATGAACGAAGTCGGGTGGCGGCGCGCGACTTTCTCCTCGTATTTTATAAAGAGAGAAAAGAAGAAGCGACGAGCGCGTGTAAGAAGCTCGTAATACACTTACGTTCCGCGGATATATTACCTCGGGTTTAAGGTAGCTCGTTCGCGCACGAGGGCACGAAGAGTTTCAAATTTTACGAGTACCACGTGTCTCTGATAGTTCCGCCCTGAAAGCGCGCCTCCCGATCGCACCACGAATAAATTTCTCCTTGAAGTTTCCTTTACGCTCCTTTCGTTCGCTTTACTATCTCCTACGAACTTCTTTGGCGGTCCAGTTTCATCACTAGTTTCGTTCATTCTCACCCGCGATCTCGCACAATTTTCCCAAAGGACAAGATTCTTCGCCCGCGTCTTTCTTCGCCGTTTCAAAGAGAAGAAAACGAAAACAGAAAAAAAAAACGATAAAAAAGAGAAGAAAAAGAACGAGCGCGCATCGTTGTTCGGCACAAAATGGAGAAATCTTGTTTCTCGGCGTACGACCTTTCGCTTGGAGATACGACGTGAGTTAGGAGCGAAGTGGATGGAAGGGGAGGGAAACAGCCCTTGGAATAATTCGAATTAATTGGTTCGAGAGAGCACGCGTCCCATCCTGCCTTCGCGAGGAGCGTGAGCGAGAAAAATTGGCGCGGGAGTGAGAGACATCGTGTGTGACATTGGAATCCGTGGAAGCCGGTAATAATCGTAGAGTTGACGAGCGAATCGGGGTTGGTGTACGCGGCAAACTCAACTGGGGTGTATCCCACCTACTCTAAAGATGTACTTAATTGTGAGAGGAGAGATGGAGAGAAGGGAGAGAGCGAGAGAGAAGTACTAAGAGAACAAAAAAACCAACTAGATGATACTATTACGATATACATATATATATATTATAAATATATAAATATATATATGTAAGCTGTTTGCAAATAATGATATAAGGGTGAGAAAGGAGAGAGAAAGCGGAAGAGATGGTATGAATTTGTAATGTACTATTGTATTTTGTAGGCAGCTAGCGAGCACGTGCACGTATGTACGCGCCACGTCGCGTGTACATACGTTTACGTTAATTAAATATACATATTCCTCGACACTTTTGCGCACGTACTCGCCTCACGGCCAACGGAGAGTCGTCCAGCTCAAACGCATCTTTTCTGCGCGCTCTCGTATAATCGTCGAGGCTGCGATCCAACGACGGTCGACGAAATTCGAAACTCTGCTGGCAAGAAAGATAGAAGGGAATTTTGAAAGAATTTTTCTGCGACAAGATCATCCTAGAGAAAAAGAAAAAAGAGATCCACCATCCGTGAAGCTCCTTTGGCCGCGAGGTGAACTCGCGCGTACACTTGCCTCTAATGTGTATCGATGCAACAAAAGCGAGAACGAGAGAGAGAGAGAGAGAGAGAGAGAGAGAGAGAGCGAGAGAGAGCGCGGGAGAGAAAGTGAGATAGAGAGAAAGAGAACGAGAGAGAAATAAAAAGTAAACTATCGTAGTAGATGCGCGCATCGCAGCAGCACGCCCCCGCGATCGTCTCGTAATTGAGTAATGATAATTATAATGATAACGTAATAAGGAGGTTTAATGATAACGGGAAAGACGATGATCGGCGGAGGCATCGTGGAATGGTGTGCAGGACGATCGGCGAATTAATCATCGTACCCGCGTTCGTCGTCGTAATTGAATCAATAATATCGACTACACGAATAGATAGGCCGTAACGTAATATTTATTTACGAGCTGACTAAATTCCCTCCCATTCGCAGATCGATTGAGTGTTAACTAATAAGATTAAGTAACTGACATAAATAAGGATAAGGGATTTAATTGATATGAAATAAAGAATTACCTATCTGTATGCTAAGCACGTTTCAGATGCCATTTACGTGACGTGTGGCTAAAAGGCAATGTTTATGACTTCTAACGAGTCCTTTATAATTTACAAACGTGACACACTGAGTTACTCGGCGCGTCTGCACGCGACGCACAGATACGTCAAATTACCTTGTTAATCCGCAAACTGAGATCGTTCGAACAAGAGAATTATTAGCAATAGTACGATACACACGAGTCACACTTAAGGAACACGACACATACACACACGCGCGGCCGCATATACACGCTGCACAGGCTAGGAAAATGAAATACTATCTATAATGACATATTATAAATAACATTAAGACGTCAACTGTATTTGTTTAATAAAGATGTACATTCGAAGGATGGTGCGCGTCTGGCGACCGGCAGGACCGTTTCCTTCATTCTCGCTTCTTTCGATTCTTATTTCAATCCTCAGACGGACAAATAAACGAGCGAATAGTGAAAATAATTTGGAATGAGGATGCCGAACGGTTCTGCGGGTTCAAGGATAAATGATTATGCGTGTTTATCATTAACTCGACGCCCCTTTGCCCCATCCTTACGTTTTTGTGAAATATTTCGGAAAGCGCGTTGTTTGTCAAGAAAAGGGAACTTCTGTTGCGACTATAAAATTCTTTATAAATATCAGAATTCTTTATTCAATATATATTAAATTAAAATTGCTTTCACATGGATATCGTAAGCCATGTGTCTATACAAACGCCATTACAATATGAATAGTTAAATAAGATTTGGTCTAATAATAATTCTCGTATGCCCGTATTACATAACTATTTACAATTATCGCGTGTGAAAGAAATATGCAACAAATGGGTGCGCGGTAATTCTACGTAACATTTTAGATGTAATTTTATTATTGAAATTGGTGTATCATTGAAATATGTATATCTAAAGGAAGAGACTCATATGTGCATGCCCACTGTGAACAACAGGTTCTGTTGCTTTAACAATTTACTATCATGAACATGAGGTTTATGCTTTAGGTTATTTCGTGCGTTTTGTGGAAATGGATAGCATGATAGATATTTTAATACTATATCAACTTCAGTAGCGTTTTGCGCAATTACACGATGAGCCCTTACTTGATTCGAAAACATGGGAGCTTTTATCAACAATACGATCTCATGAATTTCTATATTTCTCAGTCTATTTTAAGTTGAATAGACTTATTTACACATTTGTTGAGTGCTATAAATCTTTAGACATCATAAATTATATATAACAAATTAATTCATTGGTTAAGTTTTCAATTCTACTTAACTAATATAAAGACCATTCTTTAGGAAGGTAATTCCAATGTAACTGGTTTACAATCTGTAGTCAAAACAAGTTATGACTGTAACTTGTTACTATTGGTACAAAATAAAAATGTACACGTTCGTTTTACACCACTTTCAGTTCTTAAACTTAACATCTTATTGTAAAAGACAAAATACTCTTATTCTTGTTTTAGTCCTTATCTAACTTCCATCGGCAAAATTTATTGTGATGCTTCCATGTGATGAATAATTATTTCTCATACTCACAACAAACAGCAGTTATCATTTCCGTATCAGCAAACAATAATTGTTGTTTGTTCCCCATTATTAGGTGAAAACAATTTTATATTTTCAGCACTCCAATGTAATAGAGCACTTTGACAAACAACACCCCACAAATATGGAATGAAGAATTCTTCGGGCTGCTCTTCTTCTACATATTTGAATTTTAGTTCGGGAAATTTCTGGAAAAAATATAAAGAGGTATATTCTTCGTTTTAGCATAATTATCAAAGGACAAATGCGCGTATTCTATTTACATTGCTGTGACATTACAATTTTTCACTTCACTTTACTTTATTTTTCATAAAAGTAGCATAGTTTGTCGGTAACTCGAACGAGATAATCATTTTTAGAACGTGACAAGGAGGTTCGAAAATTTTGTATACTGCCTTTCTGACTTTCGAAAGTTAATGACCATTTCTTTGGAAAATCTTAACACATTAAGGACCGCTCACGAGTTTTCTCGTGTTTCGCGTTCCATCTGTTACGGACCGCTCACGAGTTTTCTCGTTTCGCGCCCAATCTGTTACGGACGGTTTGCCCAAAACGTGCGGTCCTAGACGTACGTCTTAGACATTTCTATGCGGTACGCAATGTGTTAACTTGCCATTCTTTACCGTACTTTCACGCTAAATTATAGTCATATTATAACATCAATTTTATGCATGTATATCATTGTTCATATACCATACATACCCTCAATCTATCTCGTGGCCATTCAGTAGTACCTTGTTGTATGGTTGCCAGTACCTGAGTGACTCCAATTTGAGATTGATCCTTTTGCTCAAGTTTATACGAGAAAAAATTGATTACCTATGCGAAATGCATAATATATTGTTTAGTTATGAAGAATAAAATGATTATTTCGAATAATTAATACGTTCCGTGCCACGCGTGGTACACGTATATGCGTAGTATACCAACGGTGGTACACGCTGGCACAGAATGTGTTAAGTTATTTTTAATGTTTGGAAAGGGGGCACTTACAGAGTCTATGTTCTGTACAATATCCTGAAATGCTGAATGTGTTCTAAATGACTGGAAAACATCTTTTTTATACAATAGAGTATATATTAAGTTAGGATTATGTGCGAGTCTGTGTGTTAAACAACTGTTTATAATTTCAAGTACCATCCGTAGAACTTCTTCTAATATTGTTAGATCTTGAATCTATAAAGTAATATATGGCATTAAATAGTAATGATGCATGGATAAACAATATACTTTCAAAACTTTAAAGTTGGATTTATATGCACATATAGGTACCTGTAGACACGAACAAAAGTTTTAACTCACCATGTCTGAATTTGCAATAGAGCCATTCATATTAAGTGTCGTATCAGAAGTACTTGATGGTGGTTGTCCACGAATTTTGTTTTCTAATCGAGCATGCTTCTTAGCAAGAGTTTCAAATAAACTCAACAACCTCTGACTGACATAGGGATGCAATGATGTGAATTGAGCAGACATATTTGCTAAGGCTGCCAAACAATTTGTGTGGAGATACTTATCCTAATAATGAAATTTTGTTTTATCATTCAGTTCACTTTCTCTTTACTACATTCCATTTGATGTATTACACGTATACTTACTCTCATTTTGAACATGTTATATTGTATCGTTCGTATTACAACTAAAATTAATAATCCACCTAATGATATTTCACTAATGGATCTCTCGGTGTACCACGTAATTCCTTTTAGCATCTAATAATAAGAACATTTTATCTCATGAAAGTAATTTAAAAATGCATTTAAAGTAGAGAGAATAGAATATGGAAAAGTTAAATTGCATACTTACAATTTCATGTATCCGTTTATTAAACGTTTCATCTTCGCTTAAAATTAAGAGTATAATAAGGGACATATAAATGTGATGTGACGTGTTATTCGGAGCATGATATAATATTTGCAATATTGGGGTGACCTGTAAGTGAATTAAATTGTATATATTGCAGACTTGACAGAAATTCATTTAGAATATTTATCAGAGCTTACGAGTAGTTGTATGTCTCCCCTCTTCATTATGTCCTGCTTCATATGTGAATTTCTATGAAGTAGCATATACAACAGTAATGTAACTTCATCTGTATTTGGTACTTTACAAATTGTATTGTACAATTTATTCATGTTAAATCTGAATGCACTATGGCTTTTTACTTGCGATGATGAATATTCGTCTAAAGAAAACATAGGTTTGACTATTAAAAATTTATGCTTTTGTCTATTATTAATTGTGTCACTTCATATTAGTTATTCTGCTTTTACAGCACTACAAACTTTTTTTTGACCACATTACGTTCAAATGTACTAGCCTTGCATATCGGCAAAGGAGAAAAGTGCGCTTCTATATGGATTCTGAATTGCAGTACAATGATTTGTCAACACTAACAACAGTAATAGCGATTGACTAGCAAGAGGTGTCTCAGTGTCACGTTTTCTTTCTACTTCTTCGACAACTCCGTTATGTGCAATTTGTACATTTTTTAAACCACTTCCCATTCCCATTGTAATTACGCTCCATAAACCAGCTGAAAATGTATGATTTTAAGTTAATTCTGCATGTACTTTAATCCTTAAAATTGTTAGAAAAATTTATTTTAGGAAGATATATGTCAACGGTTTACAAAACTCACCTGCAATACTAAAAACTATACTACCGCCAGGTTGCTGTGTAAGTAAACCAGGTGGTGCATGTTCCTGTTGTACAAAATTATGTAGCAGGGTACACACCAGAGCTGGCGCATGATCATTAGAATGTGAATGCATTATTATTCTGTACACAGAACTATATTCCGCTGCAGTTTGTGAAAAAAGTTGTACCGAAAGTAAAACGAGGAGGCAATTGATGGACTCCAAATGTACAACATAGGTGCATTCGCTGTTTAAATAAAATATAGACATTATTTATAAGTACATAATTTCCCATATGTTTTTATAAAATTTTCATTGTAGATTATGTAGCAAAGAGAAGCCGTTGTGCTTACCATAAAGGTACATCCGTAATAATTTCTAATAGCGTTTCAAAAAGATCTTCTAGTCTATAAGGGGATGTCGCTTGGGTTGGCACATTCTGCAGCGGGGCTTCTATATGTTTTATCATTTCTTCTTCGCCCACTGTCTCGATAAGGTATTTCAGAATGCATCTCACTGAGAACAATGCATTGTATGCCTGCCATGCCGCTATTATGCTATATGTAAAAGTATGTATTATATTACTATGTTTGTATCGATTGAAGTACATTCTCATATATCATTATATAAAAATAATTGTGATGCGTTAATCTAAAAAGAACTTACTTTTGATTCTGTACAGGGGCAAGTAAATCGCTTACGCGAGTCAGCGTTACTTGTATTAGAGTACCAAAATTACCAGTTACCAAATTATTAGCAAGTAATTGTTGGCATGAAGAATCTAATCGCGAATCGAGTTCAATTTGATCGTTTCTGGTTATCGGTGGGCGCATATTATAAGACAAAAAAGTGTTCCAAAAGCGATCGTCCGGGGGAATGGGTTGTTTCCCACAAAATCTTTCCAGGTACACATTTTTAGACAGATCCTCGTATCGACTTGGACTTGTACCCATTGCCTTTTTTTAAATTCTGCAAAAGCAATTTATTGCTCGTTATAATATCTATAATTATATAGTTAAATTACAGCTAAGCAATGAAACTATATGTGACATGACCTATTAATAAAGAACATCTTAGGAAGCAACGTAGATCTATAGGGCACGATGTAGTAAATGTAAGTTTTTTTTAAATCGAAAATGCCCTGTCGTGAATTATATAAAATTGTCATGCTTTGTCATTTAAAACGCAGGAGTAACGAAATGTAAATGTTGTGACGTACACGATACTCGAATAACCTCTCGACACGTCAAACGCATTTTCTACCCGGTAACGGAATCAGGTATAAACGTTAGTCTCTTATGAAATAGCATCGATACCTTTAAGTAATAACTGATATAACCTACGCGCACATAATGGTGTCGCAATTAAGTGCACTTATAATATTAAAGAAATTTACTTCTTGACATATACATAACCAGACACAACTCACGGAGAAGCCTCTCCACTTTACTACGAGCTCCTCAGCGCTGACGTATCGATATACGTATTCTGTCTCAAGGAATCGATTCTCGCACCTCGACCATCTATTCGAAATGATTTAGCGAAAGGTGCAGGGTCAATTATACCGAACATATTTCTAATATTTAATATTAATTAATTATATGTAAATCTATATTGTTTTCACGCATTTAGTAAAAGTACAGACATATGTATATTAATTATACATTGTATATAAATTTAAGTAAGGGCGCGTAATCAAGAATTCAAGTTCACAGAAGATTACATATTAACAATGGAAGTTGAGGCTGAAAAGCAACTGCAAAATGAAGAATTGTACTTTCAATGCGGCGAATTAATAAAGAATAACATCACGACGATGCAGAAGGAAATATCCACGTTGAAGATGAAACTCGTTGTTCAAAGAAAGCGAATGTTGGAATGTGCCAGGTTAAAATTTTAAATATCCTTTGGTCGACCGACGTAAATTTAGTCTTCCACTTTATATCGTGCAAGCATGAATTGTCCTGATTGAACTAATCTGCAGTCCGCGTTATCAGCATCTTAAACTCTTATCGCATCTGTAGCGATATCGCTGGACGCAATAATGTTCCTCGTACAATTACACGAAGTTTGCAAACCAGTCGAATGAATCTTTCTTTCTCCACATGTGCATTACAGCGAAGTAAACCCGGTGTTGAAGTCGACGATCAATACCTACCAGCGCGCCGAGGAGGAAATGTTAAAGCTCGAGAACGTCTGCGAAGAGTTCATTCTGGGCATGAAGGTCGACATGACTACGGAGGCGAGGGATCGTTTAGAGCCATCGTCGAAACAGTCCTTGCACGAGGTTGCCAAAGCCTACGACACGTTTAAAGAATCGTTCAAGCACTCGCGAGACGTCTTGGCACATGCTTGTCCTCACGTCTGGTCGAACATCCCTGACGGTTGGTTGGAGGACACTCGTGTCATAGCGAACAAATGGAAAGAGGATGCCCACACGCACTTCCACGAATCCGATTTGAAGTTTAAGCAGGACATGGCTATACTTCGGCCCAAGATGTTCACGTCGAAGGCATTGGATGCGAGTAGGTATATAACTGGATGATAATCCTGGAAAACAAATTTTGACTTTTTTTCTACCCATGAAATGACTTTTGCTAATTCCGAAAGAGTACCTGTAAACGTGTATTTTAAGACTAGTCCCAACTTCGGATCAGCTCGAGGTTCTTTTAGATTTGAATTAAGAAGTAACCTCACGGTAAAAGTCTTGTTTTCAATTTTTTGTTATTTTTTCCCTATGTCTGAACATCTTAGGAGCATTTCATACCCAACACGAAGTTAAAATTTCCAAAATTGATAAAGTTATAATTTTTTGAATGGATCAATGCGCTAGTAAATTACTCGATAAAGTTGAATTGTATATGGAATTCCCCCAGACTACAAATGAGTTTTTATTATTCTTTTCCTATAGCTGAACAAAAAATAATAGAAACCCATTTGTGGTCTGGCGGAATTCCAGATACAATTCAACTTTACGTATAGCAAGTATTTACTAGCACATTTGTCCATTCAAAAAATTATAACTTAAAAAAGATAATAAAAAAAATTGAAAAACAGGATTTTTACCGTGATGTTGTTTGTTAATGAAGAAGATACAGTCAAATCTTCTTGATAGGTACTCTTTCGAAATTAGCAAAAATCATTTCATGGTCAAAAATCTTGTTGACCAGTGTAATAGAAAGACTTCGCGATAGCGACGCTTAAAGTTCTCGTTTAAATGAAAGACCAAGCCAGTAGACATCAATAGTAAAATTGCAGCCATTCAGTCGAAGCTTACGTTAGAATTCTTCAACGACGTGGGCACCCACAATAACGAGATTCAGGCCAATCGCTTCGAAACCGCCTGGAAGAGGGACTCGATTTCGCTTTCCGAAAACGTCGAACTGGATTTGCGTAAGGTCAAAAAATTGCAGTTCATCGAAGGAGAGTTTCAGACCTCTGACCGTTGGATTAAAATTCTGGACGCTGCCGGTGAACAACTCGCTTCCAAGTGGCACATAGTGGTTCGTCCTCAGATCGAGAAACTTCTGACGAAGCGACGCGTGCCGAATCCGGCATTTAGTCCCACAGAAATGTACAATTACTTGAAAACAATTCCGGAGAACGGGTTCAATTTCATCGTTACCAAGTACGATTTGGTAAAGTTGTTCTTAAAGACGGCGGACGCTGGATTGTTGAAGAGTTGGAGGCTACACTTGCAGAACAGTGAAGAGAAGTTGCAGATTGCGGCGACCTTGATACAATCGTACTGGCGAGGTCATCGGGTGACTACTCTCATTCTCATTCATTTCTTCCCTGTTCGATCCTTAAAAATCATCAACCCTAACCACACCGTGAAAAAGATTGCAAACGACCTTGCTTCCTCGAACGTTTCAGGCTCGTAAGAGAATAGAGGAAATGGAACGTCGATACGTAGCCGCTAGTGTCCTCTGGTTCACTTGGATACTCATGAAGAAGAGGAAGCAGATGCGCGAGCGTTACGTGGAAAAGATATCGTCCTACGTAAGTCGCGTGAACGAGCTCACAAATTCGTTCAGCCTGGAGTTCGACACCTTTGTCGGACACAAACACGTAGTCCTGCACATTCCTTCTGCCGGTTATCCTATCGAGCTGCGTCGTACGGTGCCGTCCGCGGTACTTGCTGTCCATCAGAATCAGACAGCCTTGAGGATCTCTTTCCTTCGTAACTACCTGACCGAGGTGGTCTACGTGTTACCAGTGCCACCTGACGAGAACGTTGTAACAATGTTACGCGACCTGGTCGAGTCTTGCACGACTAGCAAATCCACCATGGATCGTCTCAAGTTCGTTGCCGTCCCACACATGAGTATCTTCGAGAATCGATCCCTGAACCTGTCAAGGACTCTGCACTGCTCCGATTGCACCCTGAGCACCATCGCAAAATTAACCCGCAATAAACGCACGTGCATTCTACCGTGGATAATCGACGAATCCGACGTCAGGATCTCCAGCATGCTTGGTATACCCATGGTCAGTCCGAGCATCGATCTTCAATCGAAGCTGATGAGTTCTTCGACGATGTCCGAGATCGTGGAGGAGCTCGGACTTCTCCAACCACCTTATGCCAGAAACATTCGCGATTACCATACGCTCTGCAGCACTTTGGCCAACTTCATAGTCAGCCATCCCAATATCTGCGTCTGGTTATTTCGTTTGAATCAGGGCCATGTGGAGGAGCACACTGCGACCTTCGTGGTCAACCACATCAGCGTGCCCTTCATGCCATTTCTAAGACAGGAGAGCGAACGACTTGGTACGAAGTGGGACGCGAACTCTACCGTTCGGAAACACTTTCTCAGTCTTCTCTTGACCGAATTGCCCAGGATCGTTGAGATAACTACCCGCTTGTCCAGCTTCTACGAAACGTGGGACGTGTTCTGCGATCATCTTCAGAAGTTTGGCTGTCTACTGCAGGCTATTCCCAAAGCCAAGGACGCTGGGAGGATCACGGTCTGCCTCTTTCTCTACGGCAAGCATAGCACGCGGTCGCCTAAGTGGCTCGGGACCTGTGATAAAATGCGGTTGCGTACGTTCGATTGTTCTAAGTATAATTAGTATCTCTGTTTCTTATTCGATGGAATTCTCTACGTCGAGCTACACGACCATACGATGCAATTGAATACACTTAGTGGTTTTAGATTACTCGAGTCGCATAATGTTCGTCTTCCTAGACAGAGTCGTTTACAACGAATTCTATCTACGCGATGCCCCAGTGCCTCGGAGAACGCCAGCACATCGTCGATGATGTAAACAAGCTCGCCTTAAAGTTGCAAGAGGAAGGCTACTTTGGGTATCTCACTGTGGACTGCTTTTGTTATCCACGCGAACGACAAGAAGGCTTGCACGTTATGATTCAGCATGTATATCCATATTACTCCCAAGTGCAACAGTACCTGGATTGGTTCAAGTTCGCCATCGACGGCTCCTACAAGTACGACCAAAAATTTTATTTGTTACTTATTTCCAATAACGTCTTCTTTCTTTACCTTATGCGCTCTGCCGAATTTACTTTCTATGGATTCTTTGTTGTGCTGCAAAGGGTACTTTCATGCAAATGAGAACTGGAGCATGCTATTTTATCTATGCTACTAGAATATTGCAATCCTATACCATCTGTCCGCTTCATGCCTAGTTAAATTGTACTTTACAATATTGCTATTATCGGAACAGTCAGACCACGGATAAATTTGATGCCAACGTCGCGATTTGGTTGCATCCACGCGACACGGAAGCCAACGTGGTTATGCCGCAGACAATGCTCAAATGGAACGAGACCTCCGGGAGGTGTGCCTTAGTGATTACGGAGATATTTCACTCGCACTTCGGTCACTATTCGTGGATGAAATTAAAACCATTGATGGAGCAATGCGGCGTAAGATCGTGAAGCTTTATTTTTTATTGGTCTATCTACAATAAAACTTGGTTACGTAAGTACTCACATTTCGCTTGGTTGGATTAGATCTCGTACAGTTCCGTGGCGAGGCAGGGGGTTCATCTCATCGTGCAAGACTGTCCTGCAAGAGATACAGTTACGCTTATAGTAATTGATTCAGTCATGACCGAAACAATAAAGAAAGCACGGGCCTGCTTGAAGAAAATAATACGTTTGTTCACCAAGAAGACAAAGAAGAAGGTGGAAACTAATATACATACGTTGCAAGATATCCTTATGGAGCTTTCCGTGCACTATCACAATGTATCTGCAAACCCGTGTGGTTAGAATGAAGAAAATTAACAAATAGGACGTAATAAGAATGCTTTCACATCGTGACCTTACAAAGGTACCTATTGTATGAAGAAGGTATAAATATCTGTTAGTCGGTTTTACTTGTGCACTCATTTTTGCGATTTTGCATAATTTCAAAAATTCCACCAAGGCTACGAGCATAGCTTCGCCGAAGTCGCACATGATAAATATTAGGAGTGTTCATACTTTGTGTGACAGAGAGGGTGCTCGTAGCCTAATACGTGTGTTTGTTGCAGAGTAAATTGATAAGTGTTTCTTACGTGAGAACGTATGTATGCTTGAAACAAGACAATGATGACTGTAGCTTACGCTTTACTTAATTGCTGACTTCAGCTCCAAAGATTTTGCGAACACGAGTATCTGTTAGGAATAACCTCAAGACCAACAATTGTCCTTTCAACATTAATCAATTCTTTGGATCTTCTCTGCTAATCATGCAGCATAGCCTTCATGGCTACACGACCCGTAAATCCGGGAGTGCCAACCTTTGCGAAATTTATTATTGGCGGCTTATCAGGGTAAATATATTATTAATACTAGAAGTACCGACCAGTCAAAATGACCGGGTGCGTCAATTTTTCACAAGAATTTCTCTTTAACATTAGAACTACCAATTTTGGTTTTCGTATGGAAACTTCTTTTGTTGACCACTTATTTTCACAGAGAGAGCGTTTATTTTATCACTGAGCTGCCATTTACTTTTGCTTTCATATGGAAACCTCTTTTGTTGACCAGTCATTTTGACCGGCTTGGTAGTTCTAGTGTTAAGAGAGTTTATCGGTGAACACAGAAAGTATAAAAAATTGCTTATCAGATTAACGGCACAATGCGCGAGTCACCCCATGGACGTTCTCAAGGTACGAATGCAGATTATGCAGGTTTCCGTGAGCGAGGCGATCACTGATGTTAAGAGGACAAATGGAATACGTGGGTTTTACGCCGGTTTAGGTGCTGGCGCCTTACGCCAATTGACATACTCTACAACCAGACTCGGAGTTTACAACACGTTACTAGATATTGGACTGTGAATATTATTGGCCGTAACAGTATGCCAATGGTTTGTCACAATTGCTGGCGTGAGAAAGCCACGATCTCATTCCCAATCGTACTTGTGCCCTTTTAGGAATCGTTTCGAACACCTCAATTATGCGATGTTGGTCAGCATGGGGATGATATCGGGTGTAGTAGGTTCGTTTGTTGGTACACCGACGGATGTGGCTTTGGTGCGGATGATAGGAGATGCAAACTTGCCAAAGGGTACGTATGTCTGTCAACGAGTGCGTCGACGAAAATTGTCGGATAATTTTAGCAAGCTTGATTCAGCCCAGAGGAAGAATTATAGGAACGCCTTTCACATATTGGAGGAGATCTGGCACAAAGATGGGATATTTGGTTTGTGGCGTGGCGCAATACCCACGATGGGAAGGGGCGCCCTTGTCAATGGGGTACAACTGGGTACTTACAGCAGTGCCAAAACAATATTGAAAGATTCTGGTCAGTGGACTTGGTGGAATTTGTACACCTGGCCAGTTGATCCTGCGCCATTTGCTAATCTTCTTATCCTGTTACAGGATACTTCGAAGAAGGTACCCTTCTACAATTTCTCGCAGCTATGATTTCCGGTTTGTTCATGTGCGTAGCGTCACTCCCGGTTGACGTAGCGAAAACGAGGTCCGTCGAGCAAATCTTCTGTATCTTGCTTATTAGAGCTACTTGTATCTAGAGCTTATCTTACTCTTTGCAGAATACAAAGTTGGTCAGGTCCTGGCAAGCCACCATCCATCTTTGGTACTTTAGGAGATGTGATTCGAAAGGACGGAATTATGGCTTTGTGGCGTGGATTCGTTCCTTACTACACGCGAGGCGGGCCTGCCACGATTATTACTATGGTCGTCTTCGAGCAGCTTAATAATTTGTATCGCAATGTTGTTGCCTCTAGTTAGCCAAGTTGTCCGTATAAGTACAATTCGTGCACGTCGTGAGATCAAACTTCGTTGAAAGTCGATCGTGACACTTGGTGCAATTGAAATGTTGGAACGTTTATTCGCGGAGAATCTCTCGTGGGACAATGTAAAAGCACAACATTCAAATGTCTTGTCGAAGTACGTAAGAACGTATCATATGCTGGCGATTCATTGTTACATTCGTTTTCTGTAAACCCCTAATTCATAAAGTGAGTTTGCGTGTTTTATACCATTATACTTTAAAAACACTGTCGCTATTTGCCGTTGATTGTGTCGCGCACAGTTTAGTACAGTTTTAAAGTAAGGGACACTTTGCAACCATAAGTAGGTGCGCGGGTGTGAACTTCGCTACTAGCACTTATAAGAAAGTGATACGACCAGCAATAAATATTCTACAAGAGCTGCATGGGTTACCAAGTCCGATTACGTCATGAAACCTTGTCTGTACAGTTTAGATATTTGCTCGTTAATAACAAATGTGAGTACGGTGTGTGGACCTATTCTGCAATAAGTCGGCCAGAAGCCTTTCCACAGGGCGGGAATACCTTCCACCTTGCCTATAGTCATCATCATCGTGATTAGTCCGGGTGCCTTTTCCTTCGCCTTCATATTCTGTATTCTAAATGCAAAGTTCCATCGTAAATTAATTTCCGGAACACTGACTCGTAGAACAAATGATATTCTCCATACCTGGTCTTGCTAATGTCGAAGGGCATGGAGTTGAAAGCTGTGAGAAAGCCGGATACCATTGAGGCTGCGAAATGGAGTCCGATGCCTTCTTGCATTTGTACTGAAGAAAAAAATAAGAAACCTCGTTATCAAGAGTATGACATCCAAAAAAAATTGAAAGAGAAAAGACAATCAGGCCTACTACGTCTTCCGCACGTACGGTGATGTCTAAGTTGGACGCGTAAGTTGGACGCGTTGATCATCTAAAATCTAACGTGTACGTTACCTCAACGTAGCAGGCCTGAATATTTCGTTTGATATTTCATTATCGCATACGTTTTGATGCCAAAAACAGTTTGGCCTTGCTGTAGGTCGCCAGTTGCGAGGCATTAACGATCACCGCTCTACCCATCGTCGCGACGCTTCCTCTCCAAAGCGTAGTGACACCTTCCTCCCTGGCAATTCGCAGGAAAGCGTCCGACGCGCCCTTGTAATTTCTTCTTTGCTCTAAATGCCAGCAAATCGTTAATCCAGAAGTCATTAACAATCGCAGACGTCAAAATCAACGTCCTTCTTCCGTCCAGTAATAGATGTTAGACGAAGCACGATTGGGACGAATGGTTTTCGTGCGAAGGAAAATTACCTGCTGGCAATCTACCGTCTGATGTCATTCGTACTAAGGCCACCTCTGCCGGCGTCCCGATAAAGGCACCAGCTGCGCCTGCCGTGGAGGCCATTAGGGCGAGTGTGCCGAAAGTTGGATTTCCAGTGTTTCTCTCTCTGACACGGCGTAAGATGATCGGATTACAATGTGACTCGTATGTACAATGAAGTGCAAAGTCGGTGTCCCCTGTCGGCAGCCAATAGCAAGCCAGTGCCCACGACCTATCTATCTTTGCGATTCATCGTCCAATATTTCTTCCTACGACTCCATTTATTCGAAATAAAATACATCAATATGATAATTCCTGATAACCAGATTGCAAGATTTCTCATTACAACGTCGAAATGCTCTCTGGTTAGAACAGTGGAAGGCCGATTCAAGCACCTCGGGGGGACACCGACTTTGCACTAGAGTGTACGTATATACACCCAGAAGAATGACGAATCATTCGTAAACAGTACACAAGAAATTCCTTTGAACAGACAAGCTTGATGCAAGACAAGCAAATGATGAATTCTCTACGAATTCACGATAGGTCGAGTGATTTTACAGGATTTCTTTACCTCCACATGTCGTTTAGCTGATTGTAAATGCCCAATCTTCCGGTCGTGTAAGTAGCTTGGCGCAGAAGACCGGCAGTGAGGCCAGAGTAGAATTTGCCGATACCCTCGTTAACGTACAACGTCTTGATCACGTTGAGTACCGATGTCTTCTGCGTCTGCATCTGTACCCTGTTCTTTATGACGTCCATCGGATGAACGACACAAGTGGCTGCCATTCTGTGAAAAAAAGAAGAAACGGAGAAGACACGGGATGAGGATTCGTTCGACTTCCTTAAGTATTCTGGCGTGCTCAACTTTTCCCTCTTACATTCGACATCGCGCTGGAAAAAATCTGCTCTTTCTCTTTCACTTTCTCCTTACCCGGATAACCCAGCATTGATAAAGGTGAACCAATACGGCAGTGGCTTCTTCACTGGTTTCGGGGCTTCGTCCTTTTTCTCCGACATCCTCGACTGCTCCCTGTTCAGTTGATTACTGGACTTCGTAAAACACTCTCTCAACCTGTCACGTCCGTTCGGAACATCCCAAGGTGGAGGATCAGTTGAACGTACGAATTTTCGTGCTCGACACAACGAGCTTAGTCTGTATTTGAAAATGATTTGAAAGCATAAACGAGATCCTGTCAGGCTACAAGCAACGTGCACGTCGATTGCGCGTTTGAAGTGCGATGCGAATCGATGATTCTCGATTTGATAAAACAGCGTTTAGTGGACGTCCACCTTTCTATCTCCGCACGCATCCGCTCGTATCCTTTTACGTTACGTCATGTTGCACGATTCTACCGCGTTAAATTAAATTTCACGTTATTCCTCGTGGCCAGTAATCATGTCCGCGACACTCGTCAAGGAAGATGACTCGGGTTCGTCGAACGAAGACGACTTTTACGATACCGAGCAGAGCAATAACAGTCTCGTTAATTCGTCGAAATGTTGCGAGTCGTACGAGCCCGCGTGCACGGAGAAGGAATACGGGATCAGTTGGAAGTTGCTCGTGCAGGTAATTCTCGAGTGGAAATCTTCTTATCGTTGGAGCGTGTTCGTTACCCGGATTTTTATTCATTTTCAGGAGTCTGGTACACCTTGGAAGGTGACGTCGGATACTCTCACTATACAAAGTATCGCGTGCGTCGGTGGAATGAGTAAGGACGAATACATAGCGAGCCTTCGTAAGTTGTTGAACAGTCAGAAGGAGCAACTCGATTTTTACGTGCGCCAATCCGAGGACACTTTAATCGCATTGAAGAATACGGTGAGGTCTTCTAATTTTACCACGTGGTGATATTGTTGCGCGAGGTTTCACGTCGATTACACATTTTGCACGATATAGTGCGAGAGTGCCGACGCGTTGCAACAAAACGACAACATGGCTATGGCCTACGACAAATTCAGATTTACTCATAATATTCCAACGGAGCAGGCTTTGGTGCGCGACGAGATTACCCAGGTTTTAGTGCAATTGAGAAGCACTATTCATCATCAGGTATTTCTTTTTCTCATTCATTTCGGATTTCATTCATCCCGGTAGCTTTCTCTTATCGAATATATACTCTTCTCGTAGGAAACGATAATTTACAGTATAGACTCCACGATGAAAATAGAGAAGCCTTCGAACAACGAAGTCGCCGTAGCCAATAAAATCCATGCCAATCCATACAACATTGAAGTACAATAACAGTAAAACGATATTCATTAATACGTTTGCCAAGGCACAGTCATACGAATATCAAGCGTGCCGTGTATCCAGTGCACATTAATTAATCCAGAAGTGAATGCGCAAATTTGATTGCCTCGTGTGACTAAATGCCTTCGCAAAGAATTTTTGCAGTTTCGTTCTTTCGTGTTATCGGAAGCCTAATATTTAAATTAAAATTTCTTTTCAGGAGCCCAACTTCAGCGAACTTTATCAAGGCACCAAACAATTGGAGAGAACGGTTGACTCTCTGAGAATACAGCTAAGGAGACTATGTGTAATCGAGGAGGAAAGAATTAATCTGATCGAGCGGTTCTTTTCCTTGCCGACCGATCAGAGAAACCATTATGCAAGTTTGATGGCATTAGAGAGGGAGAAACGACGCATGGAAACTGAGATCGAACGAATGCACTCGTACTACGACAAGCTCGAGCGGAGGTGCAACGACCTGCAAGCTCACGAGAGTGCGGATCGATATATCGTCGACATGGTGATACATTTCTAACGAATGTCGTGAACATCATCGAATGTGAAACCCTTTATTTCATTAGGCTTCCGACTGTGAACTAAAAAAAATGGGGTTGGATACTCCAACGAAAAAATCGGTGGAGATGCTGGACAAGGGTGAACTGTGCACATTGAAAGTAGACGATGATGTAGAAAATTTGAAGGACGAATTAGATGAAATGATCAAGCAGAACACAGGTTGTAAACTGTATAAATAATTTTCTCCGGGGATCTTTGTTTTTTAATATATTTTTTTTAACACGTAGATTTGACGGAGCGACTGATGCAATTCGACAAGACCGTACAGGAACGCGACGATCTTAAGAAACAGGCAAAAGCGTTGGTCGACAGTTATCTGCAGTTGCAGAATGAAGTGAAGATGTTGCGCCTCACCTGCAAGACCGACGAACTGCTGGACCAATTGAAAGAAGCGTGCACGGAGAGAGAACGCCTTAAGGTGCAACTCGGTAAAATTTCTAAAGCGGGTCCTGGAATTATACGAATATGCGGAGAGCCTGCCGATAAAATAGTGGAAGAAAGGGACGAGCTTCGACTAAAGGTATAATCATTTAATTGGTTTATTAGTTTTTCTGCTAATAGACGAAAAATGCTTCTTCGCTTCCATTTCTCACTCTTTATTATTGTTTTCTTTTAATTTCAGCTTGCCGAGTACGTCACGATGGAGGACGACATAAAGACTCTGAAATTCAAGGCGAGCCAAATGGAGTACTATCGAGTGGAAACAGAGAGATTGAAATATGTCATAGCCGAGATGGAGGAAATTAAGGCGGCGTACATGGCATTCCTTGATAAGAGTCATTGCACTGTCAATCAAATT
Source organism: Tiphia femorata (assembly GCA_944319695.1). Classification (NCBI taxonomy): domain Eukaryota; kingdom Metazoa; phylum Arthropoda; class Insecta; order Hymenoptera; family Tiphiidae; genus Tiphia; species Tiphia femorata. The sequence goes on along the minus strand of OX090896.1, from coordinate 11,037,052 downwards.
AGTCCACTTGAGAGAGACATGTATAGAAACATGTCTAGGGAGTTGGACCATTTGAGAGTGGTGGAGAAACAGAAGGAACAGATGGGGATCGAGGTGAGAAACGATCTGGAAATTTCTTGCTCGGATATTTCGATTGAACTTAATACGCTTCCTTACTTCCCTAAAGCTGGCTAGACAGACGCAGATTATCGCGCAAGAAGAATCAGATATAAAAGACTTACTGATAATCGTGGAGTCTCTAATGGAGAAAGTTAAGAACACGAATCGAATCGATTTCTACGCATATTCCATCGAAGGTATGCCCGAGGGTCCACAGGTGTCGAACGTTCTGTCCGCCGAGCAAGAAAGAATTCTTGAAACCATTAAAAACAGGGTTAGAAAATCGGCATGTCCAGCAGGACAGTTTCCAATCTGTAGGAACGAGAAAAAATCAAATCGCACGGACGCGAAGAAAATTATAGTGGACACTCTGAGAGTGAGATGAAAATTTAGCCATTCATTTGTTTTCTCTTCTCATCATCCATCTCGATCTTCGCAGATTTTCGTTCTAACTAGTATAAACATTTCTGTTGCAGAACTTATTGGGCTTCGATGATTGTCAGAAAAAATCTATCACCTAAAATTTCATTGTTCACGAGGTGAGAACTCTCTTCTCTAAGCGTGTAATATATGTATACATGCTTACAAATTGAGTCGTGTGGTATGTAATAAAGTGACTTAATAATCGGTCGATCGTACTGTATGAATCGAAAAGCTCATAAAGGTTCTAAAATAAATGTTCTATCAGCGCAGCTCGACTAGTTTGTCCGGTGGGCCGGGACACGGTAAACGACGTTCCGGTCTTCGTTTTCTCTTAACTTCCTTCTCTTGTGCGGACTTCTCTGGTCTATTGGGCGACGTCAGATACATCTCCTTTTTACATCCCTGTAGAAAAAGCGAGAGATTTGCGTAAGCATTGCTGCATTACGGGCACACTGTTTGCGAGAAACTGAAAATACCTCTATCGCCTTGAGAATCGGGTAGAGCGGTCTGACGTTTTTCGATTCGGCCAACACCTCTTGGCAATAATCAAGAATCTTCTTATTCGAATTGTCGAGTAGAGTTTCCTCTTCGATACATTTAGCCTCGATTTTCTTTTCGCGTTCGAGCTCCGCCCTCTGTTCCTCCTACGGATACAAGCAACGTTGCAATTAATTATGATTTCTTGCTAAAATCGTAAGAGAATCACGACGAACACTATGCATCCGATGAACGCTACTTTTTAGAAAATGACATACTTTATGTTGCTGCAAGATTTTCGCGTAATCGAGCTTCCTCTGTCGCTCCTGATTCTTAGTTTCGAGTTCTATCTTTTTATCATATTCAGCCCTCTTGAATCTCTGCATTATTTCCCACTGTTTCAACTGCTTCTTCTCGTCCGCAATTTTCGCCTTCGCGTGCTCAGCCGATTCCCTGTATTCGCAAATCTGAGCACGCAGCATATCCTGTCGCACCTTCTTGATTTTTTGCCTCTCGTCCTCTTTGCTCCTCTTTTCCTCGCATGCTCTTTCGAAAGCCTCTTCTTCCCGTGCCTGTCGCTCCTTTAAGACTTGCAGATTCGTTCCGAATTTCTCCTCTGCAAAGTTTTTACGGGTAATTGGATTGCCAATTAACGCAAATCGTTTTAGACTGTACCCATAAATTTCGTTCTGGCGTCCTTCTCGTCCTGTTGTTTCTTAGCGACGGCCCTGTGCAACTTTCGGATTCGACTCTGTGCCCTTTCGTAAATCTCCACAGCTCGATCTTCGAATTCACCGTCCCGTTTCACGTCGGATCGGATTCTCCTCTTCTCTTCGATTTCTTCTCGATGTATTCGTTGCAGTTTATTTTGCCTTTTTAGTACCTAGGATAGAAATTACAGATTTTCTTTCAAGAAACGCAGGAGAGCGAGACGAGATAAAAATGTAAGAAAATTTCACCTCTTGAGCTTCGCATTCCTTCGTGTCTCTTAAAGCTTGCGTCATACTTCTTTGATCGTTCTGTTCGGACTCCAATTGTTCCTTCGCTTCCTTTTGCGCAATCTGTGCCCTTTCTTCGATTCTATCGAGATAGACGGTCAATGATAATACTGATCGATGTTAAAATCGTCCGAATTGCAAGGGAGAGAAAAAGACAAGAGAAGAAAAAGAGGTGTATAGTTACTGCTTCCTTATATTGAGTTCGGCCTGCTTGTTCTTTCTATCTCTTTCCTCGGCCTTCTGTTTACATTCCTCTTGAAACTTGACGACATCCTCCTTAACCGAGTTCGCATATTCATCCTCCAAGTCCTTCTCCATTTTTCTGATCATCTCTCGAAAAGCCACCTGGGCCTCTCTTTCTCGCAAGCACTAAATTCATCGAGTCTTATTGAAAATTTGCGCTCGTACAGTTTTTACGAAAACCCACCTCGGATTCGCGCAGCGCACTGTTAATCTGTCGGCAAAGAGGTTTCTCCTGCAAAAGTAGTTTTCTCGCTTCCTTCAGGACCTCGGCGCGTTCGAGTGCTCTCCTAGTGGTGGAGTCTTTCAGGAATTTCTCTCTCTCCTCGTCTTGCTTTCGCTTCCTCGACAGCAGATCATCTCGCCTTCTCTTTTTTATATTCTGCAAAAGGAAAAAGCTTGGTCAGTGTGCTTGCCTCGGATGATAACTCGGCTTCTCGTAAAAGTACACTTCACTGAATGCGCGCCTCTATGGTGTTGTCCCAAGTTTTCGACATCTCGTAAGTCGCCTGCTTAATGGCAGCAGCTTTTGTGATCTCCTGTTCCCGCTGAGCGGCCAATCTCTCCACCTCCGTGACATAATTTACGAATCGTCGATAAGTGCCCTTCGACGCGACCAACGCCAAGCTTCGATCCGCCGCCTTAAAATAAAAACGACACATTTATTTCTTACATCTATCATTACCGTGGACTTTTCCATTTCACCAATGCCTACAAAAAGTATCGAGTTACTTTCGTATTCCCCGGGCTCTGACCAGGCGGGTAGCAAAACGTGGAGAAATATTTCGGTGGCGTCCACTGTGTCTTTCCCATTTTCTAGCTGATGATATTCGCACGCCTATTGTCTTATAATTCAGTCGATACCGGTTACGATGTTTAATAAAAAAATCCGTCCGCTCGCGAACCTCGCACGGGTAGTGCGCGCTAACTTCCATCGAAGGATGTGTACAATTACGTGGGAAGTGGCGCCACGTTGGCATAGTAACGCGAGGCGTTAGATCGATCGGGCTTGAAGGTGTGACTTAATTAAGAGAGTTACTCATGTCCTTATATCTACTCTTGAATGTGCCAATAATAAAACTCTTGTCGCGATTAAGATATTTCAAAGAATTCATTACGTCTGAATCGTAACATCACTAATCACCGCTGATCGCAATCTCTATCGTGGCAATTTCTAGAAATTGCATTTGCAACGCACTTCGCTCAATTCGTTTAATAAAGTACCTTCTCGCGCCCGCGTCGCGTCGATCGATCGAATAAGCTCTCGTCGATTCTGTATTATCGATAATCAAGATCTCGCGGCGTTGGACGGTTCCCGAATTTCACGCAAGATGGCCGCGGAGCGCGGTCGTGCACCTGTAGTGACAGCACGTGCTACAGCTGGGTGGCGGTTTTGTTGTCGGAAAAGTGGATATAATCGTGCTCCAAAGTGGCTTTTCTGCATCCCTGAGTGCCGGTGGTGGCGTGAGGCGATTGCACGAGCTCTTTTCAATACCAGCGGAAGTTTCTCCGCTGCGCACGAGGTAACGATCGATCTTAATCACGATAAATCTCACGTAGCTCGCGCGACGCTCGACATGTGTCGTGCATCCGAGCACACGATTCCATAACAGTTTTTAGATCGGGCCGTTAACCTTGTCGCGTGCGATCTCTTCCGCGCGATAGGAGATCCCACGTCCACGACTCGATAAACTCGTTGCGCTTTGCACGCGATTCGAAGAAAAATCTCTCCTACTAGCTGCCCGCGTTTTTCTCTCGTGCGTCGACTCGCACGAGGTGGTGAGTAGGTTTCAACGGCGCTAACCTTAAATCGCTTTCTCTCTTTCTCTCTCCCTCGATTGATGCGCGAGCCCTATCGGCGCGCTTGCGTTCTTCTGCGATGGTCCTTTCGGCGCGTGCACGTAGTTCGTTCCATTGGAGTCCGTAGTTCACTTGGAAGGATTAGCGTGGAGGTCCTCGTAACGCGGAGCCCGCGTAAACTCGTTCGACCGGTTACAGTGAATCAATAACTTATCGCCTCGCGTAGAGTCGAACGGTTAGAAGTGTTACACGAGCATTCGCGAATTTTAACGAGGTTAGTAACGTCGACGAGGTGAAGCGTGCTTTATCCGCGCGCGGGAATCGTCTGGATAGAGAAGGGGTGGGGGTAGCGCAGTTTTTCGCGTGTAACTTCAGCCTAGAGGATTTTTTCATTCGTGGAAGAGAGACATACGCGTTGAAATAGGCCGGATGATCGTCGGCTCGTCGGGTCTTCGAACGGCCCAGTTCACGCCTATGCGCTTTCGACATTCGAATGAGAACGAATTCGATGTTCGAAATTTTGTCAACGTGCCAGGTATCGGCGCGTGTGATATCGGCGCTCGGTTAAAATAGGAGAGCGGACAATTGATTTCGCGGAAGATGATTCTCGCTGCTACGAGTCAGAATGGAGTAGAATGTCTTTAGAAGAGTCTGAGCGTGCTCAACAGTAATTATATAATTAATCGAACCATAGTAAATAATTCATGCGCTAATTGGATCATTTCTTTTCATTTTCTAGGCGTGTAACTACTGGAATGATCTGCTCGCACTTGCGGAAAAATCGAGAAAGTGAGTAGATCTTGATTATTTTTTTCTCCTTTATGTATGAGTTGTGTGGTCAGTAAGTTATCGTTGTAAGCATTCTTTTGGCACATTTATGTTCTATGGGCGAGAGAGACAATTTGTAATAGTAAAATAATGCTATTAGGAAAAATGCAATGATGTTAGGATCATAGGAATATTGGATTATATTATGAGGTAGCTTGAGACACAAATGTATGATATTTGTAGTGGAAACATGTTTATTAAAAATCTAGTATCATTTACTACATCTACTACAGTAAATATCACAGGTACACGTTTCTCTATCACAAGATCCTCCGCACGGTCACATATTCATCTCTCTCTCTCTCCCTCTCACTCTCTCTTTCATTTCAATCTAACCAAATGTACCTACGCTTCGCTACCAGCGTTCAATCGCGTTTCACATACTTAACCGACCGGGGAGAGACTCACATAACAACAACTTTCGGCGCGAAATATTCGTCCATGTGTGTCAGCACGATGTTTCTCGCTCATGGTCGCGCCGAGAGTGGACAAGATTAAAAAAAAATCCTCGATAAAAGTATGTAATAAACAATAGAACAAATCTAACCGTCCGAGTAAAATTAAAGCTTCAGCCAAGCGAAGTTGACCGTCCGTTAGAACGAGATCCTATGCTTGATCCGGTCGCGTTTTCGCGCGGATACGTAAAGAAGGAAAGAACAATTATCGTTATCCCAATGGGAGAAATAGTATTTCTACGCGTCGCTTAATAACTTCTAAGGCCCTCGTGTCCTCGCACTGCCCTCTTCCAAGGGCTTTGAGCAAATCAGTGCAGCGTCTTAACAACTACGTTTATTCTTCGCGCGCTCCTCACGAGGTTTCTTCAAAAAGGCTCGTTTCTTCTCTCTCCTCCCTTCTACTCCAAAAGTCTCAACGCGGAAGACCATCTCCTTCAGATTCTTCTTTCCGCTCCTCTTCCGACGCTCTCGCCATCCGTTAGAATCACAGACGAAATTGCAATACCGACGTCAACAGGGTAATAATTCTCATCCTCGTGTGCCCCGCGAGTGCATCCAATGCACGTATAATCGTCGTCTTCCTTGCCACTTGTACGCAGAGCCTCGGTAGACGACGAGGTCTCGAGCAGTCGATTGTTGAGCGGTCCCGACCCACATCATCATCGGTCCTCCCGAAGAACCCTGTTCTCCAAAATTACCAGGGTCTCCAGATAGGCTCGTTGGGTTTGGCCACCTGCAGCAGTCCTTGGTGGTGGCTCTGCGAGAGAGCGTCGATTTCCGTTCTCACTGGAGACGGTTGACTCGAGGCTGGTGTCAAGGGCATGGAATATTCGTCGGAGCTCAATTCGCTGCTGGACGAGGGCGAGGGTTGAGGCGCGGCCACGTGAATGGTCAATGGTCCAGTTTTGTCCATCGAGTTGAGCTTGTGGCCCAGATGGGTCATCAGCTTCGTGCCCAAGGCCACGTCGACTCCAGGTGTCGCGGCCAAGCAGCGGCTCACCTCGTTCGCACAGTGCGTGTAACCGGCGCGAAAGCGATCCGCGTCGATCACCGGATTCGCCGAAAGACGCTGCTGACGTTGGAGCTTGTGAAGGTGGCGCACAGTCAGCTCGAGGATGTCGGCCTTCTCGAGCTTCGCGACGTTCTCACCGTCGCCTGCCAAAGCGGTGACCATCAAATCCTTAAGCTCGTCCAAGCACCGGTTGATTCGCGCTCTGCGCTTACGCTCGAGCATTGGTTTCATCACCTGGAATGATAAAAGGTGATACGAGATTATAGAGATTGTTCGGTTTCGTCATTTCTTGCTCGCGGAAAGGGGCGAGGGTACTTTGAGACTGAGACACGTAGGCGAACGAAATTGGAGAAATTGACGAGACTTCCCCTCGCTCTTCCTTTCTCAATCGATTACTTCGCTCGGTCGATTCGTGACTAGAGGCGAGAGTTTAGAAACTGTCAAGGGATCCTTACCTTTCTGTACTGATAAGTCCTCGAGATCGGCTGCTCCTGACCATCGACGATCATTATCTGCTCGTGCATCTGCATCTCGATGGATAGAGAAATCCTGGTCGGTGAAACACACCGGGTTAACAACGAAACTTCACTGGGAAAGGACGTTCTCTCGTTCTCGAGGATAGAACTTTATATCCTCGAGAGTATCGGAATCACTGAATATCAATTCGATCGGGACGATCCGTAGCACACAGTTGGGGTTCGACGAACTCTCGCGAACACTCGAGATTCTCGTTATCTCTGCTTGTGTTGTCCCTTTTACTTGTCACTTCTCTCGAAACTATCTCCGACACGTTAGAAAATGTGCGACTCGGAGAACTGATCGCTCTCGTGAATCTCTAACACCTCCAAGTACGAGCTTGGTGAACGATCAGCGTGATTGTGGTGGCTGGCGGGCGAGGCTCTGGCTTATATAGGCAGGGGGCCCGGAGGGTGGAAGGCGAGAGGGGCATCGGGGGCCTCTTGGTGGGGGACAGGCCTTCCGTGGGAACGGTCCGTAGAGGTTGGTTCCCAAGCAAGCACACCACCTGTAAGCGGCAGCTGCCAGACACGCGCCCACACCAAGCCATCGTCACCGTTCCTTCATCCTTCTCGCACCTAAGCGGCCTGGTCCCTCTTCCTCCTCTCCTCGGACCATTCTCTCTCTTGATCTTGGGTAGGAGAGTCGTGCCACGCTATGCACGCCTTACTCTCCTTCTCTTCTCTTTCTCTCTCTCTCTCTCTCTCTCTCTCTCTCTCTCTTTCTCTCTCTCCCTTGCGATCTTCTGCCGTTGTCTTCTTTCAGCTTCTAAAACCCCTCGACCACTCTCTCACTCTCACTTCCCCTATATCCGTGCCCCTCGTATTCTTCTTCTTACCGATTCGTCCCTCGTCTTTCTTCTTCAAGCGAGAAGGCAAGAGTCTCTCCTTCTCATTCTTCCCTCGTCTCTCTTCCACTAGTTGCACGCGCGCTCGCTCATACGGAAGGACCCCCGATCTCGTCCTCTTCTCCCAGGCAAAATAGGAGGGACTCGTCCTCGTTCCACCTAATGTGTCCTCCTCTTTTCTCTACGTGCCCCGGCTCGCTTAGTAGGCACTTCTTATCGTGATTTCGTGCCCCCTTCTTTCTCGCTCGCTTCGAATTTTCTCTCTCTCTCTCTCTCTCTCTCTCTCTTTCTTTCTGTCTCGGTTCGGTTCTCCACGTAATGTCGCCTGGTCTCTTTCTCTTTCCGTCTTTCTTTTTCTCTCGCCTCTCTCCCTCTCTCTCCAGTAGTTAGCGTCCCTCTTTTACCGAGTCTCTCGCTCGTACCAACCAGCCACCGTCCAGGAGCGTGCTGGGCACAAGCCCGACGTTCCCCCGCGATCGCAATCCCACCGGCTACACGATATACACCGAATCGTAGTTTATCTCGTGGCGCTTGCATCTCCGTGGAAGGAGGGAAGGCAGCTCGGAGAAGTTGCATTTATCGATAGTCCAAGTTGAGATTCTCGTTTTTAGTGCGCTCTATGTTCTCCATGCGAGAAGAGCCATTAGAGAGAGTGAGGAGAATTGGAGTTGTAATTAGACACGATTAAAAATCGCGTAAGGAGTATTGGGATGAAAAATGAAATGTGAGAATAGCCGAGAAAAATTGAGATTTGTGAACCACGTGGATTAAGTCTTTAAAGTCTTAAGTATTAAGTTTATTAAGTCTTTAAGTAATTAGAGTTTTTTCTTTTTTTTTTTTCTTAAGTAATTATTAAGGTAGCATAAGGATGGTGCACGTGTCGCGACGTGGTTCGTCTGGATTGATCGATCGTTCCCTACTTCATTCCTCTTCCTCTTGCGGCGCACGTGTGCATCGGCTATCTACCGGAAGATTTTGAGAACTTGCCCGTTATCGGATGACGGAAGGCGCGATAAATGGAGAGAGAGAGAGAAAGAGAGAGGAGCCGCGGGTACGCTCGCGATAAGACGGACGCGCATAATCGATGGACCGGCCACGAAACGACGCACGCTCGCAGCTTCGCGCGGATAATCTCCCGATTTACGCCTCGATGTCGATTTCGTTATAAGAGAACGAATCGATTTTTCGCAGCTTCGAAAGTCGATGGAAGTGTGTACCAGAGGCTCCACGAAATTCGAAATGTGTCAGTGATTTCGAAAGATTCAAGGTAATCGGGAGCAATTAACCGCAATTATCGCGATCGAAAAGTTCTTCTCGGTATCTCGTAACGAGGGGGCAGGAAGAAGAGATTTCGCTGACTAATTACTTTTGTATTTTTCCCTCGACGCGTCATGCTATCGTCATCGGCATCTCTTGCACGCGCGCACCTTCGATAAGAGCTTCGATGCTTTGCGAAGCGTCGAATTTCTTTTTTGAGAAAATCGTCATGCCGCGAGATAATTGCACAATCGGTGGATCGGACGTTCCGGTGATCTTTGTCGACTGTTGCGCGTTAATTTTCCAAGGGCCTACTATAATTTCTTCTTCCGTGTATCTAATCCATTCTATTGATCCGTTAACGATTGTTTATAGTATTGGATCTCGATCGGACTGCAAATGGGAGCATCGCTCGTAACGTAAATTTATATCGTGTAGACGCGTAGAATGGACTGCGAATCGAGTATAAAGATCGGCGCCTTTCAGGAGAAAGAGATGGATCTACGCTCAATTTCATTTACACTTTGCCAATTAACTCACAATTAGTTCCCTGCGCCATTCGTCTCGCGAGTCGTGTGCTCATTTGTACTACAGGAGTATACCCTGAAAGGAGTGACGCTGACAAATGGCTTCTTGCATTTCTTCTTTCTCCGCTACAAAGTTGCGAAGTACATTGGCCCCTCCGCCGCCATCGTTGCCTCCTCGTCGAAATTCATCCTCCGATTACTAACGAGCTTAACCCCGATCGTTATTAACGTCCGCGTCGACGGGCGTGCCTCGAGGAAGCGAGCGAGAAGCGTAAAAAGCGAGGAGGCGAAGTAAAACGGCCGGGCCAATCGGCAACGAATTACTTCGCCGTGAAATTTTCGTGAGCGCGCCTCCTAATTTTCCTTTTTTGTTTTTCTTTCGGCGAGGCCCACGAGAATCTTCTCGATTCTCTCGAAGAAGCCCCGAGGGTGGATGAAAGAAGAACCGCGCTACCAGCGTTCTCCATTCGTTGGAACGATAGCCAGCCGAAAATCGTTTCAAAGTGGCGTCAAACTGCGCGCGGTTCCTCCTTACCTCACCCTCTCGCGCATTCCTGCGGGAGTTAATTTCAAGGAGGAGCCACGCTCGTAAAATCGTCGCTCCGCTTTGTATAGTCATCGTCTGGAACGAGTGTGGACCAAAACGGGCCGCGAGCTCCCGCTCTTTCCCTCGAATTACTAATTTCGTCGGGTCCACCCGGCCGGCTGAATTATATCCTACGTGCCCACTTCTTCTCCTTCCCCTGCTCGACTCACCGCGCACCCCTCTTCACTTAAGTTTCTCTCAATTCTTCTTCTCTCTCTTTCTCCCCTTCTTTCATCCTCGTCCACCTCTTTCTCATTCGTTCCTGTCCTCTCCTCTTTCAACAATTTTATCTCTCGTCCTTTTTATTATTCCTCCTTGCCGTTCAATTAGCCCTCACTTTCATTCCTCTCCGTTCCTTCTAATTCTTCGTTTCGCCTCGCCTCTTCCCCTCTCTACTCTCTTTTCTCGTTGCGTCTCCTCGTTCGGTAATTCTCTTACGTCTTCTCCCTCTCCTCGCTCGTTTTTTTTTCTCTCCTTCCGCCTCGTTCTCCATCCCTCCGCGGTTCTTCTCGTCACGAGGCGCATCTCACTTATTTCTGCATCCTCCACGGAGGGCACTTAAACGTCGTTCGCACCGAATAATTACGCACGCTCGTTACCTCGCAATTCCTCCCTCCTCCTCATTGTCCTCATCATGCACGGGCTTTACGCCTCCCGTTCCCTCGCGCCGCCAGTCGTTCGACCAACTACCGGGACTTTACGACAACGACGACGACGACGACCATCGTCGTTGGGCCCTGGATCGCTCGCGGGCCCCCGTTGACCCCCTCGGCGTCGAAGGGAGTGAAAAGAAAGAAAAATAAAAGATTCGTCTCTCTCCTCCCTGGCGCGCGTTACTTCTTTACGCCCGCTCGATTATTACGCGTGCGCCTAACGAGCGGAGGCAGAGTGCCGATAGAAAATCCGAGGCGATCGCGAGATAGCTTCCCTCGTAACTCTAGCTCAGAGTATACACTTCCTTTTCTCTCTTTGTGGTCTCTCTCTCTCCACGTCCCTATGCTCCGCGAATCGAAACCCTCCCGCGGAAGCCAATTAGCGTGACGTCGTGGGACTTAACGAGTTAAGACGTCGCGCGCCAAGAGTGCGGAATGGAGCGTGCGAGCTCGCTCTCGCTGGTTTTCGGTGAAAGCAAATGAAGCCGTATATTCCGGGAAAATACTTAATTGAATATGCCCCGCGCACTACGCTCTACCCGAGTTCTCCTCATTAGCATATTACGATCCTCGGTTCCGTTCGCGCGAGCACCGTCGGCCGTCCTCTTTGATTCTTCCACGAAGTTTATGATTTTCGCGAGCCCTATCGTTCAAAAGCACCGTTGCACGAATTTCCGCTCGATCGTAACTCCTCGAGAAGGTTCGCGCTCGATTATCGTCTTCCATATTCTTTTCGCGTCGATCTTTGCACCCCGTGCTCGCGGAAGCTCGTTGTCGGTCACGAGGCTCTTGAGTCCCTTTTTCTCGGTAAAACGAAAGAAATTAATAGCGCGCTTCTTTTTTGGGGTAAGCATAGGGTGACTTTTGCTTGAGAATTTCCGCGGTCGTCCTTTTCACAGGGAGTAGAATGTTCGGAAGAATGTAGCGAATCGTGCGACCAGGATCGTCGAATACTCGAGGATACGGACGAGTCGCGCGAAGTCGATCGAAATCGAATTAAATCATCTCGTTAATGTTCCCTCGCTCGCACAAGCTCGCGTACGAAATCCAAGCGACAGTGATCGATCGTGTGGGAAACGTGACCGGCTCGCGTCCCGTTTCTCGAAAACTCTAACGAGAGACTACCGTGCTGCCGCGGCTGGTGGCTCATGAATAATGCAAACGAGAAAAAGCGCGCGAACGCTTGCGTTCCTCGCTCGCTTCTTTCCTTCTTCGGATTCTTTGTCCTCCTCTTTTTCTTCCTCCTCGATCCTCCCCCATCATCTTCTCATACGCCCTTCGACATCGTTCCTCCTTCTAATTCGCATCGTCCCACCCTGCCGTTCTCCTTTTTCTCTTCCTTCGTCATCGATCTCATCCCTCCGCCTCGCCTATCGAGATGAGAGCGATGTGACTTTTGACGAGGGCACTGAACATACTTCGCGCAATTAAATTTCGTCCCGCCCGACGTCGGTGGATTAATCGGATAACAGTGACGGTGGAAGGATGTGCCTCGTGTGGGCGTCGATAGGATCTCTCGTTAGACGCGCGATCCTCGATGAGGGGTCTCGATCGATCGAGCTACCGCGTTTCTACAGGAGATTGCTACATCGGAGTAGGATGAGAACGTGATTTATCATTTTGTACGATAAGGGACGCGGAGGGCGAATTTTAGCCATTAATTGAGAGAGATCCTCCTAACTAATTTAGGTGTCCGACGCAATAATCGAGTACGTTCGTTTTTTGACTAATTTTAAGAGCAAGATGCGAGAACAAGGTCGATGCCTTAAGAAAGTGAGAATAATCGATTATTTCTTTGTACGTAGAGGCAACGACTGGCAAAATGGGCACGACAAAATTCGTTCCAATATTCAGTATTCCATATATTTCGAAAAAAAAACGGTACGACAATCGAAAACACATTTTGGCGATCGTGGCCCTGTACACCTCGATTAAATTTAATTTTAACTTCGCGCTTCGCAAGCTCAACGTTATCCGTAATTTCGAACCTGATACTCCTTATCTGTCCAGCAGCTTGGCAGAGGCCACTTTATCCAACATTGTATCGAGCAGAGGGTTATATCTTTACACCCATCTCTGTCCAAGATCTTCCGCGATTGTTGCGATTCATTAGCATCCACCGTGAATAAATTCATCGACGACACTGAGCCGGTAATTCAACGAACTTGTAAATCCTCGTGTAACTTACACGCCTCGTCGACGCCGTCTAGTGCCGTGGTACGCGCGATAGGCAACATTGAACGAGCCAACTAAGGAGGAGGTTCATTAAAACGGTACAGTCAGCGAAACGAGCCACTGGACACCGAGCGTGCACGTGCGATCGAGAAGGAACACGAGCTAAGTCACTTTTTTTTTCTCCCTCACGTGCTCCTTTTTGTTTACATCTTACTTTTCTCGAGGGAGAGAGGGAGGAGGCGTACATGAAAAAATCCACGCACCAAGCGAGACTCATGAACTCATCGAACAACCATAGAAACTTAATTCCACGTGGTGATCTCAGCGCGCGTGCCGCGACGCGTGCGACGGCCGCGTGCCGCGTGTTACTATCGCGTAATAAACACGGGGGTGCGAGGTGCTCGAGGACTGATAGGAGGGAATGAAATATTGGGGTTCGTCGAGAATATTACGAGGATGATGTGGTCGAGGACGAATGAGCTGTCGCTCGGAATTAATGATCGACGAAATGTCGCGTTAGAATTGAAACTCCATTTAATCAGGTGCGTTATCAAAACTGTGTAAACGGGTTAGCCATGCTCCACCTTAATCGGTCATAATTCTTCCTTACACACTTTGCATTATTGTATACTTTACTTATTATACATTACCTCGCCTCAGAGCGTGAAATCCCACGAGTTTATTCGCCCCTATCATCCCTTAGGATACCAGCTGGTCGAAAGGTCGAATTTTCTCAGCCACGTTTTTACTTTCCCAGGTTTTCGCTGGCTCGATCGTCCTCGCGTGCCAGCGAGATCCCGCTGGCAGGGGAGCGACTTATTAGCGAGTAACATCAGCCGCTTGGAACATATGTCGCGGTGCTATTTTGGCTCGTGCCGACGAGATCTCATGGTCCCTTGAAAAGCCACCCCTTGGTATCGCGTACGCGTGTACCCGCGTGTCCCTATCAACCCTCCGTGCACATCCGTTCGCACGCGTCTCGGTCCCGTGTGCACGCGTCTACCGTCACGAGATCCGTAGACATTGTGGAGGGGTGTATTATTGTCGAGGGACAGGGTGGCGGCAACTCGAGAGGGGTGGCTCGCACGAGCTTGCCGGAACCGGATGTTAGCAATGCTCGGAAGCATCCGTGTCTCGCAAGAGTCAAATTTATTGCGAATTTCAAAAAGACAGTTCAACCTTAACTATTATGTTACGATGTCTAGATTTACGGTGGGCTCGAAGAGGGTGTATCTATTTATTGTTAATCAATTGCATCGATCGCCGTTTGTTCAATTCACGAAAATCCTTTCTTCGTCGTGGAAGGCACGAGCTAGACAATCTCTCACGATAAATTGGCAAAACTGAAAGCGCGATCGAGGCCCCAGAATTCTCCTAATTTCACAAATGATAGACTATCCCGTATTTTCATGCGCCGGGCAAAAGCGTTTCTCATCATATTCAGCCACGCTCTTCCCTTTTCTCATCCCTTTCGGGCACGCGATCGCAAATAAATTCGACCGCGGCGCGCCGCGCCGTGACACGCGATAGGAACATCGCGAAATCGTTTTCCCTCTCGACGCGCTTACTCCGGCGCATTTTGCGGGCGGCATCGTCGATCAATGTTACCAACGGATCTTACTAGACACGGAGTGCCTTCGAGATTGCCTTGGAGATTCTCACCGTGGTGGAATCATCGGATTGGCGCGATGCTATCGTCCGATTCGAATCGATAGAGGATCGAGAGAGGTCTTTTCCGGGAGCGGCGCGTGTTTAACGGCGCGAGCGACATAAACGTAAGAGTGACCCTCTGACCCACTGCGGGCCTGAGTGGGAGGAGTGGCGAGGATGGTGGAGGTGGAGGAGGAGGCGAGAAGCGGAACATTCTCACGGAGTGTCGAGTTCACCTGGCGCCCCGTGCACATGCCGTGCCGCTCTGCACTTCGCCCTATTTAAATGGCCTTTTCTCCTCTGCTTCTCCCTCCTCCTACCCTACCTCGTCCACCTCCACTTTCCGTGTATATCTCCTTCTCACCTTGTCACCCTCTCGTTTTCTCTCTTTCTCTTTTAATTGAATAGTGGCCCCGCCGTCACGGCACGTGCTCACAATGCCGACACACGTCGTTACTTCCGCATGCACGCGAAGTGCCCTTTCTCTCTTCTCTTATTTTCGTTTTCTCAGGATCATTACGATGTCTTTAACGATTATTTCTTGCGGTATTTCAGGGTCGTTACTAAAGATCCACCAGGTCGGTGAATTTTATTATGTTTGCGATGTCCACTGCGCGATTGCTTTATTTATTTTGGTTTTTAGGGTGGGGTGGAGCTCGAGCTATTACAAATGTCCGCTTTAATTCGATTCAAATGAATTCTCCTTTCTTCTTTTCTCTGCGATTTTCTTTTTCCTCGTTCACGGTTTCTCCTCACGGATTACGTCCCGCGACCTTTTCGATCTTACGACAGTTTCTCTCGCTCCCTCTCGTGCACGCGTCGGGACACGTGCGTGGAGAAATTGTCGAATCGAGCAATTCGTTCGACGAGTCGAGAGGTCGCACATGAATTGTGTCCCACGGAGGAGAACGCTTTGGCCCGCTTGATTCTTCATGTGTGCGACGACGTAAATGAATTTTCAACGCGTGCCTCGATAACGCAAGGTTCGTTTGCCTTGACGATGTGTCGTCGAGAGGGTCACGTGTCACGTGAAGCACATCAAGTGCGTCGAGTAAGTAGAATCGTGCTCGAAGTGACTCTTGGATAAGAGAAAATTAAGGGTCTCCAGTCGCTAGGAAGCGAGTGCGCCTGGCGTGCGCCAATTAACACTTTGCTTACACCTCTCGCGCTTAATTAGACGAACTATAACGGTACGGTGACGTTCTGAAATGCAAGCCCGTCGAAAATGCATCGAAGCGCGAAAATCTTCACGGATACTCATTTATGAACAACTCGTGCACCCAACGAATTGCTCTTTTACACGTACCTATTTACAAATTGCTAGTATTTACCCTTGCACTTTGCGACTGACTCCATTGTTTCTCTCTTGACTCACCTTCACGTTTCTCCAAATGTCCCCATTAAAGAACGAAAGAGGAGACATGCATACTTACGAAACGTAACATACAACTCTCTATTATCTAAACTCTTTCCAATAAGCTCGTGCAGGTATTCTCTAGTGCTCCATCGCCTTCTGTCGTTTTTTCCAAATACACGAGAGGGGTTGAAATCGATTTAAGAAGATTCGCTTGCCTCGTGCCGACGGTTGAGGTCGGTTCGGCCCGTAGGGGAAGTGGCTTCGATAGGACCCCGAAGGCGCCCTTTGTGGGCCGTCTTGGGACCCCAAGATTGCGCACGTGCTCAGCTTTCCCACGCGTATAGCACGCAGCCGGCAGCCGCTGCCACAGCGGCTCGAGAAAGGGAGGAGACACCGAAACCCGATGAACGAAGAAGAAGAAGAAGAGAGATGGTGCAAAGGGCGAGAGGGGACCTGGCAAGCCGTTCAGGGGTCCCCATTGTATCGAGCACGGGCCTGAGACACTGGAAATTAAAGGTCTCTCTTGCTCTTCACCTTCTCCATCTCGACCCTTCGTCCACCCACCCTCTTCCGCCCTCTCACCGCCTCTTGGACGACGCGTCTTCTTTTTTTTGTCTTTCGTCCTTTCTCTTCCTTTTGGCCGGAGCAAGCGAGAAAGAAAAGCCCTCATCCCTTCGCAGCCTTGGCAAATGGCGACACGCAACAAATTACCGGTAGTCCTCGGCTAAAAGGAGACGTTTTTACGACGACTCGTCGGATTTCTCCGGCTGGAATTAACGACGCTGGTGAGTGAGTAACCCTTGGAAAGAGAAGGAGAGAGAAGTGAGGGTTCTTCGTGTCAATGAGCATTAGAGAGTGAGTAAGAAGGTTGGAAGTGTGACGGACGTTGCCGTGCAGGAAGGATTTTGGAAGAAGGTTCGGGCTTGAAGGGGTGGAGGGATTTTTTTTTTAATAATCTCGTGAAGGTTCGTGATTCGTTATCGAGGAATTTATCAATGCGTCGACGGAGTTTTTTCTACCGCGTTTCATTAATTCGCCTGATTGATATTAGGCTTTTAATCTGCATTATGATAAGTTGATCGTTAGCGTGGCCATGCGAACGGAGTAACGTTCAGTTACGGATTACAGTGCTTTTATATTAACGACGCACGAATCCTTCGTGGATTTCTTCTTTCGGTCCCGTCGACCTCGCACGTGACGAAGCTTTCAAAAATGTTGTCCTGGACCACCTACAAGCTGAACGTGTCCTCAGGTATATTTGACAGACGTGACGGGATTATCCCAAAATTCCAACGGTTCCTAGTCATCGTCCTCGTAATTTCCTTCGATAGTCAGCGCTGAGTTTCACAGTACCACGAGACAATGATAGAATTCTAAGTAACAAGCTGAATTTAGAGAAGGAGGAAAGAAAAAATTCCACCCCTCTGTCTCTCGTTACTTGCACACGAGCAGAAACGTTTGTGGATTTCGCGTTTCCTTATTCGAACCGATTAATCCGAAGGCTCTGCTAATTTATTCGCGCGTTTAATTCATTCCCTATCCATTATCGGATCTTTCTTGGCAACAATCTGTCGCAAGGGGAGGCACGTCGGCGCGAATGGAAAGGTAGTGAGCGCGATCGGGCTTCGGAAATAATTAGGGGATCACGGTAGCGCGTCGCACGTGAAGGTAAATTGAGGATCTCACATTGCAAGGCTTACGTAAGCCGGTGCTGGGAGCCGCGAGCACTCAGGAAATGCTCGTAATAATCCCGGCCTAAAATCTCCACTCGTGGAGAGTATCAATCGTCGGGCGATTACGTCGTCGAGTCAGGATATCTGTCGTTATCCGTGCACCGCGATACCTCATTACGACGTTTCCACACGCGACTCTACCTCCTTCCACTGACTCTCTCCGCGCTCGTGCAACATTTCTTCAACCCCGTTCCATCCGAGGAGCAATGAGAATTCAGCAGGTAGATCCCGACTACCGTTTCCTCGTCAACAGCAATCGATTTAATGACATACAAACTCCAGGGCATTACCGTGCACTGTAAAGCATCGTGAAAGAGGAACGAATCAGCGTAAGAATTCACTCTACCACCGATGACATCTTCTTCACTCGTATCCTCGAGACAACCTCTCGTGGATGCTGGTCCAGAAGCTTTGCAGGGGGATTCTCGGCAATCCAAGCGCAGAAGCGCGCTTTTACAATGGTCAGAAAGGCGTCGCCGATATTTAATCGAGGCGGAAGCACTCGTTAAGCAGCATCCGTTAATTGCTGCTACTCACGACGATCGAAACGAAAATTCTTACCTGGCACGCACTCTCTCTTTCATTCACGCCGCTTCTCTTCTCCCTCTCCCTCTCTCTCTCTCTCTCTCTCTCTCTCTCCCTCTTTGGAGTACGCGCACTCACCGCTCTCTCCTTCTCGCTTACGTGCGTGTAATATACCCGCACGAATGAATGGTGGTCGGTGAAGAGGAGGTGGAAGAGGAGAAGGTGGAGCGGAGAGAGGAGAGCGGCCAGACCGGAGCACATCTCTTCGGGCATCCGAGATCTAACTACCACCTGCCTCATTTTCCCACGAGCCTCGGGCAAACCTTCTCGAATACCGATGAGATAGACGAGGACGAACCGCGCGCGCGTTTCAGAGGACAGGAGGGAGAGAGGGTGAGCGAGAGGAAGGGGTCGAAGGAAGAAGGAGCGCGAAGGACGCGGGGTGCGAGTGGATGCGTGAAAGATTCGAGAGTGTTGCATTTGTGTGCGTGATGCTGGCTGCGTAAATGTGCGCGTTGGCTCTCCGCGTCGAAGAAGGGAGCGATGGAGAAGGTGGAAAAACGTGTAAGTGACGAGGAAGATGACGAGTGCCTTGAACGCTTCTCTCTGTTCTTTGCGGAGAAAGACGAACGATTCGAAGGGCCAAGGAGGGAGTGACGAGAGACGAGTGCGTAGGTACACGCGCGTGCACGCGCGAGCGTTTCCTTCTCGTGGATCGACGGTCCGGCCACTTCGAAGGGGGGCGCGCGTTAGAGTGTGAGAGATAGAAGTTGGTTGAAGAGGGGTATGAAGAAGTAGAGAAGAGATACGAAGAGAGAGGGCAGGACGAACTTCTCTTCGACGGCGGGCAGGTAAAACACGTGCTAGCACGAGGTGACTCAGACGCGCGCCAATATCCAAACGTAATCGTTAGTCCATCTCCTTTTCTCACTCGGTTCCGTTTAGTTTTCTTCCTCTCTCTGATTTCTTTATTTATCCTCTTGTTTTGCTTACTCCAGCTGAATTCGTCGATCGCGTAGCTTCCGCCTTTGCTTCCTCGCTCGGTTTCTCCACGAGGTGAAAAACGCGCGAAATTATTCCGGCGAGGCACGATGCGAATCGCGAACAAGTTCCACGGTGAGTCACGCGAACTTCGAAGGGCGAGTGCGCGTGCTTTTTATTTCTCTCGGCTTCGAGGGCGCTCCTTTTCTTGCTCTACCGTCATCGTGGTCCCGCGAGTCTTCCCTCGATCTCGCGCTCGATTAATCGAGGACGGTGCCGTTTTCGTGCTCCACTCCGTTGAGATTGCTCTTCGTCGAAATCCCCTGCGCTCATCTTCGACGAATTTTGCTGGTAAGTTCTGGCGAATACTGGTGAGTTCTCGTCGATCGGTCGGAGTTATTGACTTACGTAGCTGTCGACGAAGGTTGCCAATTCGATTTTTTGAGAGTCACTCGAATAGCGCGGCTGACTCACGTACACGTGAGCGGCGACGAGACAGTGACGTGTGCCTCGTGCTCGATTAATTTTCCATCGACGAGTTCACGGAGGGCACTAATAAATTATTTAGGTGTGACGGTTACATCGGGCGCGGCATTGGAGTTAGTCGGTGGCATTTAGCGCGACACGTGTTGATGATACGTGCGCATATGCAAATGTACTTGCGTAACGCAGCGGAACAATGGCACGCAATTACGTTTTGCTTTCGCGGCACTGGCTGCTACGTAGGCACGTGCCATTCCTTTTTGTCGGCGTCCTGTCGCGAGCTCCGAGAATCGGTTACGCGTAGGCACGTCTTGTGTTTCAGCCGCATTCGTTCATTATTCTTTACACTTATCGTTTGATGGACGAGTAGATTGATCCGTAAAGGTTATTGCTCAAGGTCCTCCCCTCACCTGCTCGTTCACGGATTTCAGAAGATTTTCTGCTTTTCTTGTTTGAAAGCATTCGATCTAGTCTCACGAAGGCCTTACTCCTTACTCCAGAATGCTTTTTTGGAGTAGAATTTTCGTGAGCCGAGATTCTTTTGGACAAATGTAACGAAACGGTTGAAATGTGGAAAACGAGGAGAGATTGTGATTCGAGGGATGAGAAGGAAGAGATAAATAAAGATGATGGGAGCGAAATCCTTCCACCCCTCGGATTAGACGAATTTCCACGGATTAGGAGCGATTTCTTCGATAGGCATCCTCGTGGTTCTCTCTTCTTCTCTCCATCTTTCCTTTTTCTTCTCCCGCTCCTTCGCGACTCTTTCACGGTGCATTGGAGAACCAACGAGGCAATCCACTCGCTCCTGGTCCTCTCGGATAGCATGCACGCTCGAACGGAATCACACAGTCTCGGAGAATTTATTATTAGCCCTCGGACTATCCCTCGCGGCATTAATTTTACTGCTTAATCCCTCACCCCCTCGTTCCTATTATATATAATAGCAGCTGCGGGTCCTTTCACATATTACGGAGAAAAGAAGGCGAGGAAAGGGTTGGAGGTGAGGAAGGAGGAAGCGCGAGAGAGGAAAGAGGAAAAAAGCTTTCGTTGGAGGAGCGCAAGTTTCGTACGCCAGATTTTTCGTCAGCTCCTTCCTCTCTCTCTCTTTCTCTCTCAAGAATAACTTGTCGCACAAGAACGTAAAAACCTACCGCTTTAATCGACTTTTTCCCTTGCTCCGCTCTTCGCCTCTTCCCTTCGTCTTTCTCTCCTCTCACGACATTTAATTAACTTTCGGTTCGCGACGCGAAAGTTTCACGCGGGGAAGGGGGTGAGGTGCAACAATGGCGCTTCTTCGACGAAGTTCGTCGTCGTTCTCTCCTTCGCGTCAATTTTTGAGGACCACTCGTAAGAGACTTGAGCACGCGAGATCGGCGCGTATCGAGCTAATAATCGTTCGCGCGCGCGCGAGCGATCGGCACGCAAGATCCTCTCGTGCTCTTTCTCCTTCTCCTCGGTCCTCCTTCGCTCGTACTCTCTGCTTTCGCGGAGAGAACGAAGGAGACGGTGATTAAGGGGACGCCGATAATTGAATGGAAACGCGTGACTTCGGGCGCACGAACCTCGCCCGGTGGCGTTTAAAGGTACGCTTTGCGAAATCGAGTCAAGATCGTTATCCACCGGTATAATCGATCGCCGGTTGATTTCTTGATTCATGTCGGTCGTTACCCACTCGGCCGCGAGTCCCTGCGACCAGAATTACCGCGAGTTTGTCGCCCTATACGGACGAATTCGAGCGCGGCGATTTTGGGAAATCGAGCGGAGTATGCTTGGATATTTTTTGTCAGCGCGGAATTGGGGGCGAGGAGGCACGAAATTCCAGTGGCATTCCTCGAGTGAGTAATCGAGAGAGACGATTATCGAGGTGAGCCTTTAACGAGAGAGAACGACGGCCAGGTAGATCGGAGGATCTCTCCAATCCGAAGGATTATCTATGATCGAAGCACGCCGCTTTTCCGATTTGCTCGATCCTCCACTTTTCTATGTTTATCCTCGACAAGCCTGACGTTTTCAATTTGAATCTCTCGGACGAATCTCGTTGGAGAAAAACTCGTTCGACAAGAATCCACGACGGAAGGTACAAGCGCTTCGACGCGCGTCGAACATCGCGAGAGTCGACACCTGGGTTCGCCCCGGTGGAGCCGCGTATGCGCATGCAAGAAGCGAAAATTGCAATTAAACGCGCGATCTACGACGAGAACACAAAGTGAGAATTCGCGCTTGAGTCTACCTACCACTAGTCACTCCCTCGATTTGCTCCCTTTTCAATCGCGCGATACTTTCCACATTCAATGATCGCGCCCGATCGCGGATAGAAGCGGCACCACGTAGGCGCGTATACATTTTCGAGCGAGAACTAATTGCCGGTGTGCGGGGCACTCTCGCGAGGAATTAAAATCATCGTGCGTGCGCGAGCGAGCGAGCGCCCGACTTTAAGAGCCATTTGTAACGAATCTGACGTCGATTAATTGCACGCGCGAGCTCTTCGCCTATACGCTCCGGCCTAATTATACGCGATCGGATCTCGGGCAACTCGTTCTCTTGGTATGCGACAAGTACTGCTGGCGTGCGTTTGGCGCGATGCGGGACGACGAAGAGGACGAGGTGGAGACGACGAGAGGAGGAGAGATGAGACGCCAGAGTCGAACGAGTCGAACACGTTCGATAAGAGGCTGTGCTTACGCGTAGTACGTGAGTTTTACGACAGCTTCTCGCACCTCGTCTCGACAAAGGAATCCTTTGATCGATATGGGGCCTCGAATTTCTGTGGAGAAGCCCGCACTCGATTCGAGAAGCGGGGTCAGCCTCACGAGCGTTAATCGATGGTTTACTCTGCGATGCTCGCGCCTTCGTTCGATGGATTAAACAAACAGGGGTGAGCGGTGATCAGAGGCGTGATAAGGTCAAGATGTACGTCGAAGGTGGGTGCATGCTTTCGGAAGTTGGAGCGCGAGGAGGGAGCGCCTTCGCGTTGAAGGATCAAAGGAGCGATAAAGAAAGATCCGTGGTTCTTGTAAATTTCCGAAGTGCAACGTCGTTAAGTAAAGGCGGCGGAATGCGATTCGTGTTTTCGCGTTCCATTAGTTTCCTTGACTTCGTCACATTTTATGGAAGTATGCTGGAGAATGCTTCCACGAAAGATGGTATCGTCCTCGAAGCTTCGTTAAACTTTCTTTACTTTATCTTTTGCGCGGAATGTTGCCGAAGATTTTAGAATGACAATTCACGAGAGCAAGGAACGTCGTCGAGGTTTCTCTTGAAGAAGAGGCACGTGTGCCTTCTCGAAAACTCTCCTTCTGTTTCTCTCGACATTTCCGTCTCACTCTTCCATTTTGTCTTCCGTTCCGGCGAGGACACCACAAAGAATCCTTTCATTGCCTAATTAGGATGCCTTCGGACCGCCTTCTACGGTTCGAGTGTCCCTCTTTGACACTCGCGCCTTTCTTGCCCTCTCATATTAGTGTTTTCAGACTGATTAACGAGTGGGAAAAAAGTGCCTTTCACGGTCGTTCAACCGCCGTCGTCCTCGGGTTGGTCTTCGCGTACTGAAAGGACGGTGGAAAGAAGAAGGAAGAAAACGGCGAGGGACGGGAGAAGACAAGACCGGGTGCGGTGGAAGCGACGAATATTTTCTCCGATAATCGATGCCAGCCCCGGGTAAATGGAGTTTGAGGAACGGTACGAAAATTTGCCTCGCTCGTGATTCATTGCACGCGAGAAGGTAGAACCGGTATTATTCGATGAGGCAACAAGAGCGGCGCGATGAGAAGAAAAAAGGAAGGGGCCGGGGATGTTAATAAATCGTTTATTCTCCGATATTTCGTCAGGTTAATTGAATTTAGCGGGGAAACGAGATTAATAAAGGCCATTAATTAAGAAAAGCTCGTCGATTGGCGAGAGCGGTTAAGAAAGCCGAGAGAAAAAGGTGGCTCACAATGTAATTATCCAGGATTCTTCGAGTACTTGCGCTCTGATGCAACAGGCTCATTTTGGTTAGGTCGATTTTCTTTCTCGTTGCCTATAAGTTGTTTATTCTTACGTACACGCGTGAAACGAACGCCCATCTTGGCCCAGCCGTTCGGCGATTTTCTCGTTAGACGACGATGGCGTCTTAGTAGGAGCCCTTCTTGTCTCCTCCGCTTTTTCTTTTCTCTTGGTCAAAAATCCGAGAGAAGAAGGTGGCTGACAACACGATTATCCAGGATTCTTCGAGTACTTGCGCCGTGACGCAACAGGGTCATTTTCGTCCGGATAATTTACTCTCATGCACATGCACGAAACGAACACCCACCTTGACGCAGCCTTTCGACGATTTCCTCATTAGACGACGATGATGTCTTAGTACGACTCCTCTTGGTCAAAAAGCCAACAGAAAAAGGGGACTCGCAATATAATTATCCAGGATTTTTTGAGTACTTGCGCTCCGCTGCAACCCAATCATTTTCGTCCGGATAATCTTCTTCCTCATTGCCCTTAAGTTTACTCTCATGCACACGCGTGAAACCAACACCCACCCTGGCGCAGCCTTTCGACGATTTCCTCATTAGACGACGATGGCGTCTTAGTACGAGCCCTCCTTGTCTCCACCGTTTTCTTTCCCTCTTGGTCTCGCTCCCCCATCGTGAACGTAACAGGACCCCGTACGGGTGTTCGTCGTCGAAGGAAGGCCCCGTTCATCGTGCGGCTTCGTTCCCACACTCTCGTGCGCCGTTGCCTCATTGAAACATACACCATACACCATAAGAATTCACCCTCATGCGGGGTGTGGACGCGGGGGTGAACCCAAAAGCCCATAGAAATTAAATGGGCCCTCCTTTCGGGAGGTCCTCTCCAACTCCTGTTCCCTCGCACAACGAAGATGGAAACGTGCCAGGCACGGGGTTGAGGGTCGAATTTTTTCAATGCCACGGCCCGCTTCCGCGTTTCCAAACTTGACCCCGATACAAACGTGCCCCTAAAAGATCCAGGTTCCGCTTCCTCTCTCGCACACGTCATCTCCTTTTCTTATTATTCGTTCTCGAAATGCACGGCTTTTCACCCTTTTGTCCGAAGAAATTCTTGGCACTGGTCAGCATGGAAAGAGCGAAGGGATGGACGACCGTTGCGAATCCGAGCAGAGGTCGATTCTTCGAGGAAAGGTGCAAGGGGTTGCGCTTGAAGTCTCGCGCGCGAAAGTTACGCGTAACGACAGCTTCTTTATTATTCTATACAAGTTGCATGGAATTTCGAAGCAAGAACACTCCTAAACAGCTGCCATATTTGCAAATTTCATTGACTTTCTAATATCTGTTTCGCGTCTCGCGAGATACTTTCTAGAAATTGATTTACAACCGTGGATAGTATCGCGTGTGCGCTTATCACTTCACATTGGGTTCGTATCTCGAGCGTTACTCGAGGGGTAGAATCCTTAGAACGGCGTTTATCGGACGCTTCTCTCGGAGCGTCCTTTAAGTCGCTTGTAATTCAAATGTAACGCGAAGGGGGAACACGTCGTTCGCTTGAATGGCCGGGGCCTTTTGTGGCCTCTCGCGCGTATCTGCATGAACTGCAACCGACTGAATAAGCCCTCCCTCTCGCCCCTTTCGCATTCCTTGAGCCCTGGGGGCTGGTTGTTGCCGTTCTGCGGGCAGGTGGCCTTGGAAAAGCTACGCCCGCATGGAAAATACACGTGTAAAGAGTACGCGCATTCCCGCGGGAGAATCAACAGGTAGGTTGGCTAGCCTAAGCATCCAACGTGCCTGCGAGGGTACGAGTGCGTATATGTCATGTGGATCGGGCTGTCCGAGAGTCTGTGGTCGGTGAAGGGAGGGTGAAAAATGGACAAGGGCTGCGCGTAGAAGGGGTGTGAATACCGTGGACGCGCTATTCTCTCTAAATAATAAAGGTATTCGTCGGTCGCGTGAAAAGGGAGCAATTTGTATTTTTAGGTCAGGGGGTGGAACGGCGAGGTAAAGAACGAGAAGTTTCTCTCCGACTTTGGAATTGAGCTCGATACAATAGCCAAGTATACTTTTCACGATTATACGAGGAAACGAAGAAGTTTCATTAAATATGCACAGACCACTGGATATTCCTTATAATTTTATTGTATTCCTTCGTTTATCTTACTTGTGAACATATGAAGGTCAAAGTCGCACCATTTCTTAGTGACGAACAAAAAGTTGACTATAACATAATAAAACAAGAAGCACAAACGACACGTATTTTCAAGATCGACCTCCGTCGCGATTCGTTTCTTGAAATCAAAGAAAAAAAAGGAAAATAAAAGAAACAACCGCATGCGATCTCTCGCATCGCAAAATCAATTCCTCGTGAGGTCACTCGCTCGTCGATGATCCGAACCAAACCTCGAGCTCCTCCCCTCATCTCCATCCTCCAAATACATCCAACCGTTCCAGGAACAACGCGTGCAGTGCACGTGGACGGCACGAGAGGTGGTGGTCGATTAACGAACCCCCCGGCGCGTAGCCCGCGAGAAGGCAAGTACCCTCGACAGGTTCGCTTTCACGGTTCCACGGGGAGAGTGGAGGATTCTTTTCAAGAAGAGGAGAGCGTCGAGCGTGTGACCGCGCGAGAGATAAACAGGATAGATGCCACGTGCAAGGAGAAGACCACGAATCCGTAGAGAATCGACGAAGGAGAAGAAGAGCGAGAGGGACGTGCGCATTAAAAAAGAAAAGAAAAGAGAAATAAAAAGAAGAGAGGGCTAACGGAAAAAAAAGAACAAGAAATCAGCGCCTCTTTTACCCCGAAGGGGGTTGCGGATCGTAGAGCGGCGCGCTTTTGCACACCTAGTCGCAAAAGAAGTGCGCGCGAGAGAGGAAGGAAGGTGGAGAAGGCATTTAGCGCCCGGAGGGTCCTCTCCCTCTTTGCTCCTCGCGATGCACACACGACGCCCGCGTGTACGTCGTCGTCCTCCACCATCGCCGCCGCCGCCGCCGCCGCCACCGCCGCCGCCGAGGTATCGGCAGCTGGCCTGGAATCGTGAGAGACTCGGGCAGATGGCCTGCCCTGAGAGTCGCCGTGGTAAGAGAGACGCGCCCGTAGCCCCGGTCGCTCGCGTGTACGTGCACACGACCACTAAGGACGAGGACGCTTACACGCCTCCCTAAAGAAGGAACCACCGAGGATGTTTCCCACGGACTCCTGCAGCCTCTTCTTCGCTTCGGCTCATCTGCCCCGTATTACTCCAATGGACGGACGGACAGACGGACGATGCTTCGTGTCGTCGTGCGTCGCGTCGTGTGTCCTCGATTCTTTCCTCGTGCGCGAACGAGGGGGTCACAACACGCGTCCGCCTCCCGCGTTCGCTCTTTCAAACGCGACCTCTCCTTAATTCCTCCCTATGCGCCTCGTGGCGTCGCGCGTTCAGAGGGACGAGGGTTAAAGGGCGAAGATCGTCGATACCTGTTGTTTCGGACGTTCGCGAAACTCGATTGGAATTGTTTTTTTCGGGGGTGAAAGGGTTGATTTTAGATTTTGAGAGAAGGGTGATTTCTTCAAAAATTTCGTCCTTAGCGAATTAGATCATTCGAGAGGGTGATCGAACGATCTTTTTGGATAGTGGGGTAGGCTCTCGCAAATGTTCAACAGCGAGGCGCTAACGCGTGGACAGAGGAGGAGGCATTCGATTACTGTGATTTATAGAGAGAGATTTACGAGCCGTCGATGAGTCGCGAATAAATTCCTGCACCTCGACAATGGCATTCTCTCGCTCTCTCTCTCTCTCTCTCTCCCTCATAGTAAAGTGTCTTTCATTCTCGGCGCGCGACAACGTCGTTATGATCTACGTCTAAGAAGCACGTAGGTTGCACCCCGTGTCACGACTCTCTGGAATTAATTAAGCCATTGTGCGGTCATTACATCGGCATTAATCACGGGAGCTCGTGACGACGGGGCGAGTCAATAACGTCGATAATGAATGGCGCCTGGTTCGCCGATTAGAAAAAGAAGGGAAACGTGATTGTGAGGCTAGCGCGAGATGGAATCTAATGGCGACCTGTTGCGCTACCAGGAGACATAAGCGCGAGACACCGTCGAGAGCGGTTCGCGTTTCACGGAGGCAGAAAGGAGCGGCGTGAGAGAGTGCGCGCGTGCGTGCTCGCGCGTGTACTCACGCCTGAACACGTGTCGCACGCGAGCCGACTCGCCCACGCTCCGCGCACGAGAGAGCCCGCAATCGACGGTTAAGTGGGTGGCCAAGATTGCCTCGACTCGTTTGCTTTTTCCCTCGTTCCCTCCCTCGGCGCCGTTTACCACTCGCTTCTTTGCTCCGAGTGTCGTTTCTCTTCTTCTCCTCTGCCCTCTTTCGCTTCTTCTTACGACGCGAGACACGACAGAAGCACGCTGGCACCCTTTCGTCGAAGATGATCCCATTATCGATACTCGCGCCCTTCCGGGACCAATTTTCCTTTTTCTCCTCCACCCTCGTTCGTTCTACGTCGAGAGTTCGATCGAACAAGAAGAGTGAACGAGGAGCGGTTGAGAGTGACGAAGATCGTGGAGAACGGGGAAGGCCATTGAAAAAGGAGGAAGCGAACGAGATAGCGGAAGCGAGCGTACGCGCTCACCGTTGCGCGCCGCTTATGACGGACGACGCGCGCCCGAGCACCCACCGCGCGCGCTTCTATCTAATCGCCGTTACAACACCGTCGCGATTCACGACCACCATCGTTACGCGCCACTTACGCGATACCCCGTGGCTCTCCTGTTTGCGAAAGAGGGAACAAGGGAATCTAGAAACGTGGATAGAGCGAGGCAGAGAGAGAGAGAGAGAGAGAGAGAGAGAGAGAGAGAGAGAGAGAGAGAGAGAGAGAGAGAGAGAGAGATGGAAAGGAGCACGATGTGTTCGAGCACGCACGAAGCGATAGGCAAAGATACCGGGCGAGGTAAGAGAAGATAGAGAGGCTAAGGTAGGTAGAGGAGGAGAACTCGCTCGTGGAAGATGAAGAGAGCAATATTTCAGCAATCAATGGAGAGAGAAGTGCGGGCCCCCCGACGCATTACACGACAGATATCCGATAGAAGAACACGCGCGATTTCGCATGCGCGCCACTATCTTCTA
The DNA here is from genome assembly GCA_944319695.1 of Tiphia femorata. Lineage (NCBI taxonomy): Eukaryota > Metazoa > Arthropoda > Insecta > Hymenoptera > Tiphiidae > Tiphia > Tiphia femorata. The sequence continues at coordinate 11,008,363 of OX090896.1, read as the reverse complement.
CCCGCTCGCTCCTAGGCGGATTCGCGATAGGATTTACTGGATGCGCGTCCCTTCTGAGAATTATCAGCTCACGGGTACGTGTTTCTCGCTATCGGGGACCAGCGGGACCCGATGCCGTGAGAAATAACGAGGCAATCGGGACGGACGGCGAACTGGGAGCCGCGCGGGATTTCCGCCCGCCTGTCGCGCCTCTTGTAACGAGATAGAGCCAAGAGTAGAGTAGATAGAGAGAGGGGGAGAGAGAGAGAGAAGTCGTAATTGGGGTTTGTAAGTGATTCGATCTCCCGAGGGTAAATTGACGCGTGGGTGAATCGCTCTCGCCGGCTCATCCTTCCACTTTGATTCGTTCTATTTGTTTGGGATTAAGAATCGGAACCGTCGGTAAACAGGCACGAGCATCGACGCGTGGCTGAGTGAAAAATACGAGCCGGATTTATCTTGTTTTTGATTGCTCTCGCTACGCGGTGATAATAAAAAAAATCAACCTGTACCTTGTCCGCCGTAAACGTGAAAGAGTAAATTTATCGTGGACAAATAAAGATTTCGAGAGGCAGATAATTAAGCGGGGATCTTTACTTTGTACTGAAAAGCCCTGCGGTTCTTATGGACACTGTCGTCTCATAATTCAGGCAATCTCTGATTAATGCGACATGAAAATTACGCGAAGATTCGCGTAGCATAGATTAAGAAACACACAGCTGATATATCGATCAACCCGGTACAATTATCACGATTTCCAAACTTCACTCCTGTCTCAATTAATCCAATCGTAATCGACAACTGCAATTATCATTGACAATCGAAAATGTCCCCAATTACAAAGCTCCTCAAAGCGATCGCAGCTGCCGCGCGACAATTGACTTCTCGCGTCACACTTCGCTCCGCTGTGCTGCAAAGTGGCCCGCGCGCGCGGGCCCGAGAAAGCGCGCGAAAAGGGCGCGCGCACGTGAGTGCACGTGGCCGTCCTTCGCCTCGACATTGTGTTGAATCGAGGGAGCGCGCACGCACACGCGTGCGGATACGGCGCGCATCCTTCGTCCTTTCTCGCCTGGGCTCTCCCACAAGGTGACGGCGAAGGCGATGCCTCGGGACTGTGGGAATTCGGGACATGTGCGTGCCTACACACGCCGTGCTCGTGGTCGAGCGGGGTTGGAAATCTTATGGTGTTTGGAAAGAGGTGGTTGAGAGCGTGGAAGCGAGAAGGAGGACGAGAGAGAGAGAGAGAGAGGTAGAGAGAGAGAAAAAAGAAAAGGTCGAAAGAAGGGGAAGAGGAAAGAGGGAGAAGGCCGGACTCAGTGTGCGCCCCGTTTGGCTCCGTGGCGGCACGTCGTCGGCCGCCATAAGGCAAGGAATCCATGGGAATATCGAGCATGTGCATCGGTCCGCTCGTGTGCCCTGCACGAGTTACGGGGTGGCAGAACTCCCCTCGTCTCCTCGCCTCTTTCTTTCTCGTCGAGTCCTTCTTTACTCACCACCCTACCAACGGCGCTCCACGATCCTTATAAGGGATTCCGTGACCTGGCGCATTTGGGGATTTCTTCTTCGCCACCACGTGGCACCGTCACGAATGCCTAATGGGAGACGCGGCCAGGGGGGAAAGTGGCTGACGTGGCACGGTCTCCTTACCCCCTATAGACGCTTCTACCACCACCACGGCCACCCCACCTGCTAGGATTTACGACGACGTAATTTAGTTTGATCAGTGGGAGCCAAGGATCGGACTACTTCCTCGGCGATTTCAAAATACTCCTTAAGATCCTTTTTATAGGACGAATTCTTCTTCTTTCGATGTTATTAGTCGGCACGAAGGGGTTACGTTGCTTCGGATCAGGGGCGAGATTAGTGGGCCGAACGTGATTCGTGTTGGTTCGGGTCGATGCACAGAAAAGTTTCTATCGTTTATGAGTTCTGTAATCGAGGGGCTTCGTGGAATACCGGCAGATGCTACGGGTGTATGAAGTATCCGTTAATTCGTTTCTGCGATATAGCATAGGATCTGATAATTTTTAATATGTTAGCATGTCTGGTTTACTCGGTAGAATTAAAGTGGCTAAACGATATTTGCTTCTTCGCATCGAGAATGAACAAATGAATGTCAATAGCTATTATTTGTCGTCTATTTTTATTCGACTAGGGGTTGATAGAATTGCGATTTCCTTCTGCACCTTTTTGCGCAACTTATCTTGCCTTCAACTGCTTTTCCTGTGAAATTATACAATTCAATTGTTCTTTAAATTTAACTGTTTTTTGGTGAGATTGTGCTCGTAAGTTGTGCGCACAAACCAATTGGACAGCTCTTGATATCGAACCTCGTTCAACGCCGTCTTCTCTTCGGTCTCCTTTCGGCGTGCCGATTATTTTGGCAAACACTTAACCACCGCACCCCGCCATCCCTACGATCCATTCGCTCTCGTTCCTCCTCTCGCGCTGATATACGTAATTCCCTGGCCGGATTCCAAACTCATTTTCTTCCTCTTCCACTTGTCGTTTTCGATCGAGTCAAATATAACTTTCTCGCGTGCACCGTGTCCCGTGTGCGCCCGCACTTGTGTCTGTGTGTATGCATTGTCCCGCGTGTCGATAGGTGGGTATGCCTGCTCGGATTTAAAGCTGCGCGCCCAACTTTCGACCCTTACCAGAACAATCCCCCTCACGGGTTAAGCCCAACGCGAGAATATCCGCGGACGTGAAATTGCAGGTACAAAGAGTGGGGAGAACGAGAGATAGAGGGTGGGAGTATAACGAGGAGAGAAATTACACCCTGCCAAAATCGGCGAAACACGCGAGAGCTCCTTCAACAACGCGCGTTCGCTTACTCACCTCCTTGCTGCCGCTCAGGGGGGTCCCAGCTCATTTTTCGTCTCACGATTGACGCGAGGATAAGGCCTCTCGGCTATTTTCTTTAAAAAGAAGCGGAAACGCTTGTTACTACCAACGGTGTCCTACGTAAATCGATGGTGTCGATTTTTAAAAAGTGTAAATTACCTATAATTCGATTCTTTCGTGGTCCTATCGGTTGGAGTTTTGAGTGCTCTTGGAAGTATATCGATTTTTATTAAACAAACATCTCCGGATACATAAAAGGGACATCTATAAAATTGCAGTGCTGATGGGTGAGATATCGTCGATGTTAGTACTTATTAGGCACATGTTTCTATTTTGCACTGACGTGCCTTAACACCCTGGAGCGGTGTCGGCAAGCTACACATCTTCACCTCCCACTTTCGCGGATGTATGCTCGTTAACCTTAGGCCCTGGTGTAAAAAAGTAAAAAAGAAAAAAAGATCACATGCTCAACGCACATCGCACGTCACTCGACCCCACCGGCCATTTAAGGCATCGTTGAACTATTCGCTCCCACTTCCCGGTTCAATATTCCTCCTTTATATCTTTCCTCCCGGAGGCATCATTTTTCAACCGCACGCCCTCTTTTTCTCTCTCCTCGCCACAATCACCTAGCACGGTGGAGCAAACGAGGATTATCCGATAATTAGAGTAATTAGATCCGAGCATCGTATTCCGCGAACCAACGACTACGAATGATCATCGGTAGGAGAGCCTTCGACGCGTGCTCATCATCCCTCCTACATTCTCTCACGACAAAAAGCCTCATAATTCCGTGGATCGTCGCTGACTCCGTAGTATCGTTTATCACGCGTCTCCTCGACGTTTCTAATATCCACGGCGAGTAATTTCTTACGGTTTCACGAGATTTCCCATTTCCACCGACGACGACGACGACGACGACCAGGCTCGTTTCTTACCAGCCTCCTACCTAATCTTCGCGAACAGCGAAGGTGGCATCAGAAGACGTCGCGCGAAAAGGAAAAGCAGGATGGTGGGGTGGGCACGGGAGGAGAGAACCCAGGGGCGAATCGAGCTCTTGTAATCTGGGCTCGGAGGCACGGATGTGCGGTCATTAGTCAAGCCACTTTTTACGCTTCACTCGATACTCGTGGCCCCTTCGGCTCGGACGCGCGAGGGCGAGACGAGAGGGTTATCCGGTGTGCTAGCCGTCCTCCACCTCCTCGTCCTCATTCACTGCGTTATCTTTGCTCGAGCGGATGCGAGCGGAGAACCGAGCGGAGAAGCGTAGAGAAGGAAGAGGGTCCTTTTTACGCGGATCCTTCGTCCTTTCTCTCTCTCGCCTCCAGGGTCCTCTCCACGTTCTTCCTTACTTTCTCTCCCTCCTCTCCTCTCAAAGGTCACTTTACACTGGGCACCTGACTAGTAATACTAGCCTCGGTAACTTTCGGGATTAAGTAGCGCCATTCACTCGTTCGTCCGTTCTCCTTCGCTCCCGCGCTCGCTCCTCGACTGTGTTTTTTTATCCGCCTCCTCGCAGGAGCTGGGAAGGAAGTTCCGTTTACCTCGCGGCACGCCAATGCGCCCGTGACTCACCCACGCTTCCTGCGAAATGGACGGGCCCTCGCTTCTCGTGGAGGAAAAGGCGCGCGCGACCGGTTTTTATCGCGAGGACGGTCTACTTAGGAGAGGGGCACTTGAAAGCCTGGAAGAAAACTGAGGCGTAGGTGAGCGAAAATGGGCGTGCGCGCGCGCGCGCGCGAGTTCGCACGGGGTGAGTACCGTAATTTATGTCGAGCGAGCCGATAACGGGTGCCTGGGCTCCGCGACGTTTCAATAATCGCGCTCGAGTTTAATGTCGCTTACGAATTAGACGGGCGAGAATGTATCATTTGCAAGTCGGAGTAATGGCCTTACGCTTGGATATTTTAGATTAACATTTAGATCGAGCTGCACTGTTCTCCGTGTTATGAATAATCATTGCGACATTTGGCTACCGCGAATGTATCGCTTCCGCTCGCCCAATCGCCTCGAGCTTTTTCTCAGCTACTACCACGTTCGCGTGAATTTACCAATCGCGGCGGGGCTTCCCCTCCCCTCGGTAAATTGAATCGATCGCGTATTTAAGTCACCGGAAATGACATTCGATCCGATATCCTAGAGGGTACGATCCCCACTCGCGTACCTCGTTGTGGAATGCGAGCGAGCAGCACCCAACAAACACGCTTGGCAATAGCGCGCGCACTTCTTCGTACCGGTTGGACGATAAAGCGCGAGATTATCAGACGGTGCCAAGATATATCTGTCCGCGAAAGCGGGTCACGTGAAATTCCAGATTCGATTATTGAATATTTTAAAGGGCACTTTGTGAAATGATCTCTTCTTCCACGGGCCGAACAATTAAACGTTCTACGAAATTACCGGGCAGTACCAAAGCGCGTCTCCTTGCGAAAGCGGGTCACGCGAAATTTCAAATTCGATTATTAATTTTTCTCGATCCTTCTCTCCTCTTCCTCTTTTTCCACGAACGATCGACGAGTAATTGCGAGAAACTGACCGTTCCTTGTCAGATCACGGACCCAAAGGGCACTTTATAAAATGATCTCTTCTTCCACGGGCCGAACAATTAAACGTTCTACGAAATTACCGGCCAGTACCAAAGCCCGTCTCCTTGCGAAAGCGGGTCGCGCGAAATTCCAAATTCGACTATTAAATCTTCCCCACGCTTCTTCTTCGACGAGCGATCGACGAATACTCGCAAGAAAGTGGCCGTTCATTGTCAGAACACGGACCCAAAGGGCACTTTATAAAATGAGCTCTCCCTCCACAGGCCGAATAATAAAGCGTTCTACGAAATTACCAGCCAGTACCAAAGCGCGTCTCCTCGCGAAAGCGGGTCACGTGAAATTCCAAATTCGGTTATTAATTTTTCTCGATCCTTCTCTCCTCTTTCTCTTCTTCCAGAAACGATCGACGAATAAACGCGAGAAGCTACCGCGAGAAAGTACCAAGCGACTGGTACGTCGTGAGGTCGCGTCCCCAGAGGGCCCCTAAAATGATTTCTGGTTCTTCTCAACGGGATTCTTAGTGGCGAGCCGTTCGATTTCACCGCGATTATCCCCGACTTCATAAATCAACGTTGACGCCCACCTGTATTGGCGTAAACAAAAATGATCATTACACCGGGGGTACGGCGGTGGAAGTGGTGCAAGGCGAAACGGAACACGAGTGGCCGAATATTCGTCGGAGGGTACCAGAATCGATCGTGTTCGCGCGTCTACCTCTCTTTTCACCTTAGCCTCTACTTTCCCGGAGGGAGTTCGCGTCGCGAGATTTACGTTTGCCGCGGGTAGGCGTAATTTCCTGCTATTTTACATCGCGCGCGAATTTATTCCTCGGCCCGAATCGCTCGGTGCCGCCTCGGGCCGAATCGAAGATAAAAATCTTCCACGGTGGTTCCTTCCTTCCCTTCCCGAGAACCAAAGGAAGGACAAGGGGCATGGATTAAGCGCGCACGAAGCATGCGCCTTAATAAACGACGTACGAAAGGGGATAAATCGTCTCGTGGAATTTCGTGCCAGCCGCGCGCGCGCGCGTTCACCTTCGACGTCGGCTGAATTGAAAGTCGCAGTTTATTGACGGAAATCAGATAGCTATCCTGCGGAGCGGATAGCTCAGTGCTCGTGTAAAGCTGCACGTTCGATTTTGTTCGGCGAGTGGTGCCTTTTGACTCCCCTGGTGACAACGCACCTGTGTACACATCACTGTTAACGTTTTCCCCTGTTTCTTTATCGTCTCCTTCTCCATCGTCACGGCTCATTTCGTTAATTAGCGCGCTAATCAGCCCCGAGTAGAGTACGCGGAACGAGTCGGAAGTCAGGTCCGATCGTGCGGTGGTAATTAATCGTGGCTCGAGATGGGTGGGTGGAAGTGCAACGAGAGAAGAGAAAAGAGGAGAGAGAGATAGAGAGAGAAAGTGAGCGTGAGAGAAAGAGAGAAATTGCTATCTTCCTCTCGGTCCGTTAATTCGTTCTCAGTGGTCGCACGGGGTCCGCCCGCCTCCGAGCAGATCGTCGGTGGTTTATTTTATCTCGAGATAACGGGCGGTGCCGTTCGCGCAGACGTTGTTTATGAAAATTGATGTCTGCCGTTACGCGGTGCCACGGATCACTGTTTACGCAGGCGCGAGCCCGCCGCATCGTCCGATAATGAAGTCGAAATTATTCCGGGGACTCTCCCCGACGTGGGAGAGTGGAGAGGGGACCACGACGTTTGCCGCCTTTAATTAACCTCGGATAGCCCCGGTAACATAATACCAGCGGCAATAAGGCAACGTTAAGATAAACGGAATTGCGAAAACACGTTGGAAAAGGTGGCGAATGGGGTGGCGCGACGAAGAAGAAGTAATAAAAAAAAAGGGAGAAAGGAAAATATCGTTTCGGCGCACACACGAGAGATTAAGTGTGAATTGCAAAAAGGACCCGCTCTCCAGAAGCGAAGAATGAAAGATCTCTCGTGGCGCGATTCGATTGGATCGGCTTCCGGAAACGAGCTGCAACGTTGCCGATGAATTCTTCACGGTTAAGCGAGAGGACGATGAACACTACCCCTGGACACCTCCAAGTACCGAAGGAGGAAACGCGGTAGAAGGAAGGGCCGAGAGCGATGAAGAAAAGAGGCACGTTCCGCACACGTTCCGTGCACACGCCTTGGAGCCGGTCGCGCGCGCGTTCTCCTGCACCCTATATTACAATCACGACTCTGCGGGTCGATGTGGGGGCGAGGGAGAGAGAAGAAGAACCGGGGGTGAGCGAGGTTGGCGAGAAACTTGGAGGAAGAAGGTGTCACGCTCGCGTAGGGTTGTGAGAGAAAGAGAATACGAGAGAGCGAGAGATAGAACGAGAAGAGGAAAGAAGGAGAGAGCGAGAGGATCCGTAAGCGGGTTACGGGCAGGCATATAATACGCACCGGCATGTCGTACACGTATACCTACACGAGGAGGCCAGAGGGGCCTCGCTGCGGCGATGTGTGTCTTATAAATACGAGGCAGTGCGTGGCGCACTCTCGAGAAGGTGCGTAAGTCCGCATCTGCCCGAGATTCTCACGCGCGACGCATCTGTCTCAAGTTCCCACGAGAAGAGAGGAGGCCGGCCTGTGCGGAGGAGAAGCCGTGCGCCGTCCGCTCTGGGCCCAAGAGTGTCGAGGAGAGCCGCCGCAGCCGAGAAAGTTTCGTCCGCGGTTTTGCACGTCGCGTCCACGTGGCATCGCCTACCTTTTCGCGATCACGCGTCATTGGATTCCCCTTGCGCCAAAGGGGATGCTCCCGACGATACGCGGATTAGGTGTTAGGGATGACCGTGACAGGGCAGAGGAAAGAAAAACAAAATCGCGGATCGGTATAGAGGTTTCTTCTATTCTCGGATTGGGCTCTTTGACGTCTGACGAGGAAACGAGATGATACGAAAATTTGTAGAACTACTTGACAAATTTTCGAGTTGCAGATCGAACGAATTTGTAAATAAGAAACTACGTGGATTACCCATTTATTTTGTTCTAAGATCTGATTACTAATTTTGTTTAGAAAGAGATTTTAAGTATCCATAAGTAAAAGTAAATCGGGGCGTTGATTTTTTATAAGGGATTTCGATGTTTACTCCTGACGACTGTTACCTAACAATTTCACCAAGGGGAGAAAACCGAGGCAAAAATTCGGTCACGTTTTCCTATATGCCGTCGTGCTCGTAAAAGGGTTAATTCTTTCCTAATTGACACTCCGTGCCCAGATAGTTCGTATCCGAAGAATCTCCTCGAAACTTGAAAAGGCCCCGATAAGAGAAAGATCTACGCGGATGCGCTCGGTCTACGTGGCGAGATCTACGAGCACGCTATCTCTCGCTAGAGAGGGTAAACAGGGACCGTAGGGCAATGGTCGTCGATCGATATCTCTTGAGATAACTCACCGTGGAGCTCGCATACCGATCTGTCGAGAATCCCTCGGATTTTCGTCGCTTCTACCATTCTCGTTTTAAATGGAGGGGTTGGACAACACTTGTACCTCAAGGGCCTCGGCGAACGATAAACGTATAATCGTTTCGAGCTACATTTATTTAGGCATCCACCACGCCGAGGATTCTCCTCGACTTGTTTCCTCCTCGTTTCTCTACCTCTCGTCCGTTCTCGTCTACTTAAGACCCTGCAGCTCCTTACGACTTTTTTCGACTTTACGATCCCCACCACCGAGCCTCGCTCGAGTAGTTTCCTCTCGAGTTGAAAGAAAGAGGAGAAGTAGAAGGAGCAGGCGTCGTTTACCTTCGCTCCGAAGGGGTTGATTATTTTTACGGCGCCGTGGACGCACTCGGGCGTTCCCAAGGTCTCGTTGCGACGTTGATCCATCTCGTGGATAGTAGCGATGTACTGATTCTCATTGTTTAAGCGCACAGAATTATCTCTAGAAATTTACATTTTAACCTCTTGACGCCCTTGGCCACATATGTGGACATTTAGTTTCTCGTTAAACTATATACTTTCTACCGTAACACGCGTGGGTATTATTTTTTCCGCAAATATTCCATTTCTGCCTAGTTTCCCGATCGATTGTTAACGTTGTCGACGAATCGCCATTGCAAGTGAATAAATTAACAATCGATGCCGACTTGATTCCAGCTTAAATAAATTCGTCCCTGAAGAGGTTAAAGTGAATAGATAAGTTTGTGGTATCGATGTTGGGACTTATCGTCGCCGAGTGGAAAATTCATTTTCACGAGGATCCTTCGATTATCCACGAGAACGAAACGGAGGCGAACAAGATGTTAAATGGCTACCGATCGTTAAATTCACCCGTGGAGTGCATCGCGCCTTTTTGTTACTCCCTCCCTCTTCTTCTCCCGCGCCCTTTCACGCGGCCATTAAACGTAACGACGTGGTCGCGAACGAGCGAGCACTTAATCCTGCGATTCGCGGATCGCGCGCGAGTTCGGGTCGTACGTTCGGTGGCTCCTTGCGAGCCAGTCGAAGAGGTGAAGGTGAGAGAAGGGGAGTTGGGCGATAAAAATATGCGAACGACGGGCTCTTAAATTGTAAGGTAATTGCGAGGGCGATTCGCGGTGCGAGGCTATCGATGCCTGCGTGCGAATTTCAGGTGCGGGCACTGCCCACGGGATCGGTGGCACACCCGAGGGCGTTATGAAAATTTCATGGTAATTAATTTTTTTACGGCGCCACGGTTAATGCCGTTCTGTTACTTTTCCACGCGCGCGCGCCTGCCCGAGAGGCCACGCTCGCTCCTCTCCGCATTCCTTCGACGACGATTTTCGGTGATGGAAGGCACCGTGTTAGGCGTAAAATACGTCACTGCGAGGAATCCCCGTGGAAAGGATAAAAGAAGAGAGAAAGATCCAGTGATCTTATCTCGCAGGAAATATAATAGTCGCCTTCGCGTCCAGCCTCCCGTCGCGTTGCGGTAGCTCGCGTCGAGTGCCACTGGAGACGCCGTAAATTAATTTGGCTACGAATTTGACGTAAGCTAGAGGTACATTTTTGTGGCTTCTTCGACGCGTATTATACGCACCTGTGGTGTATTGCACCGTAAAAGAATATTACCATTGTTGAATTTGATTTATAGTTATTACACGGGATATAGATAAATGATGGTTACATCGTGTGACGTAGAAGGGTTTCGGATCCGATAAAAGTGTGAGCGAATATTTTGCTCGAAATTTAAAAAATTCGTTAACCCATTGATGCACACTTTTCTTTTCCCAGAAACACACTTCTTTTCGAAAAATTGTTACTGCAATAGGGTATTTTTCCAGGCTGCAAACGTAATTGGTTTATTATGATTGTTTTTCTACTCATTGTCAGAAAAACTGTCTGCTACAGTCGCAATTTGCTTACATATTGCCAGCAACATGACGGCTACAGCCACTGTAAGCGCCAATGGATTGATATCTGAAATAAAAACCAAACCAGTAATTATTATCATTGTTCAACCTTAAGTCAAGCGTAGTAATGTTACAAATAGGTTTTCTTTAATTTCACTTGTTTTTATCATTCTTGAAGCAAAGATTTTCACCGCGAAATTCGAACAGATTCTCACCGTGACGCGTGCTACCAGCCCAGGCTCCACGCTCTCGCGTAATCGAGCGAGTGAACGAGAAAACGAAGCTGGTATACACCGAATGTACCGTCGATTGGGTAACGAGGGAAAAGGTGCACCGCGTGCTGTGAACCGGCGGGAGCGAGCGTGCCGCGATTTTTCGCTTCCACATTGCTAACGTGTTAATGAACGTCTCGCGGGCGCGGAGGTGTTCGCCGCTCGGCCCGCGCACCGAGCCGATTCTAATTAAATAGTCAATTACATCGGCGTGACTAAGCGGTAAACGCGAGTCCGATCGTGCACGAGTAAGCGTCATATATGTATAAACCCGAGTAACACGGGCCGTTACCTATTCGCCAAGTAAACGTTCGAAAACTGCCCGCGCAGTTAATCGAGAAAGAAATGGTCTCCTGCGGAAATTCTACGATGCTGGGTTGCAAACATTTCACGATAGCAAAGTAGGTTTACAAAAAATCACAAGATTTAGAAGAATCTTCGAGAAAAGGTCGCACGAACTAACTAAAAACTATGTAATCCATGCATAACACCCTTCTAAAATCCCCGGTTCTTAGCACGCATGCAGTTAAGATAATTTTCGATAAACGCAGTATAAAGCGCGTCGGGCTTTGAATTCTTGGTAAACACAGAATATGATACAAATTAAAGAACGAAGTTCAGAATCCGCCGTATGTCTTACAGGCCGTGCATTAAAGTCTATCCTCTTGGCAGAGAATCTGCGTAAAGAATGGGTAAACACGGAATGTTGAGACAAAAGGGTGCATAACACGCTTCTAAACTTTCCGGTTCTTAGCACGTATGCGGTTAAGATAATTTTCGAGAAACGCATTATAAAGGACATCCGGCTCTGAATTCTTCGTAAACACAAAATATGATACAAATTAAGGAACTAAGTTCAGAATCGAGCGTATGCGTAATGAGAGCATAAGCTCTCAAGACTCCGTAAACACGGAATGTTGAGATAAAAGTCGAGAATAAGAAAAGAATAAATAAATAATGCGGGAGCTCGTGCGCATTTCCTGGTCGGCCAACGGCGCGAGACTCGTGCTGCAAAGAACACGAGCCTTTGTAAATGCGTCGGACCAGCGGTGTTTCTCGGAGACGTGCTTGGTGCGAACCTAATCGGTGCTCGCGTCACGTGTCGCGAGCCTGTTCCATTCATCGTCTCGCTGCTCGCGCCGGACTCGCCCGCATACGCACCGCTCAATTTCTCTCTCTTTGTGGCTGCCGTGCGGCTGCTAGTCGCTCGTTTCTTCCACGCTCGCGCGATAAAACGCGAGCCATGTCGCGGGAAAGTTTCCACCGTCCGATACGACGAGTGCTTGCTTTTAATTGAGCCATGAACGTTTCTCTCCCTCGACTTTATATTCTCTCTTCTCTTTATTCGATTGCTCGTTTACTCGCCAGACCTTCTCCGTCTTTCTGCGAGTGGACCCGACACCGCTGATCCAGCCATGTTTCATCCTTCCTTGTCAATTTCATTAGCACATCTCACGGACGATTAATCTTCGGAGCAATCCGTGCACAGGCCGACGTTTTCTACGAGGCTTCTATATGCAAGCACTTTTCCATCTCTCGAGATCGCAATTTGCCCCGCGCAAATTTACTCCCCTGACGCGTATTAATGCGTACGTTTTGTTGCATCGTGGATTGCGCGCGTTACTTACACCTTATCGTTCCGGCGCACCTGCGATACGCGCCGTACTAGCAATCAGGACGATTAATTAATAAAGCTCTATGCGTGTCTACGTTGCTACGCAACTCTCTTTACTGCCTCCGCATGTTCGTCGAGCATCTGCCTACTCTTTGTAGGCAGCACTCGTTCTCTCACCTTCTCCTTATTCTTCGTTTCTCTTCGAATCTCGTACGGAGTTTATCACCGGTATTAATCGACGTCGTCCTGCGACGTGCTACTTTGTACGTTTATGTTATATTTACAACAGATTGTAAACCCTATTCCTTGGCGCTCGCCACAAACGCAGATTTAAAGAAAAGTTTAAGAGATTTTGCAAAGTCTTTCGGAAAGTGAATCTGTAAGTGTATTTTATCACTGTCTAGATATTGCGAACGACGGTTGGAAGTGTTCAAATAATTTTAATCAATTTTTATCAATTTTTTAAACTTGCTTTAAAAATCAATCGACTCGCTACGGCCACCCTCTACGCATCCTTTCATTTGCATTATAAAATATGTTCGTAGTATCTACTCCAAATAAAGCTCTTACCCATAAGTCCCAAGGATATTTCTAAAAAAACAAATTTGTCCGGCTCACAGCACGCGCACGGGTTCCAAAAGGCAGTAGGTAGCTGTAGCACCGGTTCTCTCTTTCTCTCTGATCGTGCCGTTGTCGTCATCGTCGACCTCTCGTGCTCCACGGGCGTCGCGTGCTCGCTTCCTCCATTCATCGTTGGTGATCGCGAGTGCCGCCGCCGGGGGCCTACGAGGCGAGTTCGCACGAGTTAGGCACGAGCATGACGCGAGCGAGCGAGCGAGCGAGCGTGCAATCGGAAGAGCCGTTGCTGTTGCTGCCGGTCCGCAGCAATCCACGGTAATCCACGGTAATCATCGCTAACCACGAGCGGCGTCCGCTCCCCTTCTCTTTCTCTCTTCCATTGTCTCTCTCTCTCTCTCTCTCTCTCGTTCACAGGTACTCTCGTTCATCTGGCTTCTCTCTGATTTTTTTCTCACGAGAGAGAAAGATCGACGCGAGTCCCTCACGGCTGACTGTCTATCAATTTATCTGTCCGTCTATCAATTCACTCATTCCTCTATCCACTTATCTCTCGCTCTCACCTCTCCTTACTTTCTACACCACGGCTCCACAATATTGAGAATAATTCTTTCGGCGCACCTCCTCGCATTTGCCCGCCTAGAATTTCTCCCGCTTCCACACTTTTTCTCATCCCTCGGTGATTCGCTTCTACTCGGTCGACGCCTCGTGCGAAATTGCACCTCTATCTACCCACTCGTTGTTCATTTATCTCTTCATCCACTCGCGCTCGACGATCACCGAGCTGCCGATAATTTTCCGGAAACGAGCCGAGCACGTGCGCGTGAGCGTTCCTCGATCATTAATTTCTAACTCATCGCGCAATTTTCTCTCGTCCACCTTACCTCAAGGAAAATCTTCACCACGTCGATAAATTGGCTGTGTAATTCCTCGAGATTCCATTTTTCCACGAGTGAAGTTGCTGCTGCGAGAGATGCTCTTAGCGCGAATGCCTTTCGCGATCATTAGCACACCTGCACCACCAGTCATTCTAAAATTCAAGAGATTCTCGAGAAGAGCGTTTGACTTCTATGCTTCGTTGATTTCCGATCGTAAATTTGTAGAAGATCGTTGGGTAATGATCCTCGTGAATTTTAATCTACTATTTTTCTTTTAAATTTCTTTACCGTGCATCCTTTCTATTCCTGTTTCGCGTTCTGCTCTCCTATTCTTCCTTTCAACCTCATCGCTCGCAGTTATCCATTAGAGTGTTTCCAATAATTTAGCGTCTTAATGCTTCCGCTTCTCGTTACAACGTTCTTTTCCACGCGCGTCCATGGCTTAATCCGTTTCTCTCACTCATCTGTAACTCCTTAAACGAGTCGGTCGATCGTGCTAACGAACGATTCAACACGTTCCTCGCACGGTCCATGGCTCTCTGGATCGGCAAAAGCGATGCTCTCGAAACCTCTTTACTTTCGCTCGAAGATCGACGCGGATGCGTCACGATTACGCTCCTACGATTATTATTAGAGCGACTTCCCGCATGCTCGAGCATCGTGGTCCCACGAATTATTATTAGACGGGCAAATTTTAGAATCGAATCGCGAGACCCGCGTTCAACAAACATCTTTCCACGTTGCTCCTTCGTCGATTATTATTAGACGAGGAGAATTTAGAAGCGTTCGATCATTTGCTCGCGATAAACAAATACCCTCCACCCTCTCGTCTGGACGCGCTCACTTGCGGTGGATCAGCGCCGAATTATTTTTTGTGAATGGCGCGCGAGTGGCGCGAGGTGTGACGCAACGAGGAGCGAAGAGGAGAAGAGGGAGGGCCAATTATCCGCGACGAGGGTCATTAATCACACGCCAGTTTCGCACTGTCTTCGTTCATCATTCTGGTCTCGGCCCCTCGCGGGCTTTCGCGTCGAATAAATTCCGTTCTTATTTTCGCGGCCCTCGGTACTGCGATATTTTCTCACTCGTTTCCGTCGCGTTTCGTTTAATTCGGATCGTTCGATCGTTCGATCGTTCGTATCGCGCTGAGGAAGTTTTCGTTACTCGTATCGCGAGGCACTAGGGTTTAAGAGCGCAGAGTAGACCTATCTACGCAACCTTTTCCATTTGTCCTCGCTGACAGTGCTGATTGGTGAAATCAGGATGCTTCTAATTTGCCCATTAATCGACACCATTAATATCCATACGAGTACATTAATCTTGATTGGAATTATATCGGGGAAGGAATCTCTCGGCTCTGCTATGTTGTTAATATTTTCTCCCTTCGCCTTTGTGGATGTTTCTCGAGAGTGGAGATGAATCGAGGGGCTCAAGTGGAAAATGCGCACCTGCCGCGCGTGTATCAATTTTATTTTGATTTTAGTGCTATTAATTCGTTCGTGCACCGTGGCGTACTTATTGGTAACTCTTGATGCAACAGCACCGTGCACTCACCGAGTCGAATCTAATTACACTTTTTTTCACGCGAAGGAAAACAAGTGGAAATTAAATCGAGCAGTAATGTAACCATTCGAAATTAACTTAAGAGAAACTCTGTAATAGCTGTTATCCATAATCCACTGTTGAATATAATAATTGCGATTACGTTTCGCGCTACCTGCGAGAGAAATTTCCTCTTTCACCTCTGTGTCTTCCAAAATCATAAAAAAGCGACGCGTGTCTATTTCTCTCAAACTCCAATAATGCTCAAATTCAAATTCACAAATCTCACCGGTTTTTTCTCGACCGAGCGATGCGGCGGAGGACGAGGCAAAAGCTGCATCGCCCACGACGTTGCATCGGACAGGCCATTAACTCAATCTTAATCCACCGCAGCTTCCACCAACGCGGCTTCGAGAGGACAACGCGCGAATGCGTTGCGATCTTTAAATTCTGTAGAAAGTTGACGCCTATGGAAAAACTGGTAGGACCTCGTCGGGCGCTCCGTGGACGGTGGTTTCCGTCTGCGCGCCCACCACCGACACCTCCGCCACCTTCACCACTTCCAGCTTCGCGGCGCATTCAGACTCACCTATCCGTGACGGTACGTGACGCGCGTGCGTACGCGCGAGCGATTCGCGTGCTCTCCCTTCCCTTTTCCTCGTCCCGTCATGTGCACGCGTCCGTGCACGTACTGTACGACGTATTTATACGTGCCGATCGGGGCCGTGGGAATGAGCCGCTCGCATGGCACGAGCTCCGCGACGAGGACGGAATTATGCGCGGGACGCCTGGTGCTGTCGAACGGAGAGAGAAGAGAGAGAGAGAGAGAGAGAGAGAGAGAGAGTGAGAGGGAAAGAGAGAGAGAGAGAGAAAGAGAGAGGGCGTGCAACGGCGCGAGAGACTCTCCGAGGAAGTGGAGGAGAAGCCGACGACGAGAACGACCGCCGACCACGAGGATTCCGTGACGCGTGCGGCTTCGTGAACGACGCCGCGCGCCATTCAAGAGAGCCGTTGCATTGCGCTTTTAATGCCTCGAGTCCGATGCCATTGTGTGCGTGTGCAGCTTGATTGCACTGTGGTTGTGACGCAGGGTGCTCGTACGAGGCGGATGATGCTCGTGAGCAGAAAGAAAAACGCACGTGGAGATCGAAATTTGATAATCTAAATTTCGAAGATTCTTGAATTTAGGGAGATTCTCTTTTTTGGGTGGGTTGGATAATTGATTGCGCGGAGTATTTGTTGATCCACTGAGATATGGTTTTGGGTTTACTTCGACGGTTTCGTGGGTCGAGGTGAAGATGGATTAGCTTGAAAATTTAGAAAGTACGCGATGGCAGAAGGACAATCGACGAGAGCGAGTCGCGGATTTGAGATAAAGGCACTTCCTTTTACTCGCGGTGGTGGTGCGGCACGCTCACCTGTGAGGGAAAAGGACGGTGAGAAGCGATTGCTGCTTGCCACGAGGAAACGAAAGTCGCAACTTTGCTTCTCCGTGACACGTGCTGCCTGTTCGCTCGTTGCTTAGGCTGTTGCTCCCCACGAGCCATGGGAGCGACGTTTAGAAAGCCGCGAGTCTCGCTGCTTGTCGAGAAGTTGCACGGGCTCGGATAGTAACGCTCGCTGTTTTTGATGCAATTTTAGCCCGCGCGCGTGAGAAACTTCAAAATGCCCTTCGGCCCTGTCTCCTAAACTTGCATACCACTCTCGGATCATCTGTTCGAAAAATCACCGTAGAAACTTACGAAACTGACAGCGCGGAAAGAGGAAGGGTCGTCGTTTACGTAATCTTCCAATTCTTTCAGACAATTCCTTTCAACCTGGAATTCCTCGCGTCTCGCGAAAAACATTTTCTCACGGTCGCGCGCATTCCTCTCCTCTACATTATTTCACTGCATATACGGCAATTCTTCTCGCGCCCGAATCCTCTTCTCGCGCTCCACTCGAGCGAACGCTACCCGCGAGAAAGTGTACGATGTTGTTCGGGGTCGAATAAATTGGACGAACCCGGTCCTCTCGGGAGTGCAGAACGAAAATATAATTTTACATCGTAACAACGAGCTGCTCCTCATTTCTCTCTCTGTCTGTCTCTCTCTCTCTCTCTCTCTCTCTCTCTCTCTCTCTCTCTGTTTCACTCGAGGAACAATCTCGAATTCTTTCACTCCGACTAACGTTTCCTTTGTCGGCTCCTCCTGACACCGTCTGATTTTCTGCCCAATTCTCGCCACCTGACAGCTGCCGCGGTTACATCGCGCTCGTACCGAGGGTATATAGGATGAAGTAATCAATTTGCTCGAAAAGTTTCTCGCGCGCCGGAGGTGAAAAGAATAATTGTCCGTGGGGTAACGGACGGGCCGAAGTGGTGGATCGGGCTAAGAGAATGAGAACCTGACCGAGACGGAGGAGGTGCGTTATTTGCATCGAGTGCTTCTCTTTATCTTCGCTCTCCTTCAATTCCATCGTCGCGCACGACGAACCGGAGGTCGAAGGAAAAAGTTTCTCGCCGTTGGACACTTTAATCGCTCGTAATTACGAGGTTAAGAGAAAAAGGGCACGGTGAGCGTTGCGACATGGGCGCAACACGTGCTCGCGAAAGGTTCTTCGAGAGATTGCCGAGGGACGAGAACGAGTTCGTTCGGGAAAGTGGGGTAGGTAGAGCGATGAGCGGATAATGAATTAATTCGTTTAATCGTCGTGTTCGCGTCGTCGAAGATGCTCTCTCACCTTTTTCTCTCTTTCTCGGAGCGAGAGCGTGAGGACACCGAGGCGAAAATAGCTCGGTGTAATTGATACTTGCTTTTCTTACCGTCTCGGCTCCTCCTTTTCAGTCCGTTCTTACCCTCTTCTCCCTTCTCTCTCCCTCTCTGGCTTTGCTTTTTCCACCAGAGAGCCGCCCCGGTGTATATTTGGCCTCGTTAGACCCGACGAGTTCTAAAGAAAGCGGCCGCCCCTTCGTCGTGGGTGCTCGCCCGTCACTGCACAGGGCTGCACGAAGGGTTGCCTGCCCTTCGGGGGTTTGTTATTCTTTGGCATCCGTAGGGCGCTGGATGACGGTCGTCGACTAAGGGTCTTTGCCGTAGAAGGGTGGAAACGACAGATTTTTGGAAAACACGGGCAAGAATTTAATGCGTGACATTAACTGACCATAGTCCGCGTGGAAGATTTTAAAATTTGATTTCTTCGACTAATTTCTCCGTTTAATCCCTTGCACTACTTTTATGAGTCAGTCTCGTGATGAAAATTTTGTGCCAAACATGAATATCACCAGATGTGATATTATGATATTATGATATGTAATAATTAAAGTATTTTTTGCAAGTTTTTTAGTCAAATTCATTTGAGTTTCCAAAGAGCTCCCCACACTGTAAACTGAAGTGTGTTATAATAACATACTTGAAACATGTTAAAGCATGTCTCCACTTTGGACACACAAAAACAGCAGATTAAATGAACACGTATATGCGTGTTAAAAATAACACACAAAAACAGCAGATTAAATGAACACATATGTGCGTGTTAAAAATAACATACATCCAAGCGTATTAAATTTAATCGTTTATAAGTGAAGACTTGTGGGGACTTGTCCACGCGCTTGCCCCTTGTCCATCGCCGTTCACTGACTCCGCTCATTGGCACACGCGTTTTTATTAATATCACGATAATTATTGCGAATTTTACATTGTGGTATATGACTTTTCTTCTCGGTTTTACCTAATCTATCTCCAACTTTCGACTCCGACATCTTATGTTAAACACCCTGTATATATATATTTAACCTTACATTTTACTTTGTTTTTTTTATATAAAGAAGAAATTGCTTAATACTATATATTAATAGTTTCTTGATTATCATGACGAATGGTAGAAGTAGCACAACGCCATCTTCTGAAACCTCTTTTAAAAACAGCAAACATTTTGCACGGAATTTTGTTCGAAGTTCCCAAAGCAAAGTAATCAAAAATGGACAATATAGATACATACGGTCCCGGAAAATCTGATGCCCATGCATAGTAGGCTCCCAATAGTGTTACTAGACATTTAACGCTTACAGGCTCATTTATTTTAATCCTTCTTGCATCTCCAACGATAAAAGCAGCTACTATTAATTCATCTTCTATACATATAAGCGTGTTACCGAAATTCATGTGTTATCGTGAACACATTTTCAGTGTGTTACGTGACATGGTGTGTTATCCAATGTATCACTTAAGTGTGTTCTCAACGTATTTTGATTATCGTTCAGTGTTAAAATAACACACTCTACGTGAATCACAACATTACCGAATTAAAGTAACACGTTTCTGTGGTGTGTTACGTGGTGCGTTATAGACAAGTGTGTTATTATAACACACTTTTTTTCTGAAAACGAATTCCTTTGATGCATTTACGCATGCACAAAGTGCCTTAACGCCGGCTAACGTGTCAAAATAACACATTAACGCTCGATTTAACACACGTGTCTCGATACCTAATTTTACAGTGCATCGCGTGAAATAAATTCGAGCGTGACTATGTCACCCAAGTCGTAAGGTGTCGTGTTTCAAATTGCGCCGCTCGGCTCCTCCCGCGACCATTCCGGCGGACAAGTTTGGCACGGCCTTTTCAGAGTTTCGGCGTAGTGCAAGGGGTTAATTTGAATTTGATTCTATGCCTCGATTAATTGGATTGATCTTGTCGAGTGATTATTTTAGTGACGACTTATGGTTTAAATAAAGGTTTGTAAGTTATTGTTAGTTTTTAGGGGATGTCCGGATGTACGTCTGAAAAGGCTGTGGTCAATGGAAGAAGAAAAAAATTGATTTAACCCTATCTAGAGACTACTCTAAATTATTCACCCCTACGGTAATTCTATTATGGGACGATGCGCTGCCAATGGGCAATCCTGATGTCTTATTGTTATTTTTTGTCCGAGAAGGGGTCGCTTACCCCCGTGCTCCTATGAAAAATCATGTGAATGCACGCACCCTGTGCCTGTCCACCCCGTGACCATGTGTTTGTCGCATATGGGCGCCACGTGTGCGCATTTTCCGTTGCTACTCGAAGAACGTTTTTTTTTTTTGTTCAGCAACCCTTACCTTTCCCTACTTTAGGAGGGTTATTCGAACAGTGTTTCACATATGACGCGGTTATAAGAGCTTGATTTTTATCTTTTATAATTTTAATTGTAAGTCTTTAGGTGTTATATTTTTTTCTTTTTTTTTCTCGAAGGTTTGCAAAGTATAAAATTCTGCTGGAGTTTCATGATTGTTGGAGGATAACCTAACCTGTACCTGTGAAAATTTTGGCGCGAACTATTTCTCCGCTTCGCACTGGTATCTCGAGAAGCATCGAACGCGATGATATTGTCCAACTCGCGCGAGAAATTCTATATCGGAGGTGGACAGAATTTTTTCCCTCAAGTTGAAATTCTTAAAGAACTTTTCAGATCTCGGTGAATGCATCCCTCGTTCTGAAAGGACCCCTAAGGCTTTTCAAACCGGTTTCTCGTATGAATAGGCCCCTTTAACGGACCGCGGCCTTTGTCAAAAATCCGTTCGGTTATAAGACGGTAACGATTTTCGAAAATCGCAGGTGAATTCGTCTTGCAATAGCTTTTCCCGAAGAGTCTCATCTTTAGCGTTATATCTCTTCGTGGGAATTTTGCATTTACATTACTAAGGACTTGCTTCACAAGTATTTCGCAAGGAGTAGACAAATAGATTTTAAAGCAAACGAGGGTAAAAAGTGAATGAATAATGTAACGGATAGGTAGAACGGAACGCTGGGGGTACAAGGGTTGGTAACAATATACATAGTTTTTCATCAATAATATTTATTAAAAAGACAAAAACATTGGAAGACATTGGAAGTATTAAATCGGCGCATGCCGATCATTAAAGCCGATATCACAATATAAAATTTATCCTAAGTTCCCTATACTTCGTTAAATTCAGTAGGTACGAATATCACAAGAGCGATCGGAACGATCGCAATTAAAAAAGAAGGAAAAATAAGAAAAAATAAACAGAACAGGAAAGTAGGTACAATGCCAAGTTCTCCGAACCACCGAGTAATTCTCAGGTCGACCACCGGACGTGTGCCGACCTCCTTATCTCTCCCTATCGCGACGAAAGTAGAAAAGAAAAAGTCTCGAGAACGCATTGAGCAACAATCAGTCGTGAACATAAATTAAAATCTATCTATCTAACCTAAATCGATCACAGTTTCGAAGTATCTTATGCAGTGGCAGCCTGGCACGACGACTTTCTCCGTCGTTGGCTCCTCTCGTCCTCTCGTCCTCTCGTCAAGGAGAAGAAATTTTCTCAAACTTCTCCATAGGCTCCAAGGCTTCCTTCTCGAATTCTCCAGACACCGGGCCCAATGGACGTTTCAAGGATCTCAGATCCTTCTCGAGTCCACGGTTGAGGTAGATGACGTTGTTCCAAGATGATATCAACTTGGTGGTTCTAGGTGTCCCCTCATGCCACTTGCATCTCGGGCATCTGATGTTGCGAGAATGCGCGCTCCTTGTAGCACAGGTCACTGTCTGCCATGCTCAAGGTCGTCCAGTAGAAGTCACCGGCGTGGGTGTGGGCGAAGTGGACTGGGACGTAGCACTGACCAGGGACAACAGGCACCACCGTCATCTGTCCGTCGAGGCAAACCGTGATGGCTGCACCCTCCTCGGCGTCCTGGAGCTCAGCCAGAAGTCTTCGTTCCAGGGCCTCGTTCGCGTTGTTCTGATTGTCCACCTCCTCGGTGAAGATCTCAACTTGCGGCACCGCCTTCTGGCCCTTTCCAAACTTTCCACTGCTGGTCCTTTTCTTCAACAGCCTCAGCAGAGGCTTCAGAATCTTCCTCACCCGCTTGCTACCGCT
Source organism: Tiphia femorata (assembly GCA_944319695.1). Lineage (NCBI taxonomy): Eukaryota > Metazoa > Arthropoda > Insecta > Hymenoptera > Tiphiidae > Tiphia > Tiphia femorata. The sequence goes on along the minus strand of OX090896.1, from coordinate 10,985,941 downwards.
GGTAGCACCGGTGGCCTTGCCCGACATCTTCAGATTGTAAAGATTGTCGTTGAGCTCGTTCTCGCACTCGAACACGTGGTTGACAGTGGTGGCGGCCATCTTCCTTCTCAGCTTATACTCCGTTCCTCTCTTCTTCCTTTGCTTCTCCCTTCTCTCTTTCCCCTCTCCTCCGTAGACACTCGACCGGTTTTATCGGGCGACTACTGGCCGGGTTAACTCGAGAAACACGTGACGTGTGCTGGTACTACTACCAGGGTCAATTGATGCTGTGCGTGTGCGCGTGTGTGGCGCGCACGGTGCGAAATCACGGAGAGTGAGAAATCACGGTGTGTGTGTGTGTGTGTGCCTTTGTGTATACCGCGAACTTCTTGCCTCTTTTAGCGAACTCTGCGTGCGAGCTTGCAGTGCGTGTACACTTTTGAGTTGCTTTTGAACGTGGCGAGCGCTAGCGAGCGAATGATGCCGTAGACGAGCAACCCCGGTCCTTATATAGGCCAGGGCAGGCAGGACGGGGTGACAGAGTGGGGAGGGCAGGTGCACTCTGGCTGTGGGAACTCAGAGAATTCGGAGCTTCCCACGTCGGGGTCCACGCCGACCATCTGCCGGTCTCTCCGCTCCCTCCGCCCTCTACCTCCTTCGTCCACCCTCCTCCACCACCCTCGGCCCGAACCCACGTAGCTCGTACACTGGGCCACCCCACCGGCGAACTCTTCACCATCCACCCCCGCCACTCTTCACCATCCTTCCCTCCAACCCTCTGTGTCCTCGACCGTGCCCTCCTCGTCACCCTTCAAACACCGTCCAACCTTCCTCCTTCCTTCCACCTTGGCCAACCTCTCCGATTTCTTTTACGTCTTCGAGTAGGTCCTCCTGCGGGGGTGGATGCTATACTCCTATCTCTTAGGTAAGACGAGTCTCCGAGATAGAGCCCTAAGAGGCCAAGGGTGCCCAGGTACACCTTCCTGCCGCACCTCTTCCAACAGGCTCGAACCTGTTGCGACACGTTCGAACTCGTCACGCGATCTCGCGTGACGCAAGAACCCACCTTCTATTTCTTCCTCCCGCTGCTCTTTGCGCTTCTCACCCCTCGGGATTCGCCTTTGTCGCCCCTGCTTTTTCGCAACTGTGTCGCCGGACTGATTTAAAGTCTCGCGAAGTTGCCTGCCAAGAGTCGATCATCGTCGCGTGAGAACACTTTCGCGTGAGTTGTCAACTCGATTAGTTAGGTGCCGGTGCCTTCAGAGCTGTTTCGTCGAGGTTTTTTGTTCCGGGGTTGAGTTCGTTGGGCGAGGATGAATTGTGTTTCAATTACTGTCACGGTGTTTCTGTTTTTTTTTTGTTTTTTTTTTTATAAATGCGTTAGTTTAATTGATTATATTCGATAGAGGTAATTGTTGAAGATCGAAGTAGGGGCTTGTCTACGGACATCAATTTGCTCCGTCGACTGATTTGTAGTCGGAAGCGTCTAGACGAAGACAGGCGTCGTCTTCACGATCGAGAAGGGTGTAAAATCTTTTTTGTTACTTCCAGTCGAAAGAAACTCAGTTCGCAGCCCCGTGGGTTCCTACGATCTTCACCACCGCCCTCGCGCTAGTCTACGGCCTATTAGTCGGCATAGGAAAAAAGGTATCCTTCGGCTTTTTTTTTAGATAGACACTTTTTTCCGACATTTCTTTTCTCTCCCTCTCGGTTTGAAGAATTTGTATCATCACATCTCTCGGGGTGCCCTTTTTTTCGATGACCTGTTCCCTTCGTGGGGTTAGCATAAAAGAAAATAATTACCAGGTGTGGCAATTACATTTTCGTTTCTGCCTCGGGCCCGTCGAATTTTCGTGGGAGAGGGTCCAATGGTTAGTTTCATTAACGTCGAGTAAACGAGCAAGCATTAAATCGATGACGCGTCGAAGGCTGTTTCATTCACGGGTATTTTAAACGCGACACCTGCATCGGCGTCACCAACGAGGAACCTGACATCCTCGAGGTCGAGTATCGTGGGGAGGGACGCACGGTGATTCTCTCTGCCACCATGAATGTACTACGCACATTCCACTAGTAAACTATGCCTCTCCCTTCCTAGGGTGCGGTACATTCAAGCTATCCGCTTTCACGTGATCTTCTCTCTCGTGCCTTTCTTCTCTCGCTTGTGTGATCGCGTGATTAACTTCACTCTCGAGATCTACCACCAAATTTTAGGTACCTTGTTAAAATAAAAATTCACGAAAACATCCACTGTATATTTCTCGCGAAGTTTCTTAAATATTTTTCCGTATTTCTCGTCATGTACAGTAAGACCTGTTTTTATGCGGTCCTTTTTTGTGTGGTTTTCTTTTATGCGATTTTTTATGTGCGATTTTTCCATTTACCGCATAAAAAAAGTTTTTTTAAAATGTATTGCAAACGAAAACCTTATGAATTTACGCGATATTTTTTTCGTATGCGATTTCTTTTATGCGGTCCCTATCCCCCGCACAAAAACAGGTTTTACTGTACTTTATTCTAAATGAAATTATTTTCCTTCTTGAAAGAATTTTTCTTTTCGATAATACGTCGAAAGGAGGATTCATTTCGCCAAAGTTACGCTTCGCAAACTTCCTGAATATTCATGCGAAGCACCTGAGAGAGGTTAACGCTGGAAGGGCAACCTGTCGAGGCGAGCAGAGAGATTCTAGGGTAGATTCGTCCCCACGGGGTTCAAAAACCGTGGACAAACCATGACCGCCCATGGGCACCGTTCGTCCGGAACAGGTACTTTCCACGGGGCTATTTGTTTTCGCTTGCACTTAGGAGTAGGCACGTTTCGTGGCACGTGAGACGGCAACCGTCGCGACGACCTCACAATTTTCAGCCTTACCTGCCGACGCCGGTGCAACGAGGGATAATTTCGTTTCCCTTTTTTCTCGAAGATTGGTCCGTGCCGCACCACTCGTACCGCGAAATATTCGCAGGCAGGATTTTCCTTTCACGTTTTCCTCGGGTATTCTCCAAAGCGGAAGTTCGCGTCTCGTAGTCGGTGCGTAGTCGGTGATCGGTGGAAGGTCTCGAGTAAGTACGCAGGACGGCTCAAAAAGGTGAGTCTCAAAATACAAAATCGTCAATTCCATTTTCACTCGCAAAAAGAATCTTCCTTAAGAATTCACGCTTAAATCTCGCGGCACAACGCATACTTTTCCAACACCCTTCACCAAGAAAATCGATCTCACAGGTTAATAACGGAATTCGAACTTTTATAAGTAGGGATAATGAACGTTCGTCTTCCACGCGTCTCTAACCCGTTTCTACTAAGTGATTTCTCATAATCGTTCGTGTCGGTGGGGTAAGAGAGGGGTCCGCGTTAAATTAAAAGGATCGAGCTTCTAATCGACGCCTAACGGCACGCGATTTTTCTAAGCTGTCTTGAGATAGCCACTGGAGCCATACGGGCGGTCTCCTTTGCTCGAGGAAAACTGGAACGATCGTGGATCATCGTGCGTGCGGCGAATCGATCGATCGCAACCGACCGGTTTCTGCTTCGATCCGCACGTGGGAGTCGTTGAAGCGTGAGGACGCTTTTATCGAAACGTCGAGGTGCTGCTCCCGGTGCGATCTCGCCGACGTGCAAATCCGTGGGACCAGGTGAGCTCGCCAATGAAAATCGAGGAAATTGGCGGAGCTTCCTGCTCGGCGCGACCTCCTGGCGATTCTCGCAACCGGTTCCACACGCGCGGATAATCCGCGCGCGAGGGCGTATCAGCCACCCAGACGATACGTTTCGCCTCGAGAGAATTTCAGGATGCTGGATATTTCATATCCATTGTCCTATTTCTCTCATTTTCTCTTCCCTGACCTCAGATCTTTCACGCAGCAGTATTAACGCTCGGTGAAAAATTCTGTTATTTTTTTCGTCGAGTGCACGGTATTTGCACGATGATCTTTAGCCTCTCCGGTAATGTCACTCGTTACTGCATTAAATACAAACATACCGGTAGTAGTGATTGTTCTTATTTCGATTGGTATTCCATTTTGCACGTGCGTACAAGAGCTACTTCTATTTTTACAATTTCCTTTCATACTCCTGACTCTGCCAAGTGTTTGTTCCGTCTCTTTTTCTCTTTCTACGATCTCTCGTTTCTACTTTGTCAGATTGGGAAGCAAGCCGGCGATTCAAGCTACGCCTGTGTACCGTGGAACCTCTTCCGTAGCTAAACTCGCGAATTCGAATTTACGACGTTTAAACGGCGCCCAACCAATACTAATTGATTCTCGTAAATTCTCCTAACATTCTGTCTCTCGCATTTCGTTACGCGGCCCGTCACCGTGGAATAATTTGTAGTGAGATAACATCTAACTCTAATTCTCTCCTTCGCTTTACCATCACGCGTCTCTTGTTTATGTCCTCTCCGGTTTCTAGTACGCCCTCGACTAGATATCGCCCGACCGGTTCCACGAAGCTCCGTCTTCGAATTCTAATTAATTCGAGGCTGGGGTATGCGCCGATCACTTGGTATCTTCGTAACGAACGTTCTCGCAAGGGGTACCTTCGACGCGAAATACCCGCGTGTGCGCATTCGCATCCGGTCATAATTCATTGTTACGTCCGCGTCGAGACGTACGACCAGGCCGGCGCCCGTCTTACCCTGCAATACCGATAATTACAGATTTTTTTTTTCGAGATCGTCCTGCAGGTGGTTTCCTTCCACCGACGATTCGTCGAATCCTGCAGGACGAGCCATCGATAAATAAGAGCAACTCTTAAGTGGGAACTCTATTATCTAGGAATCCACGCGGCGATGAACTCGTTCTCTCACGATCACCTGTTACGTATTTTCTTTCTTTGCTCTCTCGCATTTAAATACCTCGACGGATAAACGTCCAAAGAGAAGCGAATAAGACGAATAACGAGAATAATCATAATCGTTGAGATTCTCGATTCTGTTGCGCCGAGCCTCGCGGCTTGATCCCCTCGCCGCGAGACTAAACCAGCGAGAAGATTCGCGCGTAATAAAAAAAAAAGAGAGGGGAGGAGAAGAGGGACGGAGGGTTGCGAGGTTTATTTTGCGCCACGATGCGCCCCGTCAGGGGCATTAGATTATGCAAATGGGGCGCGGGAACGGTCACGACGCGCACTCTCTGTTATCAGATAAATCGCGCGCGCGCGCGAGCGCGCATTTCAGCCTGACGTTTTGCCCGTAGCGAAACATTAGGAGAGATCGTGAACGGAGGGAGGTCGAGCGAGGTATCAAGGGACTTATTTTCCTGAAGGACGAGCAAGAAGCAGGAAGGAGAGAGAAGGTAGGAGAAAGGCGGAGGGAGAGAGAGAAGTGACGCAATCTTGATTAAAATGCCACCGCGAGGCTCGCGCGTGCAGATCCTATCGTGGCAGCGCGACGCGTCGGTGACTGAGGAGGCGGAGAAGAGGGTGAGAGAGGGTAAGAGTCTTTTAAGAGAGGAGAGAAGCCGAGAGAACGATGGATAAGGGGAGGTGCGTTTTAAGCGGTCTTAAAAGGGAGAGGAGTAGAAGGGCTCTCGGGGTACGAACGAGTTCGTCGATGTAAACCGGTAGCGTTTTTAGAAAGCTCGGGAGAAAGAGAGAAGAGTAGAAGAAGATGAGTTGGAAAGTTTCGAGATACTGTCGAGAGGCGCGTGCGATCCTCGTGGGACTCGTTTTGCGAATCAGCTTTGATGCGGTTGATCGCGATACATTGATCGAGCTGCTCGACGAAGAGGACGAGGGCAAAAGAAGGGAGGTTAAATATTCTTGAATTCTCGCGAGAGGAAGTCCTTCAATTGATTACGACGATCACGATGTTCCATGATAATCGTCAGCAGCCCTTGGGTAATCTCGCGAAGGAGGGTGTGGAAAAATGACGAAGTTTGTCAACTAACAAACAGGCTGGAAAGATCGCAGAACGCGCATGGAAGAGAATCTCGACGACCTACGTTAACAATGTTAACAAGTAAAACTCGATATTCGCGCATGAAGGTATTATTATACTAACGGTAATTGAAAGAAGCACGTGAATTGCATCTCGAATCTCTGGATTAAACGCGTAGAGAAGCGAGGCAATTATTTGGTATCGTTCCCGCTCGTAATGGCTCAAGGTTCCCTCATATAATGTTACTCCACGGACAACGGAGATACAGAAGTAAGCTCGGCGAAGTAAATGAAAAAAGAAGCGTGCGACAGGAATATTCAATGGCTCTGGGATCATTGAAATTCGACGCTACCTCTCACGAAAGTACCATGCACAAGGATGCACTTTGGAGGCTGCATTCGTGTGCACAAAGTTGCTCGCGAGATATTAAAAGATTCCTTGGACTATCCACCTGCTCTCTTCCCCCTCTTCGAAGTAGCCACCGTGAAACTCGTCCAACAATTTTTACGGCCCTTTTACCGTCCTGACGACAACGGCGCGTCGCGAATGGACGGGCCACTTCGAAATAATAAAAACATTCGAGGACGAAGAACGCTCGTCGCCTACGCGAATCTTCGGTAGCGTGCCCTCGAAGGATGAAGAGGCAAGACATTGGAACTTATCTTCCCCATTCTCCACTTCTTCATCCTCCACCACCTACTGACGCATCGCGAAAACTGCCACTGGCAGAGCGGCAGCCCGTCGCCCTTTTCTCTTCGTCCTTCTCTCCACCCTTCTCCTCTCGCATCTCCCTCGCGAGTTTCATTAGCATATAAATAATGCTCGTCGTCGAAGCGGAGGATAGTCACGGGAGCGAAGAAAAGGAAGGATGGGTTTCTTTCGCCCTAGTCTCTTGTTCTTCGCATTCTGTGCCCTTCTTTCTCTCGCGGTGGCGAAACGAGGAGACGAAGAAGCGAGCGACGACGGAACGAACGCGAGAGAAAGAGGCGAGGTGCGCGCTTAAGACACAGTAGTGGTGACCCCCGGGGCTGCGCAGGTCCAAACAAGAAGTCCGCTCTGACGTCACCGGCAGGTGCACCCAGCGCCAGTTCCTCCTCTCCTTCCGCCCTCCCTCCAGAGCATTTCACTCTCGGTCCGAAGCTCGCTCGCTCGCTCACTCCACCCATCGGTCTCGTTCTTTTTCAACCCAAGCCTCATTTTCTTTCCTTCCAACCCCCGCCTGCTCTCATCTCGCTCGCTCGCCCGTAATTGTACCGATTTCAAGATCGAGATACCACGAGAAGAGGTCCCTCTCTCGTCTCGAGGATTCGGTTACGCTTGTCCCGTTTAGAGTCGACGAGATGGAAAGGGAGAGTGTAAGGGTAGAGAGAGAGAGAGAGAGAGAGAGAGAGAGAGAGAGAGAGAGAGAGAGAGAGAGAGAGAGAGAGAGGAAGAGCGAGGAGGAATAAACGAGGGAGAGAGGACCAATGGCGATATTCGATATTCCAGGCTTCGTACTCCGATGCCACTCGATTTTTATAGATTCACTTGTTCCGCAGAATGAGCGATATCATCGCGTTGTTTCAATGCATCAGGATCGAAAGACGATCGCATCGCGAGGGAGAAAATGGTTAGAGGCTCCTTTATTATCGGGAAGGAGGGTGGCTGGGTTCTATCGGTGAAATCGTATCGACGAGATCGAGATCGGTTTCTCGATGGTGCGCCTGATCGGAGCCTTTGGATTTCGATGAGTAGGCAGTTTCTTCGAGATAGCCCTAATGCACACGGAATTCGATCGTGATTCACAATTACGGTAGAACCTGTTTCACGATCCCCGATCGCGAGGAGGAAAGCGATTCGATAATTACGAGCGACTTTCTCATTAATTCCTTCCTCGTCCACGTAGGCGAGAGAGGGAATGTTACTTGTTTGTATGTCTAAGGATCGAAGGTATCGCGAGCGAGGAAGTAAATTTACGTATCGAGCTTACAACGAAAAGATTTCTCTTGAAGTTTTTATTTTAATTCGAGACGATTCGAAGATGGCGACGATTTAACGATCGCGATCACTCTCCTCGAAATCCAGCAGTTCCGAAGATCTTGCGTACCTTTAATCTGTAATTTCTTATCTCTTCGAGAGAGAACACCCCAATCGAGTTATCTCGGGCGTGGAAGAAGGGACACGGTGAAGACCAGTGATAAAAAAATGGTGAACAGGTAACCCCGTGAGGTGGTTAGGGTTAGGGGCGAAAAATAGTCTACCCGACTACCGTATTCTGCTTGTTTTTTTTTGTTTCTCGCTTCTACGGTGCTCCGGGGTAATCGTTTTCGGCAGGTAGGCACCGGTCTCAGATAGAGATCTTCGTAATTGGAATTTTATCTCTTCCAAGCGCCTCGTCGTGTAGAAGGAGCCCGCCGTCAACCACCACTACGTCACGCTCGTAGCCAACGGGGTGAATTTATAGCAAAGCCACGGGACTATTACGCTTTTTTCGTACTTATTAAATATTTTTTCGGAGACGCGTCGATACAGGTTCGGTTATTAGGGCGGCACCGCGTGTAATCGGGGCCAATTACTTCACGAATTACCGAACCGAGGGAGCCCTCGGCTCTTAAGCAGCTTTCTGCTTTTACGTTTCAGCGCTTAATTCGCCGAAGCTTCCTTGGTTATCTAAAGAATTTCCATTTACTACTTGCTCGGTGAAAGGACAATTTCGCCCACGAATATCCAATCGTTCTAATAATTTCTGTATTTTTGCTCACCAGGAAATTCCGAGCATTGAGGGAGAGAGGAGTTGAAGCGCGAGGTCCGTCGAGGTATTCGTCAAACGGTGAGTGTCTTAAGAAGCTTATTTTATTAATAAGAAACGTGGAAAATTCGAAATTTCCTCGTCCACGAGAAAAGTGCACCCTTAAATTCTTTCCGAAAAAGGGTCTCGCATGCTCACATTCGCAAATGTAACATACGTCGCGCACGAACTTCTTCATCGAGCCCCGCATTCTCTCCCTTTTTTTTTTTCTCTCGACCCGCGTCTCCGTCGTCGGGATAAATCCTTTATAAAGTGCACCTCGCTCGTCCATCCTCGAGGAATCCTTTGTATCGCTGCCAGTAGAAACTTTCGAAGGCACAATAAAAATGGGCCGATGCGACGGGGCGCGCGGGTGAAATGGTGAGCGGCGAAAAGGAAGGGGGTGGCTGCGACGCGGTGCGGACCCTTTCGATCCCTTTGAAAGCCACGGCCAGACGCAGAAAGGACCCCGACTAGCAGGGGGATGCAATATTATTCAAAATCACGAAAATCTCCGATGGAATTTCGTTATTTTGGTGGCTATTCAGGACCGTAGATGCATATCTTACGAGTAAGGGGCACAATGGCCGCTGCACCGTACGGGGTGAGCGTCCGACGTTTGTTCAGGCCCCGTCCACCGTTCGTTTGCGGGTGGTTGAACGAAGAGAGACAGAGAGAGAGAGAGCGTAGGCCACCCTCTCTTCGAACGGAAAACTTCGAGAACGAAGGAGGTGGAGGACTCAGGTAGAAAGGGTCAAACGGAATAAGCGCGCACAATGGGCGCCTCCTGTGGGTCCCGTCCTGCGTGCGTGCGTTCGCGCGAGAGGGTTGTTCTCCCTCCTCCTCTTTATTTCTCTCCTTTCTCGCTTCGCATTCGTCAACGCAATCTCCCGAGAAAGAGAGACGCGACATTTTCCGATCGACGCGAAGCGAATCGAACGGAGTGGCCAGGATTGAAAAGCAGAGAAACCCTAAGCAGCACCGGTTCCATCCAATCGCGCGTCTCTCAAGGGTTGCGCCTGTTCTTTCTCTGGAAATTCTTTTCCAAGCTCTTTGCTAGCGCTCGAACCTGCTGGACGTTGCACGAGAATCGTTTGGGATGCATGGAAAACAGATTTTTCGCAGCTGCTCCACTAAACGTAGCCAGCAGCCCTTCAGCCCTTCTCTCTCTCTTCTTTTTTCCTTTCTCTGTTGATGGAAAGGTGACGCTGCCAGGTGGCTTCTCCTAGATTTCGCGCGTTATCGCGTGGATTGGATCACTTCTTATTTTATTTTTCCATTTTCCGCCATTGTTTTGGCGAAGCACCGAGAATGGACTTCCTGGATGCACTTGTCGTCGGCTAACGTTTCCACCTTCGAACCCCAACGCTTGCCATTGTGAGGTGCCGGCTTCAACCCTTTCACAGGTGAATCCTTTCTCGACGGAAACCCTTTCTCCCATTGTTAACGAGTTTCCGCTAACCCTTTCGCCCTCCGGGGCCAGGTAAAGGGTTAGGATTCTGGGTTAGCAGATCGAACGGTCTCGAATGCGCGCTCTGATTAACGGGTTCGAGGAGGATCTCGATAATGATCTCCCTTTTTTTGTCGAGCCCTCTCCGAGGACGAGTTTCTCGTTAGAGAAAGAAAATTCGGCTTGTTCCTTGACCGCGTATCGTGGATTCTTTTCTGTCGATCGTTATACCTAAATTGTACCTTTGTTGGTTGTACCAAAGTGTTTGCTGGAACCTTGTAGAACAAAGGGTGCACTTCCGTCTCTTACAATTTCAGGGGTCTGTACGATAAACGTTAAACGTCGATCGACAAAGTTTCCTTTTCGCGCTGAAGAATTAATAGGTACAATTAGTCGACAATTTTTAATTTCCATTTCTGGCGAAATTTTTAAAGTTCGGGTCGCCAGGTTACATCGCGACGAGTTTCGGACTTATGCAGGTCCGAACTCGTCCACGGAAAACTCCGTGGAAATGTTTGAAGAAGAAGAAAAAGCTTTGGAGAAGAATATATTCGGAGATACACTTTCGTAATGCATTCTCCTCGCCAGACGTCCCGCGTAAATCATCCGATCTCGGTGAGTCAACTCTCGACAATAAAAAAAAAGCATAGAATCACTACTATCTTCCGCTTTTGAAAAGGACTCCTTGCAAACTTCTCGTAAAAAGGGAACCTCTTGTCGTTCCAGAATTACGCGTTTGAGCCGCTCGAGTTCCTCCCTTTTATTCGACCTGTTCTCGGTGCAGGTTCGAACCTGCAAGCGGAGCGCATTGATTCCGTTGAACGGCCCAGTTTGGCTTCGTCCCGGACAAGTTCGAACTTGTTCGGCTCCGAAAGATGCAACGCCGTTTTCGTGCCTGGCAAAGCGAGAGGGTCCTGCCGGATGCGAGCGAGCGAGAAAGGACCTGCCGCGGAGCATTTCAAAAGCAAATCTGACGTGGGTGGAGGAGGGTGCATCCCTCGTGCACGTTGCTTTCAGTGAAAAAAAGATTTCGAGTCCGCACCGGGGACCTTAACTCGCTCGCGCGATGCAAGGGCACGTAGGCTGATTCAATGGCGCGAAATTTTCTTTGCGACCTAGAAGGGGTGGGGTTGCACCTTAGGTAAGGGTGGATCCGTTTTGTCACGGGAAGGTGTCACGAGAATTCTCTCCTCGCGAAGCTTCCTGCTCGCTTGAGAAATATTCATCTTTCGATGTAAAAAAAAAGGCATAAACGATAGACGAGCGATAATCTCGTCGCTGAAAGTGCCTAGAAACACAATATTTATTGGTCATCTGACAAATATTTAACTTGCCATGTGAAAAAGACATACACGATAAGAAAAAGCCTGATAATCTCATTGAGAGAAGAGTCTACAAACATATTTATCGTCGAACAGTCTTCCAAACATCGCGAACAACGCAATATCGTTCGATCGGAAAACTTTTATTCCTACCTTCGGCTTAGCCTCCACCACCTAACGATCGGGCCAATCGGCACACAGAGTACTCTTCGCGAAGAATAGCCAATTCGAATTCGCCCGCTTAGTTTGGATAAACCGTGAGTCAATAAAGCTCGCATGAGCCACCGTGGAATCTAACGCGATATTGAGTATCCCAATATCAAATATACCTTCGATACGAGCTGAAGTGCGCGAGCAAACTTCGTCGAGCACCGAGTAAATTTTGATCCTCTCTTCGCCCACCTCACTGCACACCTTGAAGTTTGTCCAGGAAGATTCTTTCCCTAACTGAGAAAGCTCGAAGGTGAAGGAGAATAAAACCGAGAGAAAGAAGCAGAGAGAGACGAGATGAGTGCAGGCTGCGCTCGAGCATACGAAATCTTAACGACGTCAAACGGAATAACCGAAGATCCGTTTCCATTTAGCAGTATTCCACCATTATGTTGCCTAAGTAAACAGCCTGAGTTTTCGTCCCTCCTCCTATTACTCCTCCACCAGCGGCTCTTCTCGCGAGGTACCTTCGTTGCACCTATGTAAACAGAAATCGAGGGGGAGGATCCTTGCGGATCGTGGTCACGGTCCTGGCGTGGATCGACGCGAGATTCGGCAGGGGTAGAGAAAAGGCGAAAGGGCGGTGGAGGGATTGAAAGGACGAGAATTTGGGAGGGCGTCGTCGCCGTGCGCTTTCGGCGAGGGAGGGCATCATCGGACGCGAGGGTGGCGAAGCGACGTGGTCCTCATTGAAGCTCTCAGGAGCGTGAATCTGCCGGCGAGGCACGGATCCATTCTTAAAGGATTATCGTTATAAATTATACATCTCGTTTCTTTCCTCCACTTCCACCCCCGCACGTTCTCTTCTCGCCCTTCGTCGGATCTTTCCGTCTTCTTCTCATTCTCCGTTCTCGTTCTCGTTCTCACTCACCCTCTTCTTTTACATTCTCCTTCTCCGTCTGGCCGATAGAGCCGGTGGATGACCGGTAGCAGCTTAGAGATTTCTATCGCGGGATTAGCGCGGACCGTGTCATCGTGGTATCCTGTCTATTCGTCGCGTCCTCCGTGCCCCGCGTGCCACAGAATGGGCCAGCAGCGTGCGCGGACCCTTTTGCGCTTCGCGGTCCCTTCCACCAGTGTCCTGCTCCTTTTTCGTTTTTTTTTTCTCTCCTCGGGGGACGCGCAGACGGAAATGTCCGGACGAAATCCGATCCTCGACCGTTGGACGGTTCTTCTCCTTTTTTTTTTTTTTAATGGCTCGCTTCCAAGGTGCAACAGTACGAGAGACACACTTTTCCAACGGCGAGACTGGGCGGAATTGTAAGAAAATATTTTTTCGTCCCACGAGATTATCGAGGATTGCTCCGAAAGTGTGGAGATGGTGCCTACTCCAAATGCTCCTTCCAGCGCACAAGTTTCCATATATCTTATAGGTGAGCACCGTGTCTCCTTTTGCTACCATTCTTACGTGGCGCAAAGAAAACTCACGGTGTCTCAGAAACGGCATCGATACAGGGAGACGCTTGAGAAAGCTTGGAGAAAAATATTCCTCCCTTCTCCTCCTCCACTCATGCGAGTCTCTTTCTCGCGAGTGATGCACGCCTCGTAGGACGGCGTCTTTTGAGGCCTCGGGCCCACAAAACGCCCGACGCAGCCTACCTCAATTCTCTTCTGAAGAACCGCCCCCGCAACGCGTTGGTGGCTCGATGACAATTATCTTTGAGAAAAAGTCGCGTTCTAAGCGGCGCTCACCAAGCGCAGGAATAGAATCAATGGAATAGAAGGCGGAGGATGGAATCGACGTGGAACTCGCATGGAAACGTGGACAACAATGACTTTTCGCAAGAGCTAAATGGCCTGGAGGGAAGCTTGAAAAGTTTCGCGCTTCGGATCTTCTCATGGCTCTCTCTCTCTCTCTCTCTCTCTCTCTCTCTGTCTCTCTTTCTCCCTGGTTCTTCCTTCTCCCCGCGCTCGTAAAACTCCTCGAAGAAGACGAGGAAGAGGAGACAGTTTGATGGGTCTTTCTCGGTCCCTCGATTCTTTTCTCGAGGTTAGCGCGGAAAAAGGGCCCTTGTGGGCGGAGCGGTCGCTCGAGAAAGGAGCTCCTCGTCGTTCTGCTCCGCCAGAGAACCCCTAGGATCCTCCTGACCGGCGAGGATAAGGAACGAGCTTTGAAAGGGGGCTGAAATTGAACACGTGCAAGGGTGAGTCCGAGAGAGAACAGGACGAGAGTGTTGGGGCCGAGAGAGAAGGAGGGGTGAGGAAGCAGCGGGTCATTCCAAGATCTCGGACTTGGATAGCGATGCCCTTTCAGGGCTGCACTTCTCCTCTCTCCCTTTAAAGAGAACCTTCCGTTCACTCGTACGATCGTTCATCTCGCGATTTCGTATACATTATTTTTCTTTCCTTCGAAGGAGAGCAGCAGATTTCTCGAATGAAATGCGACGGTGCATCAAACAAACGCGAAATTTCTGCCTAAAGAAAAGCTGAAAGAATTCCGCCCTAAAAAGCAAAGGTTGGCTAATGTATTTGGCGATTTATAATGTAGCATGTGATTTTGCGGGATATCGAAGGTGGAATGAGTCTGTTAAGTTTTCTTTGTACCTTCTATTCGCTAATTATATCCTTCCCTCGTGTCGTACTAATGCGTAGACACACGCGAATTTGCGATTCACCAATGCTCAAGTGTATTCTACTGTATGACTATGTGGAGAGGAAAAAGTTGATTTACCGAGTGTGTGCGAGGGCCCGAGAGTGCGGCCCTGCTTACTGGGCCGAAGCTCATCATCTATCTCATCTAGTATCCCTCTGGAGACTCGACTTCTAGAGATGTTGCTTAACCTACGGCTTGGACGGAGAGGTCCTGTCTTTTTCTCTCCCCTCGTTTTCTTCTCTCCTCTCAGCGACCATTAGAACACGTGCATTCAACGTCGTAACAAGTGCCCCGTCGTAAACCCCCGAAGCTTACAAAAAATCTCTACGACCGTCTAGGGCGTCTAGGTGGATGGAAAAAAGGAAATAAAGGATAGAAGAGGGAGAGTTTGATCGTGGATTCGAAATAGCCTAATGATGCTCCTCTTCTGATCCTGCAGACGGATATTTCGGTGGCACTGGCGAGACTCTTTCCTTTCTTTCTCTCCGCTTCTCCGCTTCTCTCTCTCTTCTCTTTCTCGTTCTTTCTTTTTCTTGTCTCTCGATGCCCGTGAAAGGAAGAAGGAGAACGGAGAGAATTCTCTCGGCGTTATTACTACGAGAGATCCGAGCGCGCCGATGAAAAAGTTCCTTCCGTGTTATTATAAGACGATCTGGCGTCAGGCGACTGTGAAAATTGATGTCTATTCTCTGACGCGCACTGGTCTCTCCTCACTTACATTCTCCAATCCTATTCTCTCTTTTTTTCGTTCCCCCCTTTTCATCGACTGTCTCCGATTGGCCCGTGAACTTTCATTAGCCTCGGATCCTCGCGTGACCAGACGAATTGGAGCTAGAAATAAATTGCAGTTTAGTTATCCTCTAAACACCGTCGAATTTTACCTACACGTGAACATCCCGAAGGTTTGAAATAGTTCGATGGGCTTAGAAAGTCTTCGCGGATGCGATTTCTCTTTAGAATCGATGTTTGGACATCGACACTCGAATCTCCTTAGACGCGAACGTGTGATATTTCGCACATAACGTCCCATCACATAACAGCGAGCCTCTCCGAGCGGGGACGACCCCTCGACCATCTGCTGCTTCGCATCCGCGATAAAATAGATCGGATCGGCGAAATTAGTCGACCCGAGAAATAATCGCGTTACGAGAATCACACTCCGAACACCGCTCCGTGATTACAGATCCGAGGCGGCTCTCTCGTTATGAAATGTTACGAAAAAGTGGCGCGCCGGCCATTAATGGTGGTCCTTCTTAGCGTCTCCTAGACATTTTCTCGTCTCGTTTTCGTTTTTAGATCAAAGAGAGAAGCTTGCTTGAACTCGTGGAATCTTGGAGGCTAACGACTCTCCTCTCTCTTGCCCCCGGACGAGAATGAACATTTATGATTATAATGCCACCGATGGCGTCCGTAATTACGGCGCTTCTAATGACTCCGATGGTCCCCGCGGCTTTATTAGCCTCGTCTTATTTCGCGCTTAGCCTCGTCCTACCGTTTCGCTTCTCGGCAACGCGCAGGCGCTTACGAACTGGTTTTACGCGGGCTCACGAGCTCACGCTCGTAAACGCCTTGTAATGGAATTATAAAAGTGCCTGCTTAACCTACTTGCTCGCGATTAAACGGCATCGTAGACGCTGAAATTAACTCGGTTGCGGAAGTCGTTCGTATTTTGCGCTGCCTCCGCGCGAGAGGAGGAGACTTGACGGGGCGTCGCAGGGCTCCGTGAACTATTCAACGGTAAAGTAGAATTTTTTAATGAAACGTTCAGTCGGCTCGAGCTGGTGATAGATAGTCGAGCGTATTTTATTTTAAGAATGAAATTCTTAACACTAGATTTACCGAACATTTTTTATAAACACGATTTCCCATTTGAACCAGTCAAATTGACTGGTTTCGCTAAATCTAGTGTTAAATAACAGTATTTATTATTTATCGGATTCTTGGAATGGAGAGTCGAACTGTAAGCACGGTATAAAATTTAAGAGCTCGTTTGAAGTGTTTTTTTATCGCGTGCTGTTTTACTCCATTTTTAAAATTTTTCCACGAGTTCGAGACGCTCGAGAGAATCTTGTGCGAAGGGAGCACCATTATTCGAGTTACGCGCTCGACGAGTTTCCTCTTGCGCGCTTCCGGGTTTTCCAGGGATACGAGATTATCAAGATTCGGGTGGGCCATTTCACGGCACGGTGATCCTTTCAGCTTCTCGGGCACTTTATCGGCCGCTAAGCAGCCTTCCTGTTCTTAGCTTCTTTGCACTGCTCGCGGAAGAATTCCTTTTTTTCTCGTTGAGAGGAACAACGATTTCCGCTCGGAAGGAAACGTTTCATCCTGTAGATTTCGTCGGTCCAGCGAATTCGCCCAATGGCAAGCTTATATTTGTTATTTCCCTTTTGTGCGCGTGCTTAAAAATGCCACGTGCTCAAAAATGCCACGTGCTCTTCCGAATAATTTCACTCATTGTATCGTGGCTAGAATTCATTGAATAATTTTATTTTCATAGATTTCGTACGCTCGACGACGAGAAACTCTTCGATCATTACCGTCTATAAGATAACGATGATTGCTCGAAAATTGCTCGCGGGCTGACAAATTATTCAAGCCCCACCCCCTTAAGCTCGCACAATATGGAATCGAGAAGTCGAACGTTCGCGACCAATCGATTGACAAGTTTAACGAATTCGGTAATTGCATTCACAAATACGACCCTCCGACGGATTTCACTCTGCAAATTCGACGTGACGCCACGGTAGTATCCACCGACGTTACGCAATATTTTTCTTCTCTCGCTCTCTCTCTCTCTCTCTCTCTCTCTCTCGCTCTCTCTCTCTCTTTCTTATTCTCCTTGTCCTCGTCCCAATCGTTGGAGATAATGCGGGAGGGCCCCCTTTGACGGCAGCTTCGTTGTAAATAACGTTTAACCGAACGACAAAGGCCGACGAAGAAAAGAGAGAGAAATCATTGGAGTGAAGAAGGTAAGAAAAAGACGAAGGAGAAGAAAGCGAGGAGAGCGAGTCAAAGGGACGCGCAGGGAGTGACCTGTCGTCACGGAATATTAGGGCGGCAATTCGAAAGGGAGGAGGGTGAGAGTAGGACAAAGGTGCCACGCCGCCTTGGCCACTCCGAACGCCACTGGCCGAAGAGGGAAAACGCAAGATTCGAATCAAAGGACGGGAGAGAGAAGGAGAACGAGAAAGAAAGAAAGCAAGAAAGAAAGAAACGAGAAGTGGTGCTGCAGCCGCTCTCGACTAACAAGAGGGAAGGAATAAGAGATAGGAGAACGAAAAGGTGGAAGAATCCAAGAAGGAAGGCCTTCTGGAGGAATCGAGAAAAGGAGGGAGAATAGAGAAGTGAATCGGGGGAGCCGCGAGGACGAAAGATAGAAGCTGGTAACGAAAATCGGCGTATCGGTGAGTCTGAAAGGGCAGAAACGAGCGGGCGAGCTTGCCGGTTAACGCGCCGGAACGGGTGGTCCCA
Source organism: Tiphia femorata (assembly GCA_944319695.1). NCBI lineage: Eukaryota > Metazoa > Arthropoda > Insecta > Hymenoptera > Tiphiidae > Tiphia > Tiphia femorata. The sequence goes on along the minus strand of OX090896.1, from coordinate 10,968,273 downwards.
TTGCGCCCCGTTCCTCTTTATCCTCCTTTGAGGTCGCGCGATCCTCGCAGGACGAACGCGGCCGATCGAACGACCCACGGAAATCGGCGTGACGCGGTTTTCCATTCGCACGAGAATTTTTTTTCATTCGACATCGCGCGCGTTAACGCCGTCGAAACACCTTTCCATCCATTCTCGGCCCACGCACCTTGGCTTCTGCTTTTTATTTGCCGAGATCGACAATGGCGCGAGCCCGAGGATGAATGCGAGCGGAGTGTCTCCGTGAATAATCGAGCTGCGTACAATGCCTCGTCACGGAAAACGTTTCTAAGATCCGAGCTGCTAGAAGGGGGTGGCAAAAGAGGGTTGCCTGTACCGCGGAAAAGTGGCGCGGAAATTCTGCGGTGCCAGACAGAGAGCAAGCGCTCGAAAGCGGAACGTTGAGAATCCATTCTGAATCCGCGTAGAGAATTATTTCGATCTAGAACTAACCGTCGTGTAATTCTCTCGGTTCATCGCGTGGTACGCGATGCTAGTCCGGGTGAGAAGGTTTTTGGAGGTCACGATGAAGGTACCGTGGAGTACCGAGGCGAATTACGAAGTGCTTTCGACGAGATCCACGCCTCGTTAGATCGTCACGGATCTTCGTGGGGTCTCTTGTGATTCTCGAGATTGGTCCGGGCTATTTCGATGACTTCGTTTGGTCGCGCCTAATTTCTCGCTACTTTGAGGTAGATTAGCCGATCGTGAAGCTACGATCTCTTGGGACGTACGTGTAAGGGGACGGAGTTTTATTTGCGAATTTATCGTGGTTAATGGATAACAGTTAAAGATGCGGGTTATTAAATAATTAAAATTAAGGGATGCGGTTGTCTGAGGAAAAATTAATATTATCGTGTAAATTACTAATATCATATGTATATTTAACAAAATATGTAGGTAACTATACTCTACTGTGACAGAAGGTGCACGAACATCCGCAAAATCCACACAGAATTCGACTGATTGTGAGAGAAAGGAGAAAGACAAGATAATCGTTACATCACGTCTACTACCCTTACACCGCACTCGTCGAGTAGCCCATTGAAATCTCGAATCTCGCCTAAGACTACCGATCTTTCAACCTCTCAGATCTCACCCGATGCGACAAAGACATCGTCCCGTTTTACCGTGCGCATTTGCCCATTGTGCGAATTTGTTGATGTTTTTTTTTTCGGTGGCGCACCTTCGTCCTCACCGATGACGCGACGAGCTTCCTTTGCGCTCGATCGCGCGTGTAAGCCCCTCCTGCGCGATCTTGTTGCGCTCACGAGAATCGAGGGTAGAACGGACGGCTCGCACCCCCCTCCTAAATCGGGGTAAATCGTATCGTTAAATTTCTCCGGTGGCCCGTGAAGATTTCTCGTGCCTGGAATGAGAGAAGGTCTCGTGTTTTCCAAATAGAGGTGGACGGACGCGTACACGACGATGGCGAGGGTAAAGGAAACTCGGGGTGAAGGGTGGTAATCTCGCGTTTCGATCTTTCGGGACGCGCCATCGCTTGCGTCTTTTACGGGAGGAGATCGTGTCCTTAAAAGGGGCGTCCTCAAAGGGCGATCATCGCGCATCGACGATTTCTCGTAGTTATTCGTGATCCTCGCGTAGACCGAGACGTGAGCGATTCTACGCGAACGTCGGTCTAGGCGAAAAATCCGTGCAAAAGCTGCGGATTAGACGATGTCAAAGCCGCTCGTCAAAGAGGATCTTGCAAGGGTACACGTGTAGAGCGAAACTGGGTGAGAACGGATGATCCTGAAATCTCGTGAACTTTTCTGTCCGTATGCGGATGGTGCATTCTTACACTGAAAAAATTGTATTCTTAAAATATTAGGTGTATAAATTAATTCTCGGCCTTTTTGATCAAACTTTGGTCTTTATTATAAAAAAAATTAGATATCTCTTAATCTTCAAAATAATCTCCCTCACTTTCTATATATTTTTGCCACTTTTCAGGCAACTTTCGTATTCCGTGTCGGAAAAATGATGGTGGTTTGTCCAGGGCGTTCTTTATCCCGGAGATCCAAATTTCCATTCTGAAAATTTTGGAACCATTTTTTACACGTACTGTAGGACACAGCATTTTAGCCTAAGGCGGAACAAATCAATTTTTTAGCTTCAGCAGCACTTTTTTTCAATTGAAAGGAGAAAAGAAGGCAATGCCTCAGGTGCTGCTTTTCGAACGACATAGCGTTTACTATTTGGTTTTTGAGGTTATATTATCAACAACATTAAGTATGATAGCTCGTTTTGAAGCCAAAGGATGGCGCTTCAAAATAACTATACGGCGGGAAAGATATGCAAATTTAAATAGATACTCTCTTCAAAAGAAGTGAGGGGCCGAGAATTAATTTATACACCTAATACAAATTTAATCATTCATCTTAATAGACATTCTTAATAGATAAGAATATTTTCTTATCGATATGACGGTTTTTGGAATATATTCATAATAATCCATCTGAATGTCGCGACACAATGCGTGTCAGTATTCGGTTAAGTTAGGTTACATATCGCGTGCGGCACATGTCGATGCCTGTATCTTGTTCCTCTTGCAATTCTGCGTAATTTTGAGTACTATATTATTTTGTGTGCTGTGTCGTGCAAAAAGTATGGATAAGGAAATGACGAAGTGGCTAGAAGAAGAAGATCTGGGCGATTTAATGGAAATATTTACAAGTGATAGAAATACATCTATATATGAATTGTAACCTTCTCTCGTGACTATATACATTTCTCAACCAATTCTGATTTCAAGATATGGTTAATGTAATTTTCGACAATATAAAGAGTGAAGCATTTCATTAAGAGTTTTGTTTCCAATAATTATATACGAAATATATCCATACAGATTTTTTACCAGGTTATGTTAAGAATATCTGATAAAAATATCTGTTAAGAATATTTGATTAGAGGAATCTGTTTAGAACGTTCTACTCTTAAATTAAGAAGATCCTCTTGTTGCTTATTTTAGTGGGAAATATTCTAAACTTAAGTGGTAAATTCTTAAGATAAAAATACAATTTTTTCAGTGTATACATTTGCAGAACTCCGTTTAGATGATGCACGAATGTTGGGCAAGCGAGACAATTTTGTCATTTGAAAGAAATACATAATTTAATTGATAAATGTTGAGAATTGAATTTGTATAATGTGAACGTGGTATCAGTTCAAATTGAATCTCGTGGGTGTACGGAGACAAAGCTGTTTATTATGCATTTGGCGCTCTTACTACAGAGTACTCGAGACTTCGCAGTACTCAATGTAAATTAATTTAAGCGAGTGCCCGAGTATTCGACTATTTTCGAATACTCGAGTCTCACTTGCCTTGAAAGAATCTCAATGACTTAAATTCCAAAACCCGTAGAACGTAGCGATAAAAAGACTTCTAATCTGTTCCACCGAATTATCATAAATAATCGAATCGGTGTCTTTAACGGGATTTCGGCCTAATTCGAAAACGTTCTTTAATATCCATAAATTTCGAGCACCCCTTATGAACGCCCTTACGAGGAGGCGTTAAAAATTTCGTTTCCTCCCTCTGCTGGCCGAGGTTAATCTTCCATTAATTCATCGACCCATTACCCATCGCCGACACTCCATCGCGGTAACGATATCGCGCGCAGCGCCCCACGGAAGGGGGGGAAAAAAAGAGAATTTATCTTCCTCTTTCATCTACCGTCCGCTGCTTCTCCCTTCGTGTCACCCTCCGTGCACTTGGTGGTCTCTCGGAAAAATTCGAACACCTGCGCGCGCTCTCGTCCTGGACTGTTAGTTAGCTCCGTTCGCTTTCCCTTCGATCCTTTCTGCCGTTCGTCGGGGGCAGGTCTCCGCCCACAAGAGCCCATGGGGCCCACCATAGAAATCCTCCAACGGACCCAATTTACAGGGGTCTCCTCTTTTTTCCTGCTCTTCGCGCCCTCTTCGTCCTCCTCGTTTTCTTCTCCACTAATTTTCGTTCTCTCTCACTCCTTCCTTCTTTCTTCTTCTCCGCGAGGGAGGATCACGAAGAATACGAGGTTCCGAACTAATTTGACTCGTTCCTCGGGGTCGGCGCTGCCGGAAGTGAAGCTTTTCGAGGCAATCGCCGAAACTCGGTCGGGTAGGTACCGGACGCGGCGTAACCTTACGAGGAGCCAATTAGCAAGCCCTGCCGTTAAATGAGCTGGCGTTGCCTGATTAGTGAGAGAGTTTCTAATTTACTCGCCAAGTGGGTGTTCGCGTAATGGATTCGTGGTGCTGGAAGGCAGGTGGGAGGATGGAAGGACCTAGTGGTGGTCGTTATACGCCCTTAGTAGTTCCTTCGAAATTTCAGTTTAGTTATTGGCCAAGAATCCTTAGTATCTCTTTGTTTCGTCCTGCAATTTCTTAAAATAAAATATACGACAAGTGTAAATCGTGAATGAGAAAATTGCACATGTTCATTGTGTATCCCTAAGGGTTTATTCGAAAGTCAAAAATTCGTGTAGCACAGCACGCTGTAAATTTGAGGACAATGTGCCGTTTGAAAGCAGAAATAAAAAAATTATCCAGCTTAACTGGGACTCGATAGAGTACGAATGAGCTCGTTTCGAGCCAGTCATCCATCGAGGAATTCGTTCAAATCTCTTCCTGGAGCTTCCTCCTCGCGCGACATTGTCCAGGCCTTCTTCTCGAAGACCTTTTTCACGCTTCCTCAGGCACTCGATTCTCGTCGTTAAGATCGCGCGACACTCGTCGCGCTATCCAAATAAGAGTGTCGAGGAGCTTTGAGACCTTTCCTGCTCCCTGCAATGATCGCGGGAGCGTGCGCGTCTGCTTTCACTATCTTCACTCGTGAGTGAGGCGGCAGAGTGGAGGTGGTTTTTAACGCCCGGGGGACTTTTACGGTCGAGATCACCTTGGGCGGTGAAGGGCGGCCTGTTTTCGCCTGCCACGAAGGGCCACGACCCCCACCTTCTCGATTCTCTCGCGAATGCGGATGCACGTGAGGATATTTCGTGAAACTGCATCAGGGTAGATGCAGTCTCGTTCTTCCAAGTTACCGTTTAATTGCAGTAATAATGAGGCACATTTTTTTTTAAGGCATCGAGATAAGGTTGTCATTCGTTATAATTGCTTGTTATGTATATTGTAGATTGGCAGTTGTTAGAAATATCGTGGCGACAGATGATTTTTCGATGTCGTTGCCTCGACGGACGGACAGTGAAAATGCGCCGTTCTAATATAGACTCGGTTATTTTAAGTCAATTCTATTAAACATATGCAACGAGATGCAGTCTCGTTCTCCGAAGCTACGGTTTAATTGCGCTAATAACGAGACACATTTTTTTTAAGGCATCGAGATAAAGTCGTCATTCGTTATAATTACTTATTATGTATATTGTAGATTCGCATTTGTTAGAAATATTATGGCAACAGAATATTTCTCGATGTCGTTGCCTCGATGGACAGTAAAAACGCGCCGTTTTAACATCGACTGGCTTATTTTAATTCAATTAAATCAAGAATACGGAGAGGGAAGAAGCGAAACGAGAAAGAACGGCTACGATTTTCCACCTTCTCGAGTCTTTCGCGAATGTGGATGCACGTGAGGATATTTCGTGAAACTGCGTCACGGTGGATGTAGTCTCGTTCTCCGAAGCAACGGTGTAATTGGGGTAATAACGAGGCACATTTTCTTTGTGACACCGAGATAAAGTCGTCATTCGTTATAATTACTTATTATGTATATTGTAAATTTGACAGAATATTTTTCAACGTCGTTTAACGGAGCCACGCTTACTTTAGTCCAATTAAATCAAACGCAGGGAGAGAGAAAAAGCAAAACCAGCAAGAAGCTTGGTGAATAATGGGACAGAATGAAAAGAAGCGAAAGAAAATGACGACGAGAAATAAAAAGAAGGGGAGGTGGAAAAAGTGCGAGCATCCAGCTGACGAGGTCGCGATTGCTCGTAACGTGCGATATTTTACTCGAACCTTACGAGACAATTATGGGCAAGGTATTCGCGGCAGTCGAATAAATCCTGGTGGTGAGTACCGGCGAAGCCAATCCAAGAACGATCCCCTCGACGAGAGGACGATAGAGACGCGTCATTAATTCACTCGCAGTGAGATTCGACGTGGGCTGAGGTAGTTAAGCAGGTAACGATCGAAAGAAACGAATCGCTCGTTCGATAGCTCGACGAGGGATGAATCGATTTTTGCGCCGGCTTTGCTTTCCACTCTCGTCTGATTGAGAGCGCACGAGGGAGAGAGGGATAGAGAGAGAGAGAGAGAGAGAGAGAAAAAGTCACAAGTCGATTTCTTGGGAGGGAACTTAGGGGGTCAGCTAACAAGTAGGTGGTCGAGGGCAAAGAAACTGTTACGAGGGAAGTCCTTCGTGCTCGAGGCATGTTTGGAATCCAAACAGCATCACTCGTGGCCTCCACGAACCCCAAGGATCTTCGCCACGTTTCGATTCGAGAGCTCGACCGAGACCCGCAGACCCTTGTTTATTCGGAGTACCGGAAATCTCTTAATGTCCGTATCGAGGCCGGACTCACTTGCTTAGAAAAAGAAAAGAAAGTGTTTTCCGTCATGCACGAGCAAGAACGTGGTATCCCTTTGCGAGCAACCATCTTGTTCTCCCGCCTTCCACGGTACCCTCTGTTCTCGCCTTAAGGCGCTCACAATAATTCCCTATGCAAATAATTGGACCACGGGTGGCTGAGCGGATCGTCCTGCTTTCACCGTCTTCTCTCGAGCGCGAGAATCCGTGCTCTCCTACCCTCCAACCTTCCACCACCGACGATCCTTGGCCTCTTTATCCTGTCGAACTTTATCATCCTCCTTCTCTTCCACTTTCTTGCTCCCCGCTGCCCATTCACAGACAGTTTTATTAACGCCCGGAGAGAAAAAGTGAGAGAAAGAAGGACTCTCGTGACCAGACCCCATGGTCGCGAGGTAGTGCGCCCGAAGGCCAAGGAGGCGCGAAGGGCGGCCCATTTGCGTTTTCTCGTCCAAGATGCTCGAGAGAATTCACGGTGATCCTGAGCATGGAAGTGCCCTCGGGAGGAGACGGAAACTGCGGCGTCTGTGTTGAACTCAATGCTCTCAATCCTCTACTCTCCGCACCTCTCCGCACCTCTCTCGAAAATCCTCGCGTCGGCTGATCGGCTTCGAGGGCGTCGAAAGTGACACCGTCGCCCTTGGCGTTCGTCCAGACGCCTCTACCAGACGCGCTAACTCGCCTTCCGCTCCTCCTTCGCCTCTTAGTTTCTTCTCTTCTCACCGCGTGGTACACACAGGTGGCCTCGCCGGATTACAGGGCGGAAGAAAAAAAACAGTCCTCGCCTGGTCCCTCGCGTCCTGAGCATGTAATCATCTTGAGGTCGCCGCGAACGAGAGCCTCCACGAGAGCTTTTCGAGATACTCTTCGTCGTCGGCACGTGAGATTTCTCAGAGACGCTTTGCTAGCCGCTTTGTGCTCTGCGCTTTGGCCAATGTTTCTTTGTGGGTCGGATGGATGAACGTGGGATCGTTGCGGTGGATGAATACTTTCTGGGTTTTAAGGTGTAGATGGTGAAAGGTCGGTGGAATTAGAAGTGATGGAGACAGGCACGAGTGTTGGCTTGAAACTTATTTACGATAGCGTTTAATAATGTGTAGCTTTGTAGAAGCCATATTTTCTAATGGGATCAACGTATTGAAAATGTCTCGTCGATAACTGTAAGTCGAGCAAATCCAAAGAGGATTTGATTTCTAAGTTTTCTGTTTTGACGATATTTAGACGTTGTCTTGTAATTTTAAGCTCGTTTTGCGAAAGAAGCTTGTACGGTATTGTCGAAAAATTGCAAAGTCTCACCCTCTTTTACACACGCAAACTGCCCGTGTCTTCGACGTAGAAGCCTCAAGTGGGTAATTTTACTACACCTAACAAAAATAACTCGTGGATCGACCCAAACATCGTCACTTCGGATCACCCTTTACCCATCGCTCGCGTCTCGAGCATAAAATTGGCATCTCCAACTACGAGTTCATATTAGCTCCGTAACCATTCGAGACACTCATCCACCCGATTATCTTTTATCCCGATCCATCCAGACACGCACAATCCATCACGAAGTCAATCACGACACCGAGCCAATTTTCTCCCTTCCCTCTGCCGCGTTCCTCTCCTTCGCTCGATTCAAGAGGAAACATCTGCCTGGTCCTAACCATTCCAGGCGTCCCACTCCTTCCATGCTTCTCGAAGTAGGATCACAAAGAGCCGCGACGCCACCGTCAAACACGTTCTAAATAATACCGTAACAAGTACGCGATCCCTCACAACGAGGGGACGCAAGCGTGAAAGAGGAGCCCGGTGGGCAAACTCTGGCCATGAGAGACAAACGCGATGCGGAAGGAGGATTCCTTCGAGACTTCCTCCCGCCATGAGCATCCTTCCAATGGCAGAGCTCACGACAATGACGTAATTTCGTAAAAGGAATCGAAGGTGCCGCTGGTCCTTTACCAGCGAGCACAACGGCGATTGTTGCTAAATATTTTCTTCGGGGTGAACATCTTTGTGACGGCCACCTCGTGGGATTCGAGACGGGCACCGCTGCGCTCGCTTCAATGGACGAAATAAAGGAAGTACCGGGCCAAGATGGTTTTCGTGCTTTCCATGAGATCGGCAAATGGTGGGCTCGGTGGAAGGAGGGAAGTGACCAATCGTCGGCGCGGATCCAACTTTCGTCTGCAGCTTGGATTGTCATTTGCGTTTATTGTCAAGGCAAACGACGCGCTCTCGTGAGACGTGTGAGGCAAACTGTGTTTTCACGCGTGGATCCTCACAATGGTGCGTCATGGGTAGTCTTGACTTTATTGTTGCGCCTCCGTGCCGGGACTCTCGCTTTTACGATCTTTATGGGGGTCTTGAGGGATGTCGTGAAGTTTGTACGCCCGCTCTGCGGGGGCGAGAATCTGTAACGGAGAATGGTAGTCGATTCTAGGGATACAGGGTTGATTCGTTGCGTTTTTGGGGACATGGAGGAAATTTTATATCCGCGCCATGGCGATGTTGAAATATTTCTTTCGAGGATGCGGATTTGCCTATACGTATACGTATAGATTCAGTTTATCTTGGTCGTTTTCACTTACGTCGCATAGATTTCTTTCTTCTTCCTTTTTAAGAATTTTCTAAACATTTACGAATTATGAATATCTTGTAATTTCGATAGATCGCAATTTCTCGCGTCATCTGAAAATTTAAAAAGCTATGGATTTTGTGTCTTCTAGAAGGAAACGTGCACGCGTGTAAATTTCAAGTCTGCGTACTTATAATTTATTCAACATCTTAATCTCATTTCAAATAGCATTTGGACGATCCGCGCGGTCTGACCACCTTGGTCTTCCGCAGGATCACTAAAGCCTCCCTTTTCCAAAATCTCATTTCTCTTCTCCTCTCTCAACCCCTCAACATCGAAATCCCTCGCGCCGTGTAAGACAGTTTGTACGACCGCTCCGCGGGGGTGCGACCTCGTATCGAGGGGTGCTTTCGTGCCACGTTCACGCACGAGGGTGACAGCAAGAGCCTTCTCGAGCGTTAAAACGACCCGTACATCATTCTCCGCTTTTATGCCCAGGAAGATCTCGTAGTTGTTCACCTTTTTCCTCGCGCGTCGTGATTTATTCACCCACGTGTACGTTCCAACGTTAAAATAATTAAAAGCAACCCCCTGTCGCGAGGAATACGTAAGGGTAGTTAAATGCTATCTCGAGATGGCCTCGTTAAAGTCTCGCGACGTTGGAGACGTCTAACCCAAAGGGTGCACGTGGGCTGTGAAAAGGAAGGGGGGGGAGTAGATGGTTCGAGTCGTAAAATTTGCCTCCTCGGAGGTGCGTGCCGGTCGGAGGCCAATTTAAATGCACGCGCGCGATCAGATTGAAAATAAAGTCGGTAGACCTGTTGCACCTTCGGGAGTACCCTACCGGTCTCGTGTAAAGCAGATAATCTTGAGTCGTTAACGAGGCATCGCGAAGACTCGTGGTAGGATAAGGAAGTTATTACCGTTAGAGATTTCTTCGTACAGCTTGTTCGTCGCGGCAGATTAACTGTGCCGCTTAGTTCGAAAGTCCTTTTTCTGTTTTTTTTTTTTTTTTATGAATATCGACATACAAGATAAAGTAGATCCACCTACAAGTGGAATTAACTTTGCTTAATTTGGTGCAAGGTAGACTTACGTCGTTTTCAATCGGCGAACTAAGAAACTCTTTAAAACTGAAAGCACGACGTAACGAACAGGACTTACAGTGTTAAAATATTCTCGACATCTATTCTAAATCTCCGAATCGACAAATTGATCTACAACAAGTAATTCTAAACGTTCAAATGACAGACCTCGTGAAAATCCGATAACACCTAATCCCGTCGCTTAAACTCCATCCTGGCTACTCAAGAAATCATCACCGTATCCTGGATAATTGGTTCCTCGAGAGTAGGGCAAACGAAGCGGGATGACAGGGTCGAAGGAAGATGCGCCCAATCGCGTCTCGCTAATCGATCTCTTGCCTCGAAGAAAGACACGAGGAAGCTTGTGACAGGCTACCTGAGGAGGATCTCAGTGGCGCATAGTCGTGAAATAAATTCGGGACTGTGACAAAGGCCTCCATGGTGGAGGAGGTCGTCGGAGGCAGGCGGAGGATGGATTTGACTGCGCCCTCATCGTGCCCCGTTTACACCCCCAGGCGCACCCCCAAACAAGAGACGAAGGACGAGCCCTCGGGTGGATCCTACGGGTAACCATAACAACCACCGTGGGTTGCCACAATGGGACGCATGCAGCACTGTTGGACCATCGGCTCAATGGATTTTCCGCTGGAGCGGCCAAACACAAGCAAACATGGAAGACCGCGTCCCTTCTTCCTCCTCGCTTTCCTTCTCGCTTTACTTCTCCGCTTCTTCGATCCCTCTTCCTCTTACCTCAACCTCCTGCCCGTCACTTTTCTTTCACCCGCGCGCGAGGACTCAGCATGCCTCTTGGCGTCTTCCTTCCTCTCTCCTCGAGTTCACCCATTTTTCTTTCCATTCTCCTTAAATCGGCTCTTCCGCTCTCCCCTGGCAGTCTTCTCCTCGCGTATTTCTTCTCTCCCGTCGAGGAGTCATCCATTGTGCCCACCTACGCGGCCCACTGACAACTATTTCACTCGTGAACACGTGTAAGGCCCGGTGGTACCATTTAGCGTTGCTCCTGTATCCGTTGACGAATAAAGCGTGCGAGACGATCGGAATAAGCGAGCGCGGAGGGTGAGTAAAAGGAGGATAACGTGCGAAAAGGTAGAGGTGAGCGAAGGTTAGGATTAGGTTCGTGAATTGCAGCTTGACCAATCGAATGGAGGAGAGAAAGTCAGACGTTGAGGTTTAATCGAGGAAGTGCTGATTTCTGGTGATTTTGGCTTCCGTTGGTGCCATCGGGTTCGATGTTCCTTTCTTTGCAAAAATAGGAAAGAGACGAACTTTCCAACGGCTCGATAAATCGTGGACCGTTGTCGAGCTTTGAATTTCACCGTGGTTGACAAACCGTTTATCGTGTCACTTATCGCGAATTTAATTGAAGGAATGCCACTTTCCGTTGTTTCCAGTCTTTCGTCGTTGCCATCTTGCTCCGCGTTTTTTTCTTTGTAAAAGTAAGGGAGAGAAACGAATTTTCCAAGGATTCGATAAATCGTGGACCGTTGTCAAGCTTTGAATTTGACAATGGTTCACGACCCGTTTATCGTGTCACTTATCGCGAATTTGATCGAAGGAATGCCACTTTCCGTTGTTTCCAGTCTTTCGTCGTTGCCATCTTGCTCCGCGCTTTGTAAAAAGTAAAAGAAAGAGACGAATTTTCCAATGATTCGATAAATCGTGCACCGTTGTTGAGTTTTGAATTTTACAGTAGTTCCCGACCCGTTTATCGTCATTCTTTTATCACGAATTTAATCGCAGGAATGTCACTTTCCGGCGTTTCCGATCTTTCATCGTTGCCATCTTGCTCCGCGTTTTCTTCTTTGTAAAAAGTAAAGAAAAGGGACGAATTTTCCAACGATTCGATAAATCGTGAACCGTTGACGAGCTTTGAATTTCACGGTGGTCCACAACGCCCTTATCGTCACTCGCTCTTCCCCACCTTTTTCATGCAACGTTCGACTCCTCATCTTCATCCTGGCGCAACAATGGTCGTGGCAGGGGTCATCGCGAGTCATTTGTCAAGATTGCCCGATCTCCTTCTCTATTGCTCCCTCTCCTTCTCTTCCACAATACCTCGGTGCTGGCCAGTGAACGTTCGCGGGTCCGGTGGAAACGTGAAACCGGATGCTGGGATTACAGATTTGTGCGAGATTTCCGACGTGGCGTAGAGAAGGGAAGGCGTCGTCGCGGAGGGTAACACGAAGGAGGAAAAAAATTGAGAAAGGAAAAGGAGAAAAAAAAAAAGGAACAAGTATTGTGAGCGTTTCCTGTCCGAGCGCGCGGCATTGAATGGGCACGAGATAGCGGAGGGGTGGCGAGGTGTACGAGGTCTTAGAGAGGGATTACCGAAAAAAATTATAGTAATTCGAGTGGCCAGTTAAAACCGTTCGTGCCACTCTTGGAGCACGAAAAAGAGACGGAGGGGTGCGTAGAATGAATTCAACCCCTGATTGTTCGCGAATCTCTCTTGCTTTCTTCCAGAAAATGCACCAGAGTGGATGAATCTCGTGAGAGAACAGCAAAACTTTATTACAATAATTTCGAGATCAATTGTCTCCGTGGAATACGCGGATTACAATTGGACTAGACCGAACTGGAAAGCTTCTTTCCGATGGTACATACTTCCAAAGGAACCACTTTACTGTAAATCAGCTTGAATTCTTAACCAGGTTTCGTTTGTGGCTCGTAATGCCACCAGAAATTGGAACTTAAAGATAGAAAGAGTGACGGTGTAAGTTTAGGTTTAGCGTAATGCTGGAGGAAGATCAGAAGCACGGAGAAATCAGGACCAGAGCGGAGAAGGACGAGAGAGAGAGAGAGATAGTAAAGAGGAGAGAAAAAGTGGAAGGAAGGATCGCGATCTCATGTGCGAGCAGGTGCGCGCATAATGTTACGGGAAATAATCTGGGAATCCCGATACGCGTGTAACGTCGGTAGCGGGATGCTCTAATGCGTGAATCAGCCTGCTTTTTTTCCATCGCATCTTCCTTCCCGCCTGGGGCCTCCCCTTCTCTCTCTCTTTCTCTCTTTTTCTCTCTTTCTCTCTCTCTTTCACGAGTTCTTTTTTCCTTCTCTTTCTCCGTCTTCGTCTTTCTGCTTCGTCCAACCTCTTCACCACACGAGAAGAGATTAGACGAAGAGAAGCCAACTCGAGGTGGGAGCAACAGGTGGAGGCGAGGTTCTTTCGCCCTGCGGGCTTCTGCGAAAGCGTATTCGATGCTTCGGCGTGCCGCGAATATCGCGTGACCCAAAAAATCCTAACGATTGCGAAGAAAGGGATAGACGTGGTGCGTGAGTCCTCGGGGCCTTGAGTCGTTCCAACAGACTGGAAGAATCCCGTGATCGACAGGTTTACCAAGCGGAGAAGCACAGATGGGTTTTGCAGAAATCGAAGAACTTCGCGAAGTTTATTAAATTTGCGCTTCTTGGACGCTTGAGATACTTTGTACTTGCGAAGAAAATTTCCGAGGTTACTTTTTGCTCGATGTTCGAATAGAATGGACTTGAATCGTCCGTTTGTTTTAGAAATTTAGAGACGAGCAAGACGAAGGTAGAAATTTAAGTGGAGAAAGATATTTATAGAAAGACGTTTATTTTGAAAATAGTGTAAGTCCATTTTTAAAAAAGAACGGGATATCACATAATTTCTGTTCAATTTAGTGTAAACTTTTTATTTATAACTAGTTAATTAATTTTTTTAAAATGGATTTAGACCACGTCCAGAATAGTCCAGATAATTCTGCCATTCGATCAGATATAATATGCCGTTGTATTAGGAATTCGTGCTTTCTACATTATGAGAAAGAGTTAACGACTGGAATAAACGAAGCTTCACGCGTGTGTGCCATTTTCCACCAGATCACTTATCTCGCACCGACGAATCTGTTAAAACAAAATTTATATATATAATCTACTAAACCAATTGCACGACACACGTACGCATTGCCTACCATCTCGAAGGATTACCTTTCAACCCACTCGGCGAATGATTTCAAATTACCCGCCGTTGCCACCGGACAAGAAAGTGGGGAAGCATCCTCCACGGGTTTCTCATTTAAATCGTCGGCGCGCTCACCGCGCAGCAGCGCTGTAATTCGAACGCAATCGGGCACGTCGCGTAAATTCATCTTGAATATCCAGTTTCATCGTTAAAAACTTAAATTGGGAGAAACCTTTCCGTTCTCAAATTGCGATAGGCAGGTAAAGATCACGTTACGGCCCCCGTCGCGTCCGCTGCCTTCTCTCTCCTCCTCTCTTTTCCAGCGTCACCCTAACACCACCAACTCCGGCAGGGGCGCGTTATTAATCAGACGAAACCTCGCGCGTCGCAAGCCCGCGTGAAATTCAAACTGACGATTTATTGCGAGGGGGAGAGCTCCAGCGTGTTTCGTTTAAAACTCTTGGGAACGATCGCAGGCTGACGCGCACTCTCTCCTTAAATCTCGAGCGCTCGCGTGCGCCAATTTATAGGGGACTCTTGCGAAACTTGCCTCGTTAAAAAATGACACGCGTGCGCAAACTTAAACGCGCGAGTCGACCGAGCGAGAGAGAAACGGGACGCCACCCTCGCACGAGTGCCATTAGGCAGGTAGATCGTAGACGCCAGGACGAAATTGAGGTGGTGGAGAAACGCGAGGGTGGTTATTAGAGGGATGATGAAAAAAGAGCGTAAAAACGCTCTCTACCTGTGGGTGACAGGAGCAAGCGTAAAAAAGGATTCGTGCGATGCTTGCACCCTCTTGCGTCCTTCTCGTCGATGCACCTGCCTTCCTAGATGCACCTTCCTCTTACCTGCGAGGTCACGGCGACTTGGGTGAGGAAGAAAAAGTAAGGAGAAAAAAAAAAAGGAGGACGAAGGAATGTCCGAAGGGAGAGAAACGAGAGGAGAGTCTAGAGAGGAGGAAAAAAAAGAGTGGAGAAGGGAAAGATGATCCAGACCGAAATCCTCAGATTTGGGTCGCGGGTCCATTGCGTCGGCGCCGTTCTCGGTACCACCAATTGCTTTCCCCCCCTCTTCTTCCTTTTCCTTCTTCCTCCCCGTCTCCATGACTGAAAATTTTTTTTTCTCCTCTCTTTCCGCGGCTCTGTCTCTTAGGCCAACCTTTCTCACGGCGTCACGTGTGCGCGCGTGGGTGTGCGCGTGCACGTGGTCAACGTCCCTTTTTTTTTTTGGTTTCTCTTCTCTCTTCTCCTCTCCTCTCTTCTTCATCGGCACGCACGATTTCTTTCGAGAGCTTTTTTTCCTTCGGGGCGTGTAGCTGGAAGAGATTATCTATTAATAGAGGACGAGCGTGCTCTGCTCACGGTTTACGGACTTTTTTGTCGCGCGGGCGCACGCAAAGTCAGACCCGCGCGCGGGACGAGAGGGATACCGTCCTCGAAGATCTCTCTAATTGAGATCTTTCGAAAGATTCTCCCATGTTTTCCCCCTCCTTTTTTTTTCTCTCTCGTTTTGTTTCGAGCCTGATCGATGACGAACCGTGGCGATCCGCTTTCCGATTCGTCGGCACGCGCGTGTATGTGTGCGCGTGTGCGTGTTCGTTTTTTGTGCGAGGGCAGCGCTAATTACTCGAGGATAAGAGGTCGGTACTTTCTTTGCGCCCGAATCGAAAAATCAATATAAATTGCCAATTGAAAAGTTTCTCTCCTCTTTCTCCTCTTTGACCCATTTCATAACTCGTGATCGATAGCGTTAGCGGCACGTGTGTTGAAACATTCTTCGGAACGCCGTTTATCGCACCTAGTGAAAATCGACTTTCACATTGAACATCTTCGTCGAGCGCGATTCCGTGTCAATTTCATTGACGATATTTTTCAGTAAAGATTCTTCGAATTTCCACTGACAATCTTATCAGTCAAAATTCTGGACGGTGACGAAAAAGCGAGATTATCCTGTAACAACTCCCTTCCTTCGGGATCGTACTTAAAAAGGCAAACTTCCGCTATGTATAATTTAAAACCAACTCGATCGGTAGTTATAAGAAATTAATTTACAAGATTCGTCAATATTGCAGACTAAAGTCAAAAGAAAATTTGCGGCCCGAATCGTTCAAATCTACGCGCACCCTACCGGACTACGTGCGCCACGCGGATAGCGAGGTGACAGAGTACGGAGGGTGAAGCGAAGGAGAAAAAAAAAAAAGAGGGAGACGAGAAGGCGCGAACGCGATCGCGTTTCGATCGTGCGTAACCGAGCGCGGTAAAGAGAGGAGAGGAGGTGGAGAAGAGGAGACGAGGATATCTCGGTGAGCGGAAGTGGTCACTCGAGACCAATAATAATTGGTCGGAGTTGGTCGCGGCAGGCGGTGGCGTCGCGTCGTCATCCTCGACCACCATGAGAACTGTGGGAGTGTGCAGGCATGTGCGCAAAATTTCGGCCACACTTTTACCCTCTTTCCTACCTTCTCCTCGTTCCCTCGCCCCCACAACCTTTACCCCCCACGAAAAAAAAAAAAAAAAGTAAAAACCTCCCCGCGTCCGTAATACGAGCCACACGTGTCTGAAAGTCGAAACGACCTCTTCCTCTCCTTTCTCTCCTTCTAGAGGTTCGCTCCTCTCACCCGCTCCCTCTCGTAAGGAGGTCCTCGACAAATATACAGTCGGCTGTCCCCCTTCGTAGACGACGCCGACGTCGTCGCACGGTCGACGCGAGCCAGAATCGTTACACACTCGCTCCGGGCGTATATTTAGAACGGTCGTTGAAAACATTTGGACGACAGGTCTTAGCGGAAGGTCAAATTTCTACCAGGAGCTTACCCCTCTTCCTCTCGCTCTTTATCTCAGTTTTCTTTTTTTTTCTTCACAGTGTTAGTCGTGAGTCGTACAACTCCGTCGGTGGTTGACGGTGGTTTGTGACGTCTCGGATGGATGTCGAGGAAGAGCGGCCAACCTATGAACTAATCATTATTCAAATCCTACGTTGGATAAGATATTGCGAGATAAATTCGTCAGCGTGGAATAACGTAACTTTAATATTGCATACTCCAGGTGGCTCTAGGTTGAACGGTTTAATATTACCAAGGGGTGGAAAGCTCGATCTTTGATTGTAAATTTTATATTAGGATCTTTACTTGAGGAAGATGCGCTTTGTTTTTTTAGTCACTTTATAAAATGACGATTGCAACTTTTCGGGTAGTATTTTGAATAGGATCGATTAAATAAATCCTCTCGCGAATGTACGCCAGTGCCTTTTTATATCGTGCGGCTTTTCTCCGACTGAGCGGGGTCTCGAATGAGTTAGAAAGAGAAGAGGAGAGGAAGGACGAAGCAGGCGCTTTCCTCGAGAAGGGTCTCAGGAGTGCGCGAAGATACAAATATTTCTATCGTTCAGCCGCCCCTCACAATGAACGTCAACGACAATGGTGGACCCTATGGAGACTGGTGAGGCCCCACAGGAGTTTAGCGGTCCCGCGTATCCCGACTAATCTCGCATAGTCGTGGTGACGAGTTTTTCTTGGGGAGCCCTCGAGGATGTCAAGACCAGTTTCAAAGTGCGGCGTCCATTTAGTCTCTCGTGTCGACCCAGCTGACTCATTATCCACTTAGAAGGAAATTCATCCAAGCGTCCGTGAAAGATATTAACGACATTCCATAAATTCGTTAAACCAATAGCAACGACATAATAGATAATAATTAATATTGCATCTTTCACTAGTTCTTTCTTCTTCGTATAGAAACTGCATAATATTGAACGTATAATAAAATTGATGCGCAATAAAGAAATACCTCGCTTAAGTGTAAGAAAATGGAACTACGAAAAAATAGAGATTTCTTTCCGGACAGTTGGATACATTTCTTCGAGCCCTCGATGTAAGTATGTGAGTGTGCCGTAAGTATCTCGACACAGTCCCTTCTTCTCTTTCTACCTTGTTCACTCCACTTCTCTTTATCCTTCCTCCTCTCCGCCTTTCTCTCATTTTCTATGGGGTTTTTCTTTAGTTAGATTTACGATTTCTCGTGCACGTGTTCACAAAGAAAGCGGACTCTGTCTAGCCTCAAAAAGCGGGAGCTGTAGGAGGAGAAGAAGGCTATTGGCGTGCAGTCGAAGGGTCTGATCCTTCTTCTTCTATTTTTCTCTTCGCTCTTTTGCTCCTCGTCTCTCCTTCGCCTCTCGTGCGAAACGAGGGTGGCTCGTGTAGGGCAAAGGGCGCTTCACCGCGTCCCAAGAAGCCGATCGCATCGATTGTCGTGGAATGCAGACAAAATCGATACCTAAGTGGCGATGGGACTCTCATTCTCATCTTCCTTTAAGGCTCGCGTTCGATTCTCAGCACGCAGGCGGAGCACGAACGTTCTTCTCCTTCTCGAAGCATTAAAGTGGCATCGTATATTTCCGAATGTCCTTTCGAGTGCTGCTTCCTTGGCGCGAGTAACAGACGAGTTTCCTCTTCCGAAGGAGGGGTCCTGTAAAAGGTCAATAGGGACGAGTGTAATGGAAGATAATGAACGATAAGAAATTCTTCGAGATACTTGCGACAAGTGGGACGATAAAAGATAAGCTAGTTCTGGAAGTGGCTTGATTCACGCGCAAAGAAAATTTTGTATCTTTCTTCGTTTTGATTTTCCATTGTTGGCGTCGATCGAAGATGGGACGATTTCCTCGATCGTTAAAATAACGTCCACGCTTTTCTTGTTTATTAAACCTGCAATGTCAGTGCTATTGGGTAACAATAAGTGCTTCCTAGTCACTCGACAATCGACGATCCTTCGGAAAAACATTGTTCCATGATCGATGGAATTTATTCTTCCTGCTTTACCTCCAAATCGATTTATCCTCTATTTATTTTAACCCTCGACGATTCTCACCATGTTTTTCGAAGGAATGCATGTGCCAACGGAGGAATGCTGGCGGAAAATTTGAGAAGAGAATCGTAGAAAGAGGTTTCTCGAGTAAGTTCACCTGGCGACTACGAATGAAAGAAGCAGAAGTTTGACGTCTAACGCGACTTAATATGTCTATTATCGGAGCCAATAAGCCAGACGCACCACCTGGCCGTGCGATTCTCTTCAAGGATTCGGTCTCCTTTGCGCTATCCTCTTCGAGCTCTCCTTTATTTCGAAAATATTTCCGTCGCCCCGAGCAAGAATAACATTTTCAACGTCGGATAGTTTTGCCGTCCATCAACGATCCTCCACCTTCTCTACCTCCTCCTCATCCTCTCCTTTCACGGAATTATTTTCTCGGGCCGCTCGCACGGATCCTTTCACCGTGTGATCCGATCCGTGGAAAGTCTTTAAGTTCGCTTTTCCGAGCTTAAACGGCGTCAAATAATACAATAATTGTCCCTTTTAGGGAGTCGAGAAGGTACATTTTTAAGAAATTTGTATCCACGGCAATATTGTGCTGGGTGACGGCTCCGGCCGAGCCCCGAGTCAGTTTGTCCCGCGGCACAATCCTCGACGATTTCATTGGCGCGGAGAAGATCGAAATTTAGGGGGTGCCGTCGATTTTCGCGTAAACGTACAATCTGCTGGTTTAAAATGAAGGATGAGAGATTTATTGTTTCATAAGCATAGTGGATAGGGTGCCAGCACTCGTGCCTTCGTGTATTTATTTTTTTTCGGATGAATTCGTATTTAAAGAATAACGTTTTCGAAGAGAAAGTTTAATAATAAATTCCATTTGCACAAAGAGGACTCTATAATTTTGCCGATTCCTCGAAACTAAAGTAAACAGAAATTATAACCATGTGGAAGATTTATATTTTTTTTTTTGGCAATTTTCTTGTTGGAGAAATTTGACGAACGCGTCTACGCCACTGCGCGGAGGCACGCACAATGGAGGATTCGTCGTCCAGCCTGGCTTTTGTGAAGAATAAGTTGGAATAACTCGAAAATCACTCCATAATACCGGGTTGTTTCACAAAGGAAGGGTCCTTCAAAAATTCACAGGCCGACGTAAGTGACTGGGGAAACGTAAATGTATTCATTCGACTGGCAAAACTGAAATATACGTCCGCTGAGCCACGTGATTCCGGCGTACCGTTCAATGGTACGCCATAAAATTCTTTATCACTTCGATGATTTCCAATTCAGGCTAAATACCTGTTGGATTACTCGTGGAATAAAATTGTACAGCACAGAACGAAGTTTATTTAAACGGAATTGGTATATCAATACAGAAATCTGCGTGGACGTGACACGTCCGTGTCTTACAAGGTGTACTCCGAAAGTGCTTCATACACAACATAAAACAACGATTGGTGTGACCCATGGTAACGCAGTAATCGTACTTAGTTTCAAGACGTTTCAAATCTTCTGAAGCGCTGCGCATTCCACCAATATCTACAAATTGATGATTTACTTCGATAAACGGTGTGTCGTTCGAAAATACCAATTTTAAGCAATGCTCGAGAATCGAGCCGCGCCGCTTGGCTCGGCAGACGGGTGTGCGTCAAATATTTGACAATATTTTCAAAAGTTTCGAAAACGTAACCCAACACGGGCCGGCTTTCTGGGAGGATCGAGATTAGAAGGGCATAATGAAAAGTGGAATTCTTTTATGTGGCGTAAAATCCTCTGCGTGCCCCCACAAGAAGGAGGAGAAGAAAAAGGAGAAGGAGACGATGGTGGTGTCGTGTTGCGCACCCTCGGGCCGTCTCTTCGGCGTCATGGGCATTGCCGTCGCGTTAGCTCCGATCCGCGAAGATCTGGCCGATAATCTAAATGGAAAATTGTATTGAACGGTGTACAGTGTATAAGGGTGGCCCCCGCAGGTAGTTGGCTACCCGTATAATGATGCTTAATGCGCGTAATCTGATCCCGCAGGATCTACTTTTTTCGATCCCTCCTCTCATTCGGCGGATGTAGCACGATGAACCCTCTTTTTTCTTCTCTCCTTTTCCGCGTCTCCATTCGTCCCTGGAACGTTTCAGTTTTTCGCTCGATCTCAATTGTGGCAAATGAACAAAGTGGAAAAAGAATAAGTAGGAGCATCTATAATATTGGTTTTCTTGGTAATTTGTTTATTGGTTTTAATGATACGTCGTGATCCTTTCTGAAGAAAACTTTCCAACGTCTCGATTCGTTTCTGGAATATTTCAGCTTTTTGGTCGATCTCAATTTAGAGATTAAAAAAAAAACGATGGAAAAGAGCGTCGTTGATACTGTATTTTTTGGTTACTTGATTTTATTGCGTATTAATAAAGCAGAAAGGCAGATTGATTCGTTGGTAGAGGCTTCTGCACTCTTGCTTTATATCAAGGGACTCTTTGGCCCTTCTGTCCTTCTCTCGGCCGCCATCTACCGTCCAAGGACGAAACTGCAGTTTAGGAGGTTTAGAAAATCGTTTAACAGATGGTGCAACGAACTCTGTGAAAAAAGCGGGAATCAGCTCCGAGTTATTTGTATCAGAATTTTCAATTCTCATTTAGAATGTATGAATAATTTCTAGAATCGTATGGTTTTCCCTACTTTTCAAATTTTAATTATACGCCCTTGTTTGTAGCAAAAATTAATTTTTTCTGGATTAAGCTTGTAACAAGTTCAGAGATTTTTTTTTTTATATAAACCAATTTCCGTTTCATTTATTTTGACCTTATTTCTGTATTATCATTTGCAAAATATGTTACTTCAGTTTTCATGCACTATTCCAATTGTTATTTTTATTATTTTTTAAACGCAGTTTGGTACGCACGTATTCAAGTTAAGAAAAATGAAAAAAAAATTTGTCTGTGAAAGATGAATCCAGAAGAAACAGTTAAAATTGCTTCTTCACCCCTTTGTCAAAATTTTCAACAAAGCTAAATGCAAATTGTTTGGTGATTATGTTTCACGTGCCCCAAAAATTATTCAATTGGACGACTATTGAAACTACAGTATAGTTAATACTATAATTTTATATTTTCTTTTTTTTTAAGGCAGTGAATGGTTGTCAGTTGCATTTCATTTCCAATTACAAAAAACATTTTCACAATAGACGCATCATTTTCCAAGTTTACGAAAAACAATATTTACGAATTACAGGCACACAAATAATACACATATGTAATATTCACACATTTATTTATCAGATTTGGCTACATGGAGTAACTTAAACACAAAAAGAATCTAACGTAGGATCATGCGGTCCTAGAACTTAGCGAGTCCAAAAGAAAGAAAACACGAACGCAACACAAGACGATTACATACGAGTGCGAGATACAACTTAAGAATACGAAAGGAGTGACATACGAAAAGGAGAACGCCAAAGGAAAACACGTTCGCAAAAAAACAAACAAACAAGAAACAATTTGAAGGACAAACTGAACGTGAAAAGAAGAACGACGATTAATTTACCATACCAAATCACGCAAATTACCTATGGGCACGAGTTGCACCGATCAGAACGGACGCTGTTCCGCTCGGACGGCCAATTAACTATTTATCACAAAGTGTCGCTCGAGCTCTGATTCGATTACACCCTAATTTAAAGCATACCGGCTAATTATAGTCTAACGCTACCACGATATCACAGTTTCCACAATCTTTCATACCATTCATAATTTTCCATTCGCTCGTGCTCGTCATTTATCCGTCTTATCAGCTAATATTGCAATTCTCGGAAGACGTTTTCTAGAGATCTCATCCTATTGCCACTTCTAAATTATACGCTTTAAAGCATCTTTGATCACAGTTAGATCCTCGCGACGCGATATGCGCGCGAGATAATATCACAGAGAGAATTTAATTACCCTAGTCAATTTCTAATCCTAATATCACAGTTTCGTCGTTGCGCCTACGCACTATCACAGTTTACTCGATGTATTAAAATTATTTCTACATACGCACGAATCACTAAAGAAAGCAATTAATAAATCGTTCTCTGCACGTATCACAGACGTTCATATTATAAAATATGCACTGGGCGGCCTATGTTCTCGAACGAAGGTTCGATGGTATTAATTCTAAAATAAATTCTAATCGCGATAACGATACGACATTAATATCACAGTTTCTAAAGCGATGTCAAACGACAGCGCCTCTCTAACCCTATTCTTACGATTTATTGTAGAGCGGTGAATTTCTATCCGCGAGCACGAGTTATTGCAAATTGTCCTTAATAATCGCGAATCCTACGAAATTTACTACTATACGCTTAACTATCGATCATTACTTATCCGAGCTAATCCGCTTAAAGCTCTGAACCAGGAGTTCGTGGGTAGAGTGAGAGTGCAAAACTTAATGAGTACGCGGTGAGTGAGTCTTAAATTAAGAAGATTCTAAGGCGATTAATTAAAGCTAATATTAAAGTCGCGGTACGATGTAACAAATAATCTATAGAAATCAACTAACGATGGAAGACCTTACTGTCTCTTACACGGTATACTTCGCTCCAAAAACGATCCTGTGCGACGATCCATGGACCCATTTACGTCCTTCATCTTTGTCGAAGAGTCATCGACGTGGAGAGAGAGATAGGCTCCAGGATGAAAAATCTCGTCCTTCCTTCTTTCCATCGGTCCACATCTTCGTCCTTTTCGTCTTCACAGAGCAGCCTTGTTCGCCAACTCCCTCAGCTCGTTCTCCATATTCTCATCGGCCAGCTTCTTCGATTCTTCCTCATCCACCAGCATCGTCTCAATTTCATCTTCGATCTTTCCATTCTTCTCGCAGCGACAACCGACCATCGGATTGGAAATTTCGATTCTGTCGACCTTCACGACCTTTGCTCGCAATTTGACGTACCATCTCAGCAGAAGAGACACGGTTTTCTCGATTCTCCTTCTGCTTTGCTTCTTCTCCACTTTGCCGACCAATCGAACGTCATCGTCCGGTCGAATCATCGTCTCCTCCATTCCGACGTCTTCGTCGAGTCCTGCGGGCTTATCGATCTTCGTGACAATTCGAGTGAGTCCTTGAGGGTGTCCTTAGAAAGCAAACTCAGTCGCTGATTCTCGTGGATTATCTCGACCAGCTTGTGTACGCCTGCCTCTCTCGTGATACTCGTAGGTACTCGTTGATTGGACTCCACGGGTTCAACACGTGGAAGAGTAACGAAAAGAGATAATACGTGAGAGCGACGAGAAGAGAAAAGAGCGAGCACGTGTGCGCGTGGCTGACGAGAGGATTGGCCAGTTTTCTCTCTCCTTCCTTTTCTCTCTTGATATTACCTTCTCCCTTTCGCTCGAATACCGGTACTCCACCCTTCTCTCTTTGTCCTTGTCTCTTCTATCTCGCTCAAGCTTCTTCGTCTCTCTCTCTCTCTTTCTTTATATCTCTCCTCGTGATCTTTTCTTCTCGTCTCTCCTCTCTTACCCAAGTCTCTACTTACTCCTTCTCTCTCTATTTCTCTCTTTTCTTCAACGCACCTCCCACACTCTATCTCTCTCTTTCTCTCTCTACCTTCCTTTTGCTCTCCTCGAGGAGCGCACGTTCTGAGTGGGTGTGTTTGAATGTGAACTGGGATGAGAGATCCACGGCTTATATAGGCGAGGTGGCACGCGCATGCGCACCGTGGCCCTTCCCTCCTACGGGAGGGTGGAGGCGTAAGTTTCTGCACAGGTAGGCCAGTGTGCGTGGAGTTGCGTGCGCAGAAGGGTAGGGGGTGCTCGACAGCAGGTAGCATCCCCTTTCACTCTCGGAGGGGTTGAGGACGAAGTGGTGGGAGAGAACGTACGTTTACAGATCCGTCGAATGCCGATGGATCGAGTAAACCAAAAATCATCCATAGAATTTCTCTCCTCTTCTCTTCTACCATCATTCTAAACAAAACAAAAAAAAAACACTAAGCCTAATTCTTAAAAATTCTCCTTAATCTTAAAAATCTCGCGAAAAAAGATCCTCACCCACCCTACGATTCTCAACTCGAGGGTACATTCACCTCGTAAATCATGCAAATGCAATCTCCGATTTGTCAGAATTCAGCTCCAAATATGCCCCACTACCGAATAAGCGTGATAGACGTTTCTACGTGTGCGTGCCGCAGTCATCTCGCGTACACGCGTTACACGCTCACAGACACTTGCAAGGGTGAGATGCGTTTTACTTGGGACTGGCTCGGAGAAGCGCCACACGTGCATGAAAGAGACTCGACCGTCTTTGGGTGGGGGTAGGTTGAAGAGGAAGGGTCTGAAGGGGGCAAGACGAAGCAGGACACGCGCATAACGCGGGCGGCAGTCGAGAAGGACTGGAGGAAAGAACGGTGGCGAATGGACAAGAAGAAGGAAGGAGTGAAAGCGAGTTAAGGAGAGAGGTAGTAACGAGGAAGGGAGAGGGAGAGAGAAGCGACTTGACGTCGGCGAAGGGAAAGAAACGATCCGGAAAGTGAGAGGAGTGAGGAGAAGGAGAATGAAAAGGAAGAGAAAAAAGGGGCGCTCGAGCGCGCGCGCGCGCAGCACGAGCTGCGCATGCTGCGGCTGGGTGAGCGAGGCGAAACGTCAATGGGGACGGAGGAGGGTGGAAGAAAGAGGGAGGAGGAGAGAAACGAGGCTCACGCATCGTGCGCGAGGAAGAAAGGACGACGTGTGCCGAGCGCTCGCGCGCTGGTCGCGCGCGCAGCACGAGCTGCGCACGGTAGCAGTCGGCGCATGCGCGGCACATGCCGCGCGTAAGATGAGAGGGAAGCGCGTGGTTAGCTCGTGCTGAAGGAGGAAGGAAGGCGCGCGGGCGCGGTGAGAACGAGCGCGAGCGGTGCCGTGCGGGAGAGGGTCTTGGAAGGATGGGATGAGGGAAAAAGTGAGAGGGGAAGAGAACCGAAGAGAGAGAGAGAGAGAGAGAGAGAGAGAGAGAGAGAGAGAGAGAGAGAGAGAGAGAGAGAGAGAGAGAGAGAAGGAATAGGGTGAGAGAAGAGGCAGACGAGGAAAAAAGAGAGAGGACGAGCGCGATTGGTTGTGCGTATGCGCGCGAGGGAGAGGATGGTAAACGGTGCTTGAGAGAAAGAGCGAGAGGTAGATGGTGGAGGAAGGGACGATGGAGTAAGTAAGAGGGAGCGATGGAATAAACGGGAGAGAGAGTGAGAGGGATGGCGAGGGACGAAATAAACTCGGAAGCATGAGATAGAATGGGGAGAACGAGAGGAAGGGATGGGTACGATCGAGAGTAGTGGCGCACGGTCGTTAGAAGGAACGCGTTGATGCATCGACTGGGGAGAGAAGAGATAGATAAAAGGGTTTGCGAAGCCGCGAGGCCAAAGGGGCGAGGGCGTCGAAGGGAAGCGGAGAGGGAGGTGAATCAGGTGGGGTAGGATAACCTGTTGCGCGAAGGTCGTAATGTCACGATTTCCACCCTCGTGGATCATTACGAGCATCGCGCAGCTGACCCTGGAATCTCGTCGCGTAATTGTCGGCCTACCGTCCCTCGATGCAACATTTACGCGCGCCATAATCGCAGAACGATCGATTCGATCGATCGAGATTCGCGTAAAATCGCCGGGTACTCTGCCCGCGGCTCGTACGTCGTTACTTTGTATCCTGGACTATCTGTAAAAATTTCGTTATCCACGTAGACCCGCTTCGAGAAGTAGGTATTATCACCTTTAACAGTATAAGCACTTTTAACAGTACAGGTCCACGGGTCTCTCGTAAAATATCCGATTTCACCATCGCTCAGAAATTTCCTCACGAGAACGAGAGCCATCTCTCGCGTGTATCGGGTCGTCTCACCACTCACCGCGCGACGTTCCAACTCGAATCTCCGCGGACGACGAGTGGCAGCGTCCCAGAAGCGAGATCGTTATCAATGTTGTAAAATGACATTCCCTCCGTGCCGTATATTACCGATCGGCGGAAGACCCCGCGTCCGCGGGGTAATTTCCATTTTGTCGTGAGATAAGCACCTCCGGGCTAAGGTACATTGCATCCCTGGATTCATTACGGCGAGATACAACGTTCGATTTAAATTCCTACGGGAACTCGAATTCCCAATTAGCGGAATGCCTCCGGGCTATTTCCACTTGCAAGCGTCTGCCACGGACGCGCGCGTTACGCGAGAAAGCACGAAGCTACCTACAACCCTCTTACCCTACTTCCACCGCTCACCTCTCTCTCCTCTCTAATGTTTTCATCTTCTCCTCGTCTTCTTCTCTTTCATCCCTCGCGCTCTTCTTCTCTTCTTCCGCTCGCTCTCTCGTGCTCTGCAATCTTCCACCCTCTTCCTCTCCATCCCTTCTCACTACTAGCCTCGACTAAATCGAGCGTCAGATTACAGCCAGTAACCAGAAGCTATTACCGCGATCTGACGATCCGATCGCGGGCGTATCGGGCCCTCCGAGTAAGTTATAAGATAGGGCCGATACGCCGATAATCTGGGAGCATCGCGCTCCGATCGATCATTAACGCCCCGTCGATCTCGGAGATCTCCGTTCTGGAATCCTTCTCGCATCGATCGAGCATCATCCAGCCGTGATCTATCACGGTAGGTAAGTAAAGGTACCGTGCTACTCGTTACCTTATCGGAGCGCTTGAAAATTTACGCGACGGCTTATCTCGCGACAGGGAAAAATTCCGACGCGCGAAATTTATGGCGAACCGCGTGGATCGAATGTCGGGCTGATTACGCCGTAAGAATATGCGTGCTCGTTCGAATGGAATAATTATGTCGATTTAACGTAAATTCGACTCTTAGGTAATGCGTGGCAAGTGTAACGTTGAAACGTTTCGAGGTTTTACCGAAAGGTTCTTATCGAGTGCCTGTAAAGTGTGCTTTTACGAATGGAAGACCCATCGATTAAAATGTACTCAGTGTGGGCGGTTATTCTTACCGTTTAATTAACAGGCTCACTCGTTTCCTATAGATAGCCCTATTTCTGAATAAGGGCCTTGACACGAGGAAACTCTTTACTACGTATACTACCACTCTCTCAATCACCAAAATTCCATTTCAAAACGTCAACCCTGATTAACCTTCGTCCTCTTTCATCTACTACACCTACTCTATAATCCCCAAAACACCAGGACAGCAGCTCGTTAACTCTTTCCCGTACTTGAACGAGTCTCACTCGTCGCGACAATTTCGGAACAAACATAACCATCACTCACTTAAACTCCAGGAATAAATACCAGATCAAATCCGAACATCACGCTTCGGTCTGGACTTCGTCTACCCAAATAATACAGCAAAAAGGTGTAAAAATAAAAAAATTTCAAAAGTGTGCAAGACACCGCAAAAGATCTTCCTAACCTACAATCCTAATCCATCTTGTATGGTGGACTCACCCTCTTTTTCTCTCCTCATCGCAATATTTAGCTTCGTCGACCCAAGTAGCGAAGCAAGAAGGGTTAAAAATGGAAAAAGGCAAGACAAAAAACTTCTTAAACTAAAATTCATCTTGGAGCCACCCTCAACCCTCTCTCTCTCTTCTCATCGCAAGATTTAGATTCCTGACCAGCCGCACGCTTCTCTTTCCACCCTTCCATTCACCATCCACCATCCTCGAGCAACCCCCTAGCTTTACGCTTGGCCGGCGTGCACGAAGGCATCGACCACGTGGACTTACGGACGAGCGAGCCGACGGACGGACGGACGGACGGACGTCACGTATAGGCGCGGCTTTTTCGAGGGTTGCGCGCGTTCATCGGCTCGCCTCCTGCCATCGGAGGGGCCGCCGGGGGCGGGAGGGCGAACGGGGAGCAGTGTGTATATCTCTGGTGGCAGCTGGAGGTTTCGCGCGTGAGAACTCGGTGGCTCCGTGGTTCCCTGGTTCTCGTCGCCACCTGTCCTCGTGCTGCTCTCTGGAGGCGACTGCCAACCCTCTTCGCCTCGTCCTTCTCCTCGCCCACCCTCTCCACAGTTCCCTTCTCGGACCCTAACCCTCCCTTCCCGCGACGCTCTTCTCCGATGCCTCTCGTGCATCGTCGACGTGGTCGCGCGCGTCTTCTCGGCTCCTGGTTCCTTATTTTTACCCTTCCTCTCGCACCCTCTCCTCCGTCACTCGCCAGTACTCGCGCGACGTAATGACGCCTCCACCGGTACTGGTCGCTCGACTCGCGTCGTCGTAGATGTCGTTCTCTCCTGATTTTTCTCTCCTTCCTTCTTTTGTTTCTGTATTCGTCGTGATCTTCCTTCCGAACCAACCCATCATCTTCTCGACAGTCGTTTTTTTAGAGGATTTCAGGGGACGCGCCTTCTAAGATGATTTAATGGGCTCTTGAGTATCCGTCCAGCGGCGCGCGGCTCTCACCTCGATCGATGATTTAATGAGCATGGAGCAGAGGAGAAATGAGGGTAGTGGTGGCTAGTTACCGAAGTGAAGGGTGTTTGGTAGCCGACGACACCGAGGAGAATTTACGAGATGATTGGTTTATTAGTGTTTTTGTCTCGTCTTTGAGTGCCGTCTTGCGGTTTGCCGTGCTCTTTTGCGCGTTTGCTTGATTTTCATGGATCCGCGAACCCCCCGGTGTGAGAAAGTCATCGGTGCACCTGCTGCCACTCGGAGGATCGCGACGGTGTCAATCGTTCGGAGGATGCGATGGGGTTGGACCAATCGGTGGAACGAATCTCCATTGTTTACGTCGACGTCCTCGCGCCCGTTGACTCGTCCGCGCCCTCCTGTCACGAGTCCTTTCGTAGTCCTCTCACGGACGAATGCACGTGGAGAAGTGGAGGTGGAAGGAGGTGGAGAGAAGGGCACGGAAATATTTGTAAACTCACCACCAACCCCTTCCTTCCATCTCGAGGTCGCGAGGCGGGCCGATCCGATTTTTTTTTTCTCCTCTCTTCTCTCTGGTCCTCCCTCGGAGGGCACGAGGGACGCGTGAATAAGCGTGCACTAAGCGTGGTGGTCGTGTGCGAGAAACGTGTGCGTTGCTCTTCGACTCTCTCTCTCTCTCTCTCTCTCTCTCTCTCTTGCTCCCTTTGTGCCTCCTCGTCCTCCAGGGGACCCTTGAGCCCGAGGCCCATCCGATCTTTTTCCACGCTCATCTCGAGTGGCTTACGGGATACGTCGAGGACGAGATCGGTGCAGTTCGCGAAGAGTGCCGTGAGGGAGAGAGGGAGGAAAAAATTGGGCCTCATAACGGTCGACGGCCCAGAGACGCGCTCGTCGCGGACGTGCCGAGTGCGCGGACGCGACGAAAAAGAGGTCGCTTGCATGGAAACCGGCAATGAAGCTGTCGGAGGTCTCGACGAGTGGGAAAGAGACGGAAATTAGCGGCGACCTTATGGACCGGACGACGTCGATCGGCTTCAAGCGCGTTGTCGCCGTCGTACTCGCAGCCTTCTCGACTACGTGTAATTTCTGCACCGGTAAGAACGCGCGTGCTGCGTCGTGCTCGCTCGAATAAAAGGAAGGAGTCAGCCGTTTTTCTCCGATCGGACGCAACGAGATGATTTATCGAAGGCACCGGCTCAAAGGATTTTTCGACTGATCGACTCGATTGATATATTATAATTCGAGAGGGACGCGCGAGTTTAATGAAAGAAATGCTTGTTCGATGGATTAATTGATTTTCGAGATATACGATAATAATATTTTGAGAAAAGAAGATGAGGCACATTTGACGAACGAACGAAATTAATTATCGGACAGAGCGAGTTAGTTAAAGTAAAAATAAGAATTGAATTTAATTTAGATACATCGGATAGTGAGCCACGTTTTATTTACAGTACTGGCCTTAATATTTATAGCAATTTTACGGAAAAGCCGTTGTGTAACGTTGGCTGGCCGACTTCGTGGCAAGAAGAACGCACGTGCTGTGCCGCACTCGATAAAGCAAAAAGGAGTAATTGCTCGTTTCGACGGGATCGGACGAGGCGGGAAGCAGGGGATGATTTTTCAAAGTGCTCGACGTAAATCGCGGAGGGACGATAATTTTGCTTCGCCTTCGCGACTCGCTCCGTTGGCTTTCGATTGGCGAACGATACGAGAAATGGTCAGACAAGGAGGACCGAGGATGGACCTTGAGGGCCGATTCGGCACGCTCGAGAGATTTGCATAAGTGCGCGTGGCGAATTCTCTACTGGTCCAGGGTGACGAGATGGCGATGGTGCCTCCTCCTCCTCAGGGTGAATCTCGTGAGGGAGAACAAGGTGGAAGCAAGGAGCAGCTCGAGTGAATCGTCTTTCACGCGGTAAATCCAGCGATCTTTGTTGTTCCTCGGAGCACCAAGGTCTGTTTCACTTGCTCTCGAGAAAGAAAAAGATGGTGAACGAAAGAAGCGTGAGGATGAATCGATGTATTTTAATATCGCGTAACGAATAATTCGCATTTACAATAATATCTTTGATTATTTTATTAAAAACTAATGTTGAGATTGTATTAACGTGCCTTCGTATTACTCTCAATCTGCACATTGCAGTTCCTTTACGTAGACCATCGAATATACAAATGATCGAAGTACCAATTTCTCTCTACATTCCAAAATCCACGCGCTAGAGAGACCCGTTTGTCTTTAATAATTGCATCCGGTGCGTCGATCGCTCGTTCTCCGTGTCGACCTTGGCCTCTGCGCGAGATTTTTGCTGAGCCCGCGGCAGAGCCAGGAAAGAAATAAAAATGGAAGGAAAAAGAAAGGAAGACGAAAGGCAGAACGAGCGAGAAAGGAGGGAGCGAGAGGGAGCGGCACATGCGAACTGATAAATTTTATACGCCTCGGGATCCGCCGTGGTCCGACCTGCTGCTTAACGACGCTCCAGATTCCGTGAAAGTCTCTCTTAACGCGCGATCGCACCTTTCCTTCGCGATGTCTTCATTACGGCGCGCAGGATCGGCGTCGCGCCGATGCAAATGAGCCTCGTTTGTAGGAGGCGTCTCAACGGGGAGGGAATAAAAAGCAAAAAAAAGGGAAAGCATTTCGGTGAAGAAGAAACGTTCGCGTTGCCGAGATAGGGCGCGAATTTCAAGTGGCACGAGAAAGGAGAAGGAAGTTTGAGCAGTAGGAGGAGAAGAAAACGGAAAATGGAAATTATCGCGCGTTCCGTACCACGGGCGAAAATACTTTAGCCATGGTCCGTCGCTCTTACCTAGTGGAGAAGGAAAAGCAGAAAATGCAGAATGAAAATTATTCCGCGCCCTGTGCCACAAGCAAAAATATTTTAACCATGGTCCATCGTTCTTACCTAATGGAGAAGGAAGAGAAGAAAATGCAAAAAGAAAGTGATTGCGCGCCCTGTGCCGCGCATAAAAATATCTTAACAATTGTCCATCGTTCCTACCTAATGGCGAAGGAATTAACACTGAGACTCCGCGATTAACACCACTTTCAATTAACGCCTCCTCCTTCGACCACCATTCGCCAATCTCCCCTCAGCGAGAAGATTTCGCGAGGGGGTTAAGGCGAATATCCGCGAGGAAGGAGAGAAGAAAGTGCAAAGCTCGCTTCTTTGAAAATCGTCAGGTCGAATGGCGGAATGATTAACACCTCCCTTTACGATTCTCGCGGTCATTGTTTAAGACGCGAAATAAACCGCAGGCGCTGCGGTTAAATCTTGAACTCGCGCGTATTTTGCTCGCAGCTGCGCTCGCCTCTTCTCCTCTACCTCCTACCCTTTCTGAATTATTCCGGAAATTATCGCGCCTCTTCGGCGAGAAAATGAAAACGAGAAAGACGAAGGAATCACCGAGCGAAAAGCGAATGCGTCTTCTGTTTCTCCTCTTTTTTCTTTTCTCGCGTGAATCGAAGGAACGCTTCGACCGTCTCTCCACGAACAGGCACGCTCTTTCTGGCGTCGCGCGTTCGCACGACAGCCGTTGCGCGTCGATGTTTATAGGTCTTCTTCCATCGTGGCCCTCCGTCGCTAAAGGTGAATCGTTACGAGGCGCGAAGGAGGTAAATCCACTCTCGAAATTACGTCTGGACCCTGGATCTACGACCAATCGCGAATCGTCGATCCGTGAATATTGGCCGCGACGTTTCGAGAGGGGTCCCGCCGACGTTCGACGCATCTGTCTACTCGAATCGAACGTAAAGTTTTCACCTCCTCACACCTGGATGCATTTTACAATATTTACCAATGCCCGATAGGACGATCGAGGTTTCGTCTCGCGTGACGACACGAGGAGAGGCACCGAGCGCGTACGCGCTCACCACGTAACGAGGGCTACGTGCAAAAAGAAATTAAATAATGACGGCCTTTCCGCAGAATAAACAGCGGTATTGAGTAAATACGAGCTCGCCCGTACTCCCCTCGCACGGATAATTGCATCGCGTTGCAATAAGCAGGCGCGAGATTTTCCAATCCTCCACCTGTACGCACCCTGCCACTTTCGGCATCTGCAGACGGAGAAAAGGATTTTGCGGGAGAAAAAAGCCGTCTATTACTTGTCGAGGATTTTAACTGCCGCAAAGTGTTCGCCACCAAAGGAATGGCACGACGGCGCTGTGCGACGAGTTGCGATTATCATATTCACAATTAACCGTGGGACGGGTGTAATAAGAGAAATCGGCGAGACTATTGGTGGATAAGCGATTACGGTAAATTATGGGACGGTAAAGAGGAGGGACGAGGTAAGAGAAAATATGAAAACTGAAAAGTTCGGGCTCCTTTAAGGAGACGCGGACGACGGGCATGTTTATGCGGGGATAAAAGTCAAGTCAAAGCGTACGCGACGTAAAAAGGACAAACGAGTGAAACCACAGTGGGTAGCGGAGAGGAGGCACCACCTTCATCCGGAGTTCCGTGCCAATCGGATATTCGATTCGACGCTCGCCGATCGTGCGCGTATGCGCGCATGCGCACAAACTGCGCGTCACGTACCCGCGAGAGGATTGTATAAATATCACTGTACACCTGGAAGTAATTTACAATGTTTACGATCCTGAGCGTTGGCCGCGGGCGCATGCGCATTGCGCTCCACCGAGTTTTATCCGATGCCAGTCTCCTCCCTCCTCGCAGTTTCATTTGTAGGCGAAGAGTTATAAGGAGGAATGGAATTAGCGAATCCGAGCTTGACCAACGAATCGTTATTTAATCGTTATTTAATCCTAAACAAATTGTCGATCGATCCTCTATTTCTATCGCATGAATTTTTTCCATTCGCGTCACCCTGCAGGATACTAGAAATTACGATTCTCAGGAGGTCATTACTAACCTTATTACACGAATCGATGCAGCTTATCGCGAATTTAACACTGGAAGTACCGACCAGTCAAAATAAGAATCGATTGCATCAATTATCCACAAGAATTTCTCTTTAATCCTAGAACTACCAATTTTTATTTTCATATGAAAGTGTCTTTTGTCGATCACTCGTTTTGACAGGTTTGGTAGTTCTACTGTTAACGATTCCATAATAATTTACTAATTGATTCCTTTAAAAAGAAAGATGATCGCTCGAGAGGAGAAGATGCTCGAGGTAAACAAAGCTCCAGGTGGCTGGGTAGTCGGATGAGGGATCGATATCGGATATCAATTAATTTGGACGCCCGCATGTGCTCGCACAGCGTAACGAGGGGAAGAGCTCGTGAAAAATGTCGAGTGGGTTCGCGCGGGTAATTGCAAGGGTAGATTGACAAAAAATCGAGCCACCCTCGTGCGGTGGACGGATGGGCACGCGAGAGGATCGATCGGCTCGCTATCCGTCGTGTAAACGGCCTCCTTACCGCCTCGCCAGGGCTCCGATTAAATGCTTATTCGTGAAACGTAGGCGTTAACCTGTTGCTCGCTATAAATAGGGCCTGGCGCGAGCGCGGAACGTACTATTAAGTCGTTTCAACGATATCGGCTCCCTTCATACCCTTTCTCATCCGCTACCTCAGTACGATCCGGAGGTCGTTACGTTCGATGAATTTCACGTAGATATCTGGCCTGAGTTGTTTGCGAGAGCCACTTTAATGGTAATCGATGAAATCGTAAATATTTCTCAGCCACCCTGCACCTCGATGCTAAGAGAATTGTAAGAGACGGGAGAGAGAGGGTACGCGTAATTAATTTATGAACTCGTCCTAGCTAGGTTACTCGCCTCGATTAAAGATCGTTTTCCTGATCCCCTTTTTGTGGCTACCGGAGACGTGGGAGATTTTAAGGAATCGAAGGACACTTAATTGTGAAAACGATCCTTCCAGAGTATAATTGGCCAATTAAAATCGTCGCGCGGCAATTTAGAAATAATCGACGAATTAACGATATCGCCTCTCACCGCGCCGTTAACTTCCGACGAACTCAGCTCCCGATAATTCAGATGACGATATTTACGAGGTTCGCCTTAATGGTAACTCGTGAAATGGCAAATAGTTCCTTCGTCCTGCGATTATGCGAGGGTTTGAGTGGTAATAATTAAATTAGGAACGCATCCTAGGAAATTGTTCACTTCATCGGTAAGCTAATTTAGTTGGTAATTCTAATTTCATCGGATGTGTAACGGATGTGCTCGAAGTGATCGCGAAACACATTCCTCCGTGTTTTGCAATGCACGCTAATAATTGCTAATCGTCGAATAACACTGATACCTTAACACGTTCACTGAATTCCTCCTTATTCTCTAAGATTTTCGTCAACACGATTGCCCAGCTGTTTCAAAACACTTATACCAATGACAGTATCAACCCACTCGACGGTAATTTATCTCATCAATTTGTCCCAAAGGACCACCGCTTACGCAGTCACGAAGGCCAACCCTAACCAAGCGCGAGCGCCTAGAATATTAAGCTTCGTCCAAACTTCTGCATTCGTGAGTCACACGGTACAACGTTGCACCTCGTTACGAGGATTCTTCTCTCGAGGCCCCGATACCAAGGGCGTGTCCGGTTGTTAATTAATTTACGCACTGGTCCCCACGTAAGATTGGAGATTGTCCGGTTCCGCTTAGATATCTCGCTGCGAGATCGAGACGGAATGTTCAGGTGCAGTCTGCCTGGAAGAAGATCATAAATTGGGCGCGAGATTCATCGGGGTGAGAGAGTGTGTGTGTGAGAGAGAGAGAGAGAGAGGAAGAGAGAGACAGAGAGATCTCGCGCTCGTCCTTCCTTCCTCCTTGCCGTGTTACACGTCCTTTTGCTCGTCGTCTGCCTCCGCGTTCTGCTCCACATTGGTCAGCTCCAAGGCCCATTATAGGCGCTGATAATTATAAACATTCTTTTCGTCCCGCGTCCAGCCGGAGAAGAAAACCAGTCGTGAGGCTGGGCGTGGACAATTAATTTACGCGATCGTGCCGCACGCGGGAGTCCTGCCAAGATCTCAAGAGGATTCTTCTCTACCTCGTTACTCGCGTTAGTCCCTTCGCGAAGGGCGCGCAGATGTTTAAAGGGAGCGAGCGCGACTCGTAAATTAGCCGGAGGATTCATCAGATAGGGAAAATCCTTTTGCCATGCCCCATCCTTGCTCGGCCGAAGCTTGGTAGGTTGAATTAGCGCGTGGCTTCTTGTTAAACGTAAAACCGGTAGTTAATATCGCCTTGGCCTTTTGTTGCTCGTGCCTCGGTGCTACCGTCTTACGTTCGGCTCGGGGAAGCCTCGTGTAATTACGTTATCGACGAAGAAAAAGGAATTCGCTCGTTGTCCACTCTTCCGGAAGCTCGATACCCTTCATGCGAGATACTTCGGACAAGCGGTCGATCCAGTGATCTCGATTAACTCACCCGGGCCTCGTAGAATCGAATCGACAACTGACCTCGCGTCCACCGTTTTCTCACTCTTACGTAAACCATAAATCACCTCACGCGTTATTACGAAGTACGATCTTACGTAGAAGTATGGTGAAACGAGAATAATTCGCGCTCCAAGTTACGCGGAAGCTGACGAGTAACGGACAGGACACACCGGTGCACCGTTACGCCGCGCGCCGTGTTCCACAAAAGAGCGGCGCCAATGGAGAAGGACGCGGGCGCCAAAAATTAATTGGCCACGGACAAATTAACCCGAGCGAGATTAATTTCGAGGACTCGTAAAAACGGGGCGTCGATGGTGGAGCTCGGTGGGTTCGGTGGTTACGATTTCCGATGGATAATTTCGAGCAAATTGCAACCCCACGCGGTAACCAGTGGTACCCTGGGCCGCTCAATCCGGCACAAGCGTGGCACCGGGCGGCTCAATTATGGAATTGCGTGAAATCGCGCCGGAACAGAATGATCCATCGATCGCTCGCGATCACGATCGATAATAACCCTCTCCCAGTTTCCAACCCCTTATCCATCCCCGTCCTCGTTCCTCTCTTATTCCTCTCGTCTCTCTCGTCCCTCTCCACCTCAATCTCGTCTCTCCCTTCGATACACTTTAAACCTCAGCCGCCCTTTCCACCGACCCTTTTCCTCTCTCCTCACGATCGCTCCTACCTCCTTCCTCCCTCCCTCTCCTCACTTCGCTCCGAGCCCTCTTTCACGCACGCCCACCGCGGTGTGACCACGTGTTCCACACGCTTCGTCCACACGTTCCTCGCGACACACGCGCGCGCAGTGTGCGTGAGTGCGTGCGCCTTGCCTCGGCTCGTAGCCTCCTGCGAGGAACGAGAGAGGGAGTCGAAGAAGAAGAGAGAGAGGGTGGATCTCTTACTACGGAGGACGGAGGAGAGCCTTCGGTCGAGTCACACCTGCTCGTTTTTCCCACGAGATCGCTTTGCCCCCAGCCTCCACGTGTGCCTCCTCGGTGCTGCTCGGTTATTTCCGCCGTGAATGGCGCGGACATCACCGTCAGGAGTGGATAGCCGCCCTGCGGTCCCTCGCGCGCCAAAAGGATTTTCTTCGATCCTCTCCCTCGCTCACGCCCTCCTTCCTCTCCTTCTCACACTTTTGCGCCCCCTCCGTCTGCGGCCACCGCGCTGTTTATCCGTGCGCGTCCAACGGCCGATTCTAATTTCTCCTCTTTTTATTATTATCCCTCTCATCCGCTCTGCGGTTCTCCACGTGAATAGCCTGCCGTGTGTCTACTCCGCGCTCTTCCATCTACGGAGAGTAATTATC
The DNA here is from genome assembly GCA_944319695.1 of Tiphia femorata. Taxonomy (NCBI): domain Eukaryota; kingdom Metazoa; phylum Arthropoda; class Insecta; order Hymenoptera; family Tiphiidae; genus Tiphia; species Tiphia femorata. The sequence continues at coordinate 10,930,339 of OX090896.1, read as the reverse complement.
CTACCTTGTAGAGATTCCACGCCGTTAAGATCGTCAGCGGGTGCGGTGATCGGGCCAGAGCAGGTGTCGTACTCGAGCGTTAAATTTACTATTAAGTGGCTTTTTTGTTAAGTAAATCGCGCGAGTGATTGGTAGCAGGCGGCCAAAACGTTCGACGACCGATCGCTTTTTCCACTATGCTCCGCCATTAATTACCTTGGCGTCGCGCGTCGGTGTCACGCGATTTTTCTTTTTCCTACGTCTTCTCTCTAGGAACGTGGACGCTTCAGACGTGGTACAAGCGCCTCGCGCAGTCGCCTGTAGACGCGCACTCGAGACGAAGAAACCCGACAACCGTGTCCCATCCGCCTCTGGTCATCCAGCGCGCGCCCTTCTCGGCGGGATGTCAAACGACGGTCAACGATCGCGTCGCCTCGTATCCTCCTTTTTGATCCAAGGATGAAATTAATTCAGTCGTGGCGTCATGTGCGACCGGCACGCAAGAGAGAAAGAGAGGAACATAAAAAAGGGAGTCTCTCTTCGATTGCTTCGAGAGAGGAAGTCGAGAATCGAAATGAATCGATCGGTTCCTTCATGACCATAGACTTATACTCATAGACCGCGCGTTCTGTGAGAAGCGCTGAAGACTACATCAAAACGAGAGAGCAATAGTGAGAGTGAGTGTGTCTCTGTTTAACAGGAGTGTTGTTTTCCTTATTCCACCAATCAACGCTCCTGTGAGACAGAGACACACTCACTCTCACTATTGCTCTCTCGTTTTGATGTAGTCTTCAGCGCTTCTCACAGAACGCGCGGTCTATGAGTATAAGTCTATGTTCATGACAAACGAATGACACGCGTCGCGACCATAGACTTATACTCATAGACCGAGCGTTCTGTGAGTAGCGTTGAAGACAACATGAAACGAGAGAGCAATACTAGGAGTGAGCCTGTCTCTGTCTAACAGGAGCGTTGGAGGGGGGGGGGGATAAGGAAAAAAGGAGAAGAACAACGTTTAAACGCGAGTATACGTTCATACACGTTTAAACGTTTATACGCGTAAACGTATGCTCTTCTCCTTTTTTCCTTATTCCCCCCACCAACGCTCCTGTTAGACAGAGACAGGCTCACTCCCAGTATTGCTCTCTCGTTTCATGTTGTCTTCAACGCTACTCACAAAACGCTCGGTCTATGAGTATAAGTCTATGGTCGCGACTAAGGAACGAGTGGAAAGTGAAAAGAGTCGAGAGGAAGTGGAAGAAGGAAATTATTTCTTCGAGTGCTGAGTACTCTCGGTCCAAGCACTCCGTCTGGATAGTCTTAGTAATTGCAAATCGTAGGAAACGGAGTACCTTTTTGGCTAATGCTAAATCCGCCGATTAAGTGTGTAAGATGCAATTGAGATGTAATTGCAGGTTTGCGAATTGTACGACGCGAGAAAGTTATCTTTAGCATTCGTATTATTTTAAATTTCTGGTAAGTTTATCGAACGTATGTGCGCATCCATAGTCCACTCGAATGGCTTTCGTCGGATGCATTTACGCGCCCGTAGCGCTCAAAGGGTAAATTAAAGATACGAGATGCGAACATTGCGAACGAGAACCGGGAAGAATAAAAATTTGGAGAAGGAAGGTGGAAGCGCGTGGCGGATGAGAACTCGGGAAGGAAACGGGGATTGGACGGTGCTTGGAGGTTTTACCGCCGCGTAAAATCGAAGATCGATTATCGTCGTAATTCCTCGGCTTAATGCGAGCGCGTCCTGCGCGCGCGAAGCGGACGTCGCGCGTCGTTGTTCCTGCTGTGCGAAGATCCTGAGCCTCCGTCGAAATTGGGCCCGACCAGGAGGCACGATAGAAAGAGAGACGGGCCAGGATCGTCGTCGAGGTATACTACCTACACTCGAGGTACTCCCGCTTACCGGGGGTTGTATATTAAGTTAATTAACGAGCCCTCCCCGAAACCGGCGGCCTCTATCTGCATTTCGGTGCACGCGATCTCGCAATGTCCTCTTCATTTCTTTCTTTCTTTCTTTCGTTTTTATCTGGATCTTCTCTCGTGCGCAGAACGCTAACAGTCCAAAATGTCCTCTTCGATACCTTTCGTTCTTCGTCGACTCTCTTATTCTTGTTGCTTCCTTTCCTTCTCGCGTAAGACACAGGTACTCAGAAGAGAATATTTTATCGATCGCTCCAAAATATCCTCTTTGGTCCTCTTCCTTCTTCTTCTAATAATTTCCATGTTGGTTGCCTCTCGTGTAGGACGTAGACAGTTCAAAGTTTCCTTTTCTGTTTCTTTCGTTCTTCGTCTTCTTCCTTATCATCGTCGTTTGCTTTTCTTCTCGCTTAGGACACCCTTGCTCAACAGAGAACGTTTTATCGGTCGCTCTAAAATATCCTCTTTGGTCCTCTTCCTCTTCCTTCTCCTAATAATTTTCACGTTGGTCACCTCTTGTGGATATCCGCTTTCTTTTCCTTCTCTTCCCAGTTGCGTTCCTCTCACTCTCCTCTCGCGCGATACACCCTCGTTGGAAGAGGAACGCCACCGTCGTCGCTCGAGTTGCACCGATTTGCCTTACAATCGACCTACCTCGAGGAGGAAGTTAGATCGAAGCGCATCTTTTTTTTAGAGAGTCGCGTTAAATTCGCTAACGAGCGGCTGCCACGAGTTTCACCGTGCTCTCCTTCGCCGGTAAGAACGAGAAAGGAGAGACGAAAGAGAGAGAAGAGAGAAGAAGGAAGAGTAAATATATGCGCTTAAGCCATGGTTATCCTTTATTTCGCGGTAGAGAGGAAGACTACGATGAATCGTCCTTTCCTCCTTCCCATTCGCTCGCCCCTTGCCAAAGGAAACCGTAAATCTTCGAGATGCATCGTAGAATTTCACTTCTCCTTGGGTTTACTCACCCGCGCATTTGCCTTCGATCGCGCTCAATGAAATTCTCATCCTACGCTCCCTTCCTGCACCGAAGAGAACGTACGTCTTCGACGAAGGTCTTACGTCTCGAGTCTGCTTCCTGGCCGATAATTTTTTCCTTTTATCGCACAGGTGCGCTCGGCTCTCCTCTCAGCTCCCTTATCTCAAGCTTGCCACCGCCTGCCGAACGAGCGGACCTTCGCGTCGCGAATCGCACTCTCGTCCCCGCCATCGTTAAGATAAGAAATTCATCGTGCGGAGAACACGAGGGTAAGCGGTCTCGAAAGGCAAAAAGGATGAAGAAAAAGTAAAGAGGAAAGAAGCACCCCTCGGCTCTTCCTTCTTCGCGAGCCCATTAAAGTTCGCGAACAATCGCAGACACCCCACTCGAACGTGGTCCTTTTTACCGAGAAGCGATGTGAAGGATAGCCGAAAACTATTCGTGGAACGAATTTTGCGTGCGGCACGAGACCGATCTCGCGTCGCCTCGCGTCGCCTCGTAATTTTAAATACGTCCTCCTTACCCTCGTCCCTCGAAAGTTTATCCGTCTGTTTGTCCGTCTGTTTGTCCGTCTGTCGGCCGAGCTCACGGTACACGCACGATTTCATCCTTTATTTCCCACTCCACGGTCTCTCGCAATTTCTCTCCGTCTGCCCCCTTCTCCTCGCCCACTTCCACGTTTCACTCTTCTCTCAACGGCCACGGACAAATCTCACGGGAGTTGCTCGCGCATCGGCATGGAGGAAGAAATAAATCGTTGGTGTTTTTTGTCGAGAAGCAGAGCCCGTAAGCGGGCACCTCCTTTCCCTCGAGCGCGAGCAGAAACTCCCGAAAAAGGAGGAGCGGAAGAAGGCAAGAGGCGAAAGGCCGCCGGTCTCTGGGCCCCAGCGATGGAAAGAAAGCGCCGCGCGTCCTACCGGCCGCCATCTTTCCCTCAATGTTTGCGCAGCTAATTATCATCCCGAGAGAAACGTTTAATCACGGCCGCGCACACCGCGTTTAATTACAGTGGCACGTTTAACGACGCTCACGGATAACCACCGTACCCCCGTTCGCTTCCTTCGATCCTCTCTTTCCTCGATCTCTTCTTCGCCCTTCCGGCCGCGCCCTTCCACGTTTCTTCTTTTCTCTCGTGGTCTAGCTCAAAGCAGGACGTTTCGAAATTTTAATTACACTCCAGTCGTCCGCTGATCGATGAGGCGCACGGCGCGCACGACTTTGTCCTTCATCCACCTTTAATTAGAACCTCGTAAATCACGACTTTGTCCTCCTTCCTTTTCCACGTTTCTCGATCGTCGCGTGGAGAATTCTGCGAGATGAAGGGAAAGGACGAGAGGAAGGATGCGTTTCGAGACTCGATACCGCGCGAGTCTCGTTATATTCCTCGAGATCGCAGGAAGTGTCTTTGAGAAGGAAAAGTTCGAAAAAAAGGGCGAACGAAGGATTCTCAAGAGTTACGTCGAATCTGGGTGTTTAAAGTGAATCCGTCCGAGTGCACCTTCGACCCGAATCCGCTGGTGTTGGGAAGAGTGCTGTTTTAAATGATTGTCGATATAAACGACTGTATTTTCAAAGAAAACGGCGATTGGTACAATAGCGCGAGACGTCTTGACTGATCGATGCGTTGTCGCGAAGTGGCGCGTGGAGACGACCGGAAGTCACTCCGCGCGTCTTTTGTTTGACCGCGTTAGTCGAGCTGCAACGCGTTGTTGCTAGGCGCGACGAGCGCCAATTACGAATTTCGCGTCGTAACACCGGGGGCGAGCAAAATTCAAGGAAAGGAGAGAAAAATCAAAAATCACAGGAAGCATCTAGGAAGCGCTTTCGAGCACACCTCGTCGGCCAACGTCCCCGGATCCTTTCGCAGACGCGAGTGATTCAGATCGTTCGCGGGTCACGCGATTAATTCGAAGAAGTCGCAGAATCGAGCTCCTCCCTCTTATTCTCCAGCGATCGGAAACGGGAGAACGGTGGTTGGCACGGTTGCACCGCGATCTCGGTTTTCTTTGGACGCGACCTTGGGTCGCGCGGCAGTTCACCACGCGAAAAACACACGGAGGCGCGTCCTTGGCTGCGAAATTTACGCCAACAATTAAATTCCACCTTGGAGTGCAGGAGGAGAGTGTGGAGGGTAACCGCGTCGTCGTCCCGCACCTGATGCCCCTTTTTAAAAGCCACCGGCTTGCGGCGCGTACCCTGGCTTCGTACATCCTTGACCTCCTCCTCCTTCTCCTCTTCATCCTTGCTCCCCTCTCTCCGACCTTTCCGTCATTCTTTCTCTCCGTCTCTCCCTTCTCTCGCTCTCTTTGTACTGCGAACGGCTCGCAAAAGAAGTCGAGAAGGAGTGGAAGGTCGAAGGGAGAGAACGAACTACGGAGTGCGAAAAAAGAAAGAATGAGAGAGAGAGAGAGAGAGAGGAGAGAGAGGAGAGAGAGACTCGCACCCGCGTCGCATTATACCTGTCGGACCGAGTCCGCACCGGATACGCACCTGTGCGCGACTCTCGGACATTTAAAGGGAAAAAGAAACAGGATGAGAAGACGGAGAGGGGAGAAACACCGAGGACGAGGCTCGTGGAACGCTCGGGTGGAGGGCGGTGGGCACTGAGGTAAAGAAAACGCGTGGGGAGAGGAGGACGCGACGACCCACCTCGAAAATCATTACCGATCGCTCTAATTAAGGCTCCTGCGTGGAAGGAGGTTGTGGCCCGCGGCGTCCACCGCGTCGTAGCTGCCATTATCGTACGCGCCCCGTCGCATTAACGTAATAACAACATTTCGCGCGATTTTTTCCCCTTCCTCGACTAACCTCACGAGCTACCCGCGCCATTCTTCTCATCCTCGCTCTCGTTATTTTTAACCTTCCGCCCTTGCCCTCTCCTTCATGGCCGCGCACTCTGCCAGCATCGCGTCCTTCCCTTTGTTTCGCGGATTGGCTCGCGTGGCGCCTCTTCTCTTCCCCCAATGGCTTCCACTCGTCGTAAGGAGAACAAATTTACTTTGCTCCTCTCGTTCCCGTAAGAACGTCACTCGACTCGCGAGTTTCGCCCTTCTTCCAGAGTCTCCTTGGCTCGCATTAATTGAGAAATCGTTCATCCGTCCCGTGAAATCGATTCTTCGAATCGATTCTAAAGTAAAGCGAGTGGAAGTGAAAGTAGTGGCGGATTTTTATTGCCACGATTACAGCCCTTCCAGGGAGAGTGACTTCCAAATCGGTTTGCTCGAATCGACGAAGCTTTCGTTTCTACAAAATTCCATTTATCCTTTATCTCGACTTCTGTCGTCGTTCGCTTCGATTCTTCTTTCTCACCAAAGACAAATCAGTCGAGAGAACACATTCGTCGAGATCTCGTCGTCTGTACTTCTTACTAGTGGCCGAGAAGGAGAATCGAGAGAGAAGGAATCACGTGATCCTTCCCGTGACCGCCGCCGGCCAGTCGAAGGAGGTTATCGACCGGACTTCGTTCTCGATCGTACGATCGATTTTACGCGCGCAATACTAAAAGTTCGATTACTTTATGAACACGCGCGCGTCGGGGCGCGCGAGGTTCGTTCCGTGGCGCTTGGAAGGGGGTTGGAGGGTGGTGCGCGCGACTGGGTGGACGCGAGGGGCCCGATCGGGTGGGGCGCTTGGTGGAAAGGGCCCTGGTGGCGAGGAGGGACTCTCGGTGGGGACTCCTGGGGGGACTGTGCCCCCACAAGTAGCTCCCCGGTAGCGCCGTCGCGCACCTGCCGCTTATTCCCACGGCGAGGCCTCACGTTCGCCTCATCTTTCCTCTCTTACCTCTCTCCCTCCCTCACCCTCCTCTCGTCTCTTCCTTCTCCCATCTCCACGACGAATCGTCTCTCGTTCTCTCTCTCTCACTTGCTTTTTCTCCTCGGTCGTCTCCGTTTTTGACCTGCCCTCCACGCCGCACCGCGAGCGAGAAGAGGGGCTTGCACACGTGTGCAAGCGCCCAGATAGACGCGCCGCGGTACCACGAAGGGGTGGCGGACGAGGGCCCACACCGTGCTTATTTATTTTTAGATATTTTCGGTCCGAGATACACACCCTACGTCGTACACACTCTTCGTTCTCCACCTCCCGCCTTCGAGAGGTAAACGAGGGGGGGGGACTCGATATCGCGAGCGGATAATATACGGTAGAGGGATCTGTCTTGAGGAGAAGGAGGATGGAGATATGGGTAGAGGTAAGGAAGAAAGAAAGAGTCCTGTGATATGGGAAATAAGAAAAGTTGGCCTTTGGATCGACGATAGAGGAGTTTCTTAGGAATGGTTACTGTTTGGGGTGGTGGAACTGGAGTAATCTATTGGGTTGGGGTATGTGGATACTTGTTTGAGATTTGGAGCTTGTAGCGCAACACCTGGTAAATTTGTTCGATCGTCTAAACGTAGACTGCTTGGAACGTATACCAAGATTTTTGAGATATGTTCGTAGTTCTGTAGGAAAGTGATTGTCAGGTTCAATGGATCTTTCTATTCTTGGACCTCATTAGTGGAGCTTCGAAAATCGAAGGGTCGTTAGAATCGATTCTCTCCTCGCCAATCGATTCACCTCAGTTTTCATTGTATTTTTGACGCGTCCTTCCTCCCTCTCTCTCTCTCTCTCTTCTTCTCTCGGTCACCCTTAAAATCACGATCCCGCAAAGGGAGGCTCGAAATACCTCGAGCGAACCCCCACGGCCATTGTGCGTTCGCTCAACCCCACAAGTTGGGCCCTACACGCGGGCGTACAAGTGGCATTGTGCGCTCTTTGGGGGGGGGGGGAGCCCGCTTTTACACAGGTGCACGGTTCTCGCGTGTAAAGTGCATAACGTTCGAACGGTGAAACGACGACGGTGGAGCATAAGGGCTCGAGCAAAAAGACGAGGGGATGCTCGACGCGTAGGAGAAAATTAGGGCCCGTTTTCTGTGCCCGTAGAACCGCTCCATGCAGGAGCCCGCATTTTTATTTCCCCTGCGTTCCGACGCACAAGGGGCAACCCCGACCGAGAATCGAATTCTTCCTTTTTCCACGCCTGCATCTACAAGCGAAGTCACGAATTATTTGGCGAAACGCATCGTTACCCAACCGTCTTAATTTATTAGGCCGATGGGACCGCGCTTCGAATTCGAGAGGAAGGACGCAATAATTTCCGCAACGAGAGGCCCACCAAGTCGTAAACAACATTACGCTCCAAGGTATAACGCGATTTAATTTATTCACCCGTCCTCCTGCGCTCGGCCACTTTCATTCGTTACCACGGGCCATTCTCGGGCACGAAATCACGGGAAATCGGGGAATCTCGGAAATAAATTTCCAATCGGGATCCGAGAGAGGCCGGGCACACATCTGGCGGTACTTTCAATCGTAGCCCGCCCGAGGCGTAGAACGCGAACTTTCTCGAATATTTCGAGACAAACGTCCCAGCGCGGCGCGCGGATGGGCTCGAGCAATTTTACGGAAAGCATGTAACGCATTCGTTTCGGACGATATCTCCGAGTTGGCATCTACGCGGCTTGCTCGGTCACCGAAAGCCGCGCGCCCGCTGCTACCTGCCATCTTCTTCTCCGGCACAATGAGATTTTTATTCGCGTCGGACGAGGGCGGTAAACTATTGTCGATCCCTCGTAAAGTAGCCGCGCGGCAATTGGGGCGCCGCAGAGCAACCGAGACCGTGGATTGGTTGCTTTGAAACAAGAGAGGATCGGGCCCAACGGACCCAACCACACCTCTCGCGAGCCTCTCGTTCACGGGATTGGTCGCTCGCTCGGACGCTCTCGGGCCCCTTCGACGATTCTTCCTCCCCACCTTCTCCTTCTCTCTCTCTTTCTCTCCCTCCACGTTTCTCCACTCTCGTTTCATCTTCTTTTTTCTTCTTCTTCTTCTCTCTCTCTCCATCTTCTTTTTTTATTCTTTTTCGTTACTCTTCCTCCTCAGGCCCCGCGTGCTCCGGTCGTTCGCTCGCTCCATCAGGGGCCCAACGTCGTCGCGACCTTTTCTTTCCATTTGTGCTACGAACTCGCGAGATACGGCTGGGGCTTTGGCCTCGCCCTTTCCTTCCCTTCTCTCTTCGCCACGCTTTTTTTTTCATCCTCCTCTCGGGGCCTTTCTCCTTCTCTACATTCGTCTTCGTCATCCACCGAGAGTTATCGTGTTCGTCGATGCTCGATCGTTTCGATTCTTTCGAACGAAGAGAGGTCGTACAGTTTGTTGGCGCTGCTTCTTCTCGTTGCGTTTTATCGCGCTTCTCCGAATATTCGTCGATTTTCTTCGGATAGAGCTTGTTTCCCCTTCGACGGACTTCTTTTTACAAGCGCGTCTCGGCTAGCGCACTTCCGAACTTCCTTTTCAACCTCGTTCCCTCCACGTTTTTTCGTAGACGCTCTCGATCGATCAAGATGGCGTTATCAGCGGCTCTTATCAATTTGCAACTTCTTTCTTTCTGGCTCCACGCGCGGTATCCCCTTTCAGTTCTCTTTTCGCACGGCGTCTGCGATTTTATATTCTCTCTTTCTCGTTCGTCTTCTCTCTCTCTCTCTCTCTCATTTTTTCTCTCTCTCTCGTTCTCCCCATTTTTCTTCGCTTTCTACTCGTCATTCTTCCGCGAGAGACGCGCCTCGACGATGAGGATGCGCTTGCAGTTGCTCGCGGACAGAAGAGTCCCTTGCCACCGACTTTTTTATTCACTCGGCTTCCTCTCCCCTCAAATTCACCTCACGGCGTAACGCGCGAGGTCTCATTGGGCCCATAAATTTTTTTAAAAAGAAGAACATCGCACGCCGCGAACGCAACATGCACCCTCGGAAATTATTGCGCAGCTTGAAGCGCGCTCGCCGGTGCCGCGAAATTTTTTTTCCTCTCCCCGTCCACGAAACGTGCGCGAGCGCCTCACCTCGATCTTATTCCGCATGCGCGCTTCAAATTTGCCCGTTCTTGCCCGTTCCTTGTCCCCCGGCAGGCGAGATGTTTACGAAGAATGCTCGTGGATTAATGGCGGGTGTTACATTAAGCGTCGTGAAATTTAATACGGTGTTGCGCGAAGGAAGACACTTTTGTCTTTGAAAGGTACGCGCGATGCGCAGTGATCGCAATTTTGAAAGACACGGTAATGGAAATTCGGTGTTGAAGAACGTCGAACTGCGGAGGAAAAAAAATGAAGTACGTTGTGGAGACGAGAGGGGATTACAACGCGGAAGCATCTCGTTCTCCTCACGTTCCCTTCATAATTAACTCGGGTCCAGCGGCTAAAGAAACTCACGTGGGCGGTAATTTTGGTCGAACGTACCAGCTGATTTATCTCGCCTACGTGAGGGTCGTAAGGGTGGTCGAGCGGAAATTCACAAGCGAGAAATAAAGATTACTCCGCGACGTGCAACGTCCGTCGCGTCTCTCCCAAAATTCTTCTTCCTTCGGTCACAGTGAAATAACACCGTGAATTCTCTTCTCGAGAATCGAATCTCGCGATTTTTTGCCCTGGAATATTGCGCGCCAGAATTCGGCGTCCTTTTTTGCCTCGCAGATTCTCGTGTCGTCGATACTTCGCAGTGGAACAGGGACGCACCTGAACGGCCCGTGTGTCGTAAATTTCCTCGCCAATGTAAATTCTACCCGTAAAAGGACCCTCGCGAACAAGCTCGATGCCGATCTTCCAGCGCGATTTTTTTTCTTTATTTCACTCTGAAAATTTCGTTTAAAGCTCGCTTTTTTTTTTCTTCTCTCCACTCTTTACCTTTCGTCAGTTGAATACAACTTCCAACGATCTCGTGTTTTAAAAAAAGTCTCTTACACACAAACAATTCTCGTTCTCTCGAAAGTTACATTTACTTCTCTCACATCTACCCCCGTTATCTTTCTCAGCGGAACGAATCTCAATGGTAGAGATACTGCCCACTGTGAGAGTGTCTAGAGAAAAATCGTCCGCGCGACATGTACTCGTAAAAAACTTGTAAGTGTTCTTCAGGCCGAAGAACACTTTGGAGTCACGTGGGTTCACGAAGGAGAGGAGTAGAATGGTTGAAATGGCACGCACCTTGGCACAACACCACTATGGGCGCTCACGCGCGGTAAGACCAGTCGTTAAATCCGACTCGATAACCAGCCGCGGCCTAATGGACAAAACGGGATTAGACGCCGTGGGACGCCCGTAAATGTCCGCTTAGGCATTAACCGAGCGGAGCACGTTGCCAGTGGTACGATAAGTTGGACGATAGGCGCCACGGTGTGCCTTTGAATGAGGACGGTGAGAAGCGAAGAACGAAAAGAGAGAGAGAGAGAGAAAGGGAGAAAGAGAGAAAGAAGGAAGAGAGATGAACGTATGAGTTGTTAACGTTGCTCAACCTAGATGTAATTATTAGTCGCATTTGCCCACCGTGCACGGTGTACCACGCGTTCGTGTACACACATAGTAGTGGTTGTTAATTCACGCGATTAGATACGAGACCGTAGAATTACGCGGCAACTAATGGAAACGTTTAAGAGCGTCTTTCGTCGCGTCTGAATTTCCGCCCGCGATGAGATTCACGCTCCTCGGCGCCCTGAGATTTCTCACCGATCGAGAGACATTTTTTAGGATTAGCCAAAGATTAATTCGCGTGAAGTCGTTCTCACGCTATCGCCAACATTCCTGGTACATTTTTATTCGTCTGTCTGGTTGTCGTTCGAAGCGGTTACCCTGCAGTCGAAACGATTAGATCGTGCAAGAGAAGCGAATGATTCCGATATTTGAGATTCCAGCGGAGCAACTCGGTTCGCAAAAGATTTCTCGTACATTTGTATTCCTCGGGCGAACTGTTCTCCAAAGGAGGTGACATTTAAACGATAGAGCTTCCCGTGTAGAACGTACATTCGCGATAAAACATTTTACGTCGCCGTCCTTCTTCTTAACGGTGGGACTATCAAAGTGATAAAAACGACACGGAGTGCAATTATTTATTATCTCATTGGCAAAGGTTCGGTCTTACGTTTTCAATCGACATTCGACAAGTCCAAAAGGAAAATGAGAAAATATTCTCTTCGCTCGTAATCTTCCGTAATTTCGTATTCTCCGATGAAAGTAAGTCGAGTCTCGACAACACCACTCTTGATAACTGAAAAGTGAATTTACCAGCGACATAAACGAAACTAAACGAAAATATCTCGCATTCTCCACGAGACAGCCAATCGCACCGAGCAATCGCAATTTCATCAGAAATTACGCAACAAGTCGAGAGTACGCTTTAAAACTCGACCTTTACACTCCTCTTCTCGTTGTTACCACCGGAACCGGAAGATGCCATTCGACTTCGCATTCGATTCTGCTCTCGTGCGATATTTCCACGAACACGACCGCGCGACTCGCTCGTATTCGATCGATCGAACCTCCACTCTGCACGCGAGCTCATAATTGCGTGTTTTCGCGCGTGTATACTTCTCCTCTCCACCCGCCACCTCCTCTTCCGCACACGTCCTTCCATTCGTCCGCTCCTGAGTTATCGTCATCGCGCGTTGCTCTCATTCGTCGCGCGTGGTCCCTCTACGCTCGAAGAGATCGCTAGCGCGCGATATTTACAAGCAGCGAATTAAAGCGCGTTAAACTGATTTATGTCGCCATTAATCAGCGACTGGAGCGAGCACAGGGAGCCGAGCTCGCGCGCGCGCGAGCTCGCCCCTCTCGAACATTGAGTCGCGTAAAGCGAAGAAGACGAGTGTGCTGTGCACGCATCGGCTCTTTCCTAGATCATTAAGCACGAACGCTTGGAAATACCACTAGGGAAGAAATGATTGCTTCCTCCCCCGTCGCGAGCGCTCGCGTGAACGTTCGTCCCGATGGATTCGTTCGCTCGCTGATTTACGACTCCCGTTCACGTAGGTATCGATAATTCTCGCAGCTCCCGAACGAAGTAGGAATTCTCGAAACTCGAGCGCGACGTACGGCCGTATTAATTTCGCTAGAGAGGGACGAGCAATCGCGATAATTGATTCCCTTCGGCGAGTTAATTCGCTCTGAATCACTCTTCGAGCGCGCGTATCTCTCGTTTATCGATATTCCTCCGATTTCGGAGCACTCGTTGCGGAGAAAGAGGCTTAATTAGTTCGAGCAGCGCGCGAGGATTACTTTAGCTCCAATTAACGTACGGGCCGATTGAAAGCGAGCTGCTCTCCGCTTTCGTACCCTCTGGCGTATTAAACGCGCCGCGCGATTATTTTACGTCATTCTCCCGTTCGACTTTCAATTTTCGCGTCTCTCAAGGTGTTGCGCTCTCCATTGAGAAGAGAGAAGGAAGAGTTTCATTGAATCCGTGAGATTACGTAATGTCGTGACGGAGACACGCTCGTTACGCGAATTCGCGCGAGTACAGGATACGGCCTGAATGGCTAATTCATTGGCGAGTCGCGCATGCGCCTATGGGTGTGTCCCCGCGGTGAAACGAACGAAAGGAAGAGGAAAATCTAAGCGGCGCGATACGCTCTAATGTATGCGCCTCTATTCTCTCGGCCAGTCCACTTCCGACCGCGTTAATTTCCGGTCTGGTAGGCGCGCGTGTAAGTGCCTGGAGTGCGACGCGATTATCCCGCGGCGCGGCTCGTACCCTGCGTAGGAGATGCGAGGGTGTGAAAAATGTGCGATTGGAAAAGTTCGTGGTAGAATCGATGGTGATTAGAAACGCACTCGGAGAAATTACATTAGCCGAGAGCAAACTTTTAATGATCTTTGGTTTTGACAAAGTTTCAGGGTTTTACGAAATTAGTTTTAACCCTTATTACTATACAAATTTTACGGAGTGATTTGTAGCTGAGTTAAACTTGGTAGTATTACTGCCGGTTGGAGTGATAAGGGTTAAAGGGAGTTGAGATTTGCGGAGCTCTAGGATGTTTTATTATGTTAATTGAATTTTTACTGAAACAACTTGTATTTGATGAGAGAGTTTTAGCGCGCGCTGCACTTGCTACCCCTCGGTATGGCGAGGGTGGCGCCAAGGGAGGTTAAACGTCGATATTATGCGTTCCTGGTACGACGTCGCGACGCCAACCGACCACAAACCGTTTCGAAACACATTCGCCCCTCGACGCTTTTCACGTCCTTTTTAAAATTAGTTATCGTGGACTCGACCTCACGTCGCAGCATTTAACGTCACGCGTTTTAATTTTCACCAATTGCTCGTTACTATCGAGTAATAGCGTGTAAACGGGCCTTGCGTTATTTGTACAATGGCAGGTCGTTCAGCACGATTGTTTCATTATGGCGCATTAAGGATGAAATTGTCAATAAAGGCTAATTTATGGACCGATAAGGTGTTGCTTCTGATTATCGTGATAGCCTGTTACGGAGCAACGACCATTACCGACCGCGGGCTCTTTCACGCTTAACGATAGTTAAAGTTGCTGCAATTATCGTTGAGTTTATCGTGACAATTTCCGACTGCTTTCAGATAATAATAATCTACGCACGATGGGAGGGGTTTAGTTGGTATTAGTGTTTACTGGAACTGTTATCTTGAAAATACAGGTTTCTTCTATGAAATTTCAATTCTCAATTCTGTTTTGCTGTTAAAGCTCACGAACAGTAATTAACAATAATATTAATTTTGACGTCGAAAGACGCTTTTCGTGTTTCTTCTGACGGACGAGTAACGAAAGCACCATCGGACGCCTACGATATTCAGGACGCACGTGATCTCGGCGTCGTCGTATGCTATCCTGCTCCGGCGTCGCGACGCTTACCGACCGTAAGCTTCGAAAGTTCGAAAGCTCGCGTGGGAGCTTTCTAACGGACTCTCCTGTTTTCCATCATGCGGCCCTAGTAACGCGGCACTGGCGGAAAGCTCTCCTAAGTTTTGGATAAGTGGTATGACTGATCGAAAGCTCGTGAGATGACGTCTGCAGAAAATTCTCATTACACTTGGAACGCTTTCTGCCCTTCCACCACTCTGTCAAACCAGCACGCGAATGCCTCACTCTCGTCGTAGTCGCAGTAGTCGCGCCTTTAATTCGATCCTACAATTTTCCACCGCGCTATTTAACCGCGAAACGTTCAAAATTATAAATAATTCACTTTCCAATAAAATCTCGCGCGCAACCCCGTATATGAACTTTCCTACAAGCACAATCCTCCACAGATTCTTCACACTCCTTACTATCAAAACAAGAACACAAAACTCTGAGAGTACATTCCGCGAAAACTATTACCACAACAACGATACAGAATTCCACAAACATTTTCCTCGGAAAAACCGTCCTAACCTTCTCTCATTATTCGACCATTCAGGTCCGACGCACCGCGTCGGTCGATGAAAGGCCATCGCGACGCTGCTCGACGCCTGCGCACACACGGGGGCGTCACCAGTCTATTTTCATCCCCCAATAGAAGCTCTCCAACAGTCGACTGGGCAGAGAGAAGAGAATTGGAAGCGCGGTGGAACGAGTGGAGGGTGATCTAAAATTACCCACCCGCTTGGTGGATCGAGCGTCGCGACGCCGAACAACCTCCGCGTACGTTCTGCTCGCCGTCTCGTCCTCCTCGCCGTAACGACGCCCGTCGCGACGCCTCGTAGGAGACGCCGGCGATCCTTCCGACGCCTATTGTTCTCCTGGCCCTGGAGGACGTCGGGACGCGGCCTCTGACGGCGTCGCGACGTCCCGCTGCCGCCTCGCGCGGAACGGCCCGTGAAACAAACCGCGTGCGAGCGGATCCGATCGACGCCGCGCGAAACATCGAGAGGAAAAGCTCCCGGAGACGACGCCCGGCGTCGGTACGCGTCGTCCGTCCGCTCGACGCGGTAGTCCTCCTGCACCCTCATGCTACCCTGCCTCGGTGGTACGTCAGACGACGTCTTCCGTTTGACGGGCAGCTCCGTCAGACGTCGGTCCGACGCCGAGGAGCGACGCCTTATACTACCCGGATACAGCGTCGCGACGCTAGGGCGCCGCAGAGCTTTCTCAGGGGCGATTTTCTCGGGCGCGCGTGTTCGACGTGCCGATCAAAGGATGACGAAGCGTCTGGGACAGGTTAGAGAAGGATCTTCAGGTGAAAAAAAAGAGTCCAAGGAGTTTCTTTTTTGCCGGTGGGTGTTACTGTAGCGAGCGAGGGTCCTTTGGGTGGGGTGGGAAATCGATGGATTGGAATTTATTGGAGAGAGGGCGGCACGATGTATCGGGTGCGTATGGTGGGCTCGATGGTTTCCCAGGATGTTTGATTTAGTGTGGGGCACGTGCGTGTGACACGATACAAATTGAAATTTCAGTTTGCGATATTATTGTTCAAGGATCGTCGATGTCCTTGTTTTAAGGGTGTCGTGATTAAATTAGATCTATATTTTTGGATACGCGATATTACGCTTAACACATGCTAAATTTTTACTTGTTTTTAATCGTCCTTTGATTCTCTCTTCCTCGACCAATTATCCTAACTTGATTTGTTTTACCTTTCGCGCTGGTAAGTATGTCAAGTTTCTTTTTAACCAACAGTTTTTCCATTCTTCACGCCTTAAACGAACGAGCTTAAATAAACAAAGTACTAAAATCATTTATCGCGGTGTTCCTCGCCATCCCGCAAATTCAGCCGATCCTTTTATCCATTTACACCACTGATCCTCGAGGGTATCCTTGATTCTCAGTGATACGAGTCAACGAGTGGTCAGACATAGTCGTTCTCGAGCGCCTACTCTCCTGCTAGAGCGTCCCGACGCCCGAGGACTGGCGCCGCGAGGCGCTCCTCGCGGCTCTCGATGCCCCGCGCGACGTCACGAGGACGGCCGGCGTCGCGACGCCTGGCGTCGATCTCCTCGGCGTCGATGCTACCCTTGCGAGGAAACTCGCTGCGACCGAGCCGCGACAAGCGGTGAGCGACAGGTGGGCAGTTTCTCGTCGTGCACGTCGACCCGTCGACGCCCACGGCAGACGTCAAGTGACCGGCGTCGGGCGTCGCGATGCCGAAGAAGACGAAGGAGAAGGAGGAGGAGGATGTGGCGTCGGGCACACCTGTGCGAAAACGAAGTCGCAGGTCGGGAGACAGGCTGGCGCCGCACCAGGCGCCTATCAGGCGACGCCGGGCGTCGCGACGCCTCGGCCAGGGCCGTGTGCCAGTGGAGACGCCTCTGAGGGGCCCACGAGCTAGAATTTCGATCTTTTAAATTGAGAATTTCGGTGTAGCCTTGTTCACGTGGAGTTTGATACCGTTCGATGGACAAGTGGAATAAGAATGTTGATTGTGAGAAATTGTGGAAGTAGATCTGTACGAGGATTGTACGCTTTCGAGGATAATTTGTGTATTATGTAGTAAGTCGGTGGTTGGGTAATTTTCTATTTAATGAGAGGAATTTGGTGAACGCGTGGATCCGTGTGCGGCATTCGTTGGAGGGTACACGGATAAATAGTGACTGATGTTTGAAGAACGCGATTCAACGAGGGAGGAGGACACGCGAGTCTACGTGTTTATAATATTGTTAGCAGTTTGCCCCTATCGTGAGTGACACCACTCCGTCACCGTGTGGCCTCCGCACTGGGGTAACATGATCGGGAAGGAAGACGGTGAGCACTAAGCGCGGGAGTCTTCCTTCCGTGCCACTAACCTCAGTAGGTCGACCTTCCACCCCATTCGACGCATAAACCATTATAAATAAAGATAATTCTTGGACAATTTAATCGCGAGTAGAAATTGCGTCGGTTTAAAATTTGAAAAATCTTTTGGACAAACACCGCACGCCTCGTGTAATTCAACCATCCATGATAGAACTTGGATTCTTCTTTTTTTGCGAAATATTTCGTCGTCATAAAAATAAGGAATGATTGTCTCAGACTATACGATCCATGTCACTACCCCTAGAGAGGCTAATATTTATGCCACCGAAGTAGCACGCAAGAATTCCGTACTAGGGATGTATGAGGGCGTCCAATGCATCGATACGCGCGCATAGAAAAAGCTCAGGACGCAAAAGAATCGCCGTTGTTCGCGGACGGCCTTATGAGCTCCTGCCTTTTCTAAGGATGAAAGGATAGAGAGCGTAGATGAAAAAGAATAAGAGCGAGTGCGCCGGACAACGGGACGAGTGCTGTTTCCCTCTTATACTTAAGACGGGTTCTCACCTATTTTCTCTATTCTTATTTCATTCCTCAAATCGTACACCCTCTTCTCACCTCGTTCACCAGAAATATAAACCTTTACTAATCCAATCACAAAAATGTCCAACCCTTACGCTTAAAAAACCACTAACTTTCGACTTGGATAAAAAAGAAACTTCGTCCTTACAATATACCCCTTTCAACCCCCACAAATTTATTTACCCAATAACAATATTGTAAACAACATTCGAATTCACGTTCCTCACCCTCTACTTACTCACCAACCCCTATACTCTCGTATGTCACCACCTTGGTGCATTCGTCGTGTGATCAGATTCTCAAGACCAATTAACCAAAACCCTGAAGGGTCGAGCGACGTGAACCGACCCTCGAGTTTCTTCTCCATACGACGTATATCGAAATTAGGGGCGTCGGCCGGTCCGCGTCGCGACGCCCTATCAGGAGAGCACGCGACGCGATGGTTACGTATCGGCGTCGCTCTGCCAATAATAAAACGTAAGGAAAAGCGCGGACAGTTGGGCGCGCTCGCGATTCCGCCACTGGGGTTCGAGCTTTTACGCGCGTGCCACGTATCGTTCGTGCGATGCGCGAGTGTGTGCGAGCACTACGTGTATCGGTTGTGTTTCCACCGAAGCGTATCGAGAGGAGAGGGTGGCGCGAGGGTAGAGAGGGTGTCGACCGAACGCACCCCTTTTTTTTCGGCGTCGGGGGTGGTGGTCGATGAGCGCGGCTCCACCACCGTTTCCACCACCTCTCACAACCTCATCGACAGCTCGTCGGAGAGGGGATGTCGTCTTCTTCTTTTCCTTGAGACGTCGCGACGCGTCCTTCGCGGTCGTCGGAAAAGTAAAAAGGGAGGAAAAGCTCGCGGCCCCAGGGAGCTTTCGGTAAGACGAAGCATCCAGGCGGTTGCTTGCGCGCAGCCCCCATTATCAGGGTAGCAGGAGCTCGAGTGTGGTCGAGCGTCGCGACGCCGCGCGTCGCGCGCGTACCGAAAAAGCGCGGGCGTTGCGACGTCCGAACCGGAGAGCAGGAGACACGCGCGATGGTCCTCGACTCGGGGCGGATCGATAAAGCGGTTCTCGATTCGCCTTGCGACCAAATGTGCGCCCTTGCTTTAGTTAGGCACAGTTCTCCCTCGTTCCTTTATTCGTTCTCGCCTCATAGATCTGTGAGATTCTCGAAAAATTGGAAAGATTGAATTTTGAATTAGTTCTGCAGGGGTGCTTAAATAATTCAGTGGATTCAAGCGAGATTAAGCAAAAGATATAATGTTTTAAGGCATTATAATGATGGTTCTAATAACGCGAGCGTCGATACTCAGATAAATACGTAGACGAAGTAGAAATTGTTGCTACAACCAGCTCATGACATTGTTCAATATTAGCTAAATTTCATAGAGACGGAAATTCGTTTCCTGTAAGAAGCACACTCGCAGGACACAGTCTCTCGACCGCGGTCTGTAACTAAATTGTAGATAAAAAGCTGAATGTTTGCGGAACGAAGGACGAACCTACTGATACAGTCCTTTTTACATTCTGCATGCTTATGATCACCTATTAATCGCTCCTCCGCACCAATTTCGTAGTAACGATGCGTATTCGCGTGCACTCGAGCCATGGATTTCCACGACGTTCGACGTATTCTTGGAATTCCATCGTTCTTTTCGTAAGGCCCTTTGGCAAAGCGTCTTCGCGACGATCCACTCCCCTCGATTCTCCTCCTTCACTTCGTACCTCTGCAGATAAGGCGAATGCCTCGCTCCCTTAATTGGAAGCAGTTATGCAGAGAAGCGAGACGCATTGCTTTCAATGCGCTTAAGTTAGCCTCTTGCGCGAATTGCACCTGTAATTACAGCTCTACCTCTTACCTCGCTTATGCTCGGCCTTTTTCGCTTTCGTTTATCCCTGCGCTCGCTCGCGCGGACACCAATTGCTCCTTACTCCCTAAAATGGAACCGCGAGCGATCGCTCGGGCAGGAATGATCGAGAGGATCGAAGTATCGTGAGGATAGCGGAGCTTGGAAACACGTTGGGGTACTTGGTAACGATTGGTGCGATCGGTGCCATTTACGGGCGCGAATAAGCGGGTATGTAATTGTCAGTGGTTAATGTTCGCGAGCAGATCGCTTTGCCTACGTCGTCATTACCCGCTTGCCGTTGAAATCTCCTAAATTTGTCTTTCTACTTCATTCTCGAATGCTAGAGGTTATGTTATTTATTTGCTTTCCGTCTCGTGCCGATAGTTTTAATTTAATTTCGCGTCTAAGAACCAGGTACTTTGCAGTGACTATTTTTTACGCGAGATACTGAAATGTTTTTTGAGAGACGTGAGAAGACAAGCGGCTTGCTGATGAAATCTCCTAAATTTGTCTTTCTACTTCTTTCTCAAATGTTAGACTTTATGTTATTTCTTTGCCTTTCATCTCATACCGGCAGTTCTAATTTAATTTCGTGTCTAATTGTAAGTACTGACTATCCTTTGCGCGAGATAAATAAATATTTTCTGAGAGACGTGAGAAGACAAACCGCTTGCCGATGAAATCTCTCAAATTCCTTCTCGAATGCTGGAGATTATATTATTTCTTTGCTTTTCGTCTCGCACCGACAGTTCTAATTTAATTTCACGTGTAAATGCACGAGACACTTAAATATTTCCCGAGAGACTTGAGAAGAAGCGATCTTAAGGGTTACCTCGACTATACATCGAACTTTTTTTACTCCATCCACTCGTGGAACCTGCCCTTCCGCGTGCGCACAATTACCTCTCGGGCGGATAATACCAGAGTGAGGGATCTCGAGGAAGGATCATCTTCCTGCACGACGTGGAAACGCGAAAAGACGCCTCCTGCTCTTCCAGAAGGTAGAAGGGAGGTGGTTGCTGCAGGAAAGCGCATGCGCTTCTCGCGCTCATCAAAGGAACCCCGGCTTACTTCCAGGCAAATTGCCAGCGAAATTGCCAAGCGAAATTCGTTATGTGTTCCGTTCGTGGGCTTTTGCGGCTCGCTCTCAGTTGATCCTCGCCCGATCGCGGAACTCACTGTAAGTGCAGACGCGTGTCAGTGGCGTAGGTAAGATTAAGAAAGTCTTGTGTCAAAAATAATTTCCATCCAGGTCCGTCGAATAAAATATTTCTAACGGAAAATCATACACTGGTACAGACCCAGATCGCACTTTTATGCTCCCTTGTACACGTTATTTGGTCGGACTTTTGTCAATCTACAGTTGATAGAGCGTCAGAATTGTGGTACCTACTTGCGATACTACGCCCGTGACACGTGCACACGAAGCGTGAAAGAGACGTAGAAATATAAATGTTCCTACTGGTACACGAGTACTCATAAACTCTCCTCCTTCTCTCGTTCAACACTCTTCGTTTTTCTTCTTCCCTCTTCCTCGTCGTCGTCGTCTCACTCTTCTCTTCACTTGAACTTTTAAATCTCTTTTTTCTCTCGTCGTTCTTCAACCCTGTCTTATACTTCTCTCTTTTTCCACACCCATCAACCTCCCTCCAACTTCGAGTACCCGCTAGTTCTCGTTCTCCACTCAGCTGGAAGCTTCTTCTTGTTTCTCTTCCTCGTGCTCTTCCTTTTCGCTTATTCTTTCTCTTTTTTACTTTGTTCTTTCTCCGTCTTTCTCTCTTCGTTCGCCGCTACTCCGTCGTGCCTTCTCTCACGAATACGCGGGAGCAGTTGCGTAATTGCGGTCGGTCCTTCCGTAGGAGGAGAGCGAGCAGAGAGGAAGAAAGAAGGTGGAACAGTACGAGGAGAAAAGACGAGGAGCGCTTCTCTCTCTCTCTCTCTCTCTCTCTGTCTTTATGTGAAAGAGGCGAGAGGAAAGAAAGTTTCGCACGGTGAGGTAACGGCTGTGTGATTGCAGGCTGCCCTCGCTGACTAACGATGACGGAGGCGCGAGGACAAGCCACGAGATACATTTGGTACATAGTGTGTAAATGCAAATACTTGTCGATTCGGTCATTCGCGATTAACAAACTCTCGGTAGAGAAAGAAACGTTTCTCCACCCGACAACAATTTTCCACTTGCGACAGAAGCTCGCAGAAATCTTAAATTTCTCACTCCACAGTACCTTACCGCGTTCGTCCCTCTTTTCTCTCACCGAAATACCACTTTTATAGTACAAAGAAAGAATGGATGAAACAAGGTGCGAGATCGAGAAATTTTGCGATCATTTCTTTTCTTCCTCGCGAGATCTCTCGCATGCACGGGGAAGGACCGAACGTTTCCTACTTCTTCGCGAGAGTGTGCTACCTCGGCCTTATTTAAAATGGATTATTCCGCGCATGGAAGACTGACGAATGATCCTCGTTACTCGGGGGCCCTCGTAGTCGCTTGTATGCAGGAGGACGGAGGGGCAAATTTATTTTCCGTGAAGTTGATCGAGCAGGGACGCGCAGGTGCAGCCTTTGTGATTCGCGTGCTCCGGAGGGATCCTTGGAACGATCCACGACGTCATCGCTGGAGAAGCGTTCGATTGTGCTCGAGGTCGCTCTCCGAGAATCTTTCTTTTTCTTTTTCGCCTTTTTTTTTTCTCTTCATTTATTTCTACCCGCGGTCTCCTTACGGAATTTGCGGTTTCGCCAGTCGCCCCGCCACGGGGTCATTGCATTATGCATAAGACTTTTATCCCTCTTTTCTCTCTCTCTGTCTCTCCGAGATATTCTTCTCTTTGGAGCGGAGGCCCCGCGACACAAAAAGAGCACGCAGTTCGATCGTCCTCGCGATTTTTTTTGCGCAAATTACCCTCTATCACGCGACCGATTCGGCTATTGTCACACGTGTGCATTTCTCTTTTTTTTTACGTTCCAGGTGTTCGTTCCCTTTGGAGAAATTCCGCAGCGGTGGAAGATTCGTCGTCGGGGGACGTTGGTGCTTCGACGTTCTTGTATCAAGTGAGTAGAAGTTTCTTCGTAGTCCTTTATCTATCGTTGCTCGGTTTAACGTAGCACGTCGAGTATTTGCTCGTAAAAGAGAATCGTGGAAAGTTACGGCGAATCTTGGAAATTTTACGCGTTCGAAAAGTCACGAGCAAGAGTGTTTCGGTAATCGTGGAAATTATGGGAGAAACGGGTCGCCCAAGTTGCAAGTACTTGGTATACGCATCTGTGTTTTTTTCTGTCACTTTTTAACGTTTCTATCTTTTTTGCCTTTCTTCATTCTGATCGTTGTTTCGCAATCGATGAAAAACAAAGTAAAAGATAAACGTAAACTAACTGTATAGTAGGTTGCATCTGCACAGGTAAGACACTGGTCAAATGTACCGGGCAATTAAATCAATCTTCGCGAATTTCGGTATCGAAACAGACATTAAAGTAGTATCCTGGAACGAACTTAAATTTCTCTCCCCTTCTCTTCTCTTTCTTCTCTGGTCATCGGTTTTTCTCATTTCTCTTCGTTCTTCCTCGAGCCACCAACGTGGTGGAGGTCACCGAGAAGTCCTTCGCCGTAATAACGGGGCGTGAGTGTCTCCGAGAATAACATTGGAGACAACCACGAGAGAGAGAAAGAGATACGACAAGGAGAAGCTCTCGCGTGAGCCTAGAATCTTTTGACGAGACATTTTCGCGAGATTTGCCTCCCCGTTCGCGTCGATCCACGCGTACCGTCGAGCCTCGCGGTAAATTGTCGGTGCCCGAGTGAAAATTGAGAGAGTGCCTTGTGGACGCGAGAGCGGTGGAACGCGTTTAACGACGTATTTGCATCTCTCTTAAGCGCGTGCATACGAAGATCGATGAGAGGAATTTGCCGGATGAGTACGTAAGTATCGTGTCTAACCACCTGGAACGGCAATGTCCTCACTTGTCTCCAGGTGTAATTCGCGGTATTATTTTTAGAACGGAAAGTGGAAGGAAGGAAGGGACAATTTACGGGTAGAATGAGGAAAATTGACGTGGAGTCTTTTCACGAACAGGCGTGCTCTTAACAACCACGCGGTGTCTTTATCGTCGGGAGTGGTGGTCGTGTATTGCGTGGTAATCGCGTGCAAGCGTTTGAATTAGTCTAAGAAATTGGCGTGCTTCGTTCTTTCACCCGGCAGGGAAGAAGAAAACATTCCCTTGAATTTTGGCGAGAAGAATTGGTAAGAAGAACGTATTCGGAATGATTTGTGGAAGTCATAATAGTGACTTAAATAGACGATCCAAAAACCGATACGAAGAAAATCTTCCAAATTGGAGACTTGTTTATGGAACGAATAATATACGAGTGACTTAAATAGACAGTCCAAAAAAGGACGAAGAGAATTTTCCAAATTGGAGAATTGTTTATGAAAAGAATAATCTACGAGTAGCTTAAATAGGCGATCCAAAAGAATGCACTTACGTAGCGCTACCTTTTACTACCCTTCGACAATGACTTGGAAAACTTCTCGAATCGGACCGCTCCCTTAATTATCGATCGAACGAATCTCACGTTAAAAGGACAAACCCGTTAACGCAAATTGTACGTTCCTTTTCTCTTCGTGACGTTCTCTCGAAAGATCGTTGCACGCGCCTCCTCGGTAAAGCTTCGAGGAATAAAAGAATTCCTGAAGAAGTGGGACGCCGGTGGTCGCTCATCCGTTTTCACAAGGTCCAGGTCGTGTTCCTGCATTCGGAGGACACGTGTGTGCCAAAAGCATCGACTGCGCCAAGGTGCTATCCGACGTCGGCACGCATTTCGATTGCAAGTGCGTGCGCGCCTCTTTAAAGGGCCCCACTCTCGTAATTGCTGCCCAGCCGCAATTAGAATGTAACATAACGAACGCCCTGGTCCACCGACTCACGGCAGGCTCGCATCACCCGTGCTTCAGCTGTTTCTTCCGTTCCACTTCTTATTCCCTTAAGGACTATTTGCACACGTCAGTGCCGTATCTGTACCGTGTCAGTTCAGTATCAGTATCAGTGAAAAATAAAATATCGTTACCTTTGTATCAAATGGACATGTTCAGACAAATCCAACAAAGTAACGTATTTTACCGTCAGTGCCGCTGCAGTATCCGTGACGCGAATGTGAAATAGATTAGCAACGATATTTTAAGACATTTTCACTGAAGTGCTAACGTGATTTTCTGCTTGCTCCAAGAAAAATAAAAAATGGATGAAAAATTAATTGAATTAGTACGGGATTGTCCAGAATCGTACGATTTGCCAAATAAAAAGTACATGGAAACATACTGCTAAACGTTCCTTCGGAGTAATTGCTTTTCTCCAGTGCGTGTCTTGTTTCATTAAACGTTTTTTTATTTTATTCAGCAATATATTGAAACAATTCTGAGACATTCTAAAATATTCAAAAAATTTTTCTTCATCGTCTACTAATTCCCGATACAAAGTAATAAATTCTCCTTCACTTTGTCGTGTCATCCATGCCTTGTGTACCCATTTTCGCTTTTTATTTAAACTGTTCTTTTCCTTTTCCTCATCTAGGGTTATGCCGATAATTGCCAATTCTTCATTGGTAAAACAAACCATTCCACTGATATTTCACTGCAAGCACTGTTTATATACTACGGACGAGTGTGTATTGACATCACTGATCGACCACGGATAACACTGATACTGAAATGACACGGTACTGATACGGCACTGACGTGTGTAAATAGTCCTTTACTCTCTTTCGTCCCGTTCTCATTTACCTTCCGTCCCCAGTTTTCTCAAAACGATATCTACGGAACATTTCATTTACATTAAGACCACTGATTCCAATTAACATTTTCACTTCGATAACTCGTGCGGTAAAAAGTCCACGAAAGAGCACCGGGTGCATCCTCTCTCGTCTTCTCTCCTCCTCGTCCGTTTGATTTCTCTCGTATTTCCCTCTGTTAAACCATCAACGAGCGATCACGAGCTTATCGCACGATAAGAGGTAAGTACACGTAGGACGTACACGACGATTTCTCACGGCGGCCGGTATCATTTGCCCGTATACCCGAGTGACAATTAAATCGCCCGAATGGCCCGCCGATTGAATATTCAGCGTGTAATAAACTGCCTTAACCTGCGCTTGTCCCTGCATCGTTAAGACTCTCTCTTTCTCTCCGCTTCATCTTCTCTCCATCTCTCTCTCTCTCTCCGTCTCCTTCTCAGTTTCTCCTTTACTCCCGCGTTCGTGACGGCACCTCACCATCAGAAAATGCCGAACGCAATTAACGACCGACGACGAAGACGAGGACGCGAAAACGGCGACGACGTCGGTGGCTGCTCTAATGACGGAAAATTTCCATTTTTCCACTTCTCTCGCATCCTCTCCTCGCATCATCTCCATCCATCCGTCCGAATGGCCTGGCGTCACGCACCATTGATACTCTAACCGCGCGCGCGCGCGAGCGAGTAGAGACGGACTTGCGAGCGGACAGGTGGTGCGAGTAGAGCGAATCGCGCGGAAATCTTTATGATCTACGTGTGAGCGAGCGAGAGCGCGCGTACCGAGTGTAAAATTGATATCGCTTGTAATTTCAGGTCGTTAGAAGCGAAGTCGACTAGGGAGGGCCGTTCGGGCGAAGGGTACGCTAGATTATTACGAGTTCTCTCGATTACACGCTTTAAGAGGGTCTCTCTTGCTCGATAGGAGGGCTTCGTGGAGAGAAGCAGGCGCCAACAGGGTCAACGTAGTGGAACGCGCGTGGTTTCTACGAGCGAGTGAGAACGTCCTCCTTAGAGCCGCCTCGGCCACGAGGAGATAATAAGATGCGATCGTACATTCGCAACCTCCTACGAGGACGGAATTCGAGTGCGTTAAACCTCGATAGATCGAACTCGCCGTTTTGTTTCGGATGCGCCGCGCGTTTTGTCCCACATCCGTTGGTGAACGCGTGACGCGAAAGGTCTCCTCGAGTGGCGGTCAATATGCTCTCGCGCGCGTGCGATCCGTCGCGTGGGAAATGAGAGAAAAGGGAATTGGACATTTTACACGCTGGAAATATCGGTGGACACGATTAGACGGAGAATCGGTAGGCTCGTGGCAATTTTCAACAAGATTTTTCGTAGAGAAAATATCAATCTTTACACTTTTCATTATGTAGATGTTATATTCTCTTCGAGTTCTCCTTTGATCTTCGTTCGTAGTGAAGACTGTCGACGAGTTCTAAGGAATATCAAGGGCATAGGACGAGCACAGTTTTAACCCTAACCAAACCACGATGTGACTTTGAGTCACATTTGAACTTTGAATTCAAATTTTTTGAATATTTTATATTGCATTTCCAAAAATTTTGTTCGGTTTTTGCTTTAATTTAACAATTAACACTAAAAATATAAGTATTTGTAAATTTGGAGTTAGTCATAATATCAAAATTAGCCCTTTTCACAAAGTGTGTATTATTATACCACGATGCGACTCACAGCCACACAGTACATCTTTACGTTACGCTGTGGAATATGCAGATTATAAATCAAGCTTTATGCGAATCGTACTTGTCGAGACGTGTTCTAACATGTATTTGATCATGTGGGTTAGGTCAGGTTGGGTTGTTCTATTTCATAATTTAGTTGACGCGTGTGCAATAGCAGCGAAAGTCATTTGCCTAAATGTCTATCCGAATTGGGATCGTTCAAAATCAAAAAATACATTGCCTGTGTATAATATTTTACATTTATATATAACTTCTTTGCATAAATAAATGAATTTAAACTATAAACAAAAAGTCACATCGTGGTATGATTCGTTATAAAAGTACGTGGTACGATTAGGGTTAAATATCTGCGTTCCTGAAGAGGTTAATAATGTTCCTCTCTCAGGTATAGCTAGTCGATTGTTCCTCGATATTTACGTTTTCCGCCGGTAGAAGAAGGTCTTTCGTCGAAGCTGCGAATCTATCCTAATTCGATCGTGAATTCCTCCTTGGCGTTATCATAGGGCAAATATTTGCCAACGAGAGCGCCACGTGCTCGCCTTGCACGTTATCACGCGGAGGGCGTACCAGTTCCCCCGCGCCGCTTAATCGGAAGAAAAATCCACATTATTAGCCGACGAGTACCCTGACTCCTTCAAATTTCATTACGCAAAATCCCTAATTACCATTGGAATAATAATAGATGCGTCGATAAGGTAGATGAATATTTTCACACTAACTACGCAGAATCGTTTCCTCGAACACGGAATGCAAACAGATCGTTGAATGGTCTAATTTTCCTCGACGCCGAATCCGTGAAATTTTAATTAAACGACGTTAATTAAAGTCGTTGGCGATGGAGGGGAATTCAATGGATCCGAACACCTCGTAATCTAAAATTAGCTTACTACGTAACGCATCGATCGTCACGGTTAGATACGGTACTGGAAATCGCTGCAAACAAATTGATCGCGGGAAAGGAACCATGCAGAAGTCCCGTCGATTAATATCTTCTGCATTCTTTCGCTCCAGAAACCGTCCGGAAGATTTTCTCATCCCTTTCGAAAATATTTGTCGAATCGGACAACATCTAGGAAATGCGTCTCACTCGAGCGACTTCTCGCGAGACCATAATAATTACTCGTCCATTGTCATTAGCCAGGCATCCTCACGCGCCAATGATTCCTAATCTGTATTTACACGATCTCATTTCACGTTTCTCCGGCTCGTTCGCTCGTGCGCGCGCTCTAATGCCAACTGCAAACTTTAGAAAGTAAAGAAAAAGGGTAGAGATCGCGAGTGGGCAACTTGTGGCACGTCGCGAGCAACGCGTAACAAGAAAGTCACATAGTTACTCGCGCGTCTCTCGTTGCGCATGCGCGCTTGCTCTTGCTCTCGGTGGAATGAGCAACTGCGGGTTAAACGTAATGAGATGGCGCGCCATGATTCAAGCTGATTCAAGCGGGTGTCCCCGCTGGGCTCCGGTGGAGCACGAGAGGAAGGCGTCGCGTCGAGAACGCTTAAAAAAAATTTCAACCACCGTAGAGAGAGAGAGAGAGACGAGAGGGGGAGGAGAGGATCGTCGAGGCTGTGGATGCGTTCTCGAATTAATTGCGGACGACTCGAGAGGGCCGTGCTGAGGCGGACGGAGGAAGGAAAGAGAAATAGAGAGGCTGACGGAGAGAAAGGAGAGTGGGGGAGAAGAAGTGTTGTGACAAGTGCGCGCCACCTCGTTATCGGGGTTTGCTCGGTAAGTGCGCCGTGTTCGTGGCAGGAAAGACCGTGCGTGGAATCGGAATAATAAACATTCGTCGAGAAGGTGCAATCGAGAGAGAAGAGGTTGATCGGCGCCGTAAGAGATGAGGAAAAGAGAGGAAGAGAGAAACGGAAGAGAAGTATTTCGTCGATTCTACTTCGCGCCAAATTCGCCGAGATGTTTAACGGCCATGAACGTTTAAAAATATCGATCGCGCGAAAACAAGATGGCGGCTCCCTCGAGGCTGGAGACAACATTGTATAATACCCTGGCAACCGATAATTAACCGCGTAAGACAAACAATCGGTGCTCGACTGAAATAAAACGTCCTTTCTCCACCACCGACGCCAATAACATCGATGTTTGGATGATTGGAGAAACTTCGTTCGACGCCCGTCACCGAGGAAGCAAACAGATTACAACGCACGCGCGCGACTGTGAGCAGGGCGTGGTTGAATGGAAATTTGAAGAATAACGCGCGTGGCCCAATTAAGTTATCGCGGACGAGAACAATAATCGAGACGTTTCCACGTCTCGAAAGCATCCTCTGCCTTTTTTCTTCGCGCATTAAAAAATCTTCGGAGCAACCCCATTACACCCTCCTCGGTCGAAGGAGCCAATTAACCGATGAATCAATTCGTAGGATTATTAGCGCGCATCGTTAAAGTCTCACCTTTCGCACGTTATGTAAAAATCCTCGGCAGATTAAAATAACGAAAGCCCTCGAGGTGGTGGAGGGCTCAGGATGACTAGCTGCTCTCCTCGTAGCTTCTCGCGAGAGAAAGAAACGGAAAGCTCGTCGGAGTCGTTACTGCGGTTACCCTTGGCCGCCTCGGGCCACTACGATCCTAGATACTTCTCTGAAAAGTAACGAGCACCCATGAATCACCTTACCGCTACAATTTCCATATAAATCAGCGTCTCCGTGCTCAACCTCCTTCGCAATTCATTGAGAAAGTAGCAGCCTGGACGCATGGCCAACCCCTCCACTTCCTTCTCTCCCTCTCGTTCCTCTCCACTCGATTCTTCTTCTTCTCCACCTCGTTCCGCGCGATACGATCCTGCAGGAGTTTCTAGGAACGTTACGGGCACTCTCGTGGCCAGGGAAAACTGGTGCGACCGGATCCAACACGCACGGAAGAAGAGTATGCGTGCCTTCGCGAATTACTCCTCGGAATTTCTCCAATGACGTTCGATTGTTTCGTCGAAAAATGTCTTTCTCACGATTTCAGCCGATCGTCGTCCTCGGGAATATTTTTTGCGGTAGATCGCGCAGGTGGCTAATCGCTTAATAATCACGACGCATTACCCAAGGAACGTCCTTTGAATTGATTAGGAACATACATACGCGAGCGTTTCCAGTTTTCAATCTCACCTTCGAACTCGCGCTTCCATTATTTCTCGGCTCCTAGAAGGGGTCAAGCGCGACGATGAAAAAGAGGCAATTAAAAATTTGCGATCCTTGAAACCGAATGCGAGCATAACTCGGGCGGACTGCCATCTGCTCGGTGACCTTGGTCGCGACCTCGCTCGTAACCTTGACCCCTCCACTGCCCTCAATCGTCATTATAATAGTCACGGTCATTCGCGACCGATATCACGAACACGGGCCCATCCCCTATTATTCCTCGTCCAAATGCTGCTTCGAAAAATCAGAGATAAGAAAAAAGAGAGAACGGGGAGTAAACTCGGGGAAAGAACGAAAGAAAGATAGAGAAAGAAGGCAGCAGACGCACGCTCCCGTGAACCAATCAACACGCCCACTCACACGGGAGAAGCACGTTTTCGTGACACACATACGCTACGTGTATTCTCTGGTGGTACGCGTGATCGCGGATCACGCACGACTCTTCGGTATTTGTAACGCGTAAACTCGCACGCACACTTTAAACGCGTGCACTCGCGCGGCACCACTCCCACCCGCGTGCGGCGCTTCGTGTTTCCAGGCTGCTTCTCCACACATTCTTACCCTCGTCCTGGCTGGTGCGTGCCGGTATTGGTTCGACTCGTGGTGCGTACGCGAGCTGAGTGCGTGCCGCGCACACGCACAAGTCGCGCGTGTCCCACGCGCGTGCGTCCGTGTGAGTGGCGTGCGCGGAGAGCGTGGCGGCATGCGGTGCGTGCGGGGTTCCACTTTTTGCCCGATCCTCCGCTGCTTCCTCTTCGTCCTTTTCTCTCTCTCTCTCTCTCTTTCTCTCCCTCCCTCTTTCTAGTTTCTTCTTCTCTCGCTCGTCCATCTCTCTCTCTCTCTCTGTCTCTCTCTCTTCTTTACTCTTCTCTCGCTCGTCCATCTCTCTCTATCTCTTCTTCACTCTTCTCTCGCCCGTCTACCTCCCTCTTTCCCTCTTCAACTCTCCACAAGAGCGAGAGAACAACTTGCCCCTTCCTCCTTCTTCTTCACTCGTCGCGTCACCCATCGTCCTCATCCTCCCTTCCTCTCTCATATTCTCCACCTCCTCACGCGCGTCATCCTCCCTCGTCCTCTTCCTTCTCCTCCTTTTCCTCCTCCTACGAGCGCAACCACTCCACTCTCTGACTGACTCTCGGACGCACCTGCCGCCGGTTCCCACACTCGTTGCCCTCACGCCGGACGTGACGTCACGACCCCTCTTGCGTTCTCCTCCACCCTTCTCCCTCTTTCTCTCTCCGTCTCGATACTTTACTCGGCCTGATACTCTCGGCACGCACTCGCCACGGCTAACAAGTGTTAGTCGAGATTGTGGTATGAGTTTAGGAGATGATGCGTCGGTACCGTGCTCTCTGCGTGTCCCGTGCGCATTACCACCTACAATCTCACGAGCATTGAGTCGACCCCTACTCGTGCGCCACGGTTACGACGATGCCTGCGCGCTTTCAGCATGCGCGTAATTTTCTTCTCGAATTTTCTTCTTTTTTTCGTCGAGAATCGTCGCGCAACGAGTAGTATTAATGGTAAAGCGAGAGATAGGAAGAACAGGGGTAAGTGTGTTTATTGGAGGGTACTAATCTGAGGGTTGATATTGCTGGTGGAATTGCGTTCGGAGGTTGTTCGGGTTTTAACACTAGAACTACCAAGCCTGTCGAAATGAGTGGTCGACGAAAGAAGTTTCCATATGAAAATCAAAATTGGTAGTTGTAATGTTAAAGAGAAATTCTTGTGAAAAATTGATGCACCCGGTCATTTTGACCAGTCGGTACTTCCAGTTTTAAAAGTAGCAGGAGAGGTTTGAGAAGGTTTTATTAGTAGCGCGAAATTTGCGCGCCTTTCTGCGCCCTGTCGTCGAGAGAGGATGACGAAGGGAATGACGAAGAGAAAAAAAATAGGAAGATACCGAACGGACGCGTAAAAAGAAGAAGAAACGCGAAAAGGGTCTGACGGAAAGGAAGAGACGAAGAAGGATGACGAATACGTGAGCGCCGTCAGCTTACCCTTACTTTGTTGAATGGGCGTGGTTAATTGGAGGGTAACTAAAAGATACCAGACGCACCAGAAGCACCCTGTACGTGGTACGGGATCTTGGATGATTGGCGTGATTGCGAAGACTGTAATGATGACGAGGGACAACGAGACATTTAATTATCGGAAGTAAATGTAACGGTTAACGGGATGAGCACAGTGGGCGAGAGAAAGAGGAGAAGAAGAAGAAGCGAGTGGGAAGAGAAAAAGCGAAGATACAAAGGCTGAGAAAATGAGCGAAGGGGTGGTAGAAGTTCGTCACGGAGTGTTCGGTGAAAATTCATCTCATCGTTATCGAGGATCCATGTTAACGGGTTGCGCTAACGTTAACTCTCCATTTCAAACCGACTTTCATCTCGCTCGTCAACCTTCTTTCAAAAGCACGAGAGAAGAAAAATCGAAGACTCGCCAAATCTGAATATCACGATCGTCGCGAACAGGAGAAACTCGACGGTCGCAAACTCGAGCTCGCGATCGAGTTTATCGATAAACAAATCGTCCGAGGCGGTGCAACATTTTGTAATCTGACAAGAGAGTACCATGAGCGAGGATACGCGCGACTCCACGAGATATCGTCCCGTGGATTTAATCTCGTCGCGCGCTCGCGCGCGTGGTGCGGATAAATCGAAATATTAATCGGCTCTTCGGTGAGAGTGTAATTCACAGGCTGGTTCTCTCTACTTTTACCCTTCTTCGTCCGCTTCTCTCCGACTTCGTCGCTCCACGATGATCTTATCGAGCCGGCTCGCAGCGGTACCGAGCAATACGCGAAATTTATTAAACACCTCGATTTCACGAGGGGACCGTTTAAAGACACCGTTTAAGGAGACGCTTCTCTTTATCTCTCGTTCCTTCCTCCTCCTTTCTCCTTGCTCTCGATCCTTTACGAGGTGGGGTAAACGTGGCGCGCGAAACGTGCCGCGGGTTTCATTCAATTTGATCGCGCACCAAGATAGACGTCGAGGAGCGCGCGGTTTCGGGGGAGAGGAAAGAATGCTCGCGACGCGGTGGTGACGCTCTCTTCGAGCATACTCATCGGGGGATCTGCTTGGACTAATTAGCGTCTGGTAGCAATAAAATTTAGTGCGTCAAAGTCAAGGGCGCGGAGGAGAAGGAATTCTCGCGCGGCGGGTAACGAAGCCACCGACGATTTTATGGGGAAGATAAGATTGCGATGGACGCGAGGGGAGGGCCCACGATGGGTACACCGTGGTACAAATTAAGCGAAGGTTTTAATGGCACACAAAGTATAAATATCGATCCGAGTGCGCGAAGGTCGACACGTTTACACGAATGGGGGAGATTCTAAAAGCGAGAATCGAGAGTGTTTACTGACCGCGCGAAGGTTACTTGCGGTAAGGTAGGGAAGAACGAGATATCGACGGTAAATCTTCGATACCCTCGAGATCCTCGAAGGAGGTCGATTGTTTCCCCGTTTGCATCCGTCGCGATGCGCCGCGTGCGTGCGCACGCGATGCACCTGCTCTCGATCGTTCGATATACGATTCCCTCGTTCGACTTCTTCTTCCCTCACCTTCTCTCATTCTCCTCTTCGCACTTCACTCGCTCCTTCGTCTCTCGACGCTCCCTTCTCTCGTTCTTGCTCGATCCTCTCGATTTCGCTGCGATCGTTCGCAACGATCGTGGTGTAAAAGAAACCGGCGCGACTGGTCGACACCGCGCTGACCGGTGACGGTAGTGATGCTACTGCCGATGCTATGGTTCTTGCGTAGTTAGGTTCGATGGTAATTTCCTCTTCGTCTAACCCTTATCCTCGAGGTGTGGACAACGAGCGTTTGAGATCTGAGATTTTTCTCGAGCGCAGAGATTGATGGGAAAACAAGAAGGTGGAAAGTACAGGGAGATTTTCAGAGGATTTTACGATACAGGTAGTTTTCTTTTGTTCTAAAATTTTTTTTAAAAAACGAAACGTCCGGTAACTTTGTTTCGTAGTTGTTTTCAGAAACTCGTTTCTTACAATAGCTGCGTTCTTTTTACACGAGATCTCAGATAATTTCAGCTCACTTCAGTTGGCGGTCGTTCTTTTTGATTGACTCACTTCACAACTGATGTGAAACTAAGTGAGATTTTACCTTCCCCCCTTACCGCAACTGCCTTACCCCTCAAATTGTCTCAAAATGAGATCTCAGCTCTTTCTACGGTTGTGTAGCATAAGTGTGATTCGGCGGGGATGCGCTGCAATAATCTGAAGTAAACGCCGAGTAATACGTACTCGCTATTGACCGTTCTTTTAGAAAAGTTCTTAGATCACATAATCTCACCAAATCTCAGCTCAGTTCGGCTCAGTTAATCTCAAGCTGAGATGTAAAAAGAATGCACCTAATAACGAATCCACTTCTTATAGAAAATCTCAAGAAACGAAAGCGGAAATTTTGTTTTTAGCTAACGTTAGCTGCGCTCTTTTTACACGAGATCTCAAATAATCTCAGCTCACTTCAATTGGCGGTCGTTCTTTTTGACTGACTCACTTCACAACTGAAGAGAAACTAAATTTTATCCTCCCCCCTTACCGCAACTGCATTACCCCTCAAATTGTCTCAAAATGAGATCTCAGCTCTTTCTACGGTTGTGTAGCGTAAGTGTGATTCGGTGGGGATGCGCTGCAATAGTCTGAAGTAAACGCCGAGTAATACCTACTCGCTATTGACCGTTCTTTTAGAAAAGTTCTTACAATTAGATCACATGATCTCACCAAATCTCAGCTCAGTTCGGCTCAATTAATCTCAAGCTGAGATGTAAAAAGAATGCACCTGTTATTAATTCACGTTGTATGGAATTCGCATTATCGGAGAACCGCCCGTTGTGCTAAAATTTACCATCTACCCTAATATTCTTAAAGACTGTCAGCACAAAAAAGAGATTTTAAAATTCTGAACTCTAACTCCTCCACCCTTTCATCCTCTCCTCATATCTCCACCTTCCGCTTCAATCTTATTACCTCTCGCGCTAACCACCACAGACTATTACGATTAATTTAAACTCGACTTAATTCCTAAAGCATAACTCCGCTCGGAAAATCGAGCAACATTGTGCGCCGCCTATTAATTCTGTCCTTCGTTTTCTGCCTGCTTCTTCCTCTCTCTAGTCGTGCTCCCTATCTCTTCGCTTACTCTTGCCCTCGAGCAAGTTTCTCACGAGGGAGCGGAAAAAATGGCGACTTCCACACGCCCATGGAGACGGAGCGGCACAAAGTGGCCGCGCGCTATCGCGTCGCCAGCGCGGACGCGGGAGAAACGATTGAACGATAAGCGTGAAATTACAGGGACGTGGAAAATTGTTCATTAGAGTGAGCGCGTGTTGGTGGAGGCCGTGCGCGCGCGCGTCACTATCGGCGCCGATGTCCGTGGTAATTATCGGACTATTGGGGACGTTCCTCTTTGAGCACCCGCGATACTCGCCACGGAAATCATTTCCTCGCGGTAACCGTTCCCCGATGATTCTCGCGAAGGCTGCTTCCATTCGCAAGGAGAGAAGCGAGAGAGAGAGAAGGAAAGGGAGCATTAATGTGCCCCCTTTTTATACCGTCTCCTTATCGATTTGTAAGCTTTAAATTAATCGGTCCGATAATGACCTCGCGACGATAATAATCGAGCAGTCGAAAGTGAAACCGGTTCTCGCCGCGAGAGCCTTTCGCGCGTTAAAGGAAGAGCAAGGAGGAAATTGCGAGAAGGACGAGCGAACGAGGGTTGAAGGCGAGATTTGTGAAAAATGAAGAGGTGAATCGTGGCGAATTGGAAAATATCTTTTCGAAGTGTCCAAGGAACTTTCTTATCGAGATTGAAAATCGAGATAGAACGTCCAGGCGGAAGCGTGCCTTGGCGAGGGTAGAAAAGAAAAAGGCGATGCAAATTTTTTTTTCCTCGTACGTTCCACGTGTTCGGCATAATAAAGTCTCGTGGAGAAACAGACGGGCGTGCGAATAACTGCGCTTGGCATATGGGACGATCGAGGCACGTTGAAAATCGTCTCGTCCTCGAACGACCTTCTGTTCCAGATTTCGCGTGCCGATCGATCGATCGACCGAACGAGACCCGAACTCGTTTAAGCAACGTATTGTTTCAGCAATGAGCGAAGCGTGCCGCGCGATTTACGCATGGACGCAAACTAAAGTCCGAAACATTATCGAACCAAGCGCGCAACTTTCTTCGTCCGTTAGTACTATCTTTATCGATCATCGTAATTGCGTTCGACGTCAAACTCCAAGAACCTGAAATGATCAATCACAGAGGCGGCAAAGAGAACATTCTTCTCCCCATTATAGATTCTCCAGCGCGCGGCCACGCAATCAATTATCTTAATTCGCGTTCCGATCACGATGACACGCACGATGAGAAAGAAAGCAAATGGCAGAGGGAGCAAAAAGGCGCGTGGGCTCTCGAGATCGGCTAGATCATTCGGACGGGCGACGTCGTCATGAAGACATCAGACGTTGGGCGTTGCGCGGATCAACGTCCCTCCATTAATGAAGCTAATCGACGGGCGACGAAAGATTGCGATCTAGAGAAATCGATCACTCGAATGGCATCGGCGCGGAGGTAGGGATCGATCGACTAACGACTCGCGCGATCGATCTCCCTTTTTATCGTCGCTCGCGTCATCCTTGCGATCTCGGGCTCGCCTCGATCGAGAAGTCACCTCCTCATTTTGTGCCTTCCAAATTCGCCACGGCCATTGAAATTTTCGGTGGCGCGACTTCGTAGAAAGTCCTCGTGAATATGGAAGCAACCCCCCGCGTCGACGAGATCGATCGACGCGGATGCTCGATCGATAATTACAAGGTGGTTCGTGATTTAACGGGCTGCCTCACGGTGGACGGAGTTTGGGGGAAGAATGTTCGCTCCCTCCCTCCGTCTGGCTGGCAGGTGAGGATCGTTTAATATTTTGCGAGAGGTTTCACTCCGCATATTTAATTTTCTCGATCGAGACTCGCGCGGGACGCTTAATAATCTTGCGTAGAGGAAATTAAAGGAGTGGTAATAATCGGTAGAGAGGAGAGCTCTCGCGCGCGAACTCCGTTCCTCCTTTTGGTCTTTCGATCGGCGGGACGATGCATCGCGCACGTTCCACGCGTGCGATTACGAAAATTGCCGTACTCAGTGACCCGTTTCGCCGAACGTCCTATCGAACCGGGCCATTCCTCATTTGCCATTTTTCCGTGATCGCGCTCCGGCCTACTTCGCGCGCGCTCACCGCATCACGCTCGCGATCCCTGATCTCCAATTTTCAATTTTCAATTACAGCATCAATTTCCTCATCAACGAGCTTACCCGAGGAGAGTTTTGCCGCTTCGTTGGCTGCGACGGAAATTGGATGGGCGTATGGGCAAATAGTAAAATAGGAAGTGCCGATCGAGGATCCCTAGTTTCGATACGCTTCCCTTATCGACTTATCGCGTTCTCGTTACAGTGCATTATCGATACGCCACTTTTGCATCGCCCACTAGCGCGATCGGATACGTCCATGCCATTCGAATAATCAAAAGTCCCTTGCTGCTTGCTTCGGAACGCTTACTAATCGCTAGAAAGTTAAAAAAAAGAACTCTTCCTCGATTCTCCGCTTGCATCCTTTATACGGACAAGCGAGGACTCACTCGAGCAGAGAGTCTCGTGAATAAATCACGCGCGCCCGTCTTCGTTAATATTCCACTGCAAAAGGTTAACATGCAGGTACCCACGAAAAGATTACTAATCTCGCGATATTCACTCGTCGCGCTTCAGGTGCTCGCACGATTATACAAACCTCTTCTTGGACCGTTTCTTTTTTCACCGTCGCCGCCGTAATGGAGGGCGCGAGCGATCCGAAGATTAAACCAGCAACTTTGTACTACACGCCGTTTATAAAATTGGCCGCCGACGCCGCCGCCGACATTATCGATTGCAGGATGCATCCTCTTGATTCGCCGCCTCCTACGTGCACGCGCATCATCGCGCCGAGAATTAAGGCGCCCTTCCTGGAACCGATGGGACAACTTTTTAATGCGCGGTTCATAATTACGGTCCTGCGCCTCGCGCCGCGCTCTTACCCCTCTCGACTCGCGAAGACCACTGGGCACTCGCGTTGAAGAGGCACGAGGAGGAGAGGGACGAGTCGTGCCGCCCTGATGTGTCCATTCGCTTGTAATGCATGCAGCTGTCTCTCTCTCTCTCTCTCTTTTTCTCTCTCCGTCTTCTTACCTGGGCACCGACGATTCTTTATCTTCTACTTCTCGTAACGCCCTAACCGAAGAGGTCTTCTCCCTCGAGCGAGGATGAGCAATCGTGCACCGATAATCGGGGTGAGTAGCGTCGGGCGTGTACGAATTAAAGTTGAACAAGGTTGCCGAGGGCCGAGGGAAGAGATAATCGTGGCGCATGGCGCCGTTTTACGATGGGCGACGCGATCCTTTCGTAGACGAGAATTTACATAAGTGCTCGTAGCACGATAAATGAGTAAGGAAAAGTGCGTGAGTTCGGAAAGAGCTCGAGCGAATTTCTTCGTTGCGAAATTTTGCCCCGTGAGAAAATTTCGATCGCGCAGATTCCACAAGAAAGAGAGAAACTTCCGTCGATTTAGCGGGGATCTTAGAGCGCCTCTAACCTAGCAAAATTTTACTCCCGTAAAATCGATTCGTTCCTCGAACCGTCTTAATTTCGTCTCGTGGGAAAGATCTTTTCTAATTGGACAAAAGCTATGGAAAGCTCGGCGAAATCGATTAGTCCCCGACAACGTCTTAATTTCCGTGGGAATGGGAGAGAAACTTGGATTAATTTAGTGGAAAGCTTTAGACTTGTTTTAAGATCAATCGATTGGAAACGATGCCTCGTTCCTTCGTAGGTATCGTGGAAGGCAAGAGTAAACGTTGGAAAGAAGCTGCCTTTGAATTGACGTTGCGCCTCGTCTAACTTTACCAACCGATCCTTCGGTCTCTATAAATTTTCTGAAGTAGAAGTGAGAAAAAGATTCGCCTCGAGAGCGAGCGGAGGAGAGAGATCGAGAACTAAAAAGAGGATTTAGAGACTGAGCGAGCCTGCGCTCTCCCCGATTGGCTCGCTGACGTTTTTTGCCGATGGAATCGACGAGATCGAAAGTCAAACATCCAGGGACGTGCCACGGTCTTGGTCTCCCTGGCCTCCGTCGGTGGGAACCGTCCTGGCACCGTGGATAAACGCGTTTTCCGCACCCGCGGTAAGAAACTCTCCTCGAAGGGACCAGCAAGAAGTTTGTTGGTTATACCAGCTGAGACTCCAACGTAACACCGCGGTGGGTTCACTGGCCACGACCTGAACCATCTTGGTGGCTCGTCGGGTCTCATCCTTCTCCTCTTCCAATCGCCGCCACCGTGACTCATCGTTTCTCTTTTATTCCGTCCACGAGCCCGCCGCGGAATCATTGCGGAACGAGAGGGCGTGCTCGTGGCGCGCGGGCCCTGCTTACCCTCTGGAAAAAGGATCCTTTCGAATTAAGCGCGAGGGTGTATTGCGTTAGGGTGCGTAATTCGGTGGGTTCTTCGAAATTAAATGGGCGCGTTTAGTACTGAAGGGTAGCAGGCCGAACGTCCGATTATGTTTGTCCAGTTGAATTGTGGTTCGAGTTGCGAAACTCGTGCGTGGCGTAAGAATAAAATAAGATTTATTGAACGAGATTGTGATAAAGAGAGTGAGATCTTGTCGTTTTGCAGATGTAAAGAGTGAGTGAATGATACACGATGGTTGATTGGAAGAGGTGCAGATACTCGAGTGTTTCTTAGACGGCTCAGGATTGGTCGTTCAATCTTTCTAGACGTTTCCAGAACGTTTGATTACTTAAAAAGCACGAGAATCGAAATTCATACGAGTTGCGGACGAGTAGGAGCCTGACATGTGCATTCTAAAGGTGTGTCTTCGGTGAGACAAGAAGAGGAATAGTTTGTAGAATTTTCTCC
This sequence comes from Tiphia femorata, assembly GCA_944319695.1. Classification (NCBI taxonomy): domain Eukaryota; kingdom Metazoa; phylum Arthropoda; class Insecta; order Hymenoptera; family Tiphiidae; genus Tiphia; species Tiphia femorata. Next base: position 10,889,967 of record OX090896.1, on the reverse strand, counting down.
ATGTTAAAATGCTAACTTTTCACGAAACACATGACACGTATCAAGAGTTTCTCTAGGGTTCTCTAGCAAAAAGAGAAAAGGGGTATAGCCGGACTAAAGGAGTACGAGCACGATGGATTCTTCGTGGTGACGTGCAAAGTGGCACGAGCGAAGTGAGAAACGCAACTAATTTGTTGTGTGTCGAAGGTCCGTCGGGTCTCATTGTCTATTGTTTATCGAAGTGTTTCGCTTTGTTTGCCACAAGATCCCGTTAGTTGCACTTGTAATATTTGGGCTAAAGAGAACACACGTGGAATTGTCACTCAACTAAGCAATCTGTTGCGCAGGAAATCAATGCACAGAATAAAATCAATACGCGGTGCTGTAACAATTTACAACCCATAATTCACGCGTGCCGAGCACTGTTTAACACGTTCGCGGATGTGAATACTACAGCATTCATTTTCATTGTGATGCAGAATGACATGATTGCTGTAGCATTCAAATTTTAAAGCCAATTATTTTGAATTTAATTTTGTATCACCTTAAGTTTTTAGGCACGATCGTTAAGGGAGTGACTTATGCAATCGCCATCCTGAAAACCGTTCATATGTATGTGTGTGTGTCCGTGTATATCCTCGATTTCGGAAAAACGGCTGAACCGATCGGGACGAAATTTGGCACAAAAATCAAGTACATTACTGTGAGTTCACAATAAGGTTTGTGAGCCGCCATCTTGAGCTGGTACAAAATGGCGGCAAATTCAAATATCGAAAAATTCATATCTTTGGTACTATTCATTGGATTCCGATAAAATTTTATACATACATGTACACGTATACAATGACAATTTCTGGAAATTTTCAAATTTTTTGATTGGCCGAATCAAAAATGGCGGCTAATTCAAATCTTTAGTCCAATATTCCGGCAAAACGACTGAACGGATCCGAACAAAATTTGGCATGTACATCGAGTATATACCCATTTGGTGCCACGAAATTTGATGTACCGCCATCTTCCACCGTTTCAAAATTATGGAAAATTCAAGTATGGAAACGTGAGTACCGCGTAGGTCGTGCCTATGGCAGGAAGCGAAGCTTTTCTGTACCCGGTAAGGCGAGCGCGAAGCGCGAGCACCCGACGATCGTGCCGACCACTAACCACCACTAGTTATAATTATTATACCTGTCAAGGTAATGACTAACTGATTCTTTAGGTATTTTTGTATTATCTTATCTTTTCTCTGTGTATTTACAAATTTGTCAAATTTCAGATAACACAACCATTTTAAAAATAAAATCACTGTCAATTTGTGTACCTCGCTGAAACATTTACTGCCCGCGAACGTGTTAAACTTACACGTATATCCAAGACCGTCACTTCGACGCCTCGAAGATACCGCGCTTTAAAAAAATGGACCTTAGTGACAAAACTGATAATCTCACGCGTGCCCTCGGCCTTATCGTTCTCCAACTCGCATTTGCTCTCTCGTACTCTTCATTTGCATCTTGTTTGCCCGAATCGCTCTGGCGAGTGACTCTTTGACAAATAACCCAATTACACGCACGTGCATTTAATGCGTCCCAAGAGGGTAATCGAAAATGATCATCGCTCTGTACCAACCTCGTAAATCTCAATAATTCCCTTTGGATCTCATCGAAGTGGCCGCTTTCGTTCCGGTCCCCCCTTCCTCGCTTTCATCCTCTCCGCTTTTATCCGACCAAGATCGAGCGAGTCTTAATCCTAAACGGACGACCGTGGTCGTAAGTCAACCACGAGGGGCCCCCGGTAGGTTAGAATTTTCTAAACTCGCCCAATAGTGGTGGACAGACTCGTTACTTTCACGAAAACTGCCTGCATTCTGGCTCGACATATTTATTCGAATCCTTCCACCGCCACGATCCGGGAACGAATAGATTATTTCTGATTACGGGGAGTAAATCTCGCTGGCGCGCACCGGCTCGCTCGAAACGCCAAACACTATGTAAGTAAATCAGAGATACTTCGGAATTATCATTTAAGCGTCGAATTTATCACTCGGGTACGGCTTAATCGGTGAGGCGAGGAATTTTTTTTCTTCGAGGGCGCGCAGTATTATAAATGACTGGTGGTATTCAACGTGGACACCCAGTATCGAGGACACGAGTGAGGAAGGGTTGATAGTTCTAAACGAAAGATTAAATTGCAGAATGGAGGAACAAATTGTCTTTTTCAGAAAAATTAATGTGGAATATTTTTCAAAATTTCATTGCACGCATTATCGAACGAATATTTTGGATAAGGAAATTTTAAAAGAATTATTTCAAGCTGAGTTCGTTTTAAAAGTTCACCTCGCAACTACCTCGGCCAATATGTTAAGGAATCTTCTAGTACGAGCGGGTAGGCCACTTTGCAATCGCGCACACTCCTCGCACGCTCACGTTCCCAAGCGATTCGGTAGTCCGATCGGCGCGTCTCGATTAATCGACACCGGTGCCGCGACCGTGCTCGATAGAATCGCTTGGTACTCGCGACACGTTGTCGTTGGCGGCGGCGCGAGAACGTGCGAGCAAGCAGGCGCATGCAGGACGAGCGCGCGCGAAAGGAGCAAAAAAGTCATCGACATCTTCACGGTGGCCTCTGGCTTGTGAAGAGAAAAGGCATGTTCGATTCCCTCGGATATACTTCGTTTTTAACAATAAACCGCGTACAGTTACCGTAACGAGAAGTTTACATCTTCGAAAATTATATAAAGTTATAGATAACTGACGGACGGAAACTATAAAGTTCCAGTGCACGAGGGTAAAGGAACAAGGCATGTACAAACGTGAGCTCCAGAAAGTTTAGACACGAATCCGAAATCGACACGATTCTAAACTTTGTATAGAAAGGCCAATCCAGGTGCGAATTTTCCATAACCTTCGTGCGAACAAAATGTCTTGTAAAATAGTTAGCATTAACATTTAAAAACACTTCTTTTAAAAACACTATCGAAAACAGCATCTAGCTTGACCCTAGATTTACGGAATTTGACTTGTTCAGATGGGAGATCTTGTTTATAAAAAAAATGCTCCGTAAATCTAGGGTTAAGAAGAGGTGAAGCCAGATGGATTGTAATTCGGACGAGCAGGAGGTTGAGGGTGGAGCGAAATAAAGAAGAAGGACAATGTGTAAAGGCACGAGCTCGTTGTCGGGTACGACCATGGCGATTACGAGTACATTGAAAGCGGTGGAGGTGGTGGAGGCACTATTAGAGTAGGTAGGGGCTATGGGAACCCGCGGTGTGAAGGCATGTGTTGTTCTCTCGAGGCCGTTGGAGGACGTGTCGCGGCTTGCATCGACAATTTGCCTGACAAAAGGAAACCACCGTGCCGCGGACAGGATGCGTGACCAACCGGATCCTGGCCAAGACGTGTGCGTGGCCGCGTATAAGCGCGTACCAACTAAGAGAAAAGAAGGAGGGAGAGTAACGCGTCGACTTTGGAATTTGGAAGAGGAACGACAGTGGATCCTCTTCACCTGACACACGTTCGATATCTAGCTAGGAGGTTGAGGTGGAGCAGATATATAATATTTAAAGTTATTCCGAATCTATCAATCCAATCACGGTCCACTGAATTAATTTAATATTCCAGGAAAAATCTAGGAGCATAGTATTCCATTGCCGTTCACCGAGATCGCATTCTTCCGCCTACAAACCGTTAAAATACTGAATTCAACATTTTCAACCCTCTATCCTAACCGAAGAACCTGCTCTTGGACGAATGACTAAGCATCATCGTGCCTGAGATTCTTTTAAATGAAGCATAAAATGAATAAGACAAAATTTGCCCTGGAGCTCGGAAGTTACCAATGAGGTTGCAACGCAAGTCTCGCTTTATTGATAAAATCTAACCTCACCGGTTACAGGTTAACAAACAGCTTGCAGGTGAAGTGGGGAAGGAAGCGACAGCACGCGACATGCGAACAAAAAGGTCAAACTTCCCGCAAACATGACGCGAATGGGCCACCTCCTCTTCACCACCCATCTCGCGTCAGCTTATCCTTCCTTCGCGTGTCCTCGTCCTCCACCTCTTCGCCATCATCGTTCTCTCTTTTCCACGACGAAGGTTCCCGTCGTTCGCTTTCGATACGCGTGTCCAGCTCGCGCGGGAGCCTGCACCATCTCCACCCCTCTTTTTCTTTCGATCCGCGATTACAAGTCACGTTTTTTTTTTGAAATCTCTTCCCCAGGAGAGAATCGCCTCACGATTGGCGCGTACCTACCTCTTGAAGTTACGTTTAACGCTTGCCGCTCCTCTCCTCTCCCGTCTCTTCGGAACCTGTTCGTCATGTAAATAGAGGCTTGAACCTTCGCGATGGAAGCGCAGGTGTAGGGTGAAGGAGACTGCGAGGTAAGCACGGGGCTCCTGCAGGAGTGTCACGGGACGGCCGCTAATTTATTGGGCCGTTAATCGCAGGAAAAACAGGACGTTGCTTCCGCCGACGTCTTTCGCGGTCCGACCGCGCCGAGAGGATTGCCGGAGTTACGAGCTCGAAGGGAAGCTCGCGAGGTGAACCTCGCATGAGCTGGAGATTCTTCGGCTCGATTTTCTTCTGCTTCGCATTTTTCTACCCAGTCAGTGGTACCTTCGCGGGTTTACTCGAGGATTTTCGCTAACGAGTATTGTAAAGTCTTGCCTTTTTAAATTCTTAGCGATTAAGTCGTCTGGTCAGTGTTGTAGGGAATAATTGAAACGTCGCGCGTCGATCTGAAGTACATCGAAGCAACAACGAAATGTTTCTCGTTCTTATCTTTATAATGAACGTAGCTGCAGAAATCCTTTTTTAGGCACGACCGTAAAGGGAGTGACTTATGCAATCGCCATCCTGAAAACCGTTCGTGTGTGTGTGTGTGTGTGTGTGTGTGTGTGTGTGTGTGTGTGTGTGTGTGTCCGTGTATATCCTCGATTTCGGAAAAACGGCTGAACCAATCGGGACGAAATTTGGCACAAAAATCAAGTACATTACTGTGAGTTCACAATAAGGTTTGTGGGCCGCCATCTTGAACTGGTACAAAATGGCGGCAAATTCAAATATCGAAAATTCATATCTGTGGTACTATTCATTGGATCCCGATAAAATTTTACACGTACATGTACACGTATGCAATGACAATTACTGGAAATTTTCAAATTTTTTGATTGGCCGAATCAAAAATGGCGGCTAATTCAAATCTTTAGTCCATTATTTCGGCGAAACGACTGGACGGATCCGAACGAAATTTGGCATGTACATCGAGTATATACCCATTTAGTGCTACGAAACTTTGTGTACCGCCATCTTCAACCGTTTCGAAATTGTGGGAAATTCAAGTATGGAAACGTGAGTTACGTGGTCGTGCCTATTGCAGAAAGCAAAGCTTTTCTGCACCCGGTAAGGCGAGCGCGAAGCGTGAGCTCCCGGCGATCGTGCCGACCACTAACCACCACTAGTTCCTATCTGTCGAGAATCCTTCTCGTGTTGCGTAAGAGAGTCAAATTTTTCTCAGCACACCAACGAAATGTTTCTCGTTCTTATAGTTATCATAAACGTAGCTTCAGAAGTTCTTTTTTTATCCCTCGTGGATCCTTTTCGTATTACGAAGGTGAATAAAATTTTTCTCAGCACAGCAACGAAATGTTTCTCGTTCTTACCGTTATTATAAACGCAGCTTTAGAAATCCTTTTTTCTATCCCTCGTGGATCCTTTTCGTATTACGAAGCAGAATAGTTCTTCTCAGCACAGCAACTAAATGTTTCTTGTTCATACTTTTACCATGGACATAGCTTTAGTCATCCTTTTTTTTCTATCTCTGGTGGATCCTTCTCATGTCACGAAGGAAAATAAAATTTTTCCCAGCACAGCAACGAAATGTTTCTCGTTCTTACCGTTACCATAAACGCAGCTTTGGAAATTCTTTTTTCTATCCTTCTTGTGTCGCGAAGGAGAGTAAAATTTTTCTCTGCACCGCGCGCGCGTTCGCTCGCTAATGAATGCCAGCAGGACGGCCCGACGGGAGCGGAAAACTCGTCGGACATTTCCGATCGTTCGCTTTAATGCGATTGGACGAAAGAATCCTCCCGAGAGGAGTAGTTCTTGCCAGTAAGTAAGAAGCTGCAGGTGCGACGTCGAGGCGTCCACGTAGCATCCTTCCTCGCCATTGCCAACAATAAAGATCACTCGTTTGATTCGCCTTCACTCGGCCTTCGGATCTCCCGGAGACTCTCGGAAGTCGATGCTCTCTTTTTATATCCGCCACTCCGTTGGTGCCATCGAGAGAACGTTGAACTCAGGCGTGAATCGTGGAACGAGAGTCCGCGAATGGATGACCGAGAGTCGACCTTCGTCTTGTGCAAGTCTTAGAAGACCGCGTGATCGTAGATACTGCGATTAGCCTGTTGCCAAGGTGCACTCGATCATGATCCTACGAATTAGTGAAACGAAGAGGAAAGATCAAACGATATAATAAACTGAACCCTCTATACGCCAACTTCTTTACGCGTGGTCGATACTTTTCATGCCGCGAATCAGACATTTGTCCCTTCACAATCTCGCGTTTTTCTCAACGCGCGCGATTTTGCCAAACCCTTATTCTTCAATAGAACGGATCGTACCATAAAGGATGAACTATCATCTAGAGTTTCATATCGACGAAAGAAAAATCATTCGCGCGAGCCTACTCGACAAATTCCAAAGCGAAAAAAACTTGGGTCGTCCTCGTCTCATTGGCTCACCGAACGTGCGGAAACGAGCTTAACGCAATCTCGTAACTTCCTGTCCGCCAGGCCGGTTCGCGCTTATCTCAACGAGCCTTCTCTTGTTCCTCTCGTTGTGTTTGAAGAAGTTGGACGAGGAAGAAGCGGACGAGGGACGAGACTGAAAGAAAAAGAGAAGAAGTAGAGGAGCGAAGCCCAAAATTATCGGAACCTCGATACGGGTTCTCGTTACTTTAGAGCTGGAATGATAAGGTACAGCTGACGCGGAACGACGAAGTGAGGGAAGGACGAGCGATAGTAAGAAGTACGAGGTGCGCGTGAAAAAGAAAGAGAAAGAATCGATTACTTCGTATGCAAACGATGGCGAATATTGTAGCCTGATCGTTCACCGTTTAATGGAAAGGACGTTTCGATAAGGTCCAGGACAACTAGTGCCTGCTGCGTTGCCGTGTGCGTACCTGAGTGTTTGAGGGCGCGAGTAAAGGAAGTATGCACACGATTCTATTCACGAATAATAGCTGTCAACGATTTTTTTAAGGGGAAACGCTATTCAGAGGTAACTAGATCGCCGACCAATAGAAATGCGGAAGTTAACACGCATTTTAATGCGTCTTTAGTTTGTTATATTATGTTATTTCTCAGCGAGTCGCGTACATATCGACAGCTCGAAGCTTCACACACAGCCGAAAATGCTCGTATGGATCGATCGAATAACGGTAAATGAGTAATTGCAGTCGAAAGAAGCGGCGGTCACTTTAGCTGTCACTGTCAATCCACTTTGGCCGCTCTTACGGTTACATTTTCTTAAATTTCTTCCGCATGACGACCCGACGATCGAATACGAGTGTCTTTAGCCGTCTGCACTGTATCGCGCTTGTCACAAAAATTTAATTTACTCCATGAAATCACGAAACAACGGTGTAAATACGCACCAAAATTCGTGTTAATTTCCACGTTTATATTGGTCGAAGATCTACTTACCTCCGAGTACCGCTGCCCCTTAGGCACAGGATAGAAGTGTGCGTTAGGATCATCGAGTAGAAGATCGAAAGAGTTGTCCTTCTAAAGTGCTCCAAATTGTTTTCGATTTTTTTCTTCTTGAAATGCGTGTTTCTTTCCACCGTGAGACAAGATCCCAGATCATTCGCTCTTGATGAGACGATAGAAGGACTATCAAATGACTAGATTGGAATTCGATCGATTCCATTAAGTGAGAATTAAAACGAAAATGTTTCTCGCGTTTATAATAAAGTTTCACCGGACTAGGCATTTAACGGCTAAGAACAAATTTGAAAATCGTTCGAGTAACAGGCTCTTTACAAGAGTGAAAAGGTTCTCGAACTGGGATCATCGGTGCAACCTCATTGACTCTTTCCGCTACACGATCGGGCATCAACGGGACTAATGAACCTTCAAACACGGCCAACTCTCACGAGTACCACCCGCCATTAATCAAACACCTCTTGCCCAATCATCGTGGTCGAGTGGCGGACGCTGACCGCGGATCATCGTTTTCATCACGATTATTCATCACCACCTAAACGGAAGCCACGAGTGAGACAGGCGAAACTGTGAGCTCGCACGAGTGCCGCGCGCGCGCCCATTTATGGTCAAGCAATCGGGTCTCGAGATCTTGGGCAATACTCGAGATAACTAATTACGAGTAGGTAGCTCTTCGTATTATCGCGGAACGAGTTCGATTGGAAGTTCTCCGTGGGGATTACGCGAGGACAAGCTGACTCGAAACATCGCCTCCAATCCGTGACTGTGTCCGAATCAAGGCCCTTTCGATTGAATCGTGTAATGCAAGGAGAAGGGAGAATCGCAAATTAGTTCGTCCAATTAAGATGCACTTAGGGATGAGTACGATTCGATGGCCAGGAACAACAACGGTAACAGGACGAGAGGAGCAGCAGATAGTGGACTTGAATAAGTGAATCGTATGCGGAGATTGTGGACTGTACACGGCAAGAGCAAGCGACGAAGAAGAAGAAGAGAGAATGAGAAAATAAGGATGCGAAGTAAGCGAGGGAAAAGGAATTCGCCTGCAATTCCAAGATCACATTGCCCTCGAGCAGACGCTCGTGGCGCACCTGTTGATCCGAAATTTTCCCGGAGATAGCTCAATCACGATCGAAATCGATCCAACTTTCACGATGCTTCACCTCGGATGCTCTTTGCGTAATTTCCAAGACAACTAATTGAAGACACTATTCTCAATACGGTTTCACTCCCCGATACACGGGGTCTTAGTAGATCCGATCGGTTGGCGCGTTACAACGTAACATTACAAGAAGCTTAATTCTAAATAATCCGTTAACAACCGGGAATTCCGTCCTGCCGGTATCCAATTAAGAGCCGTGGCTGTATCGAGAATGGATTTTAGCTTGTTACTGCATAATAAATGCGTCTTAAAACTACGCGCTCGCGCGAGGCGTGAGATGACTGGAAAAGATAGCCCAGCCGGATGACGACCTTTTATGGTTAATTGGCAATCTTCCAGGTGTTAATTACGTGAGCGAAGGGGCGCACTTCCATGGGGTCCATCGTCCCGAAAGTGTTCCTCGAATGCGTCGCGCGAGCCAGACTGGTGGAAGAAAGAGGAGAGAAGGTTCGATTCTTCGCCGAGTACCGCAAGGGTGGCGAACCACCGGCAGTTTTTGTTTTTCCGAATATTAATATCGCCAGCTTGCAACGGGTATGCGAAAGACGCGCGTGTTAAGACTTCGTCGACACGATGGACGAAACGTGACCTGCTAAAAGAGATTAAAAAAACATTATCGATCGCCGTATAAAGATGAGCGAAATTGAAACGAGAAATAACGAGCCGCGCCTCGTGCATACTCTCTAAATTAAAGCCACATCTCGCTGGAATGCAGAAACATCCTACTCTCCTGGACTGCGAATTTTTGCAATAATCACCCTTCTTCGAATTAAATCGATATTCCTAAAAAAAAAAACGATAACTCTATCGCATCGTTAAAATCGCGAAAAATAAAATTCATCCCTCCGAAACACAAACATTCCACTGAAAGGATCCCTTGGCCGAGTCCCAAGCCGTAGCATAGTAGCACGCTTCGAACACACGATCAGCACACTCCGACCCTCCTTTTTCTACGTCCAAGTTCCTGCTCGCGTGGTGTATGCGTGCCTACTATCCACGAGAGAAGAAAGAAGAAGAGAGGAGAATAAGAAGAGAAGAAAAAAAAGAGGAACGAAGAAAGAGGGAGCAAGCCCGTGGGGCTCCTATTTATCGACACCCACCAGAATGGGCCCCTCAATCTGGGGTGGCTCGCACTACGACGACACGCTCTCGCGCGCCACACTCTTTCAAGCGGGCCAAGTGAGAGCGGAGTCGTCGAGGGGTGGATCGTTTGAGCGAGGGGATGGAAGAGAAGAGAGGGACGAAGGTTCAGGCCCTGGAAACGGGCCCTTCTTCGCCAACACGGGAAGACTCCGTTCGACGAGTTCCCACGAGGAGAGGCACCACCTGTGCCCGTCAGAACGAGGACGGGCAACCCCGATGGCCGTGCCGCCTTTAAGGAGAACGAAGAAGAGGGAGGTGAAGGAGGGACGCCACGATTTTCGACCCTAATTTCGATGGCCAAGGTGGAAGGAAGAGAGGACCGATATTGGCTCCTCCTCTACCTTCCGCGCGCGCGCGGGGTGTTAAACGATTCGAGGACCACGAGGATGCTTTCTCGAAGTCGCGTCCGTGTCCGGAGAGGCCCACTTTTCGAGAAGAGAGAAGAGAGAAGAGAGAAGAGGAAGAGGAAGAGAGAAGCGTGCAGGATGATGCGTCGTCCCTGGCGACTCTGCACGCTCGTAGGGTAGGGAAAGAAGGACAGGTGTGTGTCTCCGTTTCTCTTTCTACCTCTTCTCACCGTGGACGCAGCCGCACGCTTGTAAACGCACAGGAAATCTCTCTCTCTCTCTCTCTCTCTCTCTCTGTCCCTTAACGAGGAATTTTAAGGAGGCGTAGGCACGAGGAGGTGGCTATCGAGAGCCACGGAAAAGATAGGCTTCCGGGTGGTGAGAAGGAGAGATAAAGGCGTAGATAAAAGTACGTTAGGAGCGAGCCAGGGATGGTGGCTACGTTCCTTTAACGACGATGGTCGTGCCGGCGTTGGATGCCGGGACGAGACACCAACAGGGACAAGGAGCAAGAGGAATCGAAGGGGAGGAAATCGACTGAGTCGCGCTGCAAACTCGAGTGTGCCTACTTGGAGCGCTCCACGACGTTAATTAGTAGAGCCCGTTAATTAGTTCGGCTTCCTCCTTCGGTCCGATTGACGAAGGCCGACGATCTTGCTCAGTCGAGATTTGACGAAGTAGTTCTCGAATCTTGTGGGGGCACTTTGTGATTATTTACTATCTCGATCGTTCCCCCTTTTTCTTCTTCTTCCTTTCTCTTTTTAGAGAAGTACGGCTCGATTACGGTGAAACGGATAAACGGACGATTCGCGGCGATCTTACCGCGCGTTAACTCGCCATTAATTTGCGCGAAACGTTCCAAGGATCCCTCCCTCTGTCCTTGATTCTTCGCGTCGATTTTATCGTCGACCTCCAATTTCTTTTTTCTCCTCCTCCCCCTCTACCTCGAAACACTTCGAATCCTTTTTCGGCCACCTCGGTCCCCGCCCAAATCGCATTACAACGGCCATCTGCAGGGAGGACGACTCGGTCGAGGCCGTTGTCGAGTCAAAAGTGGACGTTTCGAAGACGCGCCAGGGGGAAGAAGGTGGCCGCGGACCGTTGCTCGACTGACCTTTCAGTCAGCAATCGAAATGATCCGAAGACTTCGCGAGAGGGCAGGTGGTGGCGGGCTTCGCCGACGAAGAAACCGGGCGCCACGAAACGATGAGACACGATTACCGCGAAGCTAACGGTACCAGCGCCCGTCCAGAGCCGACCGAGAAAAATGCGAACCGCGAAAATTGCAGCTCCGCATGCCCTCCGCGTGTTTCGACGAACTTCGTGTTCTTAGGGCATTAAGCGTGCGAGGGGTGGCCGCGAGGGGGCAAGAGAGGAAAAGGAAGGCGTGGAAGGCGGAGAGACGAGAAAAAAGGAGGGTGAGAGAAGAGATAAGGAAGGTGCGCAAAAGTGAGTCACCGTTCTGCGAGCCAAGAGTCGATCGACCTTATCGAACCTTCGAGGATCGCCAAAGGACAGGTGCGATCCTTGAGAGGCCACGCGATGCACGCTCGTAAATTGGCCGTTGCTAAGTAAGCGGGTCAGGCGGCCACGAATATTTGGTTCACGAGGGTTCGTGAATTTGTACCTTACGAAATTTCACGAAAAATTCTATGCTTTTGTTCACTCGACCGAAGCACCAACTAGGCAAACCGTCACGAATGGAGAGAGCACGGGGTGCGAGAATTTAAACTCCACCGCTTGTCGCCAGCGTGTAAAATCCCAAACGGTGACTATTTAACTCTTCAGGGCTCGGGATTTTAGAAAATACAATAGACCACTTTGTGCAGAAAACCTATATGCATGTAGCTACTGTAATATTTCGAGGTGAGTCAAAAAATGTCGCACCGTGCATATCCGCGCATCTAGAAGGTGGGACAGGTTTAATACCACCGTGCTTCAAAGAGTTAAAAATGGTGCTGTGAAACGAAATTCATTTTCTATCCTAATCTCGGTAAAAATCAAAGATGGATCAAGCGGCCACGAATATTTGACCCACGAAAATTCGTGAATTCGTACTTTACGAAATTTCACGAAAAACCCTACGCTTCTGTTCACTCGACCGAAGCACCAACTAGGCAAAGCGTCACGAATGGAGAGAGCACGGGGTGCGAGAATTTAAACTCCACTGCTTGCCGTCAGCGTGTAAAATCCAAGACGGTGACTATTTAAAGGTGGTTCTGTGAAACGAGATTCATTTTATATCCTAATCTCGGTGAAAACCAAAGGCCATTGAAAGAGGATACCGCGAGGCACATCTACCCCCTCGGAGATCGTTAAAGCGCGCAGGTGGGCCGGTTTCTCCTTTCTCCGACTAGTTCACGGGTCCCGAAGATTATCCGGGAGGATCGCACCCGGGCGCGTCCTAATTAAAGAATCTTCAGCCCCTATCGAGGAGACACGAGGAGGAGAGCCGAGGATCAAATAAGAGGAATCGGAACGAGAGGATTGGGCCAAGGTGGCGGGTAACGCCTTCCTCACCCCTTTCTCATCTCTTTTTCTTCTCTTGATTTGGCTTCGTGCTCTCCTTCCTCGTCCTTCCATCTCGTGATTTCGACGACGGACCGCATCGTTATATTACGATAGGCTTGTCCCTCGGTTTCTCTCGGCCTCGTCTTTTTTTCCATCTCTTCTCTACTTCTCCTCTCTCTCTCTCTCTCTCTCTCTCTCTCTCTCTCTCTCACTCTTGAAAACGCCGCGCATTGGGATTAATGCGCACAAAGGCGCCGCCGCGGGAGATCGTCGCCCCGAGATTCGTTCGTGCCACGAATAATCGGGCATTAAAGTCGAACCGGGATCGTCTTCGTCTCGAGACGTCGAAGCAGTTCGTGGGACACGAAGGGACGAAGCGGAGATAGTTTTAATACCGCGGGCGTGACGGACCGGTCTCCACGATTAAGAGCAAAAAATTAAGAGAGAGAGAGAGAGAGAGAGAGAGAGAGAGAGAGAGAGAAGGAGAGAAGGTAAGGTTGACGTAAACTGGTCGGATCGTTCGCGCGCTTTTCAATCACAATAACGCGTCACCCTAGCGAACCACGAAGAACGATTCTCTCGATCAATTTCATAATCGGATCCTCGTTCATATTCCACGAACGAACCCACGAAGCTTCCAAGTGAATTTCGAGCGCCGTCTATAAATCCTCCTTCTTTGGAGGAGGAAGTGCGTTGGTGCTTACACGAAAAGAAATCCTCTGAATCCGGCGCCTAACGAGCTCGCGCTTCAGAAGCGTAAGGATAATCAATAAAAATCTCCCTCGTGCCGCTTCTTCGCCCACCGCCGATAAATAATCACCGCGCGCCGCGGTAAGAGATTCGTGAAGAGACGATTTTCATAATTCTTCCCTCGTTATCGCCTCGAATTCCAGCGCCTTGCATCTCTCGTTGGAAGGAAGCGGGGCGCCACCGCGCGCGTTTCTACTTCGAAGAGGTCTCTCCGGTGGTAGAACGGTAGTCGTCTTGGGATAATTGCGCCCTGCGCGACGGGGCGCTCGATTTCGAAGTCGTTAAACTCATTTCGCCGGTAGCCGTCGCATCCTTCTCGTTCCTCTTGCTCTCCTCCTCGCTCGTAGACTTTCACCCAGGCCCAGATTGAGAGGTAATGGCTGTCGTGGCGTTACGCAAGCCAGAGCGCGGTTGCGCGCACAGAAGCTAAAAGACGGTGGTGCTCCGCGCGCGCGCGCGCGCACTCGCTTGCTCGTTCGCTTCCATCCGCACGAGCCCAATTAATCACCTCGCCCGTCCGCCCGTTTGCCTGTACGTCCTTCTGTGAATCGTCGTCGTTGCACGCGCGCTGCCGTTACGAGAGCTACGAGAGCGAAGGCGCATGCGCGAGCACACGCGCGTGCGTAATCGGTCTATCCTTACGCAACCACCACCGCGTGACCTCGTCGAGCGCTGGACGTGCGACGATTAGAGAGAACGAAGGGTGGACAGATGGATGGATTAGACGGATGGATGGGCGCTGGATGGAAAACATTTTCCGGCGCACTCGTTTACGATGGAACGTGGCATTAAGAGATGTAACCGACGCGTAAGATTGTCCGCGGTATTGATAAGAAGATACGATTTTTTTGTATGTTCTTTCGGGTGTTGAGAGATTAGAGAAGAATTCTCGTAATTCGAGAGCATTTCTTTTTCTTTTCTTTTTTTTTTAAATTGAGTATGTAATTGTCGCAGTGGAGATATTTTGTAGGTGCGATTTGTGAACTGATAATAATTAAACACCGACGAGTTAAACCTACCGTGGAAAAATACAATTTGTACAAAGAGAAAGGTGCGAAAGAGAATAGAGGAAAGGAACGAAAATCTTCGAAAGCTTCGAAGCGATCGCGTAGGATATCGTCGATCAGAATTTCTTATGCGCGAAAGATTTGACGCTCTCCGGAGAGAGAGAGAGAGAGAGAGAGAGAGAGAGAGAGAGAGAGAGAGAGAGAGAGAGAGAGAGAGAGAGAGAGTAGGAACGGATAGAGAAGGCAAGGTAGAGAAAGAGAGAAGCCGAAAGTTTGCGTGTCCTCCCGTGATTAACGACCGTCGGCTCGCTCTCGTGGAAGTCGGTGAAACATATCGGCCCACAGCTGTTATTCTATTTGATGTTATTCCACGCGCGCTACAGGAAACGAGGCGTAGCTCGACGGAGCACACGCGTGTCCGACCTGTCATATCTTCCTGAAGGCAGTTACCAAATGTTTTTCAGCTCATTTAAAAGAATCGATCGGGGCACCTCTTACACGTGTAGACCTTTTGATTACAGTTCACATTCCTAAGCTCATGCCTCGTGCCCTTTCCCGGAAGTAAGCTTCTTCGTGACGGCACGGTCGAGCAAATTAGCTCAAAGGGTCCAAAACAAACCTACGGTACCCTCGTCAGACCATATCAACACGTGCGAATGACATACAGAAAAGACCGAATCTCACGGAGATTCAAAACTACTCATTAAAATCGAACAAAAAATCGTCTTTAAAAAGAAAGGACGGTTGTTTCTCCTAGAAGCGGCACTTGTACAAATTCACAATCATTTTACAAAGATCATCCTGCAAGGAAACTACTTGCCTGGATAATTTAATCGCCTTGAGCGACGAACCCAGTAGTAGGAGCAAGCACGAGGGAAGAAGAAGGAAGAAAAAAAAGAAAGAGAAGAGGATGAAAAAAAAGGACGAGAGGAAGTGCGCGTGCCTAAAGATCGCGAGAACGATCGTGACAGGAGAATGTGAACGGAAGACGAGAGTCGATGGTGTAGGAAGGAGAGGAAGAAGAAGACGAGGAAGAAGGGGCTGGTTGGCTCGAGGAGTGGCGGCACGAAGGAAGGATACACGGTGGCTACCGCGACGTTGGGCACGGGGCCTTAGAGGCCCCGAGATGCAGGCAACAATATGGCCCGTGCTCGGTACAATAGCCTCGCATTATGTGCACAACACCGTCGACTGGCTCCGTGGTGCTCTAAGGTTACATTACCGGCTGCTCTCTTCCTCTCTCTCTCTCTCTCTCTTTCTCTCCCTCTCTCCCTCTCTCCCTCTCTCCCTCTCCCTCTCCTTTCTCGCTCTTTACCCACGTTCACAAAGAGGTGAGCTCTCGCAGCTCGAGGATCACAATGCGCCAGCAACAGCGTGGAAGAGACTCCACGAAGAAGAGGAGAAGCAGAGGAAGAGAAAGGAAGATCGAAGGACTCGAAGAGGCGGACGAAGGAGGGAAAAGAATGAGAGAGAAAGTGAGGGAGAGAGAGGACCGTGCGCTCGCATTGTTTGCGCGCGTGCGTGTTGGTTTTTACGCGCGTCACCCACGTGGATCTTTTAAGCGTAGAGATCCTGGGCGCCTCTGTTCTCTCATCGATGAGAGAAAGAGCGAGAGAGCGAGAGAGAGAGAGAGAGAGAAAGAGAGAGTGAGTGCGTCCACGAGCGGAGAACACGAGCGCGAGTCTCACGCACACCCTGTGTCGTCACGCGTGTCGATCTCCCTCCCCCATTTCCTCTACCTACCTCCACCTCTCCTTCTTTCCTTCGTCTCGCCACCCGGTGCGAGGTTCCTCCCGGTGGAGGAGGGTGGAACGAACGGCTTCCAACGCCTGAGAAGATTCCCACGTTCGGCGCGTAGCACGAGCCAACGAGTGTTATACACACGTAGGAATTTCGGAGGGGTGGTGGAGAGCGGCACGCTCGGTGGTGTAGCAGGACGAGAAGGAAGGAAGGTGAAGACGAGAGAAAGAGAGAATGAAAGGACGAGTGGAAGGAAGGAGAGTGGACGAAGGAAAGATGGATAGAGAGAGAGAGAGAGAGAGAGAGAGAGAGAGAGAGAAGGATAGAAGGAACGAAAAACAGGGAGAAGAGGTACTGCACCCCCTCGGTGCAGTATTGGCCTCAACGCCGAGAGCGAGGAAGAGAAGCACGAGGAAAGAAGCGGAGGAGCAGGGAGGAAGCCGCGCGGAAGTATTCCGTAGTCTCTACCGCACGGCCAGCACGTTCCGAATTAGCATCCGCCGCATTTACCTTCTCTCGTCAAATCGTTCGAGGAAGGCGTCTACCTTCGCCCGACGCGACGTGTTCTTCTTCCTTCACCGCTCCTTCGGAATATTCACCCGGAGAACCGTAGCACCGTGAGAGATTTTCGACGAGCAAGACGAGAGAGGCCACAGGACGAGAGAAAGGGATTGTTTCGTTTGCACGGTAAATATTGTTGAACCAGATCCTAAGCACTTTCGAAGATCGGACTGTGGTTGTTCCTTCTTCGAGGACTTTCTTTTTCTTTCTTTCTAAGCCGTCGTGGATAATTCTCGAATAGCACGGAATTATAGGAGAATTTCTATAAGACGATCGAACATTATGATTAATAATATTTTGTATGGTTTTTGAAGTTTACATTTAAACGAGCTCCGAGTTTCCTATAACATGATTTCGAATGATCGTTTAACCGTGTTATTCGAGGGTTGCCTCCACGTGTGAGCTCGACAATTTATTGTATCTGTTAATACAAAAATTCGTTCGATTCGAAAGCGACGATCTTCAAACGTGCTCGCGAAGGTGTCGAGTAAGGTTGAAATGGTTTCCAAGAATTGTGAGAAGAGTTTCTAAGACGATTCGTCGTTTGAAATTATTCGAGTGAGCGCACAAGCTGCTCGTCATTCCACCGGATACGGCTCATCCATCGAAAGATCAAACTCGTCTAATTGATGGCACTACCTCGTGCCGGTGGCCACTTATCGCGCAATAATTTGTATATTCGACTTCCCCACTCGAACGATTCTCCTCGGTACCTCCGCGCACAGCCAGCTACCTCGTGGTAGTCGAAACGTGACATTTTGAAGTCTCACTCGTCGATACCCTCGTGATTACAAGTTTCTTGCACTGGCGTCCTTTTGGTAGCACTTTGCTTCGGGGCAAGCGTAAATTAATCGTTACACTCGTGAATCACGTATTCATTGCCGGTGAAAAAGGGTGAGTGTGTGTGTGTGTGAGAGAGAGAGAAAGAGTGGGAGTGAATGAGAGAGAGAGAGAGAGAGAGAGAGGGAGAGAGAGAGAGAGAGAGAGAGAGAGAGAGAGACGGAAATAGCAACTCTGAAAGAGAAATTAACGGAGAAAGAAGAACCGGTAAGAACGGAGAAAAGGAACGGGATGGTGCGGAGAGTGGAAGAACACCTTCCAGGTGTTTTCGCGGTATCGAATCCCTTATTCGGAGCTGAGATTTGACTGGGCGTGGTTATTAAGTAGTGGTGTACCGGCCCGAAATAAAAACACAAAGAATTCAAAAAAAATTTTTGCCAGGCTCGCCTATAAACGATCCAAAATTTCTAAGAAATGGGCGGAGAGTATCAAAAATTATATCGCGATCCTCCTGGATTAAATTTCCGACACAAATGCGCTGCTATCAACCGACTCACAAGTAAATCTACAAAATCCGTAGAACCGCAGAAACAAAGAACGAGACACAAAGAAAGAGAAAGCTAAAAGCAAGAGAAAAACCGAAGCAAAATTCATCACACGTGTCACAATTAAGAGTACCCATCGCAATAGAAATAAACAATATATTCTTTTCGGAACGCGCCCAGCACGATTGGATAAAAGGCTCTGAATTTCTGTTATCCCCGAACAGTTGTACTTTTCGCTTTTGTCGTTTCAATAATTCTCCGCTGTGGGAGAGGCGCGGGTTTCGGACAATAAGAGGCGCGCTGCATCGCGATGCTCGAGCATTCTCGCGATCGCTGAACGATCGACGTCACACAAGTTCCACTCGTCGACGTGGTCGCTAATGACATACAATTCGGTGTCCGCGACGTTAGCAGCAGCGCCTCTAAAAGCGACACGGACGCCGGCTCCATCCTTCTCCTCCTCTTCTTCGTCCTCCTCCTCCACCACCTATTCTTCGTCCACCTCCTCTACCCCGCCGTCGTTACATCGGGAGCGACGCTCGCGCGCGCGCACATCCGGCTCGGATGACCAATCAGTGTAATTATCCTACTGTCCTCTGCTGCCGTCCACCGGTACCGCGACACCGGCGCGCCGCACCACACGGCCTTATTTTCGTTGCCCGACGTTCGCCCAAGGCTATCGCGCGGAACACCACGAGAGAGCGTGCCGTCGACCAATCGAACGAACGGAGCTGCGCCGTAAAATTTAGCGTCGTTCGATCATTCGCCCCTCGACGCCTTCCTTTTTCGATCCGGGCGCCAATGGCTCTCCTCGTAAATCTCCTACGAAGGCTACGACCGTCGAGGTGTATTCGACTTGGCCGGCATGCTCGGCACAGTAAATTCTCACAGTTATTAGGGAAATAAGTCGTTCGCTTTGACGAGGAATAAGGTGTGGAAAGAGTTTGTTTACTCTGAGAGTGAATGATCCTAAACGAAACGGTCGTTCCGACTTTGTGTCGGCTCGGACATCGAGGAATTCGCCCAAAAATGGTTGTCTCACTTTCACCAAACGAATGTTTAGGATTAGGTTCGACATGGTGATTCCAGGTTGGACCAGGCGCCGTGAACATTTAACTCGGTCGGCACGCGCGGTTCGTTGCAAAAGGGATTATTAATAATGTATGATACATCCGTGGGCGGCTGACGAAATTTGTTCTAGCGCTGGGGTATTCGCCGTGCCAGGCAGCCTGCCAGAAGAGAACGCAAAAATATATTGCGCGCGGACGAAACGAGAAGATTCGCATTGTATCGGCGCGAGCGGCTCGCCGCGAAACGATCGAATTTTGCGCGCGTCGTCGCCTCCGCGGGGAGAATCGTGCGGAAAAGTTATCGCGTGGTAGAGCGTGGAGAGCGCGCGGGTGTTAATAAGCGTCGAGAGAGGAGACGTGCCGTCGCTCGCGCGGACGGAGAAAGCGTAGGTGAAATTGCGCGCACGTTCTCGTCGTTCACTCGTTGCGCAAAAGACGGTTACCGAAAACGGTTGTTCTCCTCGTAGGCTCGGTTTCTCAGGTTAATCAAGCTAATCAGTGACGTAACGACGAGAAGAGTGAATAATAAATAATAGTAGACGGTGGTGGATCTGGGAACCTGGGCATCGGTTCTATTACGCGTGAAAAGTGAGCGAAGTAGAACAGAGAAGGAGAGAGATTAAGGACACAATTGATTAGGAACTCGAAGACTCCAACCTCTTCCTCGTTCTTCGGTTGTTCTTCTCGCGCCACCTTGACGTTAATTGGTGATTGGACGCGCCATGGTTATACCGACGAATTTCGCGCCACGCCATTGTACAGATTCATTCTCCTGGAGGGACGAAGTACCATCGTGCCAACTGGCAGGATCAAAGAATCTTTCCAGGATGACGCCACGTCCTTCCGCCATCGACACGTAAGTGGAATCGACAGTGGTGGAAGGCAGCGATCCTCGCTCTCGTAAAACAAGGGTGTGTAGAGTAAAAGAATTTCAGGAGCCCTTTGATCGTCGTGAGCGTCCTTTACACGGTCTTCTTCTCACCGCGTCATCTTTCTTCTCCCTCGCAGGAGCACACCCTTTAAGAGGAAGCGGCATACGCGCGCTCTGGAAGGCTGAGGCTCGTAAATACCGGGCCCGGGCCCACCGTGGGCCCTTGTTTGCAGTATCGGCTTCCAAAAGGGCTAAACACCTCGTTAAGTCTCGCAAACCCGGACCCCGTCGTCCCTCTTTTACTAGGGTTCTTCGTGACGTAAACGGGCAAAGGGGACGAGGTCGTTAAGATCGCAGATTTAATTTCGAAAAATTCGATTTGGACAAGTTGACGCGAGTGAGAACCGGTTACAGGGACACCAAAATCGCAAGTCGGTCAAAGGGGTTTTGAGTAAACATTACGAGTCGTGGTTGGAAGCCTGCCACGGTTGAGGAATGTATGGTCAAATTTCCGTTGCCGCCAAAGGTCTCTAGAGATTTACGAACTCCTCGTCCGTGGTAGCAACTCGATGAAAAACCTGCGTCATTATCCTCGCGGGTCGAAGGACTTTTTAAAAGTCAGAGTCGACGAGCACAATGGTAAAGAGAGACTGCATAAGGGGGTTTCGGATGTAATTTCGATGAAAATTATTCAAATCACAATGTTCTTTACGTGCCGGCACAAGCGAAATCGTTCTGTTGTTCACGGCCAATCGTCTTACTTTGGCTTTGCTCGAAGACCATTATCGAGCAAGAATGCCCGTTCAATGGGCAAACTTAATTTTGTGGTTAACATCGACTTGCTCCACTCGCTTACACCACTACCCATTGTGCCGTGTCGTGAAAGACGCGGACTGGTCTTGTTCGGCGATGCCAACGGTGCTCGACGGTGCTCCTCCGCCAAGTCGTGATTCACTGGGAGCAAGTGCCAGGAGAGTGCTGCCGACACGCGCGTGCACGTGCACCACCGTCCTCTCGTCGTCGTCGGTGGTATTCCGTTGGTGAATCAACAAGTGTCGGGGGCCGTTTGCCGCGGCTTGTAGCGGCCCGATCGAGCGCGGGGGACCCCGAGAATAGAGGCCCGGATTCCGACAAACCGGTCACACGAAAATGTCATCACTCCGTGGTTGAGACCGGTGAGAAGAAAGGAGAGAGAGAGAGAGAGAGAGAGAAAGCGATAAGAATAAGAGCGTGAAAGGAAGGTGAAGGGTGGAAGACGAGGTAGAGAGAGAGAAACACGATTAAGGGAGAGTTAAAGTGACGCGAATGGCGATAACAACACGCCGTGTTGAACCTTTTCTTCCGATTGTGTGCTACTGGATGGAGCATTCGAAGTGTTGGTTGAGGGCGATTGCTTCCAACCTAAACTGTGCAGTGTGTGCAGTCTTCAGGCACCCTTAGATCTTCGAGGATTTGGGTAAAAGCAGTTTTAAGGCAACGTGCGCAATGTTCAGCCGTGAACCTTATATAATATACAAGTAGGTTTGATCGCTTACGATTAGGCTGAACAGTTTGTTCATTGTTCATTCGCAAAAACAAATTCGAATTTTGACTCGAACCCATAACAACAAGCGTCCTCCAGTATTCTAAACGAAACCTCGTAAAAATTCATCAAGCTTCTCTTTATAATTACAATTCCATGGAAACTCACCCCCAAAAAATCCACCCCACCCAAATCTCAAACTTCCTCTGGACATCGAAAATCCAACGAATCCCAAAATCATCGTCCTCCTACCCATCTTCTTCTTCTTCTTCTGCTTCTTCTTCTCCTCCTCCGCGGCACGACACGCGAGAGCGTCTAAAGAAGAGCAAAAGACGAGACGACGCGCGGGTCGTCCTCGTGCTGGTCGCGCGTCGTGGCGTGTGCTCGACAGCTCTCTTTCTCTCTCTTTCTATCTCTTCTCCTCCCTCAACGAGCTTCCCTCTCGCGGTATCCTCTTTCGTCGCGTAGCGTGCAGGTGTGCTTCGGAAAGGTTCCTCTCTCGTGCCCCTTCCTCGCACGAACGCCGGGGTACCCCCTTGCTTGGCGTTTGCCCGAGTGCTCGAGCGAGTTGGCGCACGAAAGAGGAAGAGAGGTGGACTGAGGCGCGCACAGACACAAGCTCGGAGGAGGAACCTGTGCAGGACCCAGCAGCAGGCCCCTGGTCTGTGGGAACGCTCCGGCCCGCGAGCTTCCCACGATACGCTCCGGCTGCTGGCTGGCCGTGTCGGCCTGCAGGGTTCACTCGTGCGTCTCCCCTCATCCTCCTTCACTCCTCCCTACCACGGACCCAATGGAGCTCTCGCTCACACCTAAGCCATCCATGTCTCTCCCTCTCTCGTTCACCAATCGGCTTTCGTCGGACCCCGCGCGCTCCTTCGAAGACACACACACAACGTGGAAGTTGGTGGGGGAGCACGGTTACCTCCTGGGGGTATAAGTACCTCCGTGATCCCCACCAGTGGCTCAGAACCGTCAGCGAAACGGCAAGAGACGCAGCTAAAGAACTCACTCTCGGCACTCCGAGATCTCGATACGAATTCAGTTCTCTCTCTCTCGTCCGTTAGAGCCGACTGTTAAGAAGCGCCGTGATTGTTTAGTTGTTCGTAAAGGATAGAATCAGTTGGAGTATATCTTCCACTTCGAGTATCACGTTTGTCCTCGACAGTGAGAATAGTGTGAAAGTGAGAGACCGAAAGAGGAGAGAAGAAACAGGGGTCGTCTCTTTGGTTTCTTTATCATTCGTTGTCTAACGTTCTATCATGGCGCCGCACACTACTTACGCCCCAGTGAGCAGCATGGAGTACGAGGAACCGGTCTCGAGGACCTACCAGTATCGGAAGGTGATGAAGCCGATGCTCGAGAGGAAGAGGAGGGCTCGCATCAATCGTTGCCTCGACGAGCTCAAGGATCTGATGGTGACCGCGCTGCAAGCCGAGGGCGAGAATGTCGCGAAGCTCGAGAAGGCTGACATCCTCGAGCTGACAGTACGTCATCTGCACACCCTCAGAGCGGCGAGAAGACTCACCCTTACGCCTGAGAACAGTTACGCGGACAGGTTCAGGGAGGGCTTCACTCAGTGCGCTCAGGAGGTCTCGACCTTCTTGTCCACTCCGGTAGCAGCTGCGGTTCATCCTGCAGCGGGTGCACAGCTGATGAGACACTTGGGTGGATGTTTGAGAAGATTGGAGGGGCCGGCTGGTAACTCGGCGATCAACAGTGGCGGTGGTGCGACCTCCTCGACCTCCTCGACCACGGCACCCGCCAAGGTCGCCCCATCGAGCATCGAACGCGTTCCACAGAACGTCTATACGCCACCGCAGAGCCCCATCAGCGTGGCAAGCTCGTCAGGAGAGTCCTCGGAGTCGTCGAATGCAGTCTGGCGACCTTGGTGATTCCTTTGAGAATCGTCCAGAGTCTTTTGGATTGATCTTGGAATTGGCGATCGAAGCAGCTTTGACTTTGGGGTCCATCGAGACCGCCCGACCGTTCGCACGGATGAAGGAAGCGGTTGAACGAGCAGAGATGACGGAGGCGAAGAATAACGACGAATCATTTGTCTTCCAAAACGTTGAAATCTTTCGAGGAGCACCGAGAGGACCAAGAGCGGTCGAGAAATATTTGGCGCGCATGGTTCGATCGATTGAACGAGATCGATCGACACGCGACAATCCCTCGAGTCGCTAGATTCTTTGCTATCTTTCCCTTGTAAATAGGTGATAAAGCTTTAAGTGACGTCTGTGATAGGGTTCTATTTTTGTACCTGAGATGACTATTTTCTCGTAAAGTATAGCGATTATTATATAGATGTTAATTTGTTATGTTTAAGAAGCAATTCTTTCTTTTTTTTTGGTAGAATCGTAGAAATGAGAAAGGGAGAGAACACGTACGATTTCGTTTTGTTGGCGCGATGCGAGCGCGATCCGACGCACCGAGAGAAACTCAATAAACGTCTTGTTTCAAATGATAATTTATGTTTCATGATTTATCACGTCCCATTCCCCTACCTCGCCTTACAGGTAAAAACACGCAATGCCGTTTAGTATTCTCGATCACGAGCATCGATAATATTCAATCACCTTAACATTAATTAACGCCACCCTAGATTATGTAGCCCGCAAATCAATGCTGGTCGATTATCCTTAATATTTAATTACCCCGTGCATTTTAATGTCGAGAATAAACTGCTCTACGTAATGTCTGGCCGTCGAACGGAAACCTCTAAAATCGCAATTTAAATTCCGCCTTGCAAATTGATCGTCCATCCGTACCACCCGTTCAACGGTGTAATTGCTGGTAACTTCCACGATCAATTGGAACCTCTCTTGATAATAATCGCTACAAAACGAAGTTCACGGTCCTCCGTCGCTCGTGACACGCGGATCAACGAAATCCGCGAGCTCGTTGAGAAAATCGCTCGAAGCACGCGAGCGCGCCGTGCGTCGCCTGGGTCCCGTCGAATTTATCGCTTCTTCCTCTCGCTTTCCTCCTCTCGCACACCCACAACCAAAACGACGAAGTCGCTCGCGTGCGCCAGTCGCGATCGCAATTATCCGTACATCAATAACGACACTCTTCGCTCTCATTTAAATAAATACCACGATCCGAGAATACGTCTGCGAGACGGGTCGCGAATGACGTCAAATTACGTTGCATCCATCTTTTTTTTATCAATTTATGCGCGTCGCAATTCATCCGCGCTCGAAACGGAATTTCACGATGTGGAAGAAAACCTGTGACCTGGTCAAGATTAAAGCGCGCCGATCAACCGGATCGATCGACGAAAATGAATTCACGTCGACGCTTAATCGACGACGATTCACGATTATACAGACGTAAGGAGAGATCACGGTACCTCTTACTTTCTAATGCTCCATCTTTTCCTTCCTTCTTCGAGAATCTTCTCTTAATTTTCCACGCGACTCTTCGCGTCGATCGATCGCAGGGTAAGTCGCAGAATATATCGATCTCGCGTTAAGGTCGTGGACGACGATCGTCGGGTGGCACCGCGCTTTGGAAAGGTTACCACCTCGCCCGCCGACGACTTTCTCACGGAGCGTAGCCGATTAAATGCTGTCATAATTGCACAAGGCAGATGTTTTTCTTTAATCGATTCGGGACATATTCCTCTGACGAGAGAGAGAGAGAGAGAGAGAGAAAAAAAAAACGCGGAAAAAAGAAGTGGGAGAGGGTGGTGAGAGGGATTCTTACGGTATATCGCACCGATCACGAGGCAAGCGCGCAACGTCGCTGTGCTCCTTGCCGCAGCTACTTGTGAACCTCGTTCATTAATGGCTATCAATCAATCGGCTGGTTTTGCTCGCGGCCGACCCAGCAACGCTTTCACACTTTTTCGGCGGCATCGTTCCACGCGCGGGTGACACACTCGCTCTCCGAACTCTCGCGTGCCTTTTTGACGATGACGGTGAAGAGCGCGGAGGAAGTCTCCCTATTTTACGTAAGTGGAACAAAGAGAACGTCGATGACGAAACCCGCTCGCCACCACCCTCTTTGCTAACAGGGATGATGGAAGAGAAGCGAAGTAGAGCGGACCTTTTGCCGATTACTCTTCCCTTCGTTCCGCCTCCTCGCTCTTATCGATAATGAGCGTTTAATTACACCTTGTAACCACCGTTCTCGAGTCTGTTATTATTAATTTGCCAGGACACACGGATGCCGCGGTGGGGCTGCGGACGAGGGAGGCGAAGTTAATTGCACGCTCGCCGCGAGAAATTCAATTTTCAATGACGCAAGCCAACCGTGAATTTCGTTATTTCGGGAAAGATGAAGGGGGGGTGTGACGGCGTGAACGGCGTCGCCCCGCACTGTCTCGGAGCTTTATTGTCCTTCGACGTTGTTCCGCGAGATTGCAAACTCGTCGGCTCGCGCCTTTGAAATATCCAAATTGCCAGCAGTTCTGGTGGACGTGGGTCTTCGCGTCGGTGGACCATCGCGAAATATCATTTTCCTTCTTTTACCGTTACTCGTGCCGAGAATGAGCGAGGGCGACAGGCGCGAGTTTCGAGGCTGGCTCTCTTGCGAAGCGGCCGAAAAAGGAGAGAGAGAGAGAGAGAGAGAGAGAGAAAGAGAGAGAGAGAGAGAGGGACGATTAAGATCGACTTCGTCGCCGATGTCGCTCCGTCGACGATCGACTCGATATTGAATCTTTATTGTCGCGAGATCCCAGCCGATATTGGAAATCGGTCTCCGCGAGAGATCGCTCGTGCATTGAAAAATTGAAATTATACGGTAGAAGCGGTTCTCTCTCGGCAAGAAGACCATAGCGCTTCCTATTAAAATGCAAAGCGACGTGTTTCGCTTGAAAAATATCAATTGCTCCCTCGCTTATCTCTCGCCAGCCGTCGAACGTATCGAGATGGATTAAGATCGAGGCGGTCGATGAAAACGCGCCGGAAGCTGCGCATTTAAATGAACCGGCCGCCACCTTGCCAAAAAACCGTGAGAGGCCCTGGATCGAAGCGAGTCGACGAGAGCGCCGAGAGTTTCTTCTTGTCAACGATTTCCTCTTTCTCGTCGCCTTCCTCTTCTTCAACGTCCACGTCCTTTACTTTTCGCTCGCGTGCTCCTCTCGCGCGTTGATCTCACGTGCCGGCTCATTCTTCTTCCGCGAGGTTGTTCGTGCGAATGAAACGATCGTAATTCTCGTTTCTACTGCTCTCTCTTTCTCTATCTCCTCTCTTTCTTTCTCTCTCTCTTTCTTTCTCTCTCTCTCTCTCTCTCTCTCTTTCTCTCTCTGCCCGATCGGCGGAAACACTTCGTCGCGTACCAGTTTCTCATTCAAGTGCAACTGTGCAATTGATGGACGTGGCGGCGGTGACCGCGGCGGGCGACTCGCGTGCGACTGATTGCATACGTAATTATCGTATCGGGGTGGAGGGTGATGGGGAGGTGTGGAAGATGACAGAGAGGTGGTGGTGGAGGTCGTTGACGTGCCGCGAAGCGTCCAGCCTTTGCTAATAATAATATGACATTTCCACCTGTGCATTGTTGCGAGAGAGAATGCGAATCGATTGAAGATAGCTCCTTCGTGTTTTCTTTTTTCCTCGGAAGAGTAAACTAAAAGTACGTTTAAGCTCGTGTAATTTTTTTGGATTCTCGATCACTGTGAGCAATTTTCTTCGCGAAAGTTTATTTTTAAATAAGAAAAAATAAGAATTGCAGGATAGAGAGTTAATTTAGGTTGAGCATGCGTTTAACGTTCTAGTTCGTTTTGCCCATCGAGGATTCCGAGTCCTTCCGAAATTGGTGATTCTCGTGGAACGTACGACGAAACGAATTTGATTTATTTACTGCGATACCGGCATCGAGCTTAACGATACGACTTCCTCTCTATCTTCGCGACTATCTGTCTTTCGATAATCAATGCGCGATTTCGCGCGAGCGACGACAAAAGCGGACGGACCTCAGTGGCTCGTCTAAATTATCTCGTCATCGCGCGGCAACGCGCATAATAACCCAGTAATAATAAGGCTTTATGTAATTTCGTGTTTCAGGTGCCCGAGACCGTGTCGCCAACATGCTGACAGCTGTTCCAGTTTAAATAGGGATAGGTATAATTTCCATTCCATCGAATTACACCGTCGTAATAACGATCGACCCACCTCTTTAACGTTCTCTCCATTAAAATATTAAATGTATTTAAAGTGTACCCCATCGCGACTTCCTCGAGGCTCTCCCTGATTTGCTCTCGAGATAAAATTACTTTCACATTTCAATACCGATTTAATTGCCAAGGCGTGTTTCAAATTTAACTCCCGTCGATAAAAGTTTATAAGAGACGAGATGGAAGGTATCGATGAAGGAGAGAAGAAGGTTCGTGGAGAGAGAAAGGGCCGTGTTAAAGCGACTTGTCGAGGAATTATTATAATTGCGGATATTAGCGTCGAAAGCGATGACAAGTAAAGAGTGGCACGACGTCGAAATCGATCGTCCTCGATGCCATCCATCGATTTCGATTCCTTCCATCGATTCCAATGCCTTTCATCGATTTCGATGCCTTCCATCGATTCCAATGCCTTTCATCGATTTCGATACCTTCCATCGATTCCAACGCGCGTAACTGCCGGATGTGATTTCTCGCGTCGGCCTCTCGCTCCTGCAATTTCTTTCCCGTTCTCCAACCTTCTTCAACCGGCGGCGACCTTCCTGGAAACTTTCGTGCTCCCGACGAGGCACGACCGCGTTACTCATTTCAACGTAAATCAAAAGGAAGCCGTCCCTTTTACCTCTAACGAGGTCGTCCAGAGCGATACAAATCACGAGGCGAAATGCGCGAGCAATTAGTAACGGGCGCGTGAGACACTTTAAAAATTCGACGTGATTCTGCCAAACGGAACTTCGCCCGTCGCTCGTGGAATTTCGCGCGCGGCTCGTGAAGCGGGCGCATTTGTCTTAAAACGTTCCTCGAAGCTCTCGAAGTGTCCACGAGGAATGAGGGACCGAGTGAGCCGATAATTGGCTCGCATCGTGGGCGATTCTTCATACCTGGATACTATGAGCTTCCTCGTTAGCATATAATTACGCTGCTACTTTCCAATTGCGCCCTCCACGGACATGAGAGCGGTCAAAGGCGGGATACGCGCGCCGTAGAGCGCCACACCGAGGCAGGAAAGGAGAGACAATTTGTAGCATTCGAACCGAAAATTTTCGTTATCGATCATCGGGAGAGGCGTATACGCCAATTAGCGAGGGGAGCACGAGCGTTTTCACTTAATTGCGTTACTTTCACGAGTGGACGAGCTACCGCCAAATATCGTCGCGGGGCGCGGCCAACCTCGTTCGATAATATCTCGGCCGTGTTCTCTCGATCCGTTTCCAATCGCACGGTTACGCGCGAGAATGACGTCTGGAGGGTTGTCGATTCGCGCGAGCGATGACGGACTGATCCTGCGCCTGAGACGAGATCGCCCAAAGTGACTGACGGAAAAATCGGAAATCGAGGAATAGGCGTACTTATTGGGACTTGGTCTAGAATGTTAGAATAATGCTAAGAACCTAAGAAGTTGCTCGATTCGTGTCGCGTTTAAATTGTTTGTTTATTTGTTTATTTAAATGGATTGAATCCATTTTTGGTACAAAGATCTCGATCCGATAAAGAAGATCTCGACCCGCCAGGTAAAGCATTTTATCGAATTTAACTAATTTAGCGAATACAAGTGGATGCAAAGAGAATAGAAAAAAGAGAGAGATAAAAAAAAAGCACCGTTTAACTTGGCGAATCTTTTGCGGATTCTTCCTACCGGACAGTAGTTCTGTTTCATGGGGATGACAATTGATGATAGGCTCGGTGGTGGTACAGCAAAATATTAACTAGCAATCTTGCTTTTTTTGCCCCTGGATTAACCCTTTGACTGCCACGTTGGCTTTCCATGAGTGACCCGTGCCGCCACCCTTTGCATTTTATCTGCCTTCTTTTGTTAACATAAGATCTTTTACAATACTGTAAATTGCGATTAGTATAATCATCTTTTTACTGATTTTTCTGGAGGTCACCGATGACCACCGTTGCGCCACAGAAAAAACCGTGCCCTTTCACATTATTCACATATGACCATCATGGCAGTTCAAAGTGTTAACTATATAAGTCATCTAAATTATCATGTAATACGTGACTGTGAATTGTTCCAATACTTATCGAACACCATGAAAGAAGCAAAATACTTGAAATGACGGATATGAAACTTAAGACTTTCCAGATCGACCACGATGGACGTGATGGCCACCTACGAGCGACACGGTCGCGAGATCGGAGGCGGTAGCGTGACCAGCAGCACCGATGGCGGTGACCTTGAGGCACAATACGAGGACGAAGGAGAGGCCGAGGCGGAGGAGATCGTCGGGCCTTACATCAACGTGGAGCGCAGCCTCATCCCCATAAACGACGTCGACGCCGCGGGTGACAAGAGGCCCAAGCTGCCCTTTCGCAAGAGCCTGTTTGCCAACGTACCACCCTACATCGCCTTCCAGTTGTTCGATCGCAAAGGTTCCATTCTACCGTTCGAGATCACGAGGTACCTCAAGTGGCGCCTCAGCACCATCACGCCTATGCTAGTGAGGCGCACCCTCGTAAACTCGGGCTACAGGCTAATGAAGAAGCCGCAAGACTGGTCGGGCACCTGGGGCAAGCACATGAAGTCCAATCAGTTCAAGTCTATCAAGGAATCCCAGAAGATCAACCACTTTCCAGGTACCTTCCAAGTAGGGCGCAAGGACCGTCTCTGGAGGAACCTCAGTAGAATGATGGTGAAGCACGGTAAGCGAGAGTTCGGCTTCGTGCCTCGTACCTACGTGCTACCTCAGGATCTGAGATGCTTTCGTCAAGTATGGGAGAGAATGGGTGGAAAGGAGAAGTGGATCGTAAAGCCACCAGCCTCAGCCAGAGGCACTGGTATTCGCGTGGTCCACCGTTGGTCGCAGATACCAAAGAAGCGCGCCGTGGTAGTCCAACAGTATCTCTCCAAACCTAGGCTGATACACGGCGCCAAGTTCGATCTACGCTTGTACGTACTCGTTACGAGCTTCAATCCACTCAGGATCTACCTTTACCCCGACGGCTTGGTACGCTTCGCGTCCGTGAAATACATCGACGACATAAACTACCTCAGCGATCGTTTCATGCACCTGACCAACTACAGTATCAACAAGAGCAGCGCGACCTACACCACCAACAACAGCGCAGACTCTTGTACCGGGCACAAGTGGACCCTAAAGACTCTCTGGGCCTATCTCGAGAAGGAGCACGTCAACGTGCCTAAGCTTTGGGCCACGATGAGGGACATGGTCGTGAAGACCATGATAGCTGGAGAGTCCTCGATAAATACTCTAACCCGGGCCAATATCTCGTCTAGGTACAATTGCTACGAGCTCTTCGGCGTTGATGTTCTTCTCGATCAGAACTTGAAGCCTTGGTTACTCGAGGTCAACATATCGCCGTCGTTGCAGTCCGCATCGCCATTGGACGTGGCCGTGAAGGGCCCTCTGATCAGAAACGTGTTCAACATGGCAGGTTATCATCTACCGGCCAACGTACCAACGGAAGAGGCGCAAAAGCTAGGCCAGAGATTTCAGGTCGATCCGATTTGTCAGGATTATCGATTGCATCGCAACGGTCTCAGCTACCAGGAGAGGCACAAGCACACGATCTACGCGAATCTGAGGAATCGGGATGAATATTTGTACGAGATTATCGAGGATCTCACGCCGGACGATGTGAGACATCTGATAGCTTACGAGGACGAACTCACGCAGCTCGACAGATTCGAGAAGATCTTCCCAACGAGCGAGAGCCATCAATACTTGCAGTACTTCGATGTTCCACGTTACTACAACATGTTGTTGGATGCCTGGGAAAATAAGTACGGGGATAATCGTCAGAAGGGTATCGACAGGCTGCAGAAGCTCTGCAAGACCAAGTATCATTTGGAGCAGCAAGTGAACTACTTTATTAACTAGCACTCTTCCTTTCCGTGATCTAAGATGTAAGCTGCAGTTCGACAGTCCTAATTGCGTGTCCTTTCTCTCTCTCTGTGTGTCTGTGCGTGCGTGCGTACGTACGTACGCGCGCGCGTGTGTGTGTGCGCGCGCGTGTGTGTCAGCGAGAGAGAGAGAGAGAGAGAGAGAGAGAGAGAGAGAGAGAGAGAGAGAGATATCTGTACAAATTTGTCGCGTGAAACATTTCCTTTTTTTTTATAATCATCATCATAATCTATTACGGGTATGTCCTACCGTGTTCACGTTCACGCTCGCGCACACATTGCGCAAGTGTTAGCGTCATTATTGTGCCTTTCTCGCGGTTGTGCGAATTAATTTTACTGTACGAGACCTTTGGCTTTAATAAAATCATTTTTCACTAAACGCACCCGTCTAGGCTGCGATCTTTGGAAAATAAAATGTGTATCGTTATTTTTTTTAAACCCTCTCATCGTGCACCGTTTACGTATTATTCTTGTGTCGAGATTCTCGATTCGATTTAGCAAGTGACCAAGTAGGCGTCGTAAAGAAGACCACGAGATCACGAGAATTCACGATCAAGTTCATCTTGATTCGTACGGACTAGACCTTCGGACAGCTGCACCCGGGCGAGGAAGGGAAAGAAGAGGGTTTCACGGTTGTAACCAACGGCAGGTTTAATAAATCCGTACTGACAATTTAATGTCTCTATTGTGACCGGCGCGGTCGACGGGTACCACCGGCAACTGAACTTGATTAGGTTAATACGAAAGGGGACCAGATTTCTTCGCTTCCGCCCTTTAAATTCAATTACCGCTCGCGGCTACCACTGCAACCAGCTTGAAACATCGTATATCAGATTTGTCGGGAGGAAGCGTGCGCGTGGAGCGAGTGAGCGCGGAAACCGATCGGAGGGACCAATTGTCTGGCTACCCGAACTAGACCCAAGACTGTTATAACGTTGGAAGCAATCGATTGGAACGTTGGAAGCATTTTCGATTTTGGAGAACTTTCTTAGACAGAGAGAAAGGTAAAAAATAAGTAATATTTCTTAGGGTGCATCAGGACTAGCGGTAGAGTATTAAAAAGAAGAAGGTGTGCTTAGTGGATTTAACTGTTTTTTTAACCTTTAATTTAATATCGATCGAAGTCGTATAACTTTTCTTCAAACCATTTTCCAATTATACGCGTACCTACTCTTGGCCAATATCCGTTCCTTATCTATTTCCCCCTCTACCATTCACTCGCAAAATAGGAGAGCGACGATCGAGATAATTTAAGCATCTAATTAATTCGCGCACGTACGCCCGATTAGCATTCCACAAATTGCGAATAGGAAATCACACCGTTCGAGCGAAGAATGTCTGGAAAAAAGTGGATTTAGCCTGCGGAATATCTGTGATTTATTACAGACGCGTGTGTTTCTCTTAAAAGCCGCAAGCGCCTACAGACTATCAGCGATAATGTAGGCCGGTGCCTCTGTCACCTGGATAAATAACTATGGCGACTAACGAGGCCACGTGCTAGCGTTAATCAAACGGGATCGAAACACTCGCGATTTCGATCGTAGATCGCCTAAACTTCTCATTTCGTGTTTTTCTTCTCACTATTTAAGGAGAAGTATTCATTCCTGTAACAATATTAGCTCGCACTTATTTCGCACTGAAGATTATCCACGGTATTATCTAGCACGCGGACTTCCATTAACCTCGTTTAAACTTCTAGTACTTCGTCTATTCGTATTTCTTGTAATACCGTTAGTGTACATTGGGCCGCAAAAGAAACATCTTTTTTTGCTTCACGTTAAAAAATCATAAAATAGATCAGATTTTTCGGACTTCTCGTGCTTCGTTTATTCGTCTTTGTCGTAATACCGTAGTCAATTTACCTTGGAGAGCAAACAAAACATCTTTTTTGCTTCTCGTTAAACAATCATAGCATAGATAAGATTTTTGGGACTTCTGATGCTTCGTCTATTCATCTTTCCCGTAATGTCGTAGTCAGTTTGCCTCGGGGCGCAAATGAAACAAATTTTTTTACTTCGTATCAAGAAACCATTCGATAGATAAGACTCTTGGTGAATTTCCAAGCCGAGGAAGAAAATGAAATGCTACGTAAAAAAGGAAAGATCAGACTGCAGGGAAACTTTCGGTGGTGCTTTATTCGCGGTAAATCGAAGAGGTACATTTCAAGCGCGTCGGACTCGTTGGATCGTCGCGATCATTAGTTAATCAAATTTGGGAACCTCTTTTATCCAATGTCTCGTTTCACGACGATTCCTTTGAAAGTGCACGGTCGTGCCGTTGCGTACGCGTCCTTATGTGCATCTCCGAACTGTAAGCACCAAACTGTCGTTTGAAGACAATGGGGGCCTCGCGCAACTCTGCCACCGCAGTCAATGAATTGATATCGTTATTGTAACGACATAATAGACATATTTTCTTATTGAGATTGCAGCGACGACGGCAGCGGCCACTGTGTATGGGTGAGAGCGTGTCGTGCGTGCGTGTCGGTCCGCCTTCATGAATGTATCCATTCATGCGAGAGCACGCTGCAAGTGTGTTACGTAACCAATACGAAGCAGCCGGGGTAAGGCTAAGGACCCCGTCTTCGAGGCGAGGACGAGGCACGAGGAGGGAGCAATTGAATTAATTTCGGTGATTTCGGCTGAACGCACTGGAAGGACGGAGGGGTTGACCGTTCAATTTCGTGACGTGAGAATTTTTCTCTTTTTAATCCACCACCCCGATTCTATTAGTCTACTAAACAAAGAAGCATTAAGGAGTGCCCCGTGCTCAAGATTGTAAATTTATGATTGGGTAGTGATTTATTTAACCTTTAACTACACGCGCCCTAAAATATAACACAAGTACACGCACGGTGCATTCTATACACTACAATTAAAAAATCGACGTTTAAATTAATTTGGAGTAGAACACTAAATTAAATTGTTTACTGATTTATTTTTGAGAGAAAACATTGTCAGATCCTCGTATTAAAATAATACAAAAAGGAACAAGTGTGTTTTAATAGAAGGGTTATTCGCGCGTTGCTGCGCGTGGTGTATAAAGTACACCATCGCCTGTAGTTAAAGATTAAGAAGATTTTTGTATGTGGAACAAATTCGATTTGTTCGAATTATCCGTGAATTAGGCAAAGCAGGTGGACAACGAGTCTCAGTCAGTCGGCAAATGTACCCAAGAGGTTAAGAAGGCAAAGATCGTAACGGAAATCTACGAAATCTTTGGAGAAATGAAAATAGCCCGCGAGAAGAGCTCTCTGATTAGCGAGAAGGTCAAATCGCACGAGCGTAAAATTCGTTTAATTGGCGCGCGAATCGCGCGCGCGCCATTACGCTTTGTCACTTGCCCAAATTGATTTCACGGAAGGCCTCTAATGAAAATCCGCTTCGTGGAAGACGGGAGGATGCTCGGGCCAGGAGCCAACGCTACTCTCGGCCCGTCCAAAATTACACGTCGTTAGGCGCTAATGACGCGGGCCGATAGTTAGAGGCGCTCGTACAGAAAGCCCAGTCGAAACGCTGAAACGCCCCGACTGTGATCGTTGAGGTATCACTCGAGAGCCAATTGTTCGACGTGGGCAATTAGCGCGCCAATACCTTCCTTCAGCTTCTTTCGTCGCATTGTTCGAAAATTTCCAACCATACCGAGGATATTCACAAATCAAAGGAGCAACCCCGTGTTTTGATTTTCGACGAGTCTGCATTTTTCACGAGCCTGGCGCGCATTCTTTGATAATTTTCCAGGACACCGAACAAATTGCTCGAACCAAAAAAGCACGTGTTAATTTTCCATGAGTCATTATTGTCCATGGCGCCGTGCTGTCCAGTATTTTTCGAGAAATTTCTTGCGATACCGAAGAAATATTCTCAAACCCTAAGAACCATCTCATCCGTCTTTTAAGTTTCGACGACTCTTAATTTTCAATGAGCGCCTCGCGCATTCGTCGAAAATTTTCCACGATACCAAAGAAATTTCTCGACCCAAAAAAGCACGTTTTAATTTTCCATGGCGCTGTGCTGTCCAGTATTCTTCGAGAAACTTTTTGCAATACCAAAAAAACATTCTCATTCCCTAAAATCCATCTCATCTGCCTTTTAAGTTTCGACGACTCTTAATTTTCCACGAGTGCCTCGCGCATTTGTCGAAAATTTTCCACGACACCAAATAAATTTCTCGAACCAAAAAAGCACGTTTTAATTTTCCATAGCGCTATGCTGTCCAGTATTCTTCAAGACACTTTTCGCAATATCGAAGAAACATTCTCATTCCCTAAAATCCATCTCATCTGCCTTTTAAGTTTCGACGACTCTTAATTTTCCACGAGTGCCTCGCGTATTTGTCAAAAATTTTCCACGACACCAAATAAATTTCTCGACCCAAAAAAGCACGTTTTAATTTTCCATGGCGCTGTGCTGTCCAGTATTCTTCGAGAAACTTTTCGCAGTACCGAAGAAACATTCTCAAACCTTAAAAACCATCTCATCTGCCTTTTAAGTTTCGACGACTCTTAATTTTCAACGAGTGCCTCGCGCATTCGTCGAAAAATTTCCACGACACCAAATAAATTTCTCGAACCAAAAAAGCACGTTTTAATTTTCTATGGCACTGTGCTGTCCAGTATTCTTCAAGAAACTTTTCGCAATATCCAAGAAACATTCTCAAACCCTAAAAACGATTCCACCTGCCTCTTAATCTCCGACGGGTCTACTCGCAAGAAGTGAAACACCTCTTTTCATTTTAACGAACGTCATCGTCTCTCTGACAACGAGGGACGGAAAAAGTGCGCCCACTTTCCGAGTAAGCGATCAATTTTCTCAACCGCGCTCACCCCTTCATCCCCAATTATCTCTCTGGGCCCACTTAATGTGTCCCGTCGCGGGCCATTTACTTCGCTCCTCGCGCGCACCACCAATTCGCAATTCTTTTTTTCTCTCTCTCCTCCGTTGATTCTTCGCGTCGAATCCCATGATTAAACCGGACAACGTCAATCCGCTTCTCCGGTCGCGATCGGGCAACAACGTTGCACGCAGAGCAGCCTGCTCGTAGCTCGCGCCCATTACGTGTCCGACCTTTGTTGCCCGTTAAAAGCGGCTCACGCGAGCGCCTCCACATTCACCACCGCCTCGTGGTCGCTATTCGAAAGGGCTACAATGTTGCGCGGGCCGGTAAGCGCGCGCGTATGCGCGCACTCTAATTAGCCATCGCGTGCCATTTATCGTGACTATTCATTCGCTCACGAATTCAACCCCGTGCCCTCCGACGTGCTCGTTCCACGGCTCGCTTCGAAGATGTTTAGTTTCAAGGCCGGACTACAAGGTGATGCACCCTGAGAAAAGAAGCTCGAGCAGGTTGGTGTAATCGAAGGGAGGATGCGAGAAATTAGAGCGGGACGAAGAGGGTGAAAGGGATGAAGCGCGAAGAAGAAAAGTTTAGAGAGAAGAAGGAGAGTAATGTGCACCGTGGATGAGAGACGCGGAGTGGAGAAGATTGCAAGAAAGGAGGTGAAAAAAAGAAGAGACGAGACGAAGAAAGATGAATGGACGAAGCCACGAGCGTAAGTGGAAAAGCACCGTATCGAATTCGTCGAAAAGTTTTGTCTTCTCGAAAGAACTTCGAGCGTCCGATAAGCTGTATCGATCGTGATACTGTTTCGAATATATCCGAGCACAGTCTTCGTCGTCTCTCGTCGTTCTCTTAGATCATTCTTTTGCCTGGATTGTCGCTACTTGATAGAAAAAAAATTAAAAAATTGAAGAGAATCCATTGGCCGTTGTTAAGAAGGTCGAAGAACAAGAAGAGAAGAAGCATGATACTACTAGCCGTGTTTATTATCAAGCGTTGTCCGCACTATTCTCGGTTTACCTCCTTCCGAAAAAAGAATAGAGAAAAGAGAAGAAGAAGAAAGAAAGTACCAGCCACGTTTACTATCAAGCTTCGTTTTATCGTGTATGTACCTCCTTCGAAAAGAAAACAAGAGAATGGATGAAGAGAGAAGAAGCAAGATAGTACAAGCCGCGTTTATTATCAAGCGTTGTCCGCACTACTCTCGGTTTACCTCCTTCCGAAAAAAGAATAGAGAAAAGAGAAGAAGGGGAGAGAGAGTACTAGCCGCGTTTACTATCAGGCGTTGTCTCGGCCGAGCCTCGACTTACCGAGTACCTGGCCCCTGACACCTTGTGTTTAAAGCTCGGCAGCCGATCGTTAGAGGCGCATCAGCAGCGCGCTACGAGCCTCGTATTCGTAACGCACTATCGTTTTACGGTCGCGTTGAAATCGGTAGGAGCATGCAGCAAAGCTCGCGCCAATTCTCTCTCTCTCTCTCTCTCTTTCTCTTTCACTCTCTCTTCCTTCTTTCTCCTTCTCATCCTTCTCAGTCGTGATCTTTACGAGCGGACTCTCATTATCGGGCCGCGCGTCGCGCATCCTTTTCGCGTTCCTCCAATCCGGATCCTCCTCCACCACCACCACTACGTCCACCATTAATATCTCGCTTCCGAGGCGTATCGAGTAACGCGCCCTTTATCGACTTCCTCGCGTACCGTCGGTTCGCAGGCCGGTAACGTGCCGATCCTCCAAGAGGATCCACGAGGAGGATCCTCGATATGGATCTACCGTACGGTATGCCCGTTACCGCTCGCAATTTCGCTTTATCGGCGTCGATCGCGCGGTGGTAGGCGTCAGATGGATAAATCGTTAGGGGCTGAGACGTTGTTTAATGCGGAGAGA
The DNA here is from genome assembly GCA_944319695.1 of Tiphia femorata. Taxonomy (NCBI): domain Eukaryota; kingdom Metazoa; phylum Arthropoda; class Insecta; order Hymenoptera; family Tiphiidae; genus Tiphia; species Tiphia femorata. Next base: position 10,851,546 of record OX090896.1, on the reverse strand, counting down.
AGAGGATGCAGGCCGTGGTTATTAACGGTGCTGGAGAAGGAGATATTTTAGCAGAGGTGGTAAACGATTTTTTGGTGGCGCCTATACATATACGCGCTCCGAATATTTATTTATTCTATGGTGATTTGGATTTAGTGGGTCGTCGAGAAATTTGAAAATAACTAAAGATATCGTAGGTACGTCTTAACTTGGAGACAGACTGAGAGAACACGGTCACACTTACGAATTTAAGTGTTGACGAGCTGTTCGTGAACTGTTTCACGACGTTCACTCCCGAGGCGATCTTTAAAGTCGTAATAAGACTGAGCAAATCATTTTTGGCGAACTGTTTACTCAGTCTGTCCCCAGCTTTACAGATTGAAGATCCTATCTCGCGAGAAAAAGCACGCGAAAGTAATTTACAAGATTTTCCACGAGGATTGTATGCGGTGTTACATTGGACGGAGTTAGGACCTTACGAGCCGATTTGTTGAAACACAAATATTGGTTCCTTTTTTGATCCTTCCTCGCAGCACTGCCTCGATTAAACGTCGTATAGACTACCACCACGGTGATCTTCACTATGAAAATATAAAAGTTCCCGACGAAGAGTCAACTTTGTACCGGCGTCTAACGTTGGAAAACCTAACGATTTCGAGATACGAAAGATTGGCGACAAATGATTATTGCGTCCGTCTACTGACGTAGCCACCCGTGATATCACTTTTTTCAGCTCTGTTAATTAATTGACTATAATAGTCAACCTTGTAATGCTTCAACTACGTCGATGAGTGTGTACACCTGTTATTTTTAGATTACGCACAGAGATAATTATATGTTTGACTTATAATCTACGCAAGGGGTCTCGATGGCACCAGGCACTAAACTAAAAATAATTTCGGTCACGAGAGTTTTCACGTTAACGCGACGCGCGACGTCAATGGGTGAATCGACCAATTGTCACGCTTTACGTTTCTTCAATCCATCACCTCACTGGCCATCCAATTAAACGTATTATCTATCCGTTCTTTAAACACTTGAACCGTTTATTTTGAAAGTGGTGTAACTCCATTTTTTGAAAAGAACGAGATATCGCATAATTTGCGATTCATTTAGCGTGAACTTTTTATCAATAACTAGTTCGTTTCTTTTCTTTCAAAATAGACTTACACTTTCAAAATAAACGGTCCACTTAACAATTAACTTTCAACTTTCGCGCTTTAATATTACTCTTTCAATCACAAACTTCTCTCTTCCTCTCACCACTCCTCCATTCACTTATAATCCTCAAATCACACGCACCTAACATCAAATCCTCCAAAAAGCGGATCGAATATGCTAATTACTCACCAAACAAAACTGAGAAATTCTCCTAATCTTTCAGACGCGATAGAAAGACGAGGCTTCCTGTTGTGACGGGGAAGAGCAGAGAGAAAGAAAGAAAGAAAGAAAGAGAGTCGTTGTTTCGACAAGCGGTCTGGAGGTAAGCAAGAAGAAAGCGCGAGCGATAACAAAAAAAAATAAAGAAGGAGAGAGGAAGAATGGCAAGAAAAGAAAGAGAGAAAGAGTGAGAGAGAAGAAAGAAGACAAAGGAAGAGAGTGGGAGGGCGAAGCGCACGCGGAATTCGGCGGCGTGCGGGGGCGTGCTCGAGCCTGAGGTAACGACTTAATAAACCGTTGCGTGGGTGAGGGGTGGTGGAAGGTGGAGGCCGTCGGAGGAACGAAGAGGCACGTGGAACGTTGGTGGGAGGCGGAAAGGACGGGGACGGAAGGCAGGGACGAAGATTGCTCGGGTGGATCAGGTGCGTCGCGTGCCCCTCTCCACCTCCACCACCTTCCTTCTTTCAACACGCGCGCGCGTCTTCTGTTAGCTCGCGTTTTGTTTTGAGAAGTGGCAAGGAGGCGCGTTCCCACGAGCCCCCCTCGTACTTTACCGCTTCGCGTTCCTCGACGAAAATTCGAATTCGAAAACCTCTGCCGAGGGATAGATTCGTGAGCGGAAGGTCGTTCCACAGGAGCGGACTTTCCGTGAATTGGACAGCTGGCGCGTGCAGAATGGTAAATCGTTGGAGAGTCGCGGGATTCGACGTGTGGCTTTTGCCAAATTCGTTGGAATTGTTTTAATGCGCTGTTTTTTTAGGAAGATCTCGATGTTCCGGGTAGGTGTGTAGGTAGTTGAAGGTTCTGGAAGGAAGTTTTCAAGTGCAAATTGTTTATCGTTCCTTCGTGATTCCGTACGGAGGCTCGAGGTTCTTCCATTTTCTTTTTTCTTTTCAAGGAAAAATTTACGGTTAATTATCGAACACAGGTTTCCTTTCGTTTAAGCTCTACGTGTCGATTTTTGTCTGGATTCTCCTTGTCGTCGCACTAACGCGAAATTCCAATTCGAAATTTCGAAATTTCCTGAAACGACATCGTCGACAGTGAAGACTCTCGAAAGTGGCTTTACTGACACGAAGAAAGTAAAGGTCTCGCGAAAAGGAAGTTTTGCAAGGGAGTGTACGGCTTGCGCGAGTCGCGCGGCACGCGGGGCTCGTGCGACGCGGCACGCTCTCCTCCACAACAGTACCCGCGCCCTCATACATACAGAGTGGGCCATTGTCTCAGCATTACAATAATCTTAGTCGTGACGTCTGCCGCCTTCTCCTCCTCTTTCCTTCTCTAAGCTTCGTTTTCCTTCTTCGTCTTCTTTCTTCTTCCACTCTCTCTCTCTCTCTCTCTCTCTCTCTCTCTCAGTCGACTCTTTCTCTCGTTCTCTCCACTTCTTCCCAGGTGTACGTGCGCTAGGCTATTACGAGGCTGCGCTCGGGGCCGGACGCTCCCTCGAATCGCAATGGACTTCCCACATACTTTCACGCCGTGCGCCACGCTCGTAAACCGCGCGCCGCTGCCGCCTCTTTTTCTCGGTGCCCCGGAGGCGGCGCAGGCGGAGGCGGTGGCGACCGAGGATGAATATTGTCACGCACCTTATTCCCATGTATACGTGCACCGCCACCTCCTAGCGTGTGGCATAAGCCACGCGCGTGCAAACCGTCGACGCGCGCATCGGTGCGCGTGCGCGAACGCTAACCGGACGACGGATGGACGGATAAGACAAGAGAGGAAGAGAGAGGGAGGAGAAAAGGATGAAACTTCTTGCCGATGTTGCTTCTTCTATTTAATCCTTAAATGCAAGAATTTCTATTTGAACGTAAAAAGAAATCGTAGAGTCAAAGTAAAAAGAAAGATAGGTTTTTGATAATGATATTTAATGCGAATTTTTACTTTATGTGTTTTTATGGGTTACGGAGAATTTCTCGAGTTTTTCATTAACCCAGAAACGAAAGTGGCTTAACTGAATGGTGTTAACTTCTTTGGCGGCTCAACATTATCTTTTAAGTCGGCTTTATTAGATGTCCAATCGAATGGCTTATGAAGATTTACTTTTTCCTTTATCTTCTTTTTCTTGAAAATTTATTTTTTTCGCTTACTCCGTTTTTCTTTATATTCATTCATATTGACTAGATTAGTTAAATGCGCATGAATACTGTACTCATATGTGTCTCTTCTGGTATATTCGGATTCGTTGTAGTCTAAACGCGGCCATCCGTTTAAATAAATAAAGAAATAAACAGAATTAGAAAAGAGAAGGCGATGCGCAAATAATCCTCGACCGGGCTCGGTAATAAGAAGATTCTCTAAAATTCTCAATCATCGGCCAAGTACCGAGAATTAGATCACGAGGTATCAAAGATCCTCGTAATTCGTTAACCGACACTTCGCAGATTAGCCACTCGAACTTCACCTGCGGCTTCCAACCCCTTCTTCATCTTCGAAGATCGATTTCAAAAGGGCCCGTATACTTAAAGTCCGGCCAAAAAATCGGCGCAGGCTCAATACTGTATTTATCTAAAGCATACTATCGGCCACGTTAATACGGCACAGGTGCGTAGCGATAATATACCGCGTTCGAGCACGGATCTAAATTCGAGGCGAGCTTAGACGTAATAATTTTTGCCGGAAGGTAGGCGGCGCGGCGTCGGTAATTCGAGCGAGGCACTCTCTCTCTACAAAGGTTTTCTCTTCTTATCTCGAATTCTCATCTCGACAATGAGAAGAGAAAGATCCTGGAGAGATTTGTCCGGCGCCTTCGAAGGATCTCGCTCCTAGAAAGCACTGGGGACGTAATTTTGTGGACCACCAGAGTCCACTCCCAAGCGATCACCCTCCGCACCGTGATATTAGGACCGCGTGTACCTACCGGCACGCATTCGGCACACGTGTGCGCACGCACACGCACTAAACTGTTAGAGCAGAGAATTCCTACGGTTTTTGTAGGTTCCCACGGGTCCTGGGGTGCGTCAGGTGGCTAGCGTGGGGTTGCGCCAAGCACCGATCCTCACCATCCTCTTTCCTCGCCCCGTCGAAATAGACGTAAACCCCAGTGAGAGGAGAGAAACACCCCAGGGCCCCGCCCTGCCACCATTTTTCGACACGCATCATCCTCGGCGTGTGCGTGACGCGCGCGTCCTCGTCGCGCACGCACCTCTCGAGCGCGCGTCCCTTCGCCGATCCCTACGAAAGGTCCTACGGAATCCTTCGACACTCGTCGTCGGTGCCGGCCCGATTCACGAAACCCCTGTCATTGACCCATGGCTACGTGGTGTGCAAACGAAATTAATTCATAGGGGAGATTTGGTGAGAGGGTGTGGAGAAGGTTTGGATACGAGCAAGGCATATGAAGGGGTTGCATTCGAGAATTTTTGTAAAGGAATTTTTGAATGTGTTCATAAATGCTTTTTTTTTAAAGCAAAGGGTCGATTTGGGCGATGTCTGTGACTGTAGAACGGTGGCGCGTGAGTTTGTTTTGTGGAGATGAGAAGACAATTGGAATTAACTTTATTTTTCTTTGGCACTAAACAATCCTTAGAACAGACTCGATATATACATAAAACAATATTCGTAAAATTTGATAAGTCCTCTTCAACAAGCTGCAATATAAAACATAACATAAAATGATATACCAAGAAAAAGAGAAAGAGATAACTATATGCATGTAAAGAAAGTGTGTGAGTGCACTCCTTTAAATTGAATTTGCCGCTCAGTTACGAACGCAGCCAATAAAGTATACACGAGGAAAAGAGAAGTCGACATCTTCGATACGTGATATATTAATATTTAACAATCCAGAACTATACAAAGGAATTCATACTAAGAATAGAATAAACTTTAATGTCGTCTCTTTTCTTACAGAAACTCAATATTGTTTCGTTGACTGTGTCAAAACCTTTGAGATAGAACTATTATCCTTATATGCATATATGTACAAATATATATAATAACCTAAGATCATAGAGACGCTGCAATAAGACAAAATAGATAATCCGGAGTACATTAAAATAGAGAAGTAGGAAAAAAGAAACTAAAAATGTTGTACATGGTAATAAAGAAAACGCTGTGGCGCGACGAATAATGTGCTAAAGAGAGAAAGAGTGAGAGAGAAGAAGAAGTTTCGATCAACGACTCTCTTATTCCTTTCTCGAGGCATTTCGGTACTGGCAGACACGTTTTTGCTCTTGGTAGAGATCAAGGCGTGCGTCCCCGACGCGGGGGATCATTCCCACGAGCGAGAAATTAACCGCCAATGAAATTGTCCCACGAGCCACAAGTCCTCCCGACCCTATCTTCCTTCTGCTCTTTTTCTATGTTCGCGCGTCATTCGTCCTACGACGTCATCGACCCACTTCTTAAACGCCCTATCACCTATAAACAAAAAGAACTTCTTACAAATTGGTTCCAAATGTGATAATCCCAAAGTAAAATAGGTAAAGATGACAAAATGGTAAGACGAAAGACATTCTTGGCATATTATCTCGTTCCAATGTACATATAACAAACTATTATAAGATAGAACAGGAAAAAGATAAATTAAGATCCATTTTGCAGCACTTATTAACATATATACATCTACCAAAATTCTCCAATACAAGTAAACCAACATTAAGCACCTCAATCCACAATAAAAAACACTTACCTTCCAACGCATTAAATTCCAAAAACAATGAAGCCTAGATGTTTAAAAAAAGAGGATCCTCTTCTGCCGCCTTGGACGAGCCTCCGAGAAATCGAGAAGACGCCGAAGCAGAAGAGAGAGAAGGATATCGCACGGTCCTTGTCGCTTGGGGTTTCTCGAGGATCACGAAGAGTATCCTTCCCACGTCGTCGTCGTCGTCGTCGTCGTCGTCCTGAAACGTGCTGAAAGCGTGCTGCTCGCGTGGCCGTTACACACGGGGGACAACGAGGTGCGCGAGAGCAAGGAGGACGAGGAAAGCTAAGAAAGAAGAAGAAAAAAGTATAAGAGAAAGAAGATACACACGAGGGTGAGGGTAAGTGGACGAAGGTAACCCTCGAACGCTTTTTCTCACGGGGGCTGGTGGCGCGCCACTGCGACGCAAAGAAGGACGTCAGGTGCAGGACCTCCTTCAGGAAGTACAACCGTTCCTTGCAAGGATTCGCGACTTCTGCCTTCCCACGCTCCTCCAGTTGTAACGGCCAGATTCGGGGCCCCCTCCGATTTCCCTCGTCCTCCTCCACTCTTCGACTCCACTTCTTCGCTCGCTTTTTTCTGCGTGACGAACGCAAGACCTTCGCCAGACCCAAAGAGCATCGAGATGATCGAGAAGTTATAAAAAGGAGAGACGAGGGGAGAAGTTTCACCGACTCGAAACTCCGAAGGTAGCGACCCAGTGCCATTACGCCTAATTGCAGCAGATGCCTCACCGTGAGCGTTTTTCTTTACCCTTCTTTTCCTTCGCCGTCTTCGCTTCCTCTCGCGAGAGAGAATCTCTTCTCGCTTACGACTCCGTGCGTATAATTTACAGTTCGTGACATTGCATACGATTCGAGAGGACGAGAGGGTGATTCTCTCCGATTCGAACTTAAGCGCGGTATTTACTTCGAAATTGATTTCAGGTGAGCCCGTCGACGCAAGTGGAGGAGGTGGAGGATGCAGTTAAAATGCAATCAGGGTGGACTCACCGCTTGAATCGCGTGCTCGTTACAAGCGTGTACGCGAACCTGACCGACCATCGTGGCGAACGATCGATTATTAATAACGTAATTGACGGTCGGCGGATGATGAGCGGGCACGGATTTCTTCGAATGACGATTTTAAGGAGCCCGAGCGCGTCCGTGGCACAAGGAAGAGGACACGCGATTCGCGAGATTGTTACGTAAACGTGAAAGGGTGACCGATCGCGATTATTATTGGTGAGTGTAATCGATGTGAGCGTTCTTTGCACGACGATTGAAAGCTTCCGAGCGTTTAATGGTTTAACGATTAAATTACGAAGATCGAGGGGCCAATTGACGAGACCTGTACACTTATTGTAGTTCTCGTTGAATATCAGTGATAACGCGCGAAAGTATTCAAACGACAATGTCCAACGTCGAATCGTTTATCGTAAGCACAGATTTTAGTTGGACGCGTTTAAGAATTGAAGTGGCGACTCAATTTCGAAGATCGAGTAATTGAATTGCTCCTGTTTATTCTTTGTAGTCTCGTCGAGTAACAATGATAATGAGTGGAAGTATCCAACCGACGATGTCCATCGTTGAATTTGTTTATCGTAAGCGCAGATTTTAGTTGGACGCGTTTAAGAATTGAAGTAGCGATTCAATTTCAAAGATCGAATAATTGAACTGTTCCTGTTCGCTTTTTGTAATCTTATCGAATATCAGTGATAACGCGTGGAAGCATCCGAAAGAACATTTCGAACGTCGAATTCTTTTAACGTAAGTGCTGATTGTAGCTGGACGCGTTTAAGAATTGAAGTGGCGACTCAATTTCGAAGATCGAGTATTTGAATTGCTCCTGTTTATTCTTTGTAGTCTCGTTGAGTATTAATGATAACGAGTGGAAGTATCTAACCGACGATGTCCAACGTTGAATTTGTTTATCGTAAGCGCGAATTTTAGTACGACGTGTTTAAGAATTGAAGTAGCCATTCAATTTCAAAGATCGAGTAATTGAACTGTTCTTGTTCACTCTTTGTAATCTCATCGCTTATCAGAGATAACGCCTGGAAGCATCCGAAAGAACATTTCGAACGTCGAATTCCTTTAACGTAAGCGCAGACTGTAGTTGGACGCGTTTAAGAATTGAAGTAGCTATTAAATTTCAAAAGTGGAGGCAATTAAATTGCTCCACTTTGTTCGTTGCAATCTCGTCGAATATCAATGACGACGTCTGGGAACTACTGAAGCGAAAATTTCGAACGTGGAATTCATTTATCGCATCGATCCTCCTCAATCTTCTCTCTTATGTAACAAGTACTTTTCGAGTTCTACAATCAGAATAAAAAATCCCGAGAATAAGCTCGTGTCCCTTCGTTCTCACCTTTCTTTCCTCCATTGGTCCTCTTGCTCCCCAGGACCTCATTCCGCTCGACCGATCCTACAATTTCGATCCACCCGAAGGTCCTCGGTTAAAAAGGATCGTGACTGTCGCGCACTTCCATTGTGCTCCTTGCGGTCCATCCATGGGAAGAATCCCACAGGATCTCGAGTTCACCTGGTCTTCCGATTTTACAGAAGCGAGCCGGCCACGCGACCGGACGCGAAACTTCGCGCTGCGAGGGCAAAAAAAGGCGAAGCGGCAACGGCCCCCGACTGACGAGAGGGATCGTGGGAATTCCCTCCCCTTCGGCGCGGAGATTCGCTTCACGAGCCAGAGACGAGCGGATCCGTTCGAGCGAGCGCCCCACTTGTCGTCCACGCGACCGCCACGCGAGCCAATGGAAGAAAGAAAAAATACACTTCGTTGTGTATCTTTACAAACGAGTTTCTTACGAGCGAACGAAGCAATTACACTTGGCATGCGAATGCGGTGAGACTCTGGAACCGAAGAACAAACAGAAAGTAAAGAATAAGGGTTGCGCGGGTAAAATTTGAAAAGAGGTAAAAATCGAAAGGGACGATCAACGGCGTGGCGGAAGGAAAAGTAAACGATCAAGTAAATAAGCTAACGCGACCGGCAAGCAAATGAGTCACGAACTCTTCGTAGACTTCGAGTCGCGCTCTCGTTTCTCGCCGTTCCACTCGTCCCTGTCGATTTATTCCTCGTGAATCGATTTGTTCATCCGTGTGCTTCGAGAGTGAGAGATACCCCGGCGTTTCCCACGGGATCGTCGTGGATCGTTGGGTTAAATAATTGATCGTTTCGCGATTAGATGTAACTAAATACTGGAAGAAGGTTCGCCATTAATTTTACGCAAAGAGTCTCAAGACTCGTCCAATTCACCGGACTCGTTCCATAACGTCGAGCGCATCGATTATTCCTAATCTCTACCTACACGATCGTTCACCGATAAATTATTCCGCTTAGAAAAAAAAGTTCGACGAAATCAATTGATCGCGTTCTTTCGTCGATTTTTTGTACGTGGTTAAATATTGAATTTCTTCCGCTATGAAGATACTCTCTCGGGAGGGTTTCCTCGGCTCGGTTTTCTATAGACGAGAGCGTAGAACTCTTAATTGGAATCGACTCCAAGGGATAGATGCCGATAAATGAAGATAGAAGAACGAAAGAAGAAAATGAAATATTGTTCGGTAGCTTAATAACGCATGCATTGATACATGAGCGTTCGGCGTGCGTGGAATCCGGCTCGAGATTAGCGGTTATCGAACGGGTTCTCGGCGCGTTTCGCGTCCACAGTTTCGCGTCCACCGATGTTGCTGGATGTATCGGCGGTGGCAATTACGAAATATCAGATTCCTGGGAATGGGTATACTATGTCGTCCATCTGTCGTCGTTTACGATGGTCGACGGTCCCGCCCTTGGTGAGATAGCAGGGTAGCTCGTCCACTAAAATCGAAGATCCAGTAATTGCGCCACTTTTTCACCCGCGAAGCCTTCCTTTCTTCCTTCAACCTTGACTTTTATCAATCCCGCGCTTATATACGAGACCTAGAAGTGTGTCTGCAAAAAGTCGCGTCCATACCCTCGTTATCTCATCCTGCCGGAAACGTCGCGTAAGATCCTCTCTGTCATTTGTTATTTTATTGTTGCGAGATGATCGTGAGATGATTGTCGTTTATGTGTAACGAATCGTTTATCGATTGTAACTCGCGCGCTACGTTTTGTTTGAATTTACGCTCACCTTTCTCTCTCTCTCTCTCTCCCCTACTCTGTAGATAAATTAACGGGTACTCTCGCGAGCAAACTCGTCACGCGTGTTCGTGCGAGCCGGCACGCTCGCCCGCCCGCGGCACTTGTTTGCACGAGACACTCCAGACGAGTGTTGTCCCTCGTCTCGCGAATCATCGGTGAGTCGTTGAAATTTGCGAGTAACGGTCGAGTACGTGAAGCGTCATGTTTGTATGCCGTGCGAAACCGCGCGAATCTTCGAGAAAAATTTTTACGCCATGCGAACCACGAGGACGAAGAGTGCGACGAGCGGGTCTCGAAAGAAATCGAAAAAATTTAATTATTTTTCTTCTTTTCTTTTAACACGGTGACTGTCGCGTTACCCATACGTGGGTGACGGTTTCAGTGTACGATTATAAATGATCGAAATAGGTATTTGGAAGTTTAATTAACGCTTTAGACGGTTAACATTATTTCTACCAAAGGTGTCAAAAGACACCTTCTCAAATTGTATTTGAAATTGATTTTTCAAGTTGAATAATTTTTCCTCAATCACTTCTTTCATTATTCGTATACTAGTCGTTAAATTAATTTAGCGGTATGATTTTTCTGCAGCTCATCCTGGACCCAAAAAGACACGTTTTGGTCGAAACAGGTATATACAAAATGCCGGTAGAAATAGTGTTAACTAAACAGTCACCAAAATTCAAGGTGACGTGGTAGTCATCGTGTTAAGGGAGTGTTTGTAGACTGAAAGTCAATTTCGAAGGTGAAATTTGTAGAAGCAAGCTAGAGTTTCGAACTACCGCGAAATAAACTGAGAATCCTTGGGAGTGTGTATTTCAGGCAAATGTAAAGAAGCCGAAGAATTCTTTTATTTGCAAATTTCTAACGAGTTTTTCTAGTTACACGGAATGTTTACTTGGTAGTTGTTTGAAGTACTAAGAAAAAATTACCCGAGAATTTAACGCAACACAATGGAATCGTGACGCCTTAGGCAGACCTTTCCCAAAATCGTAAACCTAAAATTTATCAAGCGTAACGTAGTAACATTGTACCAGTCCGCGGATAAGATGGAACGGTGAACACCGATTACGCAATAGCAGGCTGCCCATAATGATTCCTTTCAACGTTCTAAGGCACACTTCCACCGCGACGAGAAGTGGCTCGCGTGTTCGCGACAATACGACGTCTATAACGACGGCCGTGACGACGAGCGCGACGACAAGGACAACGTGAAGGAGAAAAAAAGTGAAAAGAAATGTCAGATCTCTTTGTAGAGAGTTCGAGAGGAAGAGACGATAGTATGAGGCAAATGACCACGCGACGGACACGCTTAGGGCACGTTCTCCCCCTCTGGAGGGACGCCATTTTACTCGGCAACGATTCGCTCGAGTCATCGTCATCGGGTGAGTCTAGACGCCAGACGATCGAATCGGGCTCTTCAAATTGGAGGATCGACCTTAGCAGCAAGGTTTGGGGAGGAGTAAGGCGAGGGTGGTGAATATGGTGCTAGAGAAGGAGAGGATGAGGCGAGGATGACGAATAAGAAGAAGAACAAGAAGATGAGAGTAAGAAGGTGGTGAATAAGAAGCGAGAGAAGCAGAAGATGCGACTATGACAAACAAGATGAAGAACAGGAAGATGAAACTAAAAAGCGAGATAAGGAGAAGGTCATGAGTAAAATGACGAATAAGAAGAAGGTGGGATGAAGTTGATGAATAATAAGCGAGAGAAAGAGAAGATGATGCGACTATGACAAACGAGAAGAAGAAAGTGAGACTAAGAAGCTAGACAAGGAGAAGATGATGAGCAAAATGACGAATAAGAAGGTGGGATGACGGTGGTAAATAAGACGCAAGTGAAGGAGAAGATGATGATGCGACTATGACAAACAAGAAGAAGAAGAAGGCGAGACTAAGAAGGTGGTGAACAAGAAGCGAGGACAAGGAGAAGATGATGCGACTACGACAAACAAGAGGAAAAAGAAAGAGGGTGAGGCGAGGGTGGTGAATAAGAAGAATAAGAAGAAGGAGGAGCGAGAGGAAGAAGGGCCACCGCGGATCGTGCGCCTCGTGGGAACGGAACGGCCGTCGGCGTCGGCGCTGAAGCGTTTCAGGAAGCGCTGCGTGTTCCGCTCCCGCGATCACCAGGGCCGTCCTTAAACGCGAGCAAGTAAGCGAGCGAGCGAGCATAGAGGCACGCTCGAAGTAGTCGTCGTCGTCGTTGTCCTCCTCCTCGTCGGCTCCTCTTTACGCTCGAGTCCCTCGACCAACCGCCCACGCTCCAATCGGCTTCTTCGTTGTCGAGAAATAAGCGTGGACAGGAGGGACGAGAGGAACGAGAGGGTTTCTAAAGAGGTCTTACAAGCGTGCTCCGTTACCGTGCGCGCAAAGCGCCGTGCGCACACGTTCGTGTCAGGCGTGAGCCAGGCGTGAACCCGATTATTGGAATTTTTTGACGTTCAAACATACCCTATTTTTAGAGTCGCGAGCTCTACCTTCTTTTTTCTTATTTTCTCTGTAATGTGGAAAGGCGTCTAAGGTTTAGGGACTGACGTGTCAAAAATCGAATAGCACCTGTACCGACCTACTTACCCATCCGAGAACATCGAATGACTTCACTTTTACGATTTCTGGAATGAAATATAGCTATCTTTTATCCGAGCGATTGTTATTAATAGCGGAAGGTTGCTACGTGGGACACTTTCTTACGTGAACATGCTCCTTTCGTTAGTTCCTTTTTTTTTATAATATTTAAGGAAGTTTAATACGAATTTTCCACACTTAATACACTTTCAACTGTTTAATTTAATGTAAGAGGAAAATTTCAGTCAGTTCTACCTGCTATTGCGTTTTAAAACTTACCATTCGTCCGTTCACTTTCTCAAAACCAAATTTACCTACTGAATCGAGTGCCTGTGTAAGTGAAGACGCGCAGTACACGCACCCGTAACTTTTGGAAACACAAACGCGCGTGTCGTACACTCGTCGATTGAACCACCAATTACTTCCACCTCGATACATCAATCCTAGAATCGGATGGGCACCTCCCACGTTTACATTCGATCAATTTATTATGTGAAAGTAAAGGTGTCAAGTGCACACCCGCAGTAATTTTTGAAACGAGCGCGCGCGTGCCATACGCACGTTAATCGAAACCTCAATTAATTCCACCTCGACAAATTAGTCGTAGAATCAGATACCCACTCGTTACGAGTTTACACTCGATTCGAACGCGGTCGTTTACCCGAGCACGTCGAGCGCCCCCGGTAGTTTTGACCCTCGAGCTTGTAACTCCTCGGGATTAGGACCTTTCTCTCTCGTTAGTTGGATTTCCGTTCGCGGATAATTGAAGGCTCTTGGCTCACGTCGCGGTACGCCCAACGCGAATCGAATCGAGCATACCCCACGATCTACCGATAACTCGCGAGTCTCGAAATTCGACGATTCTCGTGATCGCCGGGAAACGGAAACGTTCCGAGCCGAGCTCTGGCCTTAAAAGCGGATGGAAAAAGGTAGTGAGAGCAGGAGCGCGAGGCCTGGTAATTTCGCGAAAACGATACCAACATGTTCCAGCCGTGTAATCGAGGTCCGATGCCGTAATTAGGGGGCAGGATACAAAGTGTGCGCGAGCAGAGCGAGCCCGCCGGCGCTCGTTAAAATTGTTCGACGAGCGCCGTTGACACTTCGCGTTCATAAGAAATCGAACCAGTCGGTCGAATGACCAGGACGAAGATTCCAAAATGGCGTGGACGACGAACCGACGAGAGCTTTCGACTTCGTGGTTCAAAGATCTCGAGCGTACGCGACGCCGATCGAAGACTGAAATTGGCAGAGCAGCTCGCTAATTTCGCGGAGACATCGTGCCACATTTTAACGCTCCTTCCATCTTCTTCTTCTTCTCTCTCCCTCGGTTTTTATCGATTTACCTTAATCTCGCTCGAAAATCGAGAGCGTCGTATATACCACTTTATTAACCCACTTCGATCTTCAAACCGGAAAGTATGAAAGCCCACCGCGAAGGATTTTGAGTTATCGAGCCGTCGAGAAGAGAACTTCCTCGTTTCTCTCTCTCTCTCTCTCTCTCTCTCTCGCTACGTTCTCTTAATTTATCGACGTCGGTCGAGCAGAGATAATGAAATCGATGTCGCGAATCCGGATGCGGAAATTTTTAACGAGCGAACTTCCTTCGGCGCACCTGTCCTCATCATTTGGTCACTCCGTCTCGCGAGAACCCCCCGCGGATCATCGGCCAATCATCATCGTCCTCTAATAATCATAAAATCTCCTCCTTGTACCTTCTCTCTTCTTTCGAGCACCTGTGATCGATTTACCGTTCGAGAAAGAGAGAGGTCTCGACGATCGCGCAACGAAATTCCCACGTTTCGAGGGTCGACACGGGTGGTGTTCGAAGGTGTTCGCCGGCTCGAAACAAAACGGTGGAAAGGGGGTTCATGAATATTTATCGCTCGACAATGAGACAGGACGCTTGCATATTCTCGATTCTGGTTCCGCTTGCTTCCACCCTCTCCCAAAAATAACCGAGGACCTCGTGGCCCGCGCCCGCTCACTCGTGCGTACGCGAGGCGAGTGGCCTCGAAGACCGCCTCGTTCCCATTCATTCACGAATTTTTCGTCCCACCCCTTCATTGGATTCATTGTAACGCCAACTGCGCGGTGTCCAGCCACCTTTGATTCCCCATAATTTCATAGCGCGTGAATGACACGCTGCGGTGGAGGAGAAGGAGACGCGGATGGCAAATCCGAGGAGGAGAAATGCGAGAGAGGGGTTACAAGAGTAGTTCGAGGGGGACGAAAGACTAAGGAGGAGAGAAGAGGGTGAGAGTGAAAAGGATGCTTTCATTCATGAGAGAGCAGCGCGCAAAGCGCTCCGTCCTTCGATTGCGCGCAGGAGCCGATTTACCTTGCCGATTTACCTTGCCAATTTACTAGGAGAGTGTCCCGAAATTGTAAGAGAATTTTCGTGTATTTCATAAAGTCTCTTGATAATGCTTATTAAAAGAAACATGTTATTTTACAAAAGCTTCCAATACGAAGTATCAAATTTGTTATTGGTTCTCCTAATATTCATTACAAATTGTAAAATAGTATTCATTTGCTTTCTTGCGAGTAGCCCATGCAGACATTTGTTTTACAGTCTTTTCAAATGCTTATGTCTATTCGTCCTACCTGTAAGAGAATTTTCATATATTTCATAAAGTCTCTTGATAATGCTTATTAATAAAAGAAACATGTTATTTTACAAAAGCTTCCAACACGAAGTAACAAATTTGTTATCGATTCCCTAATATTCGTTACAAATTGTAAAATAGTATTCATTTGCGTTATTGCGAGTAGCCAATGCAGACATTTTTTTACAGTCTTTGCAAACGCTTATGTCTATCCGTCCTACCTGTAAGAGAATTTTCATGTATTTCATAAAGTCTCTTGATAATGCTTATTTAAAGAAACAGATTATTTTACAAAAGCTTCCAATACGAAGTAACAAATTTGTTATTGGTTCTCCTAATATTCATTACAAATTGTAAAATAGTATTCATTTGTGTTCTTGCGAGTAGCCAGTGCAGATATTTTTTTAGTCTTTTTGAACGCGGCAGTCTTTTTAAATATGTAAAATTCGGTGACGAAGTTTCCGTAAAATCAATTATTACTTACACCGGTTAACCCTTAAATGAAATAAAATAAATTCGATGCCAAACGTATTATTATTTTTCTTTTTGCTTTGGCTCTAAGGCCTTCTCTATTTTCAAATAGAAATTCGTGCGTTTAAGGGTTGAGGAGCACCCCAAGGATTAAATCCGTCGCTGTTCGCGCTTGAACCAACCACCACCGTCCATTCGTCCTACCGTTTCAACACAAAGTCGACGTGCACACGCACGCGTGCCGCATTTGGAGCGCGAATGGACCGGAAATTGAAACTTTGCGTGAGAATATGCGTCGATTCGTCGCTTCGGTCTTGTACCGCGGGATGAATGTGCGCCAAGGTGGTTGAGTTGTGCCCTGCTGACGCCCTTGGCGCACGTCCTCCTCCATCTCCTTGTCCTCCGCCTTTTGTTATTCTTTCTCTCTGTGATTCACGCGAACGGAATGCGTCCGATGCTGCAGCGAAAAAAAAAGAACATAACATTCCGTCCATGGAATTGCGGCAACTGTTGGTGATCGAGAAAGGTGGTGGCAAACATCCCTCTTCGGTTCTCTCATACTTTCTACAGAATCTTCTTTCGACGGCGCGTGGGGAAGAAAGAAGAGGAAAAAGAAACGCGGCGCGTTCACGTACACAGGATAACGGACGATCGAAGGAATGCGAGCGTAGAATCGCGAAGGTTTGCGGTAAGGATAAATAAACGTGGAGTCGTCGAAAGGACTTGTTTCTTCCTCTTGACGAGAAGGATGGTGATCGATAGGGTGGAATCGCAGAATCGAGCAGCTCGTTAATTGCTCTCGTTTCGTTAATTGCCAGTTTTGCGCCGTGGCGGTAATTAAAGGTACCGACGGGACTCCTACCTAAAATGCTCGCACGGTGAAAGGTAGGCACGCGAAAAAGGACACAGCTGCGCGCCCGTAAATTTGATTCTACTTTGCCGCCTTTCCACGAGATCCAACGATTTATATCGATTATCGAGGGTAATGCTTCCTCGACGCGACTCGATACATTTTATTCGCCTGCTCGCTTCGAAATCTTTCCTCGTGGATCTTCACGTGCCTTCGTCTTTCTCTCGCGTTTCGGTATACTTTGATACCTTCCGTTGGAAGCGATTAATACCGCATCCCTGAATTACGTCCACTCGAAGCGTCGCGTTAACGGAGCACCGTTATTTATCGCTTATTCCGACATATTATAATTACCGTAATCTCGAGATCTCACTTATTCCATACCCATGCTACGTGACCTACAGAACACGCGCGTGGATATCGCTGGTGCAACAAGCCGCGTAACAGAGAAATTATCCAAGGACGGTGGCCTTTTTAAAATATCGATCCTCTCCTCGTCAGTTTCCCTTATCACGAATGTGCAGGCAACGGATATCGGCTGCCACGACAAGCACATTTATTATAGGCGACGTACGGATACACGTGGGAGCAATTTATCTCAATTCGTTGGACAGGACGGTCGAACGGTACATTATATCGAGAAGTCACGAGAAGAAGAGAGGAAGAGGCATAAAGTAAAGAAAAGAAAGAAAGAGGGAGATCTAAAGAAGTCAATCAGACGATCGAGTTAAATCGCGATCCATGACGATCGACTGAGCTCCACTTTTCCTTCAAACGAAACCGACGGGCATCTCTCGTCTTTCTTCTTCGACCTTTCTCTCTCTCTCTCTCTCTCTCTCTCTGCCCTTCTCTCGTGAAACACGCGCACCTGTCCACCCGGCCGGGCCGTCACTCGCAAAGCCGACGTGTCCCTAATTAAAGCGGAAACGTGTCGACGAACGCAACATTTTGGCGACATTATTGCTCCTTCGCGCTCACGACACTGACCCGGAATACGGAACGGCACGTTTAAAATTTTAATTACGAGCCGCCAAGCGCTTTCTCTCCCTTCTCTCTCTCTCTCTCTCTCTCTCTCTCTCTCTGCCTTGTCGTCTCTTAAAAGGGCTGAGCAGATTCAGCTTGTTTAATTGGCTCCATTTGCTGCACCACGATTCTGCAAGATGCGCGCGGTCCGAAGCCGACGAGTTTTACGTTCCTTTTTAAATTCGCTCTCAATGCCATTTATCCTGAGAATTCGACATTGGTAAGCTCGCGGTGCGATTCCTGGTGGTCCTTGGCTAATTAACGTTAATCGAAACGACAAATAATAGCCAGTGGAGCGCCGAATGAAGAACGGTTCTCGTAAATTGGGAGGAAAATGCGAAACGAAATAATTTCGCTCGGTATCGCATAATTGATCGCTGCCATGTGAACGCGGACGTGCTCTCGTTGTCGGTGACGTGGAAGGATCAGTTTTTGGGAAAGGTTCCATCGAGATAAGAGTAATTATCGTAATACGGGTAGGAGGTTACGGGTTTGGTGATGGAACGATCCGGAAAGTAATACGTAGGCCATCGCGAAGATACTTCGAATTATCGATCTCGTTATCGATCTGCAAAACTTCAAGGGTCGAGAATCAAATTTCTTCACTGTACACTCTCTTCGATACGAGTAGATTTGGCGAAGGAATTCTCGTGCAAATAAGGGGCGTATAAATATTGCAAAACGCCCCGATCGTATTGTCCGATCGGTTCGAAGGCGATGTCTGCTCCGCAAACTGTTCAGCTCACTCGGGAGAAATTAAAATCAGTGTTGTTTGAGATAACACGAGCAGACGGGCGAATCCACGTGTAGATGAGTAATCGCGGGGACAAAAAAAAGCGAAGAAGGAGAAACAGGTCTCGTTTGTTCGGTGCGTGCGGCGAGGTTTACTCTTCGCTGGGTACACACGTGTGCTCGTGCAAAAATCGAAGAGAAAGAAGTGGACGAAGGAGAGAATCGGGGAAACGGAAAGCGAGCCGCAAAGAGAGATAGTAATCGTGGAAAAAGTTATTATATATATGGCGAGGGAAGGAAAATTCTCATGGTGCCGCCGATTCGTGGCGGTAGTTACATGTAAATGAGAATAATGAGGGTGTCATTAACGAAGGGGACCGAGCGCGCGAAGAAGAAAATGGGGTATACGTAGTAATATGTAAATTGCTCAATCTACCCCCGCCGATTGCTGCTTCGCGACGGTAATCGAAGTGTCTCGCAAAACTTTCTCGCGTTTAAAGCGTTTCGAAAATTGATATCGCGGGTTAAGGTGACGTCGTCGAAAATCGGTCGGCGTTTATCGTTATAAATGACGCGAGACTATCGACAGATATTAATCGAACGTTAGATTCATCGCTAAGATAAAAGATGAAGCGTAATTATCCTATAAAGTCGATGCTTTACAGTACAGAAGTGAACGGGTGAATTAGTCCTTCGCAATGGCCAATTCATTTTCTACCCATCCTACCCTTCCTTTTATCGAAAAAAACATAAAATCTTTTGTGATAACCTACCGATGTTTGACAATTTAGACAGTAGGCGGCGCACAGTGGGGTTAAATGCTGGAAAAGCGGAAAAAATTCAATATCTAGAGAAGGGATAGTCCTATCGAATTGCGGTTAGTCTCACTCGATTCAGGATAAAAAATACTTTAAAGTGATACTCAATTAAAAAGATGAATTAGTTTAATATACGATTTATTAATAATAATGTACTCGAAATATGGCTATATTCTAAACATTCATACTTTACAATAAAACAGTATTATTTTGGAGACTAATATGATAAAGTAGGAGCTATTCTTACTGGGGCAACATTAATTCGAGGACTTCTTCACTGATGGGAAGGTGTTTCTTCTTAGGCTCAGGCCTCAGGTGTGTAATGTAGGGATCTGACGATATTTTTCTTTTGAAATAAGTTCGATGACGTTTAAACATTGAAACTATTTGCACAGTTTCCGAATTTTCGCTTAGATTCCAGTTAAATGACGATAATTTCTAAATAGGCAAATATAGGCAGTTGATACTTTGGTATTGTTTACACTAATGCATTGTGATTCAAACTTAATCGATGCCAATTTAAAGCAGGGTAAAGCTTTTTTTAAATCAAATTATATGTAGTATTTATAGCGCAAATTGGTTTATTCACTTGTCATATGTTTTGCCTTGTGTCTAAATGTTCATACCTAATTGATATTCACTATTTTAAAGCAGAAGTCTGTGTATTTCTTAACAAAAGGTGATTTTGCCAGCCGGAATTATTTCCGCCGTTGCCTCACTGTGCGGCGTAGTGTAATCGATAGATCGATGGACAGACGAAATCTCGGGTTAGGTCGTTTCTTTAATCTCTCCAATTTGCACCGATACTGTTATTTATAATAAAGCACGTAGTTTAAACTTGTCGTTACATTTACAATCGTCCTTTCCACCCTTCAGTTGTTCTCACCTTAAAACCTACCTAAAAACTCGCCTCTCAAACAAACCCAAAATAAAAGAAACATCACCAACAAATCCCGATAACAATAGTCCCTTCTACGAGTATCATTATTCCTTGGAAAATCTTCGTTAAAACTTGCGTACAAAGTACGGTGAAAATGTTTGAAAATCTTCGAAGCGATCTCGAGGAAGGCTAAAAACACCGGTGGTGGAGACGACGCGTGCTGGGGGCCCGAGAAGTAGACGCGGACACGTGCACGCGACGCGTCACGGCGCCGCGCGCGTAGCCTGCAGGTAACGCGAGGATTTGCGGGGGTAAAGAAGAAGAGAAGAAGGAGGTTTAGAGGCGCAGCCGTGCGGCGAACGACTAGAGGGAGGACGAGAATGAGGAGTAAGAGGGTGTCGAGAGGAGCGTGCAGCCAACGAGGGTGCAAGTGAGAAGAAGCTGGAGGTGAAGCGAGGCGGAAGATGTGAGCGAGACGAGGAAAACGAAAAAGTGCCAGAGCGAGAAAGCTAAAAGGAGCTGAAGTTGGAGTGAGCCAGAAGCTTTAAACCAGACGAGGAAAACGAAGAAGTGCTCGAGCGAGAAAGCTAAAAGGAGCTAAAGCTGGAGTGAGCCAGAAGCTTCAAGCCAGACGAGGAAAACGAAGAAGTGCCCGAGCGAGAAAGATAAAAGGAGCTGGAGCTGAAGCGAGACAGAAGATTCAAGGGAGACGAAGAAAACGAAGAAGTGGCGGAGCGAGAAGGATAGAAGGAGTGGGAGAGAACGAGGTGGAGAAGGAAGTAGGCGAGCAGGCAAAAGGGGGGCCCCTGTCGGAGGCTACCGTGAGAACGAGGCGAGGCCTCGCGTCCCACACGGGCCCTTCAGCCGGCACGGGGCCCCGACAGAGACCGCGCGACAGCTCGGGCCCGAGCCATGGGCCCCCGGAGTCGGAGGGGCCCGCACGCTAGAGCAACGGAGAGAACGACAGGCGCGAGCCCCACACGCGACTCGCACACGTCCGTGGCCCGAGCCGCGCCAACACAAACCGCGTCTTTCCTCTTTTCTTTTCCTCCTCTTTTCATCTTCCTTTTTTTCCCAGCTTCTTCTTCATCCTCGGCGCTCGAGCGGCCCGCTCCAGCTCCTTCTCGCCTCGTGCCTCTATCCATTTTACTTTCTCCTTCTCCTTCATTCCGTTAAGCTCCCTCGTCCGTGTTTCTCTTTTCATCTTCGTCACCGTTTCTTCCCTTTTCTCTTCTTGCCTCTTCTCCCGCCACTCGTCCACGGCGCACGCCTCTCGCGATCCTCTCGCTTTTCTACCTCCTCTTACGGCTCTCTTCCTTTTCTTCATCGTCCTCTTCTGATTCTCTAGGAAGAGATGCGAACCTCTCGCGTGTCTCTCCATTACATTATCGAGCCCTCCTTCTTCATCCAGTTTCTCATTTCTCTACGAGTGTTTACTGCACGGTCTCTCGTTTATTTCTCGCGAAATAGCGTCCAGTAGCGCAGACGAGACCGACCTCCTCCCACGGAAACGTTCGTCGAAGATACTTTTTGGCGCTACTCTCTCTCTCTCTCTCTCTCTCTCTCTCTCTATCACTCTCTGTCTCTCATTCGAGCTGGAATCGACTCTCGATTTTCTTTTTTCTCGTATTTTGTACAGAGAGCCGATGAGAGACGCGGCGACCGGGGATTCACACCGCGTCTCGCAGGAAATAGCCGCGGGATCGTTCGCAATTAACTGGTAGGTAATTGACGCGGGAGAAGGTGGACAGAAAAGTCGGCCTACTTGGACCAATCGTAGAATGTTGTTGGCTAATTGAGTTCCACGTGGCTCCTACAACCTGTCGACGCACTAAGATGCCGCCGTGTATACTAGCATTTTCAATTATTTCCTAATAATTGTTTATCAAGATTGATAAGGTAAATTCGCGCGCGTGTAGCTACGAAAATCTCTAGATATTTCTTCCATGCTACTGCGCGCGCGGGATTGACTCGTTGCAAAGAGAGAAAGAGAAGAAAACGTTTACAATTCAGCGCACAGATTTCGTACCTTGTAGAGAGGCCACGATGGAAAGTTGGAAAAAGAATCTCCTCGAATCCCATCATTTTCTTTCGAGGCTCTCGAACACTTCTGTCTCAACCACTGGGCTCGAGTGCTGGCGAAATCCGTGTAACCCGAAGAAAAAAGTAATTCGGCTTCTTCTTCTCACCAGCTCTCCTCTGGAAGCGCGGGCTTTCACGCAGATAAATGTGACTCTGACGCGCGAAGATTTACACCCGGAGATTACGGGCTCTTTCGTGAGTTTCGGGTGTCTCTCCTCACCCTCCTCACCCCTTTTATCCCTTCTCTCGTCTTAAACACACTTTCTCTCAACAACTACGGAACAATGGTGCTCACTCACCGCTCCCAACGTCAGTGTACCCAGTTCTCTCAAGCTTCTTCGTTCCTCGGCGGTGTGCCCCACTCTTTCTCGCGAATTATCGCGAGCCGAAGCGCAATTCTTGCTCCGCATTTATACCGTTCGTCCGTTTCCTCTGCCTCCGTCTCGATGGTCCTACGGTAAAATGACGAAGAAACCTGAGAAAAAAAGAAGGAGTACCGTGAAAGAAGAAAATTGCGTAAGGAGCGCAATGAGAGGAAGGAAAGGTAGCGGAGAAAGAAGAGCAGAAGAAGAAGAAGAAGCATGGAGAGAGGAAAGGAAAAGAAGAAGAGGAAAACCGGATGAATAAAAAAGGAAGAGAATATGAGAATATGAGAGAGAAAGAGAGAGCGAGAGCTCGAGTGCCGCGAGAAAAGTGCAAGACATGAAAAAAAAAGAATAAAGAACAAGGTACCCCTTCTTGGTCAAAGGAGAAAAGGGCACCGAGGTCTCAAGGTGGAGGACGAGGGTGGAGAAGGTGAAGGGAGGAAGGATTCGCGTATTAAGTTTTGCTCTGCCTCCTGACCCCACAATCAGGCGCAATAGAGTTAAGAAAGTGGAGGACGCGAGCGAGTAAGGGTGGTGGAGGCGGACGAAGGGGTGGAAGAGAAGCGGTGCATGGAGGATGAGCTACCTCTTTTTACGTGCACGCGAACTGCTGGTAGCAAGAGCTCGCGAACGTTCCTTTCCGCCGTTCTTCTTTTGCCGAGCCGACGCATCGTAAAACCTTTGGAAGGAGAAGCGAGGCGGGAGAGAGAGAAAGAGAGAGGGATGGAGGAAAGATCGATTTTACGCATGAGAAATGAGCACGCGAAAGAAGAACCGTCCGTTAAAGGAGAAGATGAGAAACAGAAACGGTGAGAGAGAGAGAGAGAGAGAGAGAGAGAGGGGGAGGAAAGAGAGAAGAAGAAGAAGAGAAGTGACGTTAAGGGTCACGAATATTAATTCTCCACTTTCCTTTCCCTACGCCGGCGCCGTTTTATTTCTCGCTCGCAGGCCAGTGAGGGCACGTAATTTTTTCTTGCCCTCTCTTTAGCTTCCTTTCGCTGACCTTCTCTTTTTAACCTCCCGCGCTCCTTCCCGCCAAAGATCGCGCACCGGAAGTCCACGAGGACCGACGAGAGCAGCGCGATTGGCCCCCGCTGACGAGTATATAATGTTCGCGGCGTCGATTTGCGTAATTGACGTCGGTAATTTGAATTAAAGCGGTTGAAGTCCGAAAGAGAAGTGGAAATTGCCCATGCTCTTGACCGAAGGGACACACGTCGCATATGTGGCCCGGTGCGTGAATTTTAGGAAGAGGCGGTCGAGGAATTTGTCCTTTCGAATTCTCGTGCGATAAGAAAAATTTTACTTTGTAATTGTTGGCTAAATTATTTTGTCCGGTCTGGACAGGTGGCCCTTCGATCCTCTATATTATAGTATTCGGCGTGAGAACTAATTTGAAAATAAAATAAAGATCTTTTCTCTGAAATTCTTCAGAGTGGATTTTAGCTGTGACACTTACAGTTTAACATTCAAGGCGTACGAAGGATCGACGAATACGTAAGGTGGCACGATAATGTTCGATAAGAATAAATCCACGCCTTGTTTCTTCGGTGTTCAACATTCTGGTCGCGATATCGATTATCGTTACGAGAACGCGGACCGAGGAGAGATTTATTATAATTATTCAACTGTAAAAGAACGGAGTTCGTCGGTCCTTGCGAGCGCGTGGCCTTTCGAGCACGAGCAACGCACGACAACACGGACTATCGGTATAAATTCGTGGCGATAGTCGCGTGAAGCGTGAAAGTATCGCCTTACGAGAAACGGACGTCACGATGCCGTCATTTACCAGCGCGCTCATTAGCATATAATCAGTTCTCGATCTTGAAGGGTACCCTACCTGACGTCGCATTCCTGCGCACCTGAAACCCACCACCCGAAAATCTAACTCCGATTGAAATCTAATTTAAACGAAACTCACGTTCGTACCAGAACTTTCTGTCTTCTTCGCGAGTTTCACGAACTATTCGGTCCTTCTTCTGGGGCTTTATTCGGAGTGTTTTCTCGCGAGTATTTACGGAAAACTAATGCTCCTCCATCGAGAAGCTAGTAGTCGTGAGATCGATGAAATAATTTTTTCCATAAAGAGCAGTGTTTTTGCTGATCTTTTATAGATCATGCTCTGCGCAAACTCGAAGATTTTTATTTCTCTCGTGCAATAAACTTCTGAAAAAGTGTGATACAGATTAATCTCTTCTTAGACGTATCTTTCTTCTACTTCGTACATACTAAACAGCGTGTCTCTTTAATTCTAATTTGATTCGTTCAATTTCTTATACACGTACGCGTCATTCGTGGAAAATATGTTTACCGCATAAATGAAAACTCACCTCTATATCTATATCTACACGCTCTTCCAACATTAAAAAAGAGTGTAACCCAATTATCAAAAATTTCCTCGAAAACACTCGAAAGCACTAACTCCACTCGTGATATTCATTCGATCTTCAAAGAACGATGTCCAAAAATGGTGAAAATTTGCCCATCGTGTAATGTATGAAATTAGTCTATCTTTATGGTTTTGGGAGTATGACACTCAAAATTGGCTAAAGTTTGGGGAGCTTTGCGAAAAAGCATTTTTGGCATAAAAATCGTGTTTTGGGGGAGGCGTTTCCGTACAACATTCTTGTCACTATTTTTTGCTTTCGATAGAGCGATAAGTCATTTTGATAGGTTTTTTTCCGTAGATTACAAAAGTGTTATCAAATCAGAGATAGAGAAGAGAACGATGAAAGATATTCAACGATAACTTCGCGGGCTGATTCTCTATTGTTCTGAAAACCAATAATATGCAAGAACCAAATGAATAAATCCACGAGTGAGGGCTGCTGATAACAATTAAGGCTAACGGAAAACGTTTGCAGCACACCAGAACGACAGTGAGAATGCGCTGCCAACGCACACCGAAGTACCGAGCGTACACAGACGTGCTCTTTGCTTCGGTTTGTTGGCTACATTACTTCATAAACGATTAAAAACTCCTTTCACTTTTCAAACCTTCTGTTAAAATTACATGAAAAACGTGATACAATGGAACACTTTTCTTCTCAAGTTCGTAATCTACAGAAAAATCAATCAAAATGACTTATCGCTCTTTCTAAACCAAAAAAAGGTGTCCTTAATGTTGTACGGTAAAGCCTCCAAAACAAGATTCTTATGCAAAGAAAAAATGCATTTTTGCAAAGTTCCCCAAACTTTGGCCAATGTTGTGTCTCATATTTGCAATTATAAGGTCTAATTTCATACTTTTATACGACGAGCAAATTTTCGTCACTTTTGGATATCGTTCTTTACTAGAAAGAAACGTTCTTTCACGAGCCTGACATCGTTCTTTACGAGGAAGCGTTATCGATACGCGCGTTCTTCGCGTAAGTATCCTCGTGCATCGATCCTCTCTCGCGCGACTAGTCGTAACGAAGTCGACAACACTATGCCGTCATTCATGATTCGCCTCGCATGAGACGCACGCGCGATCCGCTTTCATTGACGCCACCGCGCATTAAGTTCGCGACGCGCGGACGCGTAAACATTCGCACGCTTTGCTCGCGTAATACGTGCGCGCGATCATCGTGCACAAGCGGGTTTCACGTTCGCACGCGCATATCTGTATATAGATTCGTGTATTAGACACGAAGAGGTGGAATACACACGAGGAGAGACGAGTATTCGAAGCGTTCAGTCGCGCCGACTACGATAAGCCGCGCGACGATATCGGAGTGCCGTTTGAAGCCCGAGCGTGACATCACTAATTATTGTTTTCCTTCCAGGTATTCACCGAGTGGCACACGACACCTCGCCGACGTCTTCCTCTTTCCGCTTCTTCCTCGACCCTCCTACCCTTCCGCTTGATAGTCCATAGTGTCACGGCTCCTCCGAAAGTCACACGAGAACCGTGAGACACCAGCAGCACGAGCGACGATAGAAGCCCAGTAACGTCACGTGCAATGCAACAATCGAATCGATTATCTTAGAAGTATTTTGATAATTGCATTCGTTGAAGCTGATGATAATCCTGACTTCCGGATTTGAGGTGTGTTTGATGAACGATGATAAAACTCACCGAGCAGGCTAATGCTCTAACATTCGATTGTTGTTTAGGATTCTTTCACGTGTTACGTGGGTTCTTTCTTACTTGATTGTAGAGAAAGTTCAATTTGTAGACAAATTAAATTGGTGGTGCAACACGCTGGACGAAGAAACAATTTTCAAAGCTCGCGCGCATTTCTCGCGGCGCTGACAGGCTCGTGAAAGAAGCATCGAAAAAATTTTCCTCGATAACTCCTCGCTGGAAGTTTCACGGAGAAGAGAAACGACGACACGCGAGCCCCTGCAGACCGCTCATTACGAAATACCTATACGCACGTTCCGTACCGACGAAAGTGTTCGTGGAAGGTGTAATAACCCGTGGTTCCTCATCGGTCCCGCTCCGACGTCAAATCATAACAATAATTGACGTATTTGAATAATTCTTTATCACGCCCAGAACCCCGCGGCTCGTAATACCTCATAATTACATCGATCCACAAGGAATAACAAACGGTCTCGTCCTAGTTGAAAAAAATTTTAGAAACGTCGAAGGGCACGCGGCTACCTACGCACTCGAAACGCGTCAAATCCTCGGGGTGTGACTTTTTTTTTCACGCATCTGCGCTCCGTGAGTAGGGAGAAGGAACTGAGCCAGTGTCTGGTGTCTGTCCTGAAGATAATTTCGAAACGCGTGGAATTTCTCTTATCGAGGCTCTCGTGCTCGAAAATTCGATCGACGCCAGTGACGGAGGCTTCTCGACAAAGGCGCTCCTCACTTCGCCAGACGAAGAAGATTTTTCGACGAGCTCGTTGCTCTCGCTTGGAAATCTTCCTGCCAACCAATCTCCGTCCAATCTTCAGGCATGACTGTCTCTTCTCAGACGCCCATCGATGGCTCGTCGATCGAACGCACGCTCGGCCAAGTGGGTTTGTTGCTCGTCAATGAGATATCGTGCTTTCTTAATTACCGATTACAGGGATCTTAACGAGGGTGGGGACGAATTCTCCGTGTTACGAGAGCACGCCAGACTCGCGTGCGCGCGGGCTATTAAGTTTCGAGAGTGTTCCATTTGTAAAGCTGGCTAGGGTGCGCGCGTGAGGGAGAACGTCGAGTTTAAGAGCAAAGCGGTGATTTTATAATCGCTGTTGAACAGTCTCGATGAACCCGGAGGAGGATCATTTTGGAAATGAACGAATTGGAAAAATTATTGGGAGCTCTTTGCGATTTTAACCGAAACGTTTGATTACACTGGTCAACAGTGGTTTTGTTGTCCTGGAAATGAGACCTATTCTTGACTAAATCAAGATGCTGATTTCAAAAATTAAATCCGTTTGGTCGAATTGACCCGAGTTTTCAAGATATCCTCAGTTTTTGTTTTAGTGGTAAGTAAAGTGTAACAACGTCATCTTTCCGTTTAATATTCATTGCTCTGTTATTTTATAGTTGCTTTATAACATACTTACCCACATAACGACAATTCGGTGTACTTGGGTTCTAACATCGTAAAGTAATGATGTGCTTCCATTAGCGTATTTTCAATATTATATCGTTAAATGGGTAGTTGCCTAGTTGTCGTCGGCCGGTCTTAAATATGATTTTAACCCTAATACCTACTCTAACCCTAATCTAACTAAGTTGTTATGTAGATTAATATGCTATTAGTAACGCATAACTAAATCAACAAAAGCAAAGCAATTAATATTAAACAGAAAAATGACGTTATTATATGTTACTTACCAGTGAAAAGGAAAACTAGAGCCAATTCAAACAAATGGTTTCGATTTTTGAAATCAGCATTCTCGAGTTAGTAAAAAACAAGTCTCGTTTCTAGGTCAATAAAAAAGAGCGTTTTTTTCGTTGACCTGTGTTATCAACGATAAGCGAATTTCTAATTCTTCGTTAAATTTCTGGGTCTTTAAGCAGCTCGTTGGCGGATGCGAGCAATGCGTTTCGATCGAATCTTATTTGTAGCTGCTAACGGTGCGCGTGACTCGAGTTACCGGATGCAAACTCGTTGTTCGCGACACTTTATTTTTCGAACGCGCGTCGGTCGCGAAAAACACGTGGCCGATCGATTCTTGAAAACTCGCCGGATTCTCACGCTCGGTAATTAGTCCGCCTTGCCTGACTTTCATTAGACGCCCTCGATAATTTACGACTCCAACGATTACACCGTTCCTTGTTCACCGTGAATCGTTGCAACACCAGACGATAACAGGTTCTCCGAATGCGAATTTGCAAAACTCACACGCCTCAGTGAGTTTTCCCGCGTGGAGCAAACCAAACAGGCAGCAGGATGTAGATATTACATCCGCGCGTGCTTTTCGGAGCAATTATTCTTTTGTCTCGACCGGAAGTTCATTACGTGTATTTAAAAGTGACGAATATTATTACAGCTCGGCCAGGAGCATAAACAACACAGCAGATAGGCACGCTTCTAAAAGGAAATTCTCTCGAAAAATAGTATCCACTTTCGGCGAAAAAAAAAATCCAATTCTCCTTTAGTCCAAAAGTACGACGTGCAACATCTTCTGTAACGAAAACAATAATTCTACGAAGCGTCTCCGTCAAACATCTCTCTTGTCTCATCTTTCCATCGCACGAATCAAAATCACAAATGCCAAAGTTTCAGAACGCGTGGCGTGTGAAAAGCGACCTTCTGTTGAAAGGAAGCGGCAGCTTCTCGTGGAGGATTTCCAAGTTGAGTTGGTGATGTTCATTAAATATATTTAAAAATAGCGAAAATTATTACGGTTCGGCCAGGAGCTTAAACAACACAGCAGATTGGCACGCTTCTAAAAGGAAATTCTCTCAAAAAATAGTATCCACGTCCGGCGAAGAAAAAAAATCGATGAATCTCCGGAATGCATTCTCCTTTATTCCAAAGGTACGATGTGCAACGTGTCGTATAACGAAAACGATAGTTCTACGAAACATGTCTCATCTCGTTTCTCCATCTCACGAATCAAGTTCACAAATGCCAAAGTTTCAGAACGCGTGGCGCGTAAAAAGGCGATAGAGAAAAGCGAAGGCATTTGAAAAGCGACCTTCCGTCGAAAGGAAGCGGCAGCTTCTCGCGGAGGGTTTCGTAGCTGTGAGCTGGTGAGGGTAGCCACCGTCGGAATGGCAGCGGCGTAGTGCCGGCACGTCGAGTCAGTCAGTTCGCGTAGAGACTCCACCGCGCGCGCCCGCCTTCTGCTTCTTTAATGTCAGTCAGTAATGCGGCTCTCGAGCTGTCAAATGCGCCCTACCTAAACGCTCGCGACACGCCACACGCCTCGCCTCGTTTCTCCTTGCTTCGCTTCGACGATCGATGAACGGATAGAGATCCTCGGGGGTGCAAAAGTGACCGCGTGATTAATTTCTTTCCACTTTCACGGAGGAACGTGCCATGATGTCGTACCACGACTACCCTCATCCGGTGTCGAGGACGTATCAGTACAAGAAGGTAAGAGCGTTTAATACATTCATAGATTCGTGGATTTGTTTTTTATTTTCAATTATTTTCGTGCAGTTTTTCGTTTCCTCGAGGAAGAGATGGTGTTCTTCGGATCGAATTCTTTCTGACACGATCGACCTTCTCCGATATTAATACGTTCAGATCATTTATTTCATCGACTACCTACCGCGCGCGACATTTATTCTCCGGGGCAAGAGCAACGAGTGGAAAAACGAGAATGAAACGTTGATTTACCGAGCGGGTGGCGGAAAGATTTTGCTCACTTTCTCCGTTTTTCTCGAATCCGCCGATCAGCGCGGTACCCCACGCGAGCCGGCCGTACGCGAGTGGATTAAGCTGGACACCTAGTTTTGATTTATCGTCGGGGTGGTACAAGACGCGGGTTCGATTTTCATCGTTAACGAAGCGAGATGAGAAGTCGCTGTAACTGCTCGCGGAAGAGGAAAGGCCTATGGAAAAAGGTAGTAGTGGAAAGGTGCGACGACGGTGGTCCACGGTACTCGCCGTGCGACGGCTTGGCACTGGCTCTCGCCACTAGTGAATTACCGTCGATTTAACAGATTAATAGTTGAGAGCGTGGGTAATTGGCGAGACCCTGTTCAAAATCACACGCTCGAGCGAATTGGTTCGCGCGAACCCTCCTTCTTTTTCACGCCGTTCAGTTTCGGCGTGCATCCGGCTACCACGTAACGCGATCGAGAATTTCGTTCGATATTTTCCAGTCGACACCACCTTCTTCTTCTTCCCTTTGGTTCCACTCGTTCGAAGCTGACGGCTGCACGCTTTTCTTCCGATTATTGCAGATAACCAAACCGCTGCTGGAGAGAAAAAGGCGAGCGCGGATTAATCGATGCCTCGACGAGCTCAAGGATCTCATGGTGGATGCTTTGGAGGTGAGCCAAAAACCTCTCTCATTGCTAAATCTATATATCTCTCTCTTTCCATTCTGTCGGCACGTAACTCTATACTTCGATTATAGGTAGATAGATAGATTTATTATTAAACATTCAGGGACAATGACTCATACGAACATAACAGAAAATGAATACAGAGATGACATTGGACTTAACTTAGTTCCTAACTATTACCGAGCTATTACCGAGGAAGTAAAGTAATCGAGTAAAGTAAAGAGTATATGTAAATCGATGGAGAATGTCACGCACGCGATGGCCCGAGACGTTCGACGATGTTGGCCCGTCTCTCACGGTAACTTTATATCTATCTACTTTGATTATCCTCGAGCATTTTCAAGCTACCACGTAGAATTTTTAATAGCCGACGTTGTTCGCAAGTGAAGTTTGAAAGAACGCGCGGCCGCCAACTCGAGCAAGCACTCGCTCGTGCTCGATCAAAGAGATAAAAGAGGCAGCAGTCGCAAATTATCCTAGTTGGAATAAAAGTACTGACATTTTCATGCGGCTCTTACCGCGCACTTTCAATCTCGTGGCATACGTTGGTCCAGCGAGCACGTGCTATGCTCCTGTTTTTTTTTTTGCCTCGCCACCTCCACTACGAGCGACCGAGAAAACTATTCAGAGGAAACCAGCGTTTCTTGCTCGGTTCACCGGCGACTATTTATGACACACCGTTCGCCTTCTCCGCGTCTAACCCGCTCCTCGTCTCCTCCTCGGGCGACCACCGACCCCCTCCCACAATCTTATGCAATTTTTATGGACAGCCGCTTAACAGGAAATGCATTCTCCGTCCGCAACTGCGCGTGCAGCCGATTTTCCTTTTAAGCTGTTCTCGGACCGTGGGAAACTGGCGCGCGAATGTCAATCGAACAAGCAGCGCGCACGCGAGCGCCGTAGTGTCGCGCGAGCGCGTAATCTTAATTATTTAATCAACGGCGCGCGGCGCTGCAATTTGTTGTCGTTCGCTGCTCCGATGCCGGCCCTTGTAGCGAATTCGCGCGCGACCTTTGTCGGTTTCGAGTTCGCGCTTTGATTATTCTTTGAATATTAATCGTGGACTTTAGAATTGATCGACACGTGCACGGTATTTTAGATGTCGGCCGGCTGAAATTATTTTGAACTGTACTTGACTGGCGCGTGATAATTAGGATCTCGTTTTAATTGTGAAATTCATTTTCTTGGAGAGTTTGACTGTTTCGGTTAATTAACATTAACAATAATAAAATAAGTTTAAACAAAGCTCGTTGGATGGAAACTACGCGTTATTGTAAGGCGAACTTTGAGAAGGGGTTCGAGGTTCTTCGCCATCCTAATTTCACAGCTAGAAATTACACGGGGCGTGTAATCTTAATTATTTAATCAGCGGCGCTGCGATTTGTTGATTATTCTCTGAATATTGATTGTCGACTTTAGAATTGATCGACACGTGGAAATTAGCAGGTTGAAATCATTTTAAATGGTACCTGACTAGACCGTGATAATTAGGGTCTCGTTTTAATTGAGAAATTAATTTTCTTGGACAATTTGACTGTTTCGGTTAATTCATTGGTTTTCTTCGTTGTAAAATAAGTTTAGATTTCGCTCGATGGAATCTGCGCGCTATTGTACGGTGAACTTTGAGAAGGGATTCGAGACTTTTGGTCACCCTAATTGCACAGGTACGAGTTACACGGGCGTGTAATCTTAATTGTTTAAGCAATCACGCGCGGTGCTGCAATTTGTTGTCGTTCGCTGATCCGATACTGGTCTTTGTAGCGAATTCGCGCGCGACCTTAGTCGGTTTCGAGTTCGCGCTTTGGTTATTTCCTGAATATTGAACGTGGACTTTAGACTTGATCGACACGTGCGCGGTGTTTTGGATGTCGGCAGGCTGAAATTATTTTGAACGGTACTTGACTGACGCGTGATGATTACGGTCTCGTTTTAATTGGGAAATTAATTTTCTTGGGTTGATTCTTTCCATTAACTCACATTGGTTTCCTTCGTTGCAAAATAAGTTTAAACATAAAGAATAATGAACGTAATAATAATATTAATCGTAAAATTGGTTTCAATTTCGCTGAATGGAAACCTATTATAAGGCGAACTTTGAGAAGAAACTCTAGACTCTTTATCCTTCTAATTTCACAGTTAAAAGTTACACGAGCGTGTAATCTTAATTATCTAAACAGTGACGCGCGGCGCTGCAATTTGTCGTCGTTCACTAGTCAGATGCAACCCTTGTAGCGAATTCGCGCGCGGTCCTTCTCGGTTTGGAGTTCGCGTTTCGATTATTCTCGGACAATTGATCATCGACTTTAGAATTGATCGATTAATTTAGAATTGTCGAGGTGCAATAGAAAATGACACGTGACAGTATTTTAGATGTCACGTTGAAACTATTTTAATCGATATTTGACTTAGCACACGATAAATAAGATCTCGTTTCAATTGAAAAATGAACATTCTTGCGCAATTCAAATTTTTCCATTAATTCACCTTGCTTTTCTTCGCTATAAAATAAGTTTAAACGAATTCCGCTCGATGGAATCTACGCGCTATTATGAGACGACCTTTGATAAGAAGCACGAAATTCGTCACCAGCCTAATTTCGCAATGGGAAGTTATCGAGACCGGTCGTAGTTCCATTTTGCTCTCTTCCCCAACGAAACGCGACGTCCACACGCGCGCGCTCGCAAGAGCCCACGTTCCGCATTAAACGAGCAAAAGATCCTCTCCGCGCTTCCTCCCTCCACGAGTTCTTCGGAGCGTGAAACCATCGGCCCTTGTGTACTCACGCCTTTCGACACGAATTCGTCTCGGTTCTTCTGCCCAAGTCAGATCCCGTAAAACAAATAGAACCGCCTCTTCCCTTCCACCCTTCTCGTCGCCACCCCCGCGCGATGCCAAGTCACTCGACAAAACACGCCGCCCGAGAATCCACCAGATTTACCTTACCGGCCGGTGCTACTGGCCGCGCAACTATCTACCAAGAAGAAACACGATTTCTTACGGAGCGCGAACGGGAGCGCGCAAGATCGTGTCTCGCATGAATCGCGAATCATCCCCAGTGGTACGACGCGATCACGAGTAGATGAGAATTTCCTGGAGAATGTGGCGAGATCCACTCAAACCGTGAAACTAAAAGAGGCGCGAAGAAGAGTAGTGGGCGAAAGAAAGAGGGCGAGAAGAAACCGGCGAAGGGTATCGATTTTACGGGCCGGCCGATCGCGATATTTGCCGGCGCGGTGCGCGCTCACAGCAAATTGCCTTCCATAATAACAACTTCTCCTTTTCCTTTTAACGAACGGAGTGTATCGATTTCTTTCTCTCTCCCTTCTTTCTCCGTAATCCCCCCTCCGATACCCTTACGCGTCCAACTGGTTTTCCAACGTACGATTGACAACTCGATTTCCTATGGGGAATGTGCCACGCGTTATTGGCCCATTGATTAAGCTCGATACGAGCGCTCTATTGACCGGCGTTAATTTCAATCGCCGGAAGTCGGTCTCGCATCGATGTTAATTAAGATCCGTTTGTTCCTGTGCTAATGTAAGCTTCTCTCTTTGGCAGACCGAGGGTGAGAACATCAGCAAGCTCGAGAAGGCGGATATTCTCGAGCTGACGGTACGTCATCTACAGAGACTGCAAGCGATCAGATCTTCCGGATTGTCGAGCACGATTTGCGCTACCAGTAACAATAATAATAACAACAACAACAACAACGAGGTGGTCGCTGAGAACCGATGGCAATCGGGCTTCGGCCACTGTGCAGCCGAGGCCTGCAGATTTCTCTCGAGCTTGCCGGGAGAGGCTGCGGAAAGATTGGCCAGGCACCTCGCAGCGGGTCTTCAAACCAATCGACAAACAAATTCATCGGTAATAACCGCGACGCGTCTCGTTCGACGATCGCTACATAATGAGGTGAAAGTCCCTCACCTCCCTCGAATTGATTACACGCGCGCGGAAAAAAAGTGCTCGCAACGGTGCACAATGTTGCCCCGGATGATTTCTTTTTCGAGGAAGTGAAGAAGCACGAGGCTGCTCTTCCGTTAATTTATCGTCGGACTTGCGCGCAGATCTTGATAAGCGAAAGAAGAGGTGGATTACGAGCGAGTCTTTAAAAAGTCGGGCCCCGACGATTTTCTTACCTCCTACCGGATACTTTTTATGCGTACGCGGTGTATGAATAATTAATAAGCGACGGAGAAATTAAGATGACTCGCTGAGTGGAATTCCTCCTCGACGGTGTGGGACAGCTCGTCTCGTTTTCGAGATTCTCTTTCGTAAGAGATTCGCCGAAACAAGTGCACCGGTTCGTTTTACCGTGGTCTTTACTTTACGACGCGTTTGCACGCAGTCTCGCTGTCTTTCACGTGATCCGCTAATGTATTCTTATTGATCTTTCAGACGAGATCGAGTCTCTTGTCGCCGACTCTGGCGAGTCTGGATCGAGCGGCTAATTCGGTTGCTCCGATACCGTCCGCTCTCGCGAAAGCTTCGCACGATGCCACGTCCACTTCTGCCAGACAAGTGAGTCCGAAGGTGTCCTCTCCGTATCCCGAAGTAAATTCGGAAAGCTCTCACAGCGACGTTGAATCGAACGTTCACGCGCCCTCGCCTCCAATCGTTTCCACTTCGATCGCACCGGAGGTGGACGAGGAGTCGATCGTGATGGAAAGTGAGAAGATGAACTCGAGGGATCGACGAGCGAGGGGAAGATCAAACGGCGCGGACGACGAGGAGGAAATAGACGTGGAACGTGTCGACGATGGAGATCCGATGTGGAGGCCTTGGTAGCGACGTGAGGAAAAGGGAGAGAGAGATTATCAAGGTGGATGGAGGAAGGACGATTTACACTTTGGGAGAAGATCCTCCGCGGTGGAGATGAAAGAGGATCTTTTAATAGAGTAGAGAGAAGATTTGACGTAGTGAGAGCGAATTGGAAATTGTGGTGGGTACCTACGAGCGATCGAATAAAAATTTAACGGCTCGTCGAATGTCGAGGAAGGAGCGCGAGGAGAACGAATTGTGATCTTAGCCGAGTAGCGCTCAAGAGAGGTAATGCGTGTTAAACGAGAATGTACCTTTGCATAATTATTGCTCGTGTAGACGGATGAAATAACGGGATGTTTGACTTGGCTTCTCTCTCGCCGTCGCGTTCACTGGTTCCACAAACAACGCCGTCGTTTGCTCAGGCCCGCCACCCACGAGACCCGTGAATCAATCGTGCGATTCGTCCCATTCACGCGATTACGTGCGCTTT
The DNA here is from genome assembly GCA_944319695.1 of Tiphia femorata. NCBI lineage: Eukaryota > Metazoa > Arthropoda > Insecta > Hymenoptera > Tiphiidae > Tiphia > Tiphia femorata. The sequence goes on along the minus strand of OX090896.1, from coordinate 10,815,380 downwards.
GTTTTCCGAAGATATCGAGATATTTTTTAAGGTTTCGACGACGATGACGACGATGACGGGGGGGGGGGGGGGCGGCATCTGGGACGAAACACTTGATTACACTCGAATGTAGCATTGCAGACGTTAAGGAGCGCTCTGTTTGCTCGCACGAGACACCGCGCGAAGATCGTGAGCGATCGAAGACGATTTCTTCGCCTTCTTTTTGGTACTTGGCTTTAATGTAGTAGATAGTAGTTGATCGTTACATCCATCTGTTGCCGATCTAATACAGGCACACGATTCTATCGGAAAATTTTGCTTTTCCACCTTTCACGCGACCCCTTGAACTTTTACAAAATTCTCCCAACGATCGTTTCATCAATCACCCGATAACGTAAGTCGACGCGCACAGCACCAATTGCGTAATATGCAATTTCTCATTATTGCATTCTCAGGCACCGTAAGGTAACAGACGACAATTGTATTTTCATCTTCGTTCTATTATCGTAAGATCCATTTATTATACGAGTACGTAAGCATACGTTTTTAATATACGTTATTAATGTGAGGAGGACGTTAATTATATTTATCGTATAGTTTATATGTAGATTCTGGTTCAGATGATATCATAGCGTAAAAGATATTTATTTCAGTTTCCACATTTGGAATCTATACTTCGTGCGTGATTAATCTGTGATAGCAGTAAGAGTACATTTATACTTGCGGCATAGTATTAGCGTCACATGAATTTTTAATAAAAACTTTCAGCACATTCGTTAGTACATGTGTCCAATTTACCTTTGCGTCGATATATTTCAAAGGATAGTTGAATTTTTAATAAAAACTTTCCGCACATTCATTAGTATATGTGTCCAATTTACCTTTGCGTCGATATATTGAATGGTTTGGATCGATAACGTGGTTAAAATTTTAAAACTACTTGTCATTCCTTGTTATAATTATTGAAGGCGAACATGCAAGTAATTGTTATTAGAAAAATGTGTTTTATTATTATTAATGCCATGATTGGGAGTACATGAAATTATTTGTGTTAAAGGGCATCGCTTTTGATTTTTGCCACAGCAAAGTCCTAAAGTACATTTCACATCTATCTATCGTGTAGCATACATGTAGTTTTTAGTTTCATCGGCGCGAGTCTTGTAGGTGGCGTTAAGAACAACATGTCACAGTTCCTTCAAGAGGGGAGTTTTCGTACAATCTGCAGATGGATGGAATCATCTGTCTCGGGGATGTGAATTTGATTGCAAAGTTATATTTCAACCAAAAAGTTGATCTCTTATAAGAAACCGAATGCTTTGTCCACATATCAGGATAACTTAATCTTTTGTAATCTTAAAAAACTCTATTCGTAATAAAATGGCGCCTCCAAAGCGTTTTAAAAAAGACAACGGTACATAACCTATACGTGACTTTCAAACACTTGGCAATATTTAACGTTCATAAAATTCAACTGTTTTAATAAATGCAGCGAACGTTTTTATTCGCTCACTTTTCGATACATATTTCAAATTGTTACAGTGTTATGATCTTACTATTTGAAGTAAATAGATTATTATCTACTATTGTCTGTTTATCTAGCCTGTGCAATTTGTTGCATGACTAAACGACGCATTTACAAAAATCTATTTTGCAAATAACCGCTTTTTCCTTAAGAATCGTTTGACCGATATGTACTATGTTAACACACATTTACAGATAGAGGAAAGTGGAAAAAGCGTAAAGAAGATCATGAAGAATACATTGATGATGACTTGGCGGAAGGGGCAGAAGCTGAAGGAATACCGGATGCGGCTAAAAATGATTTAGAAAAACACGATGATGGGGTGATCGAAGATGAATTTGGTGCAAAGGATTATCGTGGTCAAATGATATTAAAGACTGATGCTGGGTCAAGACCATTGTGGGTAGTACGTTATTGACTTCTGAAATTGTTGCTGCAAACTGAGATGGAAAATAAGTTTTCCTGAAATGTCTCAATGTGAAAATGAATGAAGTATATGAATGCACTTATGTATGCAAATAAGCTGTGTTATCTTTACAGGCACCCAATGGACATATTTTTTTGGAATCATTTTCACCGGTATACAAACACGCACATGATTTTTTAATTGCTATATCGGAACCAGTTTGTAGGCCTGAATTTATACACGAGGTAAGGTGTCCTTTTTCATAAAGATTATTTGTTATTATCAGATGTAAAACTTAAATGAGACATATATTTTATAGTATAAGTTAACAGCTTACTCGTTATATGCTGCTGTAAGTGTAGGACTACAAACACATGATATAATTGAATACTTAGAGAGACTAAGCAAAACGAGTATACCAGAGGGTATTGTAGAATTTATAAAATTATGTACATTATCATATGGCAAGGTAAGCAACAATCTGTTTATTATTTGGATTCATTTTAAAAACTATGTCCATTGAAACACTTACATCTCTGTACACAGGTTAAATTAGTATTGAAGCATAACAAATATTTTGTTGAGTCTCCATACCCTGATGTTTTACAAAAACTATTGAAAGATCCAGTAATCCAAGAATGTAGGTTAAGAAAAAATGTAGAAGATATTGAAAAAGAGGAAATGATTACTAATATACAAAATAAAGGAAAGCCTATTCAGGTATGTACAATGTAAGTAGTGAATGTCTGCAAGGAATTAACTTTTGTTTAATTTATAACGTTACTTACATATTGTTTCTATATAGTTCGGTGCAAAGCCTGTCACAAATATTCCAGCACCAGGTAATAAGACGCAACCAACACCCACCGAAACTCCTGTAGAACAAACACCAGTAGAAACCGCTGCAGTACCTGAAGATATAAGTACGTTTTATGATAAAATAGATAAAGAAGATGAGGATGAGGAGGAAGATCAGCAATTAAAAACAGTGAGCTTTGAAGTAAATCAGGTGGGATTGCTTTCTTGTCGACAGAAATTTGTTAAATACACATTTTTGCATTGATATATGTAAAACATTCTCCTTTCTTCTAAATACAGGAAAAAATTGAAGTTATACAAAAAAGATGTATAGAGTTAGAACATCCCTTATTAGCGGAGTATGACTTTCGAAATGATACCATCAACCCTGACATAAAGTATGTAAAACAATGAGCATATGGCATATGTCCTAAAACGGTAACAGATTTTAAACAAAATTTAATATTATTTCAGTATTGACTTAAAGCCATCTGCTCTACTGAGGCCGTATCAAGAGAAGAGTTTACGAAAAATGTTTGGTAACGGACGTGCAAGATCGGGTGTCATAGTCCTACCTTGTGGTATGTATTCATACATCAATAGTATAGAATTCTTTTCATACATACCACCACCATCATTTTCTAACAACAAATATTATTTAATAGGTGCGGGAAAAAGTTTAGTTGGGGTCACAGCTTGTTGTACAGTGCGAAAGCGAGCATTAGTGTTATGCAATTCAGGTGTCTCTGTTGAACAGTGGAAACAGCAATTCAAGATGTGGTCTACAGCTGACGACTCTATGATATGCCGCTTTACAAGTGAAGCAAAGGACAAACCTATGGGCTGTGGCATTTTAATCACTACATACTCTATGATCACACATACGCAAAAAAGGTCTTGGGAAGCTGAACAAACTATGCGTTGGCTGCAAGATCAAGAATGGGGTATCATGGTTTTGGATGGTACAGTCTATTTTACATTTTGCATAGTTACGTAGTATTACTTTACTTAGATAGATAAATTGTATCTTATTATTCAGAGGTACATACTATTCCGGCAAAAATGTTTAGAAGAGTGTTAACAATTGTCCAATCACATTGTAAATTGGGATTAACTGCAACATTATTACGAGAAGATGATAAAATTGCTGATTTGAATTTTTTGATTGGACCAAAATTATATGAAGCTAACTGGTTAGAATTACAAAAAAGAGGATTTATTGCAAGAGTGCAATGTGCCGAGGTCTGGTGTCCAATGACACCAGAATTTTACAGAGAGTACCTTGGTTGCAAAATGAGTAAAAAACTGGTACGTATCACTATCACTGTTTTTGCTGCTGTTATATCCAGACATGTGCAAAAAATTATTTCTTTTTCCCTTAGCTCCTATATGTGATGAATCCAAATAAATTCCGTTGCTGTCAGTATTTAATCCGATATCATGAAAGACGTGGCGATAAAACAATTGTCTTCTCAGACAATGTGTTTGCATTGAAGCATTATGCGATAAAAATGAATAAACCCTACATTTATGGTCCTACTAGTCAAGTATGTAGAGCAGATACTTAAAGCATACATGTATACATTGTATATATATATGGGCATTTATGCAATGTATTTTTTTAGAGTGAAAGAATACAAATCTTGCAAAACTTTAAATTTAACACAAAAGTTAATACAATATTTGTGAGCAAAGTAGCAGATACGTCGTTTGATTTGCCAGAAGCAAATGTTTTAATACAAATTTCATCTCACGGCGGTTCTAGAAGACAAGAAGCACAACGTTTGGGTCGTATTTTGAGAGCCAAAAAAGGTTAACTAATCTACTGTTATAAATTTCTACATCGTTATTATAACCAACTGTGTCTATAACTAACAAATTTGCTTTTGCCTTTAGGTGCAATCGCAGAAGAATATAATGCATTCTTTTACACTTTGGTATCTCAAGACACTATGGAAATGAATTATTCAAGAAAACGTCAACGTTTTCTTGTTAATCAGGGATATGCTTACAAAGTTATTACAAAACTTGCAGGAATGGATGATGTAAGTTGTAGACTCATTTTTACAACAACTCATAATTGTCCGCTATAATAAATAAACTGTACATGTAAAAATTAATATTCGTTATACAGGAACCAGATCTGATGTATACGGCTCGAGAAGAACAAGGCCATCTGTTGCAACAAGTTTTATCAGCTAGTGATATGGATGCTGATGAGGAAAGAATTCCTGGGGAAGGTCCACGCCCAGTAAGCAACTTAATACTATATACAAAATATCCTCCTTAGAAAATTGGACAAGATTCAGAACTAAAAATCCTGTTTCAGATTATACGTAAGGCTGGAAATATAACATCGATGTCAGGTGCCGATGATGCTGTGTATTATGAGTACAAAAAAGCACCTAGCTCATCTACAGCAAACAAACATCCTCTGTTCAGGAAATATAGAGGCTAAGCATTTGTACATAGACTCCAAAGTTATTTTTATTCGTTTAAACGCATACGTTACTTATTTAATTACTTTATTTAAACTACTGTTATAAACACACAATGCCCCACAGATACCTCATAGAATGTAACATACTTCTTAAGCATCTTAAAAACATAAGTTTATGCCATAAAATTATAATTTGTTCTACACATTCAATCGGTATTATTAATCCTATGTCACTCTTGAAAGAACATGCATGTGTATGCGTTGAATAGCATATTATTTTTTTCAAAATAAAGTATCGTCAAGAATTAAACATATGAAAATTATGTTTTAATCATTTCTGCTGCCACACTTTTTACTGCAATGATTGTAATTAATCAAATATGTAATTTCTGTGTAATGTATACGTAGTCTTAAAAAACTTTTCTTCTGTTAATCACTACAGATGTGATAGTACATTTGTAGAGATGCATATCAACTTTTATGTATACAAGCTGGGCCACTTAAAATCGTAGCATCGAATTATTTTACTAAATTTCTGCAAATAGGTATAGCGCCTATAATTTAACAGCAGGTTACGCACATTCATTAATAATTTAGTAAACAATATTTATTTTGTACGTCAGTACATTCTCAGGCATTGTACATTCTCTATCTTGGTGAGAATCAAAGTGTCAATACACCCTGTAGTTTACATTCCCTATCAGTTGGGTGTGGTAACTCTCGCCCAGAATGTAGAATGAGATTTCGCAGATACATAGTCATTCCATCCACAATCATTTTATACAGGCAAAAAAACAAAAAAATTCCGATAATACATCGACTCTACCTAACAAATCAATCTTTTAACAAATCAGAAATCGAAATCACTACCAACACGTATGTACGCCGAAATGATTCACGAATCACAGCTAATCCCCCCAAATTCTGCCGGAAACCATATTGAACAAACGATCGAGAAACTTTTGATAAACAAGTAAGTACAGCGCCTCCTACACTGTTCATATCCGCTCAAAGATTCCTCGCTTATCTATAACCACGACAATCGTGGACATAAAAACCAGAACGCACCGGAGCAACTTATCTCAAAAGGTCCTCCGCCTCGTCAAACGTCTTCTACCTCTTACGAACCGGTGTCTAACGCACCATCGAAATTCAAAAACTCGGCTGGTTTCGCGCGGGATCACCCCATTGGCGGAGAAGATTCGAACGGTGCGGTACGCTGCGAACGCAGCGGTGAATCGACCTGCCTTCGCCGGCTGTCACATGCAGCCAGTTGTCCCGTCGACGCTTGACGGTGCGTCGTCGCAGTGGTGGTGACGTTTTCGCTCGTTATCTCGGCAAAAGCGTAGCGCGCATCCCACGTATAATAATCGTATGCGCGGTCCGCGTATAAAGACCGAAGGAGATGCGCGAGTCCTCGATGACTAAGAGATCAGCGAGTAACGCGAGATGAGAATTCGTCGTAGGTGGCAAGTAACAAAGGTGGATGCTTGGAGAATGTTACCGAGTGGACGGAGAGGCATCGGCACGAGACGAGGGGCAGGAGCAGTGGCCCGTAGCCGATGAACGAACGAACGAAGAGAAACCGAGAGTGGTGGAGGAAGAAGAAGAACGGATAGGTGTATCCACCCCAAAACCGAAGAGAGGAACCTCCTAACACCTGAGCGCGCACACGTCGACAGGGACGCGCTTTCGAGATTCAGCTGCGCTCCAGAGCCTGGTGCAGCTGTTGGGAGTCTAGCAGTCGGAAAAAGAAAGAATCATTCAAAAGAGAACGAACGCGCCACTTCCTAGAAGAAGCACTCGAAGGACGGAGTTGAGAGACACATGAAAAGGGGGAGTGACGCGTGTATGATGCGTCGATGGCACGCCGCGTCCCGACGCTAACCCCGTAAAGAGAAAGAAGAAGCCTCGCCTCGCCTTGGCTCGATCTAGCGCGGGTAGAACGAGGCAAAGTTAGTCGGAGGCGACGCGTAGGCTCTCTGGGTTGGACCGTGCGGGACGTCGACCCGCGCGGAACGCGCGAGTGGAGCGGTAGGAAGGAAAAGAGGGCTCGAATGGTGCGTCGATGGGACGCATCGTGAGTATCGAGGGACGTAAGCGGTGGTACGGTGTTCTAGGCGTAGGGGAGAACGCTTCGGTGGACCTAGCGTCTCCGGTGTGCCGGTGGAAGTGGTGGTGGTGGTGTCGCTGGACCGTGTACATATTATTACCGGCGTGTCTGCTGGAGGCGGTGGTGGTGGCGGTGACGGTGTCGATCCGCGGCCCTTTTAGCCGACCGAGGGCAACGGCAGCGAGGGCGAACCAGCGCGGACAGTTCGCGGACCGTGAGGAGGGCCTCGCGTGGAGAAGCACCACGAGAAGAAAGAGGGAGAGAGAAGCGGACAGGTGTCGCGTACCACGGCGCTGCTGCCGTCCACGCGATTCTCACTCTCGCCCATTTTACTCACGATTCCGCGGCGCTGGCCGCGCCGTGCCCGCGGCGGGCACGCGGCCGGCGAACGCGACGAGCCTTACCCTTCGAGCGCGGCCCAAAAACGGGGCTGCGTGAATGTGTTTCAAGGGTGATCCTCCTCGATCGAGAGCTCGGCCCGAGCTTGCTTCTCCTAGGGTGCATTGTTTATTCGAACGGGGATGGCCGTGGTGCGAATCTACCCCGGATAATCGTCGCGTCCCGGCGCCCGCTGGGACAATACGTGACGACGCGTGCCGCCGCGGCCGGCTGTCTCGCGTTTTCGTTATTTCTCCTGCGTGATCGGGGAGAGAAACGTGGATAGATTGGGCTTGGAAGCGGAAGGGCGAGATAGAGCGTGGAGTGTGTCGATGATCGCGGACGAACGAACGAACAAGACGACCTGTGAGAGCAGTGGGTGAGGGTGAGGGCGTCCCCTCCTCCGAGCGAAGTTCTCTCGCTCGAAGATGAACTCCATAGTGTATACCCTATACGGGTTTGCGATATTCTTCATGCTATTCTGGGTGTCCATGTGGATTCTACACTTACTGGCTCTGGTCTCGGGACGCTGGAAGCTCCACCGTAAGATCATCCAAGTGCCCAGCTACGAGACCCCGCTTCCAGGTGTCTCCATAATAAAGCCATTGATGGGCGTAGATCCGAATCTTTTCAGCAACTTGGAGTCTTTCTTTACCATGGAGTACCCGTCCTACGAGCTACTCTTCTGCGTCGAGGACGAGTCCGATCCGGTGCTGATGCTGGTGCGAAAGCTGATCGACAAGTATCCAGAAGTGGACGCGCATCTATTCATCGGCGGACGAAACGTCGGTGTTAATCCTAAGATCAACAATATGCAGCCGGCTTACGAGGCGGCGAAGCACGAGCTGGTCCTGATCAGCGACAGTGGTATACGAATGAAGGAGGACACTCTCTTGGACATGGTCCATCATATGGTGGAGAACGTAGCGCTGGTTCATCAGATGCCGTTCACCTCGGACCGCGAGGGCTTCGCCGCGGCTTACGAGAAGATATTCTTCGGGACGGTCCAGTCCCGTATATACCTGGCCGCGGACATTTTAAGGATAACCTGCCACACCGGCATGTCCGCTCTCATCCGCAAGGCCCAGCTCGACGAGGTCGGCGGCCTAAAGGTCTTCGGTGTTTATCTCGCGGAGGACTTCTTCTACGCGAAATCGTTGAAGGATCGTGGGTGGAAGATGACGGTGTCCTCGCAGCCTGCTCTCCAGAACAGTGGACACTGCGAGGTCCACAGCTTTCAAGCGAGACTCAGGAGATGGGCGAAGCTTAGGATAGCCATGTTGCCGCTGATAGTCCTCTTTGAACCTTTGAGTGAGTGCCTCGTGTTGGGCGCGTGTGCTTCCTGGGCGGCTAGCGTGCTCTTCGAGTGGGACTCCTTAGTTTTCTATTTGGTACACATACTTCTGTGGTTCATGTGCGACTGGACGCTACTGTGCGTGGTGCAGAACGGGCCCTTGCCATTCAACAAACTCGAATTCGTGTGCGGATGGCTGCTCAGCGAGACCACGAGGCCCTACCTGTTTCTACAGGCAGTTCTAGATCCGCTGATACAGTGGCGCTCGCGGGTCTACAAGCTCAGCTGGGGCGGCATCGCGGAGGAGGTTAAGGCGAAAGTGAAATACTAAGAATGGGAACGTTCGTTTCTCCATCTTATACTTCCTTCTTCTAGTAATTCTTCTTCTACTTCTACCGTTATCGTTACACATTGCGTTTACAAATCGAACGAGTTCTCTATCGTGTCGCCGCGCGGCAAGCATTCTGCTTTTCGTTCGGTCTTTCTTTACGCCCTTGCTGCCGTCGCTCGTGCTGCTGCTGGTGCTGCAGACTCTACCTCGGTTCTTCCCCTATCTACTTTTCCTTTAATTATTACCTCGAACAATGAAATTAAACGCATCGGGTGCGTTATTCTTCTCAACGTTTTTGTTTCTTCGCTTAAGTAGCTTTCGTTTAACGCGCGTGTGTGCTCTGCTTGGAAAACGGGGACGATGCTCTTACGTCGAGAAGCTATCGTAATACCTGCTGGGCCCACCCGCGCGCGAACGAAAGTATTCTGATAAGAAGCGCATGTGCAAGCAGCGGCATATGCGTCGGAACCACACGACACACACACACACATACACAGAGAGACTCGTACACGCGATACATTGCCAAGCATACTGTTTCCATTTTTCCTCGTGGTATGCTCAACGTAGTGCAATGATCCATAAAAGGACCGTTCTATCTACGATAGGTATTATTAGCGTTTAAGGAGTATAGGTGAAACGTGATCGTATAGTTTCGCTTCTTTTAAGAGATCCAACGGGATCCAACGGTGGAGGAAGGAAGGCGCGTGTGGTTTTCCAAAAACCTTCTGCCTCGCTTCCTCTTCCGTTGTTTACTCTTACGTCCACTCGACTCTCCGACGCACCCGCGTGCCCGTTCCTCACGTGCGCGAGGACACGCTCGTTTGGCGCTTGGTTGAAAGTGAGCGTGACATCAATTACCGCGGGTTAACGCTCGAACACTCAGCTCAGCTAATCAGTACCAGTCTTCCCGAATGGTTTTCTTTCTCTTATCGTGAATCTAATTGAATTGAATTTAAGTTCGTTAGCACTTCGGAATCCAATCGTAACGAAAAAAAAACCGAATGTTCGCCCTATCAAAGTGATGCATCGAAGAAAGCTCGAAGCGCATCTCGATTTTACATTTCTTTTCCGGAACCTTGAGAAATCAATTCAGCGAAGAAAAAATTCGAAGCAATTCACTCGATTTCAAAGGCAAAGCACCTTGAGACGCGCGTTGTTAATGTTCTCGCACGGATTTACAATCCGTTTTCGAGTGTTAACAGACCTAACGAGGTTCCACAGAATTCGTTTAATCAAGCACGGTTGAAAAAAAAACAAAGAAACTTCCGAGCGTGTCCAAGCGCAGTGTAACGCGTACGCGCGCGAGGGTCTTTTTAGAGCGCAAGGCCGCGCCAAGGGATCGCGTATGCGACTCGGAATGGACTCATCTGGCATAATTGGCCGTTCGGGGGAAATCAAGATCCCCTCTCGACGACGAGTGTGGGCCGTGACAAGATGGATAGTAAAGTCGCGCGCGATCGGCGAGCTTGAGTCAGAATCAAATTAGACTTGTAGTCGTTTAGGGTTCTATAAGATCGTCGTGTTTTTTTCTTTTTCTTTTTTTTTTTTTTAAGAGCCGAGTGTAGTCCCAGGTGGGGAAGTACTTCGAACGTTCCGCGTGCGTTTCTCGCTTAATTTCAGTGATCGAAGGAGAAGAAAGTGCGACGGGAACTCGACGTTTCTTCATTTAGGTTCGTTCATCGTGCCACGAGACCTTCGAGATTCGATTCGTGTTTGGGCGTTCGGTCACGTGTCCGGCTCGCGCGCGCCACCTCGTGAAAGGAAAAAAAGAATCCGAGCCCTCGTCAAGGGAGGAAGTGATTTAAGTGGAACGAGTTTGTCTTGTAATTAGGCCCGTTAGGCGCGTGCCCTTCTATCGAATTGACTCGTGAACGCGAGTTCCGTTTCAGTTGGCCAACGAATTGGAACACTTCTATGCGGAAGCTATTTCGGAGTCGAGCGAATGGAGCACGCGCGGCGACGAAATCGCGCTGACTGATATTGTAAATTAATTGGAGAATGCTCTTATCGTGATGGCTTCTTTTCCTTTCGTGCCACGCGAGTTGTTTTTTCTTTTTTTTATGCCTTCAATTCTTGCGCGTTTCCGTTCCGTTCTTTTTCCTTCTCAAGGAGAAGGAGCACTGCGCGCGGTAATTTCACCGCGCCGATTTCTCAGGTTTACGTTACGACGTTGCGACGTCGCAGGTTAAAAAATCGCACGCGTGTGCGCGCCCAGCCTTGTGTATACAGCTACGGCTTATGTACATCTCTAATTATTTACGTTTCCAACTGGCGCGAAACGTGCGCGCGCCACGCGATCGGCATCACGCTCGTACATTTCGTGAGATTCGTTCGAGCGCCGCAACGAGTTCCTTCGCATCGAAATATTTACGAAACGCGCCTCCTCCCGCTCTTTTTCGGAACATGCTAATCGAGTGAAACCTAGCGTCGTGTACCATTGCGACAGTGCTATTTTCTCCTCGCTTCCAGACGTGGCAAAAGCGCATTTGGATAATCGTCCCTCGATTTCCCTTGGAAGCTGTGCGGAAGCTCGTTACGACTGATTCGACTCGAGTCTCGTTTCATCTCAAGGTCATTCACGCACAGATGACTAATCACTTTGAACGAGCTTAGGGCCCCTTCACACCGTTCGTTCGGACCGATTCGTAATTCCAAGCTGACGAGTCACTCCTTCATCGATACAAGTAAAATCTCGATTGTTACGTTCGCGTTAAAGTCAACAATGAGGATTCGTCAGGGTGAAAAAATCGTTGCTCCTTTTCCAAATTTGTTTATTCGAGTTCCTTTGCGTTTCTCGCGCACCCGAAATAAATCTCGTCGTTTGGTATTTGCTACTTCCATTTGGAGGTGCAAAGATTACAGCTACCTATCTAAATATAATACACGTTGGCATGCTGATATCGAAAACGACTGGACTTCAAATTAACGCGATTAAGAAATTTTAAGTATCTTCGCACTGAGAGCGACGTCCTCGCCGTAATAACCCGCTGTTGCATAAATTTTCCATTCGCGTTTCACTGTAACATTAGAGATTACGGATTCCAATATGGAACGTTACGCGGTAGAAAGTTAAAGTGAACGTTGGCGTTGAGCGTGAGCAGGAAGCATAGGTTGGAAATAGTTTTCAAAACCTGTAGCAGAAAAAGACTGACCAACAATTTCCTCGTTGTTGCTCTAACGAGAACGCAGACTTCGTCCTGAACGTTAACGAACGATCCTACGCATCTTAGAACTTTCAATTCTCTTCGACGCGCGCTTCTTTTCGCTTCTCTTCTCGCGGGCAAGCTCGTCCGCCCCAAAACCGAAGAATCCTCTCGAGCTTCTGAGCATCTTGCAAAAAGGAACAAAAAAAAAAAAGAGAATGTAAAACTCGAATGATAGCACGTGTGACGAGAAACGAGATGGTGGAGGGACCGCGAGAAATACGTGGATGAAATACGTGAAAATCTCTCCACCCACGAACTCGCCTCTCGAAGGAGATTGCGCGATTCTCCAGCGACGATTTTACCGTGCGCACGCTGCAACGTTGTAATCAGCCGGTTAATTCATCAGGCCAGCATAACTTCCACGTCACCGTGCGCGCGCGCCGGTTACGGCTTACCGCACAATTGGCGTTCCGTTTCGTTGACTCCGCGCCGCGCAACGCGCGTCTTTTACGATTCTCGCGTTGTTAAGCATCGCCGACGCTTCCGGGACGAGAAATGGTATACACACCGGTGATCTCTCGAAACGAGCATCGTTTTCGTCGTCGTTGTCGTCTTCGCAATTCACGGCCTCGTGTGTTCCATCTACGGAAGTGATTTTACTTAACTCGCGCGTTTGGAGTAGGTCCAATCGAATTGCCTGGTCGCTCTGGCTCAAGGAGAAATCGGTGGAAGCGGACGGTGCTTGCAGTACGAGCTATTAGACCTAGCGCACACGCATCGATTTCGATCGTACGGAAAAATATCGTACGATCAAATTCTTTCGGTGGAACCATAGACATAATATGTATACCTAGACTGCGCGTTATCCCAAATTTCAGGAGTGGGGGGTAGAGCTCACGTAGAAAAGGATTCACTCTGTTTTTATGTCTGTGCGTTCTCTCTCGCACTCGCGCGAAGGGGATACGTTTAGATTAGCAACTGTTTTCCCGTATTCCCTTTCGCGCGAGAGCGAGAGAGAACGCACAGACACAAAAACAGAGTGCATCCTTTTCTACGTGAGCTCTACCCCCAGTCCGTCAACGCGCAGTCTAGATATATTATGTCTATGGGTGGAACAAAGAAGAGCATAGGAGTGTGCACAGCTATAGCACAGCTCTTCTTTGTTCCACCGAAAGAATCTGATCGTACGATATTTTTCCGTACGATCGAAATCGATGCATGTGCGCTAGGCCTTAGTGCTTACGTCACGACGTCTACTTTTTCTCTCTCTCTCTCTTCTTTGACGGACGATAGCACCCAAGTTAAAGAAACGTGGTTATCGTGGAAACACTAAAAAGGTTTCTATAAAATGTTTCCACGATAATCGTACTTGTTCGACGGAAGATTCCACGACTTGTTTGAGAACCATGGGCGACGAGACGTAAGCAATGCAAATAGATCCCGTATTAATTCACCGTGCATGTTTACACCTTACATTTCGTTCGTACACATGCTCCTGGGATCAACTTTTTTTTGTTTATAAAGAATATATTAACTCGCGTCGAAGCTTCATCGTCGTTTTTCATTCAACCTCTAGTTCGATTGCCTTTTTATTCCAATGCGACTAATCTGTATATGATTCTTCTTGAATTAGCTCTTCGGTTCTTTTTACTCCAAATTCTACTTTCTTCGAGGCATGGTAAATCTTAGTTGAAATTATTCAGATTGACAAGCGAGCAAAATTATGTTGTAAAGAGGCAAGCGTTCGGGGTGTGGCCTGAAAGTTACAAGGTCTTGTAGACGATTGACCAGAACTAATGCCACAGAAGTTCGTGTGCGAGCGAAAAAAGGAAGGAACTTGCTGCTCAACTCGGTTTCTCATATTCTATCACCGAGTCGAAGACTCTTTTTTCCTTTAACGCCTGTCGAAAGTACACAGACACCTACTGAAAACATATCATACTCATGGCATGTCGCGTGCGGAACTTGTTAATCTTTCCGGTACTCGGATCACTCACGCGTCGAACTACAGTGGCAGAAGCGTGAAATCAATTTCCTTACTAGTCGCGAGATGTTCAAAGTCTTCTCGGATTCTGAGAGACCGTCGATCTCCTTCATTCGTGCTTGGAACGCGCGCGGACGCGGTAGCGAATGAAGGCACTTTGGCAAATCACTTTAGACTTTGGAGTAGCTCGAATTGAATCTCGTGTGCCGTTCAGGCAGAAAGAGGTGGGCGAATGGAAGAGAAGTGTATCGTCGGGCGAGCTCTCGCGTGGCAATTAATCTCGTGGGTGTCGTGACCCCGTGCGCCGTGATGGTGGGTGATACGGCACGCGTGCACCTACGCTCTACATGCGTCATGCTTACCGCTGCGTCGGGTAACAGCAGGGTAGCGAGAAGAGAAAAGGGTTGAAAAAGAGTGAAAATTGAATTCGTCGAACGAGAGGATGTATGCGTTGCAGAAAAAAAAGGGAACAATGACGAATGCACGCGCACGTGTCGGCGCGTGCTACCCGGCGCCGAAAAGCGCCGATGGTTGTTCAATTAAAGCGATATTCGACGAAAGCTACCATCGTCGAATTTGTTGGGTTTTCTTTTTCCAAATTTCTGAATTTCATCGTCGACAGTCCGCGAGACTCGCCCGACGATTCACTCGAGTTCGCCCATGTGTAGTTTAACTGTTTCCTTTAGTAGGTTATGCCGCTTATCTAAACACTTCCATTCTTTTATCTCTTTCAACCCGCATTGTGTGTTACGCAATAACAAGGTACTAGTGAGGAGTAAATGCTTGTGTTATCGCAAACGACTTCACTAGTCGAGAAATTGTAAGCATCAGTCAGTTTAAGTTAAGAATCCGTGGAGCAATGATTCTCGAGATTTTCTTTTTGTTTGGATTTTCGAAGTGTCGCACAGAATTTAGGAATTTCGTGGGAGAGACAAAATTCTTTAAGATTGTTTTTCACCGCGCATGACGCACGACGATTGATTGCCCTTTTCTGCGAACCGTTTCGCCGTGACAAATTCGGATGCTTACAGATTGTTTCATACGGTAAATGTTCGATCTATCTACCGCTGTGAACGGCAATATTTTTCTCTAGCTATTCATAAAACTTACTTTTACCATTCAAAAACTATATTAACACTATTCCTACCAGAACCGGTCCCGTTTTTAAAATTTCGATTAGAATTTCCTATACACCACGTAATCGCATCGCCTTTAAATATCACGACTTTTCCAAAAATATACGTATAATACATTTTTCAATATTTCAGGAAGAGTCGTGAAATTTAAAGGCTATGTAATTACGCTCTATAGAAAATTCTAATCGAAATTTTAAAAACGATCGATTTCGTCCCGATCGGTTCAGCCGTTTTTCCGAAATCGAGGATCTACACGGACACACACACACACACACACACACACGAACGGTTTTCCGCGATGGCGATTGCATAAGTCACTCCCTTTACGGTCGTGCCTAAAAACGTTCACTTTACCGGTCGGTATAGAAATAGTGTTAAAGCGATCGAAAGATTCGGTGTCGAGCGATCGACTCTGGCTAAACGGTTTTGGCGCCAAACCCTAACATCGAGAATTGAAATCGACTGTACACGATCGACGGTCATTGTCAGCACGAACGGACAACGAGCTCGCGGACATTCCAACCTGTACTTATCATCGCAATAGTCCTCGTCGGAGTATCGTCATCCCTGTCGCGGTCAATGTCATCGTCATTATCATCGTCGAATACCATTCCGCAATCAGTGCCAAACCACGAGCGACCACCACCTATCCATTCTCCTTTTCTCATTCGAAACAGAACAGCATTCTTGCACAGTTCCTCATCGACACTGCCATCACTCTCCTCATTGTTCATCGCCACAATACTCGCGCCGGAGGTCGCGCTGGAATTGCCGAACCGATAAAACAATCTCTCCACGCGATCTTCTTTTTTTTACCCCCGAACAAAATTGCTCGCGCATTCACTTGCACGCGATAGACACCTTTTATTATCACGGCCATCGGCGTAGCCACCGTTGCCGACGCTGGAAACCGCGAGCGATAAAATAATCGTTCGCGCTCGCATATGCGCAGGATGCGCCCAATTGTCATACGCTCGCTCGTCGCCGCGATTTACATGCAACTTCCTGCGATGGGCAGTCGTCGTTAACTGCGAGCAGCATCAATCGGCCGATGAGGCACGCGGTGTTCTCATGGGGAGCGGTGGTGTCGTCGGCGTCGCCGTGGATCGCGCCGTTGGTGACGATTTCAACCAATTAAGTCCGATTCACAACCTCCGCGCGTATCCACACCGCTCATCGTCAGTTTCGCTTGCTCCTCGATTGGACAAGCGAGTCGTTCGAGAACGCAAACGTCTTCGACGTACCTCGAAGAATCGCGAAGGGTTCGTTCACTTTTTATCTACCTCGAATGCGATTCTTTACTACCGGTAGTTGTGAATCGAGCTCCAAAGAATGATTGCACGCATGCGAGTCCACGTTCGGTTTGTTCTTATTTCGGAGGTGCAATGTGCGCCTCGCGACATTAATTCGAGAAATATCGAGGCGTTGATTTCCGTGCCGCTTAGAGAATTTGAATCGCGCGCGGAAGGGAGAACAGAAAGCAGTAGAGTGGAGCGATGAATCGTGAAGTAAATTTGAGGATGTAAGGCTGTGGTTCTCTTTTTTTTTTTATTGCGTTTGCGTTTTTGGAGAAGATCTCCACCGAGTTGCGATTTTGTAGTGTTTTAGAATGAGAGGAGTGCCGAGGTGCGAAGTATACGAGCTTATAGGGTTTGTAGATCTCGCTCGTGGCGCGGTGTTGTCGATAGACGCGAAAAAGTTTGATTTGACACCGACGATCGTTAACCCTCGATTGCGTGTAATTTTTTTATTTGCGTCGCACTGTGAAATAGAGAACACAATGCAATAGAGGGTTAAGTCACCCTCGTTCTCCGTAATCGATTAATACATTTTTTTGTTATTTATTGTTTAGCGTTACTGCGTCTTTTCTATTTATTTATTTTGTCCACGGTTGTACAGTCTTTTCTTTTTGTATAAAGTTGCGTTTTTATAACTTTATTAAGTATTTTACAGATATCTGGCAATTCTTTAGTGTCATTTCTACTATTATCCGTATAAGCTTCTTTTTCTAATCGAAACCGTCCACCTTCGGTTTCCCATCTTGTAAGAAAGTACAGTGAGTCGCAGAAATATTCGGACCTTGTCACTAATTCAGTGGATTGACATGTATGGCATTTCTTCCGCGCTAACTAAGCCTTCTGTTAATACAAACTTTATTGTGAAACAGCGATTTAGTGGAACAAAACATTTACAAAATTAACTTCCAGAGAACCCAACAAGTATTGGTATGCAAAACTGTTCAATAGTATAAAACATCGTACATTGATGTATGTGCACAATTCATACTTTATAGATCCTGCCAATAAAGTGGCAACATCCAACATTATTCCTGTCGAAAAGCTAGCGTGCATGTCATTGGATTTGTTGAGAAAAAACGAATAAACTTGCCACTCATTGTACATTTCTTTGTGACATTTCACTATTCACCGATACATCGAAAGGCCAATAAGAATTTTTATAATAAAAATACTATAAAAATATTAAAGTTGCAAGCGCCTATTTTTCAACCACACAGCACGAACTGTCGAATTATCGTTTCTTCGTGCACTTGATCCCGATCGTCACTTCACGGTAAAACAGTTTTTATTGTTTTCAATTGCGAAACATTTTCAAAAATCTACAATAAATCGTTTCGAACGTCAAAATAATCTGAAGCGAAACGATAAGGGGCAGATGGCCCGCATGCCTTAACCAGCAACATTCGATTATCTTATCTTACTCTTGCGCGAGCTAATTAACTAATTAATTAACTTGAGCATCTCTAATTGATTTTAATCGTGTTCGGAACCCATCGATCTGGAACGGATAAATTCGGCCCCTCGCCAAGAAGAAATTGCGGATAGCAAGAAAGTGCCCTTTCTAAAATATCATCTCACGAGCAATCGATAGAAAGAGCGAAGCGTCTGGAAGAGGAGGGCCGTGAAAATCTGTGGAAAATCTCGCGAGAATGGGGCCATCGCCCGTGCATATTCTAGGGTCGATTTAAATCCCAGTAGTAAGGAAGTTTAATTCCACCAGGGGAGACTGTGCTGCCACTCGGAAAGCGTGGCATATTTATTACGTAATTACCTGTCGAGCGTGGCGCGCAAGCCGTGAAAATAGTTTTCGAGGAGCTTCAGAATTTAGAATACGTCGATCGAGATAAGTGAAAATTTCCACCACCTTGCTCTCTCCTCTCTCCTTAGCCAATAATATGAGATCTATCCCAAACACCTTCGTGAAAACTATTTCGAGCTAAGAAAGATCGCGAGATCTTCTTTCTCGGCTTGTCACGATCGACGCGTGTCACGGTATGATGAATTTCAAAAAGTCGACATAATCAGCTTACACGAACGATTACCTCAATTTGTGGAAGTATGAACGCACTGGTCGATATTGAGTTGCTCGCCACGGCACGATGCGCGCTGCATCGTCCCGCCGACCCGCACCTTCAACAGAACGGAGAAATAATTCAACGTCGTCGGTGCCTCCTCTCGTCCTTCTTCCCAACAAATCGAACGTTACTTCCATCCTTCGTTGCCTCGTTCGTCGATTCTGGCGCTTCCTGCAATCTCTTCGCCTAACGCGACCTTGGAGATTGATCGATATCGAAGGTAAAGAGAGAGAGAGCGAGAGAGGGTGAGAGATGGACGAAGGGTAGAAACTCGCGATTCATTCGAGAGAATCTCACGAATGTTTGGTCAACGGCAGTGCAACCTAGATTTCCGGATGGCCCTGCCTACTTCTCCAAATTTGTCTTTCCTACAGTTCAGTTGAGTCGCGGCCGTTCGTCGGCCTCGCTTCTTCCATTCTCCTCTTCGCGCTTGTTAATCGCAACTTTGAAATATTCCGAGCCCGTGCATCACTAAAGACCTTCCTCTCGTCTCGTCCGGGTATTTTAATCGCGACGGCAATTTGCTACGCGAGTTTTTAAGATAATGAAGATTTACGGTCTCTCGTGCATGCTCACTCGTTCGTGATCGGTAACGATGAAATGAATTGCGATCTTCGATGCGATCTAAGGATACGCGAAGCACGAGTGCTCTTCGCCACTTGCAATCCTAATTTTGCACAAAATCATCAATGATTATTAATCAGAAAGCGCTTACACGTAAAATATTCTTAAGAACTCAGCTCAAGCATCACACTTTCTGCCATCAACGATAATTAATTTCTCTCGCGCTTCTGGACACGTGACCCTCGTCGTTTCCGCATTCATCACGATGGACTTACCCACGACGCAACTTTTAAGTAATCAACGGAGTCGACCGACGATATTGCAAATTTACTCGCTCAAAGGAATCGAATTCCGTTTCGCTTTTCTCCCGCTTCTCTTTTACACGGTACTTTATTTATTTATAGTTTAAGCATCCTCGAGTGAGACGCGTGGCTTCTTGCCTCGGGTTCGGTGATGGGTGGAGAGCGAAGGGGTGGAAGGGCGGGCTCGTCGACCCTCCGTCGACCCTTCGAGGGTGAGTGCAGGAAGAGAGGAAGAGAGGGACGGAAAGAAGAAAAGGCTGGAACGACGAGAGGCACACGATAGAGACGACGTGCTCGAAACTCGAGTTCCTCGGGTACCGAGAGGTGCAGGACATATACCTCTTTTTACACGAATCGTATATTATCGTATAATTGCGCGTTCGTTTTCGATGCGTTCATTCATATCACGTTAGGATTATTAGTTTCTAAGAGGATGTGATAGAGGGGAGTGACAGTGAAACGCATATGTAAATAAATCGTAGAGTTACGAGAGAAGGAGGATTAGAAGGATGCTCAAAAGATTCTTCGCTTTTAGGGGATGATTTTACCCCTTGTTGTACTTTGACGAGTCACACTCGTGATGACAATTTTTGGACGCACATGAGTAATCACGAGTCTGACTCGTGGCCAAGCAAATGCGGGACGAACATGAGCATCGCGAATCGGATATTTGTGGAATCAAATTTGAGCCAAACATGAAGATTACGAGTGCGAAGTCGTGGAATAATGATCGGGTCAAATATGAATATCACGGTTTGGCCCGAATTTCGTCGAGCTAAATAGTACGGCAAGGGATTAATTCTTAACTCTTTGGGGATGGGTGGGTTAAAACCTGTGCTACCTTTTGCTTAGTTTTTGTCCATAGTGGGATATGTTTTTTTTTGCATGGTGAGATATTTGCTTTTCCTTTAAAATCGCGTGCCTCAAAGAGTTAACTAGCGACGTGTGGTCTGGCAAGACGCTCTTCACGTGGCCCCTTACCAAAAATCCATGTCGGTAGTTAAGGGTTGAGACGACGCTAAAGGTGTCGATTGAGGGTAGATAAATAGATGGACTCGTGGTCGATCGATCGGATCGATTTTTGATGGTCGATTAATACGAAGCTCAATTCAAAGCTGATCACTGCAATAAAGGAGAAGAAGGACTCGGCGCGCGTGCGTGTTCGCGATGAAAAACTTCTCAAGAAGAGAAGCTTTTAATATTTAAATATTACATTTCTCCAGTTATTCCATTCGTGCGCGCGGACGCGTGGGTACGTGAGAAGCTTGATAAATTAATCATAGGTACTAGTCACGTGTTGTTCCCTTCGACGATCGGTCCTTCGCATTTTTTCAATTGTTAGTCGAACGAGATTCTTCTCGTAGTTCTAGGGTCAATCGTGCCTAAATTTCGATTTCACATTTTCACCATAATTTTCCAGTAAAACTCCCGTAATTTTCTTCGCTGATTTACTTTCTCCAAAATTCCGTAACATTTATGTTTGCTTACCTCGCCCTGTATCTTGTCAATTCCATTCACGCTCCTAAATTAAGACAGTTAACAAGAGCAAAGAGAAGCGAGGAAAAGAGTCCATTAAGTTGCACAGGTCGCCTGGTGGTATTTTTACAAAAATCAATTTCAGCGTTCCAGAACCCGTCGTTCCAGTTGTCCTCGAATTCAACCGCATCAAAACACTCGGAGAGCAGATAAGTTCCCTGTGTTCCAATTCAGCCGAATAATTTCCGGAATGTTTCTTCGACTCGTATTCTGCTAATAACGTGCCAAGCTCGTGGCACCGATCTGACAAATACGATGCGCATTCTCGTTCGGACAGATTAAGGTTGCTTCTCACTATGTATACATATAACAATTGCGAGACATCATCGGCGTATTCTTTTCATTTCCAATTCGTCTCATTGCCTACACGTCGACCTTCGTGTTTGCAAAGGCAAATCGTCGAGAGAGTCTACGTTTTGTTATTCACTTACTCGTCCACTCAGTTCCGCTGTTACATCTCCATTCTAATTATTGAGTAATCTCATTGTGACTCTCTCATCTCTGATTCAATTCAGCTCATTGTGAAACGAGAATCGCATGGATCACCGTGAAAGTCGGTGTCAAAGTGACTACAAATTGGCTGAGAATACTCTCATTTCGATATGCCCAGATATTGTATAATACATTCGAACAGCGTGCACACAAAGGCGGATACTTCGTTTCATTCCATTTCGAAAACAAAGAAATAAGTACAGACCTCAGGTGCGCGTTACTCTATTTGGTAAATCGGCAAATGCGTGCAACCTTTGCTAACGAGAGAAAGGAGGGGCGTGAGGGGCAAACCAATCTAAAATATATAAATACGCATGTATGTGTGTGTGTAGAACACCGTCACTCACTGACTCACTCACCAGATTTCTCCACTTCTCTAGAAACCTAGAACCGTAAAATTTCAACGAGTCCTAGCACGATCCCTAAATATAAACAGCAAACGATTATCATTTTATCAATCTCTAACAAGGTAAAAAGTTTCAAACAAACGTCTCTATTCTTGCGCGAAAACTATTTTAGCGAGAATACTGTAAAGTCTACCTGGGGGCCTCCTAAACTAAATTTTCACACGGTTTGCTACGATGAAAAGAAGTCTGAGATGAAAAAAAGTAAGGTGCAACATCGTGCTTGTGGACTGTCGAGTGAACCGTGAAAAATTGGAAGCTTCCCATTTTTTCGCGCGCCCACTCCATCCAGCGATCGCACGTCGACGCATGGCTCTCCGCTCTGACGCGTACGCGCAGGTATGCGGAAAATGCGGGCGAACGGGGAAAACTTGTGCCGTGATGCTGTGAGAGGCATTAACGTGTTCTACCGCATACACATACACACACACACACCCTGGCACGAGATGACGCAATACGCAGACAGGCGGGCAAAGTGTGCCGATGTTGTCTCTGTGGAGAAACGGACTAAACAACTGCTCGCCGCACCGTCGCGTCGGTGACGCTCGTGACGGGAGAAAGTCATTCCGATCGGTCACACGAACGGAATAGCAGTTAATTCGCTTGATTATTTAATGATCCGAAGTGCACAGGTGTCGAAACGAGAGCGGCTGCTAGTAAAAAATTATCGCACAGGGGTTCAATTCCTTCGCTACTTTTTCTCATTGCAATCTTAAGGGTTCTCGGTGTTCTCTAATAACATTCCATTCCGTTTCCATTTATTTGTTATAGCCGAACGGACGGAAAGTAAAACAGAAGTTAAAGATTAAATTGGTATATTTGATAAACGGTATCTGCTCTTTGTTAACCAAAAACGGACTGTGGTGCCAACGTCGTCCTTCCACACACAGACACACGTGAGACATACGCACACGCGCGCACACTCTGGACGTCCTTACGTCGAGACGTACGGTAATATTAAAAAATCGACGTCGGGTGAAAAAAAAATAGGACGAATACACTGACTTAATACAATGCGTAGGCTCCGTTAACTAAGCTCTCGATATTGTCTTTCCAGAAACATCGTCATTCATATCACGTGCTATCATTCATCAATAATGTGCATCAAATCTTTCCAATAAGCAGCGCCGATGAAATTCTTTCCTTCGTATGAAGTATCCGGAATCGGAGGACAAATTTCCAACGATCGACCCTTCCGACACTTCCGTTGAAAGCGTTCCGACGCCTCGGCTCGTCGATCATCGCGAAGACCTCGACAAACAATCCGTAAACAATTCGGCCACTGTCGCAGACCCTCTATACCCCTCGGTACCATCGATTCTCATTTTCCTTGCTCCCGCGCGTCGCGACGTCTTTCTCTCAGCCTCACCCCACCACCTTTTCCTTTTTCATTCCGAGCCGTGCGCGCGAAAGCCCAGAGAGAATCTCAGCCGTCCGGACGAGCGACGACGACGATATTTTCTCGCAGCCTTTTGATCTTTTCCTCTCGCGTGCTTTTGTCACTCCGCCGCGAGCTAACGCGCCGCGGCGCGTCGGCCGGCCCGATGAGAAACTCGCGCGCGCGTGCCTCACGGCGACGAAACGTTGAGGGTGGCCAGAAACGGTGGCCGATGCTAAAGCGGCTGCAATCTGGTGGCTGCTTTGTGAAAGGGAAGGAAGGAAAAGAAATTCGAGAAGATCCACCAAGCTCCGTTTCTCGCACCTCGATAATAACAATAACAACGATAATAGGAATTGCCTGCTGGCTACGAGAGGACTCTTGCTCTTTCTAAATGAATATACGCGTGAAAGGAAAGGAGGACGTGTCGCGTGCCTTGATTTAAAAGAGCGAAATTTATCCGCGCGAGAAGGAAGAGCGTGGAACAGCGATAGTTCGTTCTTTGGTAGAGTACAGTATAAAGGTAGAAGGATAAGGGAGGAGAATCGATTTTGATACCAGAGGTAGTAGATACTGGTCATTCTCGCAAAGTCCTACGTGTGTCCGTGTATCCTGTCGGACTGGCGTGTAGTAAATTATTCTTTAGATACGTAGGATTTGTGGGTCCCAGAGAACACCGTTGGTGGGAAGTAGGTCGAAGATGAGCGTGGAGGCTTGGATTGATGGTCTTTCGATCGCTTCCTTTTAATTCTTAACGAAAGGAACGAGTCGGTGAAACTATCCAGGCAAAATTGTGTTCCACGGTGTCGGTAGAATTTCTAAAAATCAACACGATTCTTCGCTTTCTCAAGTAGCACGATTTTTATCCATTCTCGTTACGTTTCTCTCGTAGGTACTTACTCTCGAACTGTTCTCCAAAAGATCGCTGCCAGTCGTTGAGAACATTCGCTCTGGCCTTGACCCATGCCAATCGTTTCATCCATGGCCATGTACACACACGGCTGGAAGAAACGTTGGAAGAAGCTCGAACGAATTGGCGAATCACAGAAGGGCTTTGTGGACACGATCGGTGAAGCTCGCGCGCGTCGATGCATCGAGCGCGTTACGCGACAAGTGGGTCGTAGGTGAGGATCAGCAGTGAAATCGACTTGTCGCTGTTTTTCTCCTCTTCCTCCGACCCTTCGTAAGCCGCATTAAGGAGCGAGTGCGGCTGGAATCGTGGGTCGTTACCGAGCGAAGCGTGGGCGCACGATTTAGTCGCACGAACATGCGATGGGTGATGGAGCGCAAGGAAAAAGGAACGTTGGAAGACCTCGTGAACCATCCAGTTCGTCTGGCCTAGCATCTTCTCGATTTTCCTCCTTCTAATTTTCTCTTTCCACTCACGCAGCGCGTTTTCGCCCCGCCAATTTTGCGAGGCACCCTGCGGTCCTACACCGTTCATGCTGCTAAATTTGGGACACATTATCTAAATAGGTAATATTATCTAAAACGCGCCGCGTTTGTCCTGTACGTGGAAATGAGAATTTCAACATTTGTTAAAGGTGACAAGCTTTACCGGCTATTTAGAGCACAAGATACAGATAACGCGCATTCTACGTTATATGGCGCGCTTATCTTTTGAGTCACCGGTGAGTCTCCCATGGGATTTCTCACGAGTTCTGTCGTAGTTCGGTCTCCCTTCGCGATCGATGTAACGACATCTTCGAAGGAGATAGACAAAACGCTCGACGCGACTCGTGAAACTTTCTTTGTACCTAGAACGAGTGAACACGTTCGAAGGGGGCGAAGAAACGCGTTTGATCGCAATATCCGGTAGCTTGCAGGCCAATATTGGACGCACGATGCAGACGATATTGTGCCACGTGCCCGATCGAGAATAAACGTCACGACGACGGAGCGTTCTTTCTTGAATTCTCAATCGGAGCTTACGTCTCCTGGAATCTTGGAACGCGCGGAGGCAATGCGCGTGGCGATGGCAGAAGAGCGAATGAAAAATGAAAGGAGGAGGTGGAAGATAATCGAGAAAGTGCTCGACGAAGATCCGACTTTCCTATTTCCTGTGGCCCGCCGCGTTCCGCATCTCTGCTTCCCTTTATTTCCTTCTTTCTATTTTTTAAACCTCGCATCCCATCTCCTCGTCCTTCCTTTCTTTCTTCCTTCCTCTCTTGGCCTCTCGCAATAACTTCACCCTCTTTTCTCCACCTTCGAGACTCTCTCGTCGAAGGTTCGTTCACCGAGGAAAACTTCTTCCAACGTTTCTCATGGCTAACCTCGAGAAGAAATATTTTTTTCAAGCCACGGGGTGCTGGAAGATTAAGGACCGCGAGAGAATTGGGATATTTATCAGCGATAAATTGAGAACGATTTTTCAGTCTGCGCTTGCACTACCAGAATAGAAAGCGCAGAGGGTAGCGGAGGTTCGCAAATGTTCGATTCGAAAGAGAGAGACGAGCGTGGGTTGGTTACAACAAAGTGAGTCACGATTATCGATCCAGCCGACCATCGTTCACCCCTCCTCACACGTTATTTCTTTACTTGCGAATGGCACGCGTGCACGCGGCATCGTGACACGACACGTGCTTCGACGTTTCTCTAATTTCTTCAGGATTCGCGTGTCCTGGGCGTTAAATTGCTCGTACGCAAGAATCACGTCGATATCGATTCTTTATTATTGCTATCGTTCACCAGCCAACCATTTCTCGCTCTAGTTAGAAGAATCTGGTAGGATTTCCCACGAGCGTAAATATTTCCGACTAACAAAATTGGGGTAAGCTTTATCATTTTGACAAAACCGCACTCGAGTGTGCTCGTGAATAGGATAAGGTTACTCAAGTCATACCACCGCTTAACTCGTATCTTTTAAATATTAGGCGTAATGTCACGTTAAATACACCTCTTCCGACAAAACGAGTTACTCT
The DNA here is from genome assembly GCA_944319695.1 of Tiphia femorata. Lineage (NCBI taxonomy): Eukaryota > Metazoa > Arthropoda > Insecta > Hymenoptera > Tiphiidae > Tiphia > Tiphia femorata. The sequence continues at coordinate 10,788,883 of OX090896.1, read as the reverse complement.
CTAAACTCCCGTGGATACCGTGGAAAGGCATCCTCTCAACAAGAGAGATCCTACGATTTACACCTATTTTTTTAGGGAGTAGGACTTGCGCAGCCTAACTCTATTACATCTTCGTTTCGAATAGAAGTAAATTATGCAACGGACTTTCCAACAGCTGCAATTTCGCGGACCACCCAGGAGGAGCACTCGTTACGCGAACTTCTGATAGGTATTTTCCACGTTTTCCAACGGCACTCGGCAAATTGTGAGGTATGCTCCAAAACGATTTCAATTGCGAGCGGAGAAAATTGAAGCAAAACTGAAGAATTCAACGAATTAGGTACGCAAGTAGCTTCTCGACGTCATCGACCTTTCAATTTCCACGATGATTTTCCATTCTGCCTCGTGTGCTATCGTTCCATAAGTATCGGCTGAAGCGCGCGGAAACAATAGTCGGCTAATTCTCCTTTCACCGAGAAACTTCGCAGGGGTGTCTCCGCTTCGAGGTTCGAAGAGTGCGCGAGAAGCTCGAGTAGGATCCGCTCGCGGGTTTTCGTTCCCTTCCGCTCGAGCTCCGTTTTCTTCTTCTCTGCCGAGCTCTTGAAATCTCTCTCTCTCTCTCTCTCTCTCTCTCTCTCTCTCTCGCTTGCACTAGCATCAAATCAGAATGAATCGTCGCGACGCCCACGAGGATCAGACTCTATCAAAGTCAAGTTCAACGGCTCCCATGTCCCCTTGCTCGCTCGTAATCGAACCGCTTGCGTGCGTAATCGCTCGATCGCTCGATCTTCCATGCTGGGAGGGCAGAATGATCGAAGGAGAGGAGAGAAGGACATTTGAGAGGAGAAGAATAAGAGAAGAGAGTCTCGAGGAGAGGCTGGTCTTTACTTTTCTAGGGTCCAGTCTCCAGTTTCTCTCTAGTCTCACGTTTCCTCACCCTTCTTTCCTTCCTCTCGTCTCTCCTAAACCTTCCTCTTGCCTTCTTTTTATCTTCTGCCGTCGATTCCCTTCCTTTCGCATTTTGCTTCGAGCACCTCCTCCTTCTCTTCATTTCCATTGTTATATTTTATAGCGCGTTACGTCTAGTCCTGAGACGATTAACCAGTGCAAAAAGGAATTACGAACTACTACGAGAGTAATTTCGTCTACCTATCTCCGTTACGGAGCAAGAGATCGGAGGGTCTAATCGGTTTACAAGCGGTCCCTCTAGAAAAGAAATTAGATTCGAGTTGTGTGGAATAAATTGGTGAAATTCGAAGGGAGAAGGTAGGAGCCGTAACGGTCGTTATCGCCCACGTTAATTTGCTTCTAGCGAGACGCGCGAATTCTCAGTCTCCACTTTCGCCATTCTCCACTTCTCTCTCTCGCTTGTTTTTCTCTCCGTCGTTCATTCACTCGTTTCGCGTCCGTCAAGGCCCCGTTATCTTCGTGCAAACGAGTCCTTGTGCATAGTTTCTACGCAACTCGCGTCCTCCGATACACGACCAATTTATCTCACGGCCTTCGAAATTTTGCTTGAACCCTCGGAGCACATCTGAACCTCGTGTTTGCTCTTTAGTATCTTGGCACGCGCTGAACCACGACTTGCATCAACGTTGGCAAGATCGGAAGCCACCTTGGATCGCACGAATCCCTCGCAGTCTTCGGTAGAGCATCTGTTCCGAACACACGGAACACGGTGATATTCGAGCCACTGTTACATCCGACTTCGAGCTTTATTCGTGCAGATTTTGTAGACGAATCGAACGTTCTAAACTCACGTGTCGATAGTTTCACGGAGACGAAGCGGTCGAACGACACGGGGCAAAAGCAACTGGGCTGGAATTCCGCGAGGAAGAAGCTTGAAGAATCTCTGGGTTCGTCGTAAGAATTAAAACTGACTCGAACTTTTCTTCGAGCCCGAGCGCTCCTTCTTCCTTCCTCGTCACCGGTGTCCCGTTAATGGGCTCAACTCTCCCGGTGCTGTTGAAAATTATTCGTCGATGATTGGGAGCAAAAAGTGAGAGAGAGAGAGAGAGAGAGAGAGAGGAATAAAGAGAAAGGATGAGACGGAGAGAAACTCGTTGAGAGCGCAGATACGCTCGTAAAAAGAATTAGCATGGGAACGACGGACGGAAGGCGGCTAGAAATGGAGACGGAAGAAATAAAAGGAGAGTCCGTTAGTTTCGTTCGTAAAGCAGAAGATACACTTTGGTCAACCTCGACTTTTCACTAACGCACTTGCGATTAAATTGACTTTACCCTCCGAGTGGCGTCATTTCCGAGAAAATCGAATATAAAAAAAAGGAATCGTGCCTTTCGACGAGCAACGAGATTCGGTATCCTCAAAACGGGTGTCGCCTGTCTCTAAAAGTCAAACATTGACTGAAGCGGTAGAATCCGACACGGGGTCCCTTCGCAAACTTCTCGTATCTAATCCTCGTCCCTTAGGGTCAGTAGCTTTCACCGGCGCCCAGTGTAGGGGTCTTTCTCAAACTAATAGTAATCGTGATCGAGGATAATCACTTAGCCGTGAAATTGAGAGAAAGAGGAATTATGTTGAATAATTTAGATACTTTTTAATAAATTATTATTGCAATTTATAATCGTTACAACGAGATGATGTGAGAATGTCCTATGTAATGGAAGTTTGAAATGAATATTTGACTTTCGCGAAACTCCGACCTAAGCGAAGAAGATCGGGTTTACTTAACAGATGTTGATTTAATTGTGGTCGTTCTAAGCGCGCCTTTAGGCCCATCGCACAGATACGTTTTTACCGTGCGACGGGAAGAGGAGCGTACGGGCCAAGACGATTCGTCATCTCGAGAAAGGCAAGGTCACCGCGCGCGCCGGCTAAGTAAGAACAGTGAAGTAGAGAGGAAAGGAACGATGAAAACAAAGAGCAGAAAAATGATATTGGACAAGAGAAATTGGCATCTCTACCACAAACCATGACTAGTACTGTTAAAATAAAAATATGCTGTTCATTTTCTTCATTGTACTCTCCATTGTCATCGTTGCTTTATTCTGCACTGCGGTATATTCTTATGAAAAGTGAATAACAGTGAAGTAAAGAGCAAAGGAACTATGGAACGAAACAATACAATGGTAATCAGGGACAATAGAATTTGACATGACAATCTACCACAACCATGACTATGTCTGTTCTAATAAAAGTTCATTCTCTTCATTCTACTCTTCACTGTCATCGTTGCTTTGATCTACACTGTAGTATGTTCTTATTAAAAGTGACCAACAGTAGAGCAGATAGTAAAGGAACGATGCAATCAAATGGCACAAAAATGATCATGGAAGAAACGATATTCTAATTAATAAACATCCTTCATTTTCTTCGCTCTACTCTCCAATGTCATCGTTGCTTTGATCTGCACTGCAGTATGTTCTTATTAAAAGTGACAAACAGCAGAGCAGATAGCAAAGAAACTATGCAATCAAAAAACACAAAAATGGTCATCGACGAAAGAATATTCTAATTAATAAACATCCTTCATTTTCTTCGCTCTACTGTCCACTGTCATCGACACAATTGCTCTCGATACCCTCTTAGCCTCGTACTCGCCGAGAACCTCCGGTCCCAGTTCGTTCCTCTTTCGATCCAGCGATCTCTTCGCTCTTCAATAATCCCGAACGATCGCTAACGACCGCTAAAAGATCAGCAAGAACTCACTAAGGCTTACACGCTAACGACCACGCGCGATTCCATTCGATGCAGAGCTTATACCGGCTGCTGGGTGAGCGCCAAGTGACATTTCTTTTTTCGCGGCCCTCCTCTCGCTCTCTGTCTCTACCTTCACCCATCTTTTTTCTTTCCTTTCTCTCTCTCTCTCTCTCTCTCTCTCACTCACTCACTCTCTCAATCTACCTTCCACTTCTCTCGCCTTAGAGGCGCCAAGGTCATCGTCGGCCAGACCGAGCAGCTCCTCCTCGACATCGCACGCCGTATGCACAACTACTCGCGCCGACGCAGCCACATTCTTTTTCAACTCGAATTCAAAGGGGGCCCTTTCCTTCCTCCTCGCGCTTACTCGCTTCTTTCTAAAAGGGAACTTAAAGAGTCGGAGTCGCAGGTAAAAGAGAGCCGAGATGCGCCCGCGGTGATGCCCCGAGGGAATCGATGGCGATAGGATCGTAGTGGAAGAGTCTCGCGACCCTCTCGAAAGTAGGTAGAACGGCTCTTCTTCGGATGGAGATCCTTCTCTCCTCTTCTCTTCTATCTCTTCTCGCAGAGACGCACGCACCTTCGCTACTCTCCAAGCGAGAAGGATCGTAGGCGGACCCGTGGTCGTCATCCAGGACGAGGTAAAAAGGAGAGTCGTGGGGGGTGAGAGCGAAGTAAAAATAAAAACGGCGAAGACGATCCGCTGCAGTTACAAGCTGGGAAAAAAAAAAGATTAGCCCAGAAAAATTGCGTCCATCCCGTGAGCCGATGATGATGACGCGAGGAGGACACGCTCACCGTGCCCCTCAGGGCAATTAATAGTTACGGTCGTAATTAGCGAGCGAGCTCAGAGAATCGACTTGGTGTCCTCTTTTTCTTTCAATCTCTTTCCCTCATTTCGTTCGTGCCCTCTACACGTCTGTTCCATTCTTTTTGTTCACCTCTCGCGGAACACGGTTTCGAGGACGAGGCCCGGTGAATGGAGAGGTCGTTGGAATTGAGATTTTTCGTGCTCGTCGAGCGAGGAACGGGGGTGGTTTCGATTTTTCTTTTTTCCTTCGTTCCTTTCTTTTTTGTACCTTCGTAAAAAGAAATTGGCTCAAGGAGCGTGCCGCTGCTAGCGAGAAGGTTTCACGTGCTATTGCGCGGTGCAGAAGTCTCGTGACGCGCGGTGAGATCTTCGCGTGACGCTTGGCTAGGGTGCGCCCGGTGTGCTACATTGTGGAAAATTCGAAGTAGGTACCCTGACGGCTGGTTCGTCGGGTGCAGGCAGGGTCGATGGATTTAATGTTGACGATGCTACCCCACTGTGATCACACGTTGTTACGTAAATTTTCGCCCGTTTAACATTACCGTTGGCTCGCTCGAAACAATTTACGGCGCGATCGCGCGTGTTTCATTAGGTCCAATGTGATTTTCGTCGCTGGGTGTTTTAACGAATTGCAAAATTAGCTGGGTAACCCAAGCTGGTACGTGCGTACGAGATTTCACGCTCACATATCATCGTATTAATCGTTACGTCGGTGTATAGAAAATTTTATAGAGGTCATCTTCTGAATTTATAGACCCAGTTGTTTTCTATGCGTAAAGTTTCTTCTAGATGTTTACCCGTATCGAAATTCTAGATATCGTTATACATACATTCGCGAAACATATCATTCTACCGAGCACATCGGATACTCATCCGCATAATGTTCACGATAGCTCGCGGAAAAGTCCATTATCCACGATTTGCAACTAGATTTATTCGACGACCTTCTCCTGCGATTCGACATACGAGCATTCCAGTAGTTATCTCACGACGAAGACAAATGTTTGTACTTTCGTACCGCGAATATCTTCTTCTTTGGGGAATTTACAGACACGTAACGCACGACGCGCTTGACCTGCGTCAAGTTATTCTCGAAATTCAGCCGTCGTCCCGTTTCCCCCATTTGTCCAATTACTCGCCACCTACCCTGCGCGAAGTTTAAGGCCGCGCATTAATTGATAGTTTCCATGCCACTAATGAATATCTCACGAGGTTCAAAACGGAATCGTTGCGCGGGCATGTATCTCGTATCTCTCGACAGACGGCAGATTAGTGATCGATAACAGAGCGACCTAGTTCTTTAATACCACCGCCGATGTACAACCGAGTGACCCGAGTGTGTGGATCCCAATGGCTCCCTTTCTCTCGCCACTCTTTCGGATATCGCACTGCAGGCTCGTCGAAGAGTGGAGAAAAAAAATTCTATGACCTCTCATGAAAGAAATTCCTCGCGCCATTTTCTCGCGCGGAAGGTCGAGCGAGGGGAATTACGCGATGCAAATTTCGTTCGGTAGAATTCTTTTGCGGGGGCACGACAGAAAAATGGTAAACAACGTTAATCACTTAACAGTTTTGCCCGAGCCTACCTCGGGCACGGAGTTCATTTTGTATACCGCGAGCTCGAAACTCTCGTCGGGATAAAAATTCGTTCGGCTTTTATTGGCGATGATAACCCGACGCATCGCCTTGTTGACACATGTTTTCTGCGAGCGGCACATATTCTTTTACTGAAATTCGGATTTAATCGGCGTATTTAATCCGACTGTTAAGTGGTTAATAAACAATGAAAAATGAACAAACATAGATGTGACGTACGTGGAAGGTGGCGTTGCGGATGTAATTGGAAAAGGGAAGTTATTAGTTATTAAGTAATTTGCTGATCGGAAGTGATAATTGCTGGTGACTATTCACAGAGTACCGACTGCATCGAAGTTTTTGCAAGTTTCTCGAAACTTAAAAACGCATTTTTAGTAGGTACAAGTAGAATTTAAATTAATTTAATAAAACGGTAAGGAGGAATTGTGCGAGATTATATAATAAACTTTGACGAATCGAAAGAGAAAGACAGGACACAGAAAATTGTTGGCCTAGATCGACAGTGTTAGAGATTACGTTAAAGAACGGAATAAAAACTACAATCCGCAAATACGTTGCACAGAATTGTTGTGTCGATTTTTTTTACGCGAAGAAAGTGCTAACATTTAGCAGAGGGAGATCCGCTCGGTACCGCAAACGACTCTACTCTGCCTACATTCTAGAAATAAGCAAGCGGGATAATCTATTTCAGGGAAATGAAACAATTCACCGCGTAACAATTTAAACGTGGCGACACGAGTTATCGCGGCGCATATCATTGGAACAATTTTACACGGACTTCTCGACGATTTTACCATAAATTTAAATTCCCGCACTGTCACGCTCCTCCGATGCAAATCCAATCGTTAAAAACATCGCTCTCACCGAAGCACTTTTTTCGAGAGCGTGGCCTATGCCATGCGAATGGTCAACAACCATTCAACAGCGAATTCTGATATCATCCGATGACTCACTATCACCGTTGCACGGGGCATTCTCCGTAGGCTCTTCTTCGTTATCTTTTCTTTTTTCTTTGCAGACGTGTTATCGCGTCGGGCAATATCCACGAAGTTGCGCACGGAGAGATTGCGCCTCGAATTAAATCCGCATAGGTGAGAACAAGAAACAACGATAATCGTGGAAAGAATTTCGTAAACCGTACACGAGCCAATTTCTTATTAATCGTCTTACCAGTGCCACTGGCTTTGCGGCAAGATCTTAGAAACGAATTCCTAAATCTTAAGTCGGCTTCGATCTTTACTCGAGGCAACGACAATTGTCATTCGTTCGAAATGATTCAGCGACAAAAACCAATGAGGCGTTCGTCCTCGTTTCTTAAATGAGAACGCAACTTTACGATTAACAAGAATGTCCAATCGGAAGATGCTTCCCTCCTTGCATAATTCCGAGTTTATCTTACGCGGTACCTATTCTAGGATCGAAGAAGGTAAGGAAGGCACGCGATCGCATGTAAGGAAAGATTGGTCGATTCATCCTCCTAAATGAATATGCTTCGTGTCTCTCTTCGGAATCCTTGGGACGCTCCTTTTGCAACATTCTCTTTTTTGCTACGTCGCGACGCCCGGCAATCCTCCACGCTCGGTCGATCGATTTGCAATCTTAATGCATGTCGAGGGTCCCCCAATGCGTCATTGCCTTTTGCTAAACGATTTCGTGCAGCCACGGAGTCTCGCCACTCCGGTTTCGCGCGCGACCGATTGCGCTAGAGCAAAAGTGAGAGGAAGGTGAAGCGGTTTCGGTATTAGACCGGTAGGAGAGACGAACGAGGAAATCGAACGTGTCCAGGGCGAATCGATCACGCGGGTCTCTAACTGGAACTGTGCTTCGATCGCACAGAACGAATTTACACCGGCAAGCTTATAGAGTTAGATTTCCAACGGTATCTCGTGTATCTTATCTCGAGGCGATTCGAGGACTATCCGAGAATCTTCTATCGTGTCGTCATTCGGGACGTACCGTCACTGGCATTCCTTTGTTTCGATCTGGAATCGAACACGCCTGACATATGCGAAAGCATCGGTAGATGTTCAGTGCTCGGTGCAACTAGAGATAATGTGTCAATAAAAAGAATTCATGCGCGCGGTCTAGCGCAGGGTGCAACATCCTCTCAGTACCCACCTTTGACACTTGATACATCTAGTTTATTCTGTTCGTCACGCGATACAACGAGCACGCGTGACTGCTTGTGGCCGCTAGCTAAAAATATGCGAAGAAGCGTTCCTCTTTTTGCTCTGACCAGCCGACGCGTACGTTGCAATGCCACTAGTAAGCTAACTCTATTTTTTGTATTTATAGAGAAGAGCAGAAATGATTCTCCATTGGATCTCAGTCCTCCCCAATACCATGATAGTTCCTTACTCACGAGAAAAAAAAAATTAATCATCCAATTACATAAACATCCACCTAACACACACACATTTCTGTTCCATTTAAACTGTCTACTCGATTCTCGCGCGGAACAAAACAGCATTTTACTCTACATAAAAAATGTACTTTTAAATTCACAATCGGTTCGGTCAAAAAATATCTTGGATTGGTTAGTTTACAACGGATCCGTGGCGGTCGTTTCACGTAGTTTCTTTTCGGTGACGCATAACACATGTGTAAATGCGACTGGATAGACGGGTACTAAAAGCAAATAAAAAAAACCAGAGAGAGAGAGAGAGAGAGGGGGAGAGAGAGAGAGAGAGAGAAGCACGGAGGATGGCGCACGAAATCCTGCCCGACGTAACGATCTCGCGCGTCAAGTGGCACAGCCAGCACGAAGAACGTTTACCCGCTCGCGATTATTCGCTAAACTTTCTCAAGGGTAAAAATGCCGCAGTACCGCGCGCGGTCTGGCCCGCCATTGCGAAACTTTCGCCCGGCGCGCTGGCCTCGCAGGGGTGGTGGGTGGCGGGTATTCGTTTCGGACGCCTGCCTCCACGGATGATATCTCGAGAGCGAAAGAGGGGATTGGCTCTCTCCCTTCCTGCACTTGCACTCTCTCGCGACGAGAGGAACGAAAAGACGTCGACCCGTACGCGCGACGCAACGACCGTAGAAACTAAGCATCGTTTTTTCAATCTTTCTTCGCGAAAATTGGCCAATCATTAGTAAAATTAATAATTTTGTTGTCAGAGTCTACTCGGTTCCATTCTACATTTCGTATGTCGCAAATAAACTCAGAATTCACGAGCAGATATTAGGCTGCAGTATTTTTTTCAGACCTTCTCTCTCTCTCGATCACAAACTACCGTAGCTTCATTATTTTCTCCGTTTGAGCGCCAGTTTGTGTTTGCGATCGCCAGAATCCTTATCGAAATAATTTTCCACTTTCTTCTCCTCCAAGGTTTCTTTTTATCTCGCTCCTCTTTGCATCTCTGCATCTCTGCGACGCAACGACCGCAGAAACTAAGCTTCGTTTTTTCAATCTTTCTTTGCGAAAATTGTCCAATTATTAGTAAAATTAATAATTTTGTTGTCAGAGTCTACTCGGTTCCGTTCTACTTTTCGTATGTCGCAAATAAACTCAGAATTCATCCGCAAAAATTAGACTGCAGCATTTTCCACCGACCTTCTCTCTCTCTCGATTACAAGCTACCCTAACTTCATTATTTTCTCCGTTTGAGCGCCAGCTTCCATTTGCAATCGCCAGAATCCTTATCCAAATAATTTTCTACTTTGTTCTCCTCCAAGGTTTCTCGTTTTATCTCACTCCTCTTTCCATCTCTTCTCTCGTTTGGCAGCGTCTCGCGTCCCTGGCCGACACCGCGAGTGGCAGCAGGTGACGGCCAGGCGGTGGTAGTGCAGAAAGTAATGCAGCCTCCTCGACCGCGACTGTTCGGCCCCGAGATTGGACGCTTTTTAATTAATGATAGTTGCCGGTGCGCGCGAGAGACTCCTCTGGAATCCTCGAGAAGCTTCTATCTCGTTCTCCTTCCTCCAGCTTTCCTTCTTTGGCACGTCGTCGTTTGAATTAACGAACCCGGTCGTGTCGTTGGATGCCACGGAGAAATTCGTCGAAGCTTCACGAGGGCCGGTTGTTAGCCGTCGTTATATGCGGGAATTCGCATCGCTTTTAAAAATCTAAAGACGGTCTGCCGCGAGTCTCGAAGTTACGACGAGCGATCTGTGCATATTTATCGTTCAATTTTTATCCTACGTAGGTGCTTAAGGTATACGGACTCGTTTGAAAGGACCAAACGTTTAAACCGTGGTCCTCGACTGGTCGAGTCGCTTTGAAGGTACTTAATTTTTCTTAAAACCCTCTCGTCCGCTTGGAAATCGAGTCACCTCGATGAAGCACGATTACGAAATAGAATTGGCACAGGGCGGTGAAATAAGAGTGGGTAATGTTGGCGTACGAATTACTCAGGTCGATAACATATCAGCCGCGTGGGTTACACGTTAGATCGATTGTCAAGCTCGAAGCAGAGTAAATTGTTGTTGGGCGAGAGCTTGGAACAGATTTGTCACGAGTAGACGCCAGGTTAGTGGTGCGAGACTCTCAGTTACGTCACTGGCGAGGGTAATAGAACGCTCGACACGAGAGTGTAACGTCTCGCGATTAATCGAATTTCCTCGACGGAAAGAATTTCGTATCCGAGCTTAAATCTCCAAGCCCCATTTTCACCCTTAACCCCGAACGACGAAATTATTTAATAAAAAATTCACGGACTACCTCGACGAATCGTAGGCTCGTCCAACGGACGTTCGTCCTAATTAGTCCAGAGGCATAAATTAGTCTCTCTCTCTCATCACTTTACACTTTCGGCACGCCGATGAATTTGCAAAAGCCTCGTCCTAGCTTTCGTGAAATTTTCACGAGCCGCCTGGAGAAATATGCTCGACCGTTTTGGGGTAGGTTATAACAGAAGAAACGACTGTCGGCGCGACGTTAACGATTACATCGTTAGACTATCTACTAACGATGTCTAACGAGTCCTCGAATAAAAAAAACGTGAAAATCGAACGATACCAGGGAGTACTTCGATGACCCGACGCGACGATAAATTGCCCCTTAACGGCGAAACACGAACGCTCTGAAGATTGTGGGATAAGCAAATTGCTCGTAGTCGAATTTGCGAAGCGACAACGATATGGCGCCGTTTCAGTCCCCGCAGAATTGAGAATCTCGATGATTCTCGATATCGTCGAACTTTCCGTTGCCAAAACGTTTCAAAACGATATAAGGAAGAAAGGAAAAAAACGCAAAGCCCACTCGGATACTATCGGATGAAAGCCGATAATACGGAGCCACCGTGGAAGTAAGAAAATTCAATATCTTTTCGCGCAATACACTCGACCTACTTCTTTAGATTGTTTCACGGTGTACTTGGAAAATTGCACCGGGACGGTGTCGGCAGGAACGTTCTCGGCTTGGAATGACGAGCATGCCAACTAGGAGTAACGGGAAGTGTTATTAAAACAATCCACTGGAGAGTTTAAGGATAAGACCTCGCCCTTGGGAGCAAGAGCGAGGATCGCGTCCTTCGAGTATTCTCGCGCATTTATCGTAAGGCGCATCAATCGTAAGGTGGACCGTGAGGTAGACAGATGCGCTCGAAGAGAACGATCGACATTGCTTAAATGTAAACAGCTCGTTATACCGACCGGTCCTGAGAAATTATCAGTTGCGCGCACTCGTGATTCAGTCGGGAAACAGGAAGAGCATTATCTTTTCGAATAACGACTCGACGTCCGACGTACTCTCTTCGCTTTTTTACCCGCTTGACGTCATCGCGAGAACTCGTTCGACGTGATTCTCCTCCGTAATCCAATCGATCTTCTTCCGTCGACTACTCGCATTATGTCGACTTAACTGCTAACTAATCGCGTAACCATTATGTCGTTAGAGGTCTCACCCTCGCTCGCGATCCACACTGCAGTTTACCTCTTAAATGCTACCGTTAAATGTCGCATGCCGTTTATGGTTAAAGCGTGCGAGCGAACCGATTTCTTTTACAACCTGAACGCACGCACGAAAATGTTCACAATCATTTTTAGGCGTGAGCGCAAAGGAGTCGTTAATATTATTATTATTCGAATGGACACCCGCAGTGCGAGGTGCTCTTCCGTCGTTCTAGAGTTCGACGATTGAATAACACGAATCTTTAGTCCTTCAATATCCATTTATATTAAGAGACCCAGACAATTTTGTTATAGCTAACCGAGTGCTTAAAGGGAAGAAATTTTAATTTTGGAAAATCGCAGGAGGATCTTTACGGTGCGCGATGAAAATTCACCGTTGCTTATCCGAGCCCGCGCGCAGTCTCTTATCTTCGTGCGCGCGTGCGCGCACGCTCCATTACGCAACAAAGCTTTTCTTTTCTCACGTTCCACCGGCATGCTCCACTTGTCGCGCACGGTCCCGTGCGCGCGTCTTGGGAAATCGTCGCGCCACTCCAACGACGCCCCGACATTCTCGGGCAAAGTTCGCGATCGAATCATCGAGCTGGTTCTGATTAGTTGCAATTCCATGGGTGCGTGACAAACGTTTGTCGGTTAGTTCGAGGTTGTCACGCAACGTTCGAAGATGAGTAACGCGAGAGGATAGTCTCATCGTGGGTTCGAGGAACTTTGCGAAGGATCGACGATACGCGAGGAGAATCAATGGTGCGAAGCGAGAGAGGCACGATACCCTTTCAACTAATTTATTTCATTAGCTTTTAGAATCGACGATCGACTTGTAGCATTTGGATGATCGAACGCGGCTCGAAGAAATAATCAATTGTGTAAAGTAAAAGGAGGGACGGTAAGAGCAATTTAGGGGTTGATTCGCGCCATTGGATAATTAGTTTCGAATTAAGCGAGCCTCTAGGACGTCGCAATGATTTATAGGGATTAGGTATCGAGAGAAAAATACCGGCGTGCTTACAAGGAATACACATTGGCTTGAAGAAATTTCAATATTACGCTCCTTTACCACTTGCATTCCTCTCTTTAGAGCGCCACGCTTGTGTGAAGTGCCGTAAATCGCAACGACCTATGAAAAATGTAATAAAGCGTGACTCGTTGGCGGACGATAAGGCGCGAAAGCGAAAATTGGGGTCGGACGGCGAGAGCCGGGATCCGCGAGAATCTGAAAATCTTATAAGAAATGTTTCAAATCCTTCGAGAATCTTTTCGCTCGAGTCGTCGAACGTTGGCTCGCCGATCGACGTCTCTTTTCTGTTCGTTCTACCGATGAAAATGCGAACGATCGTCCGACAGATCGACCGACGAGGAAACGCACGTAGACGCGCGGATGTAAACGCGATTATGAAATGAACCTCGAAAGATCCGTGAATCCGCGCGCGTACCTAAGAATATCGGCGAGCACGAATTTGTACCAGTATTCTGTTCGGAGCGGTGGCGCGTAAGCGCGCGGACGACGAAACGGCGACGAGAAAATTTTATAGGTAAGAAGGAGGGGTTGGAAAGGATTAACCAAAACGATCGTACGACGAGAATGACAGCGGCGGGCGCCGTTTTCAATATGTTATGGAGTTCACACACGTGTCTGTGATAATAAGTTTTAATTTGTGTTCATGGTACAGATCGTGAAGAATGAATGAGGGAGTATGTGTGTGCTGTGTGTGTGTGTGCTTGCGCGTGAAATCGTAATAGAGAGAGTTAATTATGCGGCGCCTCGCGGCACCCTGGTACTTCCTTCACGAAGCGTACCTAATCTCACGAATGACGAGTGGGAAGAGACGAGCGAAACGCGAGAACTATTGTACAAATTACGCGAGCTTCGCGAGAGAGAGAGAGAGAGAGAGAGAGAGAGAGAGAGAGAGAGAGAGTGAGAGTGAGAGATAGAGAAAACGAAAAAGAGAAATGGATGGGTGGTCGATTAACGATTAATAATTATTAATTACGATTAAGGCCAATTAACCATGGTGAAGGAGAGAGGAAATTGTTAAGAATAATACAAAAGACTGGGACCAAGGTGCTGCTGGTCGCTGCGCGGCGTGGAACGAGAGTAAACGTGAGAGTGTGTGCGCGTGGGTGAGTGTGTCTCTGAATAAGGGACGAACAAATGTAATAACAAATGATGTTCTTTGCGTATGTGATGGTTGTAAATTCGAGAGCGACGACGAGTAATAAACGCCATTAATGAACCGAATCAAAGCTCTCAATCCTCTTCTTTTCCTGTGGCCTTCTCCCACACCCCTCTTTTCTCATTTACCCCCTTCATTTTGCACGTGTGTGCGAGCGAGCAATTTTACCAGCGTCGCGTGCCGTGCGTGACTTCGCGCATTTACGCTGCCATTATTCGTCCACGCACACCGATCCACGCCACTAGATATTCACGAGGGATTAAAATGGACGAAGAATGCCACTGGCATTACTATAAGGTAATTAACGGCGCTCGAGAAGAAAAGGAAAGAAAATTTCTTCTAACGTTCCGTTGGGAATGGTTTCAAGAGAAGAGACTGAGAACATTTTTCCTTTGTATTAAAGCGTGCATCTGCAAGAGATGAAATGAAAGCATCAGCTGGAAATTCATTCAGGTAGGTGCTCTTTTCACATTTATACCTTTCAACTCTTAATTAGTTTTGTGATTTATTGTAAGTGCGTATGCAGCATTGTAGGTTCTTTTATTAAAAGCACGCGTCGTCAATATGAAATGAATACATAATGAATAATGAAGATCTTTAACCCTTTGGACTCCGAGCCATTTCTGACAAGATCTTTCAGCAATTCCGAGTCATTTTGACCGGGCTACAAACTACTCTAGAAGTACGAGGTGTGGCAGAAAAGTAATGAGACTGGCAACACTGCAAGCGATCTGGCAACGGTGCGCTGTTTTCCTAGATAGAGCACGTGTATCAGTACCTTCCCATAGTTCAGTGCGAATTTCAAGTCCTTCCGTTAATTACGTGATTTTTGTGACTGCTATTAGCGAAGTTGGTTTTGGTTGTGCGTCACGGAAAATGGAACGGCAGAATTTTGTGTTAAGCTTGGAGAATCGGCAAGTGCGACGTTTGAAAAGTTAAAACAGGCCTACGGGGAACATTCTTTATCCCGAGCTCAAGTTTTTCGCTGGCACAAATCATTTTTGGAAGGCAGAAAACACCTTGAAGATGAACACCGTACTGGGAGGCTTTCAACTTCGAAAACCGATGAAAACATCGAACGTGTGAACACTCTTGTGAGTTCAGACTGTCGTTTAACATTGAGAATGTTGAGTGAACAATTAAATTTGAACAGATTTATCGTTCATCAATTTACCATCGCACTTGCCGATTCGCCAAGCTTAACACAAAATTTAATGGCACAACGTTGCTCCAAATTCTGCTGTTCCATTTTCCGTGACGCACAACCAAAACACAACTTCGCTAATAGCAGTCACAAAAATCACGTAATTAACGGAAGGAATTGAAATTCGCGCTGAACTATGGGAAGGTACTGATACACGTGCTCTATCAAAGAAAACAGCGCAGCGTTGCCAGATCGCTTGCAGTGTTGCCAGTCTCATTACTTTTCTGCCACACCTCGTATATACAATGTAGCGAAGAAACGGACTAATTGTAAGCTCTGTCACCACACTGACTACACTACAAGGAAAATATCAGAGGCGTCCCGCTCGGATATCAATGCCGGCGAAATATGTCGTAATCTAGACTGTAGACCAAAATAAGGGACATGTTTTTTTTATACGTGCCCTAACGCACTTTTAGGGGGTAAAACACCCCTTTGAAAAAAATCGGTCTTCTTCTTTCGGACCTAATACTGTGAAATCTATACGAGATAGAAAAAAATGCTTTAGACAAAAGTTGAACAGTTTCAAAAGCGCTTAATAATAGTTTTATCGGTTGTTTAAAAAATATTAAACTGTTCGACATACCTCGCCCCCTCATAATTTCTTTGCAATTTCAGAATTTCGTTTTGACCACACGAAAGGATATTTTATTCCGAATTCAACCATAATATGATAATGTTACTTTCCGAGATACGGACTTTTCGAAAAATAGATAGAATGCCCACGTACACCCGTAACGGCCTATGCGTAAAAGCTTCGTTGATGCGCGGATGAGAAGGCACGCGCGCGGCTTCTTTGAATCCGATCGACCTTTCCTTGCAATCTGGAAATCTCGAGTGGTCTCGGCGGTCTCAGAAGTCCCAGAAGTCTGAGAAGTCTGAGAAGTCTCAAAAGTCCCAGAAATCTGAGAAGTCTGAGAAGTCTCGGAAGTCTCAGAGGTCTCAGAGGTCTCGACGGTCTCTGTTTATGTTCACGTATCAAATTATGAGGGGGATTAGGGTAAGCTTGGGCCCAAATGACCTCTTCCTACATGTATAAAAATACAAAATATCTTCGAGATGCTGGCATGCCTTGTCGCCGCGGCGGCGACAACGGAGTCCAAAGGGTCAAGTTAAACACATTAGTAGAAATGAAGAATTGTTTGCGAAATTTAAAAAAGTAGATCCCTCCCTATTCTTACAATAATAATAAACCTTGATAATGGCATGCTATATTTAACTGAAAAATTCCAATAATAATACTTATAGTCATACTCGAAAGATCAGTAATTGTTTTTCATTGTATAAAAAGGAATCGTAAAAGTTTTTCATTTCGAAAAAATGCAACGAACAAGCTATAGGTACGTTATGAAATACATGTACAATTCGATTCTATTACATGCGATAACGCTACAATACAAGGGTCGTATTTCGACTCCTCTCGGGCTCGTAGTGGGCCCGCGTGACGTAAGCTGGAATCACGACTCGTACCACATTGCGTCGGTACATTGGCGCGCTTCGGGCTCTCTCCTCTTACCTACAGCCTAGTCTCACTTGCTTACCCAGCATGTTCTTGTCGCGTGCTATCATGATTGTATACATTGATGTAATATACGAAGTATTATTCGATTACAAAGGAATCCCCATTTTCGGGCTAACGTCACAATTTCGAAAAGGCAAAACTTCTTTTCCACGAAAAAATATAATTCACGTTTTATGGATTTTTCAAAGTATTTAACGTATGTGTATGAGTCTTTAATGTTTTTCATGGATTTCATCTCTCTCTTTCGCTTCCTCCCACCCTCTCTCTCCCTCTCTCGCCCCTGTCAATAGGCTGTCGATACGGCATCTAAAATTTATCGCATCGATTTACTCCAAAATTTCGCTCTGCCAAATTGCAAATTTTCCGCCGCGTCATCGCCAACCGACTCACTTCGTTTAGTCCCAATTTCTTCCATTAAATTCTCGCTTACGTCGAAAACCTTAGCTTCGCAATTATTTCTCTCATCGTAGTAATTACTCTAGAAAATCGACTATCGCCTCCGAATTATCTTTCCTACTTGAAAATGCACGGTCCAAGCGTCTGCAGAGTTCTCTGTCGATTCTCTCTAATTAAGTTCAGAAGGAACTACGTCCGTCGAGCGAAGTTGACGAACAACTTTTCCATTTCTCGATTCGTGGAAAGCTCCGAATTTTCACGAATTTCCTCGGGACGGCTCGAACTGCAGCGAAAGGCTCGCGAAAATTCGGGTACCGATTGGCGCATCGCCATGCTATCGAAGAAGCGGCATCGCACGATCGATCGTGACGCAGAGAGAAAATTCATTGTTGCAGCTCGTAGCAGAAGGCCGCGAACTCGTCACAATTAAATCTAGTCCGAGAGAGGAAGCTCCTCGGCGCTTGGAAGCATGTGCATCTCGGGCAGTAACATTGTCACTGAGCAAATTCAATTAATCTCGTGAGGCACGTTTGACCTTTCTCTTCGAGACCAACCGGCCGAGCGCGCTTCTAATATGCACCCACTTTCTCCAGTATACTTTTCTCTCCTTCGTGTTCTCTCTACGTTTTACTTCTCTACTCTCACTCTTCAAGTTTTACTTATCCCTCTTATTCTCTTCTTTCTTTCTCTCTCAGAGCGCATGCGCGAAGGAGAGATGCCTGACATGTGAGCCGAGTGGCTCCTATCGTTATTATTGGTGGATGAACGAGGGTGAGCATCGGCTTACAATCAACTATCTAAGTTTTGTAAACTAATCACTTGTTGCTTGCGCTTATGAGACCTGTAGCTCCAGGCGAAGAATATTAATTACTTTCTTTCTTTCTCTCTTTCTTCCTTAGACCTACGTGTCTACGTAACTGAATTGACAATTTTAATCGCGTTCCAGGTAAATACCTAGTTGCCTGATTTATGTCTATACTTCTTTTAAAAAATTCACAATCAATTTTTTTCCTTACAAACAATGAGCTCTATTTCTTGTATACTTAAATTCTACTACTTGTATACAAGCTAAGTGAACAAGTATCGAGACTACATTTTTTTAACAAACCTATTATCCGCTCTTTCGTATAGTTAAAAAAAATGCACTTCACTGGCTCACACGTCGTACCACAAAATTGTTGAAAGGTAGAAAGTTTTGCTGTAGTCATCGAAATTGCGGGTCGGTAATAACCATTGCGAATTGTAGACGTTTTGCTAAGACTAAAATTATTATTTGCTCGTATTACGCGCTGCTTCGTCTTCGTCAAACAAGTATCTGGAATAAAAATTTTAAACAAAACCGTTATTCGCTTTTTTGTACAGTTAAAAAAAATGCACTTTACTGGCTCACACGTCGTACCACAAAATTATTGAAAGGTAGAAAATTTTGTTGTAGTCATTGAAATTGCGGGTCGGTAATAACTGTTGCGAATTGTAGACGTTCTCCTAATACTAAAATTATTACTTGCTCGTATTACGCGCGGCTTCGGCTTCGTTAAGTGGCGGCTGGGATAAATCGGGACGAGACGGATTCGAACTCGATGACGCGGGACGCGAGGTGGACGACGGACTGCGCGTACGAGACCGGCTCCTCTTCATTGATAAGCTTCCCACGCCAATGCCAAGTGGTTTTTCGGCCCGCGACATTGGACGGCAATTGCATTTTCCAGGGTTACCTGAGAATAGACGCCGGCGTGTCGAGGTCACCCTATAATTAGCAGCTTTCGCGCGGGACGCCCGAAAAGAAATGCACCGAAGCACAGGCCACCGATTGTTCCTCACCTTCTTCTCTCCTTCCTCTTCGTCTCATTCGTTCGTTTCTTTCACCTTCTCCTCTCACCGAGTAAGATTTCATTTTGCATTTTTCATCTAGAGTCTCTAGAGAACGAATATTTCTTCTTCTTTGAGTCTCTTCGCGCTTCGCTCGAAACGCGTGACCCGTTTTATAACGAACGTACCGACACTTAAAGCATACTTATTCGTACCGTAACCATTTAAATAACCTGTCACGATAAATAACGGTAGAATGCAGGTCTTTATCAGAATAAACGAAAGACAAATAAATATCCAAGAACCAATTGTATGTATAAGTCGCTCACTTGCCAAATTGATCAACTCCACTTTTTGCATGCTGCTGTTTAAGCACCAGAGCACTTGATTGAGTCTACTTTTTATATTTGTATCATAATTTATAGCATAATTTATGGAGTTAATCGATTTGACACGTGACCGGAGAAATCTCTTTAAGTCAAATGGAAAAAGTGATAACATTGTAAGTGAATGTTCTAATCTAATGTTTACAAGCGATTACCTCATCGATCATGGTACGTTTATGATAAACAGTAGTTAATAAATGCGCGGTAATAAACTAACCTTCTTGTAATTGGAAACAGTGAGGAAGCTTTCCGTAGAAAGTATGATTCATCGTTCTATCCTCATCTAATTATTAGACTGTCCTTTTCCGTCACGCTTTACCTGTAAGCGCAATCCTCGTTAGAACTCGTCTTATCTACACACGAATAATTATTGCAAATTATTATGCATCGTCCGATAGCGCCGCTCGTTACTCGATAAGGCAACGACGTTCTAACGAGCCACCGAGCGAACGTCCTCGCGCATGCAACGGACACATCCAACGTCATCCATCTCGAGTTCCACGGAATACCGCGTGGGACGCTTAGAATTTTTCACGGAAGCAATTAAACTGAATCTCACGATTCTCACCTATTCCATTTACGTCAGGCAATTATTCGCTCTTGGATACACCAAGGACACGTGTAATCGTCCACCACGATTCTAAGCACGAAAATAATTAAAGTAAGACTCGTAGCTCGATTCTCAGTAGTACAATTTTATCAAACTGCACCCATATCGTGTTTGAGAATAATAAAAAGAGCGAATTCCTCTTTACCATCGAGCAGCGAGGAAACTTCTGACAAAGCTCGCGTGGTAGGAATCTTCACGGTCTGTGAGATTCTTCAAAACGATTATGCTTCGAATAATTCCCTTCCTCCGAATAACAGGATTGCGAATTCTACCGCAAGATCCAGCATCCTTTCATCTCGACGCTTCTTCTCGCAGCCATTTTTCGCAGGAACCATTAGAGTTTTACGAGCGCTCGTTGCGCTATGTTCACGGAACGCAATTGATCGGATGATTCGTGGCCGGGTTCTAGAGGTTTCTGAGAAAACTGAGAGAGATGTGTAAAAGTTGCACGTAGAAGCAACGAAATTGAAAGGAGAAAGCAGAGAGAATTGGTTAATGGTGCTGTCCATCCGACACGCGAATTGCTCGCACGCGGCTGGCCGAGCATCGACGGATTGTCCGCCTGGGGTGGTTCGTGACGTCTCGGCGTCGTTCAGCTTTTTCCAGGGTCTGCAGCCCCCTCGAACGCGACCTCTCATCCTCCCTTGGGACTTTCCAAGTGCACGTGCGTCTCCTCGAACTCGCGTGACACCCACAACAGATTCGTCCGCATTACGTGGCGTGTCTCCTCGCGTGCGTTCACGAGCTCGGACAATTTTCCTGTCGTTCTTCCGCCTCCCTCTCTACCATACAGTCTCTTTACAAATCTATGTCACATCCGTCAGCTATCCTGTAAGTTTATTTGGATACTGTATACTTTCAGGTGGAACGCTCAAAAGCATCGAGTGAAATTGAGTATAGATTTTAAACCAGGTTACCAGACGGTCTACCTTCTACCCCATTGTGCTCTCAGTTAAAAGTTCACACGAGATTGTCCTTTACGACGAGCTATTTTTACGCAGACACATTCGCGGAGAAACAATGCGACGTGCTCGCACATGTAACTGAAGGTGTCTCGAGCGAATGCCAACCGTTACGCACCCAATCGATGGTACATCGTTTATCAACGTTTACAATCGAATGCTATCTCGTATGACAGGCGATTGAGATGCATTTGATGACGACAGTTCTCCATTGTTTGTGGACCGTCCCAAGTGGATTCTAAACAGGCATTGGTTAAATCAGTTTCAATATTTCCCAAGCTATCTCGTATTCTGCGCTGCCTCCTCGTAACGATCAACTAAATTCTAAAAGAGTACAATACAAATTGGTTTTTCTAATTAAAATCTAAAGTCTAATAATCGTCGCTTTGCCATTGCTGCAATTTAGAAAAAGATAGACGTGTGTGGTAGGTTCCAGACAGAATCTAATGCCATATTCACATTGCTGTGGACAGTTTTGGGAGCTTGCGAGCATGTCATAGCGAGCACTATTCGCTCAACTAGCACGAGCTTAGACGAGCTTAATGTGTTCGCAAGTTGCTGCCATATTCCAGTGGGGACATTTCTCGCGAACAATTCGTAGACATTTCTAAACATTGTGGACCCAGTATAACGGATTCGAGTAAAATGGAAACTCGGGACAATTACGCGTGGTCTTCGTGGACTAGGAGGTATGAATTGATAAAAGAGCCATTCACTGGCCGCGGTGACACATGCGTCAACTGTTGCCGCATACCGACAAGCCTACCGGACACCTACGTGCCAGACTACTCACGCAACTCTGTACAGGTGCGAATCAGTTTACGATGCGTTCCTCTTTAGAGTTCTCTATTATACACGAGCTCGACATTAGACTCGTTCGAGCGCCCCGTCGTCAAGCGGAACAAGGTGGACGAGTATAGAAGAGGAATCGCAAGATATAAATATCCTGTTATCCACTATCGATATCGGCCGTGTATAAATATCATTGCGGAATTGATTGGAGATCGAATGATCTTGGAGACGAGAAATCAAAGTGTCATGGAAACGTTTGAAGTATTTTAACGATTAGTCCCGTAATTGTGTTGCATTCCGTCGACTCTTCGATCGTTCTTCTGCGACAGATTTTGTCAATGCTACGAAAAGCTCTTGAATCTCTTTCGGCTCTGGGTATATTAAACCACGGCACGTGGGGTCCTCGTAGAATTATTCAGCGTGGGTGCTGGCTCGACGAGCGAACCAGCTGTGGGTCTACATGCGGAATTTCGTGTCGGTCGAAGAATCTGTCGATCCTCTTCGAATTCTTAAGGTTTTGTTGTTTCACTCAAATTGTGAGAAAAACAGTAATATAAGATCGTCGAGTGACACCTGACCGTGCTCCAGAGAAGGCGAAAAGCAGAACAAAGAGGTAGGTAAGAAGGATGGTTTACACTTACTCGAGCTAGTTGAGATGTAATTTGACGGGCCTAATGACCTACGGCAAGCCTCCTTAATAATGACGGAGGCAAGCGACCACAGTGCTTCGCGATCCTTTGGCCCTTCCCTTTCACACTTCTCCTTTTCTCTCTCTAGAGCTTTTTATTACTAGCTTCTCTCGAGCAAGAGTAAAAACCTTTTCTTCGTTATGTCGAATTGCGAATTTCTTCGACCACGAGTTAAGTTCAAGTACACGCGTGTGCGAGAGGGTAAGCTTGGATAAAACGCGAGTGTCTCGAATTCTAAAATCAATTTGGATTTTTTTAGTCACGAGTTATGGCAAGTCGGACGACGCATCGGAAGAATTCGAAGTTTTACTGTGACTCGAAAAAATTGTGTGACCTTCCGGGCACGGATTTTGCGCCTGCTCACCGTGAAACTGCGCGAACTGGGACGCACCGGGATTAAAGTTCTGCGCGTTCGAGCGCACGGAGTAATCCGCCTACGTCGCATTACAGAATCGTATCGTTGATCTCGCATTACTCACGTTGGCCATCGCCGATACGAGAAAATCGATGCCGCTCAACCTCTAAAAGCTTATAAGTTTCGATATCGACGTACCGCCAGCCACGTACCAGATACTTCGCGAGTGTAATTCCTAGTCTTCTTCTTGTCACGATTCTTCGCGCAATCCGTAATCCGTGAATCATTATGGTTTCTCGTGGCGGATATGCTCGTGGAAAAATATCGCCCTCGTGAGGTAAAACTTGGTCTGCGTAGTGGAAAATGTAAAAGGTTGAAAAAGTAGCAGCTTCCATTCGGACACCTATTGCATCTGAGGAATTCAATATTACCGACGCACAAAGTGACATCGAAAAAAGTACAGAGTAAGTAAGTATTAGTTTCATTACTCACCGAGAGTGAAAGATTCTTTTGACAGCGTCGATCAGATTCATCCTCGGATTTTCATTCTATTCGATGTAGAAATGAATAATCAAATTTTTTTTAACCAGTTAAGAAATGAACTTTAAAATCAAGTAATTTTCTCGCTCTTTTGCGGTTATGTAATATGGACATATAGCTGTTACAAATGATAGTTGGTATGCCGGAAAGCCTAACATAACTCTCAAGAGTATTCAATTTAATAGCGTCAGAAATAGCAACAGATAATAAGCATATCCGCCACTGTATTCTCTACGAATTCCAACAAGGAAAAACTGCACCACCGGCATGCAAATCAATGTGTTGTTTCTTCGGAGAAGATATTGTATCGTACGATGTATGTGCACTTTGGTTCGAGCGGTTCAAAAGCGGTGACTTCTGTCTGAACGACAAACAATCCTCTGGAAGTGCACAAAATTGCGACAACGATGATTTGGAGAAAATTTGGCAGAAACGCAAAAAGAGCTTGCAAAGCAGTTAAGAGTGCCTTAAATTACTCCGAAACTTAAGTAATTAACAGCTGTTTCAAAAAATAAAAATTAAATTGTCCAAAAATTGGTTTATTCATTACTGCACTTAATATATCTGGGACCTGATGTTCTTCAAAAATGATTTCCTTTTCATTCCGACGACTTCTACCTCCCATGATTTGTATTAGTATTTCGATTACATCGCGCATAAACAAGAGAAAACCACGAAACAAGTATGTATCGCGCACCCCACTGACACCGCGTGTCACTTCGCATGACAAATAAAGACTACACGTAGAACGAGGGTGGTAACTGATTAAACATTAACGAGAGCTCACATTTGGTTGTCGATTGGCAGCCACCCTCGATAGGTCGAGGTCTCTCTTTAAGCCCGACACTTTGGCACCGTCGCATCCACACTTACGTTTCGATTGCTCCCGATACGACGACAATAACGACTAATAAAAACCAATATTAACCACCTAGCCCTAGTTCATAAATCAAGAGTATGTAGAGCTCGCGATAGCATCGAGCAAAAAATCATCGACCAAAAACTATGGATGATATCCAAAAATTAAACTGACGATCGCTTGGACAAAACGGATCAGTTTCTACTACGACGACTTGTCCAAATGTTCGTTACAACGAATAACGATCCAATGTTTACGCCTTTTCAACATCTGTCGCCGTAAAAATTTCCTTGCCACGGAATATCAATGACCAGGTGAGGACTCTCGCAACGCAGAAAATTGCGATTTGGAGAACAATTCGAGTCGGCACCGGGTGAAAAACCCTCGTGTTTACGCATGCGTGATAGCACGAAGAGAGAAAAAGGAGGAAGAGTGGCACGCGTTGGGCCTTAACCCCGACTTTATCCTCGACGTGACTCACTCTCTCGGTGCCCCCGCGTCGCGGCCCGACATTATGCGGCAAAATTTCGAGCTACGTGTGCTCTACGTGCTTATTCGTGTGTGTACAGTGGCTGAGTACCTGTGTGTGTGTGTTCGTGTGTGTGTTTCTCGACTGATTGTGAGTAACGCTCGGCTGCAGACGCTCCCAAGCCACGTCCCCCTTCATTCGGCAAGCGGCCCCCTTTTCTCTTCACCCTCTCGTTCCCACCCTCTTCTCCTCTGCGCTATCCTCCGCGCATATTCCCTCAAGCTTCCCCTTCCTCACCCTCGTCCAAGCATCCCCCGCAGCTTTGGCGAACGGTGCCATCGACATAAGGCTTAAATCGATACGTCGGTCGCCACGATGGTCGGGCCAAGAACCACGTCTGGCCTCCGTGAAGATAATCCAGATCATCGATCGTTGGCTCCCACCGTGGCGTTTCTGACATCGCGATACCGTCCCGTCACGTATCCTCCTTCCTCGAGAATTTTCAAGGTCACGAGTGGTGGTCGAGCCTGCCGGAGAAACACGAACGAGAGACAGAGACGAAGAGAGAAATAAAAAGAGAAACAGACAATTTCTATCCGGCTGACATGTACAATCAGTCTCCAAATATAATTGAGTGTTTCGTGACGCGAAAGCTAGTACCTCGTGGACGAGGACACGAGGTGGAGAAAGAAAACTGGAGAGAGAATCGTGAGACGAGAATGGAAAAGTTCTAGGATGCGAAGAAATCCGTGGAGGTAGGGCTGCGTTTGGGTCTCGTTCAGGGGTGGGAGATTTGTTTCGTCGAGAGCAGCAGGGTGAAATAGTGAGCTCCGTACGGGAGAGGAGTGGAAGAGGACAGGTGGAGGGTTTGAATGGGAGCTTTATGTGTGTTTTAGAGGGACGAGGTTTCGTTGGGGGATGAAAGTGGGGCTGGAGTGATTTGTATGAAAGAGCGATCGAATTCGTGAGAGTGGAGAAGGAGAGAGGAGTGCTGCCACGATCCAACGTTCGACGACTCTGCGTCGATTCTTATTGGATGACGTTTGGAAGCTTGGAGCGTAAAACGGGGCGCTAGTAGAGGATAATGGAGAACAGGTGAGTTGGCTTGGAGGTGTGCGCGAGGGGATCGGTACGTCGATACGACGAATGATTCAGGCAGGAAACAGATGGGGATCTCTGCGATATTAGTCGATGAACGTGTCGGGAGATCGATATTGATATAAAAATTCCCAATCAATTTTAATTGGTATGCGTGTATCGTTATCGTCACTGGTCGCGATAACGATATCTATTTACATTCTTAGGTATTTGTTTATTTATTTATTTACGTCGAGTAGCATTAAAAACAGTTCGAGCCTGAAAAAATGCAAATGCCTGGAAAATTCCCAATGCGCATTGTGGCAGTTGAGTTCCTCGTATCTACGTTCGTTCAGGGAATAATCACGTAGACTATAAATATTGCAATTTTCTAGTGGACATGTGTGTACATCCTAATCGGAGAATCATCGGCACGAATGAAGTGAATAAAAACACGAAGACAAGTACGGTAGAGATTGAGGTCGTAACATTCAACATTTCACGATATTATTGCTCGTGCTGGCTACGCTTTTCAACCGCGGCATGAAACATTAAAGTCGCAACATTCTGCATTATTAGGGCCTCCGTGGCTCGTTCGTTCCGCGAGACTTTTCATTTTTCCGTGGTTTACTATGTTCGCGCCTGCTTATACTTCTCCACTCATTATTTGCGAAAGCCACCGAGGACAGCTATTGCCGGTCGTGACTGTAAAAGAATTAAGTTGCGCCCACGTGATGCAGCGTGTAACGTGAGTGACCTTTACGAGGCTTTTACTATACCGGTGAATAGAGTAAGTCCCCTACCCGTGAGGTAAGTGCACGAGTTAGACAAGGTGACATTTGTAGCACTAAAATTGTTCCAACCCCCGTTCGATCTACAGATTATTAATGCAAGTGTTTCGCTTTCACCGTGTACTTTAACTCAGATGGACGACATCGTCGATTATTGTCAAATTAAAATTATATAATGCGTCGACTCCGGTGTTATAAACAAAAAAATTTCCGATTGTAGAATCAACGAACGAAGTGTCTTTTCTTATTACTTGTACGATGCAATTTCTATCGCACGATGACGATTAGACAGATGGTTAAAGTTATTTGCCATTCAAAAAAAAACACTCGAATATCGGAATCTCCGAGAGAGCGAAATTGCATTCTATTTTTAACAAATCAAACATCGAGTGCCCGTCCGATTTTCACTTCGCGGTTACTATCCATCTGCACTGTGGAAGGTCAGCGCGTCGTGACCACCGTCCGCATGCACTCTTCGCGAGCGGAATCATACCGCGGATGTCGCGACGCTCGCGACAAAACGGGCTTCTCTCATTAGAATTTTATGCGACGATTACTGCCACGCGGCATAAGGAAAATTCTCACGCCTCGCCACTGCTCTTCCTGCACGAGCATCCACGACGTGTGTATTTTGATAATTACGCGGAGGCACGCCATGCGAGACAGGATTACATGCGTGTAATGAGCCTCTGCCGATTCGCAGTGTCAGGAGGCTCAAACCGGAGTCCGTGATTATCGTTGCTTTTATTTATCGTTCCTCGTCTCCGAAATGCGCGACCCACGAAATTTCGTACCTGTGCAAACTCAACCGTAGTCTCTATGCCAATTATAAATGTCTAGCGCTCTCGTCAACTGCGACAACGTGTTACATCTGTGTTAATCGAAAATGTCTGCAGTTAATTAAACAACAGGGCGCGATGGGTTAGATTTGGAACAGATGTGCGAGATTCCGGAGTACCTCGTATTTCTAATAGAGAGTGACTCATGGACGAATTAATGGTAATGCAAGTGTATCTTATTAATGCGAGAGTGTACAGGGTTGTTAATTGATTCGGCAAATTGTTGGACGTAGTACCGACCGTATATAAATCTCTTTTATTATGGCTGAAGTATGTAGTATGCTCGCTCGACTCCATTTTGACCTTCTCGCTCGTACGAGCGTAAAACTTTGACCGTTTATTTTTCTACCGCATCCAGTTGGTATTTTAGCCGACGATACGCCGAATTTGCACGCCTGAACGATAAGAAGAGATTTGGAAGAAATTCGAGCGAGCGTCGTGCGATTCTGGTGTTTGTATATTTGCCTACGGGCATCGTTATCGGGAAATTACTCTAGCCAGGCTCCACTTCGACTAACTGTCAAGCTGTTTTTTCTCCATTTACGCCACTTTAATTAATTTTGCTTGAAGCAATTTTTGAATTACGGAGAGTAGACGATTATTACAAGTTACCGATAAAAGCTTCGCAATTAGAAAGTCGACGTTAAAGCATTTGATCGACGTTTTAGAATAAAGTATGACGGTAGATAAGGAGAAATAAACGCAAATAATATCGAAGTGGTTGGCTTTTTAACTTTCCTGCACTCAATTTTTCCTAGCATCCACGAGGCACAATCTCAATCATCGAGCTCCACGTACTTTCCAAAAACATTGATATTTACAGAAATAGACACTACCAATTTGCAACTGTCTAAAAGCACGAACAACTAGTAAGATGTACTTTCGCGACTGTCTCTACAAATTTCATTTAATCGTGCATCAAGGCAGGTAAAGTGGCAAGGGTATAATATACAATAAAAAAACATGCACCTTCGCTCTCAAATATCATGGACTGAATGCAATTATCCTTCGCTCAGTATTCTTACTAAACTCGCTCACGCATCTTTATTTCCTCTCGCTGACTTCAACATTGTTACACTGCGAGCTGCTCATTGGATAGTCAATTGTCATACAAAATTCGCATGCTCAGTCGCAACATAGACCAATGTCCGTGTCATTAATAACCTACCGGTATAAAAGCGAATGTGAAAACTCAACCTCAATTCTCATTACAAGGGGCAAAACTGTCGAAAAGTAGGAAGCAGAAAGAAACAGAGAGCCATTAACGACTACTGTGTGGAATTCTCGGTCGAAGGACGCCACGGAATCCGGGCAATCCGTTGCGGAGAAATCCAACGTGGACTGCTACTAGCCGAGCGCATAATTCAGACACGACTCCGGTGCTCGCAATAGGGCCACGGTATGGGGTGGTAGAGCGGTGGGCAGGGGTCGCAAATCGATGTGGGGTGGATCGTCCGTTACTGCAAACTAAGTTCAAGACTGACCTATTTATGTCGCGGGCGACCTATACTGCAGCCCGATCGAAATATGTTTGTTTTCACGATCTTTTCGCGAGTTGCGCGCGCGGCCTATAGAACGTGCGAGCCGCGGCGTGCTTCGACCGACTCAGGTTGGCATGGCGATCGAAGAAAGGGCAAAACTAGAGAGCAGCGACACACCGCAATTCCTTGCGAGACTCTCGTTTCGAAAGAATGTAATCTCCGATGGGAGAGGGACCAGGAGCAGTAAAAATTCGCTACGAGCTCGTAAAAGTTCGTAGCATCGTGAGAGCCTTAGAGCGAGCTCGATCGATGTTTACCCTTGAGATTCTACAGGGCAGTTACGTGGGAGGAGAGTGGCCCAAGCGAACGGAAGAGCCACTTTCAGGATGGATTAGAGAGTTCGATGTACCGCGATCGTCGGTAAATTGACGAGGGTTACGATCGCGCGAGTAGGCGCCGGAAAATTCTGTTTTTAGAGATCTTCCGTGTTGCACGCCCAGGGTGCGTCGAACGTTTTGACGAGCCTTAATGGCACTGTTATTGTTCGATGTTTTAGAATCTGTGTAAAGTGCAATGAATACTTTTTAAAGGTTCCTTTTTTGAGCTGCTTGTTAGAGGAAATGTGTTCTGTACTAAGGTTTCTGCTGATATCAATTTCCTTGAGAACTAAAGACTTCATTTAACGAAGATTTTATGAAAGTGAGCACTGACAAATTAATGCCGCAGAAAATACTTGTACCAATGTTATTGTATAAAATTGTAAACATTATGACAATAGGGACGACCGTTTACTAACATTTCTGTTGACGAACTGTCGCGCATCGGTATGCCAATTCAAAGATTTCCAATATACAGAACATGCGACTTACTGCGCTTGCGTTAGTCGCACTACGGCGGAGCGTAACGACATTTTACTTCGATTATTCTCGATCGATCATTCCGATTAGCATGTGCGACCGTTAATAGCGAACCGGATTTTACCTGACATAAATTCAAGCGCACGCTCCAAGGTTCGAGACAATTAATTCCTGCGCTCAATCGATCCTAATGACTACTCGATTTACAAGTAAGATCGTACAGTACCTATTACGGTATTAGACTAGGCGGCGACGCAGAGTCGCCTTATTCGAATTCGCGTTTCTCCACGTGTGTGTCTTTTCGCTAAAATTCACGTGAAGTTCAACCATGTGCGGATCATGAGAATTCGACAATGCTTAAACGTAGAACTAGGTTACCTTTGGTAATGCCGAAGCATGATCGACAATTATCTTACATCGGTTCAAATTTACACGATATTCTGTATTAACTGTAAAGAAATGTAAAAAGTAAAAGAAAAAAAGAGCTGCTGAATAACTCGTGGAACTTGCCAATGGGCGAAGCTGTGTCGCGTCGTTACGTAAGGAGAAGACGGTATGAATACCGTGGCGATGAGTGAACGATATCTTGGTGCCTTAATAACAGTTATCTCGTCGATATCGATTATCGACGTCTGACATCCGTTACCGAAGCTTCGCTGTCGCCTACTCCACCGAAGAAATAATATCGATAAGGGGTCGATGTAATCATATCGATATAATCTTTTCTCAGACACGCGCTTCACCGGCCCTGAATTATCACGGGCGCAGGACACGAGCACCTAGAAGTGACTCCAAGAGATTACGAGAGTCCTGATTTATCGTTTGACCGTACCCAGGGAAATCATTAATGGGTGTCAAGGACGGCCACAATTTCTTCTTAACCCTTACGACCCTACCGAGTGTACACTCGTGTCCCCAAGCGACTTTCAACATTTATCGCGAGATCGGCGGCTTCGTCTCGAATATTTATAAATATCGCGATGAGAATGTCAAGGCTGACGCGTGCAAGCAATTAGTTTCCTTTCGGTTGTCAAAAGCGTCTGCCGTCTTATCATTAAGAAGCGTTCGCCCTTCCTCGTGTTCCGTTTCTTTCTTCTCTTCTTGTTTCTACTCCTTTTCTTCGCGTCTGCTTCCCTTGTTTTTTCAAACCACTCTCGACGCTTATTAAATTCGTCTGTCGCGCGTATTATTGCGTCCGCGCGCTCGACACGGAACGGAGAACCGTGTAAGTACTTGTGTAATAGACGTTCGTGTAACAGTGAGCATTTGAATCATACCGAACGCGGTTTTTCTCGCTTGGAGTTTCTTTTATGAGTGGTTTCTCATCGGGAGCGGAAAAACGGAGAGAGGAAGCTCGACCGCGCGCTACGAAGTGGACGCTGGTAATATTGTAGCAAAAGGAGCTTCGTCACTCGAGGTGACCCTGCGACTAGATAAGTTGGCGATAGATACTTTCAACGCGAACGAATAGATACCGAAATGAGTCAACATCGGATGCTTTGACATTAGAAGTACCGATCGGTCAAAATGACCGATTCCATCAATTTTTGACAAAAAACTTCTTTGGTCGACCACTCATTTTGACAAGTTTGGTAATTCTAGTGTTAAACGCGAACGAATATGCACAATATTTCATTATAATTCGCATCCTTCGCGTTAACTACACTGAGAAAATTGTATTCTTATCTTAAGAATTTACCACTTAAGTTTAGAATATTTCCTACTAAAATAAGCAACAAGAGGATCTTCTTAATTTAAGAGTAGAATGTTCTAAACAGATTCCTCTAATCGAATATTCTTAACATAGCCTGGTAAAAAATTTGTATGGATATATTTCGTATATAATTATTGGAAACAAAACTCTTAATGAAATGCTTCGCTCTTTACATTGTCGAAAATTATATTATCCATATCTTGAAATCAGAATTGGTTGAGAAATTTAGTCACGAGAGAAGGTTACAATCACTTGTAAATATCTCCATTAAATCGCCCAAATCCTCTTCTTCTAGCTACTTCGTCATTTCCTTATCCATACTTTTTGCACAACACAGCACACAAAATAATATAGTATTCAAAATTACGCAGAATTGCAAGAGGAACAAGATGCAGGCATCGACATTTGCCGCACGCAATGTGTAACCTAACTTAACCGAATACTGACACGCATTGCGTCGCGACATTCAGATGGATTATTAAGAATATATTCCAAAAACTGTCATATCGATAAGAAAATATTCTTATCTATTAAGATGAATTATTAAGTGTGTATTTTAAGAATACAATTTTTTCAGTGTACCAAACATAAATAAATCAATACCGGATAGTTTCAACGCGGTCAAATACGTACAATAATTCACTATAATTCTGAGTCCGTTCCGTCGAATCACTTCCAACTGTTTTATTTCCATACATCGGCACAACGAAATGGAAGATTCGCAATCGATCGACTTT
Source organism: Tiphia femorata (assembly GCA_944319695.1). Classification (NCBI taxonomy): domain Eukaryota; kingdom Metazoa; phylum Arthropoda; class Insecta; order Hymenoptera; family Tiphiidae; genus Tiphia; species Tiphia femorata. The sequence goes on along the minus strand of OX090896.1, from coordinate 10,756,723 downwards.
CGCGCTCTGTCCAACAACCGTGCCAGAACAACGAGCGCTTTTGGAGCTTTCGTTCAAACGATCCCCTCGCTGGCTATGACCCAGTGGGACACGCGTGCGCCTCGTGCCAGACCGGCACAATTTCAGTTCAATTAAATTGTTGGCTGATAAAAAAAAAGCGTCTGCCCGCATCCACGTTCCTCCCTGCCTCCGCAGCCCTTGACGTTCCGCCGCACGGGTCCCTCGTAACTCACTATCGCCGAGATTCGACATTCGGCCCGGCACGGGCCGCTAATAATCCGAGCGCTTACGCGCCTCGTTTGTTCCTCGTTGCCGTTAATAAATTGGTGATTAAGGCGGGCCCTCCGATATGGTCGCGGGTCACGCGCACATTATCGTGCGTAATATAAGAAGGCCGTGCCGCGCAAGTGATCTTTCACCTTACTTCCCTAAAAACACACATCGTTGGCAAGGAAAGAAGAATTGCAGGATTCGAACGTGCAATCGCGCGCACTATGGTAATACCGTGCAATTTGACATAACGCGGGAGCGCTCGCAGTTATGTAAAAGGTTAAAACGAGGTGGTGAACGTTGTTCGGAAAATTGCATTGGTTTCGAGCTCCCAGGATTACGTCCTCGTTTCCACGACAACGTCCTCCACCTTCCTTCACCCCCTTTCGTCTTTCCTTTATTACGTAATCGTGCCGCGAACCATCCCTCAACCTGGCTCTCGTTAACGAAGACGAATTAATTTTCCAGTCGAATGTAGAGTTTGTCTTTTTCTTTTGGAGAAACAAATCTTCTCGTCTGCGGAGGAATGAATTTATTTTTACGCGATCGACTGTATATCTATGCGGATCTGCTGCAATTTTCGTCGCGCTCGATATCACGTCAGCTCGAACACACGCGATGCGACGCTTCCGGCAAACAACGAGATACAAAGAGCCTGTTTATTCGTTTCCATCTCTGACCACGATTTTGATCCACTCGTCGAGATTTCCTCTGGATTTTCTTCACGTTCGATTCCGAGCTCAGCCGCGAGAACGCGACGCGGTCCTTGGCGGAACGAGAGCGGACAATGGGGAAGCCTCGACGAAATGAGTAAAAAATTATTGGCCGCGCGCTAATTGTGGAAAATTAACGTGACTCATCAGAGTCGCCCGCGTTTTCCTAGACACGAGCCACGATTACGTAAAATGAGTCATCGCGTGAAGTCGCGAACCCACGGGGCGTCAAACACGCGCCGAACGCAAACTCTCCCTTCTCTAAGATTACACGTCTCGATGAATTGCTTATCGTGTCCAAAATGCAACTGTCTGGAATGATAAGTGCTATCGATCCAAGTGTTGAATTCCAGAGAGGGCTTTAAAGGCTAATCTGGTAATTGAAACGGTAATCAGGTACCAAGAAATTTATGCGTGCTTGCGAGATGTTGGCAAGATGAGGACCCGCATGAAAATATCCGATTGACGGCAATTAAAGAACGATGTCCAAAAGTGGCCAAAATCTGCCCATCATATAGATGTATAAAATTAGTCTATCTTGATGTTTATGGACCTGCTAATCACGAATATGACATCAATTTGAGAACAAAAGTGTTCCATTACATTGCGTTTTTCAGGGTGGGGTGTCGAACGCGAGACATAGGCTGTGTTCTGAAATTCACTGCCAGTAGTGAAAATCTGTAGTATACGTGACATAAACTTATATTTCCAGTACTGGTAGTGAATATCGGAACACAGCCATAGTCGAGTGGGGTGTCCGAGTCCTCGTGCGTGCGATATCGAAACGACCGAGCTCGACCCACCTCGATTCTTCCAAGTCCCCGAAAATCAAATGTGTCAACGGGAGACTGGTTGTGTGCATGTATACGTGAGTGTATATTCTGTGCGTGCGAGTATGCATCTGAGCTGAGGCGATGCGTTTCACCAAACACACTTGACGAAGCAGAGTGAAGCGAGGCTTCGACGTGCGTGAACCAGTGCATTCGGAGATTTGTCGGCCGAATAAAGTAACCTCTTTTGTTAGTTTTCACCTACTCTTTGTAAAGGGTAAAAAGGAATGTAACGCGGAATTGACGCAGTAATAAACTATAATTTTAAGTTGATTTTGTATTGCAATGTTGTCTCAATGCAAGTCTCCACCGAACGGGCAGTTACAGGACGGGCAGTCCTTTTGGGCTCGAGCATCGTCAGGACCTCCGTCTCACCCGCTGCACAATACATAGCCCTTGTCCTTTTTAAACAACGGCCCAATACTTGACTTTATGGTCATCCTTTCCAGACGCGACTGTCAACGAAGGGTCTTTACTCCGTATATCTTCTTCCTTACTTTATTTCTCTATCCTTTCAAACACTAATCCTACAATCCTACATAAGTTTAAAAGAAGGTTTAAAAAGTGAAGAGTGTTTTTAACCATTTATAAAGTCATGTAGCGAACAAACCGAAGCAAAAAGCACGTCTGTGTACGTTCGGCACTTCGGTGTGCGTTGGCAGCGCATCCTCACTATCGTTCTCACGTGCTGCAACCGTTTTCCGTTTGGCTACACTGTTATCAGCACCCCTCACTCGTCACTTTATTCATTTGATTCTTGCATATTATTGGTTCTCGGAACAATAGAAAATCAGCCCGCGAAGTTACCGTTGAACATCTTTCATCCTTCTCTTCTCTATCTTCTATTTGAGAACAATTTTTTTCAATCCAATTCGTAATCTGCGGAAAAACCTCTTAAAATGTCTTATCGCTCTTTCAAAAGCAAAAAAGAGTGTCCAAAATGTTATACGGTGTTACGTAGGGAGCTCGAAGGTTGTCAGAATGAAAGGTCCCAGTAACAGATTGTTTAACGGAAGAGATTGAATCCGAGCGGTTGAGCTCAATCCTTCGGTATTAGGGATTTTCCTGGAATTTGCGAGGTTAAGGTTTGGGTAAACGCACCTTCCTGCGTTTAAATGTCTTATGACATACATATAACTCCATTAGGATTTAGGTTGAAACGAATGTAGAATCGTACATCGTAGTAAGTTGATACAAAAGAGATCGCAAGCGAGGTGTACAATAAGACCGGGGGCGATCGATTTCCATACAAGGATTTACAATTCCTTTCCGCGGTTTACAACAGTTGTTTTTGCATTAAAGCTAACTCAACGCGGAGGAGAGACGTTTACGCGTTCGCGACGTGCGTTTATTGTAAAATATACTTACAAAGTACAGCTCCAGGCTCTTGCGTGGGCTGGCAAAGATTTAAAGGTAATTTACGCGGTTGAGTCTACCCGTGACCAGTTCGTGGTCTACGTTCTTCGAGAGTCAAGTATTCCGTGGGCCCTTCCTGACTTTACGTGGCAAAGCGACTATTGCGCGGTGTTTAACGATAAATGTACGGGAGTTTGTCCTTACCCGAAATTCTAATATGAATCGGTACAAGAGAACGGAGCAGAGTGTCAGCGTAACGATGTCTGAAACGCAAAAGGCACGATTGATTGAAATTGCGAGTCTTATATTGTAATTGATTCGGTGATCATGCGGGACAGTGGCGTGTGGTGTGTGCCCTAGGTTGTTGACGAGAGACGCGCGGTATGTAGTGCCCAAGTCGGTAGACAAGGGACGCGCGATGCGTGGTGGGTATCTGTGCTAGAAGAATTGACGCATTCCTTAGCTGGGTCGCCGCGCAGTGTCTAAATACTGACGCGTCTCCTTCGCGGTGAGCGCTGTGCATGGGGCACGGTATGAGCGTTTTAATGTTAACCTCTTCAAGGACGAATTTATTTAAGCTGGAATCAAGTCGGCATCGATTGTTAATTTATTCACTTGCAATGGCGATTCGTCGACAACGTTAACAATGATCGGAGAACAAGGCAGGAATGGAAAATTTGCAGAAAGAATAATACCCACGCGTGTTACGGTAGAAAGTATATAGTTTAACAAGAAACTAAATGTCCAGATATGTGGCCAAGAGCGTCAAGAAGTTAATGTTTTACAAAAATATGAGGTCGGTACCGAGTATATAACAACGGTAACACCTCCCCCAAAACAAGATTTTTATGCAAAAGAATGCATTTTTACGAAGTTCCTTAAACTTTAGCCAACTTTAAGTGTCACATTCGCAATTAGCAGGTCGAATAACACAAAGATCGTGTAAGACGTTCTGGTCCCTTGGGCCTGGGCATCGTCGGGATTTGAGATCTGACCACTGCACTGCACATGGCCCACCCGAGGCCGGACCATTGCATTGCACGTGGCCTCAAAGGGATCCCCAAAACTGCAGGACACATGACATTTTATGACGGGAAAGCGCGGACAGTAACGTAGTCAGGATGGACGGAACAGGCAGTTGGTTGCAGAGCGTCTTAGCCTTCGGATCTTTGCGAGCAATACATTCACTCTTGTTGGAATCTACGAGCATTTCATTTCTATTACCGTCTCTCCCCGCTACTCTTTCTTACAATAGACTCATTTCATACATTTATATGATGGACAAATTTTGGCCACTTTTGCACATAGTTCTTTTGAGATTTCGTTCGAGAGGACAACGCGTTCTGCAAATCCTCGAAAGAAGAATTTCTTTCCTCGCGGAAATAGGGACCGAGAACGTGTCAACCTGCGGCCAAAGGCAGGGCTCGCGAAGGCCAGGCGCTATTTTACTGCTGGGCCTTTAATAGGGCCATAAAACTGGGCAGGCCTCGTTTGTTTGCCCTGAGGGTAGCAGTCGACACCGAGTCGAACCGAGTGCTCGGTGTCACAATCGCCTTACGCTAGAATTGTTTGCCGACTCGTAAATTACGAGAACAGGATTTTAGGGACGGAGAGATTCCGACGACGACTCGTTGATCTGTTTTAACCCTTATACGTATGAATTTCTATTTGAAAATCAAAAGAACCGCAAAGCCAAAGCAAAAAGAAAGGTAGGTTGTTTGTAAGGGCCTTTAATACGATTGATATCAAAATTTATAATTTCTGCGTTTAAGGGTTAAGGACCAAGGAAAGAATCACCAGAGACACAATAAAAGAATGGAAAGTGACGAGTGCTCGATGTCACATCGTCCTCCACTGCAATTCTATTTACCAACTGTGAATTGTCAGAATAGAATTTCAAGTGAAGGAGATTCCAATAACGGCTGGTGGATCCGTTTGATGGAACGGAAAGAGGAAGACGCATGATTGTGACACGGCTCGTTCCCCTCGTCGCGTCGCACCTGCGACGGAAAGCCATTCGAAATTGTACGTGCGTCGCGAGGCAATAGCTGCGAGCTTTCCTCATACAAATTAGGAGAGCCCCACGCGCGCTCGTCCATCAAGGTATCGAGCCCGATGGATTTATGGTCCTTCTTTCGGAACGCTTCCTCGTAGCGGAATGCGCCAGTGAGAGTCATCGTGAAAATTGTCTCACTTTTATGTTTCCACGCATTAAGCGCAATTGTCGCTTGACCCAAGCATAATTATTTCAATGGATCGAATAAATCTTGGATTATTGTTTAAACGGAGAAGTGTGAACCTAAGTAATTGTTACTGACTATTTAAATATTTCACTTCTATGTAATCTGTACGTCGATGGAAGGATGCTTACAATTGGATATTTGGACTGTAAAGAAACGAAGGAGACAAAATTATACGATTCTCTTCGAGTAGCTTCTTCTAACGAATAACTTGTCTGACCATTAGACTCTCTGTACCTACAACGATTTCTGAACTCCAGTAACTGGTGGAGCCCAAGTAGTAAACCTCGGTGAACTGCCTGAAGAGTCTACACGTCGCGGCATTTTCAATGGATTCTTAACGAAATAATAATAGTCCATTGAACCGAGCACCTATCACACCTATCTAAAATCTTGCTCGTTCAAAGTCAACGATGTTGTTTGACGCAAGGTGCCCACGTTCTCAATGAGGCGCGATAAGTGAAACGCATGGGCGTAGAGTACGACCATGATAAAGTGCGTGATTGGTGTCATATCATAGTGGCAAAATTTGTACTTAGTAAGGCACCGTTTGCAGTAGCTTCGTCGCGCGAAAGGTACGTCGAAAAAAGAATAATTAACTATGTTAGTGTATAAAAAGATAAGGACACTAGGAATAGAACGGCACGTAAGCTTAATTTTCCAGCAACGAGAAGTGCATTCTGGCGTACCACCAGTCAGCACTTTTCCACCCTGGGATTCAATTTCCAATGTTCGTATGGCTCGTGCTTGGTCACGATCACGTGTCTCGAGTCACGTTCGAAATGTCTCGTACTCGCGCCCACGTGCCACCTCTTGTTCTCGCTTACATCGAAAACTGGTTTCGCTCCACAATTCTTATCGTGATTTCAGAATTCTTACCAACGCCTGTTCCACGATGGTCGACGCGTCGAAAGAAAAATAAAATCATGCTCGTCCGAATTAAAATAAGAATTTCATTTACCGCTAATAAATAGGGCACGTAATTTTCGTGAAAAATCATTCGTTAAACGTTTCGTCGAGTAACAAACGTTCCTACCTGCTCACTTCATCATCGAGAATTCAGTATTGGCGAGACAAGCCATTTCCATTCGCTCCATATTTCTCTTCTACACGACTTCGTATGACGATCATTCGCGTGTTCCATCTCTCTCTTTCTCTGTCGTTCCTTCTTCTAGTATAGGGAAAACAACTCGTTCTATTTTTCTCCGTTCATCCTTCTCAGTTGGTGCCCATACGACTCTGGTAGCGACGTAATTACACGGTAGACCGTTCCGTGGTTGACGAGCAGAGCTCACGCCAGTATAGGTAATTCTCGTCCTTGCGGCCCGCGATGCGCGAAGGTCCACGAAGGAAACAGCCCTGCTTACGAATCGTTTTATTACAGATGTATCGGACAAAAAAAATTACGACTACGTACTGAATTACAATCAAGCGTAAAGAATTCCATCGATACCTATCGGTTGTTGTTAATTATAATCGTGACGAGTCAACAATCGACGACGGCAGAGCCTAATTAATGAAACTTTGGAAGCAGTACCGTGAAATTTTGCAGTAATCAAGATAGTGGACGAGTCGCCAAGGAGGATCCTTGGCTGGAACAAAGCGCATCGTTGTCTTCCACGCGAGTGCAATTTACTTTTACTGCCGTGTTATTGCTTTATCAGTCGCCGATATGAGCGTGAACGTGTTTACGCGGCAATGCACGATGGATAAGAGTAAAACCGAAGGGTTCGCGGGATCCCGAGATCACGATTAATTCTCGTATTATGGACACTTCGAGCGGACACTTTGAGCGGAGAAATTTGCACGTTTAACGCGAGGAGCGTGCAATTACGAGAAGAGAAAATTACGAAGGAATTGTTTGGCACTCGAACAACATGCCCAGCGGGTAAAAAGAATTTGTTAATGCAACGTTTACCGATAACAAGTCCTCTGTCATTATGCTGAATTTGCCTAATTCCCAATTAGTTCCACTGCGGCCGATTAGCTGATTATCGACATGTCTTTATGGGTCTGCGCGCATGCCGATTGCCATTAAGCGCGCTTACGTTCATTACCTTGGGCGAGCCCGATATAATTTTCGTGAGAAGCAAAGAGAGAAGGATAGACGAGAAAGAGAGAAGGAGAAGAAAGAGAAAGAGAGAAGGAGAAGAAAGAGAAAAGATGCAATTGTACGAAGAGAATATGCACGAGCCGCATGCACGCTGTCCCTACTGACAATCGTAGAACTCCATCGCGTGCCGTGTTAGTTTAAACTACACATTCTCAACGACCGGTTCGCGTGGACTGGCCTTGCGGTTTCCATGCCTCGTTCAAGGGATCTCGAGAGATAAAGAGAGAAGTAGAGAGAAGAATATCAAGAGAAGGACAGGTCAAAAGCGATTACAATGCACTCATTGTCAGAGAAGTCAGATCAGGTGTATCGAGTGCATCTAAACGCATAATCCTCCGTGTGACTTGGAAAAGGACTTTTCTCTTCTTCTTCTTCTTCGGTTGACTGTATTTGCATCGTCTTTTCAATCGAAGAAGAATTCTTTTTCTTTAACCGACAAATTTTTGAGAGACTCTTCCTCGAAATAGTTAATGAGAAGTATTTTCGAGCTGGCACCAGTCCGTCCGCTTTGCAGAAACGGCAAGACGTCGACTGCTTTTATTTCTGTGGAATGTGTTCAATGTGAAGTCGGCGCGTTACGTCACTCGACGATCAAACGTGAATGCAGAGCGAGAAAAAAAAATGTATTGAGCGCAAAGGGAAAAATTACACGTAATTGTTGACTACCATCGTCATTGTTGTCGATCTTGTGAGTGTAATTGAAAATACAGAGCTTTTCGAAGGTTATTCGACATTTATGTAATATTAGATAGACGGGAAAAAATTTCTTATCGACGTGAAGTACGTATACCTTGCGAAGTCGGTTACGCGAGCGAGCAGCCACTGCCGCCTGCATTTGCTACCGCTTCCACTTTGCGAATAGAGAGAGAGAAAGGAAGAATGAAAACGCACGCGCGCCAGAAAGAGAGAAGGAGAAAGAGAGAGAGAGAGAGAAAGAGAGAGCCGGAGAGAGAATAATGCTCATGAATAATGCAAGACGCGTTATGCGACTCGCTAGTGATCTGTTCCACGATCGTCGCAAGATCATCTGGAGATCGTCTCGCGGCATACTTGTACTCCTGAGCAATGATGTAAGAGCAGAAAAGAAAATTAATGTCAGAGCACAATAGAAAAATGTCTCTCGGGGGACCAAACGGAGGAAAAAAATTAACATTACCGCAATCGCAAGCTTGAAACATTCTCATTGAAGAAAATTTTGATTCTTCGCAAGGACGCACACGAATGCTGACGATTCTCATTCCATAATTTTCAATTATCTTCAGCGATACATTGTCTTATGTTCGTCAACGAGACCCTGGCTCCATATAAATCTGTTATACACTAATTACTACGGATGAAGTCCTTTAAAAAACTTCGTTAAGCTCCGTAAAATTATAATACACCGCTCCTTTTTTCAAGGATCCTGTTCAAAAGTCCTAACGCTGCACGTTACGCAAAAATAAAAGGATCTCATGCGTGCGGTTGATTTGAGCTGATCTTTTTGAAGAGAGAAATGTCTAGTTCTAGATATACAGAGTGAAAAAGGTATGAGAACCGCTGCTGGTGTCAGCTACGGGTCGAACGTGACTCACTATGATGCGCGAGTAACGATTCACTGATTGACAAGCTTCCTCGCGAACCACTCGCCCTGGACATAGGAGAACCTTTTCATTGGTTTCACATTAATGTACGAGTCGGTGCGTGGCCAACGACACGAGACGGCGTCGCGATTCCACGTGTTTTTGTACCTTTGCACCTTCGAATCCGAGAAACTTCGCAGAATGCTCAACAGGATACAGACTGCGCGAATAATTACCAAAGGCACAGGTAATCCGTTTCCGCGTTAATTACAATCGGAATTTTTTATCCACCTGTCAATTTTCCCGAGAATATGGGAACTCCTCGTGAGAAAAAGCGAGTATCTTAGTTATCGGTGGGTCATCGATAAAACGCTCACTGCAAGGTAGAGCATCTATCACGCGTCCAGGATTATTTACAATTTTTCATTCTAAGAATTTCGACGCTATCGGATGTTATCAATATTGGACACTTCGAACATTGACTTAATTATTTGTCGATTAAAATGTTTAGCAATACTCAACAGAATGGAGACTGCACAAACAATTACCAAAGACACAGGATTAACTAGCATCCGTTTCCGCGTTGATTATACTAATCGGATATTTCCGATTACCGTATCAATTTCTCCAAGAATACCGAAACTCCTTGTGAGAAAAAGCAAGAATCTTAATTATCGGTAAATCATTGATAAAACGCTCACTGCAGGGTAGAGCGTCTATCACGCGTCCAGGATTATTTACAATTGTTCATTCTAAGAATTTCTACGCTATCGGATGTTATCAATATTGGACACTTCGAACATTGACTTAATTATTTGTCGATTAAAATGTTTAGCAATACTCAACAGAATGGAGACTGCACGAACAATTACCAAAGACACAGGATTAATTAGCATCCGTTTCCGCGTTGATTATACTAATCGGATATTTCCGATTACCGTATCAATTTCTCCGAGAATACCGAAACTCCTCGTGAGAAAAAGAAAGAATCTTAATTATCGGTTGATCGTCAATAAAACACTCACTGTATGGTAGAGCGTCTATCACCCGTCCAGGATTATTTACAATTTTTCATTCTAAGAATTTCGACGCTATCAGATGTTACTGATATTGGACACTTCGAACATTGACTTAAATTGTCGATTAACATTTTTAACAATGCTCAACAGGACACATACTGCACGAACGATTGCCAAAGACACAGGATTAAATGGCATCCGTTTCCGCGTTGATTACGCTAATCTGAAAAGTCCGATCACCAATCATACCGAAAATATCAGAACTCCTCGTGAGAAAAAGCGAGTATCTTAGTTATCGGTGGATCATCGATAAAACGCTCACTGCAGGGCAGAGTGTCCATCATACGTCCGGTATTATTTACACTTTCCTATTCTAAGAATTTCAACGCTGTCGGATGTTATCGACATTGGATACTTCGAACATTTACTTAATTTGTCGATGAATAGTTTTGAGAATACTCAACAGGATATAGACTGCACGAACGATTACCAAAGACACGGGATTAAGTAGCATCGGTTTCCGCGTTGATTACTCTAATCGGAAATTTCCAATCACCTTATCAATTTTTCCGAGAATATTGGAACTCTTCGTGAGAAAATGCGAGTCTCTTAAGTATAGGTGGATCGTCGATAAAACGCTCCCTACAGAACAAAGTGTCCATCATACGTCCGCGATTATTCGCATTTTTTCATTCTAAGAATTTCGACGCTGTCGAATGTTATCGATATTAGACACTTCGAAGATTCATTTAATTTGTCTCTTCCGTTTCCGATTGTATCGAGAATTTCACAATAGGATAATCGTCATTGGTAAGTAAACGAATAGACTCCTTTAGAGATTGTTTGCCGGCCGATTTTATCAATCGAATCGACGATCGATCACCTTCGACGCGCGCCACGGGAATAACGAAAAGGGTAAAAGCGATCCTATTCGATTCTTGGCCACGCCATGCTTCGCAACGATAACCACCTCTGTCCTACCTATCATTATCGTTCATCGTTTACATAATGGTAACAGATACGATTCCCCCTCGTTCGATACATTGTTTCCACGCGATCTCGTGCAGTCGTCCTCGCGGTGAATCGAACGAAATACCTAGGACAAATGATAAGTGCCATTTTCAGGAATCATCGTTTCGGAGTTTCCTATTTGTCGTTCGTCAATATACTCGACCGAACTTTTCTTTTAACGTCGCTGGGAAGTTGTATATAGGAATTTCATATTTTACAATATTTATTCAAGATGAATTTGAAATTGTTTGAAGGGGTAAATATTGAACAGGTTAAGACAGTCTGAAATATTAAAAGCGTCACAACAAACTGCACTTCGATGTATTTATGTATTACAGCGGTAAGGACGACACTAATTATAAGACACTAATTAAACCCAGACTAACAATCTCCTATTAATATTATCGCACTTTTCGAAATCAATTTACATACCTTCTCCGCTAATCGCACGCCGATACAAATGCGTCGAGCAGTACCCGGAAAATTCGCCTCGCAAAACGATATTTCTCGTCCCGAAGAAAATCTCTTCCGCGAAGGATCCCAAAGACGGAAGAGAAAAACACTAGCGGAGGACTATGCTCGTCTTCTGGGAATATCTCGACGATTTCCAATGCGCAACGCTCTTGAGAATCGTGATAAATTTTCTCTCGTGTTCCCCGAGGATTGACTGTAAAAAATTCATCTCCGTGCAACCGAGTAAACGCGCGCTCGCGCGCGGCCTTTCTTCTCTTCTCTCGTACCACTGCGAGAAAAATGCGACGCTTGAAGAGCGATCGCATAGAAAAATCTTGGAAGCTGATGCTATACGTTCCGATGTTAGGTGTGGCGCGAGTCGAACGAGAAAGGAGGCGTCGGAGGCTCATCGTTCTCCCTTTCTTTGTCTGTCTCTCTGTCTCTCTACCCGTTTCTCCGTCCGACTCTCTTTCTCCTTATCTCTTCCTCGTCCTCACGCGCGACATCGATGAATCAGAGTGACGAAGCCGTATCTCGCTATCGCCGACAGAATTGCACCGGTGTCCGGAATTCCATCGTCCGTGGAATTGTCCGTCGATACGCTCGAATACGAGTACGCGCACACTTCGGCCGGAAGCCTCCGTTGGTTCTTCTTGGCGCGTATGACACACGCATCCGCTCGCCATAAGTCGAGAGGAGGAGTAAGAGAAATGGCGGGGCCCTCGCGTCGCATTGTCGTTTGTAAGTCAAAGAGATGACGCAGATGCGAGACGCGTGACGGAAACGACTGTGAGAATAGTGGAGAGAGGAGAAGGAAGCAGTTGGTGATTCGTGAGGTTTTCTAGCGATGGAACTTTTAACGATGAAAATAAGCAAAACTTAATTGGCGCCTCTCGAATCATTTTATCGAGACGCGATTGCGCTTAATCGTGAAGAGAGAACAAGGAAGAGGTAGATGCTTTGCGAGATTTTTCGGTGATGGATCTTTTAACGATGAAAATAAGCAAAATTTAATTCGTGCCTTCAGAGTAATTTTATCGGGGCACCGTTCCGCTAATTGTGAGGGCGGAACAAGGAAGCGGTAGATGATTCGCGAGATTTTGTAGCGATGGAACTTTTAACGATGAAGGTAAAATTGAATTCGGTGTTACCTTTTCGAGCGAACTTATTGAAGTGTGGTTGCATTATTCGTGCTCGTGCTTGTGCGCCCGGATTTTTCCAATGTGGACGACCTCACAAGTCTCACGCTGACAATAAGTTTATCGAGCCAAGGCTCCGTTTCGAGTCGATAAATTAAAAAAACGATAGTCGTATCTTTCAAGTTAAACGCCAACTATCAGCACGAGCACGAGTGCGTAGACGCACCTTTACGCGAATTCGAACACTAAAAGAGTAAATGCACCGCAAGGTAAAAGTACAAACAATTTATAAGTTACCTGCTTCTATTTCAAAGACTCATACGCACAAACTACAACACTAACTTCTCTTTCGTACACAAAAAGAAATATAACGCATGAAATAGTTTTGGCACGCCTTATTTAGAATTTCTTTTAAGATCATACTCGTACAGTGATTCTCGTTTCACGACTCCACGTAAATTGTGTTTCTACCGTACCACATTACAGAAAATAAAAGAGCAACTTTCACTTTACACTAGGCCGACGACAAGAGTTGATCAAGAGCGATAACGAGAAGGAGGAGAAGGTCAACCAACAGGACGATGATCACTAAGGACGAACAGAAGAACAACGAAAAGGTTGAACTCAAGGACAAGAAGGAAGGTCGCCGAAGCAGTATTCTCCAAAGTATGCTCCATAATCGCGTTCGTCCACCAAAAATATTTAGGATACATATCCGACAACAGCAAGAAGCAAACTTAGTTCTCTAAATCGCGTGAGAGAATGCGCTGTATTAATCAAAGAAGAATTCGTGAAGAGTCAGGTGCCAATTTCTTCAATTTGATGTTCACAGTCCGAAATGTCAGGTTCGCAAAATCTACCTGGCAACTATGTTGTAAAACGTGTCGTCCAAATTGTTACGCGTGCCGCGGGCGTCGCGACGATCCCAAGGAGCACAGAAAATCAAGATGTCGTCATTTTGAGATCATTTCGACGACATCTTGACTTTCTGTTCTCCTTGGGATACTACTCAGAGCCGGACTCGATTGTACGCAAAACCGCACGCGTGAAACAGTCGGTTATTCTTAGAACGAAAGGTAGTTGCGGAAGGATGAAATCGTGTGTCACGATTCGACGATGCCCCAGAAGAAAGATAAATTAGAGCTCTTCAACTTCCAATTGTCGAGAAACGCGCGAATTTCAAAATCGAGAGGGAACGAGATTTCTCATATTTATATTCGCACATTTGTGTCTTACGTGGAACTTCGTTTACCTTTAACGGTAGCTTTGCTTGGTGATTTAACCATTGAGTGCATAAAGTATCAGTTTTGATAACGATCATATAAACCGTTTGCACTTGAGGCTTTTTCTTGGAAATTCCTTTCGACTTCCAAATGTACTTGTGAGGGGAAAATATTTGATTATAGTATTTTGGAAAGCTCTCAAGATAAGATACAAGAGTATGCTATACAAAAGTTTGGCGTTCTGTTTAGGAAATTGACGGTGACCTTCACATAACCTTCAAATTATTCTCCAAGGTCAAATCATTGTTACCAGCTGACAAACCTTTTCGAGCCATACGACTTTTGTTGGAAATATTTTTTTATGTGGCTCTTTGACTGCTACGATGATCGTACATATGTGACCGCAATTTGTTTTTCCTGTGGTGTCACGGTGGGCACCAGAGACCACCATTAAAAAGAGACTAGCGGACAAATTATTAAAAAAATGATTATACTAACCGTAATTCACAGCACTTTAAAGATCATACATTAACAAAAAAAAACGCAATGTGTGGCGCTACGGGGCAATCCATGGAAAAAGAGCCTGGCAGTCAAAGTGTTAACGCACCGTTTCGGCGATATTTGAGTGTATTATTTAAAATGGAACATCTTGTATTTAAAATATATAAAACATATCAATTTATCCTTCGGAGATCAAACGCAGATAAATATTTCCGTCGCTTGACGTATCGTGTCAACCCGAATGGTGATCGCTGTCACCGTTCGAGTTCCCTCAATAAAATAAGTGGTAGGAGAGACAGCTCTCGAGTACAAAGGGTTAAATACCATTACAAACAACCTATCTTTCTTCCTGTTTTGGCCCTATGGTTGTTTTTTTTATTTTCAACTAGAAATTCACCCATTTAAGGGTTAAAATTAAGCTTGTGGAAACAACTTCCTAAATCTAACATTATCCGCTAGAGTATAAATGACGAGGAAGATCGAACGGATACTCCTTTCACTTGCTCACCTTGCCCGTGTTATTTTTGTCGCGAGGGTAACCGAATTCGGCGTCTGGCTATAGAGATGTTTGTAGTGTGACAAGTGAGCCGAAAGGATGAGATACGCGCACGTGGTGTGGGCCAGGCGCCTCCGCGATAAGCGACGCGACGTTTGGGGCCAGTTATGTAAACCGTACGAGTGATATCGATTTCTATGCTTCATCCGGCGTACAAATATTTGAGTCACACTATCTAGGGACGTGTCGAAGTTACGTCGGAAATTGGTAGTTTATGCAATGGTTAAATATTTGTCGTAAGAGCCGCGGGTGGGTTCAAGCCAACCTGCGATTTTGGGCGGAGCAGGTCATAAATCCTCCGGGGTTTTCTAACGGTAAACCAAACGACGTATCAATTTCTTTGTACCGCGAATCGCCTCGCGATATCGCGTAAAAGTGGGTGGTTTAAAGGTGATTTTAACACATTCGTTAGCATCAATTGTGATAAGAATGGTAGCATTAAACCGGTGCACCGAAACTGCTCGAGACTTTAAGAAAACAATATAACGAAGAAATATTTCTTTCGCCCATCTAAATTTAATTAGGACCCTGCTCGGACGAGGATCCTCGGGCTCTCTGAAAATGAACACAGTAGTCCGTATATGAGTATATCAATTTGATCCTACTTTGACCTCACGTTATGCGCCATTTGTCACACGTGAAAGAACGGCTCTCTCTATAATACCCAGTGCTAGGTTAGAAATTTCATCGTCACGCGAGAGTGACTAACTTGAGCGCCTCTTGCTTTTACGCAACTTCCACGAGAATCTTCTCGTGGCGCCTCCTTAATTCCTTGGTCGTTTAAATCCTCGTATTACGCTCCTCGTCCACTTGGTTCGCGCTTCGCTCTCGACGAGCGCGTGCCTCCGCACGTGTATTAAAACGAATTACGAGTTAGACTCGTGTGTAGCCGCGAGCTTCCTTTCCTCCCGCGCCGCGCATGTCGCGACAAGACGGACCAAAGTGGTGACACTTCGTTGGAATTAAACTATGCCTCGAAAATGAGGAACGTCCCCGCTAATGACTTTCATCCACCAACCGACATGACGATGGCGAACGAAAAAGCTCCTTCAACCTCTGCATTCCCTGGAGCGCACTTGTGTCCCTACATACCGTCCCTTTCTCATGTGCCTTTTCGCCCGAATAATGAGGTAACTGAATATATCCAGCCACCGTTCCGTTTACGAAAGCAACCCCTCGTTTTCTATTGTATTATCTTGAGAGTTGTTTCCGCGAGCATCGCGTTAATCATTTTCTGAAGAGTTAGCTCTTGATATATCCGTGTTATGCTATAACCCGTGCATGCTTCGTGCGTTGAAATTTTTATACGAAGAATCAACACAGATGGAAAGTACATTTATTGTTATAAAATAGTGCGAAGGGTGCGAAGGCTTCCACATGTGAATTCGAATATTCGTCGGTACGGAAGAATTGTCCGAAGTATTTCGCTTTTTCGCCACCAGATAACGGTGAAAACAGGCGCTTTGTCGCTTTTATTCATTTTAGAAAAGATTAAAAGGCTTTGAGAAAATTCAATATACGTATATGCATCAGAATCACTCAATTATCTGTAAATATTTGCTTTTCCAAATGTACGTCGTTATTCCGGACAAGATAGAGGATGAATTAAAATCTGTTTTACCTACGCAAGGAATTACTGGCATTCTACTTTCTATTTGAAATAATAAAAATGCAGATTAATTTTAATTGATCAGAGCTAAAAGTTCGACGACGATGGATGATAAACTCTATTTGAAATTTTAATTTATGTCTGTAACTCAAAAGCGAAATATTTCCTTTACGTCCAAATGATATTGTTACGTCCTGCACGGAAGGCGCAAACGCAATCAGACGATTCCTAAAGAATCGCTCGCTAGACCTGTAGGTCGATAAAACGGTCAAACTACGATTTTACACGTCTTACCTACCCGTGTAAAGTTGGCCCCCCAATAAGGAAAAAAAAAATTTTTTTAAATATGCATTCATTTGCTCATCGTTTGCTCACGAATGCCCCGTTGAAATTTTGGTTTGCCACCTCTTAGTTAAAAAGTTAGACAAACTTTACCTGGGGGGCCAACTTCACACTTGCCGTACAACATTAAAAAATAAGAATTCGAGAGTAATAAATAAAAAATCGTGAGTAAACGATGAGCAAACGATTGTACCAAGAAAAATTTCGGTTTTTAATGTTGGGGAGCTAGTGTGAAGTTGGCCCCCCAAAAATTAAATATCGTCTCATTTTTTAACTAACAATAAGAGGGGGCAAACGAAAATTCCAACGGGGCATTCGTGAGCAAACGATGCATACTTTCAAATTTTTTTTTTTTCAATGTTGGGGGCCAACTTCACACGGGTGGCTTACCTGACGGCCCAACGGTGCTCTCTTTTGAATCAACGCGAACAGCGCTCTTTATTTGGGACGGAGCTCGAAAGTTAGACCAACAACCGCGCAATTCGTGGAGACATAGAGCGACTCGCGCGCTGAACATAAAAGTCCTGTACCGTTTTGCGATAATCGCAATAAATTTCGAGTAGTTAATTGTGGAAGATCAAAGGAAAGGGCGTCCACCTAAATAGCAACAGGAGGAGCGCTGGTGCTACTCGAGCCATAGGACGGCCCAATCTACCAATCAACAAATGCGGGACGCGGTAAGAGGAAGGATAACGCAAAAGAAACCGGCTGTGCAGCGGCGTCTTATCCTTTCCCTCACCGCACCCCGCTTTTGTTTATATGTAGGTAAACTGAACCGTCCTATAGCTCGCAATGGCTCCAACGCACCCCCGCTATTTAGGCGAACACCCTTTCCTTTGATCTTCCACAATTAATTACCAGAAAACTACTGCGATTATCGCAAAACGATACAGGAATTTTTTGTTCAGCGCAAGCTCTATCTCTCCACAAATTCCGCGGTTATTGGTCTGGGACACCCTGTATAAAGAAATATTTTGACTCTTCGATCGAAGTTAACATTTGGAGTTTGGTTAGAATTGATACGAATTGCATTTTGGAAATAAGAAAGAGATTTTCAGGTGGCTAAGCTTATATCTTTTATTACTGATTTATCGGCCACGATTAATATTTAGAATTCGCACGCTCATTAATCAGTAGATATATCAAAGTATAGATATAATAAGTAGGAGCACACGGCATATTTAACAGGTTTGAAATTAAAAACGCATGTACAGAATTGAGGCACAGACGAGATATGAGTTAATCCCAACTTCCGGGCTGAAAAGGAATAATCGATGCAACGAGACGAGAATCAGAAAGGAATCGGTATATGGTAAATATTCACACTGTGGTAAAGCATTTCACTGCTCAAACGCTGTCAGTATCTTCCTGTCTGTCGTGCCTGTTAATTAACATTCTTAAAGTCGTGAACACCACTTCTTCTCTCACGAAACTTATCATCTTATCGACAATATTGACTATCAACTAACCCTTTATACAGGGTGAGTTTTAATGGCTGTCCCAACCTTTTACCATCGGAGTTGCAGTCGGTTAGTATTCGTGAGTATTACTCACTCCGATGGTAAAAGGTTGGGGCAGGCATTAAAACTCACCCTGTATACTGTAGAATTATGGCTTCTCGTGTTAACTTTTCAGTTCTGGAATGTAAATAGATGGCACTTGGTGCAGGTATGATGGTATCATCTACTTGTTCCATCGTGTACTAAAAAGATCAAACAAATCGATATGCAGTGCTAAAGCACAGACGAGATCTGCAGCTATTAGCCTGGTGTGATCTTCCATTTGAAAAACTCATTGTGAGTTACCTATCGAAGATAACACCAGTTTACCAGGTCTCACCGTTTGGAGACTGCTGCTTTAGAGACCCGGTCGGCCTTTCAACGACCCGCGGTCGACTAACTCTACTTTTAATTCTAATATAATTCAAATTGAGTGCAAAAACAAAATAAATCCGTGTTTATCATTCTCACGTATCTTCGAATCGCCTTTCAAAACGACCCGAGAATGATACACACGAATGAGTTATTAATTATTGCGGAGCCTACCCGGAAGTGAAACTTTTAGGCGCGTCATTTGAAGATGTGGCGCCTACCCTGAAAGAATTTGATTTAAGTTTTAGTCGCGACTTAATGTTATCATGCAACGCAGAAAGAGCAAGCAACAAAAGCACGCGACTTGTTGGTCGGTCACATTTCTTATTCGACGGATTTTACAAATGGTTCGCAGTACCGATACCGACATTTTTTTTTCGAAAGTCGCACACGCAAGTCTTGATAATAACGCACGCAATCGCAAAACGCGAAGAAGAAATTCCCACGAAGATTCTGTAGGTGTATCCTGAAAATAAATGCCTGGAAGAGAGATATATTAAAGAAACAATTTAAATAGACAAATTAAACAATTTAATAGAAATAGATTAAATAAATTTAAGAACAAATGTGCACTGATAATTTAAATCTTAAATATGCCTAAAACATATGAATAGGTTTGATACAGAAATTGAAATTGCAATGGAAATAAGGATAAAATGAAGAGTGTAAATGATTAGGCTGCATGTTGCAATTACTATCCTGAAACATAAAGCTACAATGGATTAAATACAAACATTGAAATTGTAATGGAAATAGAGACAGAGTGATAAGTATAGATGATTAGTCTGCACGTTGCAATTATCCTGAAACATAAAGCTACAATGAATTAAATACAAACATTGAAATTGTAATGGAAGTAGAGACAGAATGATAAGCATAGATGATTAGTCTACACGTTGCAATTATCCTGAAACATAAAGCTACAATGGATTAAATACAAAAATTAAAATTGAAATGAAAATATGGATGGAATGATGAGCGTGGATAATTTTGCATTGATGGCCTGCAACAAATAAGCAGAACAATTATTAACTGTGAATAAAAACAGAATTTACACGAGGACTATCATGTTCTAATTGCCACACTGAAACATAAAGCTTCAATGGATTAAATACAAAAATTGAAATTGAAATGGACAGAATAATGAGCGTAGATGATATTGTATTGATGACCTGCAACAAATAAGCAGAACAATTATTAACTGTGAATAAAAATAAACTTCCACGAGGGATACCTTCGTGTTGCCATTGTCATTCTGAAACATAAAACTACAATGGATTAAACACAAAAATGTAGACAATATGATATTGGGCATCGATGATCTTGAGCCTAACTAAAACCTGTAACAAAAACCAAACACATGAGTAATGAATGTTAAAGTACAAATATATCGTACACGTAATAAACATGCCCGAATTGCACCATAGTGGTGCAAGATACTGTAACAAGAAAAATTGGATTAAGCGTGAAAATAAAAATAAAAAATTCCTAGTGGAAAATAACAAAAGGAATTTTGTGAACAATCATTTTCAAATAAAAAAAGCTTTCGTTTGCCTCTTCGTGGGACCAGAGAAAATATATCATTAATTTAAAGGTCAATCTTACGAAATGCAAGAGCGAGAATTGTAACGATATTCGGTGATATTAAAATAATTAATAAATTATTCCCGAATAAAATATGGAATAAAACATTGTCGATTCAGATAAGCAATTGACATTCCACATGCGTGCATATAATTTTTACAATACATATGGAAAATAACAATGTACCCTGATAAAAATTAAGTGAGGTTGCTTTTGAAAGCAGCCAAGAAATGATTTTAATAGAGCCTCTAACGTGCTTCGTGCAATGCGTACGATGCTACAATCGTCGCGAAGCAAGGCTTTTTTTTAAATGACAAAAGAATTATATTTAGGCACTATGGCGGTCTATGCAATGCGAACGATACTGTTATCGTCGCTTGGCGCTTTGTGTCGTGTAAACTGTACACGAAATCGTTGGGAGACGAATGGAAATAATTTTTACTGCAAATTTAAAAAATTACAAACGACAATTTGGCAATAATAAAATTTAGAAATTAAAAATTAAAGATTCTACAACAGTGATATATGAAAAATTCAAAATGAATATTAAACATTCTAAAATAAGAAAATACTGAATTCAGTGTAATGAAGAAAGTTTTCAAAAAAAGCGATGAATATATTATATGTATATTTATTGAATTGAAAAATGAATAATAGGAAGTTATGATAAAATGAAAATTTAATTGAACTTTAAATTAATATTAAAAATGAAAAGATTTTTATTGACCTAGCGTCTCCATTTTCGGCTTCGTTAAGAGAAGCAATAATCGGAACGAGCAACGAGCAATAGTGATTACATGATTAACACTAGATTTACCGAAACCAGTCAGTTTGGTTCAAATGGAAAATCGTGTTTATAAAAAATGTTCGGTAAATCTAGTGTTAAGTTTATGATTTTCCATCCACTGATTAGAGGATGAAAAACCATGGCCCTCTTCTCTGGACCACTTCGGCACATTGCCTCTTCGGGGTCTTCTTTTATTAATCTTCGCCAAACCCTTATGGCCTAAAAAGCTCGGGCTCGCTAAATCGTTGGAAAAATAAAAAAATGCTAGAAAAAAAAAAATAATCTGAACGCGGTTCTAAAGCTAGCGTATCGACAAAATCAACCACCCATACCTCAAAATGGCCATTTGCCGAATACGCAACATTTAATAATGCCCGAGTGAAAAGCAGTATTAATTAATTCAATCCTTTGAGAAACTACACAAATTATTCTTCATCGTTCCAAAAATTTAAGTTAAATGCAAGTAAGCACTTCAACTTTGTTAAGAGACTTGAAAATGTCCATTAACACTTTGAAACGCTTAAAGCGCATTCGATAAAGCAAAGGAGTAATTTCTTCGTCCGAATCAGTGGTGTTCCGATTGTGCAGTGGACGGAATTGGCCCTGCTTAAAACTAAATTCTTTGTTTCAAAGTTCGTAATATTTGAAGACCGTGCTTCAAAATTGCGAACACCTAGTCCAGGTGAAGGGATCCAGTTCTATTCCTACAATGGAACCTTCTCCACATCCCTGGCCCTACCTACTTAATATTAAATTCATTCGCACAGAAGGAAAGAGCTGCCTACCTAACACAGCTATATTTAAAAAAATGGCAAAGCAAGCACACCAACACACATCACTCCACGGTTCTCTCTCACACGCCCTGGGTGCAAAGCCTACACTAGGGTGTGTTCCGATTCCCCACCCGAGTGCACCCAGACACCTAGAGAGCGTTCAGATTCCTGAAAAATGCTCTTGCCAGGCTCTTGGGTAGATCGTTCAAATTGTTAATGTATTCACCCGGGTGAGTGTAAAAACCACCCGGGTCTATGAGCCGGGTGGAATGGGTGATGACGTCATAAAATACTAGGTGGGGTGAAAAGTAACCTCCTTGGGAATGAAAAAATTTTTTTTTTTAAATGTTTTTTTATTTTATTCAATATAGTCCCCTTTTAGCTCGATACACTTATTCCAGCGATTTTCCAACTTCTTGATCCCGTCCGAAAAGTAATTTTCCGGAAGGTCTGCAAAATACTCCTCCGTGGCGTCGATGATTTCCTCGCGTGAGCTGAATTTTTTATTCATGAGCCATCTTTTGAGGTTTGGGAAGAGATAATAGTCCGAGGGAGCCAAATCGGGCGAATACGGTGGATGCGACAGCAATTGGAGCCGTAAGTCATTGTTGCAAGCCGTGGTTGCGATGCTCTTGTGCGCCGGCGCATTGTCTTGCAAAAACAAAATTTTTTTTCGCTTCATGTGAGGCCGTTTTGCAGCGATTTCGGCCTTCAATCGCTCCAATAATGCACAGTAATACTCGCTGTTGATGGTTTTTCCTTTTTCGAGGTAGTCCACGAAGAGTATGCCGTGACAATCCCAGAAAACCGACGCCATAACTTTTCCGACCCATTGAGCCTCCCTCGGCCGCTTCGGAGCACTCGTGCCGGCTTCAGTCCGTTGCCGGGCACTCATTCTGTTCTCTGGTGTGTAATAGTGGATCCAGGTTTCATCAACAGTTACCAATCGACGCCAAAAGTCCGCCCGATTCCGCATCAGCAAGTCCAAACACTCTTTCGAAGTGCTCTCGCGTTTGTGTTTTTGGTCAGGAGTGAGCATGCGCGGCACCCAACGGCAGGATAACTTTTTCATATGCAGAATATTGCCCAAAATATGGCGTTGCGCTCAGAACTAATCTTTGTGGTATCTGCTAGCTCGCGCACCTTCACTTTCCGGTCAGCCAACACCATTTCATGTATTTTTTTGACATTGTCCTCTGTAACCGCAGGAGGGCCTGCCGCTGCGGACTTGATCGGTAGTGGAGTTGCGGCCACAACGAAACTCTCGAAACCAATATTTGACGGTGTAATCTGACGGAGCATTAGCCCCATAATATTTATCCAACTTTTCTTTTGTTTCCTTCGCCGTTTTGCCTCTCAAAAAATAATGTTTTATGAGAGAACGAAAATCGTTTTTGTCCATACTCAACATAATGCCAAACACGTCAACAACAATCAGCTGTCAAAACAAAACTAAATACAGTATCGCACTAAATTTTGGCATGTCTGCCTAAATATGAACGGACTTCAAGGTACCATAACCTTTTTTGCAGTATCAGCGCATTCTGGCGGTCAAGGAGGTTACTTTTCACCCCACCTAGTATCTATGTATATCCCTAAGGGAGGATTCACACCTTGGCAGAAAAACAGAAAGCAGAAAAGCAGAAACCAATCAAAAGTCGCGCTGATACTGAGCAGTCATTTTGCTTTTCTGTTTCTGTGAAAAGCAGAAACTGTCGATTACCAGCGCGAGTTTTGATTGGTTGCTGCTTTTCTGCTTTCTGTTTTTCTGCCAAGGTGTGAATCCTCCCTAAATCCCTAATAGTCAGGTATCGGACTTGTTCTGTCGGGTTTGTTTATGTCCATTTTTAGTATATTCATAAAGTATTCATACATATTCATATATCATGGCAAGCCAAAGAATTACTTTAAATACTAAAAGGCACGAATTGTGCACATCTAAAAATAATGAATTGATTATGTTGAACGGATCATTTGTCATTCGTGACAATATTAGTAAGTAATTATATGTAAATATATGACTTACACATAAGTAAAGAAGAGGTTAGGACTTTTTGTGAAATTTCTTATATCATTAAAACTATTTAGTTTCAATCTGATCTATCATAAAATATACGTAAAAGTGTAAAAAAATTGTTAATTGTTTGTATGCATGTACTATTAATATATTATATTCGTAATAAGAAAAAATGTGTCACGCAATCACCTACATATTTAAAAAAATATCTCATATCGTAGCTCATATACGTGCTGCCATCTATAACAGTTCCGATTAAATAGAGTACTATTCCGACTTATAAGAGTTGTCTCCCCCTGACTTCCTGTCGGGTCAGGGGCAGGGGGAGACAACTCTTATATAGGAATTTGGACTCGGAATAGTACTTTATTTAGTCGGAACTGTTATAGATGGCAGCACGTATCTGAGCTCACGGATATAGCGATTTCCATAAGTGTGGCACAAACCAAAAGTGCTGTGTTACATAGGCTGGATAGGCTGGCATAGCATAAATGGACATTATAAGTAATTAAATAAATAGACAGTGCAAGGTGCTAGACATTAAGTTCGCATAAACATAGTGATATAGTGCATTTCTATATATATTTATATTTTTATTTATATTTTATATTTATATTTCTATTTATATTTTATATTTATATTTACACGATACACGGGCGTCGGTTTCCTGCACTTTTCCTACGCCTTGTGCGAATGCGATGTACAGGGTGTCTCAGGCCACCCATACAATCTCTCGTGGGGACGTAGAGCGGCTTGCGCTGAACATAAAAGTCCTGGACCATTATTCAATATTCGCAATATTTATCGAGTTATTAATTGTTAAAGATCAAAGGAAAGGGCGTCCGCCAAAATAGCAGCGGGAGAAGCGATGGAGTCTCTGCGAGCTGTAGGACGGCCCAGTTTACCTACAAACAAACGCGGGACGCGGTAAGGGAAAGGCTAAGACACTGCTGCACGGCCGGCTTCTTTTTCGTTATTCTTCCCCTTACCGCACCCCGCATTTGTTTGTAGGTAAACTGGGCCGTCCTACAGCTCGCAGAGACACCAGCGCTCCCCCCGCTGCTATTTTGGCGGATGCCGTTTCCTTTGATCTTTAACAATTAATAACTCAATAAATATTGCGATTATCGCAAAACGGTACAGGACTTTTATGTTCAGCGCAAGCCGCTCTATGTCCCCATGAGAGATTGTATGGGTGGTCTGAGACACCCTGTATAAAATTCTGCAGCCATTATTCGCACAATTTATAATAAAGCATATTAACACTTTATAATGTCTTATCTCTTAAACATCCATATTAAATGATATTAATATTAAAGTTTGGGCAGGTTAGGAAAGTCCCTGTGGTTCTTCCCCCCTGCCCTCTGCTGTAACCCCCCTTCCTTACAAATTTTCTTTTTGTGCTGCCATCTACAACAGTTCCGACATTTATACGAACTAAACTTAGTCCGCAAATTATACAGGGTGTTTGACATATGATGGATAACCCGAAAGTTGGTGATAGATGGGGTAAAACCGAGAAGAAAAGTCATGTACCATAATGCAAAATTCGCAATAGTTATCGAGATATTAATAAAAACGCGTGAGCCAATGAGCGGAGCCGGTGAACGGCGATGGACAAGAGGCGCGCGGCGAGGGGAAAGCGCGCCTCTTGTTCATCGCGCTTGCCCCACCTGTCCATCGCTCTTGCCCGTCGCCGCGCGCCTCTTGTCTATCGCGCTTGCCTCTCACCGCGCGCCTCTTGTCCATCGCCGTTCACCGGCTCCGCTCATTGGCTCACGCGTTTTTATTAATATCTCGATAACTATTGCGAATTTTGCATTATGGTACATGACTTTTCTTCTCGGTTTTACCCCATCTATCACCAACTTTCGGGTTATCCATTTTATGTCAAACACCCTGTATATGGGAGTTTGCACTCCCTGGTCAGGGGAGTGCGTTCGTATTCTATAACCCTCTCGGAAATTTTTCGTTTGGCTCCGCCCATCACCCACTCACCCGACGGTCACCTATTAGGTGGAGAATCGGAACGCACTCCTAGAGAGGACATCCCGGGATGCCTCCGACACCCGAACGTGAAGCATACCATTCTACGTTTTACGTACCATTTTCCTGAAATCGACTGTCGAGGACGGCGAACATTGCGTCAGACTACATCTAATATTCGCGCCGCGTGAAATAGAAATGCATTAGAAGAATGCATTTCAATTTGGACTGTTGCATATAATCGAACGAATTTGGCGTGTTCATTGAATAATTTTATTTTGCATCGTTTGAAACTTTAGTTTACACATAATGTAAACTAAAATTCGAATGTATAAGTGGATCTGTTGTTTGAATTTTGTTTAGCATATATAATGTAATAAAATGACGGTGGAGCAATATTTTTAATTTGAAATCATTTTTCAAGAACGACGCACAATCCCACCAATTTTACCTATCCACAAAAAACGCTGTGGAATCGTGCGTCGCGCACGATGCACCGGCATATCGACAGTCGCTGAATTTTTTTATTAGTACTTAAAATCTAATCACCGTGCCCACCCACCATGATCCACTCGAGTTGCATCTGAGCACCCGAACGGATCAGGTGTAAAAGGAAATGAGCACAGCCAATCAATTGGTAATTCACTGTTTCTGTTTCGTTTCTTCTTTTTCTGAAAATCCTGTGCTAATAAAAGGATTAAATTCTCATTTTATCTAAGCGGGCTACGAGACTCTAATTATTTTAGTATTTACAATATTGCATTAAGGTGGAATTGTTATATTTTAATAAGAAGATAAATCTATATATTGAACATGCAAATGTGAAAATGTCTTTGCAAATATGTAAATGCGATGCAAGCAAAATAGATTTAAAAAGGCATTGAAATTTATTTATGATATTATCATGCACAAATAGTACTTATAATTGAATTTTTCTAGAGATAACTCATCTTCGCAGCATATATGATACTAAAATATAGAAGTAAGAAATCTTTCAATGCTGTGAATAATAGTTTTCTCTTCGCGAAGTGCTTTCTTGCTCATTTATATTATAATATGGTCAGTACGTTACTTGCACATTATATTATTTTGTGCCCAATTAAGCTCGCATGCAAACAAATTACTCAAACAATTGAAGATACTCGAAGGAAATAAGAAATAACATTGCGAAGTACGCTTTATGGTTTTATAAATGTTATTTCAAAAATATTCACGAATAAAAAAATTTTATTGCAAATTTATCACTGCGAAGAGACAAGAAAGCCCTAGCCTGATCTAAAAAAAATACACAAAATGCAATAAAGAAACAATGGTTAGTAAAATCTACTAGTCACGACTGAAGTTCACAAAGCTGACCTAACTTCATGAATTCCAATCGCGGTCACTGCTTGTTGCTTTTTTGAAGACATTAGTGTAGGGAAAACACAGAGAAGGCCTCAGACAGAAATATATGCAATATATATTTATTGTTTAATAACTAGATCTCTCGTCACCGTTCGTCGCTCGTCGGGGTTCGTCGTTCAGCACGTCTCAACGTGTACTGCCCGCTCGTCACTCCTTTCTTTTTGTCTCTCGCTTCGTCTCTATATTTCGCGTCATCTCACGCACTCACACGCACACATCATCGTCTCAGTCTCTTTTTCGTTTCTCGCTGCGTCTCTATACTTCGCATCGTCTCACACACTCACACGGACACACCATCGTCTCAGTCTCTTTACCTCCGCACTCTTCTCGCTCACTCTCTCTCTTTCTCTCCTGCTTTCTTACTCTTTATCGTCTTATACTCGCAGTCACATAACGCAGGCCTGCCCACGTATGGGCTCTCGAGGCTCTTCAAGGTCACCGCTGGCCACCGACGAACGGAGGAGAAACGTCCCCCTCCATCTACCCAACGCGCCGTCCGGCGATTGTCGCTTTCCTACAACGTAAGGAAGCGACAATAGCCGGACGGCGCGATGAGTAGATGGAGGGGGACGTTTCTCCTTCGTTCGGCGGTGGTCTGGAGAGCCGCGAGAGAAGGGGTTTGGGCAGGCCTGACATAACGCATGCATGTCAAGATTTTAGGAATCCTACACTCGGCCATCCTGCTCGTTCATTTGCCCTCAAATGAATTATCACCAGCATCACTATCTTCTGATTCTGTGCTATCACCATCAATCCATGGTTTTATATGGTCTGCTGACGTCGACGTCTGCTGCGGGCCGTCATGCTCTCCAACTTTTCTGACCACATATCTATCGTTACGTAGGACCCTTGTAATTTGATACGGACCTAGGTATTTACCAACCAGCTTCAGTCCTGGTCCTAGCTGTGTTCTCTTAATCGCTACTAGATCGTTTTCATCATATCGTTTCGCTTCCTTCCTTTTTTTATTAAATGTTCTTCTGTTCTCCTCCTGCACCTTCGCTATATTCTTCTGTGCTTGTATTCTCAGTTCGTCCCGGTCTTCTTGGAATGTATTCGCCCATTCCGCTTCAATTACTTCTCTGATTCTTGCGTCGTCCCTTAATCTCATGCGGACACCGCATAGTAAATTGAATGGAGCTGCACCAGTAGTTCGACTTGGCGTCGCGTTGAGGTACTGTTGTGACAATACTAAATACTTATGCCATTCCTGTGGGTGGGGTGCGGATAGTTTTGCCAATACAGGTATTAACGTGCGATTAATCCTTTCTACCTGGCCGTTTCCCCTAGGCACACCCGTAGTTACCAACACGTGCTGAATGTTTTCTTCTTTGCAGTACTGTTCAAATTCATGCGACGTGAATGCGCTGCCACGATCCGATATAATTCTCCTCGGATTACCGAAAATAATCGCTTCAAACGGTCTAAGACCTCTGCCGTGCTCGTAGTTTTTGTCGCGTATATCCACACAAATTTTGTAAATGCATCTACTACTACCAGAATATGACGGTAGCTTTTCCTCGTAGACGGCAGTGGACCCAAGTGATCAATATGGTACGTTTCGAGTGGCACACTGCCTTTATTTATGGGACATAGAAATCCATCTTGTTTGCCACTCTTTTTCGCCGCAAGGATACAACTCACACAATTGTTCACGACCTTCTGAACCTTAGAGCGCATGTTCGAAAACCAGTAGTCACTTTTCACCAGCGCTGCCGTTTTGTCTGCCGCAAAATGTCCTTTTTCGTGCACACGTTTAATTATTTGTGATTGCATACATTTAGGCACCACTAATTTCATATCGTCACTGTCTTCTTTGAATAAAAGCCCCCCTCTCACACGGTAACCTTCGTATTTCCGTTCACGCGCTAACGCAAGGATTTTTCCTAACTCACTATCTTCACTTTGCGCTTTTCTTATTCTCGCAGTCACACTCTCTTCACTCTCACTCAACATACACACCGGTAGTGCATTGCGACTTAATGCGTCTACGTGTAGCATATTTTTACCCGGCCGATGTTCTATCGAATAGTTAAACTCCTCAAGCAATAATGCCCATCGAGCCACACGTACGCACAATTCTTTCTTTCGCATTGTCAATGAAAACGCTTGACAATCTGTAATTATTTTAAACTGTATGCCTAGTAAATATACCCGGTATTTACGCAATGCCTTTATTATTGCCAGCACCTCGAGCTCATAGCTGGTATATTTCATTTCTGCGGGTGTCGTTTTCCCACTTGCAAAAAACACGGGGTGAAATGTGTTATCTCTGCTATCTCGTTGAAGCAAAATTGCACCATACCCGTACATAGAAGCGTCTGTGTGCAACTCTGTGTCAACGTTTGGTTTATACAGTCTCAATACAGGCTTATTACTCATTATATTCTTTAGGTGCTCAAATGCTAATTTCTGTTTCTCATCAAATTGGAATTTTACACCATTTTTTAGTAAATCCGATAACGGTCGCGCTATTATGGAGTAGTTTGGCACAAATTTACGGAAATAACCGGTCAGACCTAGAAATTGCTGAATCTGTTTGATGCACGTGGGTTGTGGAAACTTCGTAACTGCTTCGGTTTTACCATTAGATGGACGAATAGTACCACTCTCTATTATATGCCCTAAGAACTCTACCTTTTCCTGCAAAAAGACACACTTTTGCCAATTGATCTTTAAGCCAAATTGCTGCGCTGTACTCAAAACTTTCTCAAGGTTTTTTAATCCGCTAGTGTAATCCGCAGTAGGAATGATTAAGTCATCCATGTACGTTAAAACTATTTTGTCATCTATCAGCTCTCGAAAAGCGGCATTGATGAATTTTTGAAAAATCGCTGGTGAGTTGCACAACCCAAACGGCACATATAAAAATTCATAATGACCCTCCGGCGTTATAAACGCCGTATACTTCCTACTCTCCTTATCTAATTGTACATGAAAAAACCCGTTTTTTAAATCCAGCGTGCTATAAACGGTAGCTGATTGAAGAGCGTCTAGCTGATCATCGATCAATGGAAGCGGGTACCGGTCCTTTATTATTTTCTCATTTAATTTCCGATAGTCGATGCATAATCTAGTTGTGCCATTCTTCTTCGCAACTAAAACAACTGGACTCGCATACTCTGATAGGGATGGCTGTATTATACCGTCTCGAAACCAATCACTGACATGAGCACTTACTTTTTCTTTTTCCGACGGAGACAAACGCCGAGCTCTCTGATATACTGGATTCTCATCCTTTAATACCAAGGTCATTTTGATGCCTACTTCTCGCGTTTTTACTGGGTTATAATTATCAATTAATTTTTTTATTTTCTCTCTGTGCTCGGTGCTAACAATATTCGACACATCTATCTCGCTATTTTCAGACACACACTCGATCTTAAAAATTTCAGGAACGCTACATTCATCCGACTGTAACGCTGCGGACTTACTGATTGAAACATTACCTGCTCTAACAGTCATCTCTACTGTATTTAAAAAGTCTGTTCCTATCAAAAGCGGGTGCCGCATCAAAGTGTCTGAAATTACGCGTATCGTCATTGGGTAAAGTTCGCCGTCAATTTCAACGTTTACACAAACCTCTCCTAAGGTTTTATTATCGTCCGATCCTATCCCTCTAAATTTAATTTCCTTCCGCGACAGTTTAGACAACCCTAACTTAATATATTGATCAGCACGCATAAGAGACAGGTCGCTACCCGTACCTATTAACGATGTTACATTGTAACCGCCTATTTTAACATCTTTATAACATTTACCGTCAATAGGTTCAACCAAGTTACATCCGTTCTTCACACTAGCCTTTTTCGGACACTTAATCGCAATATGCCCAAACTCTTTACACTCAAAGCATTTCGCACCTTTATGCTTCACTGGGCAATCAGCACTATAATGATTTTGCAGTCCACAATTAAAGCAACGCACCACTTTTGTATCTTCTTTCTTCTCGTACTTCACATTCTTCGCTGGGTACGGCTTGCTTTCTGCTCTCAGGTATGTAGTGTTGCCTTGGTGTCTCCCACGCAGCGATAGTTTTTCGACCGCTTCCAGAAGCGTGGACTTTGTCTCTAATCTTTGAAGATACGCATGGTCTCTCAACGCAGGATCGGGGATGCCCTCAATTATGTACTCAATCAGCTCGTCTTCTTCAATTGATATAAGGTTTCCCAAGATCACCTTTCTGTGCATGTATTCACTAAAGGTTTCGTCGCGCCTCCACGTACGTTCCTCGAACTGTTTTCGCCTAGTTATTTTGCGAGGACTATGATGAAACATCTCTCTTATTTTATCGAGGAGATCGTCAACACCCATAGCAATGTATTCAAACTTCGAATGCATCCACTCATAAGCTCTACCAGTCAGTCGCGAGCCGATGACGACCTTCATTTCATCGTCAGATAACCTATATGTAGCCCTTAGGAATCGAACCTGTCTTTCCCACGTCTCGAAGGTATCACTGTTACCATCGTAACGGTTTAGTATATCTGCGACGGCCGTTACTTTCATACGCGGTCGCTCGTCGCGTCCTGCCAACGGACTTCGTGCTGCCCTCTCTTCGTTATCGTTCAGGCTTAGGGCTTGCCATTGTTTCAATATTTCAATTTCTCGGCGAGCTAGTTCAAGCTCGCGTTCCATCACGGCTCTCTCTCGCTGTTGTACCTCTATTTCCCGTCGAAGAAGCACAACTTCGTTAATATTTGGACTTGACTCACTCGCCAAAGGTTGATTTACGACTTCGTTGGTTTCGGTCACGTCTTCCATTGTTTCTCTCATCCAATTGCCACCTGGATCAGCCGCCATCAATCGCGCGAGCAGTTCACTTTTCACACCTTGCGTAGATAGTCCCAAAGCTCGTAATTTGTCCTTTAATTGTTGTACTGAGAACTCATTCCCAGTTTTTGCCACCGAACTCATTTTTATCGTTTGTACCGTTCAACTAACCTCACTGTATGCACATCACTCTGTCCGATGCACCACCTACGTCTTCCTTGTTGTTGAATAATGATTTTATCCCGGACGAGCCCCCAAATTTATGTAGGGAAAACACAGAGAAGGCCTCAGACAGAAATATATGCAATATATATTTATTGTTTAATAACTAGATCTCTCGTCACCGTTCGTCGCTCGTCGCCGTTCGTCGTTCAGCACGTCTCAACGTGTACTGCCCGCTCGTCACTCCTTTCTTTTTGTCTCTCGCTTCGTCTCTATATTTCGCGTCGTCTCACGCACTCACACGCACACATCATCGTCTCAGTCTCTTTTTCGTTTCTCGCTGCGTCTCTATACTTCGCATCGTCTCACACACTCACACGGACACACCATCGTCTCAGTCTCTTTACCTCCGCACTCTTCTCGCTCACTCTCTCTCTTTCTCTCCTGCTTTCTCACTCTTTATCGTCTTATACTCGCAGTCACATAACGCATGCATGTCAAGATTTTAGGAATCCTACATTAGTAATAAAAATTACAACCTGTAGCCCGTGTCGGTTTGGACCTTTCGTCCTACGACATGATTGGGCATCAGAGGAAAAATGTGTATCGACTCACAAAATCCTATAGTCGAACACAGTAGATGTATAGTGAACCACAGCAAGCATGCAATGTAACACAGTAGACATATATCGCAGAGTGACATGCATCGACAGGAGTGAAGCAGCAGATGATAAATGGAAAAAAGCAGAAGAAACCAAAGATTAGTAAAATTACACAGTACATCAAAGCGCACGTAGAAAACTCAGAAACCGAATAAACGTCACTGACGAGAAAACTAATTCAGAAAAATGAAAGTAATAAAGAAACTCACTTGAAAATAAACGTTCCGCAAGCAGGGCGCAGAACAGCACGCAGGCGGCAGGTGTTGTCAGGAATTAGCGAAAGTGAAAATTCATCAGGAAAAAAATCTGTAACGAATAAAGAAGATTATAGAAAAAAATGCAAAAGACTAAAAGAAGATCGTAAAGATTAGTAAAGTCAAGCGGTGCAGGCAAGTGTGGAAAGAAAGAGTACGCAAATACGATAAGATCTTTAATAGAATCAAATAAGAAGAAATTATCCGGTGGAGAAAAGAATAGATACTCACTTGTAGCAGTAAATGCTCTAAGCTGCGAGAATTTTCAACGATGCTCCTCTTCCTGACACTCTATTACGCGATACGATATTTATTTTCAAAAAATTTCAAATCGCGACCGTAAAACTTTCGAACGTCACTGACTCGAGCACGCAACTGAAAACTCGTGGACAAGCACTGGACTCTACTACGCGATACAAGTTCGCATTTAGAATGTCTACCGCGTGATTCGAACACTTGAGGAAAATTTCGTCCTTTGCTTCCTTGTAGCAACAAGTGTCAACCTGCACAGAATACGTGCAATAGCAGCATAAACAGTTTCAGTCCGCATAAATTAATGACAGATGTACTTCAATGTTTACATCTTATCGGCAAAATACAGGAGAATTTCCGTTATTCTGCTTAATTTGCGTATAAAGACGAAAAAATGTTCGCCGATGTGACAGCGTCACTTACCTTCATGTTTCAAAGGGAGTAATAATGGAAGATCGTTCTGATTCGTCAGACCGGCAAGCCGAACATCACGTGACGTTAGCCGTGCAGTTGATTGGACACTATTTATTCTACGTACGAGAGACTGATCGTGTTCCTCGTCTCTGGTTGGTCAATCGCCATTAAAGCTGCGCAAAGCTTCTGCGTTGTAATACCACAAGTTATACAGGGTGGTCCGTTATAAGTTGGCACTAGCAAACATGCTTATAGAGCGGCTTAAAACAAACACAAAAGTCCTGGACCATTATGCAAAAATCGCAATATTGATCGAGTTATTAACTGTTAAAGATCAAAGGAAAGGGCGTCCGCCAAAACGGCAGCGGGTGGAGCGCTGGAGCCTCTGCGAGCTGTAGGACGGCCCAGTTTGCCTACAAACAAATGCGGGGTGCGGTAAGGGAAGGATCATACGTCGCTGGACGCGGCCAAGCCGGCGTTATTCTGTGGTGGGGGCGATCACTATCGCTTCCGAGTAGCGACACTCGCAGGCAGAGGTATACGCGTGGACAATTTTTCGAAGGTGCCTCTTTGTTACGCATGTACGCTCGAACGCTGGCTCTCTCTCTCTCCCTCTCTGTCTCTCTGTCTGTCTGTCTGTCTTCTCAGGACGCGAGACATTCTGCACGTAAAAACCATCACGCCGGAACTAACACAGAGAGCAACGCGCAATATTATACGAAGGGCCGAAATCTGTGTGCGGGAAGGGGGAAGGTATTTCGAACAATTATTACATTAAGGCCCTATGCATTGATGTACATACAGTGGATTAGGCCTCCTGGAGATACCACTATAAAAAAAACGCACCCTGTCATCTACCGCTAGGTGGTGAGAAACGGATAGCGTACGTAATAATTTTCGCGAATACACGTAGCGAGACACGCATTTATTTTTACGTGCAGAATGTCTCGCGCCTGAGACAGAGAGGGAGAGAGAGAGAGAGCCGGCGTTCGAGCGAGCGAGAGAGAGAGAGAGAGAGAGAGAGAGAGAGAGAGAGAGAGAGCCAGCGTTCGAGCGTGCATGCGTAACAAAGAGGCAACTTCGAAAAATTGTCCACGCGTCTCTACCTGTAGTGTCGCTACTCGGAAGCGATAGTGATCGCCCCCACCACAGAATAACGACGGCTTGGCCGCGTCAAGTGACGTATGATCCTTCCCCTTACCGCACCCCGCATTTGTTTGTAGGCAAACTGGGCCGTCCTACAGCTCGCAGAGGCTCCAGCGTTCCACCCGCTGCCGTTTTGGCGGACGCCCTTTCCTTTGATCTTTAACAGTTAATAACTCGATCAATATTGCGAATTTTGCATAATGGTCCAGGACTTTTCTGTTTGTTTTAAGCCGCTCTATAAGCATGTTTGCTAGTGCCAACTTATAACGGACCACCCTGTATAATGCGCATAAATTTTTAACTTCACTGGTTTGAATATATTTGTATGTGTATAATAAATTTACTTACCAGCCACACGAGACCACCAAAGCTCTGTTTAATTCGCACGTACGAACTGCATAGTTTAGTAACGAGATATTTTCTGAAACGTATAAAAATGTTACTTAAGATAACATTGTAAAATTCAAGGAGCAATTCTCAAAAATAAGATCCTTAAAGAAGAACGTACTTCAAGATTCATTGCACGTAGATGCATACTCTCCGACACTGTCCAAGAACTGATTTTATGATTCGATAACTAATTATGCGGTTAAAATGTCCAATCGGCGAATATTCAACGAGGAACTCCAAATCTGTAATAAAAAATGTCATGTTCTGTGTAAAAAAAATAGGAAGTTTCTGATCAGAAGTCGAAAGTATCATCAAAGGATAGAATGCATACTGGATTGAATAATAAAAATTTTCTGCTAGTTATGGTTGGAGGGATGGTGACTGATTGCTCTCGTTGTCAGATATGTCTCCAAATAATTTTCGTAGAACTTCTCTCGTTCTCCACCTAACGTCCTTCCTCGTTCGTGGCTCGTCGCATTTTGATGCACGCCGCCAAATTGTTGCATTTTTATACCTCCGTGGCGCACGCGCCTCGGCCAATCACCTGCAGACGTCTCAGTCAACGCTGCAGATGAGGTGACGCGTGTGGCTGGCTGCGGGGGGAGCTGCTTGCCTGCCGTATACAGGGTGTTTGACATAAGATGGATAACCCGAAAGTTGGTGATAGATGGGGTAAAACCGAGAAGAAAAGTCATGTACCATAATGCAAAATTCGCAATAGTTATCGAGATATTAATAAAAGCGCGTGAGCCAATGAGCGGAGCCGGTGAATGGCGATGGACAAGAGGCGCGCGGTGAGAGGCAAGCGCGATAGACAAGAGGCGCACGGCGGCGGGCAAGAGCGATGGACAGGTGGGGCTAGCGCGATGAACAAGAGGCGCGCTTTCCCCTCGCCGCGCGCCTCTTGTCAATCGCGCTTGCCTCTCACCGCGCGCCTCTTGTCCATCGCCATTCACCGGCTCCGCTCATTGGCTCACGCGTTTTTATTAATATCTCGATAACTATTGCGAATTTTGCATTATGGTACATGACTTTTCTTCTCGGTTTTACCCCATCTATCACCAACTTTCGGGTTATCTATCTTATGTCAAACACCCTGTATAAAGCGCCATGCGTGGGTGTAGCGAACATTTCTGCTGTATCCACTGAGGAGAGAGGTTGAAGGAAAATAAGGAAGATTAGGAAGATTAGGAAGATTAAGAAGACCAAGAAGATCAAGACTACACGTGTAGAGGGGTCGAAAAAATTTTTACTGCGTTTGAACGCAATTTTGACATAACCACATAAACATAACGTAAGAACAACTCCCTCCATAAGTGCTCCAGAGCACTGTTTCACCGTAGTCAAGTCGCACAGCGTGTCGAGCAAAGGAACAAAATAAAGAATGAAAGTCTGTGATTTAACCCATTTATTGAACCGGTTCAAGTTGAAATTATAAACTTTCGTCACTGTCACCGTTCGCAGGTAACGTACTTACCATTGTTAATTCTCATAGATATATGTATACGTATACAGTTACTGTAAAAATCAACAACGGTAAATACATTTAACTCCGAACGACAACAATGGCGAAAGTTTATAAATCCAGCTTAACTCGCGTTTGCACTTGCATTGTTTATTTCAATTTATGAAACCCAAAGCGCTATAGAATATTTAAATAATATATGTTATAATAATAATTTTTTACAGAATATTTCCGTCACCGTTGGTCCGCCAAGAAAACAAACTAAAGGCAAGTATGCGTATTTTTGCCACTAGTAGTGTTGAATTTAATTTCTACAGTATATCGGTAACGTTGGACGCGACACTAAGATTATACAGGATAATGGCTGTCCCAACCTTTTACCATCGGAGTTGCAGTTTGTTAGTATTCGTGAGTATTAACTCACTCCGATGGTAAAAGGTTGGGACAGGTATTAAAACTCACCCTGTATACTTCCTTGCGTCATCTAGCAGCCAACGTACGGATGAGACCCACTTTGTTCCTACCGTTGGTGAAAGTGGAAGCACGCAAATGCAGATACCTCTAGATGTTACTTTCTTATTTGTAAAGTTTTGGAAAACACGTGTTATTATACTATTGACAATAACATGTACAATGTCGTCATTCTACGTGATCACAGCTAATTATCGTTTTTATACAGGGTGAGTTTTAATGGATGGACCAACCATTTACCATCGGAGTGAGTTACCGACTCACCTCTATAGTAATACTAACAGACTGCAATCTGTAACTCACTCCGATGGTAAATGGTTGGTCCGTCCATTAAAACTCACCCTGTATATCACGGGACTTTCCGCGACTGTATCTCAAGGGATACGACTCTGCAATGCCCACTGATGGCTGCCGGCGGGAACGACTAGCGCGTCGTTCTCCTTCTCCGATTGGCTGTCGCACTTTGTCCACAAAGTCATGGAGCTGTTCTCCTCTCTCTCGATATCTCGAACGCGTCAGTAACGCCATCTTCCAGTCCTCCGTCACATATTCGAGAAACTTCCAACGCTGACAAAGGATTTAAACGATCAGGTGCTAAAACGCGGGATAACGCGTAACCTAAAATATCTTTTGAAATAGATGTTATTTGAATAATTTTGCAAAGAATATTTGTGAAAGACAATGACAAGCACGGCGGCAGGGAAGAACTTACCTTGGTAAATATGATTTTTATAATGTATCGAGTAAATGTACATATTTTTTATAAAATACGATGGTTTCATTCCAGGGTAGAAAAATATCGTCCAGGCAAATTAGAGGACCTTATATCTCATGAAGAAATAATTAAAACTAGTACGTAGATTAGCTGTGATTTAATAGCCAGGTTGTACCGAGGACTTAATTCTTTTATTTACTTTTTTTATATTTATTTCAGTAAACAAGTTTATCGATGACGATCAATTACCTCATCTTCTTTTATATGGACCTCCAGGTACAGGAAAAACAAGCACTATTTTGGCATGTGCTCGTAAATTGTACACACCTGCTCAATTCAATTCTATGGTTCGTTACCAGTTCCTTTTATTCTTTAAATTCTCACATTTACGAATATCGTATAATACCTTCCTTCTACATGTAGGTATTGGAAATGAATGCCTCCGATGATAGAGGTATCAATAGTGTGAGAGGTCAAATATTAAGTTTCGCTAGCACCGGTACAATGTACAGATCCGGTTTTAAGTTAGTTATTCTCGATGAAGCAGATGCGATGACCAATGATGCCCAAAATGCTCTTAGAAGAAGTAAGTAATCTTATGTCGCCACATAAAACATAACTGGTTCTGTACAGTACAGTTCCTTTTTTCTTTCAGTTATTGAAAAATATACAGAAAATGTGCGATTTTGCATTATTTGCAATTATCTTAGTAAGATAACTCCAGCCCTTCAATCGAGATGTACAAAATTTAGGTTTGGACCTCTCTCGCCAGAGCAAATATTGCCCAGGCTTGATGAAATCACAGAAATGGAAAAGTATGCTTTGGACAACGATGATTTAGATGTATCTTCTAATTCTCTTACACGAATTTCTATCAGAATGTCACCTTATTAAAAGTCATAATGTTCCAGTGTGAAAGCAGATAAGAGTGGGAAAGAAGCCATTATGAAATTAAGCGAAGGAGACATGAGAAGAGTTATAAATATATTGCAAAGTACATGGCTTGCATATGGATTAGTATCGGAAGTTAACGTATATTCCTGCGTTGGTCATCCCCTCCCTGTCGACATCAAAAATATCGTGAATTGGTTGTTAAATGAATCTTATGAACTGTGTTACAGCAGTATCCTTTCAATTATGTGAATCGCAACACTTCCACCGATAATAGTCTTAGAATATCACCATGAGCAAGCAACATTTTTTTCTTAATCCCTAATTAGAAATACAAGATTTAAAATTGCAAAAAGGACTGGCTCTGCAAGATATACTAACAGAGCTTCATGTGTTCGTTAAAAGAAGTATGCATTTTACTATAGGATTATTTGCAATGGTAAATTGAACTTGGAAACTCCATAAGTAAAAACGCTTTATCTTTCAGTCGAATTTCCGGACCCTATATTAATTCGCTTATTGATCCAAATGGCTGAGATTGAAAAACGAGTGGCCATTGGATGCAACGAAGGTGTCCAGCTGAATGCTCTTGTTTCTCTCTTCCAGAAAGCTCGAGATGTAGAAGTCTCTTGAGTCTTTTGATATTGTATTCGTATAGTAAGGTAACAAACTTAAAATAATTATATGTTAGATCTTAAGAAATTTTATAAATCATATGTTAGTTCCTGCGAACTTATTCGCTCTCGAGTACCAATTTAAATTAACAATAATTTGACCCAAATTGATCGAAGTAATCTTGTATAACAAACATTTGTCCAATGCATTTTTATATAAAAGATTTCATTAGAAACTTCGTCTTACACTCCTACCAAGCATCGTTGTATCATCCAAACGATTCATTCATTAACAACAATACTCGTCAACGCTCTATCCCAAAGTCAAACAAACAAAAAGCGAAACTTTCGCATCCCAAGCAACTCTTACGCGGCTCCACGGAGGACGGCCGGTACTATTTTCCCACGAGAAGCAAATACCTTCCTCGCGCAAATCACGCCACGTCAAGCGAGCGACCTTTATTTACCCCTGTAACTTTTCTCCTTAATCAGATAGCATCTCTCTTTCGTCTTAATCGCATTCTGCCGTGAGCTTTATCCTACCAACGAATCTGCAAGAGAGTTTGGATATCAAAATTGGCCCCGTCGACTGTGCGCGGCGGTGGTGACCAAGGGATGAAGGGGTCAACCCGAAGTGGCCGCCGCGAATTTTTCCCTCGCCTTAAACTTCAGTCGCGTCTATATCCCGTAATCCCAGACGATCTCTTTACGTGCGCAGAAAAGTGTGGACTTCATTCCGGAGACGACACGTTTCACGGATGGGCGAGCGGCAGTGAGTTTGCGGGTAGGATAGAGATGGAGAGAGAAGATGAACAAGAAGGAGGTGGAAGGTGGAGGAGAGGGCGATGGTGAACGTGTCAGAAAGCGTTCCACTCAACTGCGAGGCGACGGGGGTTACCCTACCTAGCACTGTATTCGTACTTGATCTCACAAATGGAACGGTCTGATACCGTCGAGGCGAATACTGCTCGATCAGCACGCGAATGCTCGAGCGTTCCAGAGGGAAAGAAATAGAGGAGAGAAAGGAAAGCGCGTCCGAATTCCGACACGCGACGCTCATATTCCTTATAAAAAGCTGGCAGGCGTACACTTAATTTCTCGTATTGCGCGCTTGAAACTGAAAAGTGGAATTACCCTCGCATAGATCGGACGCTTTTTCAGCGCAACACGAGAGCCTCGAATACGATGCACGGCGCGAAGCTCGTTTTACTTGCTTCTCGAATGGATTTCCTTTTTTCGGGGGGGGGGGGGGTAAAGTGTTTTTGCGATGCTTCTCGAGCGTGGAGCGTGCCAGAACGAAAACTCGCACGGATAATGCCCTTTGGGTGATCGAGGAAATAATTGAATCTTTCGCAGGTCGAAACCACTCGATTGGCACGAACCTTTTCGTATTGGATAATTCTCTTGATTGTTTTTTTTTTTTTTTTTTTTTTTTTTTAGAAGTTAATAAACTTGACAAGATAGCGATTGAGTTTTCAACCGATTGTTTATTCCTTGGAAGTGAGAATGCTTCTTTGTAGGAATGGGCGCGGTTGAAATTGATTTCTTGGGAAGTATCATTTATCCAGCAGTCCATTGCGATTCAACGAGGTTCGCTAAAGCAATGTCGAATGACGTACTAAATTAACGGCTCATGATTCACTCGAGGGAATACAAATTGAAGTAGCGCTCTCGATGAAATTTCAATACGAGGTTCGACAGACGTTACTTACAAATCACCATCGCCGCTATTAATCTTCCATTATTGCTCGATGAAAGGGAGTAGCTAGGGCGAATATTTCGCGCCTCGAATTGCCACGTAATACAGGCCTAAACATTATATTACAAACTCATTCTACATTGCGACCTTAGAAATCGATACGTCGCTAAAACTCGACGACAGATTTCGAATTGATAATTAATGACGATTAAGTCCTCTTTCATCCGCGCGGATCAGTCCTTACCTGTGCATTTAAACGTAAATGAGATACCTCGCGCAAATATGTTCCACCAACAAATTACCGCGGTCATTAGTTTAGCGTGATAAGCAAAATTTGATTAATAGATACCTGGACGTTGAGCGTCCGTTCCGCGCTCACGAGGTAGCCGGATTAATCGGCCTGGAGGCGGAAGAACGGTAAGACCACAGCGCAGTCTCTCAATAAATGTTTGTCAATTTTATATTCCACAGCAGAATTATTCGTAAATAACAAGCGATTCGTAAGTAACGAGACTAAAGCATAATACCGGCGAAATTCGAAAAGACGATACGTAAATTATCAATGCGATATAAATTCGTTGCGTTACACGAAGTTACACACATAGGAAACAACTCCACAATGATATTTATAAAAAATGCCATTTAATGTACAAGCACCGCGGCGATGCATTCTCCGAATATTAATTACGCACCGACGATACATTTCCTTGAAAATCAAATTATCGATTAGCGCGCGGGTCCACCACCGTCTCAATTTACAATAAATTCGCGATTCGTCCGTATTACCGCCGGAGAATCGTAACGATAAAATCTCGTGGAGGGAAAAGGGTCAACGTCAACAACGGATTGCAATTCGATCGGTATTACTTACGCGGCTCGGTATTGCTAACCACGACGCCATACTCACGGCGAAAAATATATTTTCACATCTCGTTAAACGATACTCGAGTGAAAATCGTCGGTGGAAGCGGGGTCCCGTCGGTTCGGATGAAAATAAGAGGAAAAGATAAACGGGCGCGGCGGAGCCGGAAAGATGGACGAGAACAAGAAGGGGCGAAAAAAGAAAAATGCCAGTTGGGGGGTGGAAACATGAGAGACAAGCACTTATTTCCTACGCGGAGACGATTTTACCCCCGCAGAATCGCCGAAAGAAAATACCTCACCGGT
Organism: Tiphia femorata; assembly: GCA_944319695.1. Lineage (NCBI taxonomy): Eukaryota > Metazoa > Arthropoda > Insecta > Hymenoptera > Tiphiidae > Tiphia > Tiphia femorata. The sequence goes on along the minus strand of OX090896.1, from coordinate 10,714,292 downwards.
ATTTTCCTTCACCGGGGCTTTAACTCGGCGACTGGCCAGAAGCAGCTCCGTGGAATCAACGTAAACTGAAAGATTCGTCTCACTCCTTTCTCTCCCTCCTCCGAAGCAAATTTGTATCCATCGCTACGAGAGGATCCCATTTATTCGCGAACCATCCACGAGCCACGTGATTTTTTAATCCAACGCGTGATAGCCAGATCGCACGGGGTTAAAATCTCACGACATTTACCTCCTATACGCGAAAGTCGATCCCTCTCCGTTCGGAGGCGTACGATAAAAAATGTACGCGCTCCTCGTTTAACGGTAACGTTTCGCAGTTTCCGTGGAATACGTCCGATACTTCAGGCCACGTCGCGGGACGCGAACGCGAACCATCGTGGGTCTTGCAAAAATGATTGCCAGCCACGCGAGATCCATCGAGCATTCTATCCAAGTGGAATGCACCCGTCACTGGCCCGCCCAAAATATCGACTGACCCATCCTCTTCCTCTCTATTTTCCTTCGTAGCATTGTTCCACTTTATGATTCGGATCATCGACGTTCCACGACTGACAATCGGATATACATTGTACGGAAATCTGATAATTTCCGTTAGATCTAGCCACGGTCGTCAAACGTTTATCCAAGAGGAAGAGTCTCTTTTACGCGTGACTTTCCAACTGTCTCGTTTAACACGTTCATCGCCACGTTATCCATATTTGAGCGATGGTTTCAGTGTCTGATTATAAATGATCAAAATAAGTACTTGGAAGTGTAATTAACGCTTTAGATAGTTAACTAAACGGTCACCAAAATTCAAGGTAACTGGACGACGAACGTATTAAATGAACCCCCATAATTAACAATAATTGGAAGAGTATCGAGGATCGTGGTAGAGTCGAAAAGAAAAAGAAAAGTGAAGTGCGTCCCAGTGGATAATTATCACGAGTGCTAAATCAACAGTTCCTCCGCAATTAGATCCGAAGACTACGTCCGGTAATCCTCGTGTTTGCTTATCAAGGGCAGCAGCGCGAGCTCGAAAGCGAAAGCTCGTTACGTTCCAAGGACACACGCTTCACCAACTCGCCTCGTCAATCGAACTTTTTTTTATCACCTTCCAAAACAGTTCTCGTCTCTCTCTCTCTCTCTCTCTCTCTCTCTCTCTCTCTCTCTCTCTCTCTCTCCACCATCGTCGCCTGAAACCTTCGCGATCGAATCGAAACGAACACGAGAAGCAGCAACAGTAGCAGCAGTGGTGGCAGCGGGCCGCGATACCGTCTGGCCAAAAATTACGTCCTACAAGTCCTTTTCCTATCGGTAATTAAATAACACTCAGGCGTGATACTCGGGTGCCCGAACTTCGTCCGGCCAGGGGGTTAATAAGAACTTTCGAACTCTGTACACTAGCGCGTCAATTCTGCCAGCCATTCCTGCCAGGGTTGAAAACTTGCCCGTAGACGTGCCCTTAACTTTCCGCTTCGAAATAACTAATTCAATTAGTATATCAGTGCTAGTGCCGGAGCGGGGGACGAAGGTGTGCGAGGTGGTGGATAAAGGGAGGTGGCACGGGTGGAGAAGGTGCTGGAGATGGAGGAGGTTAACTACGTCTTCGCGGGCGTAGGTAATCCTCGTTCTGGCCTTAACTCCGACACGGCTAATCCCCTCTCGAACTTTCTTCCTACGTTCGGACGTGGAATCTCGCGCGATTGCCATGCGCGTTGCGCCGATCCTCGTGACAAGGCGCGGACACTCGCCAGATCGTCGATGATTACCACAATCGAGATCGAAGAGGTGAAAGGTCGATGGAGGGCGCAAAGGTCGCCCAGAGTGGTACACGAGGATTCGTCCCCGTGACACGAAATACAATTTATTTATAGAAGAGCCGATAACAGGCTTCGGTTTCCGTTTCTTTTTTCTTTTTATTGACGTAGACTGTGTTTTTAGCGACATGGTCAAGGGCAGAGGCGACCCTCTTAAAATGGGGAACGGCGAATTTACTTTTAGAAATGGAAAAAAGCCCACGCAGCACGGTGGGCCAGATTCTTTTCGTAGCGCGACAAAAATAAATTTTGTATTGAACATACAATTCTGTCACACGTAGATATTAATATTCACAAATGATCAAAGTATAATTCGCCATAGTTCCAAGTTTTCAAAAATGCACCATTCGGTCATAAAATATTACTCAAAAGGAAGTCAATTTTGGTGTTGATAATTATGACAAGTGAATCATAATTTGGTTAGGTTATAGTCGGCCGTGCTTCTGATTTATGACATAAGTGACGAAATTTTTATTATGGAGCCTTTAGTTCAAGGTATACACTTTATTTTGTATCCATCCATTTCTCTAAATTCAATGAAGAACTGTCTGAAAACATGTGTTACGTTTCCCAACCTCTGGTTTCAGTTAGTCATATATTAGAAAGTGACACTTATTAGGCACGACCGTAAAGGGAGTGACTTATGCAATCGCCATCGCGAAAACCGTTCGTATGTATGTGTGTATATGTGTGTGTGTGTGTCCGTGTAGATCCTCGATTTCGGAAAAACGGCTGAACCGATCGGGACGAAATTTGGCACAAAAATCAAGTACACTACTGTGAGTTGACAATAAGGTTTGTGAGCCGCCATCTTGAACCGGTACAAGATGGCGGGAGATTCAAAATTTGAAAAAAATGTAATTTAAATTTAATATTGCTGCCATTTCTAAACGGCTGAAGATAGCGATACATAAAGTTTGCTGGCACCAAATGGATATATACTCAAAGTACATACCAAATTTCGTTGCGATCCGTTCAGCCGTTTGGCCGGAATACTGCACTAATGGAAATAGTGCAAAATTCATTAATCCATTAGTACAGTATTCCGGCCAAACGGCTGAACGGATTCGAACAAAATTTGGCATGTACATCGAGTATATATCCATTTGGTGCCACGAAACTTTATGTATGGCCATTTTCAACCGTTTCGAAATGGCGGCAAATTCAAATTTTTTATCCACTATTCCAGTAAAACGATTGATTAGTCCACTATTCCGGCAAAACGGCTGAACGGATTCGGACAAAATTTGGCATGCACATCAAGTATATACCCATTTGGTGCCAGGAAACTTTATGTATGGCCATCTTCAGCCGTTCCGAAATAGCAGCAAATTCAAATTTTTAATCCACTATTTCAGCAAAAAAGTTGATTAGCCCACTATTCCAGCAAAACGGCTGAACGGATTCCGACAAAATTTGGCATGCATACCAAGTATATACCCATTTGGTGCCACGAAACATTGTGTATGGGCATCTTCAACCATTTCGAAATGGTGCCAGTTTCAAAGATTTCAATTTGTCGCAATTTCTGAATGGTTGAAGATAACCATGCATAAAGTTTCACTGCAGCAAAGGTGTATATACTCTATGTACATGTCAAATTTTGGTTCGGATGCATTTAATTGTCCGGTTTTGATCACTTGGGCCTATTGCAGAAATGCTGCATTTCGTGGGCGAGCGCGAAGCGCGAGCACCCGACGACTTGGGGGGGTATGGCGTTTGAGCGAAGCGAAAGCGCAGAGGACTCTGTAGCATAGTTTAATATCTCAATACTTGAATTTTCAACAATTTCGAAACGGTTTGAAATTCGTGGGCGAGCGCGAAGCGCGAGTGCCGCGGTCGTGCCTATTGCAGACAAGCGAAGCTTTTCTGCACCCGGTAAAGCGAGCGCGAAGCGCGAGCAAAGGCGATCTGGGGGGTTGGCGTTTGAGCGAAGCGAAAGCGCAGGGGGCTCTGCCCCCTAGTTCTTTTATACTTCTGATTCTTTATTTTATGACGATTTTAAAATGTTATGATAATATTGGTAAAGACCGGTACAACCTTCCTTTTTTTTCGTCTTTAGATAAGCACGTATGCGTTTTACGCAAAGAACTATAAGAAAATTCTGTAATTCTTTTAGTACGTTATTATTTTATCATAAAAAGTGCAATTTATTTTATCAAATATCAAGAAGAGTATTATTTTGTCTCATACATTAAACTTGTGATCTTATACTGTGATAAATACGAATAGTAATTAAACCGTTTAATTATTTTATTTTAATAAAAATGTGTATCATACGTTATATTAAAATGTTTACTTTCAAAAGAAAATATAGAAACCAACTTCTTCATTTTTGTCACGCTACGAACAGCACCTGGCCCATTGTGCGCAGGTCCGATAAGGAAATTATTCGACTTCGGAACGATTCTTATTTTAGACGGTGAACGAGAGGGTTAGAACGACCTGGAGACGAAGAATACCGGTGCCAAGGGGTAAGTTTTAGGTGGTGCGCGAGAAAGTGTTACTCTTTTATTTCCGTCTTGGCCGAATTGAAAAGTGAAAAAAAAAGCAGGTCGAGGACCCGGAGTGGCTCAAACCGCTCAAACCGAGAAACTTTAGGATCACGCGAAATTGTTTTCACCGTAGAATGGAGGAGGAAGCGAATTTAATGGCGGAATATGGAAGTTTTGCTAAGAAGGACAAGCCGCGGCGTGATCTTTGCTCGCTCGACTGCCGACACGCTCGACTCCCGGCAAACTTAAGAAGTTCGCGGTACCACGTCGTAGACTGGCCCTGCGCGGGCGTTCACGCGACCGAACAAGATAGTTGGCCAGAGCCAGTCGACAGGAACTGGAGGACAAAGCCGCGATAAAGTCTAGCGATCGTGATCGGAAGATAAACCGCGCGCAGTGGTCCACCCGGTAAATCCCTGGCATATGCCTCGATACAAATTTATCGAACATTGAAAATAAATTTTCGCCGCGGTAACGGCGAACGGTGACCTCCGGAGATCGAAACTTCCATCCCCTTTCTCCTTCTCACGCTCTTTCCTTCGCCGAACCATCCCCAATCTCCGTTCGAGCTACAGAAAAACACGCTTCTCGTTTAACCCCTTTTTTTCAGAGCACGCGGCGAGATAAGCGGAGGATAAAAGTTTTCCGATGGTAAACAGCAAAGGGAGTGTAGCATTGGAAACAATTACGCGTGCTTTACCGGCATTCGACGATCGTTTATTTAAATCTCGTTTATTCGGAGGGTACTCGAAGCATCGATCAACGGGGAGGATAATGAAATCGGGTGATCTCTCGCGTTGGGGTGCGGAAAGGGGTGAAAAGAGAGAAAGAAGGAAACTGAGAGAGGTGGAAAGAGAGAGAGAGAGAGAGAGAGAGAAATATGAAAGAGAGCGAAAAGGACGAAAGCAATCGCGGCCTCGGCAGCCAAACGTTGACCGTGCGCTTTCGTCGAAAAAGGAGAGTCCGTCGTTTAATCCACTTAATCTGTGTTTATATCGCGGCTGCTTTCGACTCGCGCGCGCTAACTCGCTTTATCGTCATCGCTCGTCGTCCCTCTTGCCCTACGCGACGCATTACGAACGTGTATCGACGATGCGTTACGTTATTTACGAAAACCAGGATACGCAAACTTCGTCAATTTTTACTCCACCCCCGAGAAACTCAGTTACCAGAGAAGATATACAATAGTCACGTACCTGTGCATTAACGAATAACAATATGTGGATCTCCGAAATCAGCGTCGGTTACAATGTAATCGACCTAACGAACACAAATGCGAATAATCACGGATATCAATTTTCATCCGATCCTCTCATAAGATAAATTCGATCCTTCTGCTAGCTCCGAAATTGGCCAATCGCACGACTGCGCGTTGAAATTTTCAACTCCGCAATTTGGATCGATTAAGGAGTTAAATATTAAACGGATTTGTGTAACGCGTTTCGCGTGGATTATTCGCGTTGCTCGCAGAACGGCCTGGGCAACAAAAGCAACGAGGACGATCGTTTTGCGCGCAACTCCTGCGAACTGTGTCGTCTAACTATTGTTACAATTCTCGCGCAACCTCCACCCCCCTCCTACCGTGAAAAGCTGATTAAGCGAGCACGCGATATTTATTTACGCCAATAACGTATTATTCGCGTGGCACGATCTTTAAATTTCCATTACTCCGTGGAAATATTATTATTCGCCTCCGGACAAATGGACGAAACAAAAGCGTCTCGTGGATACGTTCGATCGTGGGGTGTAGAGTGCCACGTCGATTTTACTCCCCGTGCCGAGGCGTCCCGCGCATCCACGCCGGCACAGTACCTCCAGCCCATGCATTACGTAATAATTTATCGTAATTCGATATCAATTACGGTTCACATAAAAATCCGTTCTATTGCCTTTACGCGAGGCGCGACGCGCGAAATTGGAATTAACAAATGGCGTTGAAATAATTCAACGCCGTTTGTTACCGTGAATGTAAATGCGCCTCTCATTATGTTTCAGCAGCTTAACTTCGGCGTCCTTTCGACGAATTTTCGAGACGGGCCGCGCGGAACTCCATTAACTCCAGAAGTACCGACCGGTGAAAATGACCGGACGCATCAATTTTTCACAAGAATATCTCTTCAATATTAGAACTACCATTTTTTTTTTTTTTATATGGAAACTTCTTTGGCTGACCACTCATTTCGACAAAGGAAGTGTTTATTGTATCACTAGAGCTAACATTTTTTTTCCCGTGGAAACTTCTTTTGTTAAACCACTCGTTTTAACAGGCTTGGTAGTTCTAGTCTTAAAACAACAGTTGTATCTGAAATGTGTGTAAGGAGTAAAGCGAGTGCCTAGGCGTAATCGAAAAGTGTAAGCAAAGAGAGAGAAAGTACAGAGTGAAAGAGAGAATGAACACAGTCCTAACGGATTGAGATGAAAATCAAAGACAGTTGAGCTCGAGCAATAGCAAAGTACACGCGCCGGCCAGGTCGATGTCATACGGAGATCGTAATTTCATATTTCATCCAAAGTCTAACCGATCGCCCAAAGAAGGAGTTAAAAAAGAGAAGCGATCGCTCATACGCTGAGGTCCGTACTCTCAAAATGTTCTCAAATAATCTCTCTCCGCCGCACGCATAATTCTAGTCCAGATCCATCGTTACTCCGTATCGTCGTAATTTATTACTATATTCGCGTGTAAACCTGCGTGAGTTTATTTATTTGATCATATTCATTGCTTTTATTTTGTATGCATTGTTTAGTCTAATCGAAGGCGCCAATTTTACTTACCATTTTATTCGTTGCCCTGCGACTTGTTGCTTTTCCTTTTAAACATATCGACGACGTGCCACTCCACCTAGTGTTCCTTTTTGTTAATTCATCACGTGCCAGATAACATCTGTTACAAACGCGAAGGAGGACCAATGAAATTAATCGAAGTCCTAAGCGGTATGCGTGAAGCTTTTTCAAACCCCGTAAAATCAGTAGCATGTACGATTGGCTTGGTCTCTCGCAACAACGAAGGAGAAACGAGAAGAGAAAATGGAGAGTTAGCAGGGCGCGTTGCCGTGGGCGTCTTCCTTCGTTTTCCCTTCTTTATTCACCCTCCTTCTTCTTCGTCCTCCATAAAGCAACGAGCGCGACGCAACGCGAGGTACGAGCTTGGGCTGCCACGCAGGGGTTTCAGGAAGCGAATGTTTTTTGCCCGTCGACCGTTTCGTTCCACCCCCCGCTTGGAACGGGTTGGACCTCGCGGGACGCGGGACGATACATCATTTAAAGGCGACGGACAAAAGCGAGGCTTTTCGACTCGCGGAGGAGGAAGAGGTGGAGGTTGTGGAGCTGGAGGACGAGGTCGTGGTGGAGGACGAAGAGGTGGTGGAGGTTGCAGAAGGTGGAGGAGAAGAGAAGATCGCCTCCGGTCAGAGTCCATGCACAAAGGGCGAGCCCTCATCCGCGGAGGGCGTCGTTGAATGTCTCGCTAGCCGGCCGTGTGTTCAGAATTTAGGAGGAGGGAGGATGAAGCTAGCTACGCGGAGAAGGGAGTGGAAGAAAAGGGCCACGAAACGTTGGAAGAGTTATTAGCTATACATCAGCGATTAGCCGATTTAGTCGTGCGCTCCTACGGAGAATCGTACTGCACTCCTCGACGATAACTGATGGGATAAGAGAGGAGAACCGGGCGAAGATAAAAGTTAAGTTGATTCATTGGCTCGGCCTGACGTTGTACGATTAGTGTATTTGCAGTCTAAGTAACGCACCGGTGGCCATTACACTTTTTCGACAGATATGGGACGACCTGCGTTAATTACACAAGTTTACAAATTCGGGTCAACTTTTGGACCCGAGCAGATGAGAGCGATTCTTAACGTTATTTGATGCCCTGAACTCAGATCTTCAATCCGTGTGTCAAGATTGGTTCTAGTTTTCGAGTTCGCGCACGGTGGCCGTCCTGCGCTCTTTTAACGGCTATCAGCTAGAGATGCCACGAATATTCGGTTACTATTCGGTATTCGGCCTATTCGGCTTCTTTTTTTTAATATTCGGTATTCGGCCGAATACTGCGTAGTGCGTACTATTCGGCCGAATATAAAATCATGAAAAAAAATGCACACATTCCTCAAAAATAGTAAAATAATGAATTTATTGAATATTTCGAAAACTAGAACCAATTTTTAAAAAAACGGGCTGCTGATTTGGATTCAGCCCCCAAATTTACCTTATAAACAGCTTTTGGTTGCTCAGGTCCAAAACCGTGTATACGTTTGTTATCGGCAGGATTCGTAAGACGACAATTATACGTGTACTTGGTTTAAGATTTTAACACTTGGCAGGCGGGCAACGTACTTTTACGTTTTTCGCAGTATGTCACTAGAGCGTAAGTCGCGTAGAAATACGTATTTAGTAGATTTGTGCTAGAGATCGGGTACCGTGTAAACACGATGGGCATTGTATGTGTGGTGTTTCTGTTGCTGTGCAACGCTTTGCATTATTTCTTCCCAGAAGTTTTGTTTGTCGAGGTACTCCGTCTTTCGAATCGAAGTAGTTTTCAATTTATTGCGATTTTATTGAATGACCAAACTTCCGGCGAGGTTCACGAAAAAACGCCCGCTGCACGCGTAAGTCCGCGGCGAAGTGTATCCGCATGCTAAGTGTTAATAAACTCGATAGGGTCTGTAGATATTTAAGGCTCTGATAAATCTCGTGGAATGAAGAATGTCTTCGGATGCAATGGTTAGAGAAATTAAAAGATAATTGCTGATAAGTTAGAGGAGTAGAGAGAACGCGAACTTTTATCGCGAAAAGCTCGTGTGCGTTAGAGAGGGATCACCGTGCGGGCTCGGGTTTGAGATGTTGGGGGACCCCGCACGCCACACGCGCTTCTACAAGGATTATCCCGATTATGCTGATTATGCTGATTACGCTGATAATTCTGGTGGCGGTGTTCATATACTAATGGGCCTGGGGCACAAGAAGAGGCAATAATAATGCCGACGCGGGATAGCGCGCTGGTACCGCGAAGAAACGGAATTTATATGACGTGTATACATGATGAAACTTTTGTAATTGAAACTTTACCCGCCGCAGATTTAGATTTCCCAACTGAATTTCACGACGAATTAAGAGTGAAAGGCTCACGGCGCAAAAACATTAATGCGTAATATCACTGATTATAATATCGCTCTGCTTCGTCGTTGAAACGCGTGAAGCGAATTTTAAATAATTGCCGCTCGCCTTCGCATTCGACCTTTCACATTCTATTTCGAATTTTCGTATGGTCCAATCGTAAAATTGTCTCTCGCATTTTGTCACCTATTCTAATCTGCGACGACGAATATTTTCGTCTCTTTTTTCGTAAGAAGCATCTTTTCGCGAAAAAAGAGAAGCCGTAGTCGAGGATGGCGAACAGAAAGCACCTTTAGTTATTCCCGAACTCGCATTTGCATAGACTAATTTATTCGACGTTGCTAATTTTAGCTGGCGCCTATTTACGTTTCCCCTGGTAAAAATCAGCGTCCGATCCTCGACGCGACAAATCTCTTTAGATTCAGATTAGCCTTCGAGCGTTAGTCGAGCCGTAAGAGACGCCATTTATCGATGACGGACACTATTTCGCGCGAACGAAGCCAATTATCCCTCTTCGTCAAATTCGATTTCGTTCGCCCGCCACGTGAACATTTTTTTTTCTCTCTCTAACCTTAGCGCGCCGAGTAAGGCGCGTACCGATAATGTCGTTATGGGAGAAATTATCGGCCGGTAACTTTCTTCGCTCTTTGGCAATTTCCATCTGGCTGCAGCGGCATATCGACCGTAGGATCAAATATTTAAATTATTGGAAGCCGGCGACGTCGTCGTCGTGGCTTACTCTCGCGCGCACCTCGGTTACAGAAGACACTTTGGTGTACGATGTTTGCCAATTCGTCCGCTCTGTGCTCCAATATTTCCCAGCGGCAAATTATAGATAGCGCGCACACCGCGTGTTTTATTCTTTGCACTCCGTACCCGATGATGAAGAGTGACGTTATCGAATCGTTCGTTATAAACGCTTAAATTAAACCAATGCTAGCGTCCGTTCTCACTGGCCTGGTTGCACTCACTTTTAGAAATTGATTCGTCGTGGGATGACGTCAATTAACAGACGGATAATCAAATTCGCCCGTGACTGTGATTTTTAGATTTTTCTTTTACGTAAGTGGCGAGGCGAGGTTTGCTAATCCTTCTCGAACGTGCTGCTTCGACGAAAATAAATTCTAGCAACCCCATCTTAATCAAACTTCGAGCAGTTTCTTTTTATAAAAAATATTTGATAAAAATATTCGTTACGTTACAAATATATGGAGTACTCGTTTCGACGTACCATTTTGACCTTTTTTGCATACCGACATTTCCGTACTCTCTGGCAACGAAACTGAATAAAGTCATACACAAAAATCAAAAGACATTCTACCGAGACGTGAGTTAATAACCAATTACTCGAGAAATAAATAATAGAATAAATACACGAAAGCCACAAAAATTAACCCTGCTGCGAGAACATCTATCGTACACAAAAATCGAAAGACATTCCACCGAGACGTGAGTTAACCAATTACTCGAGAAATAAATAATAGAATAAATACGCGAAAGAAGGATTCCATTTTACGTGCACCCACCAACAACACCGAATCCGTAAGGCCGATAACGACACTTTTTCCGGCCATTCCTCCTGGGCTCCTCTTAAGCGCATATTTTCCGCTCGGTCGACGCGACGCGAGGGAGAACGATCGCTCTTAAGACGGGAAGCGCGTCTCTTAGGAGACGCGGCAAATTTCGACAATGGGCCGAAGAAAAATGTCGGGCAGGTGAGAGAGCGAGGATATTCCGGGCGAGGACAAAGTGTAAGCGTGAGACGAGCTGCCATTTGCATCGATCCTACGTCGTCGTTATATTCTCGCTCGCTTATAACACGTGCCACCTAGAGCAGAGACATTCTCCGGATACTGGTACCTCACCCTCTCGCACGTCTCGGGCCTGACACATTCCTAAAATTAGGAACTTCCAAATCGATTGATTGGAAAGCTGGTTATCGTTTTCGACGTTTCGACCTTTCGCTGTTCGTTCGAAGCACTCGTGAATCTACACGCTGCTTCCTTTCCATCCTTTCGAGTCTATTCTCTCATTCGTTTTCTGCCATGCGAAACACGAGGACGAGAACAAAGAGTAACAGAGAGTTCTCTCTCGAACCTCGGAGCATCGCATCCACCGTAGCTCCGGTATATAAATTTATCCGTCTCACTATTTCCATATCTCTCTATATCTTCTCGCTTTGACCTCTATCCCTATCGTTATCCCAATATTCGTCCATTTGTCCGTGCCAGCTTTCTTCGTCCTTTCGTCCCTGCTCACCATTTTCTTTTTTTTCTCCTCTCGCGCTCGAGGAACGGGATCTTGCCTCGGGTGTCTTTTTAAGCTTTCCAAAAATGTAACCCTTAATTGCAAACGTAGACGTGTACTCTCTCGGTAATTTCGTAATACTCGGATCGTTTTTAGAAGTCGGTGGATTTTTTATGTTGAAGGTTTCGTGCTACCACGAGGGTTGTAAGTACGTCTAAGAACGAATTCACTTACGCGGAATGTGAACGGGCACGGTGAACGTGGAGAGCGAACGGTGATAACCTTTCACGAAAAGGAGAGTTTACATTGCGGAATACATTTCTTTCGAACGAGTACCATTTTAGAAACGGAGTTTCTCGCATCGAGTTATCGGGCCACATCAAAACATAACCTCTCGCTCGCATTCGGCAAGGACCAGCGAAATATTCGAACTCTCCAACCAGATTCTCTCTTCTAAAATCAAATTAACGTTAATTCCTGAAAATTCTCTTTCGCTCTTAATCGCTCCTCTAGTTTTTCGACCAAGAATTACTTCCCCGAACGCGATACAATTTCCCACTGAGCTATTCCGTTTACGCAATTCCAACATTCCTCGCGATGAATTATTCTCTTTCGCGTAGGGATAATGTGATTTTAAACCTCACTATTCTCTTTCCATCGTTCACGCGCAATTATACTCTCCTCGATATAAAACGATTATTCACGCGTCGTATTAAATCGCGGTGTGATACTCTCTTACGCGCTTCTACCAATGAGACAAAAGAATAACAAGAGAGAAAACCAAAAGAAGCAGAGGAAGATCCGACAAGAGCTGCAAATCCAATCTACGCCGAAACAAATCACGCGCACCCTTTAAAACCTTCCGAGTGAAAAAGGAAAGACAGAATATTCTCACCGACATTCAATATCCTCGACACGACGGCGGTGGGTCCCGAAAAAGGGCAGGTTGTAGCTTGCGTGAAAGCGCCATTAATTAAAAACTGTTCGTTTTAAATCCACTTGGAGGTAGGACCCATGCTTTCCAGCCTCGCCTCGCACACGTTCGTACCGCGCACCCTTCCTTTCTCCTCGTCCTTTCCCTTTTCTCGCGACAGAATGATGACCATCCCTCTCCGAGTAACTTGGCCCCTCCACGACTACGACGACGGCGAGAGCAAACGGAAAAGCGCCGTCTTCCTTCCACTTCCAGGCTGGATGCCGCTCAGGCACCGCTCTCGGCTGGATTTATCGAGTGAACACGACATGCCATCTAGATAAGGAAGCGCCCCGCTAAGAGAATTGCCGCTGTTTACATCGATCTTGTATCGCCCCATATATTCTCGTGGCGGAGTACCTGCACGCCGGATGCTCGTCCATAAACCTGCAGACGAGCCACGTCGACCGTGGAACATCATATTCCGAGCAATATCGATCGCCAACAAAGAGTTAATCTCTGTAGCAGATCCTCCGTCTATTTCTCTTTTCGCCCTAATGTCAGACGTAATCGTGTCACCGCCGTGTCATCCGTGTATCCATGGATATTGGAAAATGTGTAAATGATCGTGTGTATTCGACAATGGGATGTTAATTTCGTAGTGAAACCGCCTGGGGCGTCTACCGAGGTTTGTAGTAGCACGAGATTGTCAGATTTTGCGACTCGGAGTGCTTCTAATATCGAATTCTGTCCGTCAAGGGGGTAATAAAGCTGTCGATTGACGCGCGACAAGACTCTGGGCTGAAAATCGCGCGGTCGAAATCGAAGTTGATACGCGAGATTTGCCCCGACAGCCGATAGTAATCTCGCGAACCGAATTGATGAAATTGACGAATGGAAAGGACAGTTGGATTCGGCGGTGCCCAAAATTTGCTTACGATACCGCCGTGCGACCAGCCGGGAACTACGTCGAGCGAGATCGGTTCGGAAAATGCAATAGTTTCGTTCGACTCTCGAAATTTGATTATTTTACCGCGCCTCCTCCGCTCGGCGCGTCCTGCGATTCGTTTCTGGATTGAAGTCAAACCAATTGGTTCTTCGGTCCGAGTGTATAAGGATGTCGCTGATTAAAAGAATCGGGAACACGGAGCTTTGATTAAATCCAGGTTACTTTGGCGACGCGCGATGGATGGAAATTGGAGAAACCACTTCACCCTCCACTCTATCCACTTTGGCGTACCCAAAAAGGATAACGCGTCCGTCCAATCACACGAGTCGAAATATCAAAAGCGGCATTACGGAAGTCCGATTGGATTTGCCGGTCGCGAGATTTAAAACTTAATATTGTCGAATGTCCGATCGCGGCCGCGCGTCGTGAAACGAAGAACGATTCGCGCGATAGAAGTAAACGAAAGGGTCTGCTCTAGATCCGGTTTATCGTCTGAGTATGTCGTTGACAAGAAGAAACGACAGGCGGACCGTATGGGAGAGACTATCGTCCCGAACATCTGCGCGAGAACGGCAAGTTATAGGCGCTCCACCACAGTGTCAAGGAATATATCTGCGAGAAGAAGAAGTTCGGGACAAGGGGTGGTCCTCGGGTAGCTTAGAGGATAGAGACGACGCGGTGGCCCGAGAACCGAGAGGACGTGAATTCGAGAGTTCCAACTCGCTCGCCCGCTTGACCGTCGCAATTTTTTCCCGTGAATCTTTCCGCGTCCCTGAGTTTCAACTCGTGCGCCGGCCCACCGGCGTTGGAAACAAAGATGCGAAGAAATTGTCGAATTACGAGCCACGCGACAAATTCCAATGGACGAACATTATTAACGCGTAAAGCACGACGAAATATCTTACGAGCGATAGGTTCCGTAAGTGGATTCTCATCGTGGACTTAATTATGAAAATTAGCTTCGAATATTTGTAATTACATTCTAAAATTGCTCTTTGTTCTGGATCATTTTGTTAAGTTCCTTTTTAGATAACAAATGCGTTGAAGGGCATATTCAGGCTCGACAAAGTTCTGCACCGAGCCAGAGGTGTGAATCCACAGATACCCCGTAATAATTTAGTTCAGTAAGAAATAATTGAACTGTTGGCGGGTATTAACAAAAATCACTTCGATCATCCACTCGAAACCTATCGTTTTATCCTTCTTTCCTCGACTAACACTCCTGTGTCGCGTGCCACGATCCACCGTCGTGATCCCTAAAGTAACGAGGGACGAAGGATCGATCGAAAGCGAAGAGAAAAAAAGGTTACCCTACCCAACCTCCTCTTCCTTCCACGATTCTTCTCCTTCCTCCTCTCATTCTCATTAGCCGTAGCCTGCATCCCTACGCCCCATCGAAGTTCGTCCTCTTTCTTTTTCCTCTCTCTCGCTTTCTCTCTCTCTCTCTCTCCCTCTTCTTTTTTCTCTCGTCCTCATCCTCCTTCCTCTCGTAATCATCTCGCGGGACTAGAGAAAGGGCAATTCTTGTCTTGCCGTATGGAGAGGCGGCGAGCTGAGATGAAAAGATGGCGTCGTTCGAGTGGATTTTCTCGACTCTGAGATGAGGTACGCGCGCGTGCCACGGTCGTGAGCGTAAACGGTGATTTTTACTCCCGTCCTCCAAATTGATTTGAAAATTCGTTTCCTTGGGATACCCTTCGTGAAAGATTTATTTATGGTGATGCGCCGTGTAAATGTTAATTATCGTTCACCCGTTGGTAACGTGACGGTGGTTAATTACAGCTTCCGTCATAATTCGTAGGATCAACGAGTCGATTATTAATTGCTCGTGCGGCCCCACTGCGAATGGTATCAGCCTTATTCGCGACAGCCGAGGCGAGATGAACTTCGGACGTTTCCATGACATTGATCCTGTCTATTGGCGGACACACTTCGCGGCAGAGAGCTTTTGCGGAACAGCACTCGCCCTCTCGAAAGATTTATGCCTAAACTCGCCGGACATTTGGGCTCGTCGAAGCGCGTAAATCACCCCTCAATCGACATTCGGCCTTTTACAATTTATGTGACGGAATGTACCCGCGCGTTATGACGATGTCGAGATCGGGATGTATCCGGTAGCTTCGGATAATAAACCTGCAATTTGGTGAAAAGAATTTTTCAATTGGTTTTCGAATTAACTTCGTTATTTAAAAAAAACATTCTCGCTTGAACGTGTAAATATGTTTATTCGAAGGTACGCCCGCTCGGAATATTTACAATGCAGAAAACTGTCGGTTAAAGGGTTACTACCGAAATGTTCCGTGCAGAATTGACACGAGATTTACGTACGCAAAAAAATAAGCTTACAGCAGATGACGTTTTTGCATCGGGTTTTACCGTCATCAATGCCTCAATCGTCCGCCCTTTTCGAGAACAAAACACGTAAATCGATATTGCGGGAACACGCCGATGATTATTTTTGTCACTCGTACGAGCAGCTTCCCCTACGAGCTTTTCATCCGTAGTACGTTTATTAATCCATCGGCGCACCGATGGAAATTCTTCGATTACGTCCAATCGAAATATTTCACGAAAATATAAAAATATCCTCACTTGTCCTCGGATCTACCTTCGCGATCGTAAAAAAAATTCCGTCCTCGACGTGCAACATATCATCCGCGCGCCACCCTCGTGCAACTTTCCACGACCGCGCGAAGGAGAAATAAAATCGCGGGAGATAATCTTCGAATTTCACGGAGGTCTGGAAAAAATCGGATTCTAATCCATTCTTCTTTCCCATTTCACTCGCAAGCGATCGCAGAATCGCCACCCCTCTCGTTCCGCGGCAACAAGCACGCGGAATGTCCGACGGTACAATAAAAATCAGAATCAGTCGTAATACGAAGCGTTACCGTAACAAACTACCAGCACTACGATCCTACGAACTCTCCTGCTCGCCCACTCTCGTGTAGGACCATCGGAGCACCGGACGGCTCATAACTTTCTAAAGCGCGGTCGACGAGCTACCAACGAATCTACCACGAGCTCTTTTCATCCCGGTGCCTTGAGGACGATCCGATCGCGAGAAAACCGGGCAGGATTATTCTCTTACTCGTATACTTGCCACCACCATCAACAACGAGCATTCGCGCGCGCGCGCTCGACGATTATTCTCCTCTCGAGCTTTAATCATCCGACTGCTAGGAGCGACGATTATTTACGTACGTTTTACAGAGTGTACCGGCGGTCATTTTCATCGCGAGGCTCGCGCGCGCGCGCGCGCGCGCGTGCTCGAGCGCGAAGTAGAGGAAGGGAGAGGAAAAAAATGGTTTTATCCCGTATCGCGGAGGGACGACGTTTATCACGAGAAATTTAGCGTCATTATGCTCTCTTCCTCTCGACGTCGACGAGAGAGGGGTGGTGGAAAGGGAGTGGTACCGTGCGGCAAGAGAGTGGGGAGGGCGAGAACTCGGTGGGACAATTTTACGGCATTGTGAATGAAATGATGCACGCCCGAGCGTGTCGGGTTGTACTCGTGAATCATGGGTAGAACGATAAATTATGAAACAGCGTGGATATAGCGGGATATTTTTCACGCTCGACGATGGAGAGGATCCAGAACGGGGAGAACGAGAGGGAGGAAGAGTGGACGAAGAGAGGCGAGGTTGGTGAAGGAGAGAGTGGAACGAGGATGGAGAAGTAGCAGATCGTCGAGGAGGGGTTGGAAGAGAAGGGGATGGAGAAGAAGGGTGAGCGGCCAAATTCGGATATTCGTTCGAATTTCACTTGTTAGGGATATTTTTCGCGCTCACCGATATCATTGTCCGTACCATCAGCGTCTACCGTCCCCTTCACCCACCGCCACGGCACCCTTTTTCAACAACCTCCCGTCGCTTTTCTCCGCCTCTCGTTCCACCCTCGGCCCCCTTTTTTCGTCCTGCAAAAATCGTCCACCCTCGCATTTCCTTCGCGCGGGGGGTTGTAGGCGGCGTCGACGTTGCACACGGCGCGCATCACCGGATCGTTCGTTAAGGCGAAGATTTAATAATGCGCTATGAGATACGGAAGGCGCATCGTCCCGTCTAAATGGGTAATAAGCAAATAGCGCGTCTCGAGGCACGAGTAATACCGGAGGGGGAGGAGGGAGGTAGCGTCGTAATGTAAATTTGTGTTCCTTGCCGCGCTCCTCTTCTTCATCCCCTTTTCATCCCTCTTCAACCCGCTCTCACAGCTTCAATCCCTTTTGCACCGAGTTTCTCCATGCGCTTCTCACTTGTTCTCGTCCTCTCTCTCCCTTTATCGCTCTTCTTCCCCTCTCCTCTAGCCTCCAGTCTCCCTCGCTCCTTCTCCTCTCGTATCTTTTTCGAAATCAGTGCCCTTCAATTACCCTTTTAAGCGTTCCAAGCGACTAACCGTAATTCGAACGATTTTTCTCCACCCGCTTTATCGAGCACACCTACCCCCCCCCCCCCCCCACCAGCATAATGGTAGTTTATAGGACGCCGCATCTTGACGCTTTGAGGATTCTCAAGGGATCCGAGTGGCGATGTAAAATCAATTTACTACACGTATTCGGCGGTAACTGTAATAACGTCGATCCGATATAAATTACATGGAAATTTGCCTCCGCCAATTGGCGAGAGGGAGCTAGATGAATTATGGGACTATTTAACGGAAGATTTAATGTGTCGGGGTATATTTAGTGCACGGTGTAATCACTCTTTCGGTCGCGCGTATTCCAATATTTAATTGGTAATTAAAGGTTAAATGGCGAGGGCTTGTAATCTCGATGAGGTCTCGGCGACGAGCTTTTCGAGTGGACGCGCGTTTACCTTGCGCGATAAATCGCACGCGCAATTTTCTTCCCGAACTCTCGACATTCCGTAAATGTAGAATTCGTTCGGATATTTAATTATTAATTAAACGTTGAAAAGTACAAGCTTTAATCTCAACGGGCCGGTCAATGACGAGCCTCTTGAAAGAGAGCGCGCGGTTTAGCTCGCGATCATTCTCGCGCGCACCATTTTCCACGGAATCTCTCAAATTCGTTGGCACGCGATTAGTGGAGGAGCGCACTATCTAGGATACTCGCATCCTCGAAATTGCTCTCTTTGCTTTAGCGCGCGTCGATGTACCCCGAGAGGATATAAAGCTGCTCGAAGAATATATTTGAGACTTGGTGCGAGTGACGAACGTCGGGGCACTCTGTACACCCGCGTATATTCCACAAATTATGTTGTACACATTAATCCCTGA
Source organism: Tiphia femorata (assembly GCA_944319695.1). Classification (NCBI taxonomy): domain Eukaryota; kingdom Metazoa; phylum Arthropoda; class Insecta; order Hymenoptera; family Tiphiidae; genus Tiphia; species Tiphia femorata. The sequence continues at coordinate 10,695,545 of OX090896.1, read as the reverse complement.
CGAGCCCTACGACTACCGGCTGGCCGTTACCCTCGCATTTCGTCCACCTCGAAAGGGAATTTTTTCGAAATTTTCACCGGCCCGTGGCTGTGGCCGTAGACAAACGCGCTCACCCGAAATTCTCATGCGGCTCGCTACGGCGCTTTTATATTTATCCGCGGGATCGCAGACAAATTTTCGATCTTTCGCATCCCGCCCGGCTCGTCGCCTTGTCTCGTTGCTAAAATATCTCTCGGATGCATCGAAATTCTTCTCTCTTGAAATGGAAAGTAAAAAAGAAAACCAATGAAATTATCACTTATTTCCGTCGAGCTTTGACGCACGCTCGCTCTTCTCACCAAAGGCAACAGAGAGACCATCGGCATCGCGGCCAACGTCCTACGCAATTGTAAAGCGAAAATAATACCTTTGAAGAAGGCCTTAATGACCCGTAAATGAAACATTTGCAAGTTCGATGTTTATCTTCGAGGCCGTGCTCGGGAGCGAGTGCGACTTTGTCTTTCATTGTCTCTTTACTCTCTCTCTCTCTCTCTCTCTCTCACTCACTCACTCACTCTCTCTCACTCTTTTTCTCTCTTTCTCGCTCCGTGGTAAATGAGGGTAGAGGAGAAAGAGAACTGCATGTCGACGAGCGACTGCACCACCTCGGGGCACACCACCGCGTAGGTGCATTCGAGTATCGGCGACGAAGAAAGGGGGTGCGACTGGAGGGAGAAAAGGGTAGAAGCGAAAGAGAGAGATGGAGGAGACAAAGAAAGAAAGAAAGGGTGAGAGAGAGAGAGAGAGAAGAAGAGAAAGACGAAGAGAGACTGACGCATGCCAGGGCTCGCACAAAGACGAATTTTCTTTGTCCCTTGGTCTCCTGCGCCCGCGGCTGTCTCTACGTGTGTCTCTTCCTTCGTGCGCTGCGCGCGTGTGCGCATTTCCACGCGTAGATCTTGTGTACGCGTGCACGCGTGCGCCAACGGTACACGTAATGAACATTTCGATACGCTGTGCTAATTATTCCAGGATCCAAGAGTGACTCGCCCCTCTCTCTCTTACTCTCTCTCTCTCTCTCTCTCTCTCTCTCTCTCTCTCTCTCTGTCGCTAGCTTTGTGGCTCGTTACCTAACTAATTCAAGTGCTGAATTTCCCGTAGGGCACGAATCGATAATTCCGTGCCCGTGGATCGTTTAACGACGTCGCGGCTCCCATTGCACCCCGTACCTTTCCGACCGCCCCCGTAGAGACGCTCCTTTGAGGAGGAGGAGGCGGCACGTAATTGTTTTTCTCTCTAATAAACACGGCAAACAATGGGTACCGCAATTATCCGCTGTACCGAAGGAGGACGACGAGGACGCGTACCCGTCAATCTTGACGACGACGACGACGACGACGACGACGACGACGACGACGACGACGACGACGACGACGACGCCGACGTTCCCGTTAAACGACGCTCGGATATCGTCGACGCCTTAACGGATTAATTTTCCGCGCCTCGCTTCGATACTCTCGCGCGTATCCTCTTCTCCTACTCCTTCTTCGTTCTCTCGCCTCTTCCTCATTTCCTTCCTCGAATCTCCCCGCGGAAGCTCGCAGTCTTTCGTGTGTATTGTCACAGGCCGCTTCTCGCGTCTGCTACAACGCCGACACGTTCTACTTACCGCGCCAATCTCTCCCGCGATCCCAACGCGTGTAAGTTTATCTAATACTTTGACTTGCACGTCGCTCGAATTTTGCCCACGATTCGGTTGACTATTCGCAGAGTTAACTATCCTTTCGAATATTTATTGAGATTGTTTGCGACGAGGCGTTCGAATTCGAGTGACGTGGGAGGCAAAATGGTAACGGAGAGCGCAAAGAAAATGGCTCTGATTTTTTTTATCAATCCTTCCTGTTAAGGAAACTACGAGAAAGAAGAAAGAGAGAGAGGAGTCGATGAAAACGGAAATAAGGATAATTTATTGTTATCGAGAAAAATTAATTGTAGGTTTGAAAAAAAAGTATCAGAAATGTACAAAGGAAGGAACGGTCATGGAGTCATTGGTACGCGGATGAAATTGAGATTTTTCGGGCTTGGTTCTTCTTATCCTCGCCGAGAGAAGGGGTAAAGGAGAGGACGAGGAAGAAACGTGTGCAAATATAATGTGTTCGCGGATAGAGATACACGATCGGCGAGAAACTGGTAAGAAGCTAAACGGAAAAAGGGAGAATGTTAAACGAGAATGAATAAACTCCGGCTGCGAATTCATGGTGGAATGGGAAAGCGGGTGGATGCACTCAGACTCTCTCTCTCTCACTCTCTGTGTACATAATATCTTTCTTATGTTTCTTGTTGCTAGTTAAGAAGTTGAGCTGCGCGCACGTATGTACACCGGTCGGGTGCGCATGCAAAGCACACATGCGCGCTTACGCGCGTGCGACGGAAGAAGAGGAAGAAGTGAGAGGTAGAGGAGAACGGATGGAGACTAAGAGAGAGAGAGAAAAGACAGAGGAACGGAGACTAAGAGAGAGAGAGAGAGAGAGAGAGAGAGAGAGGAGAGAGAAAAGCAGGGGGTAAGCGGCACGCGTACACGTAGAGAAGGACTTTATTGCGATCCATGGTGGAGAAGCTAAACCAAAGGATAAAAAAAAGAGACTTCTACGACGAACGAAACGATAAAGTCTACCGAGCGCGCTTGCGAGTCTCTCTTTGAAAAGAAACAGTACGAAGGAACGCGTGTCCTCTGTACACAGAAAGAAAATTCCCTCGCGCCAATTTCGCGCGTTGCTTAATTTCCGTGAACTGTATCGTCAGCCTCCGAACGTTTCTCCGCATTTAAGGACTAAGGCGAGTCGACTTACACGGCTCGTAAAGGTATCTACTTCGACGCGAAGCAAATTCGCGCGGAGAACGGAAATTTATGTATTTAGTTACTCGTAAACCAACGATAAATTCGTCCTGAACCCAGTGACTTCTAACGCTCGAGTATCTCGGCCAATTACGTTGTCGCGGTACCACGATTGAATAGATTATTCCGACACGCTCGTGAGAAGCTCGCCTTCCCTCTAACGCGAGTCTAAATACCGCGAAGCATCTCCGCCAAAGAAGTCAAAAATAAACAAGCATCACTTCTCAAATAAATATCGAAACCTCGTCGTTGGCTAAACGCGAGGAAGTCACTCCTGACAGATCTATGAGAAACGAGTAAGCTCGCAATTCAAAGTCCATCGAGTCCTTCCGCTCGGTGGCAATATCGCGCGGCAATTCACGTAACTGGGGCACCGAAAGGGCCGCGAAAGGAAAGCGGTACACGATTAATTAGGAACGAAGCGTTTCCGCCTTTACCCGTCGCGCGAGGAGAGCCGAGAGAAAAAGAGATAAAGTTTAAGGTCGGGGGTGGGACGAGGAGGGGGTGGAGAAAAACATCGAAAGGAGACAGTCGGAGAAATTCAAACCGTCCGCGTACACGCGTATTTGATTGCGGGCGATTTAAAACGTGCCATTTGCCGAAGTACCGCGGGGGTAAGGGAGAAGTCGGTGAGCAGGAAGCGAAGGATGGGTGCAATGGAAGGGAGACAAGAGGACGAGAGAGTGAGAGAGAGAGAAGGAGGTGGAAGTGGAGAAGAACAAGCGGTCGAGGGGATGAAGAAACTGGGACAAGTAATGCCAGCCGTGTTATATTCCTTTCGCGGGGTCTTCGCGCACCGCTACGCTCGCCGGTATACATTTTCTCGTTTCCGCGCGGGACGTGCGCGCGGAGTGGACGCGAGACCGTGGGACGGAAGGAAGGAGGGAGGAGCGAGGAGGGAGAGAAAGAACCGTAGAGAATATAATAACTCGTCTTCAGGCGCGTACCTCTATCCTTCCTCGGCGGCGCGTAAACGTCCGCTAATGGTGGTAAAAATTCCCAACGACCCGCGCGGGCGCCCGCGCTCGCGTATTTGTCAACGTCCGAGCGCGAGCTGAATGTCGTTGTCCCCGTTCCCGTGGGCACACCTCCACACCCTCGCGCGCCTTCGTCGTTCTCCTTCCGTGGCGCGTCTTTCGAAGTCATTATCGTCGGATGCGGCTGGAAATTATGGAGAGCTCGGTCGCACGGTCGAGAATCGAAGACGAGTAGAGCGGACGCGGGAGGATGGGTGGCCTGCGCCTCCTCGTGGAGGAGTCTACCGAGGCAGGGCCATAAATTCGGTGGAGACCGGCCGATCGAAACGGGAGATCCTGGAAGAGACACGGGCACCGGCTCGTCGATCGTCTCAGGCGTCTCACGAGCATTAATCGTCCGTCTCCAGTTATCCTCTTCCCGGTCCGCGCGATCTCGATATTCTTTTCGAACACCTCTTCCTTCCTCCGGTCGCAGGACCCACTCCAACCCTCGTTCGCGTTCCACGCGCCAGGCAACCCACTACACCGATCCGCAAGCTCCACCCCTGCCTCTCGTTTCTCTCGAAGAAGGAGAAGTAGGTGGAGAAGGTTAGAGGATGGCGGACGAGGGTGAGAAGGAGAGAGAGGAACAAAACCGCCAACGACGACAGACCATTACCCTTCCGAAAGGCACCGGCTCGAACGATCCGGTCTCGCTCTTTCTCGAGTCTTCTTCAGACCTCGTCCTCTCTCTCTCTCTCTCTCTCTCTCTCTCTCTCTCTCTCTCTATTTATCTATCTTTCTTACTCCTCTTCGTTCTCTCTCACTCTGTCTTTTTCTCTCTCCACGTCCACCTTTTTACCCTGTACTCGGAAACTATCCAGATAGGATGCGTCCCGGAATCTTATCGTGTTCGCTCGTTCATCGTGAATCGTCGATTTAGAAGGGGGGTGGGCTTCCTCTAAGCTATCGGCGCGCCTTCAGTCATTACCGGATCTATCCGGCGATTTGCACGTTCCACTCGGACGATATCCTCGATTCGGACGGGACATCGCGGTGGGTGGGTGGAGAGTGCATAGGACCGGGGTGCGTGGAGGTCTCGTCGCGGCACTGGCCGCCGCCGCCACCGCCGCCGGCGGCGGCGGCCGTGGCGGTGGGTAGTGGTGGTGGTGGTGCGGTGGAGGGGTTGACGCAGCTGGGGTGGCTGGAGCTCGAGTGCGAGCCCGCGGTACCTACACGCCGGGTCTGGGTTTGGCCGGGTCGCGACGGGTGCTGCGCAGGCAGAGGCAACGCTACGTTGTAGAGAGAGGGAGAGAGAGAGAGAGAGAGAGAGAGAGAGAGAAAGACGGAGAACGCGGAAGGAGAATGAAGGAGTAATGGACAAGCGGGAGTAAGAAAGACACGAAAATACGAAAGGGATGGAAAAGCTTCTCCGACTCCCTTAGCAGGGAAGGAGTGAGAAGGTTGAAAAAAAAAAAGGTAATAGGGGCGGGTGAACGAGCGAACGAGCGAACGAGTATTCTTCCACGCGCTAGCTCGCTCGCTCGCTCGCGCAAGTAGGCAGGCTAACGGAAAGAGAGCTCGTGCTGTTCGCACGAGCGGGCACGCAGGGGCAGTCTGGCAGGCACAGGCGGGCGCTAGCAGGCTAGCAAGCGAACGAGCAAGCAAGCACAACCACCGGGGCCTTCGCGAGCCACCCCCTATTTCGCCCGACACCCAAACCTTTCACTCCCCTCTCACCCCTCGTCCTTTCTCCTCAAGTCCATCCCCACTCGCGCCTCCGCCTTTCCCCACCCCGTCGCTCAACCACCCCCCGCCCCTTCGACGCACCCCTACCAAGCGACACGGGCTCGCCCCTCTCCGTCGCCCCGGTACGGCTCCTTCCTATCGCTCGTTCGTTCGTTCGTTCGTCGTGTGTCCCCGGCCGCGGAGAGCTCGTGCAGAGTGCTCACTACGGTCTGTGCGGTGTCGCTCGGTATCCGTGCACCGTCGTACTCCTCTCGTCACCTTCATCTCCGTCATCCCTTCGTCGTCATCGCCGGACGATTATTAAAGCGCGTCGTCGTACGCCGCCTCCACGAGCCACAGCCATTACCACCTCGCACCCCCAGAGCTCGCATCTTTTTTTCCACCCCTTCTCCGTCCCTGACCTACCCTCTCGTCTCTTTCTCTCTCTATCTATCTATCTCTCTCACCTCTACTAACTCCACTCTCTTTCTCACTCTAACGACCGAGTGTGTCCAATCTGTCCGTCGCGTAGTGCTCGCGGTGGCCGCGGCTCCACGCGCATATATATTCGTTCACTTTCACCCTGTGCTCCGCGAGCGGTCGCGAGGTGTCGCAAAAGGCAGACGAAATAAACTCGCGCGGCACGCACCGAGCGTTTTCACAGGCGACGACCTGCCACCCGACGGATGCCAGCTCGTTCGACGAAGTCTCGAACTACTTCAACGTAGAAGAAGAGCGAGAGAGAGAGAGTGTCTCTCCTTCGTTTCTCTTTGATTCGTCCCTCTCTTTTTAACCTTGCTCCGCCGTTCGGTCTAACCGCACCGAGAACGGCAGCGATCGCGGAAGACGGGACCCCGGGGCCAATCAGTGGCGCGGAGCCGCGATCACGAGAAAACGGGCATAGAAACGGGCGAGAGCCTCCTTCTCTCGTCGTGCTCCAGAGAGAAAGAGCGAGATACTCTCGCAGTTACGTGGACGGAAAAGGGGAACGGTATGTGTGTGCGCGAGTAGTCGAGCAGGGCCACGGGACAGTGGTGGTAGTAAACGCGACCCAACGGTGCTTACCAGTGAAGGAGAAGCAGTCGTGTGTCGTGAGACTGTCACGATAGGACGTGCTCTCTCCGGTGCTTCTCTCGTCGTCGACGCACTCAGATCGTCGAGAAAGACACGACCATGAGATCGGCCAATGACGTCGTCGCAGTGACGCGCCTCGTCGGGAGGAAAATCGTGCCCGACCTCGAGGCGACGATCCTCGAGGACTCTCTGTGAAACGTTTCTTTCAATCTCGCGTGTGGTGTGACTGTCCTGTAATACGCGCGTGGCCACGCACAGGATCTCGCAGGCTCTCTGTTATCCGCTTGCGCGACACGCGCGCGTTCGGTCACGCTGTAGGCGCGCGTTTCAGCGACTGCCATCCTCGTTACTCCTCTTCACCTCAGCCCGGAGCAGCCACTCGTCGTTGTTCCTAACTGGACGACGTGGGTACCTAAGCGAGTCGTTCAACGTGGCCGATCCTTGGACATGTAAGTAGAATGGTCTAGGGGTTGGCCTGCTTGCCAGGGGTGATGGGCGCGCTTAGTGGAAGACGAATGCGAGCTCAACGGTTTGGATTATTGCGAGCGCGCCTCGAGGATTCGTCTGGAAGGCGATCTGCCTTACCGACCGATTTCGGAAAATCTTTCTTTTCCTCCTCCTCCTCCTCCTCTTTCTTTAGCCTTTATCGGTAATCGTTGCTTCGAGCGTCGTTTTTAATTTTTTTCTTTCGTCGCTACAGTCTTTATGCAACTTCGCGTGTTAATCGAGTGAAGCTGGTAAGTTGGATACGTCGATGGGCACTGTGGATTTTTAAATATTGACATTTGCCGTATGCTCGACGGTACAATGGAGTGGCAGTGGTCGGGTGGGTTGTGATGTGGGTAGTCCGTGTGTTCGACCACTTAATACCGTACCTACTGGCTCCCTTCGGTGCACAGATTTGTCTCGGAGCGCTGCCATGCTTTCCCTCGTTTATCGAAGCACGAGATCAGCCGTAAAGCAGGCAACATAAGCGGAATGAAGTAGAGGTAATAAAGGAGAAATTAAGTGCTAGTTAAGAAGCTAGTGGATGAGGCACATTGGTATTCCGCGAATGGTCCAACGAATGATACTGTGGAGTCGTGAACCCTCTGGACTCGGCTAACTACGCTCGTACGATTATCTCGCGGAGCGTTAACCGCGGATTTTTCTCGCTGGCTTTTCAATTCTTCGTCCTAAATTTATAAAACGTCTCTTTAAAACGACAAACGATACGATGTACTCGCAAAAAGGAAGAGCACAATCTACTAAAGCTGAACAATCCAAAAGGTATCCGTAAACAAAATTACCACTTTCTCGAAATTCTAACAAAATCTCACTGTGCTCGAATACTCAAAATTCATACCGTACTATACCGTAAAACAAACTATACCGAAAAGTATTTCGCAAAATTGGTTTCAAAGAGAAGGAAAATTACACCTGGCAAAAAATTCGCGAAACAACGACACTCCGGTACAACCCAATGCTTTCGGTAAACGCGCACGCGAAAGCCGTCGTGCGTTCCGTGCTTTGGAATTCGAGGAAGGCTCGAACGAGTGACACCTCGGGAGCACGAGAACTCGGGGCGAAGGTGCGCGCAGGGAGAAGCCACCGCGAGAGCCGGAGATCGATTTGTTTGGCGGACGCGGGAGCGTGCTATGCTGACATACCTCGAACATGCTAGTAAACACTCGAGACGGCACTGCGCGAAGTCGTGCGTCGGTTGCGAGTGAGAGAGGGAGGGGGTGGATTTAGGGGGTGAATTCAGGGGTGGGTGGAGAGGCCGACGCTCGGAGGTGGCTCCTGGGAAAGAGCTCGATGTAATCGGCCGAGTTTCCTTCAACTGCCTGTGCGCTCGTCCTACCGAGAGAAGGACCTAACGAAGGTGGAGAAGGAGGAGAAGGAGGAGAAGGACGAGAAGAAGGAACACGGGGGTGTGGTAGCGACCTCCTCGGCCAGCTTTAAGCACACCAGCCTCAGCCAAGCGATCTGGGCCTGTGCGAGTCCTTGAGGAACGGTGGAGCCAGGCTGGACTCGGGGAGGAGGTTTTCGAAATGAGCCTCAGCGAGGTTATTGCGTGTCCGGATGCGCCTGATGCGCATCCGAACACGACAGAGTTTGCGGTTCCTGCGCCATGTCGATTATCGTCCCGCGACGTCTGTCTCATTCCATTCGTTATTTTTCTTCTTGGGTCCTTTCACCTCGCATCGTCTCACGCTTTCGTTAATAAGCAAGGGTTTTGGTTGGTATTGTCGAACTTTCAACACATTGTGCACCAGACATTTTATTGCTAACCGTGGCAGATTACCCAACGGTTAACCATGGTAAATAACTCGGTAACGAGGTACTTTTTTGCGTCCAATTACCAGAATCTCCTTCCTAATTGTTAGCAGTTGTCGTTTCGTTATAATTGGTATTAACTCAAAATTTGAGATTGAAAGATATCTCATCAGCTGCGCTCAATGTGTTAACCACTTGCGCTGGCAAAAAATTCACCGACGCGTGTACCAGAACGGTCCAGTGTAACTCGCTGGGAGGCATCACGCAGTGTTCGATGCCTCAGAGAAATCGGAAAAAGATCTATATTTTCTGAACTAATTTATTGCATTACCACGTGCATACCACGTCGTTGGCGATTCTGCGACAAAAGCATTACGACGTGCATGGCACGTTTTTCCAGTGCAAGTGGTTAAGTAACGTGTTAAGGGTGATTATCGGCGAGAATGATTTTTTTGTTGCTCGACGACGAGTGATTTTTAAAGATTCCAGAATCGAGGATGAAATATACTTTTAAGAGATTTCTGCTTTGGCTCGATATATTGGTACCCTCGGAAATAACTGTGTCGACGATAATGCAGAGGAGACGTACTTGGTGAAAGAAAATTAATGACAGATACTGTGGAACGCTTTGAAAGAGAATGGAGAAAAGAACGCACAGTAATTTTAATAATAGACGCAGGGGCTGGTGTACCTCATATTGCGGAAAAGTCGCTACACCTGTAATTGGAGCGGGTACTCGCGCGTTCGTTCGCGAGAATACAAACGGGCGAGGACACCGAACGAGCATTCCACTCTTACCTCCTTTCTTTTCCTACCCGACGTTCCCATGAAATCACATTTCACTGCGATTTCCGCGCTCGCGTCCATCGCGCTTCCGACCACGAGTGTATCTCCCATTTTTCCACGTACAAAATATTCCGGACCACCAAGGAATACTCGCCGGCGAAGCCAGTTGCGAATATTCGTACAGAAACGTTTCTCCACAAATACTCGCTGATACGAAACAACATCGGCCGGTTGTAGAAACTGGTTGTATGGCGGTTCGCTTCTCGCGAAATGTAAACGAGTCAATTGGAGAAGGGCCGCGAATAAAAATATTAACGTAACAACGGAGCGCGTAAAACCGTCAAAGCCGAAATTCTACAATGATAATAATCGAAGTGGAAAATGATCGCTGACGCCACGAACGTTTGCAACCCCGTGTTTGCACCCTTTTTTTTCGCTCCATCCACTGTGTCCTGCGTCGGTACAGCGGAATGTTACGAACCATTCCACATCCTTGGAAGCGTGAACTGCACACTCGTTGCACTCGGAATATCCGCGCGTTTTCGTGCTCATCTTCCGGTCGATCTTACCGTGTTAAAAAAAAAAAAGGAGAAACGCGATGAAACTTTGGCTCTGTAACGCAACGACAACGGAATACTGTCCGTCCACTTAAATAAATTGCTCTTCGAAGAAGTCGAGGAAAATGCAAATGAGTCGGATCTTCCTTAGGTGTGTTAGAAGTAAGCTGCGAATTGCGTTCCATCGATTGAACCCTCACTAGGACCTAACCAAGTATTGCGCGCGCGCGCAGAATAGCATGCAACAATCTTACGCATTCCAGGAACTGAAACTTCCGTCGTCAATTGCTCGCGCGCGCAATGCGCAAACACTTCGAAAGCTTTGCGCTCTGAAGTCCCGAGATTCTCGCGATTCCTTCGATTTACCTGAAATTCACTCCTTAACCTCTTGCTAACCGCAACCATTCTCACCCGGATGAGCTCTCCAAAGCGCGTATCCTGGAATTTCAGAAAACTACTCTCGAATCTAAAACTCGTAGAATTTCGAGCGAACCGTATCCTCGGAATTGTCACTGGTAAACGAATAATCCGTACATTCGCAAATCTAATAATACACAAGAAACAGAAGAAATCCGCTTGATAGCTCGCGCGTGGTCCGACTACGGTGAAATCATGTTTATCCGCAATTGATACAAAACAATTGATAAGCGAGCCTCTATTGTTCGAAGCCGCGGACATATCGAGCACTTACTTTCCAAATAATAACAATTGTATAACGAATGAACTCTCTGTTATCGCGACTACGTACGACACGCGAGATTCTACTACACAATTTTCTTTGCTGCTCGTTCCGCGCGCCGCTGAACAAATCAAAGTCAATCCTCTTTTTTTCTCCTGCCCTCGAGACTTCGAGGTTTGATCGTGACCACGGTTATTCGTCGAAACGATTCGTAAACGTTTATACAAGCTTGCCGCTCGCTCTCCTAACTATTGAACGTTTCTACTGCGTCGAAGTGCGCGTCAGCGTAGCATAGAATCGTATGGACGGAGAAAGAGGAGGATGGCACGACCATTTCCTCGCTGTCCGTTGAAATCATCCACCGTGCTTCGATGCTCGAGGCTCGAGTTACTCTCCTCGCTTTGCGTGGGATTTTGTCTTCAAACGACGGTCGAGAGAGAACACGCGTCGCGACGCTCGACCGCATACATCAGAATTGCTCGTTAAGAAGGTCCGCAAAGCACCGTCTTCAAATTGCTTCTTCGTACACGGAAAAATACAGAAATTATTCGCGACGATCAATTGTGAATCAGGAGAAATGCGATTTACTTCATATTTCCACGAATTACTTCTTAACGCGCAATTGTCTTCCCCTATTATTGATATAAAGCTTCTTCGAAGAGATTTACTTTTTAATATGATTCAATCGTCTTTCGCGTCGCGTCGCATTTTTCTTCACAACGAGGAAATTAAAATAATCAATATCGCATAATTAAATGTCAGATGGTGCCGAGCTATCTGCTTGCGCTTGCGATCGTACACATCTTAAAAATGATGTCTTGACGTAACCAGTGAGAGCGATTCTGATTTAATTTGCTAAAGTCGAGGTACTTCTGCAGTTGAATTAAACTAACGAAAGCATTCGTTGAAATTTTCAAGCCAAGCCTTGAAAACGCAGAGAATCGACTTCCGAAACGCCCGAGGCACGATGGCCCCGGGCGAGCCTCTCTTTCAACGCTCTCGAAATCAAGAGGAAGATTAAAAGCGGAATCTCGCGGAAAATGATTCGCTAATATTCCGCAATTAAAAATCCATTCGCGATGCACTGCGGTCGTGCACGACACTGCCTTCGAAACTCCACTCGACACGACCAGGCGACGCTTGGCGCACAAAGTGACCCGAGGAACTATCGCTTTTTCGCCATTGGACATGAAAAATTATTCATCGAAAGGTTGCATAGTCGAGAATCGAATCACGCATTGATCGATCGTCCCTTTTTAAATCTCGTTTCGGGCTTGGTGAGAACATCGAGGTAGATTCTCCTTCTCTTCTCTTTCCTTCTTCTTTCTCGCTCGCTTCTCCAGCTCCTCCTCTTTTCCTCTTTCTCTCTCGCCCGAAACTTCGAGCGCATTGGACAGGCGCGATGCAAAAAGGAGACGCATAGATTCTGGTAATGCGAATACGAGGAGATCGATCGGATCCCCACAGCCCAAAGAGGGTGGATTTTTCTTTTCGCGGCATCCTCCACAAACCAAGACGATTCTCCTCGCCATTCTTAAGATCCGCTTCGAGCGGATTCTTCGATCTTCGATACGTAATATAAATCCTTGCGCGGATCTCCAGAGGGGTCGTACTACCCAATCGTCGTAATCCACGTAGCTTTTTTTCCGCGAGGATTTTCAGGATTTGTGTGAACACTGCACGATGTTTACGTGAGATATTCTTAGAGGGTGCTCGAGAAGCTCGTAAGGGCAACAAATAAAATGTTCTTCGTGGAGTGTGCTCAAAGAGAAATCCTATTTACCAAGAATTATGATCCCTTTCTGATTCTGAAAGTTCTTCAGCTTCTATCGGTAGAAAGTATCACCGCTTGGCGAAAATATGTTGGTTTAATATATTTTGATAATATATTTGATAATACACCCGAGTACAATGCTACTGAAAGAAAGCATTCTGACCTTGTTTCTTCGGAGCCTCGATGGCTGACCAAGCACGAGCTTTACTACTTACCGTGTTCTCTGGAATTTCGTGATATCTTTTGAGAGCCCTAATAATATCGTTTGCCACTAAAACGCGGAATTTGTTAATGTGTTCGCGCCTCGACAACGTGTGAAGAACCTCGCGACAAGAAATTCGACGACGGAGTGAAGAACAAGAAGCATCGGACGTTGATAAATTTTTTCAACGATTCGAGGCGACGCGCCGCTGTTCCGTGGATGCGAGATAAAGGGCGTGCGCGAACTGGACGTTGATTTATGCGCCGTTTAAATACCGCAATATCGGCCAAAAACTGAAATAGGAACGAGGAGTAGACTCGTAAGACTTCTGCGATAAGAAATCAACGTGCAATAGCATCCTTACCGCGATTAATCGGACCTGTGATAAGTTTGCACTACTTGCCCTTTACCAACAGTGAACTGCCAAATTATTGCACTCCGCGCGTAATTAACAAGGAAAAATAATCCAAAAAGTAAAAATTAACAATTACACGTACACGCGTAGTTTCATTTCAGAAATTAATTACTGGATTTCAGGTCTGACTAATATTTCGTTCGTTCTACTGCGAGCGGTGCGTTGCTAGAATATAAAGCAAAATAGAACTGAAGAAACTTGCACCACAACGAACATAAAATCCAAATTAGCCTGTATTACATTAAACCCTGTATTTAAACTACTTCTAGAAATTTTCTGCGAGACTTCGAGTTTGACCAATATTGCAATCGTACTACTGCAAGCTTGTAAAAATCACGACACATCGTCTAAATGTTCATTATAAAATTAAAACAACCTTCAGATCGTCGAATCTGCTCGTAAGTTAACATCACACACGAAAAAAAAACCCGCGCAATTCCGTAACAAACGATAGATTCCCTGTACCCAGTAGATCCTTCCACTAAGGACTCGCGCAGCGCTCGTTCGCCAGAGACAACAATTTCGTTTCTCGTGTCCCACTGTAAACTCGAGCGTAGAAAAAAAAGAAGAAATCTCGGCGATAATGGCTCGCGCGGAAGAAGCGGCAACTTCAATGGCTGCTTTTCAAGGGGAACGAGTTGGCTTACCAATAATGGCTTATACTACTTAGAGTTGACGGAGCGCGCGAGACAGAGGCGAACGGGAAACGAGGGAGCCGTAGAGAGACTACGGGGTAGTTTATAAAGGGTATACACTGATTTCCGTATTCTATGACCCTGGGCGGTATGTAGCGAGAGGAGAGACTCGAGAGCTCACGAGATGGAGACGGAAAGAGAGAGAGAGAGAGAGAGAGAGAGAGAGAGAGAGAGAGAGAGAGAGAGAGAGAGAGAGAAGGTGAAAGGAAGAGGGCGCTCGCGCGGTGATAATATCGAAGAGAACAAGAAGGGGGGCACAAACTTCGACGAGTCTTTTTCAGGAGGCAAGCCGGCGTACCAATAACGGCTTATACTACTTACAGTTCGCGCGCGCCCAACGAACGCGCAGGCAGGCAATGGCGAACAAGAGAGCGAGCGAGTCGCAGCCTCTGTTTGCTAAAGCCCCCAATGACGGGTATGCGCGCTCGTAGCTTAACCTCCCCTCACCACCGCCCATCGTCGAATCTGCGTTTCGAAAGGTCTTTAAAGTATAATAATGCAATTAGCGCTTTCGTGTGCTCCGCGCCGCGCCGCTGGCAAAAGCAAGCACAAGGTCTCGCGAGAAAACGGAGATCGAGCTTGGTTTCTCTCCGCCTAAGGAACGCGTCGCGATCCTTATCCTTCTCCTTAATTAATTGCTAATTAATGTCCCATTGATGGTATTAAACCCGCGCGATTTTACGATTTGGAATTCGGTGGATCGTTAGGTACGTCCCAGAAGATTAGTAAGAAATAAGGCTTTTAATGGTGAGATTTAACGCCGCCGCGAAATGTCTCTCTCGAATTCGTGGAATTTAAATAAGTTGAAATTCTAACGGCCTTATCTACGTTACTTTAAATACATAATTATCGCTCTTACGTGGCCGCACGAGCTTCCGTTGCCACCGGACATCTTTAAATTCTCGCCGCCGAGGTGCATTAGGACGGCAAAATTGTATCACTTAGCATTGCTCGTGCAATTACCGGGAGCACTGTGGATAAGAGCAAGTAGAAGATATCTCGTGACTCGACCTCAGATGAATAAAAGGGAGAGGTACACACCTGGACCTCCAATGTTTCCCTGGCTGAACGCGTCGGCCAGGGTTTGCGCTGTAATTTCCCTTAAATGAAGATTAAAACCGGAGTTGCAACCTCCAGTACGATAAAAATTCGAAATTTCTCTCAATTATTGCGCGATATCGGGCCAACCGTTCTCCGTGAAATTTCAACGGTGTTGCACATTCGAAGGAGAAAATCTATAGCGGAGCCGCGGGGAGAAAACAGAAACGAAGAAGTGCCACTGTTTTATGTCATCTCTGTGCATGCACTCGCGCGCCACATTTTCACGAGAATTTTATCTAATGGCCGGTGCGCCATATCGGTATCGAGAACCATCAGCTTAAAGATGAATCCCCTTTAGAGGCAAGACATCAATTTCCCCTCAGCCACTGAATTTATAATGCCCACACCGTCAGACTTTCGCGCGGATTTTCACGTAGAGATAAAGCATCGACGGAGAAATATCTCGAATTTTTCCAGTAAGCGCGCACGCAATTTTCACGCGATCTCACGTAAACGCTCGTTTTTCTCCACCATACACGCAAATACCTCGTATTTTGCAAACATCCTCTATGAAGCGTCGAAACAAAACTGACGAACAGCATCGAGTACTCTCAAGAAAAAAACAGAACCGAGCCTAATGAAATATCCATTGAAAGAATCCTCGTTAACGTTCTTTCCACCTTTGTAAATCACTCGTGTAAATGTAACGCCTCTTCGCCTGCATCGGTGAAGATATATTACGCGCGGGTCACCGAACCGTATAACTTCGCACCTAATACGTTCCAGTTCCTCCGATACGCGAATTATTTTAGGACGAACTGAATTATCGATGGGCTCTCCCCACCGTTCGTCCCTCCTCTTCACCGCCACCTTCCACCTCCTCGACTGCTGGATCGATCGATCTGCCGCCGCTTCCACCACCGCTCCACCATCATCGCGAGAGACTGTAGCACATAACGAAACTCAACGAATATTTTCGACTTTCCGAAGCGCGACGAGAGTGAGAGAGAGAGAGAGAGAGAGAGAGAGAGAGAGAGAGAGGTGTAGAAGAGGAGGGTAGGCGAATGCGAGGGAAAGGAAAGAGGGCACGGGTTAACCTCTCTCCTCAATTAGCGGGGACGCTTAACCGTTTCGTTCCTTTTTACCCTCCGCGAGAGCGCGCGCTTATTACAAATTCAATCAGCCCCGCGACCGAACGACGTCTTTGGAAGTTCTCTCCTTTGCTGAGAGAGAATGAGAGAGAGAGAGAGAAAGAGAGAGAGAGAGAGAGAGAGAGAGAGAGAGAGAGAGAGAGAGAGAGAGAGAGACGTCGACCGCAGTGGCCTTTTTCCCTACTGGTATTTCGCGACGTAACTCATTTTCTTAATCGATTTAGATGATCCTGTCCGTTGAATGCAACCCTCATCCCCCTCTCCACCTCTCTTCGTCGTCCTCGATGAGATCGCGCAATTCCGATCGCCTCGGTATTTGAATTTCTTTTTGGTCGTTTTACACCGTCCAAGAAGGACTTGCTCGTTGAAATGAAGAGAGAGTCAGAGAGAGAGAGAGAGAGAGAGAGAGAGAGAGAGAGAAGGAAGAGGACGAAGCGATTAATTAAAAGAAATACCGCGAGGGCAAGGTATGATCGGGAGTTGCCCGCTCCTGTATAATCTTCGTTATGGAAGAAACTTACTTTACTTTAATAGAAAGATCCGCGAATGTAATCGCATAAGGGTATTGGCGAAGCTAATGAATGGAGGATAGCGTGCGGGTCCTCGAAGGACCAGGGTGGAAACGTCGACTTCGTAGAAGGATCCAAACCTGCTCTTGCCTTTTTACGATTCGCTTGCTAGGAACGGTCGTCGCGAACGTCCGTGCTGTCCGCCTCGAAATATCCGCTTGACGGTCCCCAAAGGCGTATGAATATTAAAGTCCACGGACCGCTGCACGTCGATCGCACGGGATTCGAGGAATCGTTCGAGGCATCGAACGACCAGGAGTGTTCTTTGCTCCGTCGACGAGTCACGTGAAATGGTTTCTCTCTCTCTCTCTCTCTCTCTCTCGCTCTCGTGCAAAGAGAGGAAAACGGCACCACGCTGGTCCCCCTGGAAAACATATTGCCCGGACTTCTCACGGGGTCAGTTAACCCCGTGGCGCTAATGCCCGCGGCAAACGCGCGACAAGGGGATACCCTCACGGGGTACACGTGTTTAGCCGCAAATTCTCTACCGTAGGATAGACGGAGGTGAACAGAGAGATAAAGAGGAGAAGAGTAAAGAGAGAGAGAGAGAGAGAGAGAGAGAGAGGGAGTGAGAGGAGAAAAAGAGAAGGAGCGACTCCATTTTATTATGCGCCGTCGCGTAAAAGTCTTAATCCACGGGGAAATTGTCGGCGTTGTAGGATGGCTTTATTTTTCACGCGAGAGAACTCGTGGCGTTTTAAATTACGTAAAAGTTCGAGCTTCTTTTTTTTCTCCCTTTATTGGTCGACGTTTGCGGTTCGATAAGGAGGGATCGCTGCGAGCACCATTCTTTTTTATCCTCTTCTCACGGTACCACGAGATTTTTCCGTTTCTTTTCTTTTCTTTCTTTCTTTGCAACGTGTCGAAGAAATTTATTTGTTCTTCTCGGAGCGCTTGTAAGGTGAACGCAGAGCGGATGAGAAGCGCTTGTGTAAAATGTACTCGAAGCAGCTAAAGTGAGATTAAGCAAAGCATTTTGGGAAACATTCCTCATACTCGAGGCAAGCTAGCTTAAAACTAATTCCACCCGTACAGGTCACGGTTGTATTAGAATGGATTAAAAGATTCAATGTAATGTAGTAGATTCGGCAAGCATGAGTCTCGGTTGTCGTAGGAATTAGGAAAATTGATTAGAAGGAATGAATATATTCGAGCGACTCGATCGTACGTGCGAAGTGTTAAAATTAATAATTTGAATAATTTAAGTTCAACTGTATACTTAGATTCCATGAGAATTTCATAAAAATCTTCTAACCTTGGACAGATTTTTATTCGCACCCTTTCCATTCTTCCTTTCGAATAATTCTACATATTTCGAGATAATCCTACAACTAATTCCATCGGTCGAAGCCCGTTAATTATTTTACTCCCGTGATCGCTCACAGGTAAAAGCCGTAAACGAGGCGTAATTTCGCTGTTCGTGGAAAAAGGGGAAGTATCAAAAGCGAAAAAGCAGACCACCAAATCGAGAAACTTCAAATGCAGGGGCGAAACGAGAGCACCCTTCTCTCGCTCTACCCCCAGCTCGCAATTTAGCCCGCGCATTTTACGATGGACTCGCGCCCACCGTGGCGCCAGGGCATTAAATATTTTGCGGATCGTAATGAGCCGATATCGCGGTATTTTAGCTTCTCTCTCGACGCCAAAGAGTTCAATGGCATTGGCGAACGGTGGAAGACACGGAAAAAAGGGAGCAAGAGGGAAGGAGAGAAAGTCGATCGGAGGTGGTCGATGAAATGATAAAAAAAAAAATTGTTCGGTTAATATCCATCAGAGCCGGTAATGCGATCGGCTATTTTACAGGGCGACCGATATCTTTTAATAAAAACCTTTATCGCGTTCCATCGTGCGCTTCCAGTCCTTCTCTGCGCTCATCCATCCTTGTCTCTCGTCCTAACAGCTCTCGCACTTGCCCGCCACCCTCCCATCGTACCTCAATTAAAATTTCAATGAAATCCACCGGCGACGTTATCAGTTTTTCTCAGCGTCTCTCTCTCTCTCACGGCTTCTTCCTTCGTTCTTTCTCTCACTCTTCTCTTCTCGTCATCTTGCCTTCTTCCCACTCTCTCTCTCTCTCTCTCTCTCTCTCTCTCTCTCTCTCTCTCTCTCTCTCTCTCTCTCTCTCTTTCTCTCCATCTTTTGCATTCGCTCAATCTTTCTTTCTTCTCGTCTTTTTCTCTCTCTCTCTCCCTCCCTCTTTGGCTCTCCGCATCCTTCCACCTTCGACCTCGTTTCTCGTTTCGCGTATCAGATATAAAAGGAGCCCAGTGGAGGCCGTGCGAGAGATTCGTTCGCAAGTTCGCGGCGCTCCTCTCTCACCTCTCGTCGTCTTCTCGCCCGCTCGTGCGTTTCGTCATTATGGAAATGGCATTTATCTAAAAATAAGAGTGCCTCCCTCTCCTCCGCGGTGCCTCATTACGATCTCTCGATCCTACGGCATGTCGAGCCTAGGGTACGAGGAAAACGATGGTATTCGAGGTGAGTGAGAGCATTCGCGACGGATGTCGCATTATGGATAGGAAGAAACAAAGAGGGTGAAAAGGAAAGTCTACGTTGTTGCGATTAGATTCGTCCGTGATGCGACTATTCTCTCGTGGTAAACGACAACCAGTCGATTATTTTTAAAAAAGATTTCGCGGTAATTATGTATAAAGGGTGGCCGCCTCCTCTCCGATTGAATTCCACGCAGAAGGCCGTCTAATCCCCTCAACTGTAAAAAATACTACTAGAAACTGTAGTTAAATCAAGGCGCCTAAGTTATCATAATTGTAGTGTCGAAATTCAGATTGAGCTGTCTAATGTGAGATAAGCTCTGCGATGGCCGAATACCGGTGCCACTGTGTGTTTGTGTGCGTCTGTGTGATCTTGTCTGAGTGTGTGTGTATGCGTGCGATTTTCATGTCGATTTTCGACAAAGGCCAAGAGAGCCCTTTGTCAGTTAGTCGCACTTTAGACGCACCAGCAGTCGGTTGCTAGCAAAGAGGCGAACCTTGCCATGATAGTGTAATTCGTAGTCGCGAATACAATAAAGTATTTTATATAGTTCGTGTGTGAGTAGTTACCAGAGCCCTTCCAAAATCCCTGATACCACATAATCGTAAACTATTTGTGTCTGATCCATATTAATATATATGAAACGACTCAGAAAGACTTTCTCAACAACATATTTCCAGTGTTGGGTAAGATACATTTAAAATTTATCTCGATGCAGATACAGATACACGTGAAAAAATGTATTTAAATATAGATACAGATACTCGGATACTTCAAAAGTATCTCAGATACGTATCAGATACTTTTAAATTATATTTTGTCGTAATAAGGTAAATGCCTCAGTAGTGACGCTTGGAACTTAAAACTCAAAAAATAAGAATTTAGAATAAATTAACAACCATGTTAGTTTATGCCAATAATAAGATTATTTATTTATTAATATTTTATAAAAGGATAACTTTTTTTTAACCTACAGACAAAAAATATCTGAAAAGGTATCTGAAAATGTAGGTACCTCAAAACCAGTTAAGATACTATGTTTTGTAACTAGATACAGATACAAATACTCAAATTCGGATGTACCTCAGATACAGGCTTACAATTAGATACACAAAATGTATCTAGATACGGTATCTAGATACTACCCAACACTGCATATTTCAAGATAAATTCAGTCGGAGGGGAGGCCTCCTTTATACATAGTTACCGATTTCACTTCCCTTTGATCAATTAATTATAACTACGATATACCTACTAACAACTGCCACGAGAAAGAAAGGTAGTATATCACATTCGTAAGAAGTATCACCGTTAAAACTAAATTCCCTCGAACTAAATTTCCACCTCTCGTGGCATTCAAGTTTTAAAATCGTTCTCTCTCGATAACCTCGAGACGATAAAACCATTTCAGGCACACTTCTACGGAACCATGGCAGGGAAATTCGTAGAATTCGACTACACGTACCACGGCTGGAAACCACGGTACAGCCTACCTCATACCTGATCGTGAATACGGGCGTACTCGACGAAAACCCCACAAATTTTTTTCGTAAATCCGTCGACCCTCTCCAATGCGTATCGCAGGAAGCGTAGCCCGTTAGTGAAAATTTTTCCAAATTTTCCGTTCCACTCGGACGGTTACGATCGGCTTCGTTCGCCACTCTCATTGGCCCACTGGCTCGCTCGCTCACCCACTATCGATGCCAATCAGTTTGCGAGCGGTGGGCCACGCCGAGATCGATGGAAATGGAAAAACGTCGTTGTTCCGGGGCGAGCATCGAGGATCGTTACTGGTACGCGGTAACGGGCCTGAGAGACGTGACCGTCGTAATAAATCACGGTGCTCGGTGAGGTAGCAGGAGAGAGGCACAAGGGTCTCCGATAATTCTCGCGAAAGAAGCCCAAAACTTCTGCTTACAGCCTCTTTTCCTCCTTTCCTTTCGTTCAATTAAATTCCTTCGCCGTGGCCTGCGCCACGCCCCTTCGATTTCGCCTCGAGTCGCGGTGGCACGAAACCAGAAGTAAGAATATCGTTGTCCACCATCCGGTTTACACTACATCTCCTCTCTTGGCAGCTCTCGGTGTTCCTTCCACGCCTAACTGTATTTATTCGCGATATGCTCTCGTCGTTGGTACCAAATGCGAGAGTCCGCTCACGTCTCGAAGCACGAGCTCGAGACTGGAAAAAGAGAGAGAGAGGAGGAGATCGGAAGGGAGGAGAGAAGAAGGTATGTACTCGACCGAACTCAAGAAAGTATTCCGTATTAAATTACAGACGCGGGGCGTAAATCTTTAGCGAGAGGCGAGAGCTCCGCGCGCGCAAAAGTTTCGAGCTTTTTTAACTTTAAGCCCGCTTTGTATAATGGAGTGAGAGGTATCCTTCGCGCGAAGATGTA
The DNA here is from genome assembly GCA_944319695.1 of Tiphia femorata. Taxonomy (NCBI): domain Eukaryota; kingdom Metazoa; phylum Arthropoda; class Insecta; order Hymenoptera; family Tiphiidae; genus Tiphia; species Tiphia femorata. The sequence continues at coordinate 10,673,895 of OX090896.1, read as the reverse complement.
CACCTGTGTGTGGCCGCGTCTAGACGCGTGTCCGTGTGTCGTCTACACACGAAGAATGCAGCGCGTACGTACGTACGAATGCCGAAGAAGATATGGCCGTAGTCTCGAAAGTTTAAAACTGGCAGTATATCTCGGAAGATCCGACGGTACGAGGCGGGACCAAGCAGAGATACATTTGCTTATTAATTTCGTGATTCGGTCTGCGTGAGCGTAAATACACGCGCCGCGTAGGAGAGTGAACGTCTTTTAAGAAGATGGCCCGGTGACACGTGTAGGTTAGTTTCCTGTTAATCTAATATGCAGGATGTTCCAAGGATAGCGACGGATTTGGAATATCAAGGAGAATTTATCCGTTTCCCAGGCAACTGGTGAAACATTCGAGCCCTATCTCTCAGAAGGAAACGATTTGACGACTCGGTCGCAGAAACGAGGCTCCCCTTCTCGGGCATTGTGGATTTGAGGATTTGCATGCTTTTCCGTTCTCCTTAAATAACGCACGGTTCCTCCTTGTATGCCAAATCCACTCTTTCCGCCGGGACATACTTTAAATAAATTACCGTGAAGCGCATGTGTCTCTTCGTAAAGTTTACCCTAACATTTTGTCGTTTAATTATCGCGAAGATCATCGACGCAATAATCATCGAGCAATATCTACTCGAATGAAATAAATAAGTAAAAGTGTCCGCAGATTCGCGAAGGAAAGTACGCGACAAAGGGACAAGAAGAAGAAGAACCGGAATCGAGGGACTCCTTCGACGAAGGTAGAAAATTCGAACCTGGCAGAAAAAAAAGAACCCTTATCGCCTCCTCGTACATCGTTTACCCGCAAAAATTCTTCCGCCGGTAGTCGCGCCTACGGAAGAGCGTGCGCGCGCGTAATATGCGTGTCTATAGTCGTTACAACGACTTCCTTCCTCGTCAAAGCGTTTTATTCGCGTCGGCGACGAGAAAGGCAAAAAAATGGTAGGAAAAATGAGAACTGCACACCTCTCGAGTGCTTTCAACGGAATTAGACTTTCAAAATTTTCTCCACCCTTCTGGCCCTTCCATCCCTCGTATTCACTCTCCACCACGTATCACGAGCTTCTCTCTCCCTCTCTCTCCCTCCACCATGATTGCGCGCGAAAAATGTGCACAGTGGTGACAACATTTTTCGATTATTAATTTCCTTTTACGTTCCATCTCTCCCTCCGTCACCTATATCGCCACTATCCTCGTTTCCACGTCCTCTCACTTGCACATTCTCCACCACTCGCGATTTTCCACCTCCACCTCTTTCGGTCAAAGCGATATTCCGTTCATCTTTATTCATCGACGAGCCTGGCCCCACCACCGCACGCGGCCAGTACCTACATTGTACCCTACTCGCCGCACTATTAATTCCACGTTTGACGCCCTCCACGCCGCACCAGAAGACAGACGAGAGCCAGAGACACACCCGCAGGCTCCTTTTTACCCTATGATTTCCGTGATCGATTACTTCGCGTTACGCCAATCATAGCGCCTGCTCACTCGCTCACCCTCTCCTTCCTCCACTCTCGTCTCTCACGATTACTCCGATCCTCTCGTCTCCTTCTCTAGAGGCGTCGAGGCACCTCTCTCTCTCTCTCTCTCTCTCTCTCTCTCTCTCTCTCTCTCTGTCTGTCTGTCTCGTCCACCACCATCAGGCTCCTCGTCACGCCTCTGAACCTCGTCTTCTCGCTCGTCTCCTCGAGCTTGACGTATGGGGCCGTGATGTAGTATAATAAGATCCCCTTCGTTATGCTTTCATTGTACGTTGACTTCTCGTCTCTCGTCCCTCTCCCTCTTCCACCGTCCCCTTTAGCAACCCCACTGACTCGACGCGCTTCGTTTCGACGGCTGATATTCGTCGGTGTTGATGTTGCATACTGGTGTTTGTGTTGGTGTGTCTGTGGTGCCTGCAGTCGTCGTCGCCTCCTTTCATAACTCGCCGGTCGTATATGCGCACTCCTAAGATTTCACCTTCGATTTCTTCTTCTTCCTCTCACCTCCAGTAGTATCTGGCCGGCCTCGCTTTTCACACCTCCACCTCCGTCCCTTCTATCGTTCGTCGTATTCTTCGTCCCACCTCGCAGAATTTTTCCGAGCTTTATACAGAATTATTCGGTCCTACCGGTCGGGGTCGGATATTTCTCCTTTTTCTCGCACTCGTTTTCTTCCATCTCGGAAATTTTTTTCCGGGTCATTGGTGGATAATAATTTCGCGCGTACGCTCGAGATGGGTCTCCAGAATCATTCTCTGGGTAGATAGGGATGTTTTTATAATAAGGGTATTTTGACTGCTTACGTTCGCCGTAATCTTTAGCGTGGTTAACATTTTGGATTTCGTTTAAAACAATTTTTTCTGCTTTTCCTATTAACCCATTGACGCTTAGAGCGACTATAGCAGACAGCTTTTCTGAATAGAAAAAAAGTCACGATAAATAAATTACAATTAGAGCCGACGATAGTTTCCTCCACCTCCGTCCCTTCTATCGTTCGTCGTATTCTTCGTCCCGCCTCGCAGAATTTTTCCGTGCTTTATACAGAATTATTCGGTTCTACCGGTCGGGGTCGGATATTTCTTCTTTTACTCGCACTCGTTTTCTTCCATCTCGGAAATTTTTTTCCGGGTCATTGGTGGATAATAATTTCGCGCGTACGCTCGAGATGGGTCTCCAGAATCATTCTCTGGGTAGATAGGGATGTTTTTATAATGAAATAAGGGTATTTTGACTGCTTACGTTCGCCGTAATCTTTAGCGTGGTTAACATTTTGGATTTCGTTTAAAACACATTTGTCTGCTTTTCCTATTAACCCATTGACGCTTACAATGGCTATGGCAGACAGTTTTTCTGTATCGAAAAAAAGTCACGATAAAGAAATTACAATTAGAGCCGCCGATAGTTTCCCTGGAAAAATACCCTCGTACAGTAACAACCAACTTTTAAATGAAAAATGTGTTTCCGGAGGTACTTCAAAGAAAGTATACGTGAATGAGTTAACTGCTAAAGGCGTATATATACGCCTTCACAAGTCCACCAATATATACGAAAGGCGTATATATACGCCCTCACAAATCCATCAATATACACGAAAAGCGTAAATATACGCCCTCTGTATTTTTAATTTATTTGCCATTACTATTTTTTAAACCCTAAGAATGGTATCAGATTTCCGGGTACTGTTTTGGTCACTAGTCACTGGACAACCAGTCGCAGCAACTGACGTGCGAAAAACGCGCCGTCCATATTGATGGATTCGCCTGAGAGCGCGTCGCAGTCAAAGGGTTAAATGCATTACGGTGTGTAATAAAATAAATTCTCTATTTTTGAACGCAGTTTTGCTCGCAGATACATTCCTCACTGTCTTCCCAATCTTCAACCACCGAGACGACTCGTTAACCAAATTCGACAATGTCCCACATTCATACACAACTATGATACTACGCGCATTCTCGTCACTCGAGAAAATTCCTTAGCCGTCAGGCCATAGGTAGGCACGAGTTAGCATCGAAGACTGCCGCTCGACGTGAGCTTACATGCGGCGCACGCGACATCGTTGGCTCGCGATACACGCATGCCGCACTGCCGTGACAGAAACGGAGGGTGAGGGTGCACCGAAGAAGGGACTGGGAAACATACGTGCCGCTCGCAAGCATTCCACGTATTTCCGTAGCGCTTCTACGCGGACAGTTCGAACGCGTCCTTCGAGAGTGGCTGTGTTCCACGGCGCCCTGCTTTCCACCCTCTACACCGTTTCAACCCCCACACGCCTGCACGAGCACCGCGGTGCGCCGGCCAAAATTATTACGATTACCATCTCGAACGGGGTCACGGCATGGAATTAGAACGTAAAAGCAAAACGAGATCTCCGCGTCTGCCTCGTAGGTGTGCGCCCGACCTCCCACCGCTGTATATCAGGCCCTACAGTTCACTAATCTGCTAATCTAATTTCATGCCTCGCAGGTAGTAAACTCGGAACCCCCTCCTCCTTCACGCGGTGGCATCCCTCTCGCTTCTTCTCGTCTCGCAGCTCGCCTCCTCGAACCTCCTGCGGAGATATTCTCCAATTAAATCTGTTGGTCTTCGTTACCGTGCTCGGACACGTTGCGTTCCAGAGAGGAAAGAGGGATATGGAGGAAGGATTGAAAGTTTTTGTCGCGTATGGAGAAGAGTGAGGCGGGTCGGTGGTACCAGTGTTGACTGAGAACGGCCAGATTACGAGCGCACGTGAGAGCGCAACGTGGATACCCTTTTGCCTCCTCTTCTTCGGAACTGTTACTTCGCTCTTCTGGTGTTAACGATTCCGGACCGGTAGTTCGAGCATTCGTCCTCGCGCGCACGCGGTAACTGATAACAGGGGTAATGATTTGTCGCGGGCCGCGCTCGTCCTGAATCTCGAATTACGAAAGTTGTAATTTACAAGGGACATTAGTAATTTCGTGGATTCTTGCGCGCAGACGGCGTGTGAGGATAAATAGTGATTTTGTAGGCCCTGGATTCTGTGTCCAGTAGGTAAGCTCAATTCCTCAAAGATTTGGTATTTCGGTTATAAAGAATCTACTCACTATAACGGAGAACTTGCATCGAATCTAAGCCCGTAATTAAAATTAGTCTTAATTCTTTTCTTTCTCTTTTTTGAAAAAAAAATTACATTCAATCCACTTTCAATGTAAAACTATTGTTGTACTATATTTATAGGAATTATTTTACTAGCAAAATTATCAAACTGTTGGATAAATTTGTACACATACATACAATAAAACTGTCATTATATTCTACTCGTAGGAAATATCTGACTGACAAAACTATCGAGCTAGTCGATAAATTTTTGCACGTAAAATAAAACTGTCGTACTCTGTTTGTAGGAAATATTTTTCTAGCAAAACTATCGCGCTATTCGATAAATTTTTACACGCGGACATATAACTTTGAATAATGGCTGTTGCATGCCTTCCGTTTCTACGTGTCGCACTCAGGCGACAAATGAACCCCCGCCTCACCACCAGGAACGGTGGTTCACCTTAAGTAACGGAATGCCCAAGCGGAATTAATTGAATTTGACGAAGGTAGGAGAGTAGCGGGAGCGCGGGGTCTAGACCCGAATCATTATACATTCTTCTTGGGTCGAGAGGACCCCACAGTCAGAGAGACCCCGGCGTTGACCGTCCGACAATTATAGAATGGAAGGAGGCATTGTCTTTCAATTAACTCCTTCAACATTTCTCGTCTCGTCGATTAAACGATGAGAAAAGGCCTCCTCGAGTTTTTGTAATATCCTCGGCGCGAACGCAATTGAATTAACCCAGAATCGATTGGAGATAGTGCATCGAGGAAAGAGAATTTTCTTAGGCTTCTTCTAGCATCGCGCCTCGCACGCTCGACGCGAAAAAGGATTCCACAAACGCACATTGCCCGAGAGCAATTTTATCTATTTGGACGGGGGTGCGTTAGAAAATTCCTCGTCGCTTTTCGCGCCCGCGGCTGAATTTACGCTTCTTTTTTTCTTTTTCATTTTTCCTTTTTTTTTTTCAACCCACCAGCTTTAAATCCATCCTTTCCGCCATCGAAATTAATACCGGAGTCGCGAGAACGGTGGCCGGAATACAGAGACCACTCTAGGTGCGAAAGGTAAACGTTGCGGGTGAAAAAAATGTACCAACCGGCAGACGTGAGTTACGCACGGGCCGAGCACTCGATGCGTTAAACAGAGCGGCACACGCAAAGCAAACAGAACGGCCGCTCTTTTTTTTTCTCCACTCCCCGTTGTACCAATTCTTTATTATAACATCCCGCGGATTCTGGTGTCGCGCAGTGGCCAGTGGCGCTTGACGTCGGCTTGTTTCTTTTTGTTAAAAACTTACAAATTTTGAAAATGAGTCGAGTCTCCCACGGATCACGTCGTTCGACCACCGGCAAAAGGCAAGAGCAAAGATAACTATTCGATCCGAGATTCTTCCGTCAATGGACGATGCCCAGAATTTTGTGCGAATTAAATTTACGCGTTTGACAAGAGAAAATAAAAATAAAAATCCATTGTGAAAGCTCGCCAAATAGATCCAAACAGTAGAGATATTCCTATGAGATTTTTCGCTCTCGATTGACTAAATTTGTATTATTATTGTACAGTGAGTCCAGGGTATACGATGATGGAACGAATACAAATTTTACTCGAGCCAGCAATGACAACGAATGCTTCTACTGGCATTTTGACCATTTCGTTTGTGTAATTATGAGCAGCGGTTTTATTCATTTCCAATCGGCATTGTGCGCGAGACCGCCGCGCCGAGCTTAATACGCATTCGGTTGAGTTTTTCAAAATTTCAGAAGGTAGCGTTTCAACACGAGGAGAGAGAAGAAAAAACGATGCGCGTTATTGTCAGTGTCATTCGCGCATCACTCCGCGCCATCGTCCCCTTCTCATTGACTGTCGTCAATAATTAAAGCATCCTTCTTTCGGTTCGTTCTCGAATGCAGTTGGCTGTCGCATTGTTTCTGTTGCTGTCCCTTGTCTATGTCAGATTTCACGTTCCAAGCGCTGAAAGTATTGAATTGTCCACGGAAACAATTAAAGAGATCAAATCGATCGCTGGAACGTGCTATTTTCACGAGCTTTTTACAATATTCCAACTGATCTCTCGCGCAACTAATATTGAAATATCTAGAACAAAAACATCTAAGCTTCTTAACTGTTCATAAAACGATAACGATATATGCTTTAATTTATAATTAAACAACGAGCATGGCACTTCAAATGATCTTGCTCTTTATTTACACGCGATAGCCAATGCGTATAAACTCGAGATGAGAATCCGAAATCGTATCGGAGTAAAGCCAATGACATTATCGAGAGAAGCGAGATCGATTTAAAGAAAACAATCCAAGATAAAAAAAAAAACAACAAATGACACATTCGAACACTCGTACCATTTGAATTTTGAAAGTTCCGAAAACCGCTCGACACCGCGAAGCGCGAACGGAATAGAGAGCGAGGAGTAGAATCGCGACGATGGCTCGCTTGGGCCGGTCGAACGGGACGAATTCAAAATTACACGAAAAGGGGTCTCCGTCGGTCACGGACGATTCGTCCATCCGAAATTGCGAGCTCTCCTTTTTTTTGTTCCGACCCCACTCCATCTCCCGTATTCCCGATTGCAATCAGGACGCAGACGCGATCCCGTGCCGAGGGAGAATCTCTAATTAAATAATTTCGAAGCTTCCACGCGAGAATTGCCAATCTCCATAAAGCGGTAATACTAATTTTCCTGGGGCGTAGGTATCCGCTCTCAGTTTTCACGGTAATATACCCTGCAACCGGTTCTCTCGACTCCACCACCTCTCACCTCCTCTCACCACAGCTTCTCGTTGCCTCTCGTTTCGTCCACGGAGGCAGCACCACTACCACCCCCGTTTCATCCCTCTCTTCGAACGCCCCTCGCCCACCTTCTCGCGGGCGCCGAATATAATTCGCGAATTTCGAACGTGCCCTGTCCTCTGGGTGCTCTTCCAGCACGTTTGAGAGCCAGCAAAATTATTACAATTAGCACTTGGAATCGGGTCACACCTACTGCAAGGCCGGCAGCAGCTCTCTCTCTCTCTCTCTCTCTCTCTCTCGCGCGCGCGCGCAACCACGTGAAACAGAGGGTGGAAGGTATCGGTTGATAGGAAGGAGAGAGAGAACGAGGTTGCAATCACCGTCTATAACGCGCTTTATTCCTATTTAACGGCAGCACTCGCGAAACGAATAAAGCGCCACGGGCTCGAGGTAAAAGGTAATCGCCCCCGGTGTTCGACGCGCGGATCCGTCGTCGATTAATAACATTTTAATTTCGCTGTCCGATCGCACAATGGCCCGATAGGAAAGATCGTAACCGGCACCGAATAACGTCGATATTCGCAACGTGGTTGATAGCACGGTGCACTGCTGCTATTTACATTTTATTCATTACAAGTGGTACTTGAGCGTTGCTGATTTTCCAGTTCAAAGTTACCAAGCGGCTACGAATTCGGCAGTCGTGCAACGTATTGTAATTTGAAACCGACTCTGTTTTTCGTCCCACGTTTGTTTGAACCTCTTCGTCCGGTTTCCCAACTGGAATTTCGCGTGGGACGCTTGACGCTCGTGAAACTTGGCCGCTCCCAATTCGCGGATAATCTCGACGTTCTCGTTATTTATTATATCGACAAGTTTTCGCACAGAGTAGTTTATACGCTCGAGTTACTGGATTAATATTTTGGGATTTGAAGCACCCACGAGTTGATATTGACGAGGGACTCTTTCGATATCGCGCGACGATGAATTCTCGATTTTTGGTAGTCGAGTGAGTGAGAGTGGATACGAAGGTTTGCAGATGTGCACGTGAAACTTGAGGAGAAGAAAGAGAAGGAGAGAGGGAGACGTAAAGAGAATACGATTGCTCGTCCACGCTCCGTAGACTCTTCTCGATTCCACGCACTCTCGTGCCAAACGAATTAGGACAGCCGCATCGGTCGAGAGAGCCTACGCCATCACGATGCGCATGCGATTCGAGCGGAGGGAGTCGAAGTCGACTAAAGCGACGAACTTTTTTTCGAAATGCGCAAAAGCTATGACACACCGCAAAACAGTAACTCCAAAAGCGTTAATAGTCGTGACACGAGTGTTACATGCTCTTAACACTTTCTCGAGCGCGTTTCGAATCGTTCGATTAAACTATCGACACGAAGGAAGACGAATTCTTTTCTCAAGCTCGAGAAATCTAAGGCGCACCGCGGAAGACTAACTCGAAATATGCTAATAATCGTATACACTCGAGTGTTCTATTAACATTTACCCCAGACACGCTTCGAACGGCCGATTAAACTGTCGCGAGCGCCGCGGGGTGTGGTAAGGCAAAACGACAAAAAATAAGTCACTTCCTTTACGGCCGTGCCTAAAAATTGAAAAAAAGCGAGATGCACGGACGGGAGAAAAATCGAATCGTTCGATTAAACGATCGACGCGAAGGAAGTCGAATTCTTTGCTCAAGCTCGAGAAATCTAAGGCACATCGCGGAACACTAAAAGTCGAAATATGCTAATAATCGTATACACTCGAGTGTTCTATTAACATTTACCCCAGACACGCTTCGAACGTCCGATTAAACTGTCGCGAGCGCGGTGGAGCGAATTAAGCGAACGCGCCATGACGCGGGGCAAGGCAAAACGACAAAAAAAATCGAAAAAAAGCGAGATGCACGGACGAGAGAAAAAGTTAAAGCGAATCGCGGCGAGTCCGGAGTAAACGATTGCGTACCAAATCGTTCGTACGTTTCGTTCGCGTCGGTTGGACGTCGCGCGACCGCCACCCGCGCGCGGTTCACAATGCGAAAAACGCGTGCGACGATTGCGCGAGGGCGGGCCACGAATTCGTACCGTGGACTACGAACTTTACTTATTCCGTCCCTCGCGCACAAATCGCTCGCCGCACACGCGCGCGCGTGCAATACGCGTTTCGAATTTTCAAATTTCCAAATTTTTATGTGACTCCGTCTCCACCCCCTTCTTCTTCACGAATTTCGAGTTTTCGAATGTTCCGAATTGTCATCTGCGTCCACCTGCACCCCTTCCTCTTGAAGCATCTCAACCTTTCAAATTTCCAAATTTTCACCTGCTTTCACCTGCACTCCTTTGTCTTCACGCACCTCGACCTTTCAAATGTTCCAAATTTTCACTTGACTCCACGTCCACCTCTTCATTTTCACGAATTTCAACCTTTCAATTTCCAAATTTTCCTTTAAGTCCACGTTCATCTTCACGCATCTCGACCCTTTAAAATTTCCTAATTTTCACCTGCTTCCACCTCCACCTCTTCGTCTTTACGCATCTCAAATTTTCAAATCTCCAAATTTTTACCTACTTCCACCTTCACCGCCCTCATCCTCACGGATTTCGACTTTTCAAATGTCCCAAATCTTCACCGAACCTCCACCTGCACCCCTTCATCTTCAAGCATCTCAACACGTTTCAAATTTCCACCTGCCTCCACCCCTTGATCTTCACGCACCCCAACGTCCACGTCTATTCCTCCTCTCTCCAATCCACAACCCCTCTGCTTCTTCTCTTCTCTCTTGCACCCCCTCGCCACTTCATTCTTCCATCTTGACGAGACGCGTGTCAACAACGTAACGCGGCCTCCGCCCCACGATGACGCGCGGTATCGACATTTTTGACACTATTTTGCCTCGCGGGATCGGGTGTTTGAGGGGAAGGGTGTGGAGAGGCCTCGGAGAAAGGGGAGAGGGAGTCGGGTGAGTAGGGACGACGCGACGGGGTTAATTGATACGCGATATCGAGAAATATACGGAAATAAAAGAGGAGCGGGTCGTGTCGGGGCCCCACCACGCGCCGGACGATTACCAACGGTAAATCGAGTCGTTCATCGATGAACGAGAAGAAGCGAGAAGGGGTGGTGGAGAGCGAACGAGCTCGATCGCGCAGCTCCGAATGATTTGTACACCCTCGACCTGCTGATCATCGACGAACGGCGGGCTCCGTAATTGAGAGCCCGGGCTCCGGTAACATATATTTCCATGGAACATTCGGAGCTCACGTTCGTCGACTCTATCTCTCACGTTTTGCTATTATTTCCCCATCCCCTCTTGTTTTTCTCGACTCTCTCCCTTTTTTTCCCCGTTCGCTTTTAGCATTTGACGCTCCAGCCGATGCGCGCGCGCGTATGTCACACGATACGATGCCTTTTCCATCAACTTTTTTGCACGCGGTTATCAAGGTAGCCGCCGCAGCTAAAACGAGAAATTGCGCAAAGTAAAACAAACCCATCAGGATTGGAGAACCAAGGGAAGAGAGGAAGTGGTAATTCGCGAGATTCGACGCGCAAAGTCGATCTTTCGCTGAGCTTCTCTTAGCAAATGTAGCAAAGCTGGTTCCGTTCGGGATTATAACAAGAGTAACGGACCTTTGAGTTCGAGAACACGCGGTCCGAAACGAGCTCGGAATGGAAACGAAGGCGCGACTTCGTCAAATTATCTCCGATTGTTGTTTCGCAGATCTCTCCCCTACGCTCTTCAACCCCTTGCGAGCCTTTGATTTTTTCACTTTTTCTCTTTCCGTCGACAATCGCGAGCATGCAACAGCACGCTGCTGGCGCCGTGTTCGCGGACAGATATGGACATTGATATTTCGACGCTATTTCTCCCCCGGATTGATTCCTACCGGGATCCGCGATGGTGCCTGATTCAGCAATAACTTATTGGACCGGAGCGCGCGCTGTGGCTCGACGCGCACACGCGCAACGGCCGAGAATAGGCGCGTGAGGGGTCACGCGAATGGACGGTGGAAACGTTGGGGTTGGGGTGACAAGGGTGGAATAGAAGGAGGAAAAAGAGAGAGAGGGAAGGAGAAAGCCAACAGGAGTGCAGGAGAGCGCCATTATCCGCGATACGCTTTTTTTTCCTTTCCTCACCCCCTTCCTTCTTTTTATCCTCTCCTTCCCTCCTTCTTTTTTTCTTCTTTTTATTTTCACGTTGTCGGCGTTTCCCGATATGCATTCCGCATACACATTCACGCGTGCAATCCCTCACTCGCACCCTTTGCTCTCGACCATTTCTCTTCTCTATTTCTCTCTCCCTCTCTCTTCTTCTCTCTATTTGAGAACGCCGTACGCGCCACAATCCGACATCGAAAACGCTCGCTATGCACGATAGTTTCCCCCTCACCACCCTCTTTCGTTATTTTTCTCATGGCTACGCGCTTTCTCCTTATAAGTCCTTCCACCACCATTCGCCTTCCCGTCGCATCGTCAGCCCCCCGTTTTCTTTTTCACTTTTGTACACGCGCCCACCTAACGGCGCACATCGTTTCCCCCTTTCTCTCTCTTTCTTCTTCCTTCTTCTCGCTTCCTTTTTTCATTCGGCTTGTTCTGCGCGATCGTTCACCCTGTTGCGCCCACCCTTTGGACGAAAGACGAGCATAGAACTCGTCCAGATCCAGCTCGCGTTTTTGTAAACACGCATGGAGCAAGCGAGGGGGAAAAAAAAAAAAACAAGTGGAAGATTATTCTTTGGCAAAGAGGGGAAGAATAATTTCACCGCTTCCGCTCACGCCGTAGACCGGCCGGCGCCGTTTTTCCGGCGATCGTGCAAAATTCAGAGATTCATTTGCGGATGTAAATTTAATTTCGTGATTTAATGGGGCGTTTCGGCGTCGAAGGGCGCTTTATCGGAGCGCGAGCTCCCCCGACCAGCGGCGAACGTGTGCTGCTCACTCGCACGCCCTTCGCTCGATATTTATCGACCTCGATATGTAAATGCTCGCCGAGAGCGGTGCGATTAATGAATTTCAACGATGCGAGAAGAAAAACCTCGCGGTGCACGTGGGATAACGAAAAAGGGGCACGAGAGTGCTGCAACGAATTTTTTTACTCCCGAAGAAATTCTCAAAAATATACTCACTCCGGGTAAATATTCAACGTGACAAAAGTCACTGTCGAAGTTCGTATCAACGAGCTTGATTAAACGTTTTTAATGAAATGTAAGGTCAATGTCCCAGTTTCTACTCAAGTCCTGATTTCTACTCACCATGAACTATTCTTCTTAACATTAATATTCGGTTGAAAAAATAAGTTGCAGAAAGATTACTTATTAATTATTTTGATACCCCGGCATAAGTTGCATATGCTCGTTGTTTGGTAGGTAACAGCTCGTTGTTAAAAATAAATTTCATCATCCGAGCAATCTTTGTAGTCTTAAATGAGTTGAAATAGGAACACGTTGTGAGTAGATATACCGACACCGCAATTTTTACCGAGTAGAAATACATTCATTTCTTGCACTGCATTTAATTAACAATTATTCATAATAAAAGTCTTTGAAACGATATTTTTTAGATTTTATATGTAGTACGATACCTGACGCGATATGCGACCAATTTGTTCGCTAATTGTTAGGTTAAGTAATAATTTAAACTACCGTTTTTAGTATCATTTGTCTTAAATGAGTAGAAATTGGGACATTAACCTTAATTCAAAATCGCGAGTATCTCCATTTCGTTTTCTCGTTCCTCTTACGCGAGAATGTTAATATACACGTAAGACCGAAGCGACGCACAACGCGCGGCGGAAGTACACGCAGTGGTGATGCAAAGTTTCACCCGAGATTTGCGACTTTGTTATTCTTGAATATTATTAAGGGCGCACAAAAGGCTCGACGGTCGCGGAAAAGCACGAAAGTAATAACTTAACCAGTCCTTTTTTTTAACCACTTAACTTTTCCCGTCACCACCGCGGTACGCTCTCTCGTGAAATCGTTCCGTCCTCCTTTCCACGCGCGAGGCTCGTCCAACGCGCGCCACACACACGCGTGCGCGCGAAAAGCTCTTTGTTGGAAGAGAGGCAAAAGCGGGAGCGTCCGTTCTGCCGTCTGTCCGTCGGCCTGTCCGTCCGTCCGTCTACTTTAACCCTTTGCACTCCGACGGCTGACGGGCCCAGGCAACTCGGGATTAATTTCAGCAGTTTGCGTTGCCCCGCGCCGAGGGTGGAACAATCGACCAAAAACTCGCAAAGTCGCTCTCATTTGTCCGGCGACGCGCACGGGAATGTATAATGGGATATTTCATTCGGCTTACCGGCCATAAAGTTGCATTATCGTGGAATGCGCGCTTAAAGGAATTCTCTTCGAAGCTCCTTCCGGACGATATTCAGCGATCGAAGTGAGACGAGAAGAACGAGATTCTCGAATATGAATTCTCCTCGATCGTCGTATTCTCGTCATCGTAATTCAAATTTTACACAGTACAGAGAGCACAGATACAACGTGCATTCAACGGCACGGCTAATTCTTCGTCCGAGTGGAACGCGCGTTTAAAACAATTTTCCTCGAAGTTCTTTCTGGACGATAATCAGCGATCGAAGTGACACGAGGAGAACGAGATTCTCGAAATTAATTCTCCTCGATCGTCGTGTTCTCGTCGTCGTAATCCTAATTATACACATTGGAGAAAGCACAGTTATAACGCGTTCCAAACTTATCGCGCATCAAACGACACTGCTAATTCTCCGTCCGAGTGGAACACGCGTTTAAAACAATTTCCCTCAAAGTTCCTTCTGGACGATGATCAGTAATCAAAGTGACACGAGGAGAACGAATTCTCCTCAACCGTCCCGTTTCCATCATCCCAACTCTATTTTACACCCTCGAAATAGCACAGTTACAACGCGCTTCAAACTTATCGCGCGTCCAACGGCACGACTAATTCTCCGTCCGAGTTGCGCGCACTCGCTAGAACCCGCGGACCTTACGTAACCGCGCTTATCATCGCGACCATAAAAGGAACACTTACCGCCTACCAGTCACAGGATCATCCCGGCCACACGCCTCAACGATCTCTATTTCGAGCTCTAGATCGATACCCTCGACAATCCAGGAAAGAGAGACTCCAGAACTTTACTGGAGTTGGTTAAGAGTAAAGCGAATAAGTCCGTGGACCCTCGGTCTCAGCTAGCGCTATACATCTCTCGCTCCAGCATTACGAGAGAGAAAGAGAAAACGGAATAGAGAGAAAGAGAATCGTTAACGCGCTCCAACGAACCGATTAGAGCAGCCCTCGTCGATCCTTGCTCCTACCGGTCTCGTTCGGTCGACGACTCGAGAAGGGTTCCATCTCTCGCCCCATGCGGCAAACGTCCAGACGCCAGGACGAGAAGCGGTCCGGTCAAATCCACCCCCCTCGATTATCGTCTCGCGCGCGTACGAGCGGAAGCGGGAGCGACGAAACACGTCGCTGAGCTTCTCGTCAGGCCACCCACCCTTTTCTCACCCCCTTTCCCAACCTCGAAACCCTCGCACCCATCTGCTACATCCACCTTACCCTCCGTCCGGTGCATACTCGAATAGTGGAAGCCTCCTGTCGAGAGGATCCGAAATTGCCCGCCGCGGCCCAGCAGGACGGATAAGTCCCGTTTGCTTCGTTATAAACCGGTGTGTATTTCGGTCGATCCGCGTCCTGTATCGCCTCGATTCGCCAGAGGCTACCTTCAATCCTCCGTCCACCACCCCCCGTCATCCTTCACCCCTTCAACCCCTTCGACTGTCCTCCACGCGACTGTCAAATTATCGTCACTCCGATACAAGCTGAATTGAGCCATGGAAGTGGTGGTGTACGAGCATGGTGCAAGAGGTGCCGGTGGACGCTCGTGGGACGATAGGAGGTGGACCATTCGGTGGGAGCATTGAGGAAGGGATGGAGAGATAGAGAAGTGTATCAGTAGGAGAGAAAGCGGACGGAGACGACTACTGGTGGTGGTAGGGGTGATAATGGGTGGTGCTGGTAGCGTATACCGTGGGATACCTATGGTAACCGAGGGTGGACAGGAGCGATGTGGTCGTGGTGAGGTAATGATAGAGTTAGAAGGAGAGAGAAAGACAGAGAGATAGAGAGAGAGAGAGAGACAGACAGAGAGAGGAGAGAGACAGAGAGCAATAAGACAAGGGGATGGGACTGGCAAAGGGGTGCAGGGTGTGTACGGCAACGCTGGCAGTTGGTACGGTAATAATGGGACTGAGGCAGGACGATGGTGGATACCAACGACGGTAATAATAATCAAGGTGGGAGACACCGTGGATAGCGAGCATGATGGCACCAATGGAAGCGGGACAATCGTCGTGGCCTGGTGGTCGGTCGGGTACCGGAAGTGACGGTGCACGCAAACCCACTAAGACAACGCGCTCGAGAACGAGATACAAGAGGGTGGGTGAGAGAGGATCTACCTGGTAGACATTGTTTCGGGTAGACCTGCGTGGAGCTACCTTCTCCGCTCTGAGTTCCACGGGGTTCGCCACCAGTGATAATAATGATAAGAATGCACGCTGAGTTTCAGCCGTATGACAAAAACACGTATCTTATCGGTGAAGGTTCCTTATCAGAAAGTGTACTCTATCAAGGACGATGCCGTGGTTCTTCCCTAAACTTATACTTCCTTTTTAATCATTTACACTTCGCTAATGTTCCATGCTTGTATCAAGGATTCCGGATTGAATAAATATTTTCGACGAATTTTCTTTAATATTTAGCTCCAAAAGACGAAAACAAAGAACGTTGATATCCTTCGAATTGCGACTGCGCAATAATCACGAAAATACACGGGAAAGATTGAAAGAGGTAGGGGAGGAACGCATTGTAGGGCGCGCGTTGGTATGTACGAGGTGGTTGGAAGAAGTTGCTGGAGAAGGGTGCAGCGTTAAAGAGAGCTTGGAATGTGCTGGTGGAAGGAGAAGGAAGGAGGTAGAGAAAACTTAAGAGGGAGGAGACGAATGGGGCAATGGCGGGACGAAGGCAAGAGGAGCGATCAGCGGCGCGCGGGTCGCTCGTCTGCATGTGCAGCTTGCCGCGGTAAAAGCCGGCGACCTACATGTCGCCTTCGTGCCAGGGGCGTATCTGTCATACGCGCAGGTGCGCCGTGTCCCACGACCGCCCCCGGGATATTAGCAATACCCGGGATCCTCCGGACTGTTTCCTCTTCGCATCTCTCTCTCTCTCTCTCTCTCTCTCTCTCTCTCTCTCTCTCTCTCTCTCTCTCTCTCTCTCGCTCACTCTCTGTCTCTCCTTCTGACTCTATCAAGTAAATATAGATAGAAACGTCCCTTGCTCTTTCTCACGAACCGCACGAGAATGCCAAATAGAAGGGGAGACATAACTGTGCGTCTACGACACGATCCTCCGTTATGTCGGTGGCTCGTCCAGTTCGCAAAATTATATTGCCGCTTGTTTACCTTGCTGCTATGGAACTTCCATCGTCTTTCTACCACGCGTCCTTATACGATAATTAATTCGGATGCGGTTCGCCGATGCTCCTCGAATGGAGGTATTTCAGACATAATATTGTGAGAGGATACACCGGCGGCGTCTGTAGAAAGCTTTCGAGAGATTTTCAAACGAAGTGGACAGGAAGGTTGGACACGGTCGACGTGACCCGAGAGCGAGTAAAAATGCGATAGATCGTTTTCTACGTGTTATTATACGTTTAGCTTCTAAGCTGTCGCGCTTATGCGACTGGTGAATAAAATAGATTAAATACGCGACGGTGACACGAGTGGTTACGTCACGCCGAGAGTATAATAGAGACTCCGCAATAATGTAGGGAGGTCTACTCTCCTGTGAATATTTTCCATTCTCGCTCGCGCTTCCTCCCCTCTTCCTCTTCCTCCGTCTCCTCTTCCTCCTGAAGCTTCCGTGATTGCGTCAAGCCGAGGCGAGCGCGGTGCGAGTGTCGCAAATCGCGTCTTAACCACGCGGTTATTGAGCGGAATATTCCTCGGCGCGAATGGCAAAAGTTCCATGCCACCACCCTCGATGCGCTTATCCTCTTCTCCGCTCTCTTTCCTTCGTCTCGAATACTATCTACGATTTTCTAAATTTCACGCTTCACTTCTCGCCTCACACCTTTCCGCCATCTCTTTGCCGACCATTGATTTTTTTCTCGCATAGAATGAAGCACTCCGTCTGTCGTTAATATTGAAGTAAGAATGTCTCGAACGTTTGTCCGAAGCTAGCTTGGAATTTACAAATTGCATTCTAACTGACGATGCTACACCGGTAAAATGGCAGAATAATTTCGAATATCGTCGATTTTTAGGCACGACCGTAAAGGGAGTGAATTATTATCTTTCGAATACTCTCTACGATTTTCTAAAACTATCGCGTCACTCCTTCCACGATCTCTTCTCCAGCCATTGATTTTTTTCTCAAATAGAATAAAGCACTCCGTCTGTCGTTAATATTGAAATAAGAATGTCTGAAACGTCCCTCCGACGGTAATGTTGAATATATGTATAAATTGCATGGTAATTGACGATACCTATCGGTGAAATGGTACAATATCGTCAATTATTATCCTCGCTTGCTACGGATTGGATCGGAAATTTTAGAATAGTCTCGGCAAACGTTTCGTCCCGATATAATGGATCTATCGAGAAATGATTAACGACGCTAATAAAGAAATCGCGACACGGTGGATTATTTAGCAAGGATCGTAATTGTCTGCATCGGAGACGCGCTCGGTTTCAATTTCCATGGTAACGACGAATTTCCATTTTCCGCTATCGCCGATGAGATCCACTGATTTTCCGAATCAGTGGATTTCCAGAGGAAATCGGGCGCGAGCACGCGGAGCGCGTGAGGGAGCCACATTGCTCTTGACCGTTACTATTACGCGAATGCGGACTGCGGTGCAGTGATCTTAGAGTCGTTGAAAGCTCTCTCGTGTCTTAAATTCATTTGGGAAATGAGACAGCGTTATGGGGAACGGCACGCGCCTAAGCGTCAGCCAGGAGTCGTCGACTGCGGATGGTCCTGACCCAGATAGGAACGAAGCCAGAGAGGTAGAAGCAGGAGGATGCAATTTTCCACAAGAACACGGTCCGTACGCTGCTGCCTGCTATCCTGAATTATTTCCCCACTCCTCTTTATCGACTTCTCTACGAACACTCGATCGTACGGTACAGAAAGGCTTCTGCGTGGCCAACAGCGCGAACGTGAACGCCAACACTAATGCGAATTACGATTGTAAAAAGCCAACGGAGACCAGATCCTATTTGTGGGCTGAACCGTTACACTTCTTGAAAGTATCCGTGAATTATTGACTTTTTAACAGGTACTTTTTACGAAGTAACGTAACGCCCAATTTTTCTGTTGCTTCTTGAAAAATTCAGGGGTTCTGAATAAAAGAGAATTCAATCGTTAATCGATCCAATCCAATTAATTGACACTAACGGTAATTGAACCACCCTTGCAACGCCCTATCGTTAAAAATCTACATACACATCTATCTAACACTTTGACTACCACGTTGGTCACAACTTGTGACCGCAACTTGTTTTTCCAGTGGCGTCACGGTGGTCACCGATGAGCTCTGGAAAAGTCATTAAAAAAAAAATGATTATACTAATCGCAATTTACAGCACTTTAAAAGATACGTTAACAAAAACAACACACGCAAAAAATGCAAAGCGTGGTACCATGGACAATCCACGAAAAATCAGGGTGGCAGTTAAAGTGTCAACACTAGATTTACCAAACGTGTTTTTATAAATACTGTTTCTCGTTTAACTCGTTTCCGTAAATTTAACGTTAAAGCACGGGAGAAATACTTACATCGTGCAACATAGCCCAAAATTCCATCTGTACCTTCCAATCCCCAGTAACAATAGAACGTGCGCGTGCGCACACGCAATCGAACGTTGGCCTACGCCAAGACGGTGGAAAATCTCCTCGTTACCTTCGGCCCCACCGTGACTCTCCGGAGGAAACTGCCCAGAGAACTTAACTCGCTCTGCTCCACCATTAGCGAGCGCGGCTCGAACTTTCCATTGGGGGCTAAGCGTCCACCGCGAATCCACGCTGCCCTTCGAAACCCTGGCGGACGCGTAATCCTCGAAAGTGCATAAAAGCAGCCGCGAGCGAGCAGACCGCCGGTAAGCGGGCTGGATATTGCGGGGCCGATTGTAACGGCCGATTACAACCGGGTGTACGGTAATGTAAAGCGGAAACTGGTTCGTATCCGGGGTGGAGAGGTAGACGCGAGGCGGAAGACGAAAAGTGGAAGAGTGAGAGAGTGAGAGAGAGAGAGAGAGGAAAATCGACGAAATTCGTAACGGCATCACGAGCGACAGGCGCAATGGCGGGAGAAGCTGGCTTAAACGGTCGTGTCCGGTTCGACGCTTTTTCCGGAGAGACCGAAAGCTGGAGAGAGAGAGAGAGAGAGAGAGAGAGAGTAGTACCTATTTAAAAATTCGATGAATATTCCAAGTCTCGTACATCAGATGAATCGTCGAGCGAGAGCAGGAGAGCCCCCCGGCATATCGCCACTTGTAAATTCCAGCGTGGTGGTCGATGCGTTTCATTTGGTCGGCTCACACGATCGAAAGGGTTGTTGCGCGAACGCGGAGGGTGGAAAAGAGACGGGGTAGAGAAAAAGCTGGGGATGGATGATGCGGAGAAACGAGTAACGAGAGAGCGTAGTATGGAGGGGATGGTGGTGGAGAAAAAGAGTATGAAGGAGGGTTGGATGAAGAGATGGATGGATGTATCGAGGGTGAGAAGAGAGGGTGGTGGGTGAGCCACGCTCGACGGGCCGAAAGACACGATGGTAATGGTAGAGAGAAATAGTGACGTGAATTGGGAAAGTGACAAGGGAGTGATATATTTTAACGGTGAGAGAGAAATGGAGAACTGGAAAAATTGATTGAGAGACGAAAACATATGTTTAGCGGGTGGAACGAGGGAGAGAGCTCGAAGTAACGAAGAGTGGAGAGAGGAGGCGAGACGAGAGAGAGAGAGAGAGAGGAAGAGAACAATGAACGAGAAGAAGAAGAGAGAGAGAGAGAGAGAGAGAGAGAGAGAGAGAGAGAGAGAGTAGACAAGAGAGCAGTGGAGAACGAAAAGAGGGAGAGAAGACTGCGAGCGGGCAAACTGCATCGAAACAGCAGCTGCATCGATCACGTCTATTTTCGCCGACGAGGCGATTTCGCGCGCCCGCCGCCCGACTTGGCAAACACTTTTCTCCTTTCTTTCCATCGCGCCCTACTCTCCTCGTCTCGCTCCCCTCCTACTACGTGACAATTCGCAGATATCGACTTCCGGTGCTCTTCGCGATCTCGAGACCGGAAGTCACGGCGGATGGAGGCAAGAGGTGAAGAGGAAGGAGCGGTGACTCGAAGCGAACGTTCCGGCCACGCTTCGTACCTTTTAATTATTCCAACCGACGTCCCAGTGAAACGAGAATGAACGTCGCGCGGATTACCGTCCCGTGAGCCGACCCGCGTGATATTCCACGATTCGCCATCTCTCCCTCAGTTCTCTCCCTTTAGTTTTGACTTTCTTTTTACGAAGCCTTCCTTCCCACGAATCTCTCGGCCCTCCTGGCTTCTCGTAACGTTTCTCGTAGTCCGCATTGAGTCTCTCTCTCTCTCTCTTTTCCTCTTTTTTCTCTCTTTCTCTTGCTCCGCGCTCTCTCCTCCGAAATAACGAGAAATATCGATTCGTCGGCACGTAGAAAAGGGGGCTGACGCCTCGGAGGCACGCGTCCGAAACGAGTGTGCACCCCGTGCATCGTGTGCACCTTTGTTATGCAACACGCGGAGTCGTCTAGCGAGAAAGCACGTACGTTTCTTCTGATCCCTGGAAAAAGTTTCGTGCATTTTCGACCGGGAATCTCGTCGAGCAGGCACCTCGCTTGGTCGCTGCTGGTTGCTTCTCCTCGCGGGGGTCGAAGCTGAGAATAACGCGTTTCGGACGTACGTGCCTTAGGTCAAAAACGGGTAAATTAAAAAATCCAAGCAATCTCGTCTCGAGTTCTATTTTCGTGGAAAGAGCGCAAAGAGGCGGGGATGAAGATGAAGATCGTGATGGAGCTCTGATTTCTTCGGGTGTTCGCGAAATTTTGAATATTGTTCGAAATGTTTGAAATTGATTGGCAATATTTCGTTATACTATCATCGCTACTATTATTACTAACTATTATTATTATTATTATTATTATTATTATTATTATTATCATCAGAATTATTATGGAATGATCGGTCGTGATTACATCGTTGCAATTGTCGCCAGTCGCTTTTTCATCGTCGACCATCACAATGCCATGTTATGGAATCTATGAGGTTATGCAGCTGCAATTCAACCCCGATTGAATTGAATTACTAATTACCAAGTAGTAATTATCGATTTTCACATGTGCATTAACCGAACGGATGCTTGACGTCGGCGACCGTATTATTCGAGATATTCTATGGGATAATATTCAAACGTCCCGCCAAGCTGGGCGCGGCAATCGCAATAGTTAAGGAAATAGAGTCACGAGCTTGCGCGCGAGACAATTCATTTTCCTCGTACAATTTAACAAGGACCTGAAACTTTCACCGGGACATATCTCCCGTACTTATCCTCAAACATTTCATACCTAATTACACTTTAAAAACGTTTCGATCCTCTTCCGCGTCATTAAATCCGCGCGCAGTCTCAATGTATTCACCTTAAAAGCACTCCACTGTAACGTAACCATTCGCTCGAACGCATTCGCGCGAATCTTCCTCGAATATCCTCCGGATAAATCGCGGAGCCCACAAAACTCACAAACATCCGGACCCTTCTTAGCCCATTTGGGAATAATCGCCGAATTCTCTTAAAAACCATTCCTCGATAACGAGCGTTCTCCAACACCTCACCACCAACTCTCCTTCCCTTCTCGAGTCTTCTCCGCGTTCGTAGCTAGGCTCTCCTTCGCATAACCGGTAACGTCTCTATCAGAGGGCTCTCCAACGGTAAGTAGAAAAGGCCATTCGCGACCGGGGAATGGCACGCGCTAAATGCGAGAGAAACCAAAGCTCTCTCTCTTTTTTTCTCTTTCCTTTTCTCTCTCTCTCTCTCTCTCTCTCTCTATTTCTCTCTTCTACATTTGCCCTCATCATTTCACCTCTCTCTCTCCCTCTTTCCATTTTCTCTTACCTCGCATTCGCGTAACCGCCTACCCGTCCTCTTCGTGAAAACGAAACGCGAATCGATTCTTGGCCGAGCCCGTTCCATCGGAGTAGATCAAAGCGCAACGAACGGAGGTTTTGGTTTGGGGAACAAACGCCATTTCCGGCGTCATACGCCTGCCGCCGTCGCCACCGCGTGACTCGTGGCCCATTAGAGGGATTGATTAACCCTTTCGGGACGGACAAGTCCTGGCACGAAAGCGCCTCCAGGTCGCACGACGACGACGCGTCGAAATGGCAGCTACGCGAGCATTGCCTCCTATCCGAGACAGAAATTCCAACCTAGACTTTGTCGTTCCCTCGATTCCTTCTGTTTCGTTGTTCGTAGATTCGAAAAACAAGGATTTTGAGAACCAGATAGCGTATTGTCCAATCGTTCGATTGTGACGAGGGAACGTTAATTCGGTCGTCCATTACAGTGGAGAATAATGAGCCGAATTAATTCGACTAACGCGTCGAGGCGTGAAGCCACGCGAGGCATTCATCCGAGCAGATTTTGCACGTCGGATTTTACGTTTGAACGTGTTTCGGCGTCTACCTCGTATTAGAAATTCAGCATAGATCTGTTTAAACGCTAATGATATAATATTCATATTGTTCCATTGTTGCGATTTAATTTAAGTCGCGCGGTCAATTTATAAAATAAGAGCAATTGAACCGCGCTTGTTTATGTATGAATAGTGATACTTTGATTATGATATTACATTGTGCTTCGTTCGAAGGGTAGTTTGCGACTTTAGATTTTAATCGCGCACGGTTGGTTACGCGTTACTGCTTTCTTCCCGCGTTCGATAACTAAATCGTGGTTAAAGATCGTGCCAATAGTGATGCACCTGCGTGTCGTTTAATGGCAATGCGGAGTATGTCCTGGCAATACCTAACCCAGAAATATTTTGACGCATCGACAGTCACGAACGCGGTCGAGCTATCGTTTCCAAATGGCCGAATCGAATTCGGAAAATGCGATCTGCCGTTTCGCGAATTACGATGTGTAATGCTTCGCGCTAATGGCTACTATATCTTAAAAATAAAGTTAATATGGCTCGAAAGTAAACGCTCGCGAGTATGATCAAATCGCACTTAGACGACAAATCAAATATGTCCGTATGTATATCCGATAATTGAATTACCACGGTGAATAGATATGCTTTTTAATCTATAACCAAAGATACAAATAGAACGAACTGCCGACTATCGGCTTCGTCGAATCGTGTATTCAATGCTTAAATGAAAGTATATTTTTCAATCTATAACCAAAGGTTCAAATAGAAAGAACTACCGACTATCGGCTTGGTCGAGTCGTGTATTCAATACTTAAATGAAAGTATATTTTTTATTTTACCACCAAAGGTTCAAATAGAACGAACTACCGATTATCGACTTCGTAAGGCTTTAGAGATTCGCATCGAGATTTCACTATCGAGCGTACCGTGTCTGCGGATAGAGAACTTTAAATCTGCCATTGCGGAATGACGGATGTGTTTGCGAATCGTATCGCGAAAATAAAACCGAAATAATCCATACGCCGTACTTCAAAGGCCCGTCGTGTTTCACGCTCGTGTAAACAGAATCGACGGTGGCATAGTCGCTGTTTAGTTTTGATTAATTGATCGACTAACCAATTAACGGATTAGCTGCATTGCATTGCCGTCGAATGCGCACACAATCGTATACTATAAGATTGAATCGCGCGAGAGCTATTGAAACCGATGGATTATCTCACGTATAAGCCACGTGAGCTCCCTTTCGATTTTGAACAAGTACTTTTTGGCAAATCTTCTTCCAAAAGTTCTCTATCGGAATTTTCGCATATTCCCAACCCTACTTCATATTCTTCGGCGTTCTCTCACTCTCCCTCTTTTTCTTTCTTTTTCTCTCTCTCTCTCTTTCGCGTGCTCTGAGAGCAGTTGTCAATAAAGATGAAATCCTACGAGATGCCACGGACAAAATTCGAATTTCGGACGATCCGTGCGGAACTCTAACTTACTCGGGACCTTTCTCTTACTCGGCCAACTCTTTCCTTCCAAGAGTCGCTGGTTCGACATTTTCATACTTGTCGGAATTCTTTATCGCGAGATCTCGTAAGAATATACGATTTAATCCTCTTCTTCTCATTCTCAAATGCAGCTTACTTTACACCCTTAATAAAATCACATAATAAAAAAAAAATTAAACGTCATCTTTATTATCGAAGGAAACCGCCTAACCGACACTTAAGTATCGATAAGTCGATGGGTTACGTCAATTTCACTTGCTTCTGATTACATAACTGTGGAGATCGCTGGTCGAGGCCAGCGTGCTAAGGAGCAGAGAAGGTTGTTAGTCAACAACCGCGGTTAGGTTCGAGGTACGAGGGAGGATAGTTCGGCAGCCACGAAGGCATAGTAACTACGGTGGAAGGAAAGATAAACAACGTGTGATTCCATAAGTGTGTAATTGAAACCCGACACAAATAGTGAGTAACGGGGTAACTCAACGAAAATGGACGCCAACCTCTTATACCTCATACGCTCGTACCCTGACTGATATTGACTCTTAAATGCACAAAGTATGAATTTTCATACTAATCATATTAAAGACTATTAACACTTAGCCGACCGATCGGCTAGATCTACCCATTTCAATGTAAGTCGGTGGCCGAACGATCGGGTAGATCTCCTACGTTGACATTAGCAGCGCGTTTCCTTTTTTTTTATTTATCTACATACTAGTCGCTTGATCTCTAATTATTCACTACTGACGAACTGTTTCTATAATAAAATCCATCGATTTTGGTGTCAAATTATAAATATTAACAAAATATTACAAAAAATAATTGTTATATACTTTTAATTTCATGTTTTGTATAAACAATATGTGAAATCGTTAAACGAAATTGTTACCGCAAGATATAATTGACCACTTAAATAATTTTCAAACTTCTTTGATTTCAAGTACCGAATATCAGTCCGCGTCACTTGCGAAACATGGCGTGGCGGACATCGTAGTTTGGCTTGCTCGAACGTGGTGAAAATCGTACAATTCGCTGCGCGCGCGCGTGGTCGGCTAACTGTTAACACTATTCCTACCAAACGCAGGTCAAATGACCGTTTTCAAGGGAAATCCCCATAAGGAAAAAATCTTCAGTAGGAATAGTGTTAATAAGCATACTAAGCCCCTTATAAGAACAGGACAAATGTTTTCTTTATCTTCAAATAGAAATTCATCCACTCAAGGGTTAACTGTGTCCTCGCGTTAGATCAATTTCTACTTCTCAAAACCAAGTAAACTAGACCCCTCAAAATGCAAACAAACCAACTTCCCCAATAGAACCAAACCTTCCAGAGTACCCAGACAATCACATTGTTCGCTCACAAAGTTGACAACGAGCTTGCCACCCGTAAAGAAAGGCACTTTTCCGCTCCTCGATTTTTTTATGCCGCGCAATCGAGCTCGAGCTCGAAATGCATTTACCACACACCGTACGGAAGGGCCGATAATAAGAAGCATTCCGTGTACACGGCACGTGGTAACGGCTGGCGCGTAATGTTTATTCGAAAACAAAAAACACGCGTCCCGCAAATGAATCAACGAACGACAAGCTCACTCGACGGAATTACGCGACTTCCACCCCTACTAGGGGCGCCCAACGTTGTTGAACGATGCAACGGGTAGAGCGCGCGGTCGTTGATGGATAAACCAGTTCGTCTTTCTCCTGCATTGCTTTTTACGACGACCATTTCCCGCGCTCGCGTACAAGCGGCTTGCCACACCGCACCGGCCCCCGTTATTCTCCAACCCCTGTCGACCCTTCTCCTCCACCGAAGTCTCCCACTTCTTTCTTCTTCGTTCTCCCCCGAACAACGTGGGCGGGCGCGGTTCGCCCTCCCAGTGTTTTTCCATTTCGCGTACGCGGCATTTCACCGTCTCCATCTCGTTCGCATAACCGCGAGCAAATCGCCGTTCCAATCTCGGCGCACGTCCCGTCCACGCGTAAAGCGGTGATGAATGATAACGAAGATGAATAACGAAGATACACGCGCGCGCGTCCGCGGAGCAATGGGAAAGAGGGTTGAGGGAAAACGAAGCGGGAGAAAGCACGACGTAGAGGGTGCCCGTGGAATTTAACGGTAGCATTCCGCATATGCTTCTGCTGCTATCCTTTTTCGGAAAAAAATCCTTTATTCTTTCTCTCTCTTTTGGACTCTCCCTTTGTTCTTCTCTCAGAATCCTTTGTCCATTCCGTTTCGTAACTTCCTTCTTTGGCAATCCCGTGGTTTTACTTAGCTCTTAATTTCGGGATTCTTTTTAACTGTGTTTCGTTCTTCTAATTTTTTTATTTCGCTTTGGTTCATTCACATTTTAATTATTTCTTCTTCGTCGCTTCGTCGATTCCACGGCCTCCTCGATCCAAGAGAATTACGAAGTACGATTTACCTCGAGGAGGAATATTTTGGCTTCCCCTTTTTCTTCCGATTTCGTTTACTTCTTTTTAACCAGGATCCGTTAGGGACGATCCGATTACGGAAATCCGATGAACGGTATCATTCGATAACCGTCGCACTCGGTAGTAATCGATACTTCAACGCGTCGTCCTCTTCGATCCACCTCTCGAACTCTCCTCCCCTATTTTAATTATCCCAGAAGACGAAATGATCTCGCGGACGTTCGTTGCCGCTCGTCTACGAAAATTCACTTTTCAATTTACCATCCATTTCCATACTAACCGCACGTTCCTCGCGTATAGGTGTCTCAAGTCGGCCAAGATTCGCCTGCTTAATCTCTCATTTCTCCAACGGCCGTTCTCCATTCACGCCCTTTTTTCTCTCCTCCTCGCTTCCTTTAACGGTGACGCCGTTACGTTTGCATAATGCGCCTCTTTGCGTTCCTTCCGTCCTTTCGTCGCGCGAGCTCGCCGTGGAACAAGGGAAGTGGCGTTCCAGTTTCACACGGCCAACCCGTGTATAATCAATGAAGATGGACTGATTAACTGGGATGAAGACAATAGGGTGTGGGGTCCCTCTGTACACTAGGCGAGACGCGCTCTCTCGCCTTTTCGCATTGTCGTTCCACGTTCAGCTACGCCCACCTCTCTCATTGTGCGCGACGAATCTTTTTCTAAATAACCTAACGACGCGGAGTTGTCTTTAAAGGCTACCCATCCACCTTTCCAGCCGGCCTCTTTGTCGCGCGGAATTAATAATGTCTAATTAAAGGGGTTGGCCCGCGTCAGACCATCGCGTCGTGAATATCGTGTTGCAAACAAGCCAACGACGTCCCTCCAGTTTCTTTGGCTCTCCACGCTCGGACGCGACGCAGGATTCTCTAGTAATTCGTCGACGTTGTTTTGACATCGTAGGGTAGACCGTACCACGAGGGGTTCATTATCGCGTGGAATATGAATTGTATTCGCACCGGCATTGGAAATTCGCACGCGTCCCCGACGAAGTAAACAATTAGAGATTAAGGTAATGTTGGACCTGTCGGTGAGAATGATCGTGGAACGCGAACAGAGCGAGGTCCGCGAATCATATTCATTTGATATTTTACGGCGCGCGTATATCGGGATTTAATTGGACCAGACTGACGCAATGACGCGCCCCTCGTTGACACGTGAAATTATATCTAACTGTACTAATCTCTCGTCCGTCGTAATGTCCGTATTTACAGAAGCGCGTTATTTTCCATTCGAACGCGACACGCGGCGAGCATCGACGCGAGATAAAACAAAAACAGAGATATAAAAAAAGACGGGAGCAGCAGCAGCAGCAGCAGCAGCAGCACGAGAAAACTTTAACCCAAAAGCGCTAACTCGCTCCAATCCCGCATTTACATATAAAGCGAAACGAGCGAGCGAGCATAGGCATCGCAAACGGGATAAACTGCAAATAATAAAAATACACGGATAAACGGTTAGTCGCGCGCGCGCGCGCGTCGGGATTCGGCGCGTCCCCCGGATGTATGTACGGGACGCTTCAAAAATGGCGAACAAACGGGCGCGATTTCACTGGACGAAAAAAAAAAGCAAGAATAAATTTCTATCGCGTAAGGCCATCTAGCCGCTTCGGTGAATTTTAAATGGGCTCGGCGCGCGGGTTCCGTTACGTTGATCGTAACGTCGCGCCTCGTTCGAACGCGCTATTTCTACCAACGACGAGCTCGCCGTCGGACGCGCCGTTAAAATTTTTAAATACTTTTATATTCACGCGCCGATCCTACGCTCCACCAATTTCCATCCACTCTTCGCGATAAATCCTCGCGCTCACTGGCGACCTTTTTCTATCGCGATTTTCCACGGGCCCCGTTCACCGTTCACCGGTCTCCGGCAGGGCAGGGTGCACCATCAGGGCCCCTGATCGTGCATCAATCTACAGCTCGATTTAACTCGAAGAGTCGAGGAGAGGAAGGCAACGCTTCCACGAGCGACGTTGCTAAATTCCTCGTGCAGGCTGCATCGAGTGGTGCCGGTACACGGCCAGTAGCGAGCGAGGCTATTGCTCGAGTGCAAACGCCGTCGCATCGTGCCACGTCTATTAAACTATTAATCTATTAATCCATTAGTCTATTAATCCCGCGTCGGGCCACTAGCGGTGCATCGCCACCGACGCCTCCATTCGCCCGGTGAGAATCGACCCTCGTCCTCTCTCTCTCTCACACACACTCTCTTTCTCTCTAGCTCTCCCTTTCTCGGCCATCGCGCCGTACGAAAAGCTTTTCGCGCGAGTCCAACCGTGTCGGATTCGATCCTCTTTGACGTCGCGTCACGGCCGGATCGAATCGTGAGACGTGAAATTTAATCTTCCCTTTTTTCAATCAAGAAATAGGAGATCATTGTGCGGGCTGGGACTTCCCCCCCACTGATATTATTCTCGACCCTGGCCGGAATCGATATCCGATTTTAATGTCGCGGAGTGTATCGTTTGAGAATTGGTGCGAACAGGTTCGTCTATGATTGAGAGAGAAGTAACGTGGAATTTTGTGTGGGAGTTTTCTCGATGGTTGCTTGAGTTTGTGTTCTTTTACTTGCGAGTTTCGTGGATTTGGTTAAAGGGAGAGAGACTGTAAAGTGTTGGGTACCTTTGATCGACGTACGCGATTCTGCTTACTCCACTTGCAGTGAATTTAGTTACTTAATCGTTTTGCGGTACCTCGCGTACTGGAGACTAATGCAATTGAAACGTGTGACGACCCCGTGGAATACTAAACGTTAGAATATGAAATACGCGACAGAATCAACCTAAAAGGAAGTTACGAATGCACGTACGATGCTCTCTGTAT
Organism: Tiphia femorata; assembly: GCA_944319695.1. Lineage (NCBI taxonomy): Eukaryota > Metazoa > Arthropoda > Insecta > Hymenoptera > Tiphiidae > Tiphia > Tiphia femorata. The sequence goes on along the minus strand of OX090896.1, from coordinate 10,644,128 downwards.
TTTCGAGAATTTCTTGAAACCTTCACATTACGCTCTACCTTTAAGTCAACGTACACGAAAGTATAATAAAAGCCTCCTACGTATGTACATTTAAAATGTCGAGCCACATTATTTTTCTAATAAAAGCTTTCAGCATTCGTTAACGTCTCAACGTCGAAGCAAAAATGTAACATCTGCAGACGGAATAATATTTTCACGAGCTAAAATGAGCAAACGAAACTTTCACAGGGAAAAAATTCGCAGCTCCTCGCCCGCAGACAAATATTCTGGAAGCTGATCCGACGAATGCGGTTCCGAATTGTTCTACCTCACTCCTAGACAGCCCTCTGGTGGTACTTTGATTACTGCCTACCACGGAAGAAAGAAGATCCTGCCTCTGCTATGGGGTAACCACCTTTCGTCGATCACGCGTGCACCTTGTCTAACACTAAAACTGTGTACGGTGCATATATTACAAAAACACACACACAAATAATTTACCTTGCTAGAAAGCATCGATGTAGGTGTGTTTGCATCCTCGCATAATTGCGACCTCAAAACGAACGAAGAAAAGAAGACGAAGAGAGACACGAGCGACGGAGAAGTGAACCGAGGGCACGAATGGAGGGAAGAAAAGAAGTCGTAGATTAATCGCGGACACCTAACAATCGCGTGCCATTCTTCGCGCCACCCGCTCTGAGCCCTCCTCCTCCTTGGTCGACGTACGTGCTGGAACGAGCAAAGAGAATCGACGAGCAGGGTACCGTCAGAGTTTCAGAGAGGGGCAACGTCGAGAGAGGAGTAAGCGAGGAGGTGGTCCGCCTGCGGTGAGAGTGGAGATACCGGTGGACGAAGGGCGAAAAGAGGAGTAAAAAGAGCAGAAAGAAGGAACAAGGTTGTTCAAACTGGTACTTTTATACAAAATCTGCTACTCTTTAAACCCCTTTGGTACCTTGGTATTCCTTTGAAAAAAAACTGGTACCCATCCACGGGTACCAGATTGGAGCAAACCACACACATTTTTGATTGATCAAGGGATGTTCAATAGTTTAACATTACAAAATGCATAAGTTATTTTTCATTCGTTCTTTAACTTCCACTTGATGCTTCGACGTTTATTTGAATAACAAACTTTTAGTACTAATTATTGGAATTTGATATTTTTCGGGTTGTCGATCCTCCACGCGAAACCTTCATGGTTGGAACGGCCCTGCCGAGGAAAGAAGGCGCGGGTCGTAGAAAGAGCAGGATGAAAACGGAGAAGAGTTGGAAGAGAATGAGGACCGAGAAAAAGCGAAAGATAGCGGTGGATGAAGAAGGAGAGGCAAAAGGGTGGAAGAAAGAAAAATAATGGAGACTCCTGGCGCTCTCTTCTCCACCGATTCTCTACCGTGCGCGAGAGGTACAGATCGAACCAGTCGGCCTCTTCTCCCTCCGCGTCGCGTATATACGAGTGGATTCTCGCTGACGCACGGCAAAAACTTGGACGGCCCGGGGCCACATCCATAACGTCTCCTACGGCCGCGGTGATGTACGATGCGTTTACGCCGAACGCCACGAGAGCAAGAGGAAGAGAGAGAGAGAGAGAGAGAGAGAAAGAGAGAGACGGAGAAAAAGAGAAAGAGAAGGATCGCTCAGTTTCGATAAGATCCGGATGACGCCGCGTCGCGTTTACCCACTACCACCCCTACAAGCCCCGATTACACTCCGTGAGGTTTTGACATTTTTTCTCTTTCACCCCACGTCTCTCAGCTTTTTCTACCACTGCGCTACCGGACTTTGGCCAAAATCGAACCGCCCTGCGGACGATTCTATCGTGACCCTCCGGATAGAGGATGTTGTGTCCGTTTTAGAAATCGACCACCGCGGTGATTCATCGAGGAAATTGAGTAAGAGCTACCCTCGGATTGGAAATTCTGTACTTTAGCATCGTGCGAGGTAGGTTCTGGTCACACGAAAATTCCATAGTGAACGACATCTTGACGCTTTAAAGTAAGTCGGTGCCGATCGATCGGGGAGATCTCCCATGTTGACCTTAGCAACGCACTTCTTTTTTTTCTTTTATTTATCTACATAGTTGCCTTAAATAATTAGCAGTTGATTTGATTTCAAATACTGAATATCAGTCCGCGACACTTGCGAAACATGCGTGGTGGGCAGCGTAGTTTGGCTTACTCAAGCGTGGTGGAAACTGTACACTGAAAAAATTGTATTCTTAAAATACAAACTTAATAATTCATCTTAATAGGTATTCTTAATAGATAAGAATATTTTCTTTTTTATTTTTGGAATATATTCTTAATAATCCATCTGACCGTCGCCACACAATGCGTGTCAGTATTCGGTTAAGTTAGATTACACATCGCGTGCGGCACATGTCGATGCCTGTATCTTGTTCCTCTTGCAATTTTGCGTAATTTTGAGTACTATATTATTTTGTGTGCTGTGTTGTGCAAACAGTATGGATAAGGAAATGACGAAGTGGCTAAAAGAAGAGGATTTGGGCGATTTAATGAAGATATTTACAAGTGATAGAAATACATGTATATGTATATGAATTGTAACCTTCTCTGGTGACTACATTTCTCAACGAATTCTGATTTCAAGATATGGATAATGTAATTTTCGACAATATAAAGTGTGAAGCATTTCATTAAGAGTTTTGTTTCCAATAATTATATATGAAATATATCCATACAAATTTTTTACCAGGTTATGTTAAGAATATCTGATAAAAATATCTGTTAAGAATATTTGATTAGAGGAATATGTTTAGAACATTCTACTCTTAAATTAAGAAGATCCTCTTGTTGCTTATTTTAGTGGGAAATATTTTAAGCTTAAGTGGTAAATTCTTAACCGTTTTAGTGCCAGGGGTTTTTAAGAATCCGTGTCGGATTGTGCCATGCAGCGCGATCGCGTCGATCGGCATTTCTCGCAGATAAATGAACGAAGCGCTGTCAAAATATACCGGTCGACGCACTCGCGCTTCATTTCATCAGTCATATCAGAAACGTTATACTAAATACTTAAAAGTTTACGATTATTTGAAAACGAAATAGTAATTACGAGAGGAAACTCTGATATGACTCGCGACGAGCTACATTCGAAATCGAGCGCGTTGCGGATTGACGATCATGACCAAACATCGCGACACAGTTCAACACAGTACGCGAACAGCGCGATCGCACTGCGTGGCTCTAAAACGGTTAAGATAAGAATACAATCTTTTCAGTGTACAATTCGCTGCGGCGCACAGTGGGTCAAACTGCTCATTCTTGTGTCAAAATCAAAAATCTCTTGATAGAAATAAGATAGAGACATGAATCTTTTTCGTGGTTACAGCTAAGATGTTGCAGAATAAGGGAAAAATAAGGAGAAAGCATCGGAAATAAGATTTAACCTCGAAAATTCTTGTCAAAAATGACGTTTTCGTCCAACATTGCGGTTTTTTCCTTATAAAATGGAATTGAATCCCTTTTTTAACTTTCTACCAAAGTAGTTTTATAGATTTTGACCCGCTGAATTTAAATCTCACCGCAAAAGTTGTGTAGCCTTTCACGATTTGGCAGAAAATGCGGTTTGAAATCCAGATTTTTAAAACTCATGTTTTTCCAAGTTTACATGCATTAATAACACTGTTCTAAATGCATATAGTGTATTTATTCATAAATAGCATAAGAATTAATAAGAAAAAATATTTTGTAAATGTGGATAATCCAAAATATAAAAATATTACATGTAACAGTTGTTACTACCGATTGCTTTGGTAATCTGACAGATTTAAAATTAAACAATTGTAAATTAAATGAAAACTTGTTCATAATTACATCTCGACTGTTGCAGGACATAACGTAAGTATTTACATTTATTAATTTGCTTATCTGTCCTCAACAAATTTGTTGTTTTGGGGTTGCACATATTTAATTTTACAAAACCTATATTCACGATATCAGTCGATGGGTTAGCTACACTTCTCGAGTGAACATATTGAGGATCCTATATTTTGCTTCTATGTATTTCTATAATTTATGCCATACTCTATTTGTACGACTTGACGGATGAAAATTGGCCGGCTATACTATGTTGTTACCGGGAAGTATTCACTTTTGTAAACTTAACAATACCATAAATAGTCAAAACATGGTAACAACATATTTTTGTATTTTTTCTTATTAATTCTTATACTATTCGTGAATAAATACGATGTATGCATTTAAAACAGTGTTATTAATCCTTAGCACTCGTATGTCGAGTGTGGCCTGACATCACATTTCTTACGCAACCCCAATGTCGAGCTAAACTCAAGATTACACAACGCAATTTCTAAAATATTGTAAAATCTTTAAATTTGTTTAAGGAGTGCAAAGGGTTAACGCATGTAAACTTGAAAAAACATGAGTTTCAAAAATCCGAATTTTAAACCTCATTTTCTGCCAAATCCTGAAAGGCTAGACAACTTTTGCGGTGAGATTTGAATTCAGCGGGTCAAAATCTATAAAACTACTTTGGCAGGAAGTTAAAAAAGGGATTCAGTTCCATTTTATAATGAAAAAACCGCAAAGTTGGACGAAAATGTCATTTTCGACATGAATTTTCGAGGTTAAATCTTGTTTCCGACGCTATCTCCTTATTTTTCCCTTAATGTGCAACATCTTAACTGTAACCTCGAAAAAGATTCATGCCTCTATCTTATTCCTATCAAGAGATTTTTGATTTTGACACAAGAATGAGCAGTTTGTCCCACTGTGCGGCGCGCGTGGTCGGCTATAAGTGTTAAAAAAGGAAAATCGAGAAGAAACATTTACGAAGAGCGTTCGTCTCTTCGGCATTCTATTAAAATCAAATGATTCACAGGTCCACGATATCTAACGAGAAGAAATCAACGAAAGACGTTTAGCAAGCATCGTATAAACGATCTCCTATTCGCGACGGTTCTCTTAAAACCAGAACGATTCGTAGCTTCGGTCCCATCTTCCACCAGGCGGACGTAGAGCACCCGGGGGCGTCGAAAGTCGAAAGATTTTTGGCATCCACCGCGTCCTCGCTCTTTCACCCTCTCGCACACAGACACACACATACACAGAGTGGTCCTGCCGCCGCCATTATCTTCGCTTTTCACTTTTTCTCTGGCACCCTCTTCCTCTTTTTCAACCCCATCCACGCGATCGTCGATGCCCCGCGACTCTTGGCTCGCGGATTACCCGAAGCGTCGAAATCTCGCGCGGGTGGTAAACAAGGACGAGAGGGTACGGAGAAACATTCGAACTCTCACCCCTCGAAAAAAGATGGAAAGTGAACGAGAGAGAGAGAGAGAGAGAGAGAGAGAGAGAGAGAGAGAGGGAGGGAGGGAGTTGGAGGGACGTTTCAGAGTGGAGAGAGGGACCGCCTGACCACGAGAGGCTCGCGCGAACAAAGTGGCGGAACCGCCGACGTATGAACGTGTGTCGAGGGTAGGGGCCTCGACGTTTGGACGAGGAAAAATGCGAGGAGACGAGAGAAGGGGTGAGAAAGGATGAAAGAGGAGGAGGAGGAGGAGAGGCCGCAATGCCGAAATCCCGAATATTCCAGCCGGTAGAATTGAATGGCCGTTCTGCCTCCTACACCCTTTTTCCACCCATGTCGTCCGATCGTTTCTCTGTGTCCGTCGTTCACCACGAACGGACGACTTTCAATGGATGCAACGTCGACGAGCAGAAAGAAGATAGAAGGTGAGGGCAAGAGCAGCCGCGATTTTCGAGGACAACGGGGCCAGCTCGTCGAACGTGTCGATTTGGAATCAAAGAGACAAAACTGAACAACCCACCGTCCCTCCAAGCCGGCGAGTTTTCGTGGATGGAACATCAAGGAGAAATCTCCGTTGAGAATGTTCCGTTTCACTTTTAGATCCTTGGAAAAGGCGCGTGTTGCCAGTGGTGGAAGAGAAACTAAGTGAATCAGGCGAGGAAAATGATGGAAGAATTTCATTTTGATCTCGTCAGCTTTCGATGATCCTTTGTGAATATCGCGAAAAGGAAGTGTGCGATGGAAATTGTGAATTTGTGAATTTTACTTTAAGGTTTGTCACAGAAATCTGTACAATAATAATCATTTGGCGTAGGAAGAATTATCGTAGGGCGAAATCATTTCTCTGGCAATAGTTCAAACTATTTTGATAATAATTGATGTACTTGTGCAATATCACAACATGTACACCAACGATCAATAATAAATTGTACCAGATTCGAAGTAAAATTCGTGTCAGTCACGAGTAAAATCTCGAGCGTCTTACAGCAAAACGCAAGGAAAGCTTGTCGATGATCGAAGCACCGTTCTCTCCTCGGCACCCTCCTAAACTTCCGGTGGAGCAACATCGAGGGGAAGAAAGGAGAACGAGGAAAAAAATCCCTAAGAAGAGGGGCATGGCTAAGAAAGCCGCAACAGGTGGGCCCTCTCGTCCCTAAATTTGATAATCGGAAGATAAGGCAAGGGAGCGAAGACGGAAAAGGAGAATGGTTGGTAAACGTAACGAAGAAAAGGATAAGAGGATCGAACCTCGTCCTTATTCTCGTCCTCGTGAAATTTCCACGCGAGCCTTCTGCGCGAGAAATGCTCGGATTACTTCGGATCGGTTCGACGTTAAATTCGCATCCTCCTAACTTCAGGAATGAGGTCCATTTTTGCGTTTGATCAGCGCTCTGCTACTTCTCCGTTCTTTCGCTTTCTCACACATTCTCCTCGTTGACAAACGTTGGTGCAGTGCGAACGACGAAGTTGTTAGCTCGAGACATCGTAGGTTGTGAGATGTAACTTGTTAGTCGGGCAACAGGTGCTTGGCAAATGAATTTGATAACCGATTACGTGTTTACGCGTACGCAGTGCAAACGCGATGTAAAGCCAAGTGAAATGGAACGTGCGCGAATTTGCGGAGTCGCATTGTAATTTGGACGTAGGAGTGGAAATGGAAGGAAATGCGTGATTGTCGAGTGTCTCTGCGAAGCTGTCGTCTTCGTCGAGAAAATTGGAAGTTGGCATCCGTGCTCTCGCGTAGTTTCGGAAGGATGTAAGCTGTCTAGACTCCGAAATTCTACAGAAATATTAATTATTCGTTTTAATTTAGCACAATGTAAAGTTCGATTAATACGCTCTATAATTTACATGTTCATTTATTAGTCCGATAGAAATTGCAAATCCCACTCTTTTCGTCCGATCCGCATAAAACGTCGTTTAATTGCTCTACGCGTTCCGGCCAAAAATGTAACATTGCCTAATTGGCGAAAATATCCACTACAAAGCACCAAATTATTAATAGGAAATTCAAACTTTTGTGTGCTCGCTTTTTTAAGCTTGACGGAGAATATATTCCATTTATAAAATCCTTGTCACATTTTTCTTTCTCAAGAAATCTCCAATGCCACACTTTCATTTAACAATTGTTCCTATATTTTTAAACACAAATCTTCAGTCCAAAATCTTTCTTTCGCGCAAAGAGAAAGAAAGCAAAAATTCGTCGAATTCTTAGAATAAAAAATAAAGTACAATATGGAAAATCGCGCGAAGACAAATCTTCCGAAAGACTGCGTGGAAGAGATGGACCAACCCCTTTGGCACCCTCCGAATTCGTGGTACTTATTCGATTTTCGATTTACATTAACGTGCGACTAATCGACGAGGGCTCGCCCCTGCGCTGCACGGCTCACCGTGTCCGAAGCCGAGGGAAATTGAATCGGCGCCAGGGGCAGTCGAGCCAAAGACAGAACATGAGAGAGATGAAGATAGAATCGGCCGTTCCTGTGGCCCCAGAACGATTTAACAAAACATACGCCCAACTTCCTCTGTGAACTTAAATTACGCATTCATCGCTATTCCACGACTCGGTTATTGCGTGCTCTTCCCCTTCACCGTGACTGGAGAATCGAGTGAACGCGTTCGAGGGGTTCGGAATAAAACTAGAAGGAGGAAAATAGCTGATCTAATCTACTTCTAACCCATCTAACGGAAGTAAGCTCGAGATCTTGTTGCAGCTTTAAAAGCACCTATGTTGACAACTCGAATGCCTTATCTTCGTAACTATAATACAATTCGCGCGAATTTACATCCACTCTCGCACTTACGGAGAGAGCTCAATCGATAAAATTCAAATGTAGAAAACGTACTGCGGAAGATCGAAACTGGCGTACTTAGGATTCCGAACAAATCGCTGCGGCAAATGGCGCGAGGTTGAAACACGTATGCGGAAATTTAAAATTCTAAAACGGCGCTATTAAATGTCACGCAGCCCCATTACATCCTGTTTCGTTAATCGTTAGATCGCTACTCGCATTTACAGGTTTACGAGGAAAGGTTATTATTGCACGTCAGTGGCCCGCGTCGTCGAACGGAGTGGAACTGAAACGGATCTGGCGAAGTTGGTTCGGTAAGAGGCAATTAATTCGCGGGGACGTAAACACGATAAAGTGAAACATCAAGTCACCGTGCAGAAGGCTTCCGCCGTTTTTCGCGACGTTTATTCAGCCACTCTCAACCGACTTCCGTACCACCAGACTGCAGTTTGTCACGTTCGTGAACTAGTTTCACGGTTTAGAACCGAGTAGGGCGCAATAACGCCGTCTCTTTGAACGGTGCTCGACTTTGGTGTACAAATTTCATTGAATTGATACTGCTGCGGATTAACACTACGCACGTTGCAACCTATCCCGTGTATGTAACGTAGGACCGACTATTGCACAAATCAAATTTACCCGCTAACGCGACATGTAAACCGTGCCTTCGAAAGTTTCTCTCGTAATTTAAGTGTCGCTTGTAAGGAGATACTTCTCGTCGTTTGAATACTTGTTCTCTGTACGTTCCTATATTATTTACATCCTATAAGTATTACAATGTATGAGTTCGTCGAGAACAATGCGAAGTTCGATAATTAACGGATCGTAATTGAATTTCGAAAAGTGATTTCATCGTCAAAGTGAATTAAAAGAGAAGGACATTGGCGTACCGTGAGATAAAAAACAGATTATTACCTCGTCACCGGTAAAAACAATTTCCAATTAGTGTCACACGGCTGTGACCTTTATACGTACCACCCTTCAAAAAAGTATTAAAAGTTCCAATTTAATTTATTCAAAAAGTTTCAGCTTAATGCGTACCACGCTGGTGGAGGAGAAAAAAGATTCTGGGTCTCGCGTTTTTAAAGCTGCCCACTTTTACCCACGCAGTCCTAGGAAGAGAAAAAAAAACACGCAGAAAGAAAAAATTACGTCGCTACTTGGAATACCAAATTTTTTTGCTACTCTTCCAACTTTACGGCCACAAAGAAACACCTCTTTACCCCGATCCACCTCTCCCTCGGTCTTCGTTCCATTTTTACTGCATCGAGCACGAATCCTTCTCCCTATATCGAAGATTCTAGCTCCTCGATTCATTCGACGAGAGAGCAATGGATCGATAAATCGAGGCAGGAAGGAGCGCCGATTCCCACCCTAGAATCCGAAATTGCAACGATTTAGAAATTTGCGAATTCACCGGTTCAATGGACCCTAAAATTCGAAACGAGGGTGGCTCATAGATCGACTTCAAACGGCAATTACTCGAGGGGGTGATTTGCGAGAAAAAGAACGAGAGAGAGAGAGAGAGAGAGAGAGAGAGAGAGAGAGTCGAAGAACGACGATCGAAACTAACAAAACGTCGATACGCAACTCCACCGTCCTCTCACCCCTTTCACCCTCAAAACTCTCGATACCACCCCACCCTCGGTCAATTTATTCACGATCGTTTTCATTATTCCGCCCTACAAGCCATACGTCCCACTCTGCGTTCGCTCTACCTCCACTCGTTGCCTTTACCGATTCTCGTTATTATCCTCCTGCTTTTATATCCCCCGTACTCTCCGATCTTGCCTTTGCTCGCGGACACCGGGGCTTGAAAATCGACGAGTGAAGTGGCGCACTCGACAATCCGACCGGTAATCGCCATCCAATGGGTAGGAGGGAGCCCTCGATTAGAAGTAACGAGGGAGTTTATAAAGAGGAAATAAGATACAATCGATGCTCCGTTCAAAGGAAAGAAAGAGATGGGTAGAAATGAAGGGGAGTGAGAGAAACACTCGTCGATCGTACTCCAAGAAATTCTTTCTCTCGATCCCTTACCACCTACCCCATTGTCCTTTATTTTTCTCCCTCCCTCTTCATCCTCGTTCTCTCGAAACGCGCTACATCTGCATCCACGCGGATAGCAGCGGCGCGCACGACGTCGTCCTCTTCCTCCTTCTTCTTCTTCTTCCTTCCGCATTAAGCGTCCGTCGTAACGACCACGCGCGAGCGGAGCCTCGTGAAATCGGGCGAGCACGAGGCAGGGTCGATTCGTTGGATCGATCACGATCATTGGATCCTCTCTCGTACGAACCGATCGTCCATTCCTTCCTCGACTTCCCATCGAAGGCAGCCCTGCCAGCGAAGCGGGCAAGCAGCAGAAGCACCAGGCCAGCAGCCAGTCAACCAGCTCGTCCTCCACCTTCTTTTCTCGTCCCAATTTCGCATCGATGGAAACGACGGCAGTCGATCTGGCGCTCGCGCGCGCACGCGAGAGAGGGCGTACCTCTCTCGGTGCCCTCATCCTCCTCTCATCCACCTCATCCTCGTCCTCCCACCTCTCAATCTGCAGTCGATTTTCTCGTGCACCGACCCAATTTCCAGCCCCGATTCGGGCAATTTAACCCGGGGGTCTCTTCTTCCCCTTCGACCGCTGCCGCCTTCTCCAACCTTCTCTCAACCCTTCATCCCAACCTCTTCCTTTCCTTGCCTACCCTCCTTCCTACCCTTTCTCAGATGCGGATTGGCGAAAGAGCACTTTTTAGAGATGCCACCAGCGCCAGCGGCCTTAACGGTCAAGACTGATTCTAAGAGATGCATCCTACCCTACTGCTTCTCCTTTTCCTTTATTCTCTTCGCGGTTCTTCCTCTTCTTCTTCTTCTTCTTATTCTTCTTCTTCTTCTCAGTCAGTCTATATATGTGTACCTCTTTTTAGTTGCGTCTGTCTCTCTCGCTACGTAACAGCCTCTCGAAAGGAGGATAACTACAAAGTAACTAGCCCTCCAGGACGACTCCCCGAACGACGATTCGGAGTAGTTGCAGCGCGGATTTTATGGCCTCGCGGATATGCCAGAGCGGGTGAGGGCGTGTCTTGTTGTTAGTGAGGCTGAAATGACTACGCGGGATCGCGACAACCCCGAGATAACAGAGCGAGCGTTTTCGTGTGTGGAATTACTTAGAGGTAGGGTGGAGTTGATTAACCCCTTCGAGGAGCGACACGCGTGTCTACAGTTTCTCGTTAGGCTCTTTATTGTGAGATTGTTGTAAGATACGTAGACGGTACCTTCTTTTCGTAAATCTTCTATCTTTATTTTGGTCTTTAATCAACGTAAGCATTACAATCACGTCATCGTAAAATGTATCGAAGGAAAAATTGATACCAAGGGCTGGAGAAATTCGTCTCGGAAGAAATGAGCCAAATCAGCTGGATTTAGGTGCTTTTCTTTTACAAGTGATCCGGCATGATCTGATATTTTGTGATCTGTAATATTCACATCACTTCGGTAAGTGAATGGAAGAAGCACGTATCAGATCGACCAGATCTGGCTGCCAGATTTCTCTTCTCCTCCTGTTTGTTTCGTGGATTTAGATTCGCACCAGTTCATACCAAAATATAAGTAACGTCAAAACTTGTATGTACGCTCATATTAGTTTGTATGCTCGATAAGTCACTTCTTTGTTAAAATCTGTGTTTATTAATTGCGCTCAGATTGCACAAATGCAACGCGAAAATAACCATCTCAAATTTTTCAAAAGAATTTCCTAGAATGAACCAATAGGAAGCGAGTAACCGCAAATGATACGAAAATATCACCTACTGATTTTAGTCAGCAGCGGTAGGCGGGGAAGTGATCTGATCACTTCACTGTGACTAAAGGAACATGCTAGTTTCTGAACCGAAGTGATCTGATCTTATGATAGCGGTAAAAGCACCTTTTATCGTCAATTAACAGAAAACTAACGCTAGTACGAATCAAAGGATTTCAAACGAAAGTGGAACGCCTTGAATTAGGCAAAGAATATTTCTTTTTACGAATACCTCGTTGATCACTTTTTTTTCCTATAAAACAAAGGTTCTCACTGCGCCGCGAAGAGTCGACAAAGGAATTTATCTGGAACGTATCTGCAATTAAATGAAACATTACAAATTGGATAGAGAGTGTAAATGAAGGGTTTGCAGGGCGCACGAACGTTCCACCTAGCTCGTCCCACGGTTATCTCAATTATATCGGGTCGCAAGAATTCCCATTCCGGTCATTACTGTCTCCCTAACGAGGACGAGATTATCTCATCGAGATCTCTCGCGAATTGCAGGCCGTACGTCAGACGCGAATCGAGACGCGTAATGGGCCTATTTCAAGCTCCATTCGAGCAGCTTCTTCACCAGCGAAGCCTTTCGACCTACAATTTTCAGTCCTCGTGACTCCGTGCTGGCTTCTTCTCCAAAGTGCGCGCCGAGCGCATCCGGGTACCCGAAACGGCGAACTAATCATTTTCCGCCAAAGTTGCGAGTAAATTTTCAAACTCCACCAAATCCGTCTGAAGCTTCTCTATCGGACGAGTCAATGGCCACAAGGTCCACCTTTGATCACGTCGGATAAATTATAAATGCGCGATTAAATCGCGAATAGCACGAGTTCTCCTCTCCACGAGTTCCTTTCGACGAGCACTCTAAACGTTTCCCAAAGGAATCGTGACTCTCCATTGAGGTTCGACGGATCCCACTCCTTCCTCTGTATCGTGCCCATCGCATTGATCTCACGGTCAATTCATCCTCGAGCACCAATACAATGCTAAATTAATCTCGTTATACGAGAGTAAAGTACCACACTTGGGTAGAGGCACAAAGCTTTTGCGTGCACGGGTCGAAGCGTTCTCTCTGCCTTTCGCCTCTCCGCGAACGGTAATCTTACCTTTGTGATACAAAGTGAAAGGCGCGCGCACACACGAGAGAGTCACGCTTTCTATTTAATACCAGCCGCAAGATCTGTTTTCCCAATTTGGGTAGTTAAAACGTTTTCGTATACCCAAATAACTCGCTCTCGGGTACTCGAGGAAGACGAATCACGAGGATTTCCACGAGTTCGAGCTTATCGAATGGATCGTAGCAATGTACAAAGGCGCAATTTGATTGGGACGATACAATAGCGATTTTGGAAAAAGGAAATTTTTTATTTTTAGTATTTTACGGTGCTGTGACTCTTCGCGAACGCGTCGCGCCTGCCTCACAGCGCATAGTAAAATACGAATAACCGTATCGGTATTATTTGCCTTCAATTTTCGAGGATGGCGATTCCCTTTGTGATTTGATTGATCGAAAGTCGATTAAAATGTATATAGAACGAGCAAACTTAATATTCCACCGGCACGCGATATTTACTCTTGGCATAATTAATTAATCCCCAATGCGTCTGCAGCTGACGTAACAACTTCCCAACCGCGATGTTCTAACTCTACAATTTGGTTACCTCCACCTACGCGTCACCTAAGGCTTCCTCGCTTCCGTTAGACCAATCCGAACGAATATCAGCCCCGAAAGTTGCACTATCAGCCAAACACGCATAAGCTTCCTTCGAAATGCTTCTTCTCGGTAAGTTACACGCTTACGAAAGTAAATAATTACCCTGATCCTTAATCGAGAAGCATTCACGAACTAAATCCAATGTACAAAACCTTAAAATTGATTATTCTTCTTATTACCTTGTATTTCTTTTATTAAACTGTTAACATTCCAGTGTAATAACGTAAATAGAAGCGAAGTAACTTTGGCAAAATCAAATAACGTATTATTAAAAGAAAAAGAAAAACTCATAGAAATGCAAAGAAAATGTTTGTATCAAGAAGATATACAGATTTCTGTTTTATAATATGTATATGTTTCAAAATAGAAAAACTGCACCATGTCAAGTGCCTGACACAATTCGGCGACTGCCACCTAGGTAAAGATTAATTAACATTCGATAGATTCATCGACTTAACGCACGGCACATGGCGCGCAGGCCGTGCCAAAGGGAAAACTGCAATAAGTCACGAGACACAGATAAGCCTAATCCACCGATTCCCGTGAACCTTTAATCTTGCCGTACACAGCGTGCCTCGTCAGGCGACTACCCTCGTTCACCGCAAGCAGGGAACATCCCTCGAAGGATCACTGTAAGCCTTAGTTCAAACCAACGCGTCTCGGAAGACGTTGGTGTCCGTGTAACTATCTTGCTGCGCGCTTGAATACGGCACTTCGCAACAGAGGTAGCTCCAGGCTACGATTACAATAAGCAATAAAAGCACGCTAATCCCGGACTCTCTTCGATACCATCGCTCGACCTATTCCCAAAATTACTACATACAAAAAAATTCACCTTCGAGAAATATCTGACGTTAAAACGCTCACCGAAAGGAAAAGTAAACTCGCTGATCAGCATTCCTCGAAGGATCACTGTAAACTGTAGTTCAAACCAATGTGTCTCGGAAAACGTTCTTGTTTGTGTAACTATCTTGCTACGCGTTTGAATATGGCACTTTGCAACAGAAATAGCTCTAAGCTACGATCACAATAAGCAATGAACGAAAAATAAAAAGAAAAGCCACCTTCCAAAAATAGCTAGCGTTCAAAAACTCACCGAAGGAAAAAGTAAACTCGCTGATCAACATCCCTCGAAGGACCACTGTAAACTGTAGTTCAAACCAATGCGTCTCGGAAAACGTTCCTGTTTGTGTAACTATCCTGTAACGCATTTGAATACGGCACTTTGCAACAGAAATAGCTCTAAGCTACGATCACAATAAGGAATAACAGAAAAATAAAAAAAGAATCCACCTTCCAAAGATATCTAAAATTTAAAAACTCACTGAAGGAAAAAGTAAACTCGCTGTTCAACATCCCTGAAAGGATCACTGTAATCCTTAGTTCAAACCAACGCGTCTCGGAAAACGTTCGTGTCCCTGTAACTATCTCGCTACGCGCTTGAATACGGCACTTCGCAACAAAACTACATAGCTCCAAGCTACAATCGCAATAAGCAATAAAAGCAAAAATCAAAAAAAGAATCCACCTTCCAAGAAAAATCTAACATTAAAAACCCGACCACGCTGATCAACAAGAGCTCATCGTCCCAACGAGCGCCTTTTGATCCTCGATTGAAGACCAAGCGACCGACCCTATCCACCGGCGAGGCCCAAAGAAATCTAAGGAAAGGGCCAAAAAAAGTACCTCACCTCTACGCTCGCGTAGAGATAGCGCGCGGGGCGCACAATAGCACCAAGAGAAAGAATCGAAGAAGGAAAAAAGGGAGGAAGCCCGCAAGCACGGCAGCACACACGCGGAGACTTCTCCCTCGCATTCAATTGACCGCGTACATAAGTTTCTTATACGAGCGACTTTAGTGGCGCTGCTATGGCGGGCGTATATCACCGTGGCAGTAGTCTGCCCGCCAGCGGAGGGCCAGTCCGCGTTCTTCTCCTCTTTCCTCGTCCCCTCCCGTTCTCTGACACGGTGGAAGGATACTACGGCGACTTCTCGTACCGCGCGCGGGCACGCGCGCCCGCGCACGGCCATTCTCGAATTACCATATTCCACTCTCTGTTACCGCGCCCGTTCTCGTCGGTTTGGCCCGGATTCTGTGCCGGCCTCGACTTAATAAACGCGAGAGGGGATGGAGAGACCGAGAGAGGGGTACCTTTAACGTCACTTCTGCCGCGGACCGTCGCCGCGGCCTGCCCGCCCTCGAATCCAATTATCCTTTATCGAGAATGCCCGCTCGTGTGGTCCAGACCCACCGGCTCGCGTTCGACGAACGTCCTCGTGCACTACGAGCAGCCACGCGAGAAGAAGCGAGAAACTCGAGACTTGGAGTAAATAAAGAAGGGTGGAGCAACGTGGGTGGTTAATTTTTATCGCCAGCCGTCGACGCGAACCCTCTTCGCTCTCTCCTCGAACCCTCCTCAAACGAAGGCGCGCGACGGTGTCTCTCCGGTAGTCGAACGGTACCTACACCCCACCCTGCGAGAGAATTAAATTAGCATAGGCCACGCGTGACTCCCTGCTTCGTTTCTCTCTCCACTTCTTTTCTTTTTTCATTTCACCTCGTACGCCGCCGTTACACCCGCCCACCCTTGGTAAAGTAGTTTAAAACGTGGATCGCATCGCGCGTGTGTACAAAGGGTGTAATTCGATTGGTACGCAGCCGGTACGAGGGTCCGAAAGAGCCGAGAGGATGAATTAAAGAGGAAAGTGAGAGTGAATGGAAGATCGGAGAAGGGGAGAGTTTTCTCGTTCTTATTTTGTCCCTAGTGATTGTAGAGCGTAATGGAGGATCTGAAATTGCACGATGTAAATGGGCTCAAAATCCAGGCTTCGCTGGATCACGGGTTAAATCATTCTCGATAACTCAATGCAAGGTACATTAGGGAACTGGGGATAAGGAGAAGGTCTTGAACATTTCAGAAGATTCAAGTAATTCTCGTCTACTTATTTGCGCGAGCTAAGTGTAATAGAGTTTGCGTATACTCTATGTAATTATGCTTGTAACGTCTACGTGTAAACGTTCCTAGGCGCCTGTTTAATCGCCTCCGCTCACTCTGTCGCGGACGCAAATAGGAGCCTTAAGTGACCTCGACAACTTTCGCCATGCTTATTGCATTCTCCCTTCTGCTAAACGTCGTACCTGGTTTCCTGAAAATTATCGGTCCCCAAAATGAATCGTGCCACGCGGTGAAAATATCGGGTAACGTTCGCGGACACGGAGACGACTCGGCGACTGATATCAATTAAAAGTTTCCCAATGATCGGACGACGGTAAACCCTAATGGCGTTTCGATTGAATGGAACTTTATACGGATATTATTCAAACCTCCCTTGCATTATCCAGCGTGATAATGCGAAAGATAGGATTACGGGTATCAATTTATATGCTTTAATGATAATACGGTAATCATTGTGTATGTTTGCCCGCACTCGTGTATATCAATATAGCAAAAATGAATGTTATAATACATTGTGAAGCGTACTAGGGTACGTCTACCTGTGGAACCGGTGCCAAAGGTGTTCTGGAAATCCTAAAAACACTCCTGGAAATACTACTTCTTTTCTTTCGGCAGGTATCAGTACCGAACAATCGACTTATCTTTTCATTTATTGTTAGTTAACCATTCTCGAGGAGTGTGATCACGCGTAAAAACCCTAACCCTAACACATTGACCACCACGTCACCTCGAATTTTGGCGACTATTAACTATCTAAAATGTTAACTACACTTCCAAACACCTATTCAGATCATTTATAATGAAGCACTGTAACCGTCACCTGAATTCGGTTGACGTAACATTCAAAGTTTCAACTCTACACCCCCTGATCAAATTCAAACGTTTCAAATTATTTTAAAAATCGCGTTGGATAATGTCGAGTCTACCTCGACATTGGATTTAACCTAAAAGATACCAGATGCTATATCGAGCCACACTCGACATAAAAGTGCAAAAAAGCGTCTACTAACGAAAAAACCGAATATTTTTGCAGGGTGTGGGGGCATGTTGATGTATCGTCGGTTGCTACTGATCACAGCCACGATCACCTTGAAGTTTGGCGACTGTTAACTATCTAAAGCGTTAATTACACTTCCAAATACCTATTCAGATCATTTATAATGAAGCACTGTAACCGTCACCTGAATTCGGTTGACGTAACATTCAAAGTTTCAACTCTACACCCCCTGATCAAATTTAAAAAACGTTTCAAATTATTTTAAAAATCGCGTTGGATAATGTCGAGTCTACCTCGACATTGGATTTAGCCTAAAAGATACCAGATGCTATATCGAGCCACACTCGACATAAAAGTGCAAAAAAGCGTCTACTAACGAAAAAAACCGAATATTTTTGCAGGGTGAGGGGGCATGTTGATGTATCGTCGGTTGCTACTGATCACAGCCACGATCACCTTGAAGTTTGGCGACTGTTAACTATCTAAAGCGTTAATTACACTTCCAAATACCTATTCAGATCATTTATAATGAAGCACTGTAACCGTCACCTGAATTCGATTGACGTAACATTCAAAGTTTCAACTCTACACCCCCTGATCAAATTTAAACGTTTCAAATTATTTTAAAAATCACGTTGTATAATCCCACGCTCGACATAAAAATGCTAAAAATGGTCAACTAACGAAAGAAACCGAATATCTTTGCAGGGTGAGGGGGCATGTTGATGTGTCGGCGGTTGCTGCTGATCGCAGCCGCGATCGCGGCATCGATCGATGCCACCTGGGCTAGTCATCATCCTGGGATCTCGTCGGACCACTCGGGCTATCCTGGATTCTCCGTCTACTCCGGGGTGACATCCTCGGAGTCGTCGTCCTCCTCGTCCTCGACATCCTCATCCTCGTCGACCTCCTCTTCCACGTCATCCTCGTCGACGGTCGGACAAACGACGACCGCCTTGACGACCAGCCCGGAAGCGGCCTGCAGACCGTCCGAGTATCTCTGCGGCACCGGCACCTGCATCGCCCAGGACAAATTCTGCGACGGCGAGAACGACTGCGGGGACAAATCGGACGAGCCGCGCTATTGTAGCCGTGAGTATTAACAGAGTGACTCTTCGAAGCTCGAGAAACGAATTGTTCCCGAGAATTCTCGAGAATCCTTCCAGCCTCGTTCGAAAATACGCGCGCATAAGTTGGTATAATTCTGCAGAACGAGAAGGATTTTCTTGGTTGGAGGTAAAGTGACCAGTCGAAAGGATCTTCATTATTTAGAGTATACTGTAGAATTAAATGTATGGTAATAACGATTGAAAGGCAAAAGTAAGGTTTGTTGAAGGTGCGCGAAGGGATGAAGCAGGGCTATGATGCGCTTGCCAGGATTATTAACAGGGCACAGCTGGTTATTCGTTAGTGCCATGTAATTTTCAGAACAAGAAGGATCTTCTTGATTGAGTACAAGGCGGCTAGTCGAAAGGATCTTTCTTCCTTGGAGTATACTGCAGGATTAAATGTATGCTAATGGTTAAAATGCAAGGGAAAGGTTTATTGAAGGTGCACGAAGGGATGAAACTGAGCTATGACACGCTTGCAAGAACGGTTCACAGGGCACAGTTGGTTATTCATTGGTGCCGCGTAATTTGCAGAACGAAAAGAATTCTTTGATTGGGTGTAAAGTGGCTAGTCGAAAGGATCTTTCTTCCTTAGAGTATACTGTAGGATTAAATGTATGATAATGCTTAAAAGGCAAAATGTTTATTGAAGCTGCACGAAGGGACGAAACAGGGTTGTCAGCCGCTCAGACAAACGGTTCGACACGCTCTGCCTTTTAATCCACGCCCTCGCTGCACTTGCCCCGCTCGTACGCGACGGCAATTAAGAGAAGCAATCGCGTCAGTAATAAAAAGTACCTACAATACACATGCATAGGTAAGTAGTATCTTTGTCAATAATAATCCACCTGGCATTGACAAAGAGAACCGAGGATCGTACCGTTTTAGCAGTTGAAAACACTCGCGCTTACGTTACTTCATCCCCTGATTCGCGTTTACGATTCTCTAGGGGTCGCGTCTTAAATTCTCTCGCGACACCGGTGAAGATACCGAGGCGCGGAAGGGGTTTGGAATTATACCCGATAACGTCACACGGACGAATCAAGAGAGACATCCGGAGGTTTATTCTCTCTCGAATTACCGTTCTACCAGTCGAAATATCGTAACCGACCTTCTGTCCTTCTCTGATATTCGGCGCAAGCAGCTTGCCACGCGTTTTGAACGAAATTCACGAGTGAACTGAGCGACGATAGTAGCTCCACTGGTAGGTTGGATACCTGCTAACAGTGCCACCCTGCCAGCAGCATAAACCCTCCGGGTCCGGCCCATTGTTGCGATAATAGACCCGTTAATGTTTAATTGTGACACGAAGGTGTATCGTCCGATAACGTAACGTCCGTTATGACAAGTATACCAGCACCCACTCGTCAAACGGGTTGAATTATTACGGATAAGCAAATCTGGACTTTGGATTCTAGGCAATATCAGGCCATGTGATGCTTGTCTTCTACCGTTTAAGAGGAACCTGCTCACGTATACGGACCCTTAGGAAAGCCCGCTGAGGTTAGCAGTGCTGAGATCGGTGGTTATTAAAATTTCTTGGTACCCGGCCAACTGAGAATCGTGAAAAAGAACGACCATCCGACGCGGCCCGTATACAAGATTAAAAGCTGCGTTAACATTGAAAATTCTCCGATCGCACTTCCGCAGTGCGTAGAGATTAATGCGTTCGAAAATTAATAAATATTTCGAGACGTTGAAGCGCAAGTTCGAATACGATCTCATCGATAATTGCATTTTCAATGCCGTTATCCTGAATAATTTGCGCGCATCAGCTGATCCGATTAACTATATTGTTGAGATCGACGAGCTTACAACACCAGCGGTAACACCGCTCGCAAAGATGAGATAATCTGATAAACAGTTAGCACTAGAAGTATCGACCGGTCAAAACGACCGGTTGCATCCATTTTTCACGAGGATTTTCCTTTAACACTAGAGCCACCATGGTTTGTTTTCATATGGAAATTTCTTTTGTTCACCACTCAATTTGACAGGTTTCGTAGTTCCTAGTATTAACGAGGAGCAACGAGGCAGCTCCGATATGTTTCTAATTTCTACTCCTCGACATGCTCCAACACCTAACGACCAACGCGGCAAATCTCACCCTCGACCCTGTCCTTCGAGAATTCTCGAGTCGCACGATAGCGAGGCAGACAATGATAATAACAGTAGGAACTAACGGTGATTATTATTTCAGCCTGCAACAGGACGCTCTACGGGGATGTCGGGCGTACGTACAGAGTGGAGGTCCGCCGGCCGAGGGAGGATCGACTGCCATTTTTATGTCATCTCAACTTCACTGCCGCCGGCTCCGACCTCGGAGACCTAGTTCAGGTTGGATAAAAGACGGCGGAGAGTGCGAGAAAGTGTGTGAGAAAGAGAAAGAGAAAGAGAATGAGTGGAGAGAGAGAATGAGAGAAGAAGAAGTCGACGATGCGGCGCGGCGCGGCGCGGAAAAATAAATGCTGACGCTTATGCCGGGGGTAGAAGAGGGAGGGAAAATGGGACTGTCAGGATCGTTCCACGTTGTTCGTCCCGGACCGACCGACGAGAGACCGTGAGAACGAAAGAGAAAGAGAGCTTAAGAACGAAGGAGAAGGAGAAAGTTTAAGGACCAAAGAGAAAGAGAGCGAGGACCCAAGTGCGCGAGCGCGCTCGAGACTCTTCCACGGATTTCGCGTGGTATAACGAGGATTTATAACTACCCTACGCGAACTTCCGCGAACCTTGGCCACTTTCATTAGCGAAATTAAAATGGTACGTGCGTGGAATAAATGTTCCCTTACTCCGATCGTCTTCCACCCCCTTCTCACCCTTACCAGCGCCGACGTAGGTTCTCCTCCCTCGCTCGACATCCTCGTTCCCTCGAAATATGTTCGCGAGGCAAACACACTTCCCAACGGAAGTCTCCAATGACGCGTTTCCCTCGACATAAGCGACGTAACGCTCGCGTCGACGACGATCACCATACTCGATCGCCTTCCTGTTTATCCTTCCTGGTTTTACTCGAGTGTTTAAGGGAGCAATGAACGAGCCAGGATGCAAGCGACGTCGTTTATTCGTTGGCACGAGTGAGAAGGAAATTGCGCGCGAGTGTACAGGGTGTTGCGAAAACATACGAGGCAGTAGGTTGAGTTGCCTATCCCTCGATTTGCAGGCGCTCGCTCTTTCGACCGGCTTTTGACAGGCTGCCGCTCTACTAGCACTAGGTGGTACCGGACGGAGGTAGGGGGTTGACGCTCTCGACTCATGCGTCGTCCTTATACGAACTGCGCTTCAATTATTTTACGTGTACTTTATCATAGACTTATACTCATAGACTGCGCCTCCTCATGGGCGCGTTAAAGACTACATTGAACACACAGATATAGCAAAAGTGAGGCCTTCTCTCTCGCGCCGTGGTGAGAGAAGGGGTAACAAGAAGGGGAAGGATAACGCAAGTGGCAT
The DNA here is from genome assembly GCA_944319695.1 of Tiphia femorata. NCBI lineage: Eukaryota > Metazoa > Arthropoda > Insecta > Hymenoptera > Tiphiidae > Tiphia > Tiphia femorata. Next base: position 10,622,051 of record OX090896.1, on the reverse strand, counting down.
CGTAAACGCTCTTCTCCTTATCCCCCTCCCACCAACGCTCCTGTTAGACCAGTGGTTCTTAACCGGTGTTACAAGTGTTCCGCGAAATTATGAAAGCGTCAATGTAAAAATGCCATAATTTGGGCTTTAACACACCTTATTTTGTTAGTTTTATGATTTTAACTGTCTTAATAATGTTGGTGTTCCGCAAATTATTTTTCTGATCAAAAGTGCTCCGTGACTTTGAAAAGGTTAAGAACCACTGTGTTATACAGAGGCACACTCACTTTGACGCATGGACTTATACTCATAGATCGAGCGTTCTTCTAACAGAAGCGTTGTTTTCCTTATTCCCCCAATCAACGTTCCTGTGAGACAGAGGCACACTCACTCTCACTATTGCTCTCTCGTTTTGATGTAGCTTCAGCGCTTCTCACAAAACGCTAAGCCCGCCGCACACGATGCTTATTTGGCCGCTGGATTGCCTGCGAGGCGCTGTGATGGCAACTGTCATGATTGCCGTGATGGAAAATGACGTCACTTGCGGGTTTCCTTGCGCGAACGCTTGCTGGATTTTGTGATAGAACGTGTACTATTTTTCGTGCTTGTTTCTCTGCTGGTTAGAAATGTTCACCAGTGTGAAAGTCGCATTTTGACACATGGGCATGTGTTTTCTACGACTGCCGATACTTGGCACTGATTAAAAAGACTCACTTCACACGCATCGGAGCCATCACAGACCCATAGAGCTATTACAGATAGAGGGAAGTAGGTATGGGACGATGTGTAAGCGGATGCGATAGTGACATAGAAAGAGAGCGCTGCAATAGAGTACGGAGTGTCATTGTCTAACAGTTACGCGCATGCGCGGAACGTGTGAGCTTGTAGGCAGATATGCATACATAATATAAAGTTAAATGTCTTTATTTTCGTACAAAATATCATAATTGAATTATGATATAAAACTGTAACCCAAATAAAAATGCGTATACTGTGACAGCGTCTACAGTGCACGCGGTACGTAATATTACCTAATACGCATGCGCTGTTAGACGATGACAGTTCGGTCTCTATTGCAACGTTCTCTTTCTACGGCTATATCGCGTTTTTCGTTGACTCCCTCCCTCTATCTGTAATAGCTCTATGCACAGACCAGTCGAGCAGCACGCATCGTGTGCAGCCAACATCGCACAGGAGTCATCACAACTCCTAGCGCAGCAGCCTGCTTAGAACCCAGCTACGAAATCAAGCAGGCAATCCAGCAGCCGAAAAAGCATCGTGTGCGGCGGGCTTTAGTCTATGCTTTGACGATTGCTCTCCTTTTTAATGAAGTCTTCAGCGCCTCTCACAGGACGCTCCGTCTATGAGTATAATAAGTCTATGCACTTTACCGACCGGTAGCCTGTTAATTGGTTTTTTCTAATGGCCTAGCGCCAGTAGAACCACCCCCTCCCTCCCACGCTCATTGTCAGAGCGAGCGCCAGCAGATCGAGGTATAGGCAACCCAACCTACTGCCTTGTATGTTTTCGCAAAACCCTGTACGTAGCAAACTTACCTGCCAATACTGCGCGACGAGCGAAGCGCGCGCTTGAGTTCTGGCCGATCCTGCCACTTTATCGTTCCGTGGCCGCGCGCGTGCAGGTGGTTCAAGCCAGAGAGAAACGTGCAACAGCCCGTGCTGGAATTTTATTGGACGTTATGCGCGCGGGAACACCGGCCCCGTGTCGCGTTCCAGCGCGTCCTTCCGTTTCTATTGTTAGAGAGCGTATACACGCTCACGGCGAGAAACTACTGTGAGATTCGTCCGGATTTCTGTGGAGAGATGAGAGAATGGTCGGCAGATCTACTCGATCGTGCGCGATGCTGAAGATTTTGCTGGATGCGCTCGTCGCTGTCGAGCAGACGATCGTTTATCTTTGCTTTTTTGAAATGCACTTTGAATCTTAAATGGATATTCGCTGAAATTACTAGAATCTTGAAATAGAAGGCCTTTCTTAGGTCTTCGAAAAATGTGCAACTATACAATTAGATTATTCGATAAAACATCTTAAATCGATCATTATAATTACCGCGTACATCCGCAATATAAATTCCTCCTCTAAATTCTAAATATTCTTTCATCTTTTCTTAAAATCACGGAAAATCCAATACGTGTCCATACCCTGTTGAAGGGTCGAGAACACATTACAGACCAATAGCAAAGTGTGTTCTCGTGCGTAAAGCTGTTGTCTGTTTGGAAGGCGCAAAATCTCCCGTTCCGAATGTAGGAGATATCGCAGAGTCATTTCGAAATCGAACGATGCGTATCACGGATTGCAGTTAACGTTCGACACGTTCACGGTGGGTCGTTTCCTCTCGTTCACGTCGGAAGGATGCCCGGACGGGTACATGACTATTCGGGAGGAGGGCCGTCCAGCCACGGGAGGACAATGGTGCGGGAGCGCATGGGGTTACACCGTTTACTACAGCGAGACGAGGTCGATAAATCTCACCTTGTATCTCCTACGTTTGTCCGATCAGGTAATGAGAAATTCTTGTCCGATGGTTACCGGTGGCCGTGTCCACGTCGAGACGCGCGCGTTTAATTAATAACATGTTTTTAACACCACTGCGCATACTATACCTCCGCGAAGCATCCTTCGCTCGCGATTAAACTGTGAACTCGCGCGTGTTACGAACAAAAAGAGATTTACGAAAGATTTTGTTGGAACGAGAAGCCACCTGTGCCGGGATTCTGTAACTCCGTAATGACAAATATCGCTATCGTTATCCATCGATATCGATGATTATCGCAAAAGGTTAGGGCTAAACATCGTTCCCTCAGTACAGAATTGTCTAAAATTTGCTGGCTTCGAGGCTTTTCGGAATGTAACGATTTAGATTATCGAGAGTTGTCGTTGACTACATACTGTTAGCGAATAACTTTTTGCGATAATCATCGATATCGATGGATAACGATAACGATATTTGTCGTTACGGAGTTAGAAAACCCCGGCACTGATCTATGATTTTTTATTTCTCGTTTCCTCTGTAAGAAGAACGAACGTACGTAACGATCGAATGCAATTGACTTAGTTTCGTAAACCTGACATATCATTTTGCAAGCTTCTCTTTGAATATACGCCCTGCAGCGAAATTCTAAACGGATAGTCTTTAAGCGCGGCCAAAGCCGCTCGTTAATTTTCCTACGAGCTGAAGTTGATCGTGCGCTACTCCAGGGCATAGGATACAATTTCGACTTCAAGCTGTCGTACAAGTTCTTGAGGCGGAGCGAGGCTCACCTGAGGTACGGGAACAGCAGCATGTCGACGTGGCGAGGAGAACTGGTGAACGGCACTTACTGCGATCGCGTCCTCAAGAAGTGCGACACGCGAGCCTGCCGACTTCAGTCGCCAAACTACCCCGGGGTCTATCCGCGAAATGTCACTTGCTACTACAGGGTAGAGCAAAAGCGCGCGCCACCAGGATATCGCGCTCTATTGGCCGTCAGTCAACGGAACAGTCACAAAATACACATCAAGGACCAAGTGGTCAAGTACGACAGGAGCCAAAGGGTACTTAGGTACGTGAAATAGGTAAAAATGGGGTTGAGGGGACCCACCTCTGATCACCTTCAATTTCACATATGTTGTCAAGGGGTCTCTCCTGAATGACGTGCAAAAAATTTTAGGCCGCGGACGCTGTTCGTTAAAAAGTAATTAATTAAGGAAAGAAGTTAGCGAAAACTATGTGGAACCTTAAGTATGCGACACCATATATATTCGTAACGCCTTGCTCTATCTTTGTTACCCTTATAAAGCTTAGGCGAGTTATGTTAGGTTAGGGTTAGGTTAGGCGGGGAGCCTAATAAGGGTTAGGCAGGTGCGATGGTCAGGCGCGGCACGGGCGCTTACGCGCCCGCCCGCGCAATAATAAATTAATCTTAACTTGAGAGCGTGGAAAGCCTTTCTGGTTAGATCAATCTCCATAGCTTCTATTGTTTTGCCTAATTTTGTAACAAACAATGAGCGCCGACTAAAACCTTCGGATCTTTGAAGTCATGAGCTCTATTTATCCATTGCATAATGTAATCAATGAATAAAAACATTATATCTGCATACATTCTTTTCACTCTGCATTTACAATGAATGTGAAAGTGGGGGGGGGGGGGGGGGCTGCGCCCCTCCGCTCACACGTGTACTATTCATTCATACTAATACAAATATAAGTTAGACGGAAGTGTTACGAATGTACATGGTGTCGTACAATTAAGATTCCATTTACTTCTCACTAATTTTGTTTGTTAAAATCTTTTTACCGAACAACGTCCGCGCATTAAAACGTTTTGCATGTTACTCGGCAAGGTGTCCTTGACAATATATGTAAAATTCAAGGTCATCGGAGGTGACCCCAACCCCATTTTTACCGTGAAATATAATTAACTAAAAAAAAATGTCAAAGTAATTCGCAATTGAAAAAACCTGACCTCGTAAAGATAATTAAGAAAAATTGTCGTCCGTATTCTAGCATGCTTCTTCCTCGACTATGAATATCCAATCGTTTCGATTCCTCGAGGAGCTTTTCAAAGCGAAGCAGCTCCGAGGAAAGATTCCTTAAAGAGAGCAGTTATAAATTATTCAGAATTTCTCGTTATCATAAGAACGTGGATTGTTCTTGCAGTGATAAAACTCGCGATGGAAAGAAATTTTTCCGACTGACCTAACAATTCTCGTAAGTCGAATTCTTTTTTATCGAGAAACACATTCGACCTAACGGTGGAATATTTCCGAGGAAGAAATATGTATTAATGCATTCGTCGAAAGTTTATCGAGAACGAGGTCCTTGAGTCTCGAGAAAACTTTAGTGGATATACTAGCGGTGATAATGTCGATAATGAGAACGATTTTGCAGAGTGTGGGATCAATGCAACGTGGTGCAGGATTATCTGACGGTGTACGACGGTGACTCAACCTCAAACAGGGTTCTGGTTAGACTGTGCGGCGGAGACGCGGTGCCAGACATCGTCAGCAGTCGCAATACGATGCTTCTTGAATTTCATACCTCACCCTACGACAATCCCTTTCATCCCGTGCCCCTCTCCTTCTTGCCCGGATTCGAGCTCGAAGTGCAGGTAACGATTTCATTTTCATGGTACTCGTCGACTTAAGATCCTCGAAGATTTCTCCTTCGCTTTGACACTTAAAAATTGTCATTCGTAAACTTAGAAATATCTTTACTCGTAAATAGTTCAACGCTAGAACTGACCATTGAAAATGAAATGAATTGGACGAAACACTTTTTAACGTATCGTTTTAATCTTGAAATGTATAAAGTATGAATTTTGATACCGGCCATATTAAAGGATATTAATAAGCATATTAAGCCCCTTCTAGCAAAACGAAAAATTATTTTTTATTTCCAAATAGAAATTCCTGCATTTAAGGATTAAAGCGAATTCGTAAATATCATTGTAAAAACAGGGTTGGAACGAAAAGGAAATACAGAGGAGGAGATATCGAGGGAAGAGCACGGATCTCTTAAGTAGATTGGACGAATTCGTTCCAAAATGTTTCAGGTACTCTTTGTAGACGAGAAGTCCCGGAGCTTCGTAAAGGAGAACGACAACTGTGACTTTTATATATCGAGCGACGAGACTTCCGCGGGCATCTTGGAGAATCCAAAGCACTCTTTACCTCCGAACACTACCTGCCGATATCATTTCCAAGGAAAACCGAACGAGATCGTCTGGTTGTCGTTTGTGAAGTATTACGCGGCGAGTGCGGATCCGGCCGCCAGCATCGACAATCCTGGCGATTGCAACGCGAAACTTCTCATATGGGACGGTGACCACTCAGTGGACAAACTCGTCGCAGTTAGAAAAGTACGATTTAACCCGTGCTCCCACCCGTTCGTCATTCGAACTCATCGTTTTCGTATAAGATCTCCCTTTATTGGCTGCACCACGTGCGCACTTTTATTGTAAAATATCATTCCTGGGAGTATCCATCTCTCACATACGTACTTTCGACGACAAACTACGAAATTTTTCAAAAACGTATCGGAGTACTTCAATGTCCTACACCCGGGATTCTTTTTACACAATTCACGTTTATATCGCACAATACTGTACTCATAATTCAAGTTTAATCATGGAACACAGCTCTGTAAATTTCAACAAACTTTCTACCAACCTTCTCTTTAATTTAACACACTTCTTCTAGTTTCACGATTTTTCGTACACCACGTAAACAGAGTCTCTTTAACCTTTTGACTACGGCAGACTTTGACACGCACCGGCCGTACCGTACGGTAGGAATTCAGTCGCGACGTACATACACCGAGAACAGGGAAGTTTTTCGTTAGGCATGCGTTTCTGACGAAGTATATTGAAACAATCAAAATACTGTATTCCATTACATTAAACCAATATTATTTATTTATTAATATTCTGCCTTGAATTGTTAGGGCACATACTAAAAAGTGAACATTAATTTTAAGCTTTTTTCACAATATTTAATAATCTCATTTAATAATGTAATAACGCTCGTGGCAGTGAATCAAAATAGGTTAAACGAAATAGGCCTACATTACCGTAAGAGCAATTATAAAATTATAAAACGGCAATCAGTCGCGAAACAGGCGAAATTTGATCCGGACGCCTGTTGGCGCCAACAGTACCAGCGGAGCAAAGTAAGTCAAGCGCCCATTGGCGCCTACAGTACCAGGAAGCCAACATGTTTCAGACGCCAATAGGCGCCAACAGTAGTCAAAGGGTTAAGCAAAGATTTCCAATTAAAGAAAAATGTCAAAATCCACGTGCATTCCGTGACTTTCGTTCCTTTCAGAATACAACGTTGATCGGTGAGTTCTGCAAGGACGACATACCACGCCTGTGCGACCACAGCCTGCTTCGAAACAGTAGTAGACACACGAGGCCCTGCAGTCTCGCTGAGAGCTACGTCTCAACGGGTCGTGACTTGACCTTGGAGCACATCCTGCGCCAGGGTAGCGCTCTCTACCCCATAAGCTTCGTTTTACGCTACGAGTTCGTTCACGAGGCGATGTCCTGCAACCACGTGTTCGCATCGGTTCCAACTTCAACGTTGTCTTCCACTTCGTCCTCCTCACTCTCATCGATGTCGTCCTTGTCGTCCACGTCGACCAGTGGAAAGTTCACGTCACCCAAGAGCGTTTTTTTCTACGGACGTGGCGGTGCGCAGAACTTGAGCTGCGTCTACAGGTTCGAAGCAGAGCCCGAGCACAGGGTGGAGCTGTCGTTAATCAAGGCGTCCTTTGGAGACAAGGCCTGCTCATCCTACGTGGACCCTTTGGTAAACAGGTGGACTTGTGACCGAAGGATCACCGATCCGAAAAAGATCGGCACTGCAGAACTCATGGTCGTGGAGTACCCTTGGCAAGGTGTCGAGTTGGTAAGTTTCAAGGAATTTAAGCTAAAAGTGGATGAGGTTAGCACAGATGTGCATAATATAAGGAAGCAAGAATATCTGAAGATTTCTGCGTTGAACGAGTACTCGAAGAGAGCGACCGAATGAAATTATTCTCAATCCTATATTTTATGTATAATACAATTAGTATTTTACTCTCGTACGTATTCACGAATTTTGCTTTTACACCGAGATACCTGTGATTCAAATTCATCTACATTCACCTAGATTTTACATACGATACAATTACTATTTTACTCTTTTACGTATTTATGAATTTTGCTTTTACACCGAGATACCTGTGATTCAGATACCTCTATATTCACCTATATTTCACATACGATACAATTACTATTTTACTCTTTTCCGTATTTATGAATTTTTTTTACACCGAGATACCCATGATTCGAATTCACTACACTCATCTCAACCATTTGCATCCTCAGGTACGTGACTGCCTCTGTTCCAACGTAACCGAGCGGATGGTTCTGCGAACTCTAACGTCCAACGTCGTGGAGGTAAGGTTCACGGTAACTCTGATGAACGTGACCCAAGACTATCGTGACTACTTCTTCGAGGGAGAGTATCGGTTCGTTGCCGTGAACACCGAGACTACCGAAGAAGACTGTTCGAACAAATTGGAGGAGCGTCGACTGAGTGGCAGCAATGGCGAGATTTCCCTTAGGAGTCGCTTGCCACCGGATTTTCCAGGCATCGCAGCTGTCGAAGAGACTCTACCGAACAGTGGAGACCTCACTGCGACTCAGTGCGTGAACGAGCCTTGGCTGATCGAGCCTGATGATCCGCGAATGAACTATCTCTACGTGAGAACCGCGGGCTACGGCATCACTCTGGACAACGTCGAAGAGTGCACGACCCTCAACAGAATCGTAGTTTACTCGGCTGCCAACACGAGAGATCGCAGCGTGATTTGTCCCGAGGGTGGGGTCGACGCCGCGAGAACGGTCGACTTCTTCTCAAACGGTTGGAACTACAGCGCGATAAACGCGACGATCGCGATGACGCAACACTCGCGTAGCTTCGTCGTTGAGTTTCTCGATAGGGAGCCTGGATTCTACGCGGTCACCTGGATGGCCATTTCCAAACGTTCTCCGGTACCTAATCCAAGTACGAATGTGTTCACGGCGCTACCCGCCGAGGAGTGTCCATACAGGTTCGTTTGGCGCAAGAAGTGCTTCAGTAATTCTATTGTTAAACTTACGAAGAGGAAGTTTTTCACTATTGTCGGTGTCTTGGAAGCGTTTAGGTTTATTACTGACTGCTTTGTTAGTTCGCCTGTTGACACTTTGAGTCCAACGCTGATTTTCCATGCATGGCCCGTGGCGCCACACTTTGCATTTCTTTTGCGCTTTTTTCTTTGCTTACATATGAGCTTTTAAAGAGCTGTAAATTGCGATTAGTATAATCATTTTTTTAATGATTTCTCTGGAGGTCACCGGTGGCGACACACTTTGCATTTCTTTCGTGCTTTCTTCTTTGTTAACATATGCTTTTTTAAAGAGCTGTAAATTGCGATTAGTACAATCATTTTTTTAATGATTTATCTGAAGGTTATTGGTAACCAGCATGGCGCCACAGGAAAAACCGTGGCAGGTTACATATGACAACAGGGTGGTGGACAAAATCTTTCTTATTGGTTCTTCGTGGACATTTGCTTTGCTTAGATTAGATTAGATGTGAGTTTGGTTTGAGTTATGCCAACGACCTATACCAAGTGTTCTCTTCCTTTGCTTCTTTGCTACGATCTTATCCTGTCCGTTTGTTCGTTGGTTAAGTCGGAGTAGCGTTTTTTTCTTTTTCTTCGACTCTGCGCCGGGATTCTGTAACTCCGTAACGACAAATATCGCTATCGTTATCCATCGATATCGATGATTATCGCAAAAGGTTAGGGCTAAACATCGTTCCCTCAGTACAGAATTGTCTAAAATTTGCTGGCTTCGAGGCTTTTCGGAATGTAACGATTTAGATTATCGAGAGTTGTCGTTGACTACTAACTTAGCGAATAACCTTTTGCGATAATCATCGATATCGATGGATAACGATAGCGATATTTGTCGTTACGGAGTTACCGCTCTCCTACTGAAACAAATAACCTTCCTCCTCCTATCGATTACAAAATTCTGAATACATGACTCCTTCGCAGATGCCCCGAGATTCAAGCTTGCATAAGCTCCCTGCTTTGGTGCGACGGGGTTCGCCACTGTCCGTCGGGTTTCGACGAGGAAGAAGCAAACTGCTCGTACCGATTCGGCGTGACCCTTCTCTACGTAGCGGTGGGCGCTGGTGCACTCGGGATCTTCTTGATTCTTCTACTTGCCACCGGCTGTCTCAAATACTGCCTGTATCGGCACAAGGCCAGGAAGAAGAAGAAGAACGTCGCATTGAACGTCAATCACCTGCACGTGAACCACACGCATCACAATAACGGACTTACGGGCAGCCGATTGAGCGGACGTTACAACCTCGCCACGCCCCAGGAAATGTACCTGGATAATTACGGGAAGGACAGTATTTGTTGACAATACGCCATCGCCAATATCGAGACCGTCGTGTGAATAGTAATGATTTTTAATACGCCTACCTCGCCGGCCTCCCTACCCGTCGTATCCAATCGTAAAAAAGATTTGTTCCGACCGATTGAGATCTCTCTCGATTCACCAGGAAGCACAACGGAATTTCCTCGGCCACGAGAGGTTTCGAGGTCTTGTCATCACGAGCAAAAGTGCACGGTTTGCCGACTTTTAAAAGAAGCATGCGCGAGTTAGAGAGACGAATGGATTGTCAAGGAACAGAAGGAAATGTTCGTATTAATAGGGTTTCATGTCCTATCAGCCGATGTCGAGCGACGATTGTTTGCTCGTGCGAAGAGTGAGGGATTTGTGGAAAGTGGAATTTTACCAGCTTACCTTTCGAGAGGCGTCCGAGTGTACTCGAACAAAAGTACACTCCAATCCGATCGTGCACAATGAAGGAGTTATCGTATTGTGCTTCCGAGATATTAACATATTCATTGAAATCGCTCACGCATTTATCGTTCGCGAGTGACTCGAGTGAATTGATGCGACGGGAAGAAATTCGCAAATAATGGAAATGAACTTCTTAAATTAGTTGAATAAATTTTCGTTTCGTCGAGAAAGCGATAGTCAACTCTGCAAATTGAAATTCAATTTACATACACCCGTTCATTTTGTTCGTTATAGTATTTAACAACAACAACAGTATGCAACAAGTCATCTCCATTTTTCTTGTACATTTAATCCATTTTTCACTCGCAATAATTTAGTAAAAATTCTTTCTGTCCACTTTGATTTATCTTTTACGCTATTTCTCTTCTTTCCATCGAGACTCGCGTCGCATCGACACGCGCATTCACCGCAAACGCGCGTTTACAGAACAACGGGCGCGCACACGAGCCAACGAGCAATCGAAACGCGCCATGAAACTCTCGTCATAGGTACTTAAGAGACGAAGGTGTATACATAATATACATAGAGAAATCATACATACGCATATTCTAGGTTTGATATCGCGTTGCGCAATGAAGGCTTGACACGGAAGTAGAGGTCGATGTATAGTATCGATTGTATCGTTTAAGATGCGAGTGTGAATTACGAGAAGCAGCCGCACGCGTGTACTAGCAAAATTCTGTTGACGAAAAGCTAAAAGAAAATGTAACCGGACACGATGAGATCTCTCGCGCTACAACTGGACACGTTTTAGCAGGCCTGAACAATTCTCAACTGGAAAAAGATCGTTTCGAGTTCTTATATCTATAGTAACATTGAAATTCAATGTGCTCGTGATGTTCGATTAATTTTGCATTTTTATCCTCATACCAAAGAAAAGAAGTAACATCGTGTAATTAATTACCAGAATTGTTTTAATGCTCCGACGATCGAATTGGCCAGGCCTGGCTCAAAGCACGATACCTAATGTGCATCTGTATGCTGTGATAGAAGTAAGCGTATCGAACAATCGGCGGATACGAGGCTTTCGAGGGAGTAGAAATTTTCGTTGATAAGCACCGTTCATTGTTGTCTTGTGTGAGCGTCGATTCTTTCGAGTCGCGAACGAAACGGTGACGTAACCACGCGACACGAACTATGATCGCGTGATTGTCATAAGTAACACGTTGCAAAACTTTGCCGATTTTGCACGTTGAAAATGAGCAGGCGCATCGTCCAGTTACGTCACCGTGTCGAGAACATTTAAAGCTGGCCGTCCATTAGGTCAGTCAGTGAGCGCGGCGCGGAGCAGTGTCGGGTTTGAAAAAATACATGCAAATGAATATACGTATACGGGTGAAATATCGCTGTATGGCGCCACATTCGCATGTTTCCGGTCCTTTGAGGATATTTCACCCGTATACGTATATTCATTTTCATATATTTTTTCAAACACGGCACTGCTCCGCGCCGCGCCGCGCTCTCTGACTGACCTAATGGACGGTCAGCTTAAAAACGGATCAATTATCCACTCGGTTGGAGAACGAGTGAGAAATTGCCTCGACAGTTTGCTTTTTTATCAATTATACCGTGTAACCCGAACGATACACCCTGAAAACTCTCGACTCGAGAGTAACGTGATACGTATTTATATTTAGGTGAGAGAAACAATTCGTACGAGCGAACCCGTTCACCAGACGATTCGATTGAATTTTTACGAGCTCCATTCGCTCCGCGATCGTGACTATCCTAAAGTTTTACAGTTTCAAGTGGTGCAAACTAAGAATATAACGCGTCGCATATCTCTGCGTAAGCCTGCGCGCAGCGAGTCGCTCGAATTGTCGAGCGAGATTCACCGAATTACCGTGATAATAAAAAGTCAGAATTCGTCATTCCGCGTTATCGCCAATTAACCGAGTCGCGAGTGTGCGCGTTGATCATTTTCGACTGAATCAGTTTTCCGTAATTAATACGCACAGAGACAGAGCGCACGAGGAAAAGCGCGAAGATCCTTACCGCGTACACTGCCCTGTGTCGTTAACACAGACCGACGCAATAATCCTCGCCTATTGGCTCCTTCATTCTATACACCATTTTGCAATCAGGCGTTACGTACAATCTTCTAAGACTAAGTTCGTTAAGAGATATCGATAAGTTCTTGTTGCAAAAAAAGTTGTTCGTCCGGTGCGAATCGCGTTGAAATTCTAAGAGAAACAGTGGCATCGTTGTACCGTGAAGAGAATTAACAGATGCGCCGTGCCAAAGGACCCCAAAACAATCGATCTTTTGTAAAATTCGTCAGCGTACGCGAGACTTCTTAATTAAAATTTTCCATTTACACCGCGAAGCTCCGACGCGCCACGGAACAAAAAGAGACGACGAGAATTGCGTGTAACGCGTTAGAGAAATTTCTTACTCGCCGATTTTAAGAATTGTAAATTCCAATTGACTCCACCGAACGTTAGAGAGTCGTGAGATGTCGAATTGTACGCGAAGGCTCGTGTCTCTCGCGTAACTACGAGCATTCACGTGCACCCGATGCAAAATCTGGCGCATATCGCGCGAGATGGACTGGATATTTTTTCTAAAATGTAACGCACGAGATCCTTCCAGCATATCCGTGGTAAGCAGCGAAGTCCAACGAGCAGAAACGCCTACGAACGATAAGGATTCTGATCGCGTCTTCACCGTGTGAAATTCCAAAGGGACGATCTCGTCGTGCTGTTCTCGCGAACGAAATTACCCGCTGGACCCTAACCCGTTTGTATAAACCAATTTTTTGTACGACAATTCGGATTTAAGTGGATCGACACGCGTGGTCGAATCGTTGCACTTTCGTCCCTGCGAATTTTAGTCGCGTAAAAGAAAAGGTGGCGATCCTCTTTCTCGCGGGGCGTTAATACCGAGGAGAGAGAAGAGAGAAGCATACCGTCAGGCGTTCCGAGGAGAGGAAGAGTATCGTGGAGGAAGAAAACTGCGGCGCGACCACTCCACCCGCGCGGTAGTTCGTTAAGAATGCGTCCTATGATAAACAAGGTATAAACACATGCATGTATGTTAATTACGTACACGAAAAAAAGTAGCACAAGATGGCTCGCACACGTAGAAACCAAAGAAAAAAAAAAACGTCTAATAATTAACGAAGCAAAAAAATAAATAATTAAATGAAACGAGGGGGGGATAACAAAAAAAAAAAAGAGAGAGAGAGAACAACTGGGGGACAAGAATTTGAATCAAAGAGGCCTTGATTCAACGACGTTTCTAAGCAAGTATAACACGTTACACATTGTATTGTAATCCCGTGTTTATAATTTTAATAAAATACCACCGCGTTAAAGAAATCCAGCAGCAAATACATCTCGCATCTTTGCTTCTTCGTTCACTCGACTTGATTTCGTTGCCATGGGTAAGATCGACCGCTCGAATTTTCCATATGGTTTGTTATTCGTTCTCGACAATTGTACTATTGTGCGATTTAATTGTCAGAGATTTTTTTTTCATAATTCCGGCACCCCATAGCGCTCCTATTTTTGTCCTATTTAAATCAAGCGAGCACTCGCGTCGATTCTCGCGAATTAATACCGAACGGTGGTGCGCGGAAACGTGAAACGCGTTCCACGTAGAAGTCCTAAATAAATAACCTCCCACATTGGGAATACTTGTAGTCCCAGCAGCTTAATCACAGAAATAGAATATGGATGCTGTAGACGCATACGGTAGTGACCACTTGTCCACTGCAGGCGTCATCCATATTCTATCCGTGGATTAGACATGTAATATGCAAGAGCTCTCGTACAACCTAAAACCACCATCCTGCTTTCTTCCTTCTTCGACGTACTTTCAACGCAAAGCCACTTCTGGGGCGACCTCGAATCGAGTAAATTTCACTTCATTTCGAAAGAGTCTCCTATGTACTTACGCATTTAAAAAAAAAAAAGCTGCACAGACGCTTCGAGTATTTTCATTCGAAGGTCGTAATGTTCTTATGATTCTTCTGGAGCAGCGATTCTTTATTGGCGGTCCTAGAAGTGAGAAGGAATCAGTGAACGGTGTGCGATTAGATTCAAAATACTGAAGAAGAAGAAGACGACCACGACGAGACAGAACCGGTGGGAGAAGAAAGATAAATAAACGTGTGATACCATAAATGAACCATGTGGTATATAATTCACACCCGGCGCAAATAGTAAGTACCACAAATAATATTTCCAATTCACGTATATTTTCATGCTACTCCTACAATCTTGGATATTCCAACTTACCAAAAAGAATTTACATAGAATTATTCAAATTACAATCGAAAACTCGAGAAGGTTAACTTTTAGAGTGGCAGGATTTGAGGTACCATGTTCTCTGCAGAAAATCGATAAACAATTTACCTTATATCATATATTTATCATATACAAACTACCGATCACGGGGATCACCACATAACTGGTGGTTCCAGTTCTCTAAAGGCCCGTCTACAATAGAAGTCGTTGAAGTCGTAAAAGGCAAGTCGTAGTCTTTGAGTCGCTAGACGGAGGCGCAATCCAGCGCAATCGCAATATAAGCATTGTCTACATACAGTTGTAAAGTCGCAAAATCACAACCCCTGTATACATAGCCTATAATTTTGTTCTAACCTATAACCTATAATATGAATTGTCGAAAATAATCATTACACCGACCACCGTTACGACTCAACGACTTGCCTTACGACTTCAACGACTTCTATTGTAGACCGGCCTTAAAGGTTAAGAACTGCTCCAAAAAGTGGACCAATCTCAATTGAAAATTAAAAAACTCTCGATTACCGACGAGATCGTCTTTCGTTTCGTCGATAACCATTCTGCTGATTCTGGTGACACGTCAAAATCACACCACGCTCTTCACGCGTCCGCTCTCAAATTCGTGGGCAGAAGAAACGCAGGAATGTTCGATGTAGCTTGGGGTACCGATCGGGTCGAAAGGAGAAAAGAGCGCGATTTTTAAATGTCAGGGTGTCGCGAGAGTGTCGAAAAGCTCGTACCGCCGAAGTCTCTTCGAGAGGCCAAAAATGCAGACGTTATTTGGGACATGATCACCAAGAGATTTCCAAAGGCAGCTCCGCTTCTCTGTGAAATGGAAGCGGTCATAGATCGGGCCGAGGAGCTCTTGGAACAGCTGAGAATCCCCTCATCTCCACGAGCCGGTACGTTATCGTTGACCCTATTGTCGAAAGATGATTAAAGTCAAAAGCTTTTGAAATCGTCGATTTTCTCTAAAAAAATTACTATTAACTCGTAAAATGCGTAAAGTATAATCTTGATACCAATGGTATTAAAAACCATTATTAACAGCCTATCTTTCTTTTTGCTTCGGCTCTATGTGGTTTTTTTTATTTTCAAATAGAAATTCGGGCATTTAACACTTAGCCAACCGCACACACCACAATGAACCATATGTTGTCCACCTCGCTTGGACAAGTCAAATTGTACGCTGTCTGCCACAGATTTTTCTATTTTTAAGTAACACTACTAAATTAACACCGTTAAACCGGTGGATTTGATTATATACTGAATTGTATAAAAGGAGATAATGTCTGCAATTAGTTATAAACAACTCCAGGTCAAAAGATCCAGGTCTGATAATAACTGCGTTGCTAATTGTAACTTCAAAGTGGGAGATCACCCCGCACGGTTGGCTAAGTGTTAAGGATTAATTATTTCTCGAATGCTTTGGTTTCTTCGCAAACTATCTCTATGAAAATAGATCGAATTAATGACACGAGTAATTTTGCCAATAGGAGCATGCCAATCCTACAATGACACGGGTTCCGAAGAGTCGGAGAGGGCGACGAGCGAGAGATTGTCATCGACAGAAGTGAACGGTGTATGATTTTGTATTCTATGCACACGTCCACGCGTACCATTGAAATATTTATAAAAATCGTTCGTATATTGTCCACGTACCATGTAACGATTATTGTAACGTATTTGTACTGTCTCGACAACTGTGTATAAATGTTTACAACATTAAAGGTATTGTTCATAAACGTGGACTCACGATAGGTTTACGATTATTGCAGAATCTATCGGGCAACGAGGTCGACGTGAACGTCGAAACACAAATATACGATGATTTTGACGACTCGTCGGCTAGTGAGCAATTCATAGTCAACCACAAACCCATACAACAGGAATTCGATGTTTCGTCCAGCGAAACTTGGTTCACGATGTCGAACACGGGTGCTCCAAGTAAAAGGGACACCGGTTAGAATATTTAAGAATACCCCGGCTATTATCACTGCGAGAATTGAAAGATAACAATTTACTCTTCAACGAGAGACTTATTCGTCCTTGTGTAAAGGTTTAAACGTTCGAAAAAGAGATTCCATTTTTTCCAAATTCAGTTTTCACCAGACCTTACATTTGACGAACCAGAAAGTTCATCCTCCTGATCTAAAGTGTGAATGTTCGAAAAAGAGATTCTATTTTTTCCAAATTCAGTTTTCACTAGACTTTACATTTGACGAACCAGAAACTCCATCATCCTTGTGTAATATTCAAACGTTTGAAAAAGAGATTCCATTTTTTCTAAATTCAGTTTTCACCAAACCTTACATTTCACGAACCAGAAACTTAATCCTCCTTATGTAAAGTGTAAAAGTTCAAAAAAGAGATTCCATTTTTTTCCAAATTCAGTTTTCACCAGATTGAATATTACTACACTTCTACGTGTCCTGAGTTAAATTTAAATTAATCTTAGACTTGCTTTCCATTTAGATTTTCAGGCCTCGGCGTCGGAGGAGACAGGAAGTATAGAGGCTTGGGAGAAAGCCATAAATGGAGCTGTAGGCGGATTAGACGAGCCCTTTGAAAACGTGAATGTCAGGTCTAGTATGTTTACATGCGCATTGGAAATAATACACTTGACGACTAATTCGACGTCATCTTTCAGAGGCAAAGTGCAATGACGAATTTGGCGGAAGTTTAACCGCGAGTAAGCTTGTACGAAGGATCGATATACTAGAGTGGCATACGAGTGAGAATAAGTCAAACGTTAAAAATAAAATAGATCATTCGTCACTTCGAAAGTAATCTCCACAATTATTTTATTTCTCCTCCGACATGTTTCCACTTGAATGCTCCTAGTAAATACGGTCTTTGGAAATGAATTAAAATCGAAGTGAATTTTTTACAAAAAAGAAAATCCTTTCGATTTTAAGGAATATCCGTATTAGATACCATCAGATCGGTGGTCGACCAATCAGTCGAAACGGAATCTGCTTGCATAGCCAGCACGAGTAGTAGAATGGAAATAGAAAGTAATACGACAGGTAACGAATTAGCAAATAATTAGAAATTCATTCTACCGACATAAATACACCTTCTTCCAAACAGAATGTAGTAATATGGAATTTGAAGTAAAGATGGGTGATACTTCGGATATAAAAAGGAGCAACGAGCAGAGTGAATCGATACGGAAATTCCTGTGCGAAGACTATGGCGATGGACAGGGCGAGGTATGTTTTTAAATTATATTTCTTGATTGTCAACTGTCACTAGGTGTATGAAAATCTCGTGACTGACTGTAAGTACACGCGTTATCCAATCGAGAAAATAATTGTGCAGGGAGCCGAATGCAAGAAGATCTTGAATTATACATATCGAAGTCCATGGGACATTCTCGAGGCCTATGCGAAACGATGCAATAGTATCCTAATCCACGATTGCTCGTTAAAGAAGAATCGTTACTTTTGCACTGGCAGATTGCACGAATTCTCAGGTAATTTTATTTCGCGCTTAAAACAAGTCTGCGATGTATATTTATAAACGAAGTTATAAAGTTTAGTGTACCTATAAACGAATATTCGGATTAGACACGGCATACGGTAAGACACAGCGCGAAGCTGAGATTTCTCTCGCGTCGAAAATATTGTGTGAAGTAGCTGCTTATCAGATGAAGAATGACAAGCCTCCTCCTTTCTTGCTAAATCTCTCGAGAGACGAGTAAGTGCTTTTATTTTGTATGTTATGTACATTACGACAATACGAATATACTCAATTATCGATCTCAATTTTGCAGAATGTCGGAAATACTCTCACTTAGAATGAATAAGATGCCAGAATCGCCGCAAATCAAAGTATATCAAATTTGTCTTGAGACAGGTTACGCTTTACCGGTATATAAAACACAGAAGGTGGAGACGAAAGATGGAACTGAGTACACGGCTACTTGCTCGGCCCTTAACAATATTGGACGAGGTAAAATATTTATTAAATACTCGCACCATTCGTTCTTTTTTCAAGATAAAAATTTTACTTCATTATACTACAGTCGTCTACGAGCAATCTTGATTTCTTATTATCCGGCATATTGACGATTAAGTCGTTTTATTTATATTAAATTTAGGAAAAGCAAAAAGGGAGTGCATGGCGAAGGCAGCTGCAGCCAATGATTTATTCCAAAAATATACTAAAAACGTCGTTGAAAGATAAATTGTACCTTGTGCGATCGAATTTTTAGTCAAAACAAATTCTGACAATATACTCTATACTCTCGAATCACTGTTACAAGTCACAATTATTCGTATAAACGTACTTTTATTAAGTAGTATAAATAAAATAGGGTACTGCCTAATTCCTACGAAACACACATGCTGTTACTACCACGAGTGTTCGGACACTAACGAGATTTGGCTATTTGATGATTCGTCTCTGCTGAATGCGTAATCGTAGAATTACATTTTTGTTATGAAACGTTATTTGTGTTAATTTACAATCATAAAATTTGTCCAAACAGCTTGAATCTAACACTTTCGCAATTAATACCAAAAGTGTCACGACATAATTAAATTTCCTTAGTGTCCAAACACTTTTGGTAGTGACTGTATCTACAACAGCATGTAATCACAAAAGTTAAAGATAGTAAAGCGTATTTCAAAGTTCACGTATACTCAATTTCTTCCTCTGGAAAACAAATTACACTTTTCCAAAACGTAGGATAAAATCGAGAATTTCTTGTCGCACTTATCACGACGAGTAACTCCTTCTTAATCTTCGTTCTCTCAAAGTCCCTGAGATGACTTAGTCACGGTATTTTAGCAACGATCCAAGGTAACTTTCCCGTCTTTTTGAAACACCAGTAATCATAGAGGAGCTTTCCAAGCACCAAAAGTATAAGAGAACCTAAAATAATATTTAAAATGTCCAATGGATAGAGCCAAGGTTCCTGCTCTGCTGTCATACAAATTTCTGTCCTTGTAAGATCACGAATCTATAAGAAATAAATATCGTAAGGTCCCAGAGAAAAAGAATACATCAAGTTACAGAATTACACGTTGGTAACAACTTACGTGCTTACGAGAATTTTCGTCACCTTGTCCGATTGCACATTTAACGTCGTTAATATCTTTCACAATCGTCGGATGCCTGATCAAAAGATCCTGAAACGGAGAACAATGATACAATTTCATCATTGCACATCGATATATCAGTGGACAAAGAGAAGGAAAGCTGACATGCCACAAATACGATATAGGATCTTTTATTATTTCTCTTTCTTCCTTTCATTAATTATAGATGTAATTTAGGTTACCTATGAAGTAGAGCTCGAATACAAGAATTTTACCTGAAAGCCAGGAGTGAAGTGACAATCGCATCTCCATGGATTATTGCCAAAATATAAACTCGCTACACTTCCACTTTGCAGCAGAACATTTTCTAAAGCATAAGTAGGAAGCTGAAATAAAATACAGACTTTTGTATATTCTAATTTAATCCACGTCGTAAAGAAATAATTTTCGTGTGAGTTGAACTAAAGGATCGTGCATCGATATAAATACAATTTACGAACATCAGTTAATTTATTGTCACGGAGACTGAGCAGTCGAAAATGATCGAGCCAGTAGGAGCCGTCCAACTGAACAATAGACTCCACGAGATTATTGTCCAGATACAAATCGAGTACACTTTCGTATACTGGATTAAACGTGAGTGGAGTTAAATCACTGATCTGCAATGAAATATAGTATTATTAAAAGGAATGAAAGATTAATGAATTTTTCGTGTTTTGCTTGCACGACACCTGATTAGCCTCGAGATGTAAAGTGGTCGTGTTTGCCGGTAAAAAATCTGGCATCATCGTCAGATTACGGTGAGTACAGTTAACAGATGTAAAAGCCATCAGCGGTTGCTTTCCACCTTTTCCAACCACGTAAACCAATTCACAATCGCACACGGTCTTTTTACATTCCTCCTTCAATGCCTGTTCACAAAAGCCAATTTTATGCGCATCTAGTCAAACGATTATTAAGCAAAGCATAAAAAATAAAATAGTCATCGATCAGTACAAGCAGATTTTCCAAAACATCTTTTTCTGCTTTATTCCTCATTTTTACGAGATTCTTCTTATGAATTTTACGTGTACACAGTAATTAATTTGTAAGTCGTCTAAATATACGAAAGCGTCGCATTATCCGCGCGTAATTCGTAAAATAATGTATGCAATTAAATTACCGCGATTATCTCAACGACCGGAAGAAGAGGCCTTCCTTCGATTGGCGCGGCGCAAAGCAGTTGATTTTTGTCGACGATCGCATGTGCCAAAGGATCCTCAGGATCAAGGATCCACGACATGTTCTCGGTACATTTCAAAGGATTACCTTCAAAAACACGAAGCAGAGAAATTGTTAAATGTTACGTACTTCCATAAATGCGCGAAGATAAAAACACACGAGATCTCCGATATCTTACCCGAAAGAAAAACGTGATTCCACTTCGTCGACGCGCCAAAAGCCTTGAGATTAATTTCCGCAAGAGCATTGTTTCTCAGATCTATATTCTTCACTGATGGCAGCTCCATGAACAGACCATCTGGAAGCTTCGACAGCATGGTACTGGTCACGTTGATTCTCTGCTGGTGCAAAAACAATACGCATTTCAGGGACCATGCAAATTTAATTACAAAAAAAATTCAGGATTAATGTATAAACTCTATCGATCAATTCGTGCCCAATAAAATATAATTTAGCATGGAAAGAAACATCGATTTTCATTGATCAATTATATTCGATAGTTCGTTCTTGGTATGTACATTTGTTAATTATCGAAATTAAAGCTATACCGACGTGATGTTAATGAATATAAATTGCCAACGAAAATTTTGGAAATTGCTAGAGATTTTGGAACAAAAGTAATGCTCGTGAAACTTTCTTACCTCAAGCTTCCGACACACCGCCGGAAATGGCGACAAGAATGTGGAAAAGTTTGAATTTGATATAATGAATGTTCGTAAGGCAGGAAAATCTTGAAGTACGCTGTAAGGATCGAAGGTGTCCTCCGTCCAATCGCACAGTGCGAGCGTGTGCGCGGTGGCATAACTAAAAATCAATATCTTCCCTCAAAATCGAAGACCTCCACAGAATCATACGAAATATACTCACGATGCTTTATACTGTTCGTCGAAACCTCCGAAACAAGTGAGCACTTTGAACCAAAAACTTAAATTGCATATCGGATATTCTGCCTTTACCGTTGGTCGATAAATTTCACAAGCATCTATCTGCTTCGTTAGAGTTCGCGAGAAGTTCAGAATAAATAGCAACGTTACTGCGAGCCTAAACAATAAATTGGTTTCATTGTAAATCAATTGGAAAAAACTGTATAGAATGTACAATATCGTATCGTTCGCTTTCCATTGACAAACTTCAAGGAAATAGTTTAATAAAGAATTGAAGCGGTGATATTTTTCGTAGAATCAAACATTTAAGATTCGCCTTGAAACGCCTGCTCCAATTTTCGGTCCACGAATATGAAAATAGAGGGGAGAGGTGGACGAGAAATTTCAAGGCAACAAAGCGCGCGCGCACCACGTTCATAATATTATCTAATCTACCTTTTCACTAAGTAAGTGATAAAGATCGTAGTGCAAACATTAAATATCGGTTCCATTTATTGGTGCATAATTTCGCTGGTGACAGTGACGAGTAGTGGAGGTGAGATCCTCCGGCGCGAGAGTGCGACGAATTGTTTGAAAAGTGTTGTAAATTAAACAGTAACGAGGAATTGTTAAATCCGCAATAATTATTAACTCGTTCGTAAAGAAATTGCGCTCACGATAGTACTGCGCAATTCGAGGGATAAAGAACGAAAGAAGGACGCGGTCTTAATGCGATTTAACACTTTGCAAATAATAATTAACCCCGGTCGATCGACATCGTCAATCACATGATCGAGTCTGTTACCTTCCGCAGATACGAATGTTAATTTACTTTAAACCTGCCGTCTTCGATCTCACTCCCTCTCTGCGGTTGCACTTGTTTGTCTGCTATAGTAATAGTTACCGGGACGCCTCTAAATTTTGTGCAAATAAGAGTCACCTTATCTCATAGACATAACGAAATGCGAGGATCTTAGTTGCGAGCTTATGTGCCGACTGGCCCGCTCTGAGCTTCACTTGCACAAAAATCAAGTAAAGTCCGTAGATTCGATTCTAAACATACCGTGGAATATAGGAGAGATCATTTTTGAATTTGAATTTTTGCAATGTGCATGCGACGATCGAATGAAAGATGTTCAATGCACGTGAGAGAATCCATGTATATCGAAGTATATTTATCACGACTTCCTACGTTTGGCAATATAATCATTATACAGGGATAAACGGATTAACTTTCGTATCTGGAATATCACTTGGCTCAAGCACATTTCTACATCTCCTGTTTGTCTATAATACACTTAAAGTGTAAACATTTTTTCTTTTAAATGTATTCAATAAAGTTCGTTCGCGCGAATTGTATAGAATTAGTGCAATAATATATTAATAATGCTATAAGCTATATTAAAACAACTATAATATCAATTGTCTAATATAGATATGGATTACATGAATAATAAAAACAAATAATCCTAATATAAATTAAATATCACTTACGGATAAATACGCAGTCGTGGTACAATTAACATTGTGTTAATTTTCAGAAGATTAACCGTAAAAAGATGAGAGCAACAATTCGATAAAAGAAAAACAAAATTCAAAGGAAACATCGATATTTAAAAATGCTTAAAACTGTTTAAGGTGTAAGATGAGAAGTATCACTTTTTAATAATAAATTCGAGTAATATTGCCGACGCGAGCGGTACGATACCGGCTAAATAGCGACAATGCTAATGAGAAAGAAAAGCTACTCTCGCCGTGTCGACAGGTGAATAACTAAAGTGCTGCGAGGACTTAATGTATAATGAACATATTGCGCGATAACAAGCGCAGACGCAGAGATTCGACCATATACCGATGAAGTGCATATAAGGCACCGGACGTTTTAAATAATCTGTAGTGGTAAATAATATTTTCTGTCAACATATATAGAAATATACCGGCACAGTAGACTACGCGATATATAATAAAAATCCTGTGGTGCTCTTCCTGATTATTAGACGATTTTATTGTCGTACTCATTTATACCCACGAAGAAAATTTGTAAAATCAAAATTTAGATTCCAAATCTTTAACTGCGCCAATAATTTACGATACACGTACAACACGTTACGAAGGTCTTCGATTACATATTTTTTCTAAAATAAAAAAGTCAATCTTACACTGTCTGTAGATACTTTTTCAAATATGATAAACAATATTACGCATTTCCATGTGACAAAAATATCTAAACACGCAGAAGATTAGCATGGACCAATCGTCTGCTTGGACAAAATGGCACGTCTCCTGATTGGCCCATTTCGAATGGCCGTGTCCAAGAAATTAACTCTACATTATCGACAGAGATATTCCAGAGGTATTGGGGTAAAATTTTGATCGAAAAAAGAAATGTGCTTCAATTGTCCTGAAGGTGCAGATTCTAAAGGAGTTGCAAATCCATAGGTTTTCCGAACGCGTATCTCTATACTATATCATCGCTTTTTGTCTCTTGGCGTAAAGTGTTTTATGAAATTTAGGCGCAGAAAGTGCTTGGAATTCAAAGTAGAAATCTGCAACGGCGTATCTTTTGGTAACATTCACTAGCTTTAGTGGTGAAGGTTATACCCATTTGGTATATACAAACAAATTCTTTTAATATCTTCACGGCTGTGTTACAGACTAATGTCAGGCATCGCAATTGCTAGGCTTGCAGAGGAGAGAAAAGCATGGAGGAAGGATCATCCATTCGTAAGTTTAACGACATTCCTTTAAAAGTGCTTCACTTACTTTCACATGGACGCCTTCCATTTTTCGTTCGTATAGCAGCAAAATTCTGGCGCCAAATGCATCTTGATGTAATATACATCTAATATATTTGGTCATCAGTATGTCAAAACACACCACTATGCATGATGTACAACGTTAAACAAACGATTTCGGTTTCATCGTTATCTCACAGACTAACCTCACTTGACCTTGCATTATAGCTAAAGTAAACATACATGTTTATGATTGTGTCATCGATAGGATTTTTATACAATTTAATTAAATTTAATCCTTGTATTATAGGGCTTTGTAGCACGACCCACAAAAAATCCAAATGGTACCCTTAACTTAATGAGTTGGGAATGTGCGATACCAGGAAGGAAATCCGTACGTAACACCACATTACTAAAACAAACAATATGTCGAATGATACGATAATATAGTTTTTTCTGTAATTTTGCAGACTCCTTGGGAGGGCGGCTTATACAAACTTCGTATGATTTTTAAAGACGATTATCCTTCAAGTCCGCCAAAATGTAAATTCGAGCCTCCATTATTTCATCCAAATGTTTATCCATCCGGAACAGTATGTCTATCACTTTTGGATGAAGAAAAAGATTGGCGACCTGCCATTACGATTAAACAAATTCTTCTTGGCATACAAGACTTACTTAACGAGCCAAATGTAAAAGATCCAGCACAAGCCGAAGCATATACAATATATTGGTACGATTTTAGTAATAGCGGTGTATTAATAGTACGTATAGTAAGTTTTAAAAACATAGTAAAATGAGTTCTTCTCATTACAGTCAAAACCGACTCGAGTATGAAAAGCGCGTTAGGGCTCAGGCAAGAGCGATGGCACCACAAGAATGAGAATTCCACGCAGCTTCATCAAATTTTAATATTCCAGCTGTGTAAAGACAAGATTTTTTGCATACAGCACTTTTGGGCTGGTCGACTGCTCTTCATTGATTATTTTTTACAAGTAAAAATAGAGTAATATTTAGTTACATTTAAACTATTAACATCATGACTAGATTGTGTACCGATAAGCAAGGATAATTATTAAAATTGTCTAATTACCCAATACGTATAAACGATATTATATATTCTTTAAAACTGCTTATTGATAGGTCTCGATGTACACATAAATCTACATACATGATAAAGGATTTAATGTTTTTTTTTTATTATTATTTTCGAGACATCTGTTTATCATTAATCTAAATTTAATTAATAAGTATAATCAACGATATGTGCTAAGACATTCATTAGTGTTTATTGCAGTGAACAGTAAGGCAAGATATAATTCTATGGAAAACCAGGTTCATTGTACAAAGAAAAGAAATCACTTGCCAAACATTCATTCCTTGCTCCAATTTTCAATTAAATCGTATCTCTAAGTAAACTTATTTAAACGCCCTTTAATAATGTACAAATAAAAATAAACTACTTCAGTTCTTCGAGTTTTACATATCTTATGGAAAATGTGAACCCATGTGAACCCTTTCAAACTGGATAATGGTAATCAACTTCTAGATCACTGCCCATGATTCTTAAGTTAAACTGACACTACTAACCATCGTGCCCTGGTTCATATCTGAACATGCTCGACTAAGTATCGATCGGAGTAGTCAGTCTCGAGAAAACACCAACTATGGTATATAAAGGTTGCCGCAAGAGCGCGACAATCAGTGCTCGGAATATTCTGCGCGCAATACCATACGTGTGGGGCCAACGAATAAACACATAGCGTATACAAGAATAAGGAAACATAAGACACAGGTTTTTAAAAACCCATCGAAAGTAGTCAGTTCGGTATAATTGCTTTTACAATGTCGGTGAAAAAGGAGTCGGTGCAAATGCAAAAGATTAATGCGGCATTCTTCGGAACGTGCTTGGCGGGACTTCTTCTATCGTATTATTCTCACGTGGTGGAAGTATCGAAAGAAAAAGATGAAACCTATGAGGCAATGTGCGACATAAGTGAACACATTAGTTGCACCAAAGTCTTCACCTCCAAGTAAGTGACTAACTATATTTGACCATTAAATAATAACATATTTTGGCCAGATGTTGCAATAGATCCATATCAGAAGACGTTGGTCATTGGATAGACCCAGCAACATTAGAGGCAGCTAATAAAGCACTGTTCCTACACTGTAGCGCATCAAACATCACACTAATGACTATTTACTGTACCTATGTACAAAGTACTGTAACGTCACGAAAGTGTAGATACTTTACATTCGAAACTATATACGCGTCCACATGTTCATTATGCGCAAGCGTATGACAACGGCGTAGTACATGATTTCGTGAATATCGTGCTTAATAGTATTACTCATGCGAATCTGCCCAAAATACCGACCCGATAAAAAAGGTTTTAGGGAGAACGTTGGCTATACGGTAGAATACGTCTATGAGAATACGTCTCTCGATTGGTTTTCTTTTCGATAACTATTTAAAAAAGAATCTCGATTGATAAACATTTTTAATTTACAGGTACGGCAAAGGCTTCGGGCTTCTGTCAGAGGATAGTGCCTTTTACGGACCTAATTACATATACGGCTTGGTGGGATATACATTTTTCTGTCTTCTGAGTAAGTTTATTATTAGCAGCATGTTACATATAAAATATTGTATGCTAACGTAGTAATTTTTCTAGGTCTATCCCATGGATATGGCATTGCCATTTTTATGATACTGTCGGGAGTAATGATGAATCTGCTGTCAGTATATTTAGCGAGTATATTAATTATACTGAAAGATATTTGCGTCGTATGCGTTTCCATATACATTGTGAACGCAATTTTTTTAATATTAGCGATCAAGAAGTATCGCATATTGTTTAGAGGTGGAGCGTCTAAGAAAAAGAAGACTAATTAATTTTCGAGAACAGAGAACTTGTGATGCGCATTTTATAAAGTTTTATTATTTTTCTACAAACTATATACAGTCACTGAATTATTGTGGAGGGGTTTTAACAGAATATAATTAAATAGAAAACGAAAATATCAAATTTACAATTTAATAGAAATTATCATCTACATCTACTATCATTTTACTATTACATTTTACCGAAACGAAGCGTATATGTATGTGAAACAGAAAACACTAGTAATAATATGATCAGTATTCAATGTTACTCCTCACCTCCTCTGCGCATTAAAAGTAAACGTATTTATCTCAAGCGTATCTTCCAGACATAACAACATTCGCTTCTACCTACTTGTTCTCCATCTTATCAGCCTTACTCGCACATGTCCAATCACTCGCACGCGAATACTGGACATACTGCTCGTTCCTGCACTGTCAATTAGCACTCTTACTGGTGACATAATCGATAACTCACCAAACCAAACCACTTACTGTTAGTTTCTCGGGGCACTAAGAGAATTTACGTGAGAACTCTGCTGTCCTTGAAGAGATCCCTGTTGCTCCGACTGATACTAGCAAGTATCCCAGGGCTCTTCAACGGGGGAGTCTCGTTCAAGCGATTCAACTGGGTGTTAGACGTGTAAGGAGTGTGGGTGGAGGCATCAGTCCCATTTCTATCAGCGTCGACATTGAAACTCTTGCTTCTCGACAACGTGGACCTGTAGGTTCTCTCGGGTTTGGCGGGTGGCACGCACTGACCTTGAATCTTTGGCGAGGTAACGGCATTCTTAATGGAAATGTTGATCATGCTACCGTACTGCCTGCTCTGACCACCAGCTGGAACGGTCGTGGGACGTTGCACGCTCGAGTGCAGCTGATGGTGATGCTGATGCTGGTGTTGCTGACGACGTGGCGTCGAATGAAACTGGCTACGCCCATACTGTCTACCATTGGCACCGGAATGCAAATTGCGCGGCAGGGTTTGGGTGCTTCTGAAGTGATCATCCCTCTCGTAATCGCCTGCCAGCCTGCTGGTGGATTTGCTAAACCTACCGAGGGAACTGGAGGCGACGCTGAAACCGCGCCGTAGCAAAACAGTTCAGCATATCGTGCCATCGTTTCGCGAGCAAGAGCGTACGAGAACGTCAGCAACGCGTAAGAATCGAGGCCCCGTAATTTTGCCCAGTTCGCGAACCTTTGCGATAGCAGGCCAACGCGATCAAACATGCTTCCTTTCATGCATCCTTCACCCTCCTCCTCCCCCCCCCCCCAAATTGTACTGTCCAAGCGACTCTCCTCCTTCTCGAGAGTCTAGCGCAAAGGGATAACTTAAAGCACTCGCCACTTTTTGGTAATTCTCTTATTTGCGTTTTAGGCGTTATTCTTTTCCACCGTGTTCAGTTGCCGTCCCGTTTGTTATTGCGACAACAGTTCAATAGCTTTTTTCGCCAGCCGAGCGGGACGGCATCGCACTTGGCCACCTCAGCTTTTACAGGCGCTTAAGGCATTTAGAAACTTGATGAATGAGCTTTCTTTACCTGTACTCGGCCTCTACGCCAGTTCTACTGCCACCACGCGATCTTCCCGGACGCTTCGCGTCCTTGTACCCCTTCTCTCGACCGTAGATGCTCCCTCCGAATGGATCCTCCCCTAAGTAATACCTGTGGACAGGTGGCGTGGACTCGCTTCGTTGCCACTGCTCCTGACTGGTTTGATCACTCGTACGAATCGACCTGCTAGTGGTCTTGCTCGGCACACTCGTCTGGTTGAAGTTTCGTGGCGAACGGGGTGGCCTCTCAGGTGGCTTCTCCTCCACCACCTCGCGCTCGCTTACCAGAGGAATGTTCTTGTCTATCACGTTGTATTGCAGATAGGTGGGCCCGTTGTCGTCGGTTTGAGTTAATTGGGACGTCGAGCCACTGATTCGTTTGTTCTTCCTCTCTGAGCTGCCAGAGCGAAGCTTGCCCACCAACTTCCGAAAGGACTCGCCGATTTTGTACTTGGATTGTCCTGATCCTTTAATGATCGAGAAAGTTCTTACCTGAAGGTTTTGTTTAATCTTCGTTTGGAAATTAGTAGGACCGTTTATATAGAGAAATTGATGATTTCGTGTGTTTCTTTTTAAAGTTGTGTATGCGTGTAAATGGATTGGAACTGTTTCGAACTCACCTTTGGTGCTGCGCGGCGTGGTCGAAAATTCATTGGTCTTCTTTTCCTCGCGATTGTTGACGACTGCTTGCGGCGACGTCGAGCGCGACCTCGTCGAGCTCTTCTTTTGATTTTCGTGCTCTACGCTGTGGCCACGATTGTCACGATTACGACTGTCCCAAGTTCTTTGCACGACGTGTACCGGACTCGTAGATCTCCCGGAAGCGGGTTCGGTCACTGTGATTTTTTCCTCAGACTTCGACGTCCACTGTAATATTAAAAGTTGAACGTGAAGGAAGTTTTAAAGCGTGACCTCAAAATTGTTAGTACTTCATTGTGCGCCACTGAAGTGAGTAATGCTCACTGTGAACTATCAAATTAAGATAAAATTAGGCAGACCTTTCCAACTATGCTTTCCAACTCACAATCAGCCCAGCACGTACCTGTTCTTTGCTTCGTCGTCGAACCGGCGGTGAAGGAGTACGTTGCCTTTCCTGCGGAGGTTCCTGGTGTTCTCTTCGTCGAGTAGTCTCGTAGGTACGCGAATAACTCGACTCAACTTGACTCCTGGACTGTTCGTGCGCGTGTCCATTGGTGCGCGGAGGTTCCACGTGATAGGACGGAGAGCTCGTGCGCACGTGGTTATTTTGCTTCTCTAAAATAAAAATTGAAAGCGCATTACTACATGTGTAAGAAAAAAACCTTACTGGCTTACTGATAATAAAATAAACAAGTACACCAACGCCATGCGTGGTACGAAACGCAGCTTCACTCGTAAAGAGCGAACCTCTCGCACTTCGCGACACATTTCCTTTCGTGCAAAAGTCTCAACGACTCCCTTGCGGAAGCCCTCGGATGCGAAGGGCTTGAAATAATAAATGAAATAGGAACCTAAGGTGCGCGTACCTTTACCTTGGTACCTCTCGGACCACTCGCTGATCCCGTGGAAGTATTCAGACGGTGAGGCCGATTCACGACCTGTGGTACGACGCTGGTGACGACCAGTGCTCGTGTTTTGATACTCTCTTTCCCTTGGGGTGCACGACTTCATGGTAACGTTAATGTAACTGGTGTTGGTCGTGGTAGGAAGCGGTGAGTCGTCTGGATCGAGAGATCCCTGAGAGGAACGAGACTCGCTGCCAAAGTGGCTCTCCAACCATTTGGAGGTCTCGAATTTTCTCGCTTCATCCTCTTCCTCGAAGTCCAATGGTTTCTTCGTCAGAGCGTCTTTTCTGCCTGGCGACATTGGGTCGGTTGGAAAACCTACGGTTGAAATAAGAAGGATAATGCAGAGACTCGGATTAGACGGATAAGTGGACAGAAAATTTTGTCCTTCCTGATTTTTCAAATTCTCGCGGTTGTTGTGTACGAGTCAGTAAGCGATTAATTTTGATGAAGAAAATCAGGACATTTAACAAACTTTAAGTGAGAAACCGATTCGAATGGATAGTAGAGTGAAAAAAGAGTAGATCTCAATTGCAACAGAATCTGGAAACTCTAATCTCAATTAAGTGATTGACTTATAGTTAGAATGTACTCTGTGACTTTGTGTAGAATATTCAGTGATTAGATTTAGCTGTTGTACGTAGATGAATAGTGAATTTTGATGTGAAATCATTCTCTCTAGAAATAACTACTCACTTCTTAGAGCCACTACACACATTCAAACGATACGATCGGGGTGCTTGCCCAAACAATTTGAAGATGTACAGAATGGTTTTACAGGCACGACGGAAAGTAGGTAACTTGCATTATTTGCTTAACCCATTTGCATAATAAGCTCATATGTATATGCGCAACATTTTGGTGATATGGAGCAGTTTTCCACTTTCCCGAATGATGCAAATGGATTAACCCTTAAATGCATAAAGTACCAGTTTCGATACCAATCATATATAAAATCATTACAACCAATCTATATTTCTTTTTTGCTTTGACTCTATGGCTTTCTTTATTTTCAAATAGAAATTTATGCATTTAAGGGATCGCGCGATTTGCTCAAGTGCACGGTCTGATTAAACAGGTCGATCCAGCGGTAGAATCGATCCATTTAATAGATAAAATTGAAAGTGTGTAGGAATCCTCGAGCACGAGAAGAAGCCTCGCGTACCAGAGTGCTTGTGGAAACGTGTGGTACGCATTGCCGTCGGCGACGGTGACCAGTCGCCAATTCGTTCGCCTTCAGTCGTCTCCGCGACGTAGCGCATCTCTCGGGCGAGCCTCTCGCCCCCCGAAACGTAATCGACTATGTCCTCGTCCCTTCTCTTGACGAACCTCTGCGAGCTTTCCTTCTTGGTCTCGGTGGCCTCGTTCTCGTCGCCGCTTCCTTCGTCGGGCACCTCGTCGTCCTTAATCTGTCGAAACCACGATCAAAACATTACTCGAATGCAAATGTCGATAAGAAACAACGTTACATAGATTATATCGAATAAAATCATCGAATGCTCGTAGAAAAATTCATTTGTTGAAATCGTGACGAAAACTTTGCACCGACAAAAATACGAACTAGACCTATGGTTCAGATACACTAAATCAAATATCAAGTATAATTAAATCGACGTTAACTTGGTAATTGACGATTATACCAAATAAAATGCACGAATAAAAATAATCCTTAATTCCTTGAAATCGCGATGCAAATTTTGATCCGATAAAAATACGAACTAAACCTATCGTTCTACAATACACTAAATGAAATATCCATAAATAATAATCATATGAATAATATGAAAGTATAATTAAATTGTTAATAACGTTAAGTACAAGAGAGTACTATAATGTTCCATGAATGCAGAATGAAAAGGAAAAATTTCTTGCAATTAATTTTGCAAGCCGTCGTCCTATTATTACCAACCAATAGATATTCAAAGGTCTGTAGTACATTTGAAACCGAACGTGACGATAATTCAAAGCTTCTCTGGAAATCGAATTATTTATATTGAATCGATCGATTCGCACCTCCTCGTGCTCGACCGTCTTCTTCCTCTCCGTAACGATCAGTCCGTCGGCCTTCAGCTCCTTCCTCTCTAAGGTCTTCTCCGTGTCGACGACCTTGTTCGACCTGGTCGTGTGCTGGAGAACACGCGGGCCGGACTGAGGCGCGAGCTGCTTCGAAGATTCGGCGAGGGCCACTCTGAGGTCCCCACGGTTGCTTCTCACCGCCTTCTGATATACCTGAAAAAGAGGAAAACGAGGATGCGGAGCGATGAGCGCGCACGCTATTAGTAGCTCGCGGGGTGCGCGCGCTCGGACCAATCATTATCCACCGCAAAATCACCCTCCTTTGGTGAACGCGCCTTCGCCAAAATCCTGTCGCGATATAACCGGCTTGTCCGGCTCTCACGCGAGTTTTTCTCCTCGATACGCTCTACGCGGGACCAGAAGTGAATGAACCAAATGGTCCTTTCGAAGGACCAGGAAAAAAAACAGAGATGAGCTTCGTTGTAAAAGTGCACTAGCGACACGCGCTTGGAGGATAAGTAAATTATTCTACGAGATGGAAAATTGCGAAGAAGATCCTTTCACAGGCTTAATTTTTGATGTTTGTTTTATCGTCGATATAAATAGAAGTGATCTTTCGATGACGACAAGCATGGAAGTGACTAAATTTCTTCTGGATTTGACCTAGCACGAAAGTAACGAGTACTCTTTATTAGACTCAAGTTATTAGAAGGTGTTACCAAGCGTGGTGACGTCGAGAAAGAAAAAGATACAGGTAACTGAGTCGTGGAATGTCTTCGTGAAGAGAATGTGTACGAGTTTATCGTTGGATAGGATAAGAAAATTATCCTACTAGATGGAAAATTACGAAGGTCCTTTCACAGGGTTAATTTTTGATGTTTGTTTTATCGTCGATATAAATAGAAATGACTCAATTTCTTCTGGATTTGATCCAGCCCGAAAGTAACGAGCACTCTTTATTAGACTCGAGCTATTAGAAGGTGTTACCAAGCGTGATGACGTCGAGAAAGAAAAAGATACAGGTAACTGATTCGTGGAACGTTTTCGTGAGGTGGACGTGTACGAGTTTATCGTTGCGATCGAAACGGAGCGCGAGTCAAGCGGAATGCAATTTCAGACAAACGAGTACGAATGGAAAAGAGTACAAATAGAAGAAAGGTGCTCCCTGGGTATTCACGACTATTACCGCGGCTGAGCAACGATTACTATCATTTAAGAGTCGCACGGCAATTACCGATAAGCGCTGCTTAATTATACTGAATTATGCGCGCAGGTACTTTGGAAACTGCACAATTACCGCACGCGTGTTCGTTAATAAAGCAAATCTTCTGTCACCGAGCGAATTAAACGAACTGGTCGCAACCATCGCGCTCATTCGTGCCTAGAACAACAAAAAGAAGCTCCTTTACCTTTCGCAATTCGTCTCCGAAGCTCTTTATCTCCCGTGCCAATTATTATCCGTCGAACTCGCGAGAAACTGCACACCGCGTAAACTCGCGCAACGTTTGCAAACTTGGAGAACGCGAAGGTCCAACGAGAAGCCGCAAGGTCGGTCGTCGCTCTCGACAATCTCTACTCGATTCGAGCACGACCCACGTAATACAAACCTAACCAAACACCCAACCAACCAATAACATAATCACCTTCCATCTAAACCTACTACTCAAACCTACTTCAAACTCAAATCGAAAACCCTCCGAACCTCATTTTCCCCGAAAAGGAAGAAGAAACGCTATCAAAAACCTATCAAAGAGAATTCTCAAGATTCTCATCGTGGAACGGCGAAAACCAACTGAACTTCTAGATTGAAAATCACCTGATCGCTAGTGTTAGGTGAACGATGAGAGGGACGAGAAACTTTCCAAGGTCAGTCGGAGGACGAAGAGGATTCTTCTCTTCGTATACCTACGTCCGCCTTAGGACCACGATGGAGGACAATCCAATTCTTGGTGATCGGTTGGAGACGAAGAGAGCCGAGGGTGGCGGAGAGAGTTGGCTAACTCGTAGCGCGAGCGATCGCCGGTGATAATCGCGCGCTTGCTGCTGCTGCTGCTGCTGCTGCTGCTGCTGCTGCTGGTGCGGACGAATCGCGGCGGAACAGCTGCTGCGACTGGTGCGCCCGTGGCATCTCGTCTACCTTCCTTCGTCGCCCATTGGGTGAAGGGAGAGCAAAATCGAGAGATCATCGACTTCCACTTCTCTCCTGGCGTCCTTTCCCTCTCCCTCCACTCACTCTTCTTCTCCTTCTCTCCGAGCGTTCTCCTTCCTCTCGATCTCTCATCCAGCTCACTCTCTCTCTCTTCTCTCTTCTCTTCACCCTTTTTCCACCTCTCTTCCACCTCCCTTCTTCCTTCAACCAGGACGATTCGGTCTCCTCTCCGCGCTCGAATCGAGGAGGATCGTTTACACCAACGATCACGTCTGCTTCAAGTATAATAGCGCTGGGGTTCTGTCCTTCGAAATTACAAGGAGCAAGAACTTTTCGGACCAGGTTTTCAGATCTGTTCTATGTGAGTTGATTTTTTTTGTTTCTTTTTTTCTTGAGAGGTGTTGCGGATGCACTTCGTGGTAGTTTATGGTGGTGAGTTTTGGAGGTAGGTTTAGAATGACGATTGAGATGGAAGAGAGAGTATTTGGTTCTTCTTTGTCGTAGATTCTCTGTTTTCTCGTTTTTTGATAGTGTCTCGGAACCGTCAGTTTCGATTGATAGTCCAATGGTTCCTCCACGCGCGTGTAACGATGATATGGCTCGAAATGTTACTGTGCCATCGCGCGAGCGCCCGATCCTCGACTGGCATTACAAGCCTCCGGCTCGTGCGGCCAAGGGATCGTCTGGTATCGAATGACTTGTGCCAGGAACGCTTATGCCGTTTGGCATTCTTCAGAGAATCCGCTCGCGGTTGTTTCCTTTCGTTCGACCTTTTACGTCTCGAGGATTCCACGAGGTTTAATTTTAAAGATAATTCGGGGACTTGGATCATGAAATTGACCATCCAAAAAATTCACGGATAAACTGCTTTATAATAAAAAAAAAAAACCATATTCCAATCAAAGCAATGTTCCAAATAAATTTACCGATTTGGCAATGCCTCTTTTCAAAGATCCTTCGAACAATAGAGGAGTCTAAACGAGAATGTTGGAATTTTGATTAACGAGCCTTAAATTAAAAAGGAGTACAATTACAATGAAACAGTAGAACCCTCGAA
Organism: Tiphia femorata; assembly: GCA_944319695.1. NCBI lineage: Eukaryota > Metazoa > Arthropoda > Insecta > Hymenoptera > Tiphiidae > Tiphia > Tiphia femorata. The sequence goes on along the minus strand of OX090896.1, from coordinate 10,586,338 downwards.
AAACAGACGCTTATGCCATTTGGCAATCTTCAGAGAATCCGCTCGCGGTTGTTTCCTTTCATTTGACCGTTTACGTCTCGAGAATTCCCCGAGGTTTAATTTTAAAGATAATTCGAGAACCTGGATCATGAAACTGACCATCCAAAAGATTCACGAACAAATTTCTTTATAAAAAAAAAAACACTCCAATCGGAGGAATGTTCCAAGTAAATTTACCGATTTGGCAATACCTCTTCTCAAAGATCCTTCGAACAATGGAAGAATCCGAACGAGAACGTTGGAATTTGGATTAACGAGCCTTAAGAAGGAGTACAATTACAATGAAACAGTAGAACCCTCGAAAGACGGACGCTTACGCACTTAATAACAGACTGTCTATCTTTAGCTTGGTACCGATGACGTGCCGCAATTCTAAACCGGAGGGACTCCAGAGTGAAACAATCGTTTCGATTATGTAGCAGTTTCGATGCAACGGCCTTGACCTTTATCGATCTCACTCGAGCGAAAGATCCTTGGACCGATTTCGAACGATTCTTATCGATCTAAGGAGGTCTATCTCAGTGAGGCGTCGATGCCAGTCGTGGCGGAACAATTCTAATTTCACCGTGGCGTCCACCACCACCCCACTGTACCCCATCAACGTAATTTCTCGCCTGCGCGGAGAGATGCAGATGCGCGTTAGCGCGTGCCGCGTGAAACTCTCGGTCGCGCGCTACAGACGATTTCAAGGAAGTTATGCGAAGGTAACAACGCGCGCGGCACACTTGCCTCGCGCCACATTCCATTTGCCTTTACACGCGTTCCTCACGTTCGAAGCAATGCGACGAGCCGTCGTGCGCCCCGAAGCTGATGGCCCGTTTAAAATGTAGGTAAGCGCGCAGTAGGGCGACACGTAGAGAAAATAAGAACGCGAGAGGTAGGACGAGAAGTGCGAGTTTTCGAGAGCTCGGATACGCCGAGTGCGAAAGGAGGACCGTTTAAACTTGCTGACAAATTTCGCTGCTGCACACCTGTCGGAGCTGGAGGTTCGTACACGAGGATCGTCGAATTTTTGTACGACACTTGGCCAACCGCTTGGATTATTGAGAGCGTAAGAAAATGAGCTGAAGGCTCCAATGCGGATGATATCGCGAGGCTCTCTTTTTTACGTATTACGATTAACACTGTTTCTCTGGGTGGCGATTTTAATTGAGACTCTCACTTAAGAAACGCCTTTCTAGAAGATGCATTTACGAGAGCGGCGAGCCACCTTCTTGGGAAATTAACGAGAGAACGCGGCCCGCGTTTAGCATGTAGAATAAGAATACTTTCGAAGATTTCCATAGAGCGCCTAAATCCTTCTGGACCGAGTGAAATCCTTCCGTGGAGAGACTCGTCGATTGAGAAAGGTGCATCGTCCCGTCGGCTCCGTCCTTGCGAGTCGAACGGTGAATCGAAGCGTTCGGATCGACCTGGCGCAGAATCTCGGGGATTTGCGCCATCGACGAAACGAGAGAGTGGAAACTAACGCGTGGAGCAAGCTCGACCGAGTGAGAAGAGAAACCTCGAGGAGTCGAAGGCTTCGGAGTTTTGCACGAGCTCGGACTCTTGAGATTGAGTAGGACGAACCTCGAGGTAAGGCGGCACCGCGACCTTTTCGTGGCGCTTAAAAGCCTTTGTGGTGGCGCGGGTGGAGGAGAAGGAGCGTTTCGCGAGCGAGCGGTTCTCGCGCGCGCACAGGTGGAATTCAGGTGTGGGTGTGTCGTCTGCATATACCTCGTCCGTGATATCTCCGAGTTGTTGACGATCCTCGGTCTCCAGCCTCTCCTCGATCTCTTCTCTACTCCTCACCACGGTCTCGTTCAGCTCCTTCTGCACGACACTACCGTCGTCCGACTTGATGCCGGGCCATTCGATCGTCTGCGGTTGATCACCGGTGGTACGCCTCTGGAAATATTTCAAATCACTCTTTTAGCCTTCCCTGAGCCTGGTGAAAAAAAATTAGACAATGAGCCTGGTGGGAATTAGCAAGCCCAATCATAAAATTGCGAATAAATACTCCTATATGTTATTTAAAGATTAATCGGTAAAATTAAAATTGGTTAGGATTATTTGAAAATGTGTCGGGCCTTTGAGACCCCACCAAGCTCACGGGGGGTTAGAATAAACCGATAAACAACCCGAGTAGAATTTGAACATCGTTGCTGTCTAGTTCAGATATAGAAAAAACGAGATATACATCGGAATTGTCTATTTTTTGTGTGTAGTAGTGGGCTTGAAATGTAACGGTCACTTCTACCAGTGGCTGCATCAAAAAAACTGGCTACTACTTAGATAGAAAATTTAAGATATGTAAATGTAGTAGTAACCTAGCCTGGGCTGGACAGGAAGTAGCAAAATAAAATAAACTTCTGGATAATTCTTATTTTTTGCCAACGTATCGTTGTTCCTGAAACGCCGGTAAGTAGGTGTTCAATTTGCTTAACGATTACTTGTATTTTTATTGAATTGAAAAATCCACTTTTATATACCTTCTTGGGTGAGGAGATTCGAACCTGAGACCTCTAGCTCACGGAGCCTGTTCCCTTACACATAGACCACAACTCGGATTGTTGTGTGAGAGAGAAAAGAGTGAGATGATCCACAAAAGTAAGGAGTTTCTTTATAAGTGTACGGCACTCGAAGAGTATTTATTTATTTAAAAATAATTCGACATTGCTAGTGCCTCGAACTCTTTGGAATATGTTGTAGTATGTCTACAGCTATCCAGAAAACATTTTATTTCGACATGAACTCCCTAATTTTGCGCAGCATCTTACTTTGCGATGATAAACTATTTTTGTTATAGTTTTTTCGCCTGAACTCTTAACATTTCATGCCCAGGACGTTGAACTCTTCGAAATATCACTCCTGTACGTTGAAAGATCGAAATTCGGTGAGATGCAATCAAGCCATACGCGAAGTTCGCATCTCGTTTTTTAAAACGAGATTTTTGGTGTAAATCATTTGAACTATTGTTAAAACTTGTAAGAATTCCTTGAACTTTGCTGGATGCAAGTAAATTTGAAATTTTTTCATGAGATGCTGACAGTTGAGATGTTAGGTTCACACCGGTGTCGTCAAGCTCGTGAGAGATTCGCTGACTAATTTAAAAATGCTAGTGGCGATCTAGTAATTGGATTATATTTTCTGGGAAAGACAGCACCATCTAGTATCATATTTTCTATGTATTACTACACAACCGCTACGTCAGTAAAACTGTCTATAAATTCTTATCTAGTACTGACCTAGCTGCTAGCAAGAAAATGTAATCTAGTCAATACTATCTACCTACTAGGTTTCACATCGGACGTACTAGATTCATTTCTACTCGGGAAAGTGCTGTTAATAGTGCGGGTGTATCAAGCAGCTCTTGATTTTAGAAAATTACCAATCGAGTTCAAAAGACTTTCTCTTTCGAGCAGAACGTTAAATAAACATTGTCGAAGTACATTGAGATAGTTTAAATATTTCTAAAAAATTCCCGATAGAGCATCTCTCTTGCCGAGTTAAATCAAAATTGTCGAATTAAGTGGATTACAGACCCAAGATAGACACAGGAGAAAAATGTAAATAGTAATTTGTATCGTTAAAAAGAAGTGTCTTCGGAGGTTGGTCGTCCATTGACTACAATTTCAACTTCTCGACCAAAAAATCTACACTCCCAAGGAAAAGTCTCGCGATAAGGTAAGACTGTCGTTAACCTAAGACTAACGACAATCGAATCGCGCGGCGTGTGAGTACGAGGTGATCGACCCTCGAAACGCAAACACGCTCTAACCTCCTGAGTGGTGTGCTCCTGCTGCTCGACATCCTCGGTGGTGTTGGTGGTGACGAGAGGACCTGAATCGACGACGACCTCTCCGTCCTCGAGCACTACCTGCCTCTTCACTCTGGTCTCGATCTGCCTGGTCGTCGTGATCTCTTTCTTTTTGCGGGTCTCCCATTCCTCTGTAAACCGGAAGTGAGTGTCCTTTCAGCGGCTATTACCAGGCGCCCGTAGTTGCGCAAAAACCAATTTCTCGCTCGCGGACAAGCGGGCGTAAAAAGAGAATCGGAGATAGCAGCGTGAGTGAGTGCACGAGGGCGAGGCGAGCGAGAAGCGCGGTGGCGAGTGGGAGCAAAACAAAGAGAGATGAAAACGGGAAAAGTTCTTTTGTGCCTTTGTCTATAATGTCGGCACTAACTGCCGTGAGCACTTCAGAGTTCGATGCACAAGGGAGTCGATGGGCGCCACGCTGCGCCGCGCACTCGTTACTTCGCGCGAGGATCGTTACCTCGTAGTGCTCGGCAAACAAAATCGAACGGAGCGCTCTCCCATGCTTACACTTACAAAGGATAATCGAAGGTGATTAACGAACACGCGCGTCGAAATTTCGCGCGACTTGTACCGTTACGAGGACGCTAACGGATTACTCCTTTCATTTTCTAGTCTTCGCCGGTGAAGAGAACGACGTTCTCGAGTTTCGTTTGCCGAGTAACCGAGCTAAAGTAGAGAAGGAACCTTGGAGTATCCGACGAGTCTTACATTAGATCGATCGACGAGTCTATCATTAAATTAGTCTGACATTATATTCGTCGTCAATATTACATTTTCGTCAATTAGATCTTAATATTATTATTTGGATATTAGATTTCCTCGTATTAATACCTCTCGTATGCTTCTCTTTCATTAGCTTCTCGCTCAAAAAATCAAATCCAAGTACACACGTCGTTACGAACGTAAAAAAACTATTTCATTCGCGGCACGTATAGCAAGATACAGTGCCCTTACCTAACATTTTTAAACCATGAATCTCTTAACTAAACAGGTATGACTCAAATTCCATAGATCAACGAATTAATTCCAGACACTTAAACGTTTCTTCTCTACTACCACTCGTGCGATCTTTCGTGCGTCTCGGCAAATCGTTCCAGGAAAGTTTCTCTCATTAAGAACGAGCGCTGATGACGTTACACCCACTTCCATCCTTCGTGATTATGGGCCGCACGTGACACGTAACTCGTGGAAATTACCTTCTTTCACCAGCGCCACGGAGTTCTCGGGATCGATCTGAAAATGGAAAAGCATCGATATAGGAAGGTGTTTAAAACAACGATCGGGCCGACGAACGAACGAGGTGGATACGCGTTTCACTTATCCCTAATCGTATGGTAAACGAAAGGAGTTATGCTACATCGGGCTCTCGAGCGAGACACGGTTGCATCCATATTCATCACGCGACAAGGAAAGTTACTCATATACGGACGTTATTGAAGATAGAGACGGTCTCTCCGACGATACAAAATGATGACGCCATCGTCCAACCATTTACCATCTCTCGTGTATCTTTCAATATCAAGTGAATCCGCGAGCGATGCTATGGAATATTGATCAGTCTGCGACATGAAAAAAAGAATCCACGAAGTCTTCTTGCATTAGCGCGCGATTAATTCGTGCCATTAGAAGATAAACAGAAATTCTGGAGCATGGACAATTTTCAATTTGCTTGTCAATTGAATTAACACTAGAACTACCAAGCCGGTCAAAATTACTGGTCAACAAAAGTACTTTCCATATGAAAACGAAAGTAAATGGCAGCTCAATGATAAAACAAAAGTTCTCTCTGTTAAAATGAGTGGTGAACAAAAGAAATTTCCATACGAAAACCAAAATTGGTAGTTCTAATGTTAAAGAGAAATTCTTGTGAAAAATTGATGCACCCGGTCATTTTGACTGGTCGGTACGTCTAGTGTTAAAATGTCTCTTGTAGTAGGGTGCTGAAGGAGAGAAGAGCATCTTGAACGATGTCTACTCACGAGCATGGCGGGATGGCTACTCGTCGGCGCCGGACGAGCCTCGTATCGGCGTGTCGAGATCACCTCCATCATTGGTGGATCATTCCACGACGATTCGTCGTTTCAGATCACGAGGAAGATGTCCAGGTCCTTGATAAGAATGTGGTGGACGAAGGTGGTGTGCTCTTGAATTTCAACCGTCTTCTTAGATCAGGTCTTCTTGGTCCAGCCGGTCCAGCCGGACTGGCACGTGACCTTTGGTTAAATCCAAATCTCTGCTACTGGTTGCTGTTGCGACACGCTTGGTGGACACCACGCGGGTTCCTGTGCGAATACAAAATTGCATTCAGAATATGCTCTTACGTAATGCTTTCCGCGTGAGAAACAACTGCTTTCGCGACGCTCGCTCGTGTCACCGGTTCTAGGTGAGGTGTTATTTTACGAGTTCAAGCCAAAAGCGGAAGTCACGATCGACAGTGCGAGATGGATAGAAGAGGAAGGGTGAAAGCTGATAATGGAGGTCGGTGACGTCTTCTTCGATAAGTCGTCCACCTGGTCGAACGGAGATTCGCTCGACCGGATGATGCTGACGTAAACGGACGTCCGCTCTTCCGATACTGATGCGTTGTCGTTTGGAGAACGGAGAGTAAAGGGTACAAAGAACATGATCGTGACGAGCACCGAATGATTCGTGGAACCAACGAATTGGAATGATCCAGTGAATCGTTTGATCAAGCAGTTTGAAGGTTTGAATTAAACATCCACGTTTGATTCTGAAGATTCATGTTTGTTGACGAAATGATTGAGATTGGTGCATTTCAATCTTTGATCATGTTCACCTTGGAGCATTCTACAAATTATTTGGTCGAACACAGTCAATTTAATCAAACTGTTTGACCAATCCGTATGATCGGATCTCTTGAACGTTTGAACGAGTAACCTGAATCAATCTAAATACTTATTCGTGTATGTTCATGAAATACATAAAGTGCATGGAATTTAATACAATCCAGGCCAGTGTTCACCCTATCGAGCAATTTCATCTTATTAAACCTCATCAAACTTGTCCAAAAAAACCATACGGCCTGCCTTAAAACCGAAAAGGAGAATATGAAAAAATACATTCAGAAATTCAACCCGTGGTAACTGAAACGCGCGCGCCTCTGCACGCGCACGCGTGCCACGAGAGTGTCCACGCGCGGAGGCGCGTATGCGCTCACCGGCTCGCAATAATTCTTCAGGAGGCGCTCTTTCTGCGTGGAGAAGTCGAAGGCCGTGGTGGCACGCGGGCCTGCGGTCTCTCGACCACCTTCGATATGAACCGCGATACGATATCGAGATGGCTAAAGACACGCGTGTGCCACGTACGGCCAGTTACCAATCGCAATGGCGTAGTCACGTGGCGACTCGAGCACGTGACTGCATCACTGGCTAGACCAATAAACACCAACAGATAACAATTCCAAGGATTCTCCAGTAACCTACGAATCCATCCACAAGGCCAAATAAACTCAAACGAATTTCCATTCGGTACCGATCTTTAGATCTTTCGAATTCTTCGATTCAATCGACTCCGAAGAATTCTACAAAAATTTCACGAATCGTTTTAGAAGCTTAGCTAGGCTCGTTCGTCCTAGTATCGACGATTCATCGAATCCTCTTCGCGGAAGAGTATGCTTGAGATGAAAAAGAGACGGACGATCGGAGAACGGGATCTACGCCAATGGCGACTTTCGTCCTTGCGGTTGGAATTACGCACGGGCTCTCCCGGTCTCGCCAGGGACAGGTACGTAAGTATCTAGACTTTTTTACCCTTAGAATCTAGACCCGCGAGTCCACGGTTCATGAACCCCGCGTAAGTCTAACTTGGAAAAATCGTTCGGGGACCTTCGGCTGGCGTTCTCCGTGTGCGCGCGTACAATCGAAGGGAAACTGTTAATTAAACTTTAACACAATCAAGTTTCTCCGGTTAATTCAACGTGGACGAATTTAATCTTTAAATGCATGAACTATCAATCTTGATAGCAATCGTATTAACACTATTCCTATCTACGGGTTAAATGACCGTTTTTAAAATTTCCTATATACAACGTATATTCATACAAAACATTTTTCAATATTTTAGGAAAACTCGTGAAATTTAAAGGCGATGCAATTACGTTGTATATAAGAAATTCCAATCGAACTTTAAAAAAGGATCATTTCACCGGTCGTAATAGAAATAGTGTTAAACGCCATTACAAAAAACCTAATCTTTTTCTTTTTGCTTTGCCTCTATGGTTTCTCTTATTTTCAAATAGACATTCCTGCATGCAAGGGTTAAAGAAAAGCAAAAAAATCGCCGCGCGCAGGATTCCAGAGGTGTCGAAACATTCGTCTCGTCCCTGAGGGACACACTTTGTATTAGCGGCACGCATCTTTGGCAATCTCCTCGCATCGGTGTCTCTCTTAAGCCTGCCTTATTGGACGCGGGAGTCTGACGTCAGAGATGCGTCATACTCGTAAACGTAAATAGTCCGAGGATTCCTTCTCCGGATTCGTACAGAATTGCATTCTACTGGCGCGCTTAAGAAAAATCAATCGATCGTAAGAATTCGCGAGAAAGATGATCAGCATTAGAAAGCAAACGTTAGAACGTGCGAAGTGTTAACCAGGGTCGGCACTCGGAAACGAATTCTCTCTCGTAATCCACGTTCTTATAACACATTACGTAGGTATTGCACGCGTGCGCGGTAAACTATCACAATCGTTAACGACAGTGATTTGCCAAGTGCAAAGGAGGCCGTTAAATCTATCGACGCGATCCAGTCTACCAAGCATCGAGGTCTCTTATTTACAGCGCGGATCGGAAGCACGATGGACGTTGAAACGACGGGGAAAAAAACAAACGAAGGGAAAAAAGAAGAAATCAAGGGAAAAACGCACGGATATCGTAACGACGATCCTTGCAAGTCCATTACGAGGATATCTGAGATACGTGAAACGTTCGCGAGATTTTCCGTGTCGATGATTGGGGAGTGTCGCGAGTGCTTGTCACGCTAGTGCGTGCAAAGTTCTCCTCTCTGCTTGACCAACGTAACGCGATGATTTAACCGGCTCGACGTGGCGTTACGATTTTACGATTAAGCGTATGCATTTGGGACGGCCTAGAAACGCGCGCGCTTCTATTTACTGCGCGTTAAAACGATCCGGTGGGCAAATGAGACTCGAAACTGGTGGAACGAGACACGGAGAAGTGCGTGTGAAAGCGAGAGAGGAAGAGAAAGAAAGAACAGAGAATAAATAGAGAGAGAGAGAGAGAGAGAGAGAGAGAGAGAGAGAGAAGTGGCCGCGAGAAAGAGCAGGTGGACACTCGCGCGGGTGGCATACCTGCGACACGTGACCTCACCAAGGACATCGCCATTTTGAATGAAAACTCGCGAGTGCGCTCTTCGACCGAGCGCACGAGTTCTCCGCGAAAGTGAAATTAATAAAAGCGAACGAGCGCGCAGGTGGAGAAGGAGGAGAAGGAGAGGTGAAAATGGGCGAAATCCGTGGGAACGCGGCTCGGACCATGGACGGCGCACGCGCGTTTCGAAGCAGTAAAATTCCAACGTAGAGAAATAATTCTCTCGGAGACGTAGAAGCTCTGAGAGAGATTTGCGCGATCGGTGGAATTCTGTTTACCTGGCGATCCACATTTCACGCGGCTCTATCGCGAGAAGAAAGCGAGGCGCGGCCCGTAGTTTCGGAGCGTGTCTCACTCGGCGCGGCCTACCGCACTGGGAAGATTCCCATTGCGCGCTCTCCTCGTGCACGAGTTACGTAAGCTACTGACAATGCCACTCTCGTAACATCCTCGAAGGAGGAAAAGTTATCCGATCCGCGCCGACTGGCCCTTTCTCGCGAGGAAGTAAGCAAGCGCGCGCACTTTTGGTGGAGCGAGGAGCGCGTGGTACACGCGTGAAAAGCGCCACGACCGTAGCTGAGAAAATAAAGGAGGAAAATTCAGATAGAAACCAAAGAAAAGATCCCATAAAGAAAGAAGAGGAGATGGAAAAGGCACGAGAGAGAGAGAGAGAGAGAGAGAGAGAAAAGCAGAATACGCATTAATTACGCGGTGAATTGACGAACGAACGAATAAATGAATATTTTATTAAGCCACAGGACCTAAGGTCCCGTGTAAATTTCCAAAAATTACGAAACAAATGACAAAAGTGTGGGTGAACGAGGATAAAGACGAATCATTCAATTGTTCCTCAACCAAAAAGAAAGGGCGGCATTTTTAAATTCACCAACAATGGAAAAGCTTTACACACATTTGACGGCAACGAGTTTCGAACGTGACAAAGAGAAAAAGAGATTAAAGGTGAAAGAAAGAAAGAGAGAAAGATAGAAGAAAAAGGAAAGGAAGAAAAGCCTTATATGTTTACGCTCACTTGCGCCTCCAGATCCAATCGACACTCACCCTCGTGTTGCACCAGTCAATACATCGCGGACTTTAACCACGCGCGATGACCCAGTTTTCTCGACGTTTCGTCGAGGACCACCCCCGTTGTCGTTTTCTCTCTCTCTCTCTCTCTCTCTCTCTCTCTCTCTCTTTCTATCTTTACAAAATGCGAGTCGCGCACGCTCTTAGATCAAACATCAACGACGAGAATCGATTCATCGTGGCGGCGTTCTCGTAAACCGGCGTGACCGAGCGCTTATTCGCGAGTCAAGTTCTTCCCGCGCATAGTTTTGTGTTGGACGTCGCTCGCGATACTGCTCTCGAGCGTCGTGAGCGCACACTTTCTGACGGATCCCGCGGTACCGCGAACCGAATAGTAGGAGGCGAAGATCGGCGGACCGGCACGAAGCGCGCCCGAAGTATCGGAACGGCGAAAATGTACGCAACGAGAGAGGAGAGCGCCGAGAGACCGGCGCCAGTTGTGCGCGTGCGCACGCACCACCACGCGCGCCCTCACGATCGGCCAACTGCGCGCGATCGCGTCCCACCTCTTCGCTACCGAGAGCTCAAAGAATAGGATCTTTGTGATGCTCCGAAACGATGTCCAAAGAGCCACTATCCTCGTTCAGGTGGTTGGAAAATTTATGGTTCGTGAGGAGATTTGGTAATGGATTTTGCGGGGACGTTCTTTTCAGTAGTCTTGCGTGACGAAATTTTCGAGGATAGGGAATGATGATTTATGGCGCAGGTGGCGCACGAGTTCATAAATCTACTGTTTTTTTTTCGAGGATGGAATTGTAATTGAGTTCATTAATCGATGCTCGTTGCATACGCGAGCCACGCACGGGTTCACTTCGGGATGTTAAATTTTCGTGGAGGATACGGTGAAGACTTTCGAATTAAATGATTAATTTGTTGGGGAGATCGTTGAGTGAAGTAAATTGTAATGGTTGCGCACGGTTCTTTAGTAAATTACCTCGCTTCTCTACTATTTTACCGGTATACGCGTTAACCACCGTGCGATTTATGTCATTTTCGACCTGAAGGTAGACTTTTTATAATTGTAAGCACATTATTATGTCCATTCCTATTATTTTTCCATACTCTATAATATTACCACCTACACAAACACACAACTGAGTAAAAACACTTATAAGAATAACACAAAAAAAAACAATAACAATAATAATTAATTTATTAAATTTATCATCGCTCACCGACAACTACCGTCACGCCTAATTAATTAATTAAAAATCAAGAAAGAAGAAATTAATAAGAAGCAAAAAAAAGTAAATGGAGCTACCAGAGGCGACGTAACAATGTGGGCCAAATTAATGTTCGGTGTGACGAAGTGAAAACAATATGGAGCGAAAGAGAAGGAGCAAGAAAAAGAGGTGGAAGAGCGTAGGTTCGATCGGCTTGGATGGAGGCCGTGAGGGATATCGTGGTGGTCGGGAGACGAGGACACTCAGCGGCCGGTAATTCGACAAAATCGGTCAGCGGGTCAGAGGCGACGTGGACGCGATCGCTCTCGGAGCCTGTCGCGGACCGAATTATGCGCTGCCTCGACGAGATCCTTAAACGGAGAGGCAGGGTGACGCGTGACGCGTAATTCGGCAACGTATATGGGAACGCAGATACGATCTGCGATATCGAGCGGATTCCGTCCGCATTGCTTTTTTTTCCGATATCGTCAGCCGACCGGAGGCGTTCTCAAGATCCTTTTTTTGCTCGCGAACGTTCCGCGCTCGATTTCTCAGTATAGGACACCTTTTAATGCTCCCTGGTGCCGCGGCAAATGTCGTGCTTACTCGTGATCGTTTCTGACGGGCGATTATACGAGAGCGTGAAATAAAAGATCCGTAAAGTATAATTATAACGTTGCAGCATAATCATGATCCGCGACATCGGAGATTTCGCCAAATGTGCGAATTGATATCCTCAAACCAGTTTTGCATACTTACGAAAAATCCGGTATTCGGTAATTACGGTTTCATTATTTCAATGCCACGCTTCCAGTTTATGTCCACGGTTGTCAAGAGAATTAGGGTTGTTGGATATAGTCGATTGCATTTTCGTCGATGAGATTACTGGATAACGGGAAAAGAATCGCAGAATTTCAATAATTAATGCAACGTATAAAGATACTTCACGATTCGTAACTCAATGTTTGTAACTACGAGCGACAACTTGGATCCTATCTGATATTCTATCGTGACTTTTCGATCTTGATACGCAATGTAATATTACTTACGTGGGTTGATATCGTGGAAAGCCTACGCAAATAAGCAGTTGTGACGAGCCAGGCTGTGCCGATTTGGAAGCTTACGGGGGTCCAAAAATGGAGAACAAAATCAACAGGAATCGCAGAATACGGTGAGACGTGTTCACAAAAGCGGTCATAATTACTTGGGTGAACTGGTTTGAAACAGGCGCGCCTTTACAGGTGCGGTTAACAGCTATGGAACAGAATGAGACTCACAATAATATCCCATCTCTACATTTAATTGTCTCATCTCCCAGTAACTGGCGAAATTACGACATAGATAAATTCTACAACGTGGAACATTGACAAAATAAAACAATTCGAAGCTACCATAAGCGCCGAACCACGATTACCGATACCTAAGTACTCAATTATACGAGTATACAGGATGCGAGTAAGGCATACATTCGAAACAAAGTACCCTCCAACATTATCATTATCCTCCTGTCACCCCGTCGCATCTACTCCACGACTAACCTACTTACGTAAACAAGCGCTCGTGCATATTTACCACCTTACCATTAATTACGCGCGTAGAAACAAAAATCAGCATCTCATAATAAAAACCGTCGAATGTCCGTTACCCGTAAGAAAGACCAAAAAGCCTCCGTGACAGGTGACGCCAACTATCGACAACATCAAGAACCAAGAAGAAGCAACGAGAAAGTCTAGAGTCACTAGAGTAAGTTCCAGTAGAATAGAACCGATGGCGCTGCGAGGATCGGCGACGACTAGGGTAAAAGAAAAACTCCCTATACCGTCGGAGTGGGGATGAGAAGACTATCCGCGACGAGAGCCACGACCTCGGGCGATAGAATACGTTTGTATACGTCTCGCGTTGTCCGCCGCCTATGCCCAGTCTCTGGATCGTACGTACGCCATGTTCTCGAGAATCTTACGAGCGAGGGAGAGAGAGAGAGTGAGAAGGAGAGAGGTAAATAGTAGACACGGATGACAGAAAATGCACAGCCGTGCCAATAGCGGCGCAAAGAGGAGAGATCACGTCGTTCGCGCGTAATTCGGGGCGTGGGCCGCCGCCGTCGCATACCCCTTGCCCTCTGTGCTACGTCGACGATAAATCGCGGGTGGGTACTTTTTAAATCGACGATGTAAAATAATGCGCGGAGGGATAGGGCGGCGCGCGTCATTGGCCCATACGCGATAGTACGGTCGTAAGAACGGGACACGCGCTGGCACGGTGTGTGCGGGCAGGTCGCGGCCATTTTTACCAGCCGACGATGCGGCAACCGTGCGTGCCGTTCGATCCGCCATTCCAAACAATCGGTGTACTACGTGCCCTGGCAGGGTGCATCTGGCCGTAGCGGCTCGTCGACGCACCGCCGTGGCCGAATAGGCCGTGCCATTTCGTCGCGTGAAATATTGTGCGGGTGTATCGGGGTAGGAAGTTGTGCGGGGGCGACAGGCCGCGAGGAGCCGGCGGCCAGTGGTGGTGGAGGAGAACGTCGACGAAGACGAGGAGGAGGAGGCGCCGACGGCGGTGGAGGAGAGGAGGTGCTGTCGGTGGAAGAAGGGAAGGATGACGATTACCGCGAGAAAGAAACGGCCCGTACGGAGATTTTTTCGGCCTGAGCGTGGTGCCCGATCGTTCCGCGTGTGCCTGTGATTCGCAATAACGGGCCAACGTAAGGTATTAGTGCCGATGTTATTAGTGCCCGCTGTTTCTCGTGTCCCCCCAGTGTCTCTCAGTTGGTTTCACGGCGCAAGTACTCGCTCGCTCCTATTGCACCACCTTTCTCTCTCTATCTGTCTATCTATCTATCTCTTCTCTCTCTTCGAATTCTCCATCTCTCTTTCTCTCCCTCTGTCTCTCGTTCTTTCTCTCACTCTTTTTCTCTCTCTCTCTCTCTCTCTCTCTCTCTCTTTCTCTACGTCTGTCCGCCCTGCGTGCGTGTTTCGCGTGCCTCCTCGCCACGCACCCGAACTCTCTCTTCTTCTCCTCTTTCCTCGCGGTGCGCGCGATCGATGTGACACACCGTGCCAACAGTGCATCGCATTTCACCTACGAAATAATCGTCTCCGTGTATCCCCGTAAACGTTAGTGGTGAGAGAGAGAGAGAGAGCGCGCATCCGTGGCAGACGGCAGGGCGAAGCGTGAGGAAGTGAAACGGTAAAAGAAAGGAAGTGGACGAACGAAGGAGGAAAACTGTAGTGGGAAGAGAGGCAAGGCGCAAGCGACGAATAATAGAGAGCAGTTGCCTCGCAAGTCAGTCAGTCAGTCAGTTCGCAGTTCAGTGTACATAACAGCGTGCGCGCGAGTGTGCGTGCCGCGTCTCGACGAGCCTACCACTATAAGAGGACACCCAAAGAGTGTCCCGCGAGTGTGTGCGTTGCTACTCGGTTGCGTGCGGTGCGTGTTCGTCCAACCTACCTTAGGCTGCGTGCAGAGCCTGGTGCAGAGAGTATCCTAGGCATTCTCAACGGTCTCTTCGCGAGTGTGCGACGCGTTCGTGCGAGAGTGCCGCCTGTGTGTCCCTCGGTGTAAAATCGGTGGCTCTCTCTCGTACACGGTGGGCGCCTACGTAAAGTCTACGGTGCACGACGAGCCTAGAATGCGCGAGGGCACGGTAGCGACCGCCTCCTCGGCCGTGCTCGGTACGGGGCACTGCTGAGGGCTGAATTAATACGAGGATAGGAAGAAAAAGAGAGAGATAGAGAGAGAGAGAGAGAGAAAGAGAAGTAAAGTAAATAAAGATTCTCTGTAAACCCCTACTCCCAGCTCTCGAGCTGGGCTACCAACAAGATAAGCGCGCTTCTGAGCAGCCTGTACGCGAAGTGTGTCCTGCGTGCGTGGTCGCGGCAGCTCCTGCGCCCGACCTCTACGACGGCACCTTCGCGAAGGTGAACTACGTGCTCGCGTATCCTCGCGATGGAGATCGAGGCGAAGCAACGAAACCAGAGGAATCGTCGTAGGGAGCGAGCTCAGCGCATGCTGGCACAGAGAGAGAGCCTGGCAACCGCGAAGCAACAACAACAGCAGCAACAACAGTCCCAGCAGCAGCAGCAACCGCATCAACAGAGTCAACAGCAGCAACATCATCCGCCGCATCATCATCATCATCATCATCACCATCATCATCATCATCAGCCGAGGCAACGTCCCAACGAGGAAGAGGATAGCCACAGTGGCGAGGACGAAGATCCTGGTCTTGCACTAGGCATACCCAGGTCCGGTCATCCTCGTGACAGCCACTCCAGACCGCCCAGGCCACCGCGGCCACCCAGGCCACGCAAGAAGTCTTCCCTCGCCACCGCCAACCAGAAGGAGCCTCCCTTCGAGGAGGACATTATCGACGGATTCGCTATCCTCGCCTTCCGCACCTACGAGGAACTCGAGGTGAGCGCGCTTCTGATTCCTTCTTTCTCCGGTGCCTTGAATTTCTAAGGTCGTTTCTTCAGTTTTTTTGCCAGGATCTTTTTCGAGATTT
This sequence comes from Tiphia femorata, assembly GCA_944319695.1. NCBI lineage: Eukaryota > Metazoa > Arthropoda > Insecta > Hymenoptera > Tiphiidae > Tiphia > Tiphia femorata. The sequence continues at coordinate 10,570,401 of OX090896.1, read as the reverse complement.
TCGAAGGTTGTGTATGGTTTGGGTGGTTTTGTTTGGTTAATGAAAGGGAAGAGGAATTTGTTGTGCAGTGGGGATTGTTTTTGCGGTTCGTTAGGGTAATGCGAAAGGAAAGAATTTGTAAAAGGGGCTAATTGAGATTTTCCGGAGTGGAGCAGTCAGAGGATTGATTTGATTGTGAGAGAAGGTTTTGGAGTATTTTTGAGGTTTTGGAAGGTTCAGTAGAGTGGTTTGGGTGGTTTTGTTTGGTTAATGAGAGGGTAGAGGAATTTATTGGGGATTGTGTATTGTGTTTGGGTTTTATTAGGTTAATGAGAAAGGAAATAATTTGTAAAGAGAGCTAATTGAGATTTTTCGGAGTGGAGCAGTCACAGGATTGATTTGATTGTCAGAGAAGGTTTTGGAGTATTTTTGAGGTTTTGGAAGGTTCAGTAGAGTGGTTTCGGTGGTTTTGTTTGGTTAATGAGAGGGTAGAGGAATTTATTGGGAATTTTGTATTGTGCTTGGGTTTTATTAGATTAATGAGAGAGGAAAGAATTTATAAAGTGGGCTAATTGAGATTTCTTGGAGTGGAGCAGTCAGAGGATTGATTTGATTGTAAGAGAAGGTTTTGCAGCGATGGAAGATTGCAGATTGGAAAATTGAGACCAATGGTGTGTGTCTAGTTTTTTGATAGGTTCATTGAGGGTAGTCTCATTTTTGTGTAGCAGTAGGTTTTAATGTTTTTGAAGTCGTGGAATATGTGTTTAGCTGTGAGGATAATTTTTGGAGTATTCGCTTTTTTCCTGTTTGGCTAAACCATTTATTCCTCTCTCCGCCAGTGGTGTTTCATTTTTCATTGAGATTATGCATTCTTTACTGCGATCGTCGGACGATGAATTTTTATTTCACTAGAAAAGGTTTTATGCACGTGTCTGGAAATGTTTTTGTTTCGTTTTAGTCAGTTTTCCTTGAATTCTAAGATAAAGTGTTCGCAGAGACGCAAGAAATGCTTCGGATTTCCTATATTTCTTCGAAATTTTTCTCGAAAGTGTCGAAACTTCACAAAACAGTCACAGTACCTAGGTTTGTCTCGATACAAAGCTTTTATCGAGTGAACATCGGTGATATTCAGTTTCTAATCGGATTACGAAGCGCACAGGAGACTACGTAAAAATTCTTATCTTGAAAAAATCCAGCTGACAACGAGAACAGAGATATAAGAGCGTGCCCCTTTACTAATTCATTGTGCTTGTTTAGTCGAAACGAGTAGGTTTGAATTCATCTCTAGATCTTCAATGGTGGTGTACACGTACTAATTCCTTGCTGCAAAAACAGCGTGAAGCGACGAAACCTTTCGTAGAATGCTTTGTTTACACGCGCATAAAATGTTCTCTTGGACGATTCACGAGAAATTGGCGAGGTAATAAAAACATACACCGCTATATTTTTATAACGGATCGAAAAGGAATCTTTCTACAGGAGCCGATAGTCCTATTTTTTCTCTGAACAAGTAGAGAGAGCGATCGAGCACTCCTCGCACATGCTCCGCTTTCTACCTTCTCATTTTCTCTTTCTCCCTTTCATTCCTTCTTTCTATCTCCACTTTACTCGCCGTCGTCATAAATGCCCGAGTAATTCTCGTTCTCCTGCGAGCACTCACCTTCTCGTGCACACAGTTTTGCAATTTGAAATGGAATTCCATAATCATTTCACGGTGATTATTCCACGTGGCCTTCTAGTCTCTTCGGCATCATCTTTCGGGAACTCCCCTCGCGTGCAGTTTATGCCTGCACGATTCAATCTTATTTATGGACACTACTGTGGATACTACTTATGAATATTTAATTCCAATTAGCGAGTACTTGTTTCCGCATCGATAAAGTCACGCTAAAGGATTGCCGTTGGATTTGTCGATGAAAGGGTAAAAGTAGAGACCAATATCGGAATCGGAGTCGACACCAATAAAATGTCGGCCAGGGTGCGAGCGACCTGAGGTCGCGGTCCCAAGAACCTTCACCCCTCGCAGTCAACGCACTCTTTCAATAGAAGCGCCAAACACTCCACCTCAGTTTCTCGAAACAGTCGAAATAGTAATCTAGATTGCCACCCGGAAAGTTAATTTGCCCTTTACGCGAAGCTACAGTGAAGTGCATTGTGGAGTAATTGCGAAATTGGAGTTGCGACATTGAATCAGCTTCGAGACAAGTTTATCGTGAATCCGACGTAATGGTTGCATATAACCATCGACTGACTATTCCATGTCCTTGCATAAATTTAAATAGATGCGACTCCAATCGGGTTACTTCAAAAAAAAAACTGAATTTTTTTACAATTATTAGATATAATTGACAAACCCTTTTGATTATTCTTACGATGCATCTAACTGCCCATTCCGTGCTGTTACATAGATTTAAATAATACTGACTTAGCACAACGCGACTCCAATCGAGTTACTCCAAAAATAAAAAGAAACTCAGTTGTTTTACAATTATTAAATATAACTGCTGAACCCTTTTAATTCTTCTTACGATGCATCTAACTGTCCATTCCATGCCCTTGCCTAAATTTTAATAATACTGACTCGACACAATGCTACTCCAATTATGGTACTCAAAAAAGAACTGAATTGTTTTACTATTATTTGATACCATTAACGAACCCTTTGGACTTTTCTTACGATGCATCTAATAGACTATCCATTCTATACGCTTACATAGATTTAAATAATACTGACTCGGCACTACGCGACTCCAATCGAGTTACTCCAAAAATAAGAAAAACTCAATTGTCTTACAATTAATAGATACAATTGATGAACCCTTTGGACTCTTCTTACGATGCATCTAACAGACTGTCTATTCCATGTCCTTGCACATTAAATAATACTGACTCGGTACTACGCGACTCCAATCGAGTTACTCCAAAAATAAAAAAAAACTGAATTGTCTTACAATTATTAGGTACAATTGACGAACCCTGTGAATTCTTATTAGCTGTCCATTCCATGCCCTTACATATATTTAAATAACACTGACCTTACGTAACGCGACTCCAATCGAGTTACTCCAAAAATAACCTCAATCCTCTTACAATTAGTAAATACGATTAACAAACCCTTTGAATTTTTCTTACGATCCATCTAATTTATTGTAAGCAACTCAAGCACAATTCTTGCAAACTTTATCAAAAAAATATTATCATTAATCCGTCGACATTCAAGAATTTGCTGGACGATCCTCGTGCACCGCCTAAGATCACTCGAACCCGATCTGAATGCATCACAGCTAACGTTTCGCGTCTCGCCGCTCACGTATATATATATATTTTTTTTTTGCTGCTTCTCGTGGTACCTCGAAGACAATGCCCTTAGGAGGAACTATCGCGGGATACGGAACAAATATCGGTGTATTTATCTAGACTCCTCCGGCCTCTATCGTTCGCTCCTTCTCCCTCGCTCTTATCCTCGCTCCCTTTCTGCTTCGCGTCTCGGAGAGCATCGCGGGCCAGCCACGTAGCAGAACTACTCTTGCCGTGGCTTCTTTAAAGGCCGTATTGTTGCGCCGTGACGTGACACTCGTAAATTCTTTCCCGCCCGTAATGTATAACGGTGTTTCGCGATAGGATCCGAGCCGGCCCACAGTGCGTCCCACAGCCGTATTGTAAATACGATTCCCTTCTTCTCTCCTTCTCTTTCCTTCCGCCTCTTTCGCCAAAGCTGTTTACGGTCCCCCCTCGCCATGGATTTCGATATGCATCCCACGGAAATTCCAATATCACTCGAAAAACGGGACAATTCCGATGGAGTTCTTTATTCTTTTTGGTCGCGCTTTATTTCTCGCAGCTTCTCGATTCGCAGTGCTCGGCGCTTGGTCAAACGATTGGACCGTCTGTAGCGAACGAGAGATCACGGTGGCTGGTTCCAGAAAAAAGATTCATACAGAAGAACGAGCGGATTATTTTTATCGCGATTACGCTGATCCGATCTCAAATGTCGAGACGCCAATTTCGTCCGAGTATTTTCGCAGCTGTTGTGGCATACTTCTAGAACTTATTGGGTACACTCGTTTCGTTGTCACTCGCTTTTTGCTTTCGCGCTTTTCGATTTTGCGAGTAATAGAAGACGAAGAATGAATTTTGCTCGCGACGTTCGCAGTCCTGACAAAATGACAAGCTCCACGTTTTGGAGTAAATTTAAATTGCAGCGCCGAAGCACGCCTGATTGACGCTAAACTATTCATATTCTACGCGTTTGCTAGTTTTTTCGATTTAGAGACTAAATTAGACGATTGTTTGGTCGACATCAACAAAAGCTGGCACCTTCACAGCACCTTCACAGCACCAAAACAACTATGTCAGAATTAACGTGTTTTGAATCGTGACTTAAGTACCATGATAATTTGTACGGGATCTTTAACACTAGATTTACCGAACATTTTTTATAGACACGATTTCCCATTTGAACCAGTCAAATTGACTAGGTTCGGTAAATCTATTGTTAACACTGTTAGCACAATATTAACCGCGAAACAAGCAGCACGAATAAACGGAAATCGAGAGAAGTAATTACACAGCGATACAATTGCTATTTAATTGTTCTCGAGATAATAAATTCTTTTACCGCTTATCCATTCCACCGAGATACACAAGAGACCCAAGTACACCAAATTACCACGCATAATTAATACCGTAAAATGATCGAATCATGTCCTCTCGATAAAACTAACCAACCGCTAACTCCTGTGCGAGCTAACCAATAGATAAACCTCTGTTTATACAACGTCGTAATCGTTACTTCGTTTCACTAAAAAGCCAACGTTGGCACGCGTCGTTCACAGGCCTGCCAAAGTGACTAGCTCCATGTTTTGGAGTGTTTTTAAAATCGAGCGCCGAAGTGTCTGATTTGCGTCAAACTTTTCATACTCGGCGCGTTTGCTAATTTTTTCGATTGGAGAATAAATTAGACGATTGTTTAGTCGACGTCGACAAAAGCTGACACCGCGACATAATGAAAACAACTACGTCAGAATTAACGTGTTTTTAATCGTGACTTAAGTACCACGATAATTTATACGGGATCTTTAACACTGTTAGCTCAGTATCAGCCGCGAAACGAGCAGCACGAATAAACGAAAATCGAAAACTAGTAATTACACAGCGATACAACTGCTATTTAATTGTTCTCGAGATAACAAATTATTTTACCGCTTATCCATTCCACCGAGATACACAAGAGACCCAAGTACACCAAATTACCACGTATAATTAATACCCTGATTAATACCGTAAAAAGATCATGCGCTCTCAATAAAACGAACCAATCAACACAAATTCGAACGACAAATACAAGCACACCTGCTCAATTTAGAAAATAAATTAGACGATAAACAAGCAACGCGAATAAACGAAAATCGAAAAGAAGTAATTACACTGCGGTACAACTGCTATTTAATTGTTCTCGAGATAACAAATTCTTTCACCACTTGTCCATTCCACCGAGATACACAAGTACACCAAATTACCACGTATAATATCGTATAAATATCGAATCATGTCCTCTCGACAAAACGAAGCAACCGCTAACCAGTAGATAAATCTTTGTTTACGCAGCGCCGTAATCGTTAATTCGTCCCACTAAAAAACCAACGTTGACGCGCGTCTCAAACCTTCCTACTTGACATCCTCTATATGCTTTACCTCGCTCGCGTCGAAGAGACAAACTGCTCCGGTAGAATCGTTCGCTGCTCGCGATGCTTTCTCGAGGCGGCTGAGTACCCTGACATAAATTCGTATCGTAACCGATAGAGAAGGCCTTGGGGGCATCGATACGAATCTTTTCTGTATCAAGGGAGAGAGCCAGAGAGCAACGCGGCGCGCGAACGTAAGGATCGCCTCGTTGTCGTGTCTCGATCGTCGAATCGTTGTCGGTCGGCACGTAACGACGAGTTAAAGCCGACGATTAGAACGTGTGTATCTGGAAACTACTTGTTTGTCGAATGTGCGGGCGCAGATAAATCGTGTGTATTTACGGCCGTACCGCGTGCGGCGCGTAAGCGTTATTGCCCGCTCCACCAGCAACATTTTATTTTCGGCGTGCGCTCAAGAGATACTGGAGAATCGTTACGGCACTCGCCTCGTTCGCCGTGCTATCACACGTGGATAACTTCCGCGTTCGCAATTTTACCCTGCATTTTCGTGCGAGCCTCGTCCGTTCGAGTAAGCGACGGTGATTTTTCTTTTTAACCTCTTTTTTTTCTTTGTATAATCGCCTAACGAAGGCCGCCTTAAAACGCCTCGTCGCACCTGACCTCAAATCTTTTGTAAAATACACGCGTTACTCTTTCCTTTTTAATTTCACGGTTGTACTTTCTTTCCTGTAACGTCTCGCGGATCGCAAGGATCGTTAGAGTGATGCAAGATGTTTTACAGTAATGATTTCTAGATTAGATAGTTATTTTACTAGATTGTTTAGGAGTTTGTAAAGTTTTTCTGTGTTAAAGTTGGTTCCTAGGGGACCGTAGATTGTTTAGTGACTTGAAATGCAGGCGACACGTGGGTTCTTTAATCGTTTAATCGGCGTCGACGAAATTTTTCCTCGTATCTCGCACCGCGAGGTTCACCTAATCTGAAATGTTTTGTAAAACATATGCGTTACTTTTTTCTTTTTAATTTCACGGTTGTACTCTGTTTCTTGTAACGTCTCGCGGATTGAAAGGATCGTTAGAGCGATGTAAGATGTTTTACAGTGATGTTTAGAAGTTTGTAAAGGTTTTCGATGGTAAAGTGGGTTTCTAGGGGACCGTAGAATGTTTAGTGACTTGAAATGCACGAATAACGCGGATTCTTTAACACATTTGCACGCGTGAGTAGATTAGCTTGGAATATTCGACACGCAGATCTAAATGGATTAAGGATAAAAAATCATTCACGCTCCATTTCGCCTTTTACCTAAAAGTAAAATCCGGTCGATTGGGTGTTTGGCAATGGGAAAGCAGTGAGGTAGCGCAATGGGGAGACGCAGAGCTACGATTAAAGTTGCACGATTTTGTAAGGAGGTCGAATTACAACTTTCCGTCCGATTCTTTCGACATTCGTTGAAGTGCAGGTTGCATGAGCGAGGGAGAACATTTTTCCGTGTCTACTAGGTTGAAGATTAATTCGTGTCGCATGTTGGAAAGCTACCGTGTAAAAAAATCATCGTGCGAAAAAGACGTGGCGCGCTTAAGTGAGCGAAAAGTCTGCTTGAAAAATCGCGTCTATATTTATTAACGTTGACCCTCTGGCTGCTTGATCGAACCTCGTTTAAATCAGAAGCGAGAAGTCTACTTGAAAAATCGCATCTATGTTTATTAACATAAACCTTCTGGCAGCTTGATCCAACCTCTCTTAAATCAGAGGCAAGAAGTCTGGGTGAAAATCGCGTCGATGTTTATTAACGTAGATCCTCTCAGTGGTTGATAGAACTTCCTTTAAATCAGAAACGAGTAGTCTGGGGAAAACCGCGTCTATGTTTATTAACATAGATCCTCTGACTGCCTGATCGAACCTCGTTTAAATCAGAAGCGAGAAGTCTGCTTGAAAAATGGCGTCGATATCTATTAACACTAGTTCTTCTCTTTAACATTAGAACTACTAATTTTTTTATTCATGTGGAAACTTCTTTTGTTGACCACTCATTTTTACAGGCTTGGTAGTTCTAGTGTTATCGTTGATCTACCGATTGCTCGGTCGAAGTTCCATTAAGTCAGATAGAAAAACCGCATCGATGTTTATTAACGTCGATCTACCGATGCTTGGTCGAACCTCGTTTAAATCAGGAACGAAAAACCGCGTTGAAAAATCACGTCGATATTCATTATCGTAGATTTACCGACTGCTCGGTCGAAACTCCCATAAACCGCGTTGAAAAATCGCGGCGATATTTATTAACGTATATTTACCGACTGCTCGGTCGAAGCTCGCTTAAATCAGGTTGAAAAATCGCATCAATCTGATCGACGAACACTCCATCATCGCTTAACACTCCGTTTACGGAATCGCGTAAATGCGACGCATTTAACTTGAAAATCGTGCTTATAAGAAAAAGTCCCGTACACCTAGCAGTAACATTGATCCACCGACTGCTGGATCGAACCTTGCTCCATTCAGAAACGAAAGATCATGGTGAAGAAACCACGTCGATATTTATTAACTTCGGTCCACCGACCGTTCGGTCGAACCTCGCTTAAATCAAGCCCCAGAATCTCGCATCGTCGACGTCGAAACACCGTTAAACCGTGCAAATTATTGGCAAACGTCAACTTCGTCGAAGATCGGAGCAACGAGTGCTTCCTCGCTTATCTCCGCTGACCCGTCTACGACGATTATTACAATTGCAAATTATTGCAAACACGATAAGGCGACCGCACTCATGAGATCTCCCGTCCCTCAAGTCGTTCATTACGGTACGACACACGGAGAATTATCGGAACCCATTCTCGTGCGTTATTAAACACATTGTTATCGTGGCGCGTGGCCACGTGACGAACAAACCGGCGGAGTTACAATTCCTTGGCACTGACTGAAAATCTCTCGGTGACCGATTCGTCCAATATACAGAGATTATCCACTTCTCTCGCTCTATTCCACACGCTCTCGCAATTCATTCGCCAACGAGACAGCATCCTGCCTGATCGCACAAACCACGAAAATGTTTTATCTACGCTCTTCCAACGACTGATTCGCACCATCGACTGGCCCAAAGCTGCTTCGTTCCTTCACCTCGTCACTTCTTCCTCTTTGTCCAATCGAAAGAGTCTGCTGAATTCCTTCGTCTCGTTCTTCCACGTAGAAGACACGCGAGAACGAAGGAGATGGAGAGAAAAAGTGTGGAGGAGAGAACCAATTCTCGGCATCACGTAAATTCCCGTAATCAAACGGTTATTATCGAATAGGAACGAGGAGCGGGTCGAGCACCGCGTGCAAATTGCCGCGTTACAGCTGGCGGTCACACGACTTTCGCATTGTTGTGCTTCTCGTTCTCTCTCGCTTCTCCTCGTTGCGAGAAAAGACAGAGAGCGTGTTTCAGTAGTGGCGAGAGATAGTGGCTGGAGCCGACGAGATCGGAACTGATGCCGACGACTCTGTGCCCAATGTAAACCGATCGAACGTTTAGGCTGCGGTCGCGCCAACTCCGAAACGACCCAATGCGTTTGCAGGCAGCGATAGAACGGAGCTGAACAATTTTTTACTCTGGTTTCGTTTTCCCACATAGAAATTGTGTCTACGACAGAATTCGACGGATCTCGAAGATACCTTAATTCGGTGAAATTGACTTTTCTTTGAATAGTTTAGCTTTCAATATAATTGTATAATGGTGAAATTAATTCAAATTCTCATCACGAAGCTTTTAGTTCTCCGATTTGCTCTACTTTTAAGTTTAAAAATTTAATATACCTCGAGTCTGGGGTCGGGATATGCGAATTTAATGATACATCGATCCGATGTTAAAATTGGCACCGAAACTTGTGCCCGTTAGACGATTCAATGATTTGCAAAAATTCAAGAATTATGTGCAGCTTCTTTCTCTCTCGAAACTGTCATTCGTTGTATGAATTAAACGTTACACCGGTGGAAAGAGTGAACCGATTTTGAAACTCGATTCGATGCTCGCGCGGCCACAGTTTCTGTGAGAATTCTGATCCCTGGACTCGAGCCACCGTGTATTTTCTGCTTCCAGGCGACGACGATAAGACCTTTTCTGTTTTCTTCACTCCACGAAAAAGCGATATTGTCAGCTCGATTTCTCTTTCTCGATGGTCCTCTTTTTCCTTCTTCGTACCAGCGTTCTTATTCCAGTGAACAAACCGATCAGATCCAGACGTCGAATAACAAAAGAGCGGTGAATCGACGATGACAATCCTCGGATTCTTGTAAAAAGTCGCGTCGCACGTATAATATGTCAAAACGGAGCGAAAGAAATTGCGATTATGAAAATTTACAAGATGTCAACGCGACCCAGTATTGTAAGAAACAATTGTTGCAACAGTTTCAGTTTCTTCGCTCATTCAATAAACAATCGTCTCATTGACAGTCTCTAATTTCCTACTAATCCTCGTCGATACTACAACCTCGTGCAGACCCGCAGCCTCGATAGATCTCTAATAGAAACACGAAACACTAAATACCTTTCTAATTATGTTTACACAGAGTGTAATCGAGCGAGACACCTCGATAAGATCTCCGGGAGATTCCAAAGCTCCCGAGCCATTCGTTTTCCCTTCTAAATTTAACCGTCTTCTCCTTTTCTCTCGAATTCGATTTAACGCCTCTGACCGGCCGGCTACATGCCACCGTCGATAAATCTTACGGTCCGCTTATTGGGACCGACAGAATCTCTAGCCTGTGTTGTTCCCGCACGGTTATCGAGAATACTCGATATCAATGACTTAACCGAAGGCATCGCGAGTCACGCAATAATTCACTTGTCGTCGCACCCGTGTCAATCGTTCCTTCTGTCAGGTTCTCAGCTCCCGCGCTTTATTAACTGTAAAGATACCGAAACATTTCTCTATATGGAAATTTTTTTGGTGACCGATTATTTTTATTGGTTTGGTAGGTCTAGCGTTAAAGTACGAATAATAATATTGTTACTCGTTTTACGGATCAGAAGCGAGTGAGCTTGGCTCTCACGCGGTTATCGAGAATACTCGATATCAATGACTTAATCGAAAGCATCGCGAGTCCCGCAATAATTCACTTGTCATCACACTACTCCCATGTCAATCGCTTCCTCCTGCCAGTTTCGCCTCTCACGCGCTTTATTAAAGTACGAATAGCATTGTTACTCGTCGCACGGATCAGAAGCAAGTGAATAGGCGATTTAAATAAAATCTTACGGTCCACTTGTAGAAACCGACAAAATCTCTGACCTATGTCTCCCACACAGTTATCGAGAATACTCGATATCAATGACTTAACCGAAGGCAATGCGAAAGTCACGCAATAATTCACTTGTCGTTGCGCTCGTGTCAATCGGTGTTCTTGCCAGGTTCTTCTCTCACGTGCTTTATTAACGTTAAACTTTGCGTTAAACCTACTAAAACATTTTTACATTTGAAAATTTCCTTTGTCGACCGGTTATCTTTATTGGTTCGATAGGTTTACTGTTAAAGTACGAACAACATTGTTACCCGTCGCACGGATCAGAAGTGAATAAGCAGACGGTTTAAAAAGATCTTACGGTCCACTTGTAGAAACCAACAGAATCTCTGACCTATGTCTCTCGCACAGATTTCGAGAATACTCGATATCTATGACTTAACCGAAGGCAATGCGAAAGTCACGTAATAATTCACTTGTCGTTGCGCTCGTGTCAATCGGTGCTCTTGCCAGGTTCTTGTCTCACGTGCTTTATTAACGTTAAACTTTGCGTTAAACCTACTAAAACATTTTTACATTTGAAAATTTCCTTTGTCGACCGGTTATCTTTATTGGTTCGATAGGTTTACTGTTAAAGTACGAACAACATTGTTACCCATCGCACGGATCAGAAGTGAGCGAGCAGGAGGTTTAAAAAAATCTTACGATCCACTTACAGAAACCGACAGAATCTCTGACCTATGTCTCTCGCACAGTTATCGAGAATACTCGATATCAATGAGTTAACTGAAGGCAATGCGAGTCCCGCAATAATTCACTTGTCGTTGCGCCCGTGTCAATCGGTGCTCTTCTCAGGTTCTCCTCTCACATTCTTTATTAACGTTAAACCTACCAAAACATTTTTACATTTGAAAATTTCCTTTGTCGACCGGTTATTTTTATCGGTTCGATAGGTTTACTGTTAAAGTACGAACAACATTGTTACCCGTCGCACGGATCAGAAGTGAATAAGCAGACGGTTTAAAAAAATCTTACGGTCCACTTGTAGAAACCGACAGAATCTCTGACCTATGTCTCTCGCACAGTTATCGAGAATACTCGATATCAATGAGTTAACCGAAGGCAATGCGAGTCCCGCAATAATTCACTTGTCGTCGCACCCGTGTCAATCGCTCCCTCCTGCCAGCCTCTCCTCTCACGCGCTTTATTAAAGTACGAATAACATTGTTACTCGTCGCACGAAGCGGGAGCGAGCGAGCAAAGCGGTTTGAAAACCGCTTAAACCGGTCCGTCGGTCATTCCTGAACGAGTTCGCGGTCCGGCATGAGCTTCCAAGCTGTGTACAAGCTGCTGTAAGCCACCGAGCGTAGGAAATGCTGCATTTTCTTCTCCTCTCTCCTTTTCCGTCTTTTCTCCACCACCTCTCCACCTTTCTGCTTCTCATCGCGGACCGCTTCTTCTCCTCCGCCCTTTCTCGTCGCACGGGCCATACACCGATTTTATATCCTTAATTAAAAGTAGCGCGAACTTCTCGCCATAATCCTGCCCTGGAATTTGTTCCTGATTAAAAGGAGAAAGGCTCGGTGGGGTGAGAGAACGATGGAGGGCAGAAGCAACTCGGAGTCCATGCCCTCGGCACCCAGAGTGAATTAGAAGTTGCGTTTCGCCTCTCGTGGCGAAGAATCGCGGCTGCCGGACCCCTCGGACCCTCTTCCTTTTTCCCTCCTCATTTTTCCTCTTTAGCGGGGGCTTTCTAAAGAGGAAGCTGCGCTATTCCATTTTAATCGTCCTCGCTCTCTTTCGGCCCGATTGCGCTCTTTCCACTCGAGCGTCCAAGTTTTTGTTTTATCACCGCGAGCTTTTCGTTAAGATTCCGCGGCCGCCAGAAGAACGGCGAGCTTTAACCCTGTATTCACCCGGAATTATCGTTGTGTTTTTCTTTTTCTCTTGGTTTGTCTGAAAATAAACCATAGGCGGAATTGTAAGCGATGAAAAGGGGAGATTAGAGTATAGAGACGAAGATTTAAGCTGAACGATGCGTGACGTGCTGTGAGTTAAAAGGAAGATCTTGGGTTGTAGTGATTCTTATTAAAGAGAAGCTACAAGTTGATTTATTTACGATTTTGGGTCGTGTTGCAAAGGGGTGCGATTTAAAAGCGCTTAATAAAATATATAAAATTATTTTATTACGTTCAACAATCAAGTGTCCGATAGACCGAAATAAATTTGATATGGAGGCAAACCGTAGAAACAAACGATTGATAAAACAAATATTAAATGAGAAAGTGGGCTGAAAGAAAAGCTCGATAGAAATTCTCACCACTGTATCCTACTTCTCTTATCTCATTATTGAGTTCTTTCTTTACGCGTACGGAATTACTCTCGACTGTTTTGCATTCGAAGCTTCGCTTTCAAAGATGAAAAATAAACAATCCACAATAGAAACAACTGAAAGAGAAAGTGCCTAAAAACAAAAGGGCCCCACGTTTAAAATTACCGTAGCTGCGTTTGTCAGAGTACTTCTCTCTCGTGTACTCTGGAGAAAGGTGCGATTTCTCGTTGCAGCGAGAAAATCCGGAACCGCATAATTCTGAAGGCAGATAAATCGAGAAATATTTCGTCATTTTTAAAAATACGGTAGCTTCATTTACCTCCTTCTTGGATGCAGCGATCCCAACTTGTCGAGAGCTAAACTAGTGGGACATGTCTAGGAGGACATAAATCGCGAATGAAACACTTAATTACCACCTAATCAGTCAACTCTCATATAATTCTCTTTCAATTTTCGTTACGTGACGATCCCAGAGCTTAGTTGACATCCCTTCGTCCCTCGTCTCCTCCTGGAATGTTCTCCTTACGCGTGTACCAAAGGAACTCGATCTGCCGACTACTCCTCGGCTCCTCTTCGAGTTTCTTCTTTCTCTTGTTTCTTGTTGCGATAGCGCGTTGCTCTGCCTTCAGCGTTCCTCTCGTATCATTATTATTAAAATAGAAACTCCAGTTACCTCGACCGGATGGGCTCGTACCTTGCCTAAACCAGTGGAATACTTAAATCCTGAAATAAAGCACTTAATTAGCACTTAATCAGTTAATTCCCATATAGTTCTCTTTCATTTTCATCTTTCATAGTTATCTTTCAAATTTCTTCACGTGACGGTGCCAGGCCTTGGTGGACATCCCTTCATTCTTCGACTCGTCCTGGAGTGTTCCCTTACGCGTGCACCGAAGGAACTCGATCTGCCAACTACTCCTCGGCTCCTCTTCGAGTTTCTTCTTCCTCTTTTTTCTTGTTGCGATAGCGCGTTGCTCTGCCTTCAGCGTTCCTCTCGACGTATTCATTATTATTAAAATAGGAACGCCAGTAACCTCGGCCGGATGGGCTCGTACCTTGCCTAAACTAGTGGAATACTTAAATCCTGAAATAAAGCGCTTAATTAGCACTTAATCAGTTAATTCCCATATAGTTCTCTTTCATTTTCATCTTTCATAGTTATCTTTCAAATTTCTTCTCGTGACGGTGCCAGACCTTGGTGGACATCCCTTCGTTCTTCGACTCGTCCTGGAGTGTTCTCTTTACGCGTGCACCAAAGGAACTCGATCTGCCGACTACTCCTCGGCTCCTCTTCGAGTTTCTTCTTTCTCTTGTTTCTTGTTGCGATAGCGCGTTGCTCTGCCTTCAGCGTTCCTCTCGTCGTATTCATTATTATTAAAATAGAAACGCCAGTTACCTCGACCGGAAGGGCTGGTACCTTGCCTAAACTAGTGGAATACTTAAATCCTGAAATAAAGCACTTAATTAACACCAGGATTAACACTTAATCAGTTAATTCCCATATAGTTCTCTTTCATTTGCATCTTTCAAATTTCTTCACGTGACGATACCAGACCTTGGTGGACATGCCTTCATCCTTTGACTCGTCCTGGAGTGTTCTCCTTACGCGTGTACCAAAGGAACTCGATCGACCGACTACTCCTCGGCTCCTCTTCGAGCTTCTTCTTCCTCGTTTTTGCTTGTTGCGATAGCGCGTTGCCCTGCCTTCAGCGTTCCCCTCGCCGTATCATAACGCCAGTAACCTCGGCCAGATGGGCTCGTCCCTTGCCCGGGATCCCGTCTCATCCCTCGTCTCACCTCTCCCTGTCTTCTGCAACCGCTTCTACCTTCTCTCGTTCTCTCCTACCTCACATTCGCCTTCATCTCCCTCTTCTGGTTTTGCTTCCTCGTCTTCGGTCACCGATCGACCAGAAGAGGACGGCACTAATTGCAAGCGGAAGCGCGTCGCACGCTCGCAAGGAATTTACGGGTACGCGCGTGAAACCTCCAACGGTGGAGAAGAATAAAAAAGAAACACACACGCACAAAGAGACGGATGATCGCGCGAAGATTGTTAACTTCTACGGTACCACGATCGACGAATAACGTCCATCAATATATGCACTGGTTCGCGAAGGTACACAGAAACCAAGCTGCTCATGAAAATCTGTGAAAAGAGAAAAGAAGAGATCCGAGAAGAATATTTTCTTGGCTACTTACACCGTGGAACAAATGCATCGAAAGGATCAAAGTCCACGTGAAGCTCATCTGTGCGACTTGGTACACGCGGAACGTTCGGAGAATATCGGATGCGTTTACCTCGGCGCGTTCGAATGAACGGTCCTCCTCTTCCTCCTCTCCACGGAGTGCAAACGATAATTCGGCGTTGGCGGAACGAATCGCCTATTATTTACGATCCGACGTGCTTCGGTGCTGCCGTAGGGTAGTGGTGGTAGAATAATGAAAAGAGGAGAGGGAGAAACGGAGTTTGTGGCACACGACGTCGCTTTTGAGCGTCGACGAGAGCCGCCATCCCGTTTTACCAATTTGATAATGCGATAAGCGTCCTTCTACGAATAGAATCCGCTAAGTAGGAATTTACAGGCGGATCAAATCGCGGGGACTTTAATTGAGTTAGGATATATGCCGTGGTCCGCAGAGAGAACGGAATTGAAGGAGAAAGGGGCAGAATCCGTGGACAAGGTGTCTCCATTTCCCAGAGCACGTTAATTATTAGCATTTGTCGCGCTTCTCGATCGATTTCACGATAAGCGGGACAGTCGAGCGTGATATTGAGCGATTTGTTCGACGGAATAATTCGCGAGTCGCGAGCGATGGGTCAGTGTGTCGAGGTTTTTAACGTCGTCATGCATAAGTCTCTCGAGGTTCCATGATAGAGGAAGAATTGCACGTGGTAGGATAGAAAATGAAATTACTGCTTCGAGAATTGAATTTTTTTTCGATTCTCTGAAAGGGCCTGTCGTACGATAATTTTTAAGAGCGAATGTTTACAAAGGAAAGAGGAAACACTAATGAAGTTTCGTCGTTCCACGCAGATTGCTTTAGGCGCGTTTGTGTCGTGCAATGCGCTTGTTTAGTCTCGTTAATTTTCATCGAGCTACTGCTAAAAGTGTAAAAATAATAGATGGTACGTGGAAGGACTCGTGTTGCGGTATACGCCAGGGTATACGCTTTAGAATTTTTTTTTGGCTCCATTCGTGCTCCGAAGTAGGTATAGTGACACGGTAGTGTTAAAGCCATCGGTACTCGGAGTAATTCGCATTGTACATTTGCCAGATGAATTGCTTTATCGCGCAACCTTTTCTTTCACGTAGCAGTGAATAATTCCATGCATCGAGAAAATTATAGATAGATCCTCCTACTTTATTCACTCGTCTTCTCACCTTTCTCCTAATTTATTCGACGCCCTACGTTACTTGAACGAACGTTACTTCAACCCTCTATGGGATCAATTGTTTTTTTAAATATAAAAAAATGTATTCCACCGAAAATCGAAAGGTTTATACTATATATGCAGATTAACAAAAAATTCACAAAAGTTGCAAAGCATTTACTTTGATGTTTTATGTTGATGGTGCTGCCAACTGTCATCAATATTGTTATTGGTTATCTCTGAAACATTATATAATTAAGACGTATACGCTATCTCGTGAAGGGGCAAAGTTATTTGCTAAAATGTCGATATATTAATGTATGACCTAAAAGTTACGCGGGCCAATAGAGGGGTAACTCTTCGTCGAATCTCTCTCCTTCGATCCGGTCGACTAATTATGCTTCGGTCATTTAAATAATCACTCGATCTTTCGCCGATATCCACACACGTTGAACTCGTTTGCGCGACGATAGTAAAATCCGGACCGAGACTCCGTCGCATAAATGGAAAATGCAATTCGTTATCGTATTAGAAGGGCTCTTCGCTCGCGCCTCCAAGAAAATCGTTATCCCGATCGTATTTTCATCGTCGCGCCAGTCTGTTCTTCTTAATTCTGGCGCGCTCGAGTAGATCCACTTTAAAGATAGCTTCGCGGGTAGACGAAATTTCGATCCAGCCTGATAAGCAATTCAATTATTGTCCCCGATAAACTCACCCGTTTATCCTCCCGGGCGAGACCCTAAACCATTCTGGACTGCAAGCTTACAGAATCAAATACTCGACCTACGTAAACCCGACTGACACATACTTACCGATAAACCTTTCGCGAATCTCAACCACCCCAAATTCGAACTAAACAGTTAACTGTTCTGGCATGTAAAATACAGCCAATAAAAACAGCGTACACAGCAACCAGCAAAAAAATGCATAAAAACGCATTCCATTGATTAACCTCTTCATTGCGACACGCTTTCGGTGCGAACCATTAATACAGACGACACAATATTCACATGTTAGTTGTTGGGACTGGTTGTCCACTGACTATTGACCAAAATAGTACCCGAAGAATTGGTCCATTAGGGTTTACAAAAATAATAATTTCAAATAAACTGTGTCAATTGGTAAAATAGCAAAGGTGTTACAGTACACAACTGCAGAGGGTGTATATATTGTTAAACTTACGATGGTGTAAATACGCCTTTAGTAGTAAAAGGGTTAAGAAGGTTTATAGCTTCTCGTACACCAATTACTTTCCAACAACGAAAATATTTCTCACATTTCTAAATCCTCAGTAAAACGTCCTGAAATTTTCCCAAAGATCCATCGAGTGGTTTCTTGCAAAAAGAAAGAAATGTAGAAAGATCCCCTTAATTGGTGAGAATGCACGTACCTTGCGATCGCGAAGAAGATGCACCTAATCCATCTCTCAAATTCTCTCTCCATCTATTAAATCGCTTATTCGAATCGAACTTATGACCTAACAGCTGAAATACAAACGAGCAACTATGCACACAATAGACCCTTACTCATTTCCTTAGAATCGTCGAATAATTTCCCAGAACAAGCAAGGATCTGAATTTTTCTGCATACAATATGTCCGGGTGCTTGCGAACCCAAGAACGGTTGATTAGGACGGGCGAGCAAAACGGTCGCGCGCGCGCGCGCACGCGCACGCTCGAGTCTGGCCGTGTAATAGCCGCGGTGAGGTCAGCTACGTCGCGCCACTCAATAAATCAGGGGCGCTCCCGCGGCCTGCTGGTGGCAAGCGAGTGAGAGATGGTTGAATTTCTGCCACGTGATCCGTCAACGTTTCCAGTAATGCGCGTCCCGTTGGATTTAACCCCTGCGGGGTCGCGCCAGAAGGTGAGGAGAGGGTTCGAGGCGACCTGGTGTCGAGAGATGAAAGGGAAGGGGGTCCAAGTCACGGTCTTGTATACAGATCTGGCATCTCCTACAAATTTCAGTGGTGGGATGTTGACCCCCTTATCGACGATTTTTTAAATTTCTAACTCAAGGCTTTGTGTTCGCATATTGCTGGTATACATAATTTGAAAACCCCGTAAGAGTTCCTAGTGTATTATTAGCAACTGGTTTGAAGACACTATTCTGTACAATTGTCTTGGAATCGTTCTGAAGTTTAGAAATTGTAATAATATTAACACTTTACCAACCGGTAGCCGATTAATCGGTTTTTTGTCGCCGATGCTCATTAGCCGATAGTTTACTAATGGTTTGCCATGGGAACCGATACTTCGTTATCAATCATGGCTATAGAATTATTAGATTCTACCGTAAGCTCCACATTGACATATAATATTGAAAACATGGAAAACATTTTATAATATTGGTACATGGTCGACGAATGAATCAATAATCTTTGAACTTTTCTGTATCTGCGGCCGAGTGGCCGGTGAGAACCGCATAGAATGTTGAATCGCTACCGGTCGGTAAAGTGTTAAATACTGAAGGCCTGAATTAAGGTTGTATCTATCAAAAGTATTCGATTACAACGCTTCTAGTGGCTGCTATAGAAAGTAAAGAAAAGAGTCATTATGGCATCAATTTTCACACAGGTCTGGAAACTCCTACAAATTTCAGTGGTGGGATGTTGACCCCCTTATCGACAATTTATACTCTTATTCCTCACTCGAAAAAATTCTTATTTAGGAAATATTATAATACTTCCCTGAAGTTACGCTAATTCGTTTGAAATGAACAAAGGAAACATAAAAATATACTTGTTTTTAATTCGTAGTCTGTGAGTGATATGATCAATTACAGAGTAAGTTTAGTT
This sequence comes from Tiphia femorata, assembly GCA_944319695.1. Taxonomy (NCBI): domain Eukaryota; kingdom Metazoa; phylum Arthropoda; class Insecta; order Hymenoptera; family Tiphiidae; genus Tiphia; species Tiphia femorata. The sequence continues at coordinate 10,551,066 of OX090896.1, read as the reverse complement.
ATCTAGAGTTAACAAAAAAAAACTGTAAACTGTGGCGCCACGGGCCATCCATGGAAAATCAGCATGGCAATCAAAGTGTTAAAGAAGGGTCAACCGCGAATATTCATCGCCCAATTTCGCCACGCAATCAACTCCGCCCGATTATTTATGCGATCTTCGTGCGCCTTGCGCGACCCTCTCTTTTTTCTTTCATTTTTTTTTTTTTATTCTCTACTCTTCTCTCCTTCTCTCGACGACCAAGCAAAGAAGAAGGAAGAGAAACGGATTGTCGAAGGGACGAGAGAAAAATCGACCACGACCACGCGACTTGGAAATATACACTCGAGTAATGTTTCTCAGCGGATCCGGTAAACGTCCGTACGAATTGGCGCACGAATGGACAAAGCGGTTGCGTGCCAAGAAAACTCGAGGATCCTTGGCCTCCGGGGGGTGCAGAGCGCGAGGATTCCTTGTAAAATGCTCTCGTTTCTACTGTCGCAGCTTCTCGCTTTTGCAGATTTTACTTACCTCTTTTTTTTTCACGCGTTCGACACGCAACGCGTTAAAGGGTCGACAAACTCGAAATACGCCTCGGTTTCGAAGTGTCGAGGCAATTAGGATGGATCCGTGAATGGTCAACGACCGCCGCTTCGGTTCGTGAGAGCGAGTTATCGAGAGTGGGAGCGCGCGAGTGGCGTGAAAAAAAAAAGTTAATAATGCGGAATGTCGGAACGAGTGTGGGGTGCGTCAGTCGCGCCCGATCATCGGCGACGATTAACGGAATTTAATGACGACCCTTTCTACCCGCCTGCTGTCCCCTGGAAACCTTGTAATGCGTCCGGATTGGCAACGAACAATTGTATTACGCGGATATGGCACCCGGAGCTCGAGCTTGTAACGCGTGATTCGACGCCAGCAATTATGCAAACGCAATAAAATCGCCCCCGGTTGCTGGCGCGCGTCTTCGTTAATCGAACAAAATCGACCCTTTGATTTTATTTTTCGATCGCGCGGACCTTCCGTGACTCAAGTTGGGATTTATCAGTGACATCGTCCGCGCTCCAATTGGCCTCGAAAGGATGTTTTGAAATAACCCCTTGTTGCCATCATGTACATTCGATTTTTGAACAGATCCGATTGAGTAAATTTTATTGGGGATTGACATGTTTTTCTGCTTATGTTTTAAAGACGTAGGGATTTAAGCTTCTGTAGGACTTTCAGGTCACATACTAATATATTAACATTTTACCAATAACTTTGACCGTTTTTGTCCCAAGGTAGCATATACGTGTTAATTATACAATGTTTCCGAGATAACGAATAACAACATTAATGACAGTTGGCAGCACTATTAACTTGATATATCAAAGTAAATGCTTTGAACATTTGGAAAATTTGCCTATTAAATTTATGGTTAATCTCGATATGTAGGTATAAATCTATTGATTTTCGGTGGAACACTTTTTTTAATATGTAAGAAAAATATTCATATCATAGAGGATTAAATAGGATTCGCACGGAAGAAAGTTTATTCATTTGAAATGAATCTTCTTGATAGGTTAGGATTTTTTAAGTGACATCTTGGCGTTACGGGCACATCGGCTTAGCCAACAAATCACTCGATGTCAAAATGAGCAAAAGTTGATCAGAAACTGAGCTTATTCTCTGGTTATATTTTAAGAACCCAAGAATTTAAATGCAAATCGCGTGGAAGAAAGTTTATTCGTCTGAAACGAATCTTCTTGATAGGTTAGGATTTGTTAAGTGACTTCTTGCCGCTACGGGCACATCCGCTTAACTAACAAATCACTCGATGTCAAAAGGAGCAAAATTTGATCAGAGACTGAACTTTTTTTCTAGTTATATTTTAAGAACCCAATAATTTAAATGGAAATCGCGTGGAAGAAAGTTTATTCGTCTGAAACGAATCTTCTTGATGGTTTAGAATTTTTCAAGTGACCTCTTGCCACAACGGGCACATCCGCTTAACTAACAAATCACTCGATACCGAAACAAGCGAACCTTGATCAGACACTGAACTTTTTTTCTGCTTATATTTTAAACACGCAGGACTTCAGACAGGACTCGCGTAAAAAGAAAGTACCTGCTCCCAAAATAAATCTCCTCGATGCTTTCGAATTGGTCGAGTGCCTTAAAAAAGAAACACTTTCTGCTACAATGAGAGAATGTTTAATATGCGCGGCGAAAGGTGAAGCGATCGCACACGTTCACCACACTTCCAACGGAAGATAACACACTCGCTCGGCAAATGGCAATCACGCCTACTTTGTAGAGCGGAAAGGAGACGATCTCAAAGTTCACCGACGCGAATTGAAGCACGCGTGATAACCGGTGGTAGGACGAGCAGCTGAAAGGGATGAATAGGCGGCGCGCGTCCCTGCGCGCCTACGAAAGGGTCGCAAGAAAAGATCTCACTTTCCCGAAGACAATTCTCCGCGTCTACTCCAACAGATAAACAGAAGATAAACGTACCTACGCTCTTACGACCCACTTCTCGTTATTCTTCCGCGATGAGAAAGGAATGGCGTCCCTTTACCGTTTACCACGAGTCTCTCGAATTTTGCAAACCCTTCCAAGCTACTCGCGACGCATAAAAACCGCACAAAAAAAATATATACCCCTCGAATTATTCCACTTGCAGCACCCAACACAACGAACGAAGGTGTACGAATACGAAGACACTTATCAGGGTGAAATCAATTCGAGACGAGTACTAATTGCAAGCGCGAAGAGCGATGTCACGAAGGAAGACCTTGTCGAGCGGTAACGGATTTGAGAAAACGTCCGATAAGAAAGCAATTGTTCTCCCGTCGGCGTGAGCGAGATCCACGGTGTCGGGACATTATCCACGAGGAACATTGGAAATCTGTTCCACGCGGGGCGCGTAATGACCGGCAGTTATTCTGAAATCGTCTCAATTATATACGCCGCGTGGTACGCCCGAGACATAAAAGGCTTCGGGTAGTTGCGCCGCGCAATTGTATAGTATCGGCTTGTCGAATTACCAGGCGCACTAAGGTACTATGTAAATCGTTGGTAAGGATTTTTCGCTCGGTGTACCACGGCGAAGGAGACGACGGAGGCTCCACTTTATCGCGGTATTTGCGCCGCGGTAAATGTTTTTACTTCCACCGGCTTATTTTTCGTTCCTACCTCTCCTGGCTTTTCCCTCGTGCACCCTCCTACGTCCAGCACCGTGCTCATTCTCCTTCTGTTTTGACTTTTTTTCACGCGTATCTATGTCTCACCTTCTCGCTCTCCTTCCTCTTACTCAGCCTTTTTTTTTACTTTTTTCCTCCAGTTCTTTCTCTCTCTCTCTCTCTCTCTCTCTCTCTCTCCTCTCTTGCCCACCTTCATCGAGGTAAATGCTTTATTACCCCATTAAGCGTGAGCGCGACCAGACGAAACACGCGTCCGGCCCCCCAAGCCCATTGTGTTCTCCGCAACGACATTCCTCTCGCTTATAACGTTTACACCTGCTACGCGAAACGTCGCGGTACCGTCCGATAAGACGATTCTTTGTTGTTGTTTTTTTTATGCGGTTGGGTACCTCGTGTCTACCTCCACGTGTTTTTATGTAAACAGATTTTTTTTTTAATCTTAGCTCTTCGGGGTTTTTGGGGATAGTTTTGAATTAACGATTTTTGATGCCTGGTGCAATGAAGAGGACGAAGCCATTATTAGTTTGTTTATTTATTTAACACTAAATTTGCCGAACATTTTTTATAAACACGGTTTTCCATTTGAAACAGTCAAATTGACTGGTTTCGGTAAATCTATTGTTAAACGGACGGCTTGTTTTGGATTACAAAGAATCCGAAGATAGTAGAGGAGATGCAAAGTTAATGAGGCATTTGTAGCGCATTTAACTGATAGTTTAACTAATTTAGCCGATATGAGTAAATATAAAGAAAATAGAGGAAGCAAATAAACAAAAGGAAACAGCACTATTTAATTTCATAAGTCATCTAATTGGACTTCTAATAAAGCCGACTTGAAAGATCATATTGAACCGCCAAAGAAGTTAATACAATTCGACAGTTATGCGTTGAACGTAACTTTATCGAGTTTTTATCCAATTTTTTGGACTGTTGGATTGTATTTTTTTGAGGTCAATGTTAAATCGAGAAAAAGATCGAGGAAATTGCGTTGACCGTAAATTACTATCTTCGATGGAATGGACTCTTTATACAAAATAAGATTTTAATTTTCATTCTTTATCGCTTTCGCGTCAGAATTAAAATTCAACGATTTCTACTACCAAGCGCAATGAAGAGGATCGAGAAGATTAGGCCGATCGTAAATTATTAGCTTTGGTAGTGTCGATTTTTTAAACACGAGAATCTAATCAGCTCGACGATTCTTCCTACCGAACTATGTAAAAACGTATACGTTCGTCCTGATTTTCCTAATCAATTTTTAACTTCCTGAAGATCGCTGGAAGATCGAGAATTCTTCGTTGGCGATCGACGTACGAACCGTGGTAGAAAGGAACGACGAGGAAGGTGTTTAGCTCGCGGTATAAACAATGGCAGCCACGATGCGTGTTTACTTTCGTATAATTTTTGGATCTCGGCCAGGCGTCGTTTCATGCTCGCCACGTCAACCTCGCGCACTGGCACGCAGCCGAAATTTTCGTCAAACAGATGTCCGTGCGACTGTTATTATCCGCATCTCGTAAAGGAGGATACAGAATGTTTCACTTCACCGCGAACGAGCGATACAATAAGAAGGATCGATCTCTCGCACTCGTCGATTTCACCTTTCCTATTATTTGCTGCATTTGCACCTGCCGAACCGCAAGTAATTTCGTTCGTACCCCTGAAACCACACGAATGGCAAGGGAATTTTATTTAAAAAATTAATCGAGAAAAAATGTCGACAGGAGGTACAAACGTGGTACGATTTTATTGTGGGACTTGCTCCGAAAGTTCGGCCGGTCACATGCCAAATCGATTGACTCCATGAATTATGTTATAAATTATGTTACAAATATAAATAGTAGGGATCAAATGCATTGATGCTTAAATTTATGAAAAATGTCAAAAATTGAGTTAATTGATTTAGCAAGTGAGTGGCTCGGTTATTACATTGCCGATATGTACTTCGATAGAGCTTAGAGACACCTGATAAACATTAAATTTTTAAATTGAAATTAGATAATTGAAAAGTACTTTTTACAATTGCAACAAAGTTTCTTTAAATTACGAGAAGCAAGCTCAACTTACGGAAATTCCATTCATTGTCGATGTTCGAGTATTTCTTCAATGTGGACAAAATATTTCTGAACAATGGTACATATAAATTGTATTGGAACTTTGTTGACAAAAGAATCGACAAAATCTTACTCGCGATTGTCTCACTAAAAACGCAATTTCAACGCTCAGAAAGAACGTTATCCTACGATAAAACAAAAAGTAATTTAATTATTGATTTTCATCCTGCTATATCCGCAGTGTCTTTTGAAATCGTCTTTTTCCTTAACCACTTTGATTGCCTTGTCACTCGAATTTGGATGACGATTTAACCCTTTCGGTCTTGAGATCCGCATACAAGAACATACTAAATAAATGCTTGGATACAAGGCGCTACACATACAGCGTGACCAAATCAACTGTGTTACAAGCCAATATCTCCGTTATCATTAATAATACGCGGAAATAAAGAGTACATTGTTTGGTTCGGAGGCAAGCATATTATAGAGAATACCAATTTTTCTTAAAGGTGATATTTTCAGAGATATCTAGGTCACAGATGTTTTTTTAAGTAAGACAGTACATTTCTATCGTTGTATCGTAATAACTGAGGTCCAGACAAATCCAACGATCTATAATATAATGACCCACATATTTTAAACAATTTTAAAAAATTAAAAAATAGTGCCTGAATGAGTTAAGTGCCTAATTCATGAATGATCTAAATACATATTTTGAAGGATAATTAACTACAAATAGCTTACTAAACAATCACCAAAATTCAAGTAGCAATGAACATTTTAAACCAACCCACACCTCTCTCAATGTCAAACATCCTTTCTCCTCCAATCAAATTACTGCAAAAACAAACGAATACTCCCCCACAAACAAACAAAACTAAACTAAATCTAAATAAATAAATCTAAATCTAAAACTAAATCCTAATTCAATCAGTCAACAGCACGGCTCTCAAAAACGCAGCAAAAATATGCACGCAATAAAAACCTAAACTCATGCTCCATTGCTCTCTCGTGCCTCCACGGTGTGACATAATGTGTGTACAATCCATAAAGGAAGAAACGGGATTTGTCGCGGAGTCGAGGGTGGTCGACGTTAGAGAAGAATCGCGGGACCGAAAGGGTGAAGTGCCTAATTCATGAATGATCTAAATAGATATTTCGAAGGATAATTGAACCGTTTCTTTTGAAAGTGGGGTAAGTCCATTTTTTCAGAAAAATGAGATATCACATAATTGATGATTAATTTAGTGTAAACTTTTCATTTATAACCAGCTAACTTTTTTTTGTACGGACTTACACTACCTTCAAAATAGACGGTCCAATTAACTACAGATAGTTAACTAAACAATTACCAAAATTCAAGAGATGTAGCAATGAACATGTTAAACGAACCCTAATTCTAACTCACACCTCCTCTCTCAATCTCAAACATCCTTTCTTCTCCAATCCAATTACTCCAAAAACAAACAAGTCCTCCCCCAACAAAATCAAATCCTAATTAAATCAAGCAACAGAGCGTCTTTCAAAAACGCAGCAAAAATATACATGCTATAAAAACTTAAACACATGCTCCATTGCTCTCTCGTGCACCCCGCGGTGTGACATAATGCGTGTACAATCCATAAAGGAAGAAACGGGATTTGTCGCGGAGTCGAGGGTGGTCGACGTTAGAGAAGAATCGCGTGACCGAAAGGGTTAAGTGCCTAATTCATGAATGATCTAAATAGATATTTCGAAGGATAATTGAACCGTTTATTTTGAAAATGGGGTAAGTCCATTTCTTCAGAAAAGTGCGATATCACATAAATTGATGATTAATTTAGTGTAAACTTTTCATTTACAACTAGCTAACTTTTTTTTTAATGGACTACACCATTTTCAAAATAGACGATCTACTTAAGTACAGATAGTTAGCTAAACAATCGCCAAAATTCAAGAGATGTAGCAATGAACATGTTAAACGAACCCTAACTCTAACTCACACCTCCTCTCTCAATCTCAAACATCCTTTTTCCTCCAATCGAATTACTCCAAAAACAGACAAGTGCTGTCCCACAAACAAACAAAACTAAACTAAATCTAAATCTAAATAAATCTAAATCTAAAACTAAATCCTAATTAAATCAGTCAACAGCGCGGCTCTCAAAAACGCAGCAAAAATATGCACGCAATAAAAACCTAAACTCGTGCACCATTGCTCTCTCGTGCACCCCACGGTGTGACATAATGCGTGTACAATTCATAAAGGAAGAAACGGTATTTGTCGCGGAGTCGAGTTTGGTCGACGTTAGTGAAGAATCGCGTGGAACGCTCATCCAGAGAGAGGCAGCGGCTTCTTCCTTCGTCCACGGTGCACGCTAAAGCATAGCCAAGAGCAACAGCGGCAACAGGAGCCCGAGCAAGATCGTATTAACGTCTGGAGCGCGCGCGAGCCAGTATAAGCGAGAAAACTGCTCTCCGCGCGAGTGGTGGCTGATTACGAGGGCCGATCGTGTCAACAGAGAGAACGAAAAGAGACATGGCAACGTCGCGCGGACGAGTTTAGTAGTCGGCTAGCCGAGGAACGGAGCGGGCCGCTCGGTGGAACGTCCGCACGTCGGAGAACGACCTTCCTTTACCCGTACCGTGTCGAAGAACTTCGCCTCCCGTCGAACGCTGCCCAACACTTCTGTCTGCTTCTGTCAGGAGGAAGAGAGCGAGGGATTTCGTCGTCTCGACGTGTTTCATCTATGCGTCTCGCAAATTTTCTTTCCTTCATTATTAATTTTTTTTTTTTCTTCCCACTTCTATTCCTCGATTTACAATTTTCCTCGATCTTTACGAAAAATCGAAATCGCACTTTTTATTACAGTTATTGATATTTTTTTTCTGTTTTTGTCTTTGATTTTGGAATTGTTCATTTCTTTTGTCTTTTTCTATGGAACGATAGATTGCGGATTGCTTTTTTATAAACAAACGCGTCGCAAGCTTTGTTGTAAAGAGAAGCGCGGACTCGGAGGATTTGTTTTTTTGTTTATTTTTTTGTTCAAGCGTGGTTTAAACGCGACGGTATGTGCCTATGTTGTTGTTTACGTCCGGCTAATTTCGTACGTAAACCGATAATAATTTACGATTGGAAAGACTGGCTTGCATAGATAGGAGAATTGTTTTAAACGGGCATACAAATGCGCAACTGTTACAAGTGCGTTACAGGCGTCTCGGGACTAATGAGTGTGGATTAGGTTTCGTCGTTGTTCATTCGTTCGGCGCAAGAAAAGGAACGAGGAAATAACTGGAATTTATTGCGCGCGTGATATTTTATTCGCGCGGCAAATAAAATGACCCTGGTTCAATCGCAGAAAGTACGTTATTTATATTAATAAGCGCAACATGTAGCGCGATATTAATTCTAACGAAAATATCAATCGCCATATGCTTGAATTTGCCTTAAATCAATCGTCGAGCGTGGTGCGTTTATGCATTTATGCAATCAGTATCGGTTTAAAAAAAAAAAAAAAGGAGGGAGAGAGGGAAAGAAGGTAGAGGCAATCGTTGCGGTTAAAATTAGACGAATGTCTAAAACGCGCGTCCAACCGCAATGGCAGGATCATTACGTTAATCTTAATAATATGCGCATACGTTTTTATCGCTCTCGCGCAATAATATTGCCCGTTCTCCTTCAATTTTCCTCGTAGGAATTACTGTCCGAGTCGCGAGGCTCCGTAATGCGAAACGTTGCCACGCATCTGGCAATCCATCCGGACGTTGTTGCGAGGAATTAATCGATCGACTAATCTCATTCCGAGCGTATAATTATGAGGCGAAAGAGGAGAGAGAGAAGAAGCGAGAAGAAGAAAAAAAAGGAGTACGCGTGTTCGAGTAGGTTTTTATCGAGATCTCGCGAGCAAAGGTTTATTCAATTAATCCGCGTCAGTACGGAGCACGTAATCTGAGCGTAGTACACGTCCTAGGGGGTTTCACTTCGCAGTTGGCACACGTGCGCAGGTGGAGAGTGTGGCTTTTGCGAGGTGGTGGTTTTTTGCCCCCGAACCTCGGAGGTCTAGTGGCTTTTTCGTTTCTTTTTTTCTCTCTCTCTCTCTCTCTCTCTCGCTCTTTTCCCCCTCCTTCTTTCCTCGGTGGCCGTTGACGAGAGCGCAGGATGAGAATAAGGGAGAAAGTACGACGAGGAAAGAGGAATAAAGAAGGTGGAAGAAGAAGAGGGGAGGGGATACTCATATCGAAGTCAAGAAAGAGGAGTCGAATCGCGGCTCTCGCTTCTTCCAGCTGGCGGGACACGGCGAAGAAGGCCTTGTCGCACGGCTGCTCGTTCGGTCAATGTCTTCTCTTTCTTCCTTGCTCTCCCTTCTCTCCCTCCACGCTCACTTATTCCCCTCCAGGTTTCCACTCTTTCTCTCCGTCTCCCTCTTTTTCACTCCGCGCGTCTCTCTCTCTCTCTCTCTCATTCCGTCCCTGTCTCACGCTCTTCGCCTCCCTCTTTCTCCACCTCGCTCTCCTTTTCACTCGACTCCCCTTTCTCGCTTCTCTCTTTCTCTCCCTATCTTTCTCTCTCTCTCGTCCCCACGTCGTTCATTCTCCCCACCAGGAGCACTCCCGTGCTGCATCGCGCACACGAGACACCACGGGTACTGCGAATCCCTCTGTCATCGTTGCAAACGCCCGTCCGTCGTATGACGGCAACTACACGACCGCGAAAAATCTCTTCCAACGGAGTCGACCATTCCGAATCTCGTGGTACACCGGGCGCGCAACCGTCGCCGTACTCGTCGTACGCAATATTGCATTACCGCGATTGTTGTTTCACGGATACGTGGAGGCGCCGTTCCGCGCTTCGTATGCGTTCATTGCCGTCGTGGATTTTAAAGGCACCACCGGACGAAAAGGCGTTCTCTCGTGCGGCTTTTTCTGCCCGTCTGCGCAACACCGTGAAAGTTCCACTCTACTCGCGCCTCTTGCGCGAGCGATAATTTTGGGTTGTTTTCATGGTGACTGTCACACAAGCGTGGCTATTTTTGCAGTGAAATTCTTCGGTAAACTGCAATTTCCAAGCTGGAAACGTGTGTGCGTGCTGTGTGCGCCTTTTTGGTTGATAAAGAGAAAGAGTTCTCCGTCGGGTTGAGCGAAATTAATCGGCGCGGTTGCAACCACCAGTGTGATAAGTACCCGCGGGGAATGAGGTTCGATGATTTTATTGACTCTATGATATTTTTTGCGAAACTTTATTTTTGCTTTACCGCGTACGATACTTCGCGATGCGGCGAGGATATGTTTCGGTTACGGTATTTTGTTTAGGTGTAAACAGTGTGGACGAGAGCACGAAAATGCGATTTTGTTTTATGGTTTTGTTTACACGAGCGTTATGAAACACGAAACAGTATGTGGAGTATCGCGAAAATGATGAAATAACAATACGGATGCAGATAGTGACAGTGCTGATGATAAATAATCAGTAAGCACAGTGATAAACACCAATAACTGCATATTAAAGTTTTTAAATGTTGTAATCAGTGTGTTCCATATTCAAAATTTGCCTCCACCGAAGGATTCCACTAGGCAAATTTTTTATTTTTGTAATAGTCTAGGAATTTGCTTGGCAAAAAGAAAGTAATGTTTCTCTTTTCTTTGTTCTAGAATTGTTGTTACTTTAAAAAAATATATATTAATATTATATTTTACAAATTATATCCGATGTTTCCACGAATCGCATAGGACGCACAGAAATTTGAGATGACAAAAGCAATCCATGTGTGTCGTATAGTTTTGGCGTAAAAGGATATTAGAATATTGAAAATCTTTTTTCGTAAGGCATGGTACGAATCAAGCTCTTACAACGAACGACGAAAGCACGATTTAAGCTATTACGCGTACATGCTATGTCGCACGTCCTATTACGTTCCATCGTTATAAATATTACATAATATTGATCCGATATTCCTTTGTTTCTTTACAGAGTGCAATAAAGCTAGCTGGTAAAAATAATGTGAAGAAACTGCATACATTATTATCAATAGTGGACGAGAAACCAAAGTTGGATACAGGGCAAAATAATAGGCACAGCGAGCACCACATCAAAAACCATTTTAAGCACAACCATTATACACATAATTCCATACTGACACCCTCAACGCTTAACCAGGTAATTTATAAAGAACTTCGTTTTTTTCCATAAATTTCCTTTTCGAAAGATACCCTAATATACGTAATCGTTTTCGTCATTGTTAATAGGGCCTAGATGCAGGTACAAGTGACGATAGCGGAAGAGCATCTGAACAATTGCATGGCCCTGGTATACCTAGGGATTGCCAGGACGCAGACAGTTCCAGGGACCATCTCAGCGATGTAAGTAGACGAATAAGAAGTTTATAAATTTCTATGTCGATAACGTTAGTATTCTCTACTTGTACATTCAAGATGCTTTGTCGTCGGTACTTTACCGAACTCTAAGTATTTGCGAAGTATGTCATTGACGTGTTTTTAAATTTATTACAACGGGTGCTGTACAAACATATTTTTATCTGTTACAGGCTAGCAGTCATTGCAGTTCGGGCAAAGGTTATATCGTAAGTATGACGACCGTTTCAGTTTGAAACTAGAACATCATCACGTTGATCAAAACAACTTTACGATAGTGTTAATGTTTCTTGTATTAATGATATTATAATTTTGTTCTCTCTTTTAGTGTGATAGTGAAGGAGAAGACGATAAGGTACATATTTAATCAAATTGTTCAATTTAACGGTTTTAAGTATAGCCCTGTATTTAAAACTGTACTCGTGATATAACACGCACATGCTTCGTTGTAGGGCTCGGACGCCGAATCGATACTCTTTGAATCTTCTACCCCACCACCCATTGCACGTAAATGTAAGTCTAAAAGATACTAATTTGTTATAATTTCTTGTATACGTACCAAGGATGTTTACCCAAATTCTCTGTTACCAAGTAAGTAAGGATTAAGCCTTAAAGGAATCTTTATTATTTAGACGAGTTGCCATCTTCTTCACCACACGTGTTACCTCCAGCAAACGGTGCAGGAGGATCTCCTCCCGATACAGGTGGTCAGATTTCTAATCCTGCAACGGATGCTCCGGCACCTATACCGCCTCCTGTGCCTGCATCTGCACCGGTTCCAACAGCACCAAGCCCACCTAGCCCTACATTACCCCCACACATATCCCAACCACCTGTAAGTAACAGAACGAGAAGATACATTTAATGTGTATCAACGTCTATCATATTTACATTATCTGTTTCAGATGACTAGTCCATTGGCAGCAAATCCACGTGCAATAGCTCCGCAACAGCGGCCAGCTTCCCCTACTCTGCAACCCCCGTCTTTGCCTCAGCAACCTCATACTACGATACCTGCATTACATCCACCTAATGTGCCCCTTGTTTCATCGAGTCATACAACTAGTCCAGCGGTTGCCAGTTTAGGTGTGACTCCAGCAGCTCCATCAAACGGTGCAGCCACAACAAGTTATCCTCCACCGATACCTATGGCAGCATACCCTCAGACACAGCCATCATATCCTCCGCTTTATACACCATACACTGCTTTAAACCACAGCCCGTACCTCCCACCTGCTGTCCCATCCCCCTCCCATTCTGCCTCTTCAAGAGCAGACGTGGTGAGTGCCAGAAATTATTTATAGATAAATAGTTGACGTCAATTTGCAACAATAACAATTAATCCTTTGCGATATCCTATATTCAATTTACATATCTGTACACATATATAAAGATTATCGTTATATTTTTCGCAGAGAGGGAGCAGAGCTTCTCCCTGTACTAACATAAGCAAACAAAGTATTGGAAACAATGCCACCAACCATAATAATACCCCACTTAGTGCTGCCACTACAACATGTGTATCAACTATAACTAATACGGTTACCACAGCAAATACAATTGCTCATAGAGACATTGTGGCCTGTAGCTTATCTGGGAGAAATAACAATAATTCACCACGTGGTCACAGCCCGAACAGGGAAAGGGATAGTTACAGGTAAAGTCTTGTACTTGAGTATATACCATTACGTTTACATATAGTATGTTTAATGATAATTACGAAAATATTGTACTAACAATACATTCGTTACAGCAGCAACGTGAGCAGCCTAAGTCGCGGTAGTATAACACCTGTTAGTGTGCCAAACACTTCCTCTCCAGCTAATTCTAGTCTACCTGCATATACCAAACCGCAAGGATGGATTGGGTAAGCATAATATAAGACTATCGAATATCAAATGTCACTTTATGCAAAAACTTCTATTTACCAATAATCTGTGTTGCGTGTATAAATTACAGTAGCAGTACAACGTCACAGCTATCTCCCGCAACAGCAACATCAGTACCAAGGCCAACTCCTCCACCAGTGCCACTTGGAATGCACACATTTCCACCACCAATGTTTGCTGCGCCATTACCACCTCCTGTATCAAGTTCCAGTCCACATACTTCACTACCATCTCTACCTCCACCAACCACTAACCCCAACCCATTCTCGGCCGAGTCACTCTTTCAAACAAGTAAGTTTATAAATCAACCTTATTTTTCACAAAAGAGAACAACCACTACATTTCCAAAACGTGATATTAACCGGAAAAAGGGGTGACACATGTTACAGGTCAAGCCGACCTGTTAAGACGGGAACTTGACAACAGATTTCTAGCATCTCAAGACAGAAATGTTGGAGTAGGTGTAGGCAACCTGGGTCCACCACCATATCTTAGAACTGAGATGCATCACCATCAGCACCAGCATACACATGTACATCAACATACAACACCATTACTTCCACCAGCTGGTGCAACAACTCTTTTTCCTCCGCCAATTGTGAGTGTATAAATAATTACTTAATACTATAATCACAAATTAGGATACAAATTTATTTGATCTAACGTGTGAATTCATTTATATTTACAAATCTTTTGCCATATAATTAATTAATTTCTCTATTTTATTAGTTTAAGGACATTCCAAAACTTGGAGGTGTAGAATCACCCTTTTTTCGTGGAAATCTGAACCTATCTGGGTATTCTGGGTTCAATACTGGCCTTTTACATCCTGGCATCGGTCCGCCTTCAACACCTTTTGTACAACCCAATCATCTAACTTCTTTTGCACCAAAGGTAATGTCATTGTTATCTTAAGAACCACTAAAAGTTCGCATTCTAAATACATTCTTCTAACTAGTTAACTTTTATCTGTGTGTAGAAGAGCGGAAAATGGAATGCAATGCACGTGCGTATTGCATGGGAAATATATCACCACCAACAGAAACAACAAGCAGAAGCTAAGGCTGGTACTGTTGTGAGCACAAAAACCGAATTACTTAGACCACCTGGTCATCTTTATCCAGGTGGTCCAGGAAATGGTCTTGGAATTGGTGCATCTCAGATGGCACCTCCATTTCCTTCTAACATGCCACCTGCCCATCCTGCACCGCCACCACCACATCCCGTTGGTTTTCTCTCTACACCAGCCAGCCACTTAGGTAATGTGAGAAGTATGTATACAGTTCATTAATTTCCCCGCAAAGAATGTGCAAAGCGCATTTTTTGAATATACTCGTAAGCAGAATCATTTCAATATACTTTATTGAATTTAAGCAGGAACAGGAATGTCTCCCTTCGGAAGGTATCCGTCAACATTTGGTACGCCGAACCCAAACTTTCCTGGACTCTCGACCTTTCCTCCAAGCAGAGAAATGCCACCTTTAGGCGGATTAGGCGCAGTTCATGATCCATGGAGAGGGTACGCACTTCTAACATTTATATTTTACAAAATTGTAAAGTTCGGTGAAGAGTACAGCTGCATGTACAAAATATTAGGGGCCATACACTCACCTGTACTTTAGCAGCGCTCGGACTTTAGATGCGTTTTATAGCATGTGTGGACATGAACATGCATACGTATGCAGAAGTATAGAGCCCATCTAAAGTCCGAGCGCTGCTAAAGTACGGATGAGAGTGCGGCCCTAGACATTTAATTCACATGAAAAGAACGAAAAATGATTAAATCAATTATATTTGTCAACTGTGTGGAGTTATAGTTATGAATTAACATTTTTGATTAAAAATTCACAGATTGCAACGCGCCACGACTGGCTTTCCCTCGACGACAGTTGCGTGGGGTCTTAAACCTGAACCACCTACAATAGATAGACGAGCCGAACTGGAGGAAAGGGAGCGTGAACGTGAACGTGAGCGGGAACGAGAAAGAGAACGTGAGCGCGAGCGAGAAAGGGAACGTGTGCGTCGCGAAAGGGAGAGAGAAAGG
The DNA here is from genome assembly GCA_944319695.1 of Tiphia femorata. NCBI lineage: Eukaryota > Metazoa > Arthropoda > Insecta > Hymenoptera > Tiphiidae > Tiphia > Tiphia femorata. The sequence continues at coordinate 10,535,570 of OX090896.1, read as the reverse complement.
GAAGAACAACGTGAAAGAGAAAGGAGAGAGCGCGAGAAGGAGGAGAAAAGAAAGCAACAAGAAGCTGCGGAAAGGGAGAGAGAAAGACGAGATAAAGAGCGGCGTGAAATGGAACGACGAGAAATGGAACGTGAGAGGTTACTTCATCAAAATCGGCAACACGTTGTGGTGGGACGCGAGCGATCTCCTCTTCGGAATGGATCTGCTCCTCTGGACGCTGGAGAGGTACGCGTGAAGGAAGAACCACGCAGTAAAGACGACGAAGTTGTGATGCTACCGAGACCACCAGGTCCTGGTCCCGGAACAGCGACTGCACCGGGTCCTGGCCCAAGTCCACTGCCTGATCCAAGATATCACCACACGCATCCACATGCTTATCTCGCGAGGCATCCACACAGTATGCCTGCGCCTCATTCGATGCCACGGAGTATGCTTCCTGGTTTGGGTGCCCATCCAATGCAACACTTTCCACCACCTGGCGGTCCAACCGGTCAACCTGGCGGGCCTTGGCCTACAGATCCCTTTAGGGACTACCGATACGATCCTTTGCAACAATTACGTTACAATCCTTTAATGGCAGCTGCTGCGTTTAGAGCAGAAGAGGAGGAAAGGGCGAAACTTTATGCCGGTTATGCACCACCGCCAGTTAATTCTCTTAGGGGGAAGGATCCAAGCCCCGGACCGTTGAGTAATTTGCACATGCATCATAGGGCTGGTCCAGGTCCTGGCGTACCAGCACGCCAGCTAGAACCAGCCCTCATGCACGCCGATATTCACAAGAAGGAGGATGCGTCGCAATCACGATGATACATCCTCCCGACGTCCTCGGCTTCTGTGAGCGATCGCACTGACGGTCCGACATTCTGATCCTTCTTATACGTTCGGACATTGGTGCTGGTATTTTGCTAATGGAGAAGAGGCGTTATTTAAATAAGAGTGTAAATAGATTATATAATATTTATAATTATCGTGGAGAGTATGACAGCGCATAGGACATACAACTTCTGCAAAAGCCCGTAACACAGATGCCTTTTTCGTAATGTTAGGGTACACCGTCAAACGACGATGGGTAATGGACGATTAATATGGACGACGGAGGCATTGATGATTTGTGTCGCAGAAATGGTGAATAACGATATAATGTGATTTCTGCAGTTTTGGGAGTCTGACTGTCTATAACGGTATAAACTTGAATTATTACGATGATTATTATGCGTACAATTTAAAAGTATCGTGTGTAATACTATAGTTCTTGTAGAATGCGAAGCGATGCTACGTAAAAAATGAAATCCCAGCTAGGAGAAAGAGTTAAGAGGATCTCTACCATTACTCAAAAGTTATTTAATTATTTATTTATTGCGACGTATAAACGAACTTGAATCTCTATCTACTGGCGTACGGACACGGTTTGCCCTAATGTAATCGATGTGTAAAATATTATGTAAAAAAAGTTTTACTTTTGTCATAGAGCCTAATTTGTATATTAGAAGGAATAGGAAATGATTAGGGCAAACGTACAAGAATTTATGGCTTTCGGCAGTATAGGTCAATTTCTTATTTGTTCTTTTTTAATTTAAATGCTGACTAGAACAGCACTCCGGTGCTTTCCTGTGATATAAAAACCATTTTGAAAATAAGAAACGTATGATTCTCATTCTGTTACATTGAGAGTACTAGAAACAAAATGTAAATCAAAGTCTCTTTGACAATTAACAAAATCAATGTAGTTATTATAAAAGAAGGTGATCATGTATATTACTAAAATAATGATAAATGTGGTATTTTACGGGAAACACAGGATGTATCAATATGAAAGCAGTTTGTCCGTGCCAAAGTGCTTTAATCAAAGAACATTTAATATTACATGCATAAATTTCAAAATCTGTTTATACTTTCTTGAGAGACTTATCGTTTTATCCCTTTAGTTGGCCATCCTCTTGTTATTCAGCCATAAGTATAATTTTGTTACCAGAGAGCAAACTTAAGTTCTCTCAAAAAAAAAAAAAAAAAAATCTGTGCCATGGGACCAGGCTACTTTCGTAATCCTGGAACCTCTAAACGTGTTTTCTTTTTCAAGGCTGTCAAGTCTCGTTTCGTTTATACTGTAAACTCACCATAAAGTGTACATTATTACATAATTAACGACCATATGCAATTTAAAAATTGTAGATATTTTTCATCGATACAAAGTTGCAATGTGATGCAATGATTCAGTTCTTGTAGATATCGCGAAGTATAAAAGAGGATTTTGTGTGAATAGGTTTTTTCTAAAATTGATTCTTTGTAAAAGGGTCTAATAATCATAGTTTCTATCAAATTACTGTTAGTGTTCTCTTCTTCCCTAATACACCACACATTACACAAAGAAGGCTTTTAAACGGTCATTGAAAGTTTCTTTTAAGTCGCATACAAGAATTTACAATGGCAATGCCAAAGAACCAAAGCAAATTGCCATGAAAATAGTAATCGTCACGTAACTCTCCAATGATTAAATTTGTTATACGGATAATTGATAAGAACAATTCCAAGACATAAATTTATCAAAGAAATCTACCCGCGTAGTATTCCAAATCGTTCGATTACTCGAGACTCTATACGACTAACAAAAAAATTGTACTCTGTTCACGTTAAGTTTGTATATTTTATGAAGTCCTTTGCAATATTTGATGACCATACAGATACTCGACACTGCAGTAAACAACATTAAACTTACATATACAATCGATTTCGGTCACGCAATTCGTTATAAGTATTTTTTTTCGTAAAGTATAATCAAACTGATCGGAGTTAGATCAAATTGAGTTCGCACTTCGTCCTCGTGGAAAAACGTTATCGAGAACTGCTTGAACTCGATCTCGTGTAGCGACGATGCCGATGACGAGGATTGTTCGGAGGACTACGAGAACGGCTTCTGGGTCTACGTCGTGGAAGTCGTGGACTTCTACGACGATTTAATAACGGTGAACGTCTGCGATAACGTGGTGGTGTATTTCTACCACCTCCACCCCATCGCGGAGGTGCTCTTCTACCCATGGCTGGTGATACTCTGCGCATTGGTAATGGTCGTGGTTTTGGCAGTAACACTGGTGCAGCTGTAATTTCCTGACCGTCTATTTGTCCTGCAAAACAATTCAAGTCCAGAACATTCGCTCTCAGTTACTCGTCACAACTCATCAACTTAATTTCAAACATACCTCCGTCCATATGTTTCATAGCATTCTCCGCCTCGTCGGCTGTTTCAAATTCAACATAAGCAAAGCCACGTCCCTGATTTGGATGAAGTTTATCCATCGCAAAGTCTACCATCTTAATCTGCCCGTATGTAGAGAATATTTCCATGATATGCTCTTTAGTAACGTTTCTCGTCAAATGTCCAATGTGAATCTTTGTCGGTCTGGGCACTGGAGAGCGTTCTCTGCGTTTTCTGCGTGGTGATGGAGATCTGAAATTAATGATTAATTACGATGGATGGTGGCTTTCTGTTGCAAAGATATATATTCTGTAATATTTGCGCGAATGTTTGCCGTTTACCACAGACAAACTTTTCAGACTTGGTCTCGAAGTAACAAGATAAAAAGTCGGACAAAGTTTTAAGATTTATAATTGTCCTCACCTGGAGCGTCCTTTAGGTTTAGGTTTATCGGCAACGGAATTGCTAGTCTTCTTCTTATCCTTTTCTCTGTCCCTGTCTCGGTCCCTATCCCTATCCCTATCCCTTTCTCTCTCCTTCTCTCGTTCCTTTTCCTTATTGTCGTGTCTTCTGGACGCATCTACGCTTTTACTACGACTACGTTTGCGACCTCGGTCTCTCGAACTACCGGAGGAGCTACCGGAGCTACTTGACGTACTGCTCGAAGAAGAGCTCGATCTAGAGCTGCTACCACTGCTGGAACTGGACGATCCAGAGCTGCTGTCGGACGAGCTACGAAGGCCAAGAACACTTGTAGCGCGTGTGTGTTTACATGTATATACCGTAACTAGTTAGACGAGAAAAAAAATTTAATCTTTTCCCTGTAAACAAAGATATTCATTATTACCTGCTACCGCTACTCGAAGAAGATGCGGCCCTCTTCTTTCTTTCCCTTTCTCTCACTCGTTCTCTCTTGTTTTCTTTATCCGTAGCTTCGGAGTCACTTTTACCTGTACTGTCCTTACGACTACGGGCCCTGTAAATAAACGGGCGGTCACGGACAATTAGGTTAAAATTGTTCTGCAAAGAGTATCGCGAGTATTGTGCGTTATTTACTTACATGACTGGCGCCGATCAAGTTTTATGATTGCCCACGGCAGCAAAGTTGCGTAGTTTGATAGAAAAAACTCGTTGAAAGCCGTACAAACAACACTAACAAACCTAAAGCATTCACGAATCCACGTATGTTGATTACAGTTGATTACAGTAGTTGGTAGTCAGTTATGGTGGACGATTTGTCCAAACATCAGATGGCGCCTCGAGAAGCTTGCCGGATCCAATAAAGCAACCAAAAGCAACTTCTTCAGGTTCTCCTCGGAAGAGCCCGCGAAAGATTAACAGCCGATTGGAATTTCAATGGCATATCTAAAATTCGTCGTTTTTATCGACGGTAATGTATGTAAAATATGCGTAGAAGACAAATAAGAGAAACGTCGAGCGATTGCGTACAATTCAAGTCGCTTCGAATTACAATTTGTAAAAAATGTTTATTACGTATAAATGTGAAACTCTTCTATTTAGTTTGAATTATTTATGAGATTTGCGTTAAAAATATTACATATGATATAGGCATATACATACATGCTATTCTAATCGCTAGAAATTTATTAAGAGATTTTATGTTCCCGAAAGTTATAACATTCCACGTGTAAATTAACGTCAGATCTGTACACTTACGAAATGTCGAAAATGGGTTGTTTGCATCGCTGCAAAATGTTCGGTGAACCTAAGGAATCGTCATTAGTCAGAAAACAATGGAAATCTCGACAATCCTTTGCTACGGATTCTTATCGTTTCAATCAGTTGGTGTTCTCTTTTTTTTTTACCTGTTATTGTTTATTGCGCTTCTACCCGTCTCTCGAAAGACGCACAAAAGTATCGCGCGCAAATGCTTTACAATTTCGTTCAAATTTTCACAACTAAGAAAAGCTAATAATTCGTATAGACTAACAGCAATAAAATATCCTTTTAGAAATAAAACTTTCTTTCAGAAATTCTGACTTTTATTCTTTAGACTGCTGTGACGATACCTAAGTACCGAGATGTATATGTATATGTACACTTAAATGATAACCAACAATGTTTATGTACAAGTTACACCGAGTTATAAACACTAACATTCGTCACACCTTAATTATATATTTTCTTAATCAGTTCGTAAGGTTGTACCGTTCCCTCGTTAAATGCTGCGACATAAATATATCAGGTAGAACGACCTGGGGGAAAATTGTGTGTTTGGCACAGTTTCATATGCGGAATAAAAAAGTTGCACGAGCTCAGCTCCTGAGTAAAATCGCAGACGGCAATAATTGGAAAGTATCGATGTGGAAGAAATGTGTATAACGTTCGTGGCGAATTTCTTCTTACCGAACGAGAAACGAATAGGAATATCCTCGAAAACTAGGAAACTCTATTTTTCTCCGTTATCAGTTTTCGATGTTCGACGAATTTATGTGAGTGCGATATGTGCTACGCTTAAACAGTAAACGTTATAAATTGGCTATAGTTGGGCGCGCACGCAAAATTGAACAACCGCCTTATAAGTGTAACTTTCAATGTTCGTAAGCTAACGTAAACGGTAATATTGGTCTCGCATACAAATTCGCATTATGGAAATTCACGTGTAACTTCGAAAGCGGGGTATGTTACAGATTTAACAGCAATGAATATAGTACTGACTTTATGCAATGCGTATATTACAAAATGGTGTTGTTTAACAAAATCAAATCTCATCTTCGTCTCTACTTTTCACCGGCAGGCGACATATCGCGTTCACTTATAACAGAGTGACCGCATGCCGTTCGTATTAATGAAGATTCTCACCCGTATAACATTCATTCGTTTCGCGCAAACATTCTCTTTCTCGTTCTCCCCCGTCTGACTTCGTCGTAGAAATCAAGTAGTTGTGTTAGTGGGCACATCAATAAAATCATTATTTATAACAAACAGGTGAAATTATAAAGTCTTATATTTATCATTTACGTATAAATATTGTTAAATATGTATATTAAAAATTTACTACACATTTCACGATTATTTTACACAGAATTTGTTATTCTATTCTGATAATGACTTAAGTCGATTAAGTAACTTTTGTTAAATGGACATTGACTCCCATGTTGATGATAAGAGGCAATAAAGTCATCCTTACGCGCCCCTTTGTTCGTCAATACATGTGGGTCGTGAATAACAAAAAGTAAACAGAAAGACCGGCAGTCGACCTATGCTGCGGTTCTATAACTGAGTCTCTTGTATGTCAGTGTATATAAATCTAGACTGACTTTAATGTGCACTAAAACATAATTGTTCCGTTTAAGCGAGACTCCTGATTAATGGGTATAGTATCGCTTACCAACCGCTCTCAAGCGCTCAGATATACTTTCGTTGACGATTTTACGACTCGATGGCAGCTCGTGTGACATCCCGAATGCGCCTTCCGAAAACAATAAACGTGTTTCACTGCCATATACATCGAATCTAGTAGGTGTCATTTTGAGTAATAAAAGAAAAATATAGCTAACACGCACGACACTTTCATTTCATTGGTGCATCTTGTAGGTCAATACACATTATCGTTTTAGAGCACCTATGTCGAACGATAGGGCAATGAGCCTGTGGTGTGTGTTACCGCATACAATTACTCGTACGACGAAAGTTCACTATGGAAAATTCGCGGCTTGAATCTATCGTTCCTCCAAAAAACTCGTTAATGGATTATATCGCCGGAAAAATCTAATACGGTTCATGCACACTTATCGATCGAGACACATAAAATCTATATCCCACGGTGGGATATTTGTTCGGAAAAAAATAGTCCTTGTTATTTCGTAAACGTGCATTAACGTGCCACGTAAGTTTGTATACCGCATTCAACATCACAATGTCTCGTCTATACGGATATCTCGTAAGCCGCATATGCTCTTTCCTCATTGGAATGAGAAACACGTAAAATCGGTGGTTCTTGCAGAATCTCCGTCCAGCCGCAGGATGAGGCGGAGACCGAAAAGGTGGGCTATACAGATATCTCATAGTTCATATCGTAAACGCTAGCTCGATCCGGAGTTGGTGTCGTCGGTCGTTGCGATCTTGGATCATTAGGCGCTGAGACCATTTCCATACTGTCCGTCATTTCCAAAGCTCTAACGAAAGACATTGGTCTACGTCGCGTGTCACCGGATGTAGGAGTGGTAGGGGTTGCCATGGTAGCTTTTCGCTTAACTTGAGGTGACTGATGTGGCTGATGCGGTGGGAAGACTGGGACTCCACCCCTCATCGCTGGATGATACGCTGCTCTAGGCGCAGTGGGGTATGATTGTTGCGTTGGACTCGTTGGATTAGAACGATAATAATCGTAGGAGGGCGCTGGCCTTTGAGAGGGTGATTGATGCGTTGGGACACCTGTTGTGCCAGATGGAGCTGGATAGCTGCCAGGTGAGTTATCTTTCCACATGTATACACCGCGCTGTGGAGATCCTGCCAATTCTCGGATATTGTCAACGGTGTTGTTGGTCCTGGAGTACGGATGATCTGTACCCTGACGGACGAGTTCGCTTTCCGATAAGAAACGACGTTGCGGACTGTGACCAGTAACGGCGGTTCCACTAGCACCGATTCCAGTATTGTTTCCTTGTACATCATAGTAAGTAGGTGCTTCGTTCACGCCTATAAAGTCTGGCCGACGGACCTGCGTCGGTGTACCTGGGTTCGACCTGCAACAAAGATTTACCATTTTGATCCCCGAATTGTAAAGACATCGATGCCTTCGTTTATCGACAAATGCACAGTACAGTGAACCAAGATGAATATGCAAGTGCTGAGCATTGTAGCCATACAAATACGGCTCTGGCGAGACATACAGGAGAGTACAGCGCATCATTCCTGTTAAGAAATTAGCATCTATCGAAGAAAAGTAAAAGGTAGCAAACCTAATAAATATGTTGTGTGTCTATGCATGTTTGTATATGTTCATGTTTGTGTGTGTTTATATTCAAATGTACTCATATGCAAGAAAGCATAATTGTAAACTACGGTATGTCCTCGTAGGATGAAGTTCGTGTTTACCTGCAGTAGGTTGCAACATGACGGCAGAAAGCAGCTCCTTGCAGTTACCACCCCCTGCAGTGGGACACAAACTTATCTATATACCATATATCTTTTAATATATACATGCAGAGAAACTAATCCTCTACAATATTATCGTGAACTACACCATGTAACTTTTTCTTTACATGTTTCTCCATCGTTTGGAGTGTGTCGAGAGTGGTTAGAGAAAAGGAAGAAGTTAAAGAGCAACAATAAGGTGTTCAGTGAAGGAAATTTCAAAAAGAGTGAGGAAAATTGAAAGAATAGGCTAACATGATACGTGAAGGTATCAAATGGGATATCTGAAAAGGAAATTGTTCATTTTGTACCAGCAGCGTGCTCAAAAGATGCAACGTAACTATTACTAGTGAGGCGCTCTCCTCTTACTCTCTACATTATTCGTAATCTTATGCGATGCCAAGACACCGCAAGTACATCAAAAAAATATTACTTCTGGAAATGTAGGTCTGAAGAATGTCTCAAGAGCAGATTGTAATACGGACATTACAATAATCTGTCACCACATTACGATACGTTAAACTATAATCAAAGTGCGCCGATATTCGTTCGATATTTGGTTCACATTTGATTTATCCGCGTAACGTACCTGCGAATAGGACTGGAAATGGCAAGAGGAGTGGGTACTCCGATAGCTTTAATGCGTTGTTGCATCGTTGGGCTGGCCCCACCTTGATTCTGGACTCTTTGAGGAGCAGCAGCTGGAGAACCACTTGCTTCTGGAGATAATGGATCTGGGGTGTGACTCCTCGATCCATTCATTCCTCTGTAGCGAATTAGAACATATTTCAGACAAATTCTCATTTACAAATGTATGCGAGTAAATCTTACCTTGGCCTTGGGTGAGGGCTACCTCGGGGATAATGCATTGGATGACGATGCTGTGACGGTGGAGGATGCCTGGGAGAGTCGTTACTTTCCACAGGTGGCAGGAAGAAATTACTTTTGGAACCGTGTCTCTGCAATGGTGGTGTCGGTTCACAATCTGCAGACTGAGACGCTGTAGGTTCCATGTCTGTATCCGATCCATCTCGGCCAGGGGACAACTGTAATTATCAGATTAGCCTTTTATTTCTAGCAATAATTTTTCTAATTGTCTTATCGCATATATTCTCATACATGATAAACAGTTTCTGCAAATATAGGGATCAAATAGGGATAAATAAGGGGCGGATGCAAACAGCGGTGGGTCATTAGATTCTTCTTGATATGCTGGGCTGGTTGTTGCTATTAGAAGAGGTACTGTCACCGGAGGTGGTACTCTAAAGACATAAATTATTTGGTTACGTAAATCAAACATCACGAACAAACAGGATTAAAGCATGTGTCAAAGTATAATTTGCGAACAATGTACATTACGCCATATTTTTAAATCAAGGTGGCAGTGAATAGTGTGTGCATGCATCGCAAATACGTGTAAGCGGAGGAACAATTGAAGTTAGTAATAATAGTACTAAACGAACATCTTAAGAATGTAAAACTTACGGCTCGTGCTACTAATAAGGTCATGCAAAAGACAAGCGCTATTCCCTCAACAAAGACCCCAATAGACGTCGTAACAAGAGTGTTGGAAGGTTGCACTAGCTCTTACCTTATTGTAAGCATTTGAACTGGCATTTCTAACACCATTGCTGCTATCCATGTAGGTTTTTACCTGGTTCTCGCTTCCTATAGTAGATATCTCAGACGTACAAGCCCCGCGTCGTTTTCCTGAATACTTTTCAGGCTTAATTAAACTGAAAATTGGTAAGAAGAACATATTAACAGAAATACGTTACGCCTCCGAATATCTTCACAGTGTAACGCATTACCTTGGGTACTGTGGTCCAAATTGCGTATAACAGCAATTATGTAGACATCCGCGAGAAAAGGGATTGTAGCCTCCATTAAACTTTCCTGTTACTTGTTCGTTCGTTGTACGCCCTCTTGAAACAAGTACTACGTGAAAGGCAGTCAATCCAAAAATTGGAATGAACAACAGTATAACTACTCCCATTAGTACAACTCTGTTTCAGAATTAAGGATCGGAACTAGAATAACGTAATGCCTTATGATAATTCCCAGCCAACGATCGTACCCGTAACTCTACTTATAAGTCGGACCATTTCGAATCTTTAGGCTGACGTAGCGGTAAAGGATACGCAACGATGGTGTCAACCTCGCCCAACTGTTGTTTATGCTCGAGCACAAAGTATAAACAGAGCCCAAATATACTGAGCATGTGAAAGGTGAGCGACAGGAGGAAGAAAAAAAAGAATCTATAATTTCTTCTACCGATGCAATTGTTCACCCATGGGCAATGATGATCGAATGTCTGCAATAAAAAAACATCGTCAGCCTTACAAACGTACACAACAAGACGAAAGGAAACTCCTCGACTAAGAGACATACCTCGATACAATGATTACAAACGCTACAGTGCGAACACCGTGGCGGTCTGTAAAACTTGCAGGTAACGCACCATTTCATACGAACGGTGATACCATTGATTTCGACACTCTTATAGAGAGGAGCTCGGAAGTCATCCTCTCGATCTTCGTCAGGAGGTGCTTTAACATAGAAATCGAACGTGGAGAATACATTTCGTGGAACATTCTTGCGCGCACGATCGGTTAGATGGATTCAGCGAACATCTAAAGCTTGCGTACCTTTTGGTATGACGCCTGGATCCATAAAAGTGGCCAACGTAAAGTTTCCCAATACGAAGAAGGTAATAACCCCCTGTAACGCCGGTACCCACGTACCCCATCGAAAGACATAATACTGGCATCTGAAATTGGTGCCGAGAGGTAAGTTAACGCGCGTGGTACTGGCACAGGTGAGAGATTGAGAAGAATATCAGTGACAGTAACCGACGTCGGAGGATTACGGCAGGCGTGTACAAAACTTACGGAAAGCAGAAGAAGAGGGTTGTAGTGCCAAGTAGGACTGTCCACGCGAACGTAGCTGGTAGATACCTTGTCTTCACATCGCATTTCGGCATTCTGCACGCTCCACTACGTGGTCCACGATTCCCGAATTACTAATGGGTAAGATTTCTGCTACCAGAAAACATGGCCGCGTCCATCGATGCTGCTTATTTGCAATTTGTACGCCAAGCATTTAATGCGTACTTTCATTCTCGCTGCACACGATCATCGGTGATAAGTCGATGATCATTCCGTCCATCACACACACATCACTCCGGCAAAAACATTCGTAACGCGATTAATATTTAAGCAGTTCCGCATACACAATTCGTGACACACTACCTGGATGACATACATATAACATGTATATCGTGAACGAGTTGTGTGAGCCGTGCCCCCGAAACACAAGCGTTCCGCAATGAGATTAATAATTACCTCGAAGGAGTCTCGCGTGCTGTGCCTCGATGAAAATTGTTCCAAAGACTTCGACTCGCGTTTCGCTTCATTGAAAATCACGTGGAATTCAAATCGAGCGAAACACTCGGAACGAGATTTTCTGCGAATCCAAATTCGCAGCCAATCGGAATTCGTCCTGAGATTGGTCGAACAGTTTCGAACTTATAAGTGGCAGAAATTGTCCAATGAAACGCGCAATTGGTTGAGAACAGGCTTAACGTCTCGCGCTTTCGGTTACCGCGAATTGCGAACCATTGCTAATTATGCTGCGATTGCAATGCTTAAATTAGTCCGACGCCCAAAACGCGTGCTATGCTTGATATTTAGAAACTTTCTGTAATCCGGTAGATTTTACAAGTATAGACGATCGAAATGCACTGTTATTTTCATTTATTCTCAGTGTACGGTACACTCCGCGAATAATAATACATACGTATAATTGGCAATTATTTCCTTTTATTGTTACACGTGTGTGGGTAGTCCCGGAGAATTAAATGGCTACGCGAATGTGCCAGACTTTGAAGCGAAACCCGACAAATGTTTGAATTAAAACTACTGTACCTGAGCGATTCTCCGAAATGATATTATATACTTTGAATCTACGTATTCACGATCGTAGTAATTAAAAATAACCTCGTAAACATTTCTCGAAGAGTAAGGCAGAGTAGGACAAATTTCATCAGCGGAAAAATTCCGTGTCACTCCAACGATATGAAATTTTTTTATAAGTGACTGAATTTTTTTTATAATCCAACGAACGAAATATCATTCTAGTTAAATTGATAATTCACAAATTATCGGCATCGGAGAATTTCAATGGAAAATCAAGCTTATCGTATTACCTACGACTGGTCGCCCACGTTAACGCTACGAGGGTTAGTCAACCACGTGGCGAGAACGTTGCGTGCGACCAGAGTAGATGCCGTTATGTAAAGCCGCGTTATAAGCGGAAACCAACCACGACGCATGATGACATCGAGAAGCAACGAATGCGTGCCTCTTTACCACCCTTGCTCCCGAGTTAATCCGATTCACCCGTGCAAGCCGCTGAAACACTAAATCATTAACGGTTGCATATCTCAGGGGTTTCAACTATTTTATTCTCCTCTTAATTATACCAAGAAAAGAACTCTTGTTAGAGAAAAATTCATTCTAGAGAATATTCTTTAACACGTTCGCGGACGTGAATGTTACAACATTAATTCTCATTGTGATGCAGAATGATACGAATGCTGTAGCATTCAAATTTTAAAGCCAATTATTTTGAATTTAATTTTGTATAAGCTTAAGTTTTTCTAATTATTATACCTGTAATGACTAACTGGTTCTTTAGATATTTTCGTATTATCTTATCTTTTCTCTGTGTATTTACAAATTTGTCAAATTTCGGATATCACAACGATTTTAAAAATAAAATGTCTGTCAATTTTTGCACCTCTCTGAAACTTTTACTGTCCGCGAACGTGTTAACTCTCCAATCTGCGGGCAACGTGGAATTCGCGTTATAAATATTCTGCAAATTTTAGCGTGCAACGCTTTTATCGCGTCGATCATGATTTAGATAAAAAGAGCATTTATGGGAAATGCAAATTTTCGTTTACTACTTCTGATTAAATTCAGTAGTCACATTTCCTGAAAATGTAACACGATACTAATGAAATTTATCATTTTCTTAAACTATCCTTTTCCTCGTTTTAGATCATTCTTAATCTATCTCCTAACACACATCTCTCTAAAGAATAAAATTAGCCCGCTGTTTCATACCAAAAAAATCAAAAATTCACTCACGATTGCAGGGTTAATATCCACGTGATTCTAATCTCCTTGATTTTTTATTACGAGTGCATGTAGGATTCGTAGATTGAATTTTGAGGCGGAAAAGAAAGGTGTCTGGAGGGGATGACGGATGAGACTTTTTTTTGACGACTAGTAAACGACAAGAGGGTTGCGCAATCCAGTCGCAATTAACTAAATCATTAACGGTTGCATATCTCAGGGGTTTCAACTATTTTATTCTCCTCTTACAATTGTACCAAGAAAAGAACTCTTATTAGAAAAAAATTAATTCTGGAAAAAGATTCGGGCCATTTTACGGCGAGCAACGTGGAATTCGCGTTATAAATATTCTGTCAATTTCTGTTATCGCGTCGATCATGATTTCGATAAAAAGAGCAATTGTGGAATTTATTACTTCTGCTTAAATTCAGTAGTCACTTTTCCTGAAAATGTAACAGGATACCAATGAAACTGTATTATTATCTTAAACTGTTCTTTTCTTCTTCTGACCCTGCTCAATCTAATTCCTAACACACGTCTCTCTAAAGAATAAGAATAGCCCGCTATTTCATACCAAAAAAATCAAAAACTCGTTCACGATTGCAGGGTTGATAACCACGCGACTCTAATCTCCTTGATTTTTGATTACGAGTGCATGTAGGATTCGTGGATTGAATTTTGTGGCGGAAAAGAAAGGTGTCTGGAGGGGATGACGGATGAGACTTTTTTTTTGACGACTAGTAAACGACAAGAGGGTTGCGCAATCCAGTCGCAATTAACTGAAATTTTTCGTCACGGGCCTACCCACGAGAAGACCTCGCGGAGGTGTCTCGAGTGCCACCCGCGCGCGCGTTCCTTCCTAACGAGTCGTGTCCGCCCGAGGCACGATCTTTTGGCACCGAGTTGATCTTGGCTTACCGAAACGGTTGGCACGGAAATACCTGCTTTTAACACACTCAAATCTTCCAACCCCCTCCCTCTCCCCTTGTCACATCCTAGCGGAGTGACACAAAAAAGATGCTCGCGAGGGAGGCAGGGCCGCGATGCGCAAAAGCTATCGCCTCTAATGATGATGGTGCATTCTAAAAATACGTATCGGTATGCCGACGATACAATGTCCTCGTTCTCTCAGTTTTATCCATATTTTAAATAACGTTTCGACGAGTGGTCTCGCTCGTTCGACAAGATCTTTGCAATTCCTTTACGCCACCACGGAGAGAACGGATTGCCAAGAGAAGAATTCGTGCAATTTGTAGAGAATACAAACGGCGATGAAATCTTCTGCCAGTGAGAGTAATTGGATTCTGCTATTGTCGCGCTCGACGACGTTTGTTCTTCAATGGCGAAACTACAAGGATTGGCACGCGGAGCTGATGGCACGAGGAGGATCCTTCTTAAGGACGAAGGAATAAAAGAAGAAAATTGTCGAGAAGCGGAACGTGAGCTTCGAGGTTTTATCGTAGCCTCTATTGAGAATGTGGATTACCGTGAAACGGACCTTTAACTTACCCCTTCTATAATTCCACTTCCAACGAAGAATAATCGCGAAGGTTCCAAGAGCACCAAAGATAAATATAGGGACACCTTGGGGTCGCATTTTCGGCGATATGATGTAAAGTTTAATAATAAAGGACGCAGGAGTTGCGCTCTATTCATTACTTGTTTGTAATTATAGCGCGCCGTTTCTCTTGGTAAGCGATAGCCGACGAAGTTTCTCGCTCGTGCGCGAAGAAGTACCAAGAAAATTGATATCGGTGGAAGAAAAAAAAAGAGAGAGAAGCCTTCGCGTTAAATAAGAGTGTTTTCAATCTTCTCGTAGTTTCGTTCGAGGCGAGTTTCGCAATCGATAAGTCACGAATTTTGTTAAATTCGCGCTCGCCCGAAATATATCTGGAACAAAGCTCATTTACAATCGCACGACAAGCAAGACTTACAACCGGTATCAATTTTCTGCGGCTCGTCTAACATATTAACGGAGCATCTTTCATGTTTCGAGACTATCATTCACCAGCTCGATTTGCAAAATCGCGTGTAGTCGAGTTTTCGCGGTCTCGATAAATTGTGGCCCGTTGCACGACACGTTGCAAGGCAAAACGGTCCCGACCTACTTTTTCCTCACTGGAAAACGGTGTAAATGACGATGAACCTTGTTCTCCGTCTCTCTCTCTCTCTCTCTCTCTCTCTCTCTCTCTCTCTCTCTCTCTCTCTCTCTCTCTCTCTCTTTCCTGTCTGCTTGCTTTTCACTCCCTTTTTCTCGTCCCATCCCCCTCTCTCTTCTTCTCTCTCTTCTGCTTATTTCGACAACGACGAAAACTTTGAGAGAAGGAGGAGGGACCTCGCGTATATATTTTTACCGTGGATCATATGCCAGGTGGAAGCTCACGTTGTAATGGTTTGCAGCTAATGCGTGGGCGATGATCTAGGAACGGTAATCCGTAGGAGAGAGACGTACCGAGGGAGAGAGAAAGCTAGAGAGACGCTTGCGTGATTTTAGAATATTGCAATTATTAGAAATAGACCGACCGCGACGACGAGGGCAGCCGCGCAACCGATGACGGATCCTTGTTGACTTAATCCAATTTTGCCATTAACGAATGATAGGCGCGCGCGCGCTGGTATGTGCTAGGATAAATTTAGCTTGAAAAAAAAAAAACCCTTTCGAATTCAACGTCCCTCTCTATTGCAAAATACGTATTGTACAATTTAGAAAATAGCGGAATAAGAAGAAAGAAAGGAACTGCATTTGGTAAAAAGAAAGAAATAAGAAGAATGACGGACACCCGTGTCGAAAGCTTGGAAGAGTGACGAAGCATCGCCTACTGCTACTGATAGAAACGGAAACGTTCTTCTCTATTACAAAAGACGTCTTCTCCAATTTAGAAAATAGCAAAATAAAAAAAAAGAATGAATCTGCATTGAGTAAAAAAAATATGACGAATACGCGCGTCGAAAGCTTTAAACAGTGACGAAGCATCGCCTACTGCTACCGATAGAAACGGAAACGTTCTTCTCTATTACAAAAAACGTCTTTCCCAATTTAGAAAATAGCAAAATAAAAAAGAAGAAAGGAACTGCATTTGTTAAAAAAGAAGAAAATGTCGAACACTCATATCGAAAGCTGCAAAAAATGACGAAGCATCGCTTAGTGCTACCAATAGAGACGGAAACGTTCTTCCCTATTATAAAAATCGTCTTCTTCAACCCAGAAAAAAGCAACAAACTAAGCCAAAAAAAAGAAAGAAACTACATTTGGTAAACAAGAAAAAGAGACAGACACCCTCGTCGAATGCTTCGAAGAATAAGGAAGCATCGCCTACTGCTACCAATAAAAACGGAAACGTCCTTCTGGAGCGCGTTACCGTTGAATAAATTCTGGAGAACGGTGGTTCCACGTAACGCCAGAATCCGCGCGCACTTGTGCCATCCTTTCGTCACCCTCGAACGCAAGCGAGCACCAACGGGTGGTAAAGTAAAGTGTCGTTGAAAAAATTCGCGAGGGTCAATCGTACCATTCTGTGCGGATTCGCGACGACTTCCGGGTGCGTTCGCGGACGAATAAACGACGAATGGTCTTGAATATGGACGGTCACGCTTCTTCACAGTGGTGTGACACGCGTAATAGCGACCTTCCATCGGTCGTCGGTGCGAAGGAGCATAGGGTAGCCCACTTATAACATATTTCATTTTTCGTCGCGTCGCTCTATTTTTGATCGTACCGTCTTTCTAGCTGGTTTACCAGTCGTGGAGGATGTCTTTATACCGGGTCGAAAGAGCCTCCGCTCCTCAGGTATCCGCCGTCCGTCGAACAAGAAATCGCTCACCATGGTAAGAACGCGTGGACCAGTTCGTCGCCGTTGGTTCCACCAAACTCACTGTCGTTTCGTGTCCTCTTCCACTCGTGGAAAGCAAAACGAAGATCAAATTCGTACCAGTGATATATTAACAAGGAGAAGAGAAAAGAAAAGATCGAGACGTGGAAATTTTAAACAATTCTTGCGCGAATTATATTTTTCGTTCGTGGAGATTTCTATGGGTGTACTCGCGGAAAGAGTCTATTTAAATAAAGAGCGCGTTTTTTAATTGATTAAATAAATAAGAGCGATTCTTATTGTTTGTTCCGTGGCGGGCTTAAAGGAGAATTTTAAAACTGTATTATTAAAGCAAGTGAAATGACAATTAACCGCGGTGGGAACATGACGTGGAGAAACCACGTCGTTTTAAAATGCGAATCAATTTTAGAGTGACATTGCCGATAATTTACACGAGCTCGAAAAGTTTCCAATCGCCTCGTACGATTATTAATTAATTCGCGCTTAAACGCGCGTGTCACATCGCGCGGATTACATTACCGTGGAAGGACTTTAGTACTAGAAGTATCAACCAGTCGTGCATCAATTTTTCAAAAGAATTTCTCTTTAATACTAGAACTACCAATTCTTTTTTTTTCACATGGGAACTTCTTTTGTTGACCATTCATTTTGACAGAAAGAGAGGGAATTCTTATTGTATCACTAGAACTACCAATTATTTTTTTTTATATGAAAACTTCTTTTGTTGACCACTTAATTTGACGGAAGGAGAATTCTTATTTTATCACTGGAACTACCAATATTTTTTCATGTGGAAACTTCTTTTGTTGACCACTCATTTTGACAGAAAGAGAGAGTTCTTATTTTATGACTAGAACTACCATTTTTTTTTTTTTTATATATGAAAACTTCTTTTCTTGACCACTCATTTTGACAGAAAGAGAGAGAGCTCTTATTTTACCACTAGAACTACCAATTATTTTTTTCACATGCAAACTTCTTTTCTTGACCACTCATTTTGACAGAAAGAGAGAGAGCTCTTATTTTACCACTAGAATTACCAATTATTTTTTTCACATGCAAACTTTTTTCGTTGACCATTCATTTTGACAGATTTGGCAGTTCTAATGTCAAACCTATATCTGTGCCGTCGCGCATCGCGTAAATCTGGTTGTGGGTCGTCAGGGGCCGCGTAATGTCGATGGCCGCGAGAACTTAAGAGAAAGATCTTCTCTCTCAACGCAATTGTCATCCTTTCAGGAGGAAGACGAGAAAATGGCCGTGATGCGCAAGGCGTTTCAAATGTTCGACACTACCAAGAGCGGTTTCATAGATACCCTGAAGATCTCGACGATTCTGAACACGATGGGCCAGCTGTTCGACGACGGCGAGTTGAACGCCCTCATCAAAGAGAATGACCCTGAAGGTGCTGGCAAGGTCAACTTCGATGCATTCTGCAAGATTGCCGGAAGATTCCTCGAGGAGGAGGACGCGGAGGCCATGCAAGAAGAGCTGAAAGAAGCCTTCCGTCTCTACGATCGTGAAGGCAACGGTTACATTACAACCGCAACTTTGAAGGAGATTCTTGGCGCCTTAGACGACAAGCTCACCAGCTCTGACTTGGATGGTATAATCGCTGAGATCGACACTGACGGATCTGGCACCGTTGACTTCGATGGTTCGTAGAACATTTTATTTGTTATTTTCATGTTTATTCATTATTAAGATAGCTTTGTGAGAAGACGCGTGAATGGATCCTCAATAGAAGGATAAATTTTACATTGATCTTATATTGCTTTTCCTTCTACTCCAAGACGTTTTATTTGATTCTACGGAATGTCAGGAGAACGTGGTCTATACCGATGTGACGCGTAATATGCGTTACACAATTTCATTTGCAACCACCAGTATATTTTCATCCGATACACGATGCCAGACACTGACCCCAAAATTATTTCTGCGTTTCGTGCAAATTGGATTCTCGGACCTCTGTGCTTTTGTAACTATTTATATTTTGAATTTCTTGTGTCAGTTCGGGATACTCTCATTTCTGCGACGAAGTAACGATCGAATGTCGTAAAGACGGTTACGAAAGCTCTGAACACATTTTTCTGATTGCAGAATTCATGGAGATGATGACTGGCGAATGATCGATCTCACCTGTAAAAAGAAATTCTAAATATTGTAATGTCAACATCGGATGGAATGTCACCATCGTCGTGAGAACAATTGAAAGACGATTTGTTAATAAAATTATTGTTTATAATCTGCTGGTTGAAATTTATTCATAGTATCGGGCCGGCACTCGTGAATGCACCCAGTTTGGATCAGTGCCTATAAATACCCTTGCGCACGAGGCAAACGGAATCGTGAAATGAAGATGCGTTGTGTATAAAGACGTGCCTTTTATTTCTTTTTAAAGAATTTATCTCTTGCGGTAGTTACAATTCACAAGATTTTTCTCGTGTTAAGAATAACATTAGTGAATCGTTAAACAATGTCGTAGACGCAACGTACTCGCGTCGCGTTTCCAACTAAAACCTGGTAGGAACATGTTCACTGGTGGATCTCGTTGGTGGGGTTTCCCTCGTGGTAGACATATACGTCCTGGACGTAGATGTTGGGTACGACGAGTGCGCTTGGTGCCAACGGTCTGTCGAGTGGGTAGCCGAGGGGTTTGCCATCAAGGGAGATAGCACCACCGATGATCTCGGTGATGTGGCAGTTCTGGTAGTAGTCAATGACAGCTTGGTCCTGAACCTTCTGTCCTTGGTATCCACCAGCATGGATCTGACCACTGCTGTATCCTTGTCCGTATTGTCCTTGGATGCTTTGTTGGCCAACTGGTACTGGTACTGGTACGACTTGCTGTACACCATGTACTCCTTGTCCCTGTACACCGTGTTGGACTCCTTGTACGTGCTGTTGTCCCTGAACACCTTGGACACCCTGTACGCCAACCTGTCCCTGCTGTTGCTGGCCATGGTATTGTTGGTATGGTACTTGCTGTCCTTGGTATTGTTGCTCGCGGTGCTGTTGTCCGTGGTACTGCTGTTGCTGTCCTTGGTACTGCTGTTGCTGTCCTTGGTACTGTTGCTGCTGTCCTTGGTACTGTTGCTGCTGGGGCTGTTGTCCGTGGTACTGCTGTTGTTGGTGTCCCTGGTATTGTTGTCCCTGGTACTGTTGTCCTTGTTGGTATTGGCCTGGGTATTGGTGCTGTACGCCGTATGGCACTTGCTGTCCTTGGCGGTATTGGCCTTGCTGTCCGTAATGTACGGGGGTGTATGGATAGTATCCGTGGTAAGGCGTGTAGAGGTCAGCGTAGTGCGATTTCACCGCTGCAAAGAAGAAACTTAAGCGTTTAGAGCTGCTGCTAAACAGGGAACGGGTGGGCCTCTCCACCGGTGAATATGCACCTTCAATTCCTTGCTGTCCAACGGTTTGGTATTCGGGGCAGACTTCGACGGCTTGTTGGACTCCTTGAACGGGAGTAACTTGTCCTTGTTTGTGCTGTTGGTATTCGGTGGGGCCGACAACTTGGAAGTATTGCTCTTGGTAGGTCTGTTGGTAGTCTGGGATCACTGGGCCGAATGGTACTTGCTGTTTGCCTGGTCCGGAGATCACGACGAGAAGCTGAAGAGGTTGTCCGTTGTAGGTACCCTTAGGCAGAGCAAGCCTGGCGGGGAATCCGTAGATCTGCTGTGGCTGAATAATTGAAGAAACATGGTAAATGCTGCTCGTCCTACTAGTTATATTAAATAGATTCCAAGTGAAGTTGTTACCTCGGTGATGTAGTATGGTTCCTGAGAGCGGATGGCTCCATTGACTCCCTTTTGGATCTGTTCGACTGATGGGTAGTCATGGCTCTGGCTTGGTGCCTGAGAGGAGTATCTGACAATGACGTTCTGGCCTTGCTGGACTGTAAAGAGAAGTAACCGTCGCGTTAAAGGTGACCTGGATAGGAGAACTACGAGGAAAACATTTTTTCACAAGAGTACGTACGATCCTGGACGAACTGGTCGAGCTCAACGAAGAAGTGTCTGTATTGAGAGATGCTGATGGGCTGTCCTTGGTAGTTGTATTTAGGTCCAAGGTAGACACGGATGACGGAGCCAGGGATGACCTGTTCGCTCTGTACGGTGATCTGGTATTGGTAGGGTTTGTGGTCCAATCTCTTAAGGTGTGCTTGGATGTTGGGGCTCTGTTGTTGGCTGGCGTGGTGTACGGTGGCGGCATTCAAGTGGACGTAGTAGTCACTGAAGAAGGTCACGAGCTTGCTGACATCGACGTTCTGGATGGTGACACCAGGAAGGACAAGGTCGGATTGTTGGTAGGCTGGGAGAGACTGTTGGTATTGGTAGAAGAGGTGGATGATCTTCTGGTAGAGCTGGTAGAAGGCTGGGTCTTGGACGCAGGTCTGGCCGAGTTCAAGAACGGATGGAGTGTAGTCCCAGATGTTTTGCACATGTGGTGCGTTGCCGAGAAGTTCGCGTGCTACTGCCTGAAGGCTGCCGTAGTATCTGTCGAGCAAACAATTCCATAGTTTCATTTACACTGCAAAAGACCAGGTGCAGCTTAGCAGAAAATCACCTGACTAACCCTTAAATTCATAAAGTATCCAATCATATTAAAAGTCGCGACAAACGTATCTTTCTTTTTGTTCTGGCTCTATGATTCTTCTTATTTTCAAATAGAAATGCATGCATTTAAGGATTAAAGTCCCTTTGTCAAAATTTCAATTTTTCCAAAGGCTTTACCTTGGGTTGACGCTCCTGCCAGTTCCTTCGATCAGATCACCAAGGATGTTCAAGCCTTGTGGTTGGTAGAGGGAGAGGAAGGCACCCTGGGGTGTGATGATGTGTCCAGAGTCAATAGCGTTGATCAATCTCTGTTCCAAGGTGTGGACAGCTTTCACCAAGCGTTGGTTAGCGTGGTGGAGGTTGAAGACCTCAGGACGGCTGGGGAATTCAAGACCGTTGGGATGTCTGTGATGGGGTTGGTAGGGAGCATGAACTTCCACTTCGCCGATATGGTGGATTGGGCCAAGTCCGTTGGTGAGACGGTTGAGCTGGTAGTGGGCAAGGAGTTGCTGGTGGAGGTAGTAGTAGCGGGCTCCATGACCAATTGGGCCTTGTTCTACACCCTGTTGGCTGATGGTCTGTTGTTGCTCTTGCTTCAAGAGAATCGCGGATTAACTTAGAACCACGAGCATCAACTACAGAATCAGAAACTAATCCTTAGTTTGTTTAGCTTACAGGTATGATGTATCCAATGAGGTTGACGTAGGAGTAGTAGGCAGCGAGACCGACGTCCTGGGTGAAGTAGTTGAGTTGGTGTTCGCCATGGGGCAAGTAAGAGGAGTAGTTCACTGGAACGACGTAATCTTGGACACCCTGTTGTTGTTCTTCGATAGCCTTGATGTAGTAATCCTGAGCCTCTTGGATGATTCTGGAGTCGAAGTGGTAGTGTGGGAAGATTTCGTAGATTGGTGGAAGGATGATTCCTTGGGTGTCTGGGCGAGAGAGGATGGCAGCGGTGTAAGCCTAATGGAAAAGATGAGAAGTTTCAGTAAATTGCTTCTAGAATGTATTAGGAAACGTGCGGAATAGAAATCTAGGTGGACGTACCTTAACGAATTGGTGTTCGTTAACGTGGCAACGTGCCCATGCTGCGGTGCTCAAGAAGGTTTGGTAGTCGGTGGCGCCCAAGAAGATTTGGTAGAGTAGAGCGACTTCCTTGCGGAGCTGGTTGACGGACGAAGAGTATGCAGTACCCTGGGGCTGGACTAATCCATAATGGACAGCACCGATGTAGTACTTGACAATGATTGGGTTCACGTATTGCTGTACATTAGCCTCAATGTCGTAGGTCTTGCCAAGCTGGTAGAGTTGTTCGTTAGGGATTTGCTCGGTGATGTGTTGAAGAAGGTAGATCGTGTCCTGTTGCTTCTTCAGGAGATCTTGGTCAGCTGGAATGAGAAATGAAATGATCGATTCGGGCCTTGAAAAATATTGGAAAATTTAGCTTGGGATCTCCTTCGATCTTGCAACTGTCTTTTCTAATCTCGTATCTATCAACTGGAGCAGTAATGGCGAGCCTTTCGAGCTCGGCGTGTCAAATTTTTAAAAAACTCAAACTTAACTCTGGTACAGTGTCAC
Organism: Tiphia femorata; assembly: GCA_944319695.1. Taxonomy (NCBI): domain Eukaryota; kingdom Metazoa; phylum Arthropoda; class Insecta; order Hymenoptera; family Tiphiidae; genus Tiphia; species Tiphia femorata. The sequence goes on along the minus strand of OX090896.1, from coordinate 10,512,172 downwards.
ATATAGAAATATTCATAATTTTCTGATATTTGCAACCATAGTAAAAAAGAAAGATTTACATCTTTCATATTTATTTTATACATTTAAAAGCCATTTAACAGTTTGACTGGTCATATGTGAGTGGCCATCAAGAAGAATCATTAGAAAAATGATTATACTAATCTACATTTACAACACTTTAAAAGATCATATGTTATCAAAAAAAAATATAAAGTGTGGTGCCACGGGCCATCCATGGAAAATCAATGTGGCAGTAAAAGTGTTAACAAAGAAAAACATGTGACCAAAAATGAATTTGTGTGTCAGAGGTGTCTAAGGTTCGTCATCGTGGAACTAGAGGGTGAGAAACAATTTTGAGTATGGAGAACGTAGTTGTAGGCGAGAGCAGAGATGATATGCAACGAGTAGAGTGTATTTCTTTCGCGTACTAGCTAAAGAAATGATTTTTCCGATTCGTAGAGAGAAATTCTGGAGAACTCACCGGCACGCTGTTTTTGTGGTGGGGGTATGGCTGCCCCGAGGGCCACGAGAGCCAGTAGAAGGATTGAGCACCGCATTGTGTTGATACAATGTTGAGTATGCTTTTGAGACCGCAAGTCGAGCCTTTTATACTACTGCTATATCGAAGAAGGTCATTATCGACGACCTGCCGGCTCATCTCCCTCGTAATTTTGCCGTCTACCCGCGATATCCCGTCGACTGTTCCCAGGCGCTTTGCCGCGTTCCGTGCGAAGGTTAAAACACGATAATTATTCCCTAAATAAAATTCGCTCTGGAATTGCGTAAACGAATACAGGATCACAGTTCCGCGAGTGGATGGTAGTGCGTTGCAAAGTTTCATGAAGTATCGTGGCTAAAGCTTCGGTAAAATGCACCACTCGTTTCTCACGATGGACGAACCCGGTGCAACTTCGAGTTCCATTCTTCTAGGCGAATATTTTCATACAGGTAATGGATGTTCCACGAGACTTTTCCTTTTCCATGCGTCAAGGCTTCGTTAATAAAGAAGGACATTTTCTTCTTTGTTTGATAAAAGAGTCTCTGTTGGTCATTAAGGTATTATTTATAAGTTTTGTTGCAGTAATGGGTTGGAGGTTTCAAATGTTGATCTTAAGTATTTTGAAGTATACGAAATACCGCGGTAATAGGCTGGAGCTTTTAAGCGTTGATCTAAAAGGAAGTGTACAATATCTCGTGGTAATAGAGGGAAACTTTTAAATGGAAAGTGGAATCTATACGTGCATATATCTTAGAGTGTGTATATATATTTCGTTGACCCAGACATTCTGTCTACAGCAAGTTAATACGTTGCATGTGGACCATCCCAGTGAGAAATGAAACTTCGAATTGATATCGAATCGATATCAATACCATCAAAATACATCGATGCGCCTCTATACACGAATAAATTTAAAAATTTCGATCTCTTTCGACATAGCGCTGCACATCATGCGGAGATTAATAAAATCAGTCAGTGCTGAAATTTGTTGGCGTGAAGTAAATCACGACGTGACCAGCAATTACCAGGAAAGTAATTGTGTGGCGATTTTCTATCCAGCAGTATGGAATACGACGAGAGACCTGTAACTATGTGATTTATATTGCTTTGAAATATATAAGTCGGTATTTTATTAATCTCCAAAACACAGTTGAAATTTTAAAACTTATTGGCGTATAGAGGTGCATCGATGCATTTTGATGGTATTGATATCAATTCGATATCAATTCGAAGTTTCATTTCTCACTGGGATGTGAATACCATGTAATTGTATGGCGATAGTGTTGTCGAGAGTGCGATAATTAGTCCAAGTGAATTGATTCAGGACGCTCTCGCTAAGGATTGCATGTAATTAAGTGTCTCGTTAAGTAAACGATATAAAGGAATGCAAATCTTAATCGTGTTTCTAATATGAATTGTTCGAGTAATTTTATCGTTAATTAGATTGGGTTTAATTTTCGACGAATCCGCGAAACAAAAGCTGAATCGAATATTGTTAAACCATTTTTATTTACGTTTCGTCGACAAATTGGTATAATCGATCTACTAATTTTATTTTATTCGTCATTAGGAACCTTGTTTGCTGTGATCCAATGATATTTATTTGTAAAGTTTCAAAACCATCTGTGGAATGTTGCACAGAAAAATTGTCACCCGTTCATTTTCCAGTATATCTCATTTAAAAGCAAATACGCGCGCATATTGTGCATCCGGTATGCAAGTTTTTATATAACAAGTCTATAAATTTATAAATTATAAATTTTCTATAATTTTTTTTTTTTTATGAAGTTTATAAATTTTCTATTATACATGTATAATAGTTTTTAATATTATACATTGTATATTATACAATTCCTAAAAGGACATCGTGCGGCTATGTTAATTTCGAGGACAATTAATTATATTTGCGAATGCACGTATTATGAATAAAAATGACGATGAGGTATCGGGTTATCTATCTAGCAGCAGATATGTCTTAACGAAGTTCCAGGTGATTATGCACTAAGGTTATCGCCTTGTTTGCCTCTTTAGATGTCGGAATACATATTTATATCCCAGGGGGGTATTGAAAGAATGAATGATAATGTAGATACGATTAAGACAAAATAGAGACACGCACGTTAGTTATTATCTATCCTCGAAAGATTAGGATAACAGAATATCCTATCGGCAAATTTTTGATAATCCGCATAAAGATAGAGTACTTTGTACTTCTAATGTATCCCTTTGATATATTCAAATTTATTTCTTCTCAATTTATTACATTTTATACGCGTAAACCGATTAGATAAACTCACAATGGAATTAGACATTTAATATATGAATATTTGCCCTTGAACACTTGTTTAGATACATTAGATCAATTCTACACGGTCAGTGTTTAATGCCTGTGTACCTTTCGTTTCGAAAATTTGTCTAAAGATCGGTGAATTTTCGGCAGCAATCAAATTTTATCGAACCGTTCTTAGCGTCTATGCAGAGGACCGAATTGGTCGTGCACGTGTGTATTATTCGTATGTATATTACAGTACTATATACTGTCATTCCAGGCTGAACGTAACCTTGAAAAGTCCACCCTTAAAGTGTGAGTTTCGCTTGATAGCGGGTGAAGTTGATTTACATCGTTTTCATGTCTCAGATAATAGACCAAGGATTAATATCCTTGACTGGCGGAATTAGCAGAATGTCGATATAATTGATCATCAACCTACCGAGAGTAACGCTCGGCATTTCCGTAGAGTGTTCCTAAGGTGGTAAAAGTATAGGTTAGGAGATCGCGTAGATTTTGCAGGAACATGATCAGGATGCAGTCGGCGAGAAATTAGGCGGTGAACGCCGCTATATATTCTAAATATTCACACCGATCACGATGGTGCAACGTCCCGTCGCGCCACGGCGCAATGTCAGGATTTTGTTGATAGGAGAACGCGGAGTTGGAAAGACTTCGTTGATACTATCGTTGGTCAGCGAAGAGTACGCCGAAGATGTGCCTAGTAAAGCTGAAGAGATTACCATACCAGCGGACGTTACACCTGAACAGGTGCCAACGCACATCGTAGATTATTCAGGTAGAAACAAATTGCAGAATACTCTTTAATCTATCCCCACCAAGCACTATCGTTTGCATTCTTATTGGAGTTTATTTTGTAGCTGCCGAGCAGACGGACGATCAATTGGCCGAAGAGATTCAAAAAGCACATGTAATATGCGTGGTGTACTCGGTGGAAGACGAAGATACGCTCGACCGAGCTGCTACTTATTGGTTGCCGCTAGTCAGACGATGCTCATCTAACAATCGCTGCCCAGTTGTTCTTGTAGGCAACAAAATAGATCTCGTTGACTATTCAACCATTGAGGTCGGTTAGAGAATAGAATATTTCTGTGGTATTAATAGCCATTTTATAGTAAAGTTAGACGAAGGAAAACTGTATTAATGCTATTCCGCATGTTACAGGCTGTTTATCCTATAATGAAGGAGTTTACAGAAATCGAAAGCTGTATTGAGGTAATTATTTGAATAATAATAAGTTTATTATACGAGATTCGTATTCGCCAAATGAATCACTATTTCTTTTAGTGTTCTGCCAAAACACTGCAAAATGTTTCCGAGACATTTTATTATGCACAAAAAGCTGTATTGCATCCTACAACTCCTTTATACAATTACGATACGCAAGAGGTAAGGCTTTACATTTTTGATTAAATTATTATACATTAGGATTGTTAGAGTTTAAAGAATTTGGGTAATTCTCATCACGCTAGTTCGTTTTATTACGTAGCTCACAGAGGAATGTAAAGTTGCTTTACAAAGAATTTTCAAGGTACGTGTGCCGTGTACGTATATCTTGTTGCTTACAAATGTTGTTTATAATAGTGTTATTATTGCAGATATGTGACTTGGATAACGATGGCCTCCTAAACGATATGGAGTTAAATGCATTTCAACAATGGTGCTTTAATACGCCATTGCAACCTCAGATACTGGAAGATGTTAAAGCAGTATTGTCAAAAAATATTTATGACGGTGTATGTAATGGCTGCGTGACAATGAAAGGTACTTTGAGTTTCTTATTTTATTATCAGATTAACAAAGTTAATTTATCAGAACTAAAAAATTACATTACATTAATTAAAAGTTAAATTCTCTTGTAACTTTGTTTTACATGCACGTGTCTAATGCTTGTAGGATTTATGTATCTACAGTGCTTATTTATACAACGTGGCAGAAATGAGACTACATGGGCAGTATTGAGAAAATTTGGATATGATAATGAATTACAAATGTCTAAAGAATATATACATCCACCGTATGTTTAAAAATAATTTCGTTATCATGTAACTAAGAGAGTTTGGAGACCTAGTAAAATATTATTTTCTCCGATTCATTACAGATTAAAAGTTCCTCTTGGCTGTTCAACAGAATTATCCCACAAAGGACAAGAATTTTTAACATTATTGTTTATGCAACATGACCGAGATCGAGATGGAGCTCTCTCTCCTGCAGAACTGGAATCATTATTTTCTCGCTGTTTATCTCCACCTTGGGGAGATGAATATAAACACACTGTACCAACCAATGAAAAGGTATACATTTCTATTAGCAGTAGCGAATAATATAGAAATTGAACCCAAATCTTTCTTTTATAGGGATGGATTACGTTTCAAGGATATATGTGTCAATGGGCACTTTTAACTCTTACTAATGTACGAAAAACATTAGAATACATGGCGTACCTTGGTTATAACATGTACAATAACGAAAGTCAAACAAGTGCAGTTGTAGTAACTCGAGAAAAGAAGTTGGATCTTGCAAAAAAGCAATCTAGTAGAAATGTTTACTGTTGCCATGTAATTGGTCCAAAAAGTAGTGGAAAAACGACTCTATGCAGAACTTTTGTTGATCCCAAGCTTGAGGTAAGTTTGTACATATGCATGCCTATCGCAATATTACATAGTATTAACTTTAGTAATGAAATCGACTATTTTATTCCATTGCAGAAATTAACTGATGAATATGTACCATCTACTTCTCATGTCACTGTAAATACGGTACATGTGTATGGTCAGGAAAAGACAATAATTTTGCGAGACATAAATGTATTAAATATTCAAGATGCTTTAACTCCAGCACAAATACAATGTGATGCAGCAGCACTTGTTTATGATGCAAGCAATCCAAAGTCCTTTGAATATATCGCACGAATTTATATTGTACGTAAATTATACGTGTATTTTGTAGCCCCGGAAAACAAATATTTTGCCATTGGCTTACTAAATCTTTGGTTTGCAGAAGTACTTTGCTGACAGTAAGATACCTGTTTTGGTGATCGCTAATAAAAGTGATCTGTCAGAAGTGAAGCAAGAATACCTATTACAACCAACCAGCTTTTGCAATAAATACAAATTAATGCCACCACAACCCTACAGTGTATCTCGTACTGTCCGGCGTGAAATATTTGTGAAGTTAGCAACAATGGCAGCTTTTCCGTAAGTTTTCTTTGCTAAATTGTGCAAGTTTGTTTACAACAATGCCACATAATCATCAAAATCTGGGAAAAATTATTAAAATGTCAACTGTATATTCATTATGTACATAAAGAAAAATGTGCAGAAAAAGTTTAGATATAAACTTCTTTAAATTGAGATTTCCTTCTAGCAGTGCTTTTGAATTACACTGTAATAAACTTTATTAAATCCATTTTCAAAATTGCTAGTTACTAACAACAACAAATTTCATGTTTAGCCGCTTTCAAGCAGCGTGGGTATTGTTTTATAGACACAGGTTGGTCTGCATTTTCACCGTCCACTTAAACAGCATTTAGTTGGGCAAATCGTGAAATACACTTGTAAAAGACATTACCCGTTTATACACACTTATTATTCAACAATATATTGAGTGTATCAGTTGATTTGCTCAAAATAGCTATTACACTGCCGTAGAATTGTTCGTAATGCCTTGGATCTTTTCAGCCCTTTAAGACGTATGGTCCACATGTTGCTTGTCAAACCCTCACCCACTCAATGGTGGAGTTCTTTTACAAGGTTTCTTTTCGTATTATAGTTTGTTTATTTGAGACAGCACATATAACTTGCAAACTGCCGCTATCCACACTATCATGCATGTGCATGATACAATTACTTAACCCACTCTCACATTAATTTTAGTTAAGTTTGTTTTGATAAATTAAATGTGCAAATTTTTGACAAATAGTGCATCTATAACATTGTACACTTTAACTGTTGCAAATACTACAACGATAAAACTTCAAATAATATACTTGTATTAATATTATGCAATAAATATATATATGTGTGGGCATTAATCGTATACACAGTTTGTTATAAGTAGTACTAATTGTGCAAACATATGATTACAAAGTACTAAAAAACAGCGTTTATTTGGGGTTTTGTCATTTGAAATAGTTACTCGCCAATCACAGAAAATATTCAGTCATTAATATACTTCTGCTTGTCCTATTTTCAGACATATGAAAGAGTTTGGTCTCATGCAAGGAGATTCTATAGTCTGGTGGAAAGCGGGCCTTGGAATTGCAGTGGCCACAGTTGCTGGCTTTATGGTGATGCGTGTCTTAAACACGGAAAAGAGATAGTCTACCATATTCCTCTTGTTGCACCTTTTAACTGCCCCTTTCAGTGAATAAACACCCATTTCAAAGAACGACTTAATTTAATAAACTTTGTTCATATATATAGTTAATTCTCTATGTAACTAAGTAGTAGATGAATGTGGTAAAATGCAAAGTCTTACCTGTATATGTCTTGTTCATCCCAATTAAAGATCGTTTAATTTTTATTCTCTTCCAAGCTTACCAAAGATTGTTCATGATTCAAGTTTCTCAATATATACAATGTTTTCAATGCATTATCGCTATCATAAACTGCTAAATGGAGTCATTATTGTGGCATATTTTTTTTAAGGCACTCAAACCAAATACTATGAAAGTTCTTGCAATTATTTATATTTTCATTTCTTAGAGCACACTCAAAAAATTGTTGAATTTCAGGAGTGCAAATATCTTTGTTAGAATCAACACTTGATGTTGATTCACCAGAATGCTTACATAGTGATGACAAAGAATTTCCAATTGCATGCCCCTAATGTAAAGTAAATATTTTCTATTAGAATCCTTTAAATATACATTATTTAAGAATGATAGTGTAAAAGAAGTAACTTTCATAACAATACATACCACAGCTGAACCTGCGGCAATACCAGCGGCTGTGCTGGCAATGTTTTTAAAACTGCTAGGATGATCACTTTCTGCTTTTGTCTTGACCCTTGATGGACTGGTATGTCTAAAAATAAAATTTTCCATAATTAAATTGTACTTACACTTCTTACACAATAACGACCAAAACAAGCTATTTATGCTGCAACTAGGAATAGTCTCTTTTACTCGGACCTAAAAAGGATTAATAAAACGAAAATGTATTTACAAGGTTTAATTTGTTGGTAATTTTTGTGTTTTATAAAAACCCCTGTGTTTTTCAACACAGGATGATACTGATTATACGATGTAACTATGAATGAACATATATTAACAGATTATTCGTATTATCATTATTACCACTTATTTAGTTTAAATGGAAAAAAAATTTATTCTTCAAATATCAGACAAGGAAAGCATAATTTGTATTCGTGTGATTTTAAGTTTATTGGGAATGAAATTGAACTAGATTAAGAAAATTGAAAAGTCTCGTAGTGAGCAAACATTCAGAAAAGACGAATACATTATGATCTAATTCATAAGTTAAATATAAAATTTGTTTCCTTTGACTAATAAATATCAAATAGTAATCACTATTCCCATTTCAATTATTCGTTTGTTCAAGTTTTTATACTTATAATTAGAGACTTATTTATGAATAGTATGTAATCTGCAAGTTTTTGCAGAATGACTAATTTGAAAGAGTATACATAATTTTACAATAAGCAATAAAACAACATCACTTCATTGGAGAATAATTTTATTGCGCTAATAGTTTAATACAATTTTCAAAAACCTAAACAGAGAAATTATAGTAGAAAACATACATGATGTTGGGAGTCTATTTCATAGTTTTGGTAAATGCTACAACTAAATTTTTTATTCCAAAGTACATGCAATTTTTATAATTCGACTACCACAGAGATTGACGCGTATTATGTGTAATTTAACAGTAGCGTCTATAATAAAGATATAGAGACATGGAGCATAATTCTAAGGTATTCTAGGATCCAATTTTATACTATTCTTTTCTTGAGGTTCTACGTAGTTAGACGATATCTGAAAAAAATACAGACGTTATAAATGTTCGTATATACTTCCAAATCGACTTTGTCGTCATAATTTTAAAATATGGTAATTATTTACTGTTAGCAGTTTTGCATTGGCGAAGAGCCTCGTTAAATCCTTCGCACAGAGTAATGTCAGATTGATGCTGAGCACATTCCAGGAACTGTTTAACTTCCCATGCACAGGCACCACCAGACTGCATCGGTGCTGCGCTACTCTGCATAGGTGCTGCCGGTTGAGGGGCTGCAGCTGGTGCTACTGCCGCTTCAGATCCAGATCCTCCGCTGAAGAGTCCAGTCATAGCATGACCAATCGTATGACCGACAGCAGATCCAATTGCAACTCCACCTGCAGTAGCGGCCATTTGTCCCATAAGGGATGGCTGCTGAGGTTGAGCTACCATTGGCGTCGATGGAGCTGCATGAACTGGAGCTGGAGGATGTGCCGCAGGGGCTGCCGTCCGGACAGGTGCTGCAGTTCGAGCTGGTGCAGCTTGCCTGACCCTGAAAGAATAAAATAAATAAAGGATACACGTCAATGAAAAAAAACGCAACATTGTGCAAACGAAAAAGAAAAGATATTAAGAGATACGCAGCGTCAAATTTTAAGCGGGTCATAGTACGAAACCTAGACCTTGTGACCATGATGTAAGAAGAAACGTGTCATCAGCAAAAACAATCAATATCGAATATTTACATCTGATATTTAATACTTCGAACTACGAATCGAAAAATCTACTTACGTTCTTGGCGGTGGAGCGGATGCTCGGCCTCGGCGTGGCATGATTTCGAAATAATTTATTTTATATTTTGCACAAGTCTCTTCACGTCCGTTCTCTCGAAAGGTTCTCTTGCGACTGACTTCTTAAGGCACGTTACGCAACTAATCTATGAGAATGACCAATAGTACACGGCGCACGAGATTTCTAGAAATTGATCGACGCAAAAGCGGAAGTCGGTCCAAACTGGCGAACAAAGAACATGGCACTGGATTTCCGTTAAGAATAGCGCTTATCGACGCACAGAAGCTTTCAATGCATCGACGGTAATTGTGTATCGCTTGTAAAGGAATGACGATTGCAGGCGTTTTTTTCGCATCATATATTGTAAGCGTCGGTAATGATTTTTCCAGCGTACGCAACTCCACGTAATCTTATTTTATTATTAAGCACCGTACACATCGCAAGTACGGAGTATAAAACAGGAAACAATTCGTTTCTCTACACGTGAGACATGCGTCGGGAAGCCTTATTTATTTAATTTGTCTAACTCAATAATGTTAAAAAGTTCAAATTGACACGTATTAAGCACCGTCATAGTTCTCTAGTGCAATTCCAAGTACGCAATTTATGACGCGCGCATTTATCTCGATTGAAAACAAGAACAAAAACATAAACACATGTGTAAAACTAACTGGCTGCATAATTTAGAAGGCAACTAAATTGCTTACCCTTGACTTGACGAGAAAGGACGATTCTGACTACTCTTTCCTGCTGTTTTTTTGCCTGTCATTATAATTTATAATTTGATATTGCTAAAAGTTACAATTTATCGCATGCGAGGCGTGTAGACTTAAAATGAGACTCGTAAGAACGCGGAAAATGCATATTTGTATATATATATATATATATGCAACGAGAATTTTTGCCGGACCCTGTATAGGTTATAATAAAATTTGACATGAAACCAATCTGAAGAAATTTGAAATAAAAGTTAATGCACGACGGGATGTGACGTATGTGCTCGAACATGACAACGCCTTTTGTTCAGCGTCGACGAATCGAGTTCACTGTAAATTTCACAGAGGGCAGCACGATGTTTCTTGTGTGACATTTCTTTGGCGCACCGACAGATTTATAATTATCCCGTTACCATATGATCGTGACACATGATTTTGGATTTATGCGCAGTGCCCGTAGACTAACGTTTGTAAATAAATGACTAATTAACTTTGTCACACGTTAAAAATTGAAATACCAGGAAACTTGCATTATAAAAGCATTCGTTTCATTATACGCCCTCGTGATACAAATTGTGCGGCCTATTCTATAATATTTACAAATAAACACACGACCATATCGTATATATAGACACTTATCGCATAATCCGTATTAGATAAAATCTTTGTCTTAGATTACCTTATGACTGCAGCAAGAAAATCGTTTTATATAACTTCGTCGCATAATTCATTACGTTTCTACACGACCTTACCTTAATAAGTTCCCGGCCAAATATAATCTCCTACTTAAATATTTATTACACAAAGTGGCAATATTCAAAAAGGCATTAACATCCTTCCATAACCTTGTGCAAAATTCAAATACCGACGGAATAAAAACTCCCAAATGACAAAAATCTCACTCGCGCGCATGCCTCATAATAAACAACGCACTAACAAATGCGCTTTATAAACGTTCCAGTGAACATCGCCAACAACCTAACTATAAGCTGATTCAACGGGACACAACATTCGGATAGATACTTCGAACACCTCTCATCGTCGTCGCATCGAGATAAGCATCTGGTAGAGCTGTGCGGAAGCCCGTACGAAGAAAAAAAAAAAAAAACCTACGTTGGATGGAAGTAGTAGCATGAGTGTAGGAAAGCCGATACGTTGGAGAACCCTTTCGACGTATCTGGGATTTTACGTAGCCGTCCCGGTTGGTCCGTAGCCGCGCGTTATCGTTCGGTTATCGTCATGCAACATGTGTCAATAGACGAGCGCGCGCCGTTGGCTTTGGCCACCCTCGAGTGCATTCACCGACACATGCGCACACGAACTAAACTGGACTTCATAAACTGGCGGGAACACGTTGCCCGTGACTCAGTATACACGATGCCGCAGCTTTGCCACGATAGAGCACGCACACGCGATATATTCCGTCTATCTTTTCTCGCTCTCGTAGTGTATCGAACCGAGGAGTCGCCTTCGCCACGGCCGTCGTCGTCGCGGTCGTCGTCTTGACAAAGAGTATCGCGGCGCGCGCCCCGCTGCGACCGATGCATCCGATCGCTACACACTCTCGTCCCTCCAAAGCAAAGTTCAGTTTTCATTGTGCGCGCGAGGAGAGAGCGAGCGTGGTGTTGAACGCGATCCCCGGAACATAAACAGAAACAATTCGCGAACACGATCGGTCGGCTCGCCGACACCCCCCGTTATCTCGCCGCGTGGAGATGACGATTTACGTTCTGCCAGCGGAACATCGAGAGAAGACCAATGAGAATCGTTCGTTCGTCGATTGGGGTGAGTACGAGCATTATTAATGCGCGTTCTTCGTAAAAAAAAATCGCGCGGTGTCCTCGAGCGTGAAAACGAAGAATGCCCGAACTGTCGCGTGCCATGGCCGATTGTCTTCGCCCGCGTGCGTGCGCACGCGACGTAGGATCGCGCGATCTATCGTCGTGGGTGGTTCGCCGATAAGAATGGCGCTCGAAAGTGAAGTTAGGTTAATGGTATACGAGGGAATCGATTGGTATGCAAATCGTGAGACGCGCCGAAAAGGAGCTACCGCGTGCATGCGGTAGGTGAGAGAATCGAAATGTTCTGGGTTCGTCGAACGTTGCATATTTTCATCGATCGGGTTGCGCGATGAAAATATTTTGCAATAGGGCGACGCTTGTTATTGGACGCGTGCTCGACCGATAATGCGCTCTCGTTATCGCGGAAAAATCGCCTTGCAATCACGTATGTACGCGCTCAATGTTTTTCTTTGTGTTCACGTAGTCTCTTTGTTCGTTTGGGTGGTGGGACGAGACAAGGTAGACGAATGGGCGCGCGCACGATTCGCGGCGCAGCTTCCCAAAATTATTCTTCCCGGTAACGCCGTGCGTAGACGCATGGCAATCCCCGCCTCGCGGAATTGCGCACTTCTGCCCATGGCACCGTGCCAATTTCAAAGTTCAGGTACTCGGGATATATAACGCTCGTGGAAAGAGAAAGAGAGAGGGAAGGAGAGTGTGAATGAAGGAGACAGAGGAAAGAGCCCTAAATCTATAATGTCTATAATGTCTCGAAATTTCTCTCTTACTTCCCAGTGAGAAATGAAACTCGAATCGATATCAATACCATCAGAATACATCGATGCACCTCTATACACGAATAAATACTAAAATTTCAACTGCGTTTTGGAGATTAATAAAATACCGACTTATATTGTATATTCCAAAGCAATAGTTACAGGCCTCTCGTGGTCTTCCATATTGCTGGATAGAAAATCGCCACACAATTACTTTCCTCGTGGTCATTGTTGGCCACGTCGTCATTTACTTCACGCCAACAAATTTCAGCACTGTCTGATTTTATTAATCTCCGCATGATATGCAGCGCTATATCAAAACAGATCGGAATTTTAAAATTTATTGATGCATAGAGGTACATCGATGTATTTTGATGGTATTGATATCGATTCGATAGCGATTCGAAGTTTCATTTCCCACTGGGTTTGGTCAATCATTTTGTTAATTGTGCCTCTTTCGTAAGCATCTAATAGTTGGTTAAGTGGCATCGGCATCAATAATGTTGCATCATATAGAAACAAGCTGACGTTAGTTATATTGTTGCTCGTATGACATAAACATTTGACCAATGTACATAATATTATACATATATGCGGTACATTAACGTTGATGGCTGGAAAACGTATGTCATTCTCGATTGAGTATTGACACAGTACGCGGTATGATACTTTAAATATGTGCCAATGAAATTTGCCATTACTCGTATAAGTATAAATAGAGAACGATAAAAGTATAGCGTTAAGTGCTTTTCATTTCGGACCTTTCAATTATGCTGTTAACAGTGTCAGAGACATTTACTGAGTCGTGATCATCAGGAAAATATTTACCTATCATGATATATACTCTTGATTGCGAAGGTATCTATGCAAGTTAGGGGATATTTATTGCTCCATTAGCCAGCACGCGAAGTGGCGAAGGTTTCGTATATCGTACCATAATTAGAAATTATTTTCACACGTAGTGTTGCATAAATGTTTTCACGTTTCGAATACACATCACTTTGCGCGCCATACAATTGCTATTTAAAAAAAAAAAACGTGCCGCTGCACTTAGGTTCGGTATTAAAATTATATTCTTAGCCATTGTCGTCGATAGATGTCGCCTTTCGACTATTTTCGTGGCCTACAAAAATACATCCTTAAGCGACTTTAAATTGCACGAGCAACACTTATCGACATCACTGGAAATCCCTATTTGAAAGTGACTAATAACCAGGGGTGGGCCTACCACAAAGCAAAATATGCACGGCGTGCCCAGGGCTCGCAAAAAGCTGAGAAGAATAAAAAAGAATACTAATAAAATAAATTTTCTTCTATTGTATATAAGCTGTTTAAATAACAAACCATTAACATCGCTTTGAATTTAAGAAAAATGTATGCCCGAGATTCATTTATACGCCTTTGGGCCCAAAAAGTTGTAGGCGCGGCCCTGCTAATAACCGAGGGCTTTGTTTTCACGAAGGCAAAGACAAGAAGTTTCGTGAATATTTCCAAGGAAATAAAGTGTTAAAGAGAAACAGCGGTAATTCATTGATGTGCACCGTAGGATGGAACGACGACAGAAAAGGCCTTGTTAGAATGAAACGGTCTCTGTTTGTAAATATAAGCTGCTCGCATCTCATAGCGCAGAGTATATTTCTCAATGTCACTCTTAATCGTCATTTATCGACGAAATGTAAAACATTTACATTCACCGCTGTACCAACGTGACGAAAGAAAGAATCATTCGAAATTTTGCCCGAACAATGCATTTCGCTGATCATTCGTTTAGTAATCTTTTATTGTCACCAAATATTTTTCCACACCACGTTGGGCCACGATAAATCTTCAATCGTCGCGAGACAAACTTATTTTACGTAACAGTCTCGTAGCAATGCATAAATGATTTTCAATTCGAATCGCATATTTCGTCAGTAATATTCCACATAGATTAGGATTCATCGCTTTATCGCTCTTCGTTACATAAGATTCGTTAAATGCACCATCGAATCGCTCACTACCACGTGCTATTATTTTATATTTCTTGGTATCCAGCGATCGTACGGTACTGTGCCAGTACTGTGTCGACAGTCCTCGACACTCGTGAGAGTCGAATCGAGGGCGAAGACGTTTGAAATGAGGAAAAATAACGGGGCGAGTAACGGGTTGAATTTAACGCATCTCACACTCTATGAGTACATTCGTGAACTCGACAGTTAGATTTTATATTGCTTTCGTATTGGTCCATGAGAAATTAAATTTCGAGAACTACGTAAAAAACAGAGCAAAAAGAATAGCAACGCGTTCTCCATTTTTATTTAATTTATATAAACATCCGAACAGTCCGTAAGAACGATCCATTGGTCGAGCTCCTAATCACAGAAATTTCCAGCCTCCAACGTTCCACGCAACGATAATCCATCGTATCTTTATTCGACGTACTTACGTCAGGGAAATTACTAAACAGCATATTCTCTCTCTTCGCTGGAAGAAGATATAAAAAAAAGATAGAAGTAATCGTGTATGTAAATGGCCACGCGGAACGTTTGGAGTGCGCACGATCAAAGATGCAAGTTGTTTTCAGTACTCTTATCAATCTAGATGACGCATTATCATTTTCCCGGAGGTCTCGTTAGTAGAGTGAAAACCCTTGGAGAGCTAGTCATCGGTCAGTGTTCCGAGAACGGCGTCGGTACTTCCGCGAAATTTACTACTGGGACGATAATGCATCACGAGACGTTTTAGAGCGTCACGCCATACCGCGGCCGCGTCGAAATTCAAACACCTGATCACATACGGAAATACGAAACGGAGACAAAAACAAAGCCGCGGATTAATGTAAATAACGTCGTGAAGTGCGTCGAAATCGATGATGAAAACAATGACGATTATTGCGACAGTAATTCGGTAACGTCGTAAAAACGAAGATTTTCGAGTAACGATCGAAGAATTGCGTAGGAACGAATTACGTCGCCACTAATCTCCGATGCTACAGGAAAATCGTCAGGTCGTGAGATCTTACGCGTTACTACCTATTTCCTCGCGGCAGATTACGTCTGCTTCCTCAAACATTTACCTATGAGGAAAAACATCGTTCCGGTTACCTCATCGACGTCACGAGAAGGAATCTCCTTAAATATTGGAAAAATTCATTCCACTTACGCACTCGTGACGTTACTATTGGTTAACGAAAAAAGCAACATGCTGCTTTTTATTAAGTGAAACACGCTGCTCTCTGCTACGTATAATTATCCGAAAGGGAAGTGAAGGAGAGAAAAAACGTTTCTAAAGAATTCCAAATGGATCTTTAGATCGATCGATTCTGCTGCTCTCGCAAAGTTCTTGTGCGAGGCACGCTATCAGATTGCCCGAAGAGAACTAACGTAACGAAGGAAACGAATTCAGAAGAATTACATGTGGATCGTTGGATCGATCGATTCTGTCGCTCTGGCAAAGTTGTCGAACGAGTGACTTACCCACCAAGTTATCGATCGGCACATGTCTCTACTTACTACAGCTGGGAGCGTGGAGTCTACCAATGGCGGGAGCGCCGACTCGGTGGGAGGTTAGAAACGCGCTTCGTGGGGGCTGTTAAATGTGGTGGGGTGCCGGCGTGGAGGCTATGCTCGTGGATATCGTCGGCGCGTATATACCGCTACATAATGCTTCGTTCCGGCAAAGACACGTTTTGAGATCTCACGAGCGTCACGTTTTGCGGCACGCTGGTGAGAAGCGACATCGGTGAGCCCAGGCTGACACACGGTTTCTCTCCTCACTTCGCTCGCGAAGTACCTCTCATTCGTAAAAGAGCCGCCAGAGTTCGCGATCGAGTGCTCGGCTTACGTAAGTGACGCGGTAATACTCATGACAAGAAACTGTACGCTCTTCGATTTAGCCGCTAGTGTTCAATGGGACTGAACCGGCACGCAGGGTTTCTCTCCTGAGTTCTCTTTGCCGAGAGACGAGCTCGCGAAAGTCGCCTTTCCTCGATTACGCTTCTCCATTGGAGAGATTCGAGAAATAGTGCATCGTCGTGTGCTCCATTTCAACCGTTCGAAGAAAGATATATTCGGTCGATGAGAGAGAATATTTCGTCGGAAGTTTTGAATACGTAATAGAGTGATCTACGGATGCTACTGCGGCTCCGTGTGAAAAGAGAAGAAAGTCGAGAGAGCGAGAGTGATTCGATTTTTATTCGAAGATCCCAGAGGCTGCTTTTCGCAAATTTGTGAATTTAACCGATTTAAAAGGAACTGCGAGCTACAGCGAGTTCTGCGAAAGCGCGTTACAATCGCACGCAGGACAATAAGAAACTTAAATGTTGTTCCACGTACCTAATTGTGCGTTAAAATACCAACTGGCTAATTACAGAAACGCGAGGACTTGTCTTCGGAATTGCCGCGCGAGGATAAATTACAGTGATGTTCGCAAAGACATCTAATTAATGCCACCATTCGTAATAATCGCAACGGGCCAACGTCCCACGGATAACCATGAACAGTGCTGTAACTATAAACTGGTAGTCGTTAGTATCGCTGTGAACGGAGAACATTATGATCCAGTGCAATTGAACAGAGAAAGTTGTGAAAGTTGTGTCACAGTGGAACCAGTCGTATCTCAAAATCAACAACTAGGCCGAGTACCCTACGAGCAAATCGGACGAAATAAAATAAACGATAAGAGAACTAATCCGATCTCTCGTTCGAAGTGCAAACCAGTGCAGACTCTTCGCGCGGACTATCAGAAAAGTTGGGTTTGGTGTCGCGTCTAATATTCGCGTGACTCGTGGTCCGCGACGCCTCGTGCGAGCGGCTTGCTCTATGATCCGCACAGTTCACGTTCATTGTAACGTTGACGCACCGCTTGCGATCGTTGCGTGATCCTCCTGTGCTTTTTTTTTCGAACGCACCTCGTGCGTGCTCAGATCGTGCCTCGTGCTAAATTTTGCATGTCGACTTCCCCACGAGTTTTCCGGCTCGTTTCCTGTGATACAAGTGCAGTGTTCCTGCGATAGTGTCGATTATTCCACGCGGAGAAGATGGAGGACACAGAGTCTAAACCCATACTAGGCATGAGTGCGTCGTTCCTCGTGTTGCTGAGCACGTTGATTCTCGGCGGTAGCGTTCTCGTAATCGGCTGTATTGTCAGCCGATTGTCACGACTCTACAAAACTGCAGATTCGACGAAAAGTAAGCACTTTCTGTTATGAATGTCCCTTATGCACTCCGAGACCGCGCGAGCACATAAGTATTTGGCACACATGCTTTCGTTTATCTCTCGCGAATAATCTCACCGGAGAGGTCAGTTTCTCGACCGTCCTTTTTACTTCGCATGCGAAACGTAACGACGCTTTTTTTCTTTTACCAAAGAGCCGGCTTCGCCTTTACACGAATTCTGACCTACTATTAACTTCGACCCCTCTTTAGAAAATTTCTCTCGTGGCTCCGACTTTTACTACCCGCGCCACGCGATGGACCAACCTAACTCTATTTAGGAGCACGAGACTTTTGCGAAACTTTCGAGTCAGAGCAACGCGGAGGATTCTTGTTGTTTTCCGTTTTCCTTTCTCATTTTGAAAAAGCGGACTTCCGAAAGTGGTACTTTCCTTTATCGCGTGCAATTCGTATCGCGATGCCAGTATCTTTTTACTTTATTTTCGACCGGCGTAACAAGGTTTTGTTTCTCGTGGTTGAAAAAAAATTAGCGTTTATCGTGTAGCACGGCAAATTGTCAATTGGCGCATGTATTAATTGTTATCGTTATCGTGGTAGACGTTAATTTTTTTTTGCTGCCTTGTCGACATAGGTGTACTCTTGGAATTGGCGGGAAGCGATTATGAGCGAACTATAAGTCAATCGTGCCACTAGACTAGACACCACGCTAGACGCGCATCTGCGCGTTACCCACATTATGCCTTCGTACGACTATATTCCGCACTATTATGTGTAACGCTAAACTGTTATCGATTTTTATTACCAAACAATGTGTAAGCGGAATATGGTGAAACATGAACGCAAATATGCAAAGAAAAATCCTAAGCTTTAGTTAATTCTTCTGAAAGACAAAACTAAGATTATTGCTAAAAAAAAAATTATGAATAAAAACATTTCTCCGCGTCCAACATACTTAGAAAATCGCAACGTGTCTCATACAAACGACAAAGTACCTATTAAGTATCAATTAATTGTCGAATTGAAAATTTACCTATACCTAAATTACATCTATCGAAAAAAATATATCTTCGGACCTTGGCGCATAATAAGCTACCGAGAAATCTATCGAATACTGGCAAACTTTATCTTATTCGTACGAGGCTTTATCTTTCACGTGCAAGTGCATTTCTCGAATATCTAAACTACCGCATGACGAATAAGCGGAAGCTCGTGGCATTTGGTTACTTCGAGATGTGCATTACCGGTGTCTCTTGGAAGAATGCTCGGAGGAATTTTTTTTCTTCGTAACGTCGCGTTGGAAGCGACGCATACGTGCGCAGGGAAATAGGAGATGCGTCCGTTAGAAGACCGAGAGATCCGCAAGAAACGTGATACCGTGGATGTTGTGACCTGCGAGTAGGATACAGATGTCGCGTTTGGGCTCCGATGCTACGCAATACACTCCTGAAGCGCACTTTCGGTACGAGCTATGGCGTTGGCCACTTTCGCACGAACCGTAGAAAGACTTGCGTTGCGACTAAACGGTCTAACGTTCAATTATCTAAATTCCTTCTTTTTTTTTTAAAGCAGTAGTCACTCTTATTCATTAGAAAATACGCTCAATCGACAAATTCTAATAAACATCTATAGAAAATTGATTTCACATACTAGTAGGGTTTCCATATTTTCCCAGGACCCAACCAGAACATACGACCAAAAAAGAAAAAAAATCAACAAAAATATATCTATTTTTTACACGAATAATGTGTTTTATACTACATACGCGAATGTACACGAGGAGGTAAAAAATGTCTACGACAAATAAAATAAAATTTTCATAATGTCTCCAGTCTCCATGTTTTTAACCGTAAAAAAAACGTCATAAAATGATTTAATCTCAATATTAGACATTTAGCACACTTTAACTACAGATAACAATTGCCAACGCCAACGATGGCATAGCACAGGGCATAGCATCTTAAGCGTAATCGTGTTAACCCTAGAACTACTTAGCCTATAAAAATGAATTGTTAACAAAACAAGTTTCCATATAAAAAAAAAACACAAATTAGTAGTTCTAACATTAAAGAAACATTCTCGTGAAAAATTGATGCATCCGGCAATTTCGAGTACCTGTTTTTCTAGTGTTAAAAACACTTTCCACGGAGGAGACAACGGTGCGCTAAGGGTTGATATTATTACACCTTTGAAATGTAATATCTTTCGAATCGAAATTTATGAGCGTGGTGAGCGCTGGCGCGTACAGCATCGTGGCGCACGGGGTCAGCCATATCGATTACACGGGAGAGAGATCTCTCTCGAGCGATCGATGTTTCCTTGGGCACCCTCTGAGTCACTCGGGCAGTCCCTTAAGTCGCATTACCGTGACAATGAATTGCACGGGGCTTAGAGAAGGGTTCTAGGCTCGCTGGTCGGAAACTTTTCCGTCCCGCTGCGTTCGGTTCCACCCGCCCACCGTGTGCGAGAGACACGCGAAGCCACAGCAGCGGCACCCTCGCTTATAAATAAACCAGCGCCGCGCGCGTGTATTTATATGCACGTTTCGCGTGCGTACACGTGTACTCTCGAGGAGAAACGTGCCCAGGGCCGTACGATTACGGCGCCCGGTGAGAACGCGCCACGATCAAGGAGTATTCAAAACTAAAAAGGCTTTTGCTCTCCTCGCAGAATTTTTCCTTCGATTCTCGACACACGAAATATTTATTACTACCAAGTATCTCGTTGTAAGAGTAATAAGCATAGTAGGATGATTTACCGAGAAAGCGTACAGCTCGAGTAAAAGAATTCTCCTTCTTTTTTTCTTTATTCGGATTAGCTGCTGCTGAATTTTCACGCAACTTCAGAAATGCATTTAGATGTTTTTTTTTTTTTTATGTGAGTTGAATGCGCGTCGCTTAGATAATAACGGGCAAAAGAAGTACTGCGTAAAAGTGAGTAACACGTGTCGAAGAAGCCGCTGAGAGATAAGTGGAAGAGCGTAAAAAACATAGCATAAAGATATATCGTGTAAGGATATACCTGCCTTTTGGAGATATAAACACTTTGTAGTTGAGTGTTATCGAAAATTCAGTTTTACCTATAATTCACTCACTTGCCAAATCGATTAAATCCAGTTTTTCCAGGTTTCATAAATTTAAATACCAAAGCTCTTGATTGAGTCCCGACTTCTTATATTTGCAACATAATTTACAACATAATTCATGGAGCTAATCGATTTGGCCTATGATCGTGTCAATTGTTGATAATTCAGACAAGTGTCTCGATCACACGCGTCCTTGGGCTCGTATTTTTCTCGATTCTTTACCCGCAATGTTTGGAAATATTTCTGGATGGCTCAGACGTTCTCAGGTAACGCCACGGTGCTTTTGTACAGTTTCGTGGCTCCTTCGCAGGCAGGACGACCTTCGTCGCTTCGGGTTCGCTCTATCTGCCGTCTGTTCCGCATGAACGAAACAGTTTAATCGCTTCTAGTTTCGCGGCGATTCGAACAAACAAGTGAGCGAGACAAACTGAGGTGGGTTGGGCGGTCGGTGTATGGTACGCACCTCCACTTAGGCGATTAACGCTCAAGTGGAACACGAGCGGGGATATTTAAATCCGCAAAGATGATTTCGTTGTTTCTACGAATACGTTGAAGAAAAAGCGACACTCACGTTCCACAATTGGTCGAGAAGAAAAACCTGCGCGTTGACGAAAAAATAATCGTTCCGACGGAGTTGTCGGATTCTTTAGTAAACAAGTTCCGTTTTGCTTAAACGAGGACGAGTACACGTAAAATATACTAATTACCAGCTGATTAATGCGTTGCCTGAATTTTCGTGACTGTTTAGAATTGTAAATCTATTTGGGTCATTTTTAATCAGGCACTGAGACCGAATTCAGGTAACTTGGTAATCAAAGTGTGAATATTACTCGTAATATCGATAGTCGAAGTAACGCAATAGACCTGGAGAGTATCATTTGCAGCAAGAAATCGCGTACAGATTCTTTTCACGGCGCATCGTTTCTGTTTGTGGCACGTGCACGAAGAAAAAACAAACAAACAAACAAGCGGCACGCCATAAATTATAAGAGGACCAGTACACGTAAAATACATTAATTACTAGCCGATTAATGCGTTGCCTAAATTTTAGTGACTGTTTAGAATTACAAATATCTATTTGGGTCATTTTTAATCAGTCACCGAGACCGAATTCGTGTGACTTGGTAATCAGAGTGTCGATATTACTCGTAACAGCCGAAGAAACGCAATAGACCTGGAGAGTATCATTCGCAGCAAGAAATCGCGTAGAGAATCTCTTCACGGCGCATCGTTTCTATCTGTGGCGCGTGCGCACAGCAAAACAAACAAATAAACATGCGGCGCGCCATAAATTCGGGGGTTAAGACCGACGGCGCGGAGGGAGGTGAAGAGACGATGCTTTTGCGTTGTACTTTCGCGCTGCCATGTCCTTATCTCTGCTCGGCATACGGAAAGAAATGCGGAGCTCGAGGACGAAGTCTCTTGACAAAGAAATCCATTGCTTCGATTCGTACCGCGGCGTGTTCGAATCAACTGCGCGCCACGTTTTGTTCACTCTTATCGATGATAGAGACCTTCCTGGCGCCTTGTGCTCCAAACTCCACTTCTCTTCGAGCGACGAACAAAGCTCTTTTCTTCTTCCAACCTTTCTCTCCGGCATTTGAAGGAGACGCATTAAAATCGAATGTTGCACATTGGACGATTCGAAGAAAAGTGAAAAAAAGAAAATGAAACTTGTTTTGCTCTTGGATCTTCTATTTGAGAATCCAGATTACATATTGGATAATACAAAATAAGCAGACAAGTGAAACGAAAAGTATCGTCAAAGCCACTAGATGTATAATAGAAGAAGAAAAAAACACACGATATACAAAGAGAACGTCATTACTGACCATGATAAAAGTTCGTAGAGGGAAAAGCGAAAAGAACTCAGACTTTTTGAATGAGTGATGCATTCAAGAGAGAGAGAGAGAGAGAGAGAGAGAAGAGAGAACGGATGTGCATTACGAGAGGATGCAAGGGAGCAACTCCCCTCGTAGAAATGCACAAGGCGGCAAACAAGAGGCCGAGAAGAGATACGCTCGATAAATGCGCGCCTTCTCAAGTGGCTTTTATCTTCGCACGAAATGCGCGGGGAGCTTACGGACCGCGTACATCCTCGTAATAGTTACTGTCGTTGCGTAAGATTTGTTTGCATTGCATCCGAACGCACCCCGAAGCCTCCACCTTGTTTGATTTAGATAATGAATCCTTTCGCGCGTATTATTGCCGAGGATCCTCGTTATTTGCGGGCCTCTGGTGCGAAACGTGAGAGAAGACAGTGAGAGAAACCTCCGCTTTTTCACTAGCACAACCGTCCTCGATATCGCGATCGACTCTCACCGTTCGCGTTGTTCGAAATCACCAGCAAGAACTGTAGATTTGCTACGGTATTCCTGTTCAAAGTTCTTTTAAAACGGAGCCATTTCCTCGAAGCAGATTTGTTTTTTTTAAGCGTCTCTGTTGAACACTCGTTGTTTTGACTAAAGTTCCTTGTTAGTTTTTCTTCTGGAGCTTTAATGGTTCAAGATCTTGCACTCATTTGGTACAGTCACAGTGTGCGACAACGACATCGTGATTGACTCTAGCTGTTGTTCGAAATCACCAACAAGAACTGTAGATTTCCTACGGTGTTCCTGTTTAAAGTTCTTTTAAAATGGAGACACTTCCTCGAAGCAGATTTGGTTTTAAGTGTCTCTCGTGTTTCAAATAAATCTTTCTGCTTGTTATTCGTTGTTTTGGCTAAAATTCCTTGTTAGTTTTTCTTCTGGAGCTTTAATGGTTCGAGGCCTTGCACTCATTTGGTACGGTGTGCGACAACGACATCGCGATTGACTCTAGCTGTTGTTCGAAATCACCAACAAGAACTGTAGATTTCCTACGGTGTTCCTGTTTAAAGTTCTTTTAAAACAGAGAAATTTCCTCGAAGCAGATTTGTTTTTTTTAAGTGCTTAAGTGCTTGAGATTTTAAGTGTCTCTCGTCTTTCAAATAAGTGTCTCTACTTACCACTCGTTGTTTTGACTAAAGCTGATTGTTAGTTTTTCTCCTGAGCTTTATTGGCTCGAGGCCTTGCACTCATTTGGTACGGTGTGCGACAACGATATCACGATTAGTCCGTCGCATGTGTCTCCTGACATGTTACAATATCGTATCACAGTATAATGACCACTAAGATTATTACCGTTGCAGATTGTTTACAAGCTGTATCATTGTGTACGGTCACTAGCATAGATCAGTGACCTAATTAGAAGCCTCAGTGACCAAGGCAGAATTTCCTTGTCGAATGTACCGGAGCAGATGAATTATTTCGTAGGATCTGTATTAGGCTTGCATACTTGGGCTCTCTGCTTTTTAACGAGCTACTTTTCCCTCTTGAGAGATCACCCAGATATGACGACTTACTCGAGAATCGGTGAAAAAAGTGAAAGAAACTTTCCTCGCGCAGCTGCGCGTACTCTCTCACTGGAAAAGAACCTTTTTTTCCCTGGCCATCCAGTTGACACAACGCAAGTCTGTTTACACTTTTGATTATCTGACCCACATTCTGCCTTCGACCAAGGATTTTACACGAGAATGAATCACGTCGTTCATCGATGATCCCTCGGCGGTGGCATTGACACCACTCGTAAACAGGATGCGTCGTTGACTTAGCCGGTGGTCAGAAAATTTGCCTGAACGAGGAGACAATGAGAGAAATGGGTACAATGCTTCGTGTCCCGTCGGAGGAAGTGGCTGGAGGCTTGACGCGAAAATCAAAAACACGTCCATAAATATTGCGCGGCAAGGCCCCTCGTTACATTGTTTTCGTTCTCGAGGTTGAACCTCGCGGTGCACCGCACATCCTAAAATTCGCCAGGTTCATTCGCACATTCGTAACGTTGTCAAAGCGAGGTAAGACCTCAATTCTAGAATTTCAATCCTCTATGAGCCCGTGTAACTTTGAGGTCACATACTAATATATGGACAATTGACCGAATAATTTAGGTTTTACACAAGATAGCGCATACGTCTTAATTATCTAATGTCTCGAAGATAACCAAGAAGAATAACGATGACATTTGGCAACACCATCAATTTGAAATTAGTAAATTTTTTGCTAATCTCCATATATAGGTTTAATTCTTGATTTTCCGTGGCGTAAATTTCTTTTTGTATGTAAGAAAAAAATTCGGGCCATAGAGGGTTAATTTTACTTTTAGCCTGAGAACCTAATGCACAACGACACTATAGTCATTTGTTTACAATATATCTTTCTTCGTATTGATTTCTAATGTTTGTTTTTGGAGACCATCCTTCTTACGGACCATGCATAGGCTCAGATCGATTAATAAATATTATATTTTAACTTCTTCAAACTGAACGGAAAAACACGTTTCTCGGTGACGAACAGATCGACGAGACTGAGTTCTTCTAAAATGATTCGAACCCGGTGGTACAGAAAAATCGATGCGCTTCGCGCTTTTGCAAATTGATTATCTTCGCGATTCAAGTATCATTTCCGGCAACTCCGGCCACACCTCAAGGAGAAATCAATTTCCTTTCGTACCGTTTATCGTTGTGTTTTTTTCCATCTTATCACGGCGCACTGACGGAATTTAAAGCGAAACGTTCCGTTTTATTACTCGACGGCGCTGATAAAGACTACGACTATGAAAGTAAATGGTGCCATTGCGGCTCCGCGGGCGTCACGATTCAGAAACGGTTTGCGTTTAAACGTTATTGCGACGGACGATTCGAGCGAGCGAAGTACGACGGGAATAAAAAGCTTACGATGCGAATCGAATCGTATCGCTACGTGGAAAATTGTCGGAGCTGTACTTCGATGCCGTCTCCAGCAACTTGCCTATCCCAACTTCGTGTGCAGGGAGACCGAGGCACTTGGCCAGGCGCCGCGTATATGGCGCGCCTATTATCGGAGAAAATCGCGAGTTAACCCAATTTTGTGGGGCGATAATCGATCGGTCGTCCCATTTAGCGAACGAGCGCTTTTAAGTCGCGCTCTCTCTACGTTTATCCACGCGCCATTTAAACCCGATCCCTGTTAACGATTCGACACGATTTAGAGGAACCACGACTGATCGTTGTCACGAGAATTCGCAAGTTTTCCTCGTGACAACGCGGAAGAGAAATTTTAACAGATTGCAAACGGCTGACGAGATATCTCGTTTTTCCAAACTTTCAGCCAATAGCGATTTTATAAGCGCAATGACAAGTGGTAACAGGAGATTTTGATAATTTGGCGTAAAATGTACCTAACCACTGAGTACGGTTAGAAATAAAATGTCTGGTCCGCAATGTGTTAAGATCGCAAAAGGAAGAAAGAAAATTCGTCGACGAAGGACGAGAAGATTTCAAAATTGATTAACACTTTGACTGCCACGGTGGTCATGTGTGACCGCAACTTGTTTTTCCTGTGGCGGTACCGGTGACCTCCGGAGAAGTCATTAAAAACACGATTATACCAACCACGATTTACAGCACTTTAAAAGATCATGTGTTAACAAAAAGAAAAAGAAAGAAACATGCAAAGTATGTCGTCACGGGCAACCCATGGAAAACCAGTGTGGTAGTCAAAGGGTTGAGACACTTCCGAAAATGTTCAACTCCTGGCGACCGTTCGACTCCTTCCTGCAATGGAAATCGTAATTTCTATGGTCGCACGATTCACCTATCTCGAGATCGGACGGATAAAATCCACAGGGACAAGCTCGAATAGGGGAAACGTGAGAAACGTACTTACGTGGATCTTTGGCTCTATTCCACGCTCTAGGACACGATTTCTTGAGGACGAGCGTACCGTAATTGCAATCTGCATTACAAGAACACGGAAGAGGATGGAGGAAGAGCGGCGCGCTGGGAATTGTCTCCCATTTTCATAGAATCGTCAACGTTAAAGAGAGCCATCGCGAAGTCTCCTTTTTTCTCACTTCTCTTCCGCGCGACACCAAAACCGCGCAAAATTGCGGACATTCTTCTATCCTGCGAGCTACTAATTCCGCTTCTCACCTTCGTCCTTCCTCCTCCTCGTGGAATAGAAAAAACCAGTGAGAAAAAGCAGCTCGTGCCGCTTCGCCCATGAACAAAGGTTGGCCTCTTATCAAAGGTGACATCGGCGCGAAATATCCTCGTGGTCGATCGTGGAACAGTTTTTTGCGCATGTTCCACCGCACCACCGAGAGCGCACCTCGTGTGCAATTGACGCTAATGGAACGTACGCCTCGGACCTACAAGTGGAAATGTTTCGAAACGATTAACATCCTTACGCCGTGTAACAATTAGACTCACGCGTTCCACGCGACTATCGATCGTTGCTTTCTCGCAAACCCCCTTGACTCTTGATGAAGATTGAAGCATTCGATTCCTCGGATATTTACAGAAAAGTAGATTGCTTCCTTTTAGAAGAAGGATTCTCATTTACTTCGAATTAATTATTTGTTTGATCTGCGAGCGAGCGATAGGACGAATCGAACACGAATAATTCATCTTCTTAATTAGAAGATCTCTTACCTTGACATCGAAGACCTTACCAGTCTCGACGATGAATCTCGTAATTTCCATCGCGATGACTCATGCCTCGGTCGACCGTAAACTCACGAATCTAACGAAATCTCCCATTGCACGGTACCCTACGCAAGGAATTATCCTTGCCTGATGCGACAGGGTGTTTACAACGAAGATGCAACGTGAAACGAAAACAAGAGGGAGCTTCGGCCTGGGCCCGAAGGATCTGTTCCATGGAAAGATCGTCCACGCGCCCGAAAGCCGATTACCGTTCGTCCTTTGCCACTTTGGGTCAAGGTGCATAAAAGGACACCTACCTAGGTAGAACGATTCAGTAGAGACGAAACGATCCTGCCGCGAGGACATCAGTGTCGTTTGTCCTTTCGATTTTCAAAAGTGTCTCGAAATCGGAGTAAGGTGTCGAGTGTGTGTGTTAGAGCCGCCATGGGAGCATCTGATCTCGCAAAGCTTACCAGCGAAGCCTTTGATTCTTGGCACGTGGTTGTCAGAAGAAGAAAGAAAAAAAGGAGAGATTCGTGTAGGTTTACCCTTCTTCCGCGGAACAAATCATTTCTCTGTGCGTGTAGACATTAGTAGTATCATTAGTAGTAGGTATCATTAGCCAGTACCGTTATACTTGCGATTAGTAAATGCAGTTCCTCTTCGACAGACGCCCGACGACTTCATAGATTTATCTACGACAGTTGTACACTGTCGTATTAACACTAGATTTACCGAAACCAGTGGATTTAACTAGATCAAATGGGAAATCGTGTTTATAAAAAGTGTTCGGTAAATCTAGTGTTAAGAGTCGACCAAAGTTTGTCCTCCACTTTTAAGAGTGACGGTTACTGTTAGAATAAGGCAGTCGGGTTTTAACGAATCCCTCACGGGCCTCTGTTTACCCTGCAATTGTCGTCCCAGCGCAAAGTGATACTCATCGTTTGCCTTTCGGTCTCACGTGGAGAAGCGGTGCGTCTCGATCCATCTAAAAGGCCATCGTTTACGAGGGTTTTTTGCAAAACCGAACGACCTCGACGAGCAATCACGCGGCTCCCCTTGTCTCTTCGTCGTGGCATCTTGTCGGCCCCACGATTCGCCACGTCGATCGCGCGCGCGCACGCCTCGTCGTCGTTGTCTCTTCGTCGCGCGCCGATAAAAGCATCGAGGATGCTAATTTTTTTCCAGTGTATAAATCGAGCGCCTAATAACTGCCGTTCCGATTTATGCGAATGCGCGTCAGATAATGCGTTCGATCGCGATTTCTTTCGCGCTCGTGGAAGAAACGCAGATGGCGGTTTCTGAGGTCGTGAAACCTCTCGTCGGTTGTTCACTATTAATTTGTTATTTTTCTTTTTCTCTTGTTTTTTTGTTTGCACGGCGAATGTTCGTAGCTGAACACGTTTTAAATTTGTCGCCACTCGGCGCGCGTCGATAAAGCATCGAGGATGCTAATTTTTTTCCAGCGTGTAAATCGAGCGCCTAATAACTGCCGTTCCAATTTATGCGAATGCGCGTCAGATAATGCGTCCGATCGCGCGATTTCTTTCGCGCTTGTGGAAGAAGCGCAGATGGTGTTTGTGAGGTCGTGAAACCTCTCGTTAATTGTTCACTATTAATTTGTTATTTTATTTTTCTTTTTCTCTTGATTTTTTGTTTGCACGGCGAATGTTCGTAGCTGAACACGTTTTAAATTTGCCGCCACTCGGCGCGCACCTCGTCGTCGTTGTCTCTTTGTCGCGCCCCGATAAAGCATCGAGGATGCTAATTTTTCTCCAGCGTGGAAATCGAGCACCTAATAACTGTCGTTAGGATTTACGCAGGGATTTACGCGAATGCGTATCAGATAATGCGTTCGATCGTGATTTCTTTCGTGCTCGTAGAAGAAACGTCGATGGCGTTCCTGAGGTCGTGAAACCTCTCGTTGGTTGTTTACTTTTAATTTCTTATTTTTGCTTTTTCTCTTGTTTTTTTGTCTGTACGTCGAATGTTCGTGCCCGAACACGTTTTAAATTTGCCGCCACTCGGCGCGCATGTGCGCACGCGTTGAGTACACATCGAGTAATTTGCACGCCGTATCTCCACGACCTTCGAGCTGCCGTAAAGAAGAGGAATTGGCGCGGATACCGAGGCTCCTACTCGTCGGTTCCGAAAAATTTCTTTTCGTTACGTAAACACTCGTGAGACTCGCTGGACGCGTAATCGTATGCTGGTTAGTGTAGGTCGAATTCACGGTAGCGCGTATTTTTTTCCAACAGTTCCTTTGACCCGTTTACCTCGAACGTTACTTTAAGTCGAAACGAATCAGAAGAAATTAACGATCGAGTCGATTCGTTTCTGTTCGCTCGAATTATTATACGCGACGTTTGTGCTAATTAGACTTTACCTTCGATTTCTATTGATTCGACGTTACCTCGGTTGTTAACGCATTTCTTTACGCATTTCTTTACGCATATAGCCATCGGTTTTTCTGTGTATACAAATAGGTAATGATAAACAAATTGCCGCCGGTAGTTTTCCTGGAAAAATTCCCTATTGCAGTAAGAAACAATTTTAAGAAAAGAACTGTGTTTCTAGGCACGATTTTAAAACTAAAAGCGCGCGGTAGTGGGTTAACTGAGCAATGATTAAGAGTAGTCGTGGCTCTCGTAACTTTTTCAGATTACCTTCTCTAATCGCATTTAATCGTTGCTTCTTAATAACGGGTTAGCTCACGATTGTTATGTTCTCGGCGCGATAATTGTTTCACCGTGGATGGGTAGAAAAAAGAAGGAGAGGCACTCGTGTCACGGTACTCCACACCTAATCGACTTTATTCGTACATTGGAAATTTACAAAAATTGAAACGATCCTCTTCACTTTATCTCTTTTCCCTCTCAAACAAATACAAAATGGAAAGTCTGTTACAACATATAAGATACGATCACAACGCGATAATTTCATCAAAGTCCTCGAGCTTCGTAAGAAACGAAATCGTTGTGCCACGCGCTGTAAACTGTTTGCAAATCTGCGCGCCCCGATTAACGCAATTTCCTCTCGTTACTTCTTCAGGCACGGCAGAATCCGAAGAGAAGCTCAAGTCCGAGGAGTCGACCGGCACCGCCGTCACTTCCGGTGGTAACGTAGCATCGAGTACCAACAAGCGAACGAAGAACAAGAAGAGACGCGAGGCTCAGCAAGAATTCACGCATTCCTGGATGGTGGGCGCGCTCAAGGGTCACACCGCGCCAGTCCTCGACATGAACTTCTCCAGCAACGGAAAGTTCCTTGCAAGCTGCGCCGAAGGTACGTAAATTCATCCCACGTTTCACCCCCATCCTTATGTCGTACCTTCATTACGAGAGAAAAGCTGCAACTTTTGATCGTGCTGAACCATGAATTTCAGGAGTCTGGAAGCGCGCGAACACATCGCGTAGAGTGTCGCGTCGTGTCGCGCCTAAAGCCATGAGGATTCTTTAATTATTCATTCGAAGAATCGAGCGCGACATAACACCTGAAGCAATGTTTATGTCACGTAGACGATCTGCATAAGAGACGAGAACTATCGCGAAAGAAATTAATTTATTCGAAAACACCCAATCGTGCTTGTCCGCGTCTCGCCTGTCGTCCATTAACAATGACCGCGCATAATCGATTAAATTAGTAAGAAGGAGCGCCGACATGCTCGCGCTCTAAATGCCTTTTGTTATCGATTCTGTTTTCACGTAGCACACCTGCCAGCAGAGGTATTGCATTTGTGCGGTGTAGAAATGCCGCGCGCGTTCAAAAGGCCGACACGAGACCCCTGCACTTTTCTTTTCGCGAAGTGCATCGCGTGACTTCCGTTTCGCGATGTTGCTACTGCCCGCGCGCAGTTCACGGACGTTACAAATAACACTCGTTGGAAGTTGAACTGTCGAACATTTTTACGCGAGGTATCCTACATGCCAAAAGTCATATTGCACTCGCGTGCTCGTTTCTCGTAGAACTTCTGTTAACGAGCATTAACGGCTATTCGCCGTTCGATCGTTGTTTCCTATTGTTTTAATATTTTTATATTTATATTTTTTATATTTTTTTAAAGCGACTTTCGTAAGGATTGTCACTAATAATTAATTCATTACGTTGTCCACGTGCTAATGCCAGATTTTGTCTGTTTTTGAGGCAACGTCATTCTTTTTCTTTTTTTATTACACCTGCGAATTCAGTAAAACATGTTTTACGTTTAATATTGAATTTCACTCGTGCATATGAAGCAATAATCGTTGGCTTTGTTAACGAGCATTAACAGCTCTCCGTCGTTCGATCGTTCTTTTCCACTGTTTTAATTAGTTTACTTTTTCCACGTGTCGTTATTATATTTCTTTTAAAGCAACTTTTGTAAGGATTGTCACTAATAATTAATTCATTACGTTGTCCACGTGCTAACTCCAGATTTTGTCTGTTTTTGAGGCAACGCCATTCTTTTTCCTTTTTTTTTACACCTGCGAATTCAGTGAAAGATGTTTTACGTTTAATATTGAATTTTACTCGTGCGTACGAAGCAATAATCGTTACAATCGGATTAATCGCCTTTTGCGGTCGCCACATTGTTATTGCAACTAATAACATAGTGTGCCCTCAAGTTTTGAACATTCTAACGAACATGTCAGAGATGTAGATAAAACAAACGCACATTTGTCGCACGTGGCTTACTAAACTTATCTCTTAATACTCGTGCTGCAACTATCTTACAGTTTCACGTCCATGGTCTTCCCACTTCGCACCTACTATTATTCACCTGGGTTTTACCATTCGACTTCCAATTTACCGGTTGCAATCGTGTTCTCGAAACTCATAACTGTTGCCCAAGGTGCGCGTATCATGTATCAACAACATATTTTGCTTAACAGCGTCAAGCTAAAAATATAATGCGTAATCTCGAACCTATGAATAATCATACGCACCACAGGTTGTAATGTTTATCATGTAAATGTTCTACGGTCATGTGTCGCTCGAGCATTTTGTACGTATTTGCTACGAAGTTTCCTATCACGATCCGTCGAGATGATATTGACTGCTCATTGTAAATCTTTTGCGCGGTACAAATGAAAAGAGCCAGCAGGAATTCAAACATTAACATTCCTCATCGAGGAATTCACAAAACCAACGAGGCCCTTTGAGGTGTCGAAACGACATCGTAATATCAAGTGCGTAGTAATCGTCGAGATAGTGTACTTAACGTCTTATCACCGATAAATTCGACAAATCAAATACGTCAGCTGACGAGAGGAAGTTTACAGAAATAGAAAAATAAAAGAATTGCGTCAATTGCGAGAAACTCGATTACTATAGGGTGAACCGAATTCACTCACCGTAACTTTCGCCTATAGCATAGAGAGAAGGAGTGGTTTTTGCGAATTATATTTCGAAGAGCAGAATCGTAATCGGTGATGTAACCACGTCCCTCTGGTCGTTGGGTCCCTCTCTTCATGGTGTTCACCGAGCCTCCTCCTCCATGGGCTCGAGCACGGGCCGTTACGTAAGAGCTCGTAACAATTGCGCTGGCTAGTGGTCGCCCTGATAATAGAACGGCCATAAAAGACCTTTAAATGGCCCCTCGTATGATTTATATCGCGTACCAATTGTGCAACGCGTCAATTCTGCCACGTGTGGTGGCAAAGCCCTTCGAGGAAGGTTCATATTTACGAGCAGATCCGACGAGGCCATCGCCGAAAAACTTTAGTAACACGCCACGTATCTTGCACACCTATCTCCTTTTCTCTCTCTCTCCCTCTCTCTCTGTCGAGCTTCTTCTTACGTCCGAGATTATACCAACTTTTCGTTTTTTACGGCCGCGTCGACGAAATCCGATGGATTTTCGTGCACGGTAAAGTCCACAGTTCGAATCGGTCCAAGGGGATTCTTTTTTAGCGCCGAAGAATTTTCATCGTCGAGAGGCGAAGGATGACGAGTATCTTTCTCTCTCTCCCTCTCTCTCTATCCCTCTCTCTGCATTTGATGCGACGAACAAACGAGAATCGTGAGTTGCACATACCGTTTTCTTGTCCGAATCGACGGTAACTACCAGACAATGCTCGCGAACAATGTCGATCAGTCGAATTTATTCCTCAACGTTTTACATCCCCAATTGCGCTCTTCATTGTCTCGTTTTTTTTTTCACGGACAAACTCCGGCGCGGTATCGCGTGCGCCGATCTCGAAGAGTTGAAATTTTTTAATCCCGTCGATGATAGCACGCATCGTCTCGTGACGTGGCGCTTGCGCTTTCTTTGTGTCTGTCGAAGTGAGTCGAAATAAGAGCCGACGGTACGGCAAAACGAGAATAACAATTTCGGCGAGACAAAAGAAACGGCGGCTGCAAATAATTCCCGTTTCGCGAATCTCAATGGTGTCGTAACGATTTGGCTGGCGCCCTTCTTCCTGCATTCGAGACGTAGCGAAAAGAAATTTGCATCTCCATGCAGATATTTTATCATCCTGACGTATCTTTGAAGAAACTCTTTATGGCATTCTCCGATCGTAGGCATAATGGCCGCTTGATTTATCGCGGCGAATAAATCATTAGGCGAATCATCGATCTTCGTGCGCCGAGGCGAGATAAATGGTATTTTTGAAACTTTTGGTGAGACGGAGAGAGTGAGAAAACTAGTCGCATTCGAAGGATCGGATTTATTCGGCCCGCAGAAAAGGTTAATTGGCGCGCGATTAGTCCCTCCGTGGCTCGGTGCTGGAGTACCCACTACGATTAGAACAAGAAGGTAAATACTGGTAATAATGTAGGTCGTTGGAGTGAAATCCAGGCACACGGTCAATGCACAGGAGCGGAAAGTGCTCGCAGGATGGCAAGGTTCTTATCACCTAATGTTGATTTATCATTTTTTTTCCCTACGATATAGATTCTTCTTATTTCCTTTGGCCTTTTCAAAAGTTAATACCTGCCCCGTGCGACTCGCTCGGTCGGTGAAATTACTATTTCTCGTCTGAGTAATCGTTCCGAAATAAACGAAAAAGAAGAAAGATAAATAATGAACGATAGAGAGACGTATTAATCGTTTAATCGTTCAAATCGTAGACGATTACTTCGAAAGGCACAGAACCACCTATTGCTACGAGACTTTGACGCGTTCACGTGCCACGTCTCCACCAACTCGCCAGTTGAGCGTCCCAATTATCGAGGAAGAGCGAAATGGGAGAAAGTAACGAAAACGATGGAAAATCAACGGCCTCTCCAATCTTTTTTGCTAGAATAATTTCAGTTTACTTTCACTGTTTCGCTCTCTGCTTAGATACGTGCAATTGTATCGTCCGCGTGTCGCACCCAAGCGCTCACTCACACACACGCGCTCCTAATATTAAACATACGAAACATTTATTCCACCTCCTTCTATAAAAGGAACTTCTAATTAATCGTCCAACGATACATTTAAATTAATTCGTTCTCTCTGCCCGGTGGCTCGCGCATATCTAAGGATCTTCGTTCTCGAGTCAGCCCAATTTACTGCAAGACAATCTAATGCTCTTTAACCGAGCGCAGTTGGCTCCTTTTACGGAGTCGCTTCAATTGCGATTATTGCACGGACCGGCGGGCATTGTTCGCCCGATAAAACTAAGGTTACGAACGCGTAATATCACGGAATGTTTTTATTATCTCCCCCTTATGGTGATGAGAGCCATAAAGTATCGTAACCCTGAGATGCTTCGATGGCTCGAGGTGAGTCACGCATCGGCCGTGTAGCGTGGCGAACAAGCGAGGAATTATGAGGAACTAAATATCTCCAGGGGCCAATACGGGCGAGCTTCGTGGATCGTTCGCTTCTACGACGAGTGTCTCAAAAATAAAGTGTCGTTTCCTCAGGGCCACCTACGCACGCGGAAATATATCTCTCGCGCGCGCATGGCACTCGAATTCCGCACTAATGGGCCGCGCGCGCGCTTATGCGACACTGCCGATAACCTCTCGTCTCCGATCTCGAATTTCACCGTTGGAACGAAGAAGAGGCAGAAGATGATCGGTACCGCCCTTCTATTCTCCGATTGCGAGAATAATTATTTTTAGAGCATCGCGTACGACGATAAGAAGTTGGAGCATTTTCTTTCTCGATTTTACAGAGAGTTCAAACTTCTCGAAACCTTTTTCTTATCCCAGCTTTTCTCATTCCCGCGATTCCTTTTTTTGTTTGATTTTTCTATTTTTTGTGGAGATGCGCGAATCGAGGTTTTCCAATTCGAAAGAAATTTGTAAAAAAAACATTCGACAGGAATCGACAAAAATGTCCCACATTTCAAACTTGAGTAATTTGTATATCTCTACACGGTCCGAGCTGGATCCATGATAAAATTCAACGGGTTTCAAGCCTTCTTACGCGCTTCTTTGATTCGAATTCGAGTTGCAGTGATTTGTCGAATCTTTCGAATTCGAATAATTCGCACATCTCTACTATTATCTATTTATTTAAACGAGTGGCCTCTTTTAGACACTATAAAGAATCCGAACATAGTAAAGGAGACATATAAGAGTGCCTACAGCATTTATCTAATCCAGCCAATACGAATGAATCAAAGTACAGCGATTAGATAGCTATACGAACGAACGCAAAAAGGAAATCTGAGTAGGCAAGGAGAAGAAATTTTCAAAAAAAGAGAGATAAATTTTTTGGAATGCGAATATCTCGCGAGGCCTCGGTGGAGAGGTGGTGGTCCTCTCCACGCGCGCTTGCCTCTAAAGTTTGTGGGTGACCCGTTGGCCATGGAAGATTTCGGTATAGCGCAACGGGGCGCTCCCCTACCTTTTCTCCACCCCTCCTCGTCCACTCGACACGACGAGTTTCTCTTCTCCCGTTTCTCTCGCTACCGACGACTCTGGTACCTCCGATATAACCTCGAATCAAACGGAGAGGTTACGTGGGCGTAAATACGCGTTGCGCGCGCGTCTGCGATACGAGCGCATTTCCGCGCGAGTTAATTCCTCGAAGGTAAAAGCTAACCTTTTCGCATTATCACTGGTAGTACGATAACGCGTAAATTGGCCTCGAGAAGCAGAATCGATCCTTCGAGCTTCTCCTTTAACATCGATACAATCGTGGAGAGACGAAAGATTTCTCGAGGACGATCCTCGACTGCCTGTGTTCTCATTCGTTAGAATAATCACACTTTCTTTCGGTTTTTTCTTCAGCACGCTTAGACCATTATACAGCGGGGTCACGTTCGGCGAATTACGATCCGTAAGGAATCGAGAGAGCGCTTCGCGTTCGAGATTTCGAATGAGCGACACGACGGCAGCCGAGGGCGTTCTCGAAACCTCGAAACGATATCCGGAC
This sequence comes from Tiphia femorata, assembly GCA_944319695.1. Taxonomy (NCBI): domain Eukaryota; kingdom Metazoa; phylum Arthropoda; class Insecta; order Hymenoptera; family Tiphiidae; genus Tiphia; species Tiphia femorata. The sequence continues at coordinate 10,475,347 of OX090896.1, read as the reverse complement.
AACGGTAAAGCGACGAAAAAACATTTCCACTCGAGTAGCGAAAAAGGTTTGTCGGTGAAACCGTTTGTAAGGGACTGCGCGTGCCAACGGTAGAGGAGAACACTCCGTTTGAAGTACGATCGACCTTGTGTCTGTCCTACGTGTCTCTTCTTTTTCGCAATAGGGTCGAGATCGTTCGACTTAGGCTCGTGGGTACCTTCGCGACATGGAAAATATACCACCTCGGCTCTTTTGCTCGTTCACGTGGTCGGTGCTGGTTACATTGTGGAGACGATGTAACATTATGTCCCTCTCTGCCGTAATAGCAAGAGATAAGGGGAGGGTCGAGAAGACAGGAGGGAACGTTGCCGGGCCCCCGTTCGGCTTTACACAGCCTGCCCATTCGACGCGGTCTTAATAAAGCGGTGCAAAAAAGTAGCTCTGGTGACGTGTACTCCGAACATTCGTGCCGTAGCGATAAAAAGAGTACATAGAGAACCCTCCGCTCTTCCTACCCTCCAACTCCTTCTTCTGGCTTTGATCTATTTTCGGTGCCTATCGATCATTCGCCAAACGTCCACACGCACGCGACATCACCGTGACACACACACACACACACACACACACACACATGAAGCGCCCGTAAAACTTTTGCTACTCACCCACTCGCTTAATTGCCAATGTAATTCTCCGAGAGTACACCTATTCTTTCTCCTCGAGGCTGAAAGTACCAGGAATTAATGGATCTACCGTCCATTTTTCTACCCAATGGGTTGGAATAAATTTAAAAAAAAGAGGCGCCCGCGCCCAGCTACTAAGGAAAGAAATATTCTTCTCGAAGTAGCGTTTTAGTGCGCGGTTTTTTTCTCTCTCTCTTTTTTTCCCGCTGCTCGTTCTTCCTTCTCCTTCGAATTCGTACACTCCACGTTTTTCATTCGAAACTTTTCACCTATTACCCGTGGACTTTGCGCGTGGTGGCTATCGAACGTGCTCCTCGCGCATAAATGTCGAAAGGTCTTGTTCATAATTTACCTCGGGGGTCGTGCTCGACGATTTTCGCACGGAAATATCCTTTTACGTGGCGCGCAAGGTTTTGGAGGCGTCGTGGAAAGGACAAGAGGCTTCTCTCTCTTTCCTGAATCTCATTATTACACGTAGGAATTTACTTTTTATTTCTGGTATATCATCATTGCTTATTAGTTCGACAAACCGACCGCGTAGGATGTGGCAACCAACACTGTAAATCTAACCTTCGTCATCGCGGTGCTTCGAGTTCGTACGGAGGGAGGATGTGCGAAAAGAGGATGTCGTTGAAAGATGTAACGTAATATGATGACGTAAAGGATGTAAGAGAGGCCGATTACGTGATTGGATTACTTTACTATTTGCCGATCGTGGTGGCCTATCGGACGGAGCCTTCTTCTACTAGCGACTCTCTTTCACGCTACTTCAAACGTTTCTCGATTTTTCACCGACGATTAAGATCCAAGGAGTAGTCTGCAGGACTCGAGTGATCTTGTTCCAAGGATCTGTTCGCTCGTTTAAGTCTTATAGGCACAGCAAATTCCACTTATTTTTAGAGCCAACCTGCACGCGAAATAAAACTTGAAATGTTTTTATATTTTTTTGTTACTTTAAGAACAACTATACGAAACACTTTTTTAAGCACTCTTACGGTATCGAAGAGATATGTTTTTGATGATACAATTTGAATGCCACCGTGCCGAATAAGATACAACAAAGGTAGTACTTCACTTGTATCACCAAGCTTGTAAGAGTTAACATCTTGACTGTCCCTCCGATTTTCTACGGATTGTCCGCGGCGCCACATTTTGCATTTTTTGTGTTCTTTTTTTTTGTTAATATACGATCTTTCAAGTGCTATAAATTGCGGTTGGTATAAACATTTTTTTAATGATTTTTCTGGAGGTCACCGGCGACCATCGTGATGCCACAGGAAAAACAAGTTACGGTCCACGTATGAGCATCACCCCAATCAAAGTGTTAACCGGTTCCTTAAATCATTCATACCACACTTCTTCTTTCCATTCTCAAAATCCAATGTGGAAAGTGAAAATGCAACGACAGCTTTGAACAAATTGAAACAGACCAATTGTCCGTTCTCAATTGCATCTTCGGTTTGTCCCGCTGGCTCGTCTTTTAACGAGCATCGAATGTATCCTTCGACAATATTCGCGACACCTCCGTCAGAGCGGAGCGCTATTAGTAGTTTCTCTGTCAGTCGGGCACGCTTGTCGTTCGCAGATTGGAGAGGGCCAGGCCAGTGCTAGTAGCGCGACTAGGGCGCAACGGATAATCGTCTAATAATAGAACGACACACGGTGAACGGAAGGCGCGAACTTCGGGGGCCCCAAACTTTCCACCGGTTATTCATCGCGCGCGGATTACTCGCGCGATCACACTCATCCCTATTAATGCGCGAATTGATTGATCGCGCGCGAGAGGTAGGTCCTCTTTATCGGGCTCGGTTCTCGCGCACAACCGGAAATATCCGATTAACGCTTGCATTTTGCGCCCACGCAGTAGCACCGTCACGAGATATCACTCGTCGGAGAAGATAAAGATAAATTAAAGAGCCACGATGTTCTTAGTCTTATCGGTTCTTGGATGTGTTCGATTGGAGGCAGGCTCCCTTCCGCGAGAGGTGAAAGAGCGAAATCGTCAGCTCGATTTTCGTTGTTAATCGAACCCACCTACCTACGCCGCGCGTCCGGCGTCCCCGATGAGCCAGGCAAGGTATGACATTGCGAAATTGGGTTTTGATTGCGCGGACTCATGCGTCTTCTCGGGGGGCTTGGACACGATTCACGAAATCGACGATAACGCGGCCGAATGATTCATTCTGCAATCCGCTTTGAGTCGGCAATTGTTCCGTGGGCATTTAGATAAAGTCGCTCGCGTGTCGGAGGGAAATATTTGTTTTCTTGGTGATTTCTTTTCTGCTCGTTACGTCAGCCCCTCGCAAGGTTAAACGAATGAGAGAACCATGGACCTTGTATGTATACACTGACCAAATCGATCAACTCTACTTTTTGTATTTTTCGTAAATTCAAGCATCGAAGCACTTGATCGAGCCTCTGTTTTTTATGTTTGTAATGTAATTTACGGAGGTAGCGATTTGGCTTGGTACCGTCCCATATATGGACTGACGATACATGTCCGGAGGAGGTTAGACAACATACTTTTCGGGATTTTTCTGTCTTTTGGTATCCCCCAAAACATGTTTTGAACATGTTCCATGGGCATTTAGATAAAGTTCTTATGTGTTGGGGGGAAATATTTGTTTTCTTGATTTTTTTTCTGTTCGTTGCGTCAGCCCCTCGCAAGGTTAATGGAATAAGAGAACCATGGACCTTATATACACTGACCAAATCGATCAACTCTACTTTTTGCATTTTTCGTAAATTCAAGCATCGAAGCACTTGATTGAGTCCCTGTTTTTTTTTTTATGTTTGTAACATAATTTACGGAGGTATCGATTTGGTCTGTGACCATACATGTCCGGAGGGGGTTAGACAACATACTTTTCAGGACTTCTCCGTCTTTTAGTATCCCTCAAAATATGCTTTGCACAAGTTTGCTGCTATATATAAATATACTTTTTAATCTAACTCCAACCTATAGACTGTTGAGCATGCCTGTCCTTATTACACACAGAGTGAGATAGAAAAGATATTTATCTCACTTTAACAAACATGCGCAAAGCATATTTCTGGGTACTAAAAAACAGAGAAATCCCGAAAAACACATCTCTCTGTCTATCTTCTCGACAGAGACTATAGTCAATGTCCACGTTTATAAGGCGTATGAAGAGAACGGTGGATTTTATTGTGACTCAAAACGGCATTTCGATCTACGAGTACCGCGTGTCCGGTAATCGACTAATAATAGATCGATAGGATGGGAAATGCGCGTGAGTCGCGCGTGGCCGCCAATTTCTCGTACGATTACTCACCGCGTGCGTTTGCGTGCACCAGTGTGCAGCTAAAGCACCACGTATGCGGCCTTGTAATTCGAAAGAAGCGTGACGTGGTAATCGGGAAGGCACCGACTCCGATTCATCCCGTGTATTACTCGTGCCTGGATTGTAATCGGCCCGAGGCTACGTCGAGGATTTGAGATTAAAAGAAACAAATGAAAAGAAATGTCCGAGATTAGGTGCGAGTTGGTCGATAAAGTTCCACTGCGCGTGGTAATCTCCGGATTAGACTTGCATGCTCGGTGAATCGACGAAATCTTATTGCGCAGACACTTAATCGGTGTGTCGTCGAAGAACGAAGATTCCTTTTCCCATTCCTTTTTAAGGCCTCTGACGCAAATAAAGCGTCTCACGTCCAAAGAGAATATTGATCTATGCCGCTTTCCGTTTAGTATCGAAGATAAGCAAGACTCTCGAAGAGTTTCCTCATACTTTAGGGGGCTTACCCGATCCACATCTTTTTTCAACTAATTGATACGACGAACTCGTTGTGTCGTATCGAATATGTGAGCGTAATAGGCTCCGATTTTGATTAGTCCACGCAATCGATATGCCCGTACCGCGTCAGAGACAACGTGACTCGGCACCCATTTGCTTCTCTCTCCTGAATCTACGAATGAAGCTAAGATTACGAATCCAAGATTTGGCGATTCAAGCAAATGCTAAGATTGTCGTCGTGCAACCGAATACCTCTCGCGTGCTCCTACCACACGCCTAATAATAACATCACGCAAGTTTGCATTCAACCTGCTGCCGTGTGTTCCACCCGCGGACCTACTGGGTATTACGACTCTCCTCGAATGCATTTCATTCATCGCATTATACCCTCCTGCATTCACGATAATAGGATAATTCGAGCGAGTGTCGGCCTCTTTTATCATTGCGAAAGATAAACCCGCGTGTTTGTGGACAATTGCGTTAATGGAATAACGTAAGTGTGAATTCGTGCGTACGTTTCGCTCACGTTCTCGAGAAACTTTTATTGCGTATTTAGTCAACACGAGTAATTTAACAATTGGCGAATTTTTCAATTTTTTAATTATCGTAGTAGTACGTTCCTCGTACTTTAACCCTTTCACTACTGAAGGCGTATATATACGCCCTCGGAAATCCATCGATACATACGAAAGGCGTGAATATACGCCCTCTGCAATTGTTTACTATAACCTTTCCTGCTTTACCAATTGATTCAATTTTATTTGCAATTATTATTTTTTTAAATCTTAGAAATAGTATCAATTCTTCGAGTACTGTTTTGGTCAGTAGTCAGTGGAGAATCAGTAACTTGTAAATATCGCGCCGTCTGTATTGACGATTTGCTCCAAAAATCCACTGGAGAGAAAGGGTTAATGTTTTAAATTTTATTCGTCTCGCGGTAGTTCTCTCTACATTTTAGTGGTTTTAAGTTCCGATGTCTCACGCTGGTAAGAAAAGGAATTCCACGATTCGGCTGGGTCAGCGCCACAACCGCGTGGAGCATACGTGGCCCATAACGGATTACTCATCGCGCCCCATTCATTCTTGTCGCGCGAACGGCGTGTCATGTTCCAAGAGTCGAATGCGAATCCAATGGTTTATCATTCCTACGGTCTTCGATCTCTCGCTTTCCTCTTCGATTACGCGCTCACTCATCAGCTGTCTTCCATGAAAAGAGAGATCGCGTTTCCGCGAATGCTCCCGCGCTATTCATTCTCATCTTCCATCGTGCACCTTCGTGTCTCCGATGTCCGAGAGGTGGACGGTACACGATGATGTCACTAAATGACGCAACTACGTACAGAGTGCCGGTGTTACCTTCCAGAAGGTTGGAGGATCCGTTTATTGTCAAGAAACGCAATTCTAACGATGCTTTGCGCACACTCCAATCCGCGTGCGCGATTAAATCCGTGCACTGAGGAAAACAACCTGTTAACTCATCAAAATGCGTTTAGTTGGTTGTGAATTAATTGGTTCAAATATTAAATATATTTGAGTCAAAGACGCGGTAGTTATTGCAAAATAATATTATTTGCTTTAACACGACATTTCTTTAGATTCACTAATATTTCCTTGATGGCCCGTGACCGCCGCATTTAGTTCAACGAACTAATGTTTTTTTAAATCAACAGTTTTTTTTTCTCAGCGTGAGATACATCTCGAAGAATAACGCGCGTCATTGAGAAGTAAATTTAGCTGGCGAAGTTTACTCTCTCGGACAAGTTTGCGGCAATCTGCGACGAAGTTATAGACTGTTAGAGATTAAGGATCGCATTTTCCTTCCGCTTGACTTTCCTCGGTTTCGCGAAAGGAAAATTACTGCGCTGATAATCTCGATTAGCGCCACGAGCGTTAAGGAGAATCACGGTAAATCTGACGTAAATATCGAGGCACCCTGTATGTCTGAACAGTTGCCGTGGAATGGCATGTACGTGGAGATACTACCGGCCGGCTTATGCCAAACGAGTACACCGCATTCCGTTATACGAGGTGTCGAGATAGGCCTTCCTATCTTTTACTCGTGTACTCATTTTCTCTCTTGACTCTTTTGCCTCTCGTCTCCCTCTCCTTCTATTAAGCTTCACGGTGTGTTGGTCGAGGTACTTGCGCGTGTCGGTAGAACGACGCATTTGCCGTTTGGACTCTCGACGATCTCATCTCTTTATTATCGTTCTTAAGCCTCTCTCTTTCTCTCTCTCTCTCTCTCTCTCGCGCGAGAGAGAGCACCGTTATTGTTATTACCTTTTGCTCACACTTCATCATATTTTTTTTCTCTTTCTCTCTCTCCAAAGGCAATACCGCATATCGTTTCGTCAGAGTCTCCTTCTCCCTTCTTGCAAGCAAATTATTCGTGTGTTGACCTGAGGATGTTTTTATGCATGGATATTGTCAAATATCGTTTCTCTAGTATCATCGTGGTAAAATGGCCAATAAGTGAAATTGGCTATCGTTTCGGGTCGCTTGACAATTACCACCGAATTACGGCCGATCTGAGAAAATTGCGTCAGGCTGTGGAAGATCGAGAGGAGAAATTGCGCAGAGGATCATCGTGTCCTCTGTGCACTCGCGGAAAATCGCTCGACGATTTATAAATCTGCTTCCAACTTATTCGACTTTTTTCCCAATGGTCTAACATAGCTCGTGGTAAGAAAAATACACTTTTCTTCGTGTTCCTCCTCGTGCCTCTCCATCGATCCTATTTATTCTTCGTGCTCTTCGCGTACGTGCTTAATCGTAGATATTTCTGCCGGTGGACATTTAATTATCAGTTGATTCGGCAGATTATCTGTCTGCGTCCATCTTCCAAGCGAAGATTTTGATTATCGCACGTTTCGATTCGACGATTCAACAATTTCTTCATTACGTCAGACGCTTCCTGGATCGATTGAGGGCGGAGCGCACAGCAATCTTCGGCTCGCATGTCGCGACAAACGAAATTCTCGAGGGGCTCGAAGTTTCCATTCATCGATAAAGAGCACCTCGAAGTCCAATCTTGAAATATCCAAGAACCAGGGGAGCACTTTGATAATACAATTTAACCAGTCGCGTGTTTCAACATTGTTCTGCTTAAAATCTAGGGGACTGCCTATTGATTCGTTTTGTCGAGCCCGGCGACGTGTCTTCGATTAATTCTGGAAGGTTTACTTCGCATGCCACCTTCCTTCTATTAATAGTCGCGAGGAGCCTACGTCAAATTAAACGTTCTTAAATTAATATACTGCGCAGTTGATCTACAAATCGCGCAAGTGTGACGAATTGCTTTACCACGGCACGCCTCCCGGTGAAAGAGAAACGACGAGGCAAATAAAAATGGGACTGTTAGCGGGCAGGCGCTAATCGCGAAAATTTTTGGCACTGATAAGAGGCTTCTCTGTTAGTAACAGCGACGGTCTTGCGCTTTTTAGTACACCGTTGACGGACTTTCTTTCCGAGAATCGTTGCATCGCGCCTCACGCATTACTCAACGGAGCGCAAAAGGAAATTCAGGATGCGAGATCTCAGCTGACACGCGGACCCACGCGACCTCGCTAAGATCGTGCTCCTTGCTTATTATTGTTGCGATCTTTTTTGAATTTCTCCGTTTTAATATCTAATCTTTTTTTTTCGCACCTTTCCTCTCGGCTTCTCTTTCTCACTCTTATCCTGTTTTTCATAGTCGGTCCCTCTTTTCTTCGTCCCTTTTCTTCACCACCTACCACCACCTACATTTCTTAGCATCCAGAAATATTCACAGCGGTACCTGGATTAACCGAGGAGTTTATTCTTGCCTCGAATTTTTACGTGATTTTATGCAAGATTTACATATTCGTCGAATTCTCCACGAGGATTGATATTCGCACGGAAAGATATAGCATTGTTATTTGGTCATCGTCCGAAAGAAACGATGGAATTTTATTTTTAATTTTTTGTTTCTCTCTCTCTCTCTCTCTCTCTCTCTCTCTCTTTCTCTCTCTCCCCCAAGGTAGAAGACTTTCGAAATACGCAGGCGCAAGAATTTTCTCACGCCATGCCAAAGCCGTCGATTCAGATTTGAAGTAGCAGATTTAAATTCGACTCACGGCGATCATTTCTCTTCCCTCCGTTGCTGTCTAGTTCCTTCTAGATGTATTTACCATCCCCTTCTTGTTCCACTATCATCTCACTCTTTCTCTCTCTCCAAATCTCTCTCTCTCTCTCTCTCTCTCTCTCTCTCTTTCTATCATTCTGTATTGGCGTGTCAGACTTCTTGGCATACACACTCACCAAAGATCGATATATGTTACTTCATACGTCCGTGCCAAAATTTTTATTATTGTTTCCTCCCGAGAGATTCGAAAGAATAATCGCGTGCTACCCACACTCGCCACCGCCATTCTCACACTCCACGTTTATTAAATCCTTCGTCGTACGTGCTCGCGCGCGTTCTCTTAACTTGCTCGCGAGAAAGCGTCGCGAACAATCTCAACGAAGTCGGCCGAGCGAAGCATACCGAAATTACGTTCTCGGATTAAAGGCACACGTGAAACGGAAACTTCCTGAACGGAGATTAGTACAACCGTGCTCAGTTTCGATTATCAACGATTCAATCCATTAACAAGAAGGGCGGAGTAAGTTCCGTTCTCGTCGAACGAATAATCCGAGCTCGAGGAATTTACGCGCGAATCGATCCGTGCTCAAAATTCGCTCGTATTATCAATCGCGGATGAAGATTTACCGACGACGTAATGTTTCAGTGCAGAGAGTATTGTCTACCGGTATACCGAAGCCGGCCCACGATTGCATCGCGAGACGACGGAGGTCGCGTGCGGGTCAAGGTACCACCGTGATGGCCGTTTCTCGTGTCACAATGCGAGCGTAAATATACACCGGACGGGAATATTAATTTCATTTTTTGTCTCGTGCGCGAATTACGTAACGAACTCGTCGGGACGGAGAAGTTATCCTCGCGAGGAAACACCGAGACGCGCGTGATTCGAGCTCTCCACTCCGCACAAAGCACTCTCCTTAAAGTTCCGCGTCGCGTGATAGAGCATCAGCAGCTACGTCGATGAAAATAAATAACCGAGCGATAATGACGATGCATGCGCGGGTGTAGGATGGTACGACGAAGGAGACAAAACACCCCTCTCTCCCCTGTAGATAACCAGCTGCCTTTAATTAACAAGATAACATTAGGCCACACACCGCCAATTCTAATTAAGAATAATCCACCGTTAGTAAGCCGGACGAATGAACTGACGCATATCTGTTTTTGTGTGTGACATAAAGATTGCGGCCTGCGGCCGGAAGAGGAAGTCCTGGACCCGGGGGAGAGCGCACGGTACGATGGAACGTGCAAGATGACGACGGCGCACGGAACGCAGAGGAACACTGGGTCCAAGGCGATGGGACCAGGTGGCAAGAGCAACAAGAGCACCGCGTCGTCAGCTGGAACGAAGACGTCCAGTGGTGCAACGATCGCAGCTGCGTCTACTCATCATCAGCCGGCAACAGTTTCCAGCACGAGAAACCCGAAGGAGGAGCAACGCACCCCAGGGTCCTCGTCGAAGGAAGATCGTGCGATTCTGAGCCGCAGACAGCGAAAGAATCGGACGCGAGCACCGCGAGAGCAGCGCCAGGGAGAGCTGAGGGACGACGAGCACGAGGACGACCAGCCGGTTCAGCAACAGCAGCGTCACCGTCGCCATCATCATCACCACTGCCGTCAGCAACACTACCAAAATGGTCAGCCGGGCTCGGCCGACTCGAGCAACGGCTCGTCCATAGCTGTCAACGTTGCACGTGGCAACGGCTCAGCCAGAAGGAACCAAGAGAGAGGTAACGAGAGAAGAGCAGAGAGCAAGTCACCTCGTGACTGCAACAGTGCCGTAGACCCAGAGAGCCCAAAGTCACGTGGCATTTTCCTCAGTAGCCAACGCGAGGAGCTCAATCACTTGAGCGACTCTGCCCTGGCCTCTCTCATGAGGAGATACACCTTGACCGGGGAACAGTTGGCTCACTTGGGTTATCCAGTGGAGTGCAGTTACTTCCCAGGATACGCTGTCATCATCTATCATCACCATCATCCAATGGGACACCGTGCCAGAGGCACCTATCATCATCTGGACGCGAATGCTCGCGAGTTCGTGCCCAGTAACGGTGCCAGTTCCTGGACGATGGTCGAGAGCGAAGCAGACAGCGGCAATTGCAGCGGTAGTTCCTTGGAGAGCTCTGACCTTGAACAGGAGAGCTCATCCGACAGCGACAAGAGTTCCGATATCGGTGAGTCCTCGTCCTCCTCCTCTTCTACCACTTCCGCCGAGTCGTCCGCCTCTCTTTCCTCTTCGTCTTCCACGACCTCTTCTTCTTCCACGTCCTCGTTATCCTCCTCGTCCTCGGCTTCCTATCAACAGAAGGCAAGAAGGGACTCCACACCTGATCCTTGCGAGCTGATCGTCGCCGAGAGAAGATGCGCGAGGTGTTACAAGAGCTTCTACGTGAATCGCGAGGACGGTGAGTATCTGCACGAGGAGAGATGCGTCTACCATTGGGGCAAGCTCCGAAGCGGATTGGTCGAAGGCTCTCACGGCGATACTTGGGAGTGCTGCAGAGGTCGTGAGAATGCCCGAGGATGCACCACTGCCAGGATGCACGTCTGGACTGGTCTCACTCCTGGCTACAACGGGCCTTTCGACGGCTACGTCCGCACCAGACCCGTCCGAACGGTGCCAAAGGACGGTAACTACGGAGTCTACGCCCTCGACTGCGAGATGTGCTTTACCAGACGTGGCCTCGAGCTCGCCAAGGTCACCGTAGTCGGAATGGACGGTGAAGTCGTCTACGATACTCTAGTTAAGCCCGACGCCGAGGTGATCGACCACAATACCAGATTCAGCGGCATCACCGCCAAGAATTTGTCCAAGGCCACGAAGAGCCTCAGGGACGTGCAGAAGGACCTCACGAGTTTCGTGCACGCCGAGACAATATTGATCGGCCACGGTCTCGAGAACGATTTACGAGCACTGAGGATCCTTCACACGATGGTGATCGACACGTGCGTAGCGTTTCCGCACTTTCTCGGATATCCCTTTCGCAGTAGTCTCAAAACCCTCGCGCGGACCGTGCTGAGAAGGGAGATACAAGTTACGGAGCACGACTCCGTGGAGGACGCGAGAATCGCGGTGGATCTCATGCTTAGGAGGCTGCAACACGATATTTCGTAAAGTGGAGGACGACTCTTGTATCGAGTTTCGAAGTTTTTCGAGGGCTCTTCGAGAAGCTTTTTGCAGAAGCGGAGCGCGTCGATCGACGGGACACGAGGATTTGAATCTCGCGCCAATTCGTCGCGCTTGATCACCCGTGTGCCAGAAACGTGATCAAGGGGGACGAGCTCCGCTGAAAAGCGCGCGAGTGTCTGAACTATATCCACAATCGGTAGAGCACCAGGGTCTGATGTTCGCCACTCTGGTGCTCTTCGAAACTCTTCCGTCAGTGTTCAGTTCCAAGTGAAATCTGTGATACGTTACACACATACAAAAAGAGACCCTGCTCCGAAAGAGCGAGTTAGCACGCGCGCTGCCGTTTCTTTTGCATTCTCGATCTTTTCCACGCTTTTTCATTGTTCCTCGTTTGTAGTACGTATGTTGGTCGAGAAGGACGCAGCCGTGAGACGAGCATATCGTACTCATCGTGGATTTAAGAGCTCGCGAGATATATCGCGACACGCGCCTGGAAATGGAGTGTCGCGTGGATCAAGAGGCATAGACGAGGCGCGTACCAGCGAATGCGGTAGCGCGCGCGATCGGAACGCACACACTCTCGTATAAGTCATTTTTGTACCTGTATACGTGCATACGCATATGACACAGTAATAGACACAATGATACACACACGTAGAGGACAGATACATTTGTACAGACACGCACAATAATACACACACGTACAGACACAGACAATAATACACACGCGCATCCATAACCTCCGCACTATTTCTCTCCGACCCCTTCGCACCGTCCCTCCACCTACTCGTGCCTGACCAAACCCCTCATAAATATTTCATAACACGTAGTTTCTTCGTATGCGTACGGGCGAGGAGGACACGCGGCGTCATTGATACCAGAGCCGGTGCTTCTCACTTCCACATTCTGCTTTCGCCCTCGTCCTCTCCTCCTTCCTCGTTCTCTCTCCGCAATGGCCCGGCATTAAAATTCCGCGCGAAAGAACAATGGCACCGGAGGATATTCCGTGTGCGCCGACGAGGTCGCGTCGCCGGGATGCTTTTAAACGAATTGTACGTTTAAAGCCGTCGACCACGGCCGGGAAGAAGGAGGAGAAGGGATCTTTTTTTTTCTACCTCGCAGAGGAGGAGCGGCTCGCGAATACGGAGCGTTTCGTAAACCTATGTCCCCGATCGCGGATGAATTATGCGCTCGCGCGCGTTCGCCGCACGTACCGATTTGTCGGTCGCGCTTTCCAGTTTTAGGCGCGCGGGCACGAGACCGTACAGTGTCACGAGGAATTTATTTTCGACGATGTTCGCGAGTGTACGTGGATAATAGTAAAATGCTCAACCGCGTATTCACGGACTAAATCTCTCTTGGAGAGGTTTCCTTAGGAGGATTTGCAGATCTCTCTAGGGATGGTGGAATTTCTCTCGAGTGCTTCGAGGATTTAAGTTGACAGTCTATTTTTCTTTTTACTCGTGCTCCAATTCGATATATCTATTTCGGATGCATCGTGAAATTACGTTTTTTATAACGTATCGGGCGATGTGTCTAGCGTACGAGATTTTTGTTTCGTTGGTATCGAGTAGATTTTCATGGTTGAAGGTTTTTTCTTCTCCAGTTTATTGTCAGAGATGTTTTCGAGTAAAGAGAACAGTGGTTCGGTGAATGCTTAAATTGTAAAACCATTGAAATCGGTAGAATCAAGCTTTCAAGATGCTTCGCGTTTGCCGCGTGATCGTCTCCGTTGAATCGAGCAATCGATTTTAACGAAATTTTAATTCCTTAGAGTTCGCGAAGGTATGCGATTTACCTTTTTTTTTGTTTAATATTTGGTCAAGAGGTATAGATTAGATAAAGCTCGCATAGAACGTACCTACACAGATTTCTTACGTTCGACTTTTTCCCCGTCGAAACAGGAAATTTCATCGTGTCCGCCCGCTCATCAGAAGATCAAATCCTTTTCGATATCTTCGTTCGTGCTGCCTTTGTCTTCGTACGTGACCGCACATTTAAGCTAAGGCAGATTACTTAGGTGCGAAGATAATCTGCTATCTAATTCTGATTTGTTTAATCCGCTGTTTTCTGGTATCTATCAGCTTACTGTGTACTTTGTATTTTTCGAGTAGAGCACGTGGCAATGAGCGAAGCACCGCGATAGAATGTCACGTGTAAGACAAGTGTACGGATAACTCTTTTTCGATTATTTCCGTAAATTGCGATACGAGGCTCCTGCCGCGCCCCTCTGCCGTTTGTCCATCTACGTGGACGCTTTAAGGTAGACGTCCACATTTTCGCATCGTAAGTATCGGACGCATCGCATCAAACGGATCGTAGTATTCTTTGTATAGAAAACAATACAAGTGCGTATGCGTGTGCGTAATACGGGTAGATTCGTGCGATCCGTACGATGCGGATCAGAGGACGCACTTGTATTGTTTTCTTATACAAAGAATACTTCGATCCGTTTGATGCGATGCGTCCGATACTTACGATGCGAAAATGTGGACGTCTACCTTTAACAAACGACAGAAAAAAAACCAACCTTTTTTTATACACCATGAACGTTGGATACTAACGTCACACGCTCGTTCCAGGTAGCGATAGGCAGATCGATTTTATCCGATGGTAATTTCAACGCTCCCGACTCACGTCACTAGGCCACGTTTAATATTCCATTTTTGTAATTCATTTTTACGTAGATAACGCGACACGTTCCACACACGGAATAATATCAAGAACGAAAAAGAGTGCGTTCTGAGCTATTTAGAAAGAGTACCCCTTTTGTTTTATTCGAAGAAAGAGAAAAACTTTCACTCGACATTGAAATTGTTTTCTTACGATAAAGCGATCATGCTATCGTCATTTGTTAGAGGAACACGAAATTTTATTCGACGATGTACACGGGGTTCACGGATCAGTGCGCGATGGCTTAATACTCCGATCTCTTGCAAGAAGTACAAAGTTACTCTACATAGACAGACATTTTTTATTCCAACATAGCTTCATCTTGATTTGCTCGAGTATACGACCTCTTATTCAGTTATTCCTTATTCCTTGCGATTCTACTAAGAAGATCGTAAGCGATTTTACGAATCTTTTCTGGAATATTTTCTCGAATATTCCACTCGCGCATCTACGAAATCGTGTATTTGTAACTGTACGGTACGCACAGTGCGGATGTAATCGTTATGAGATCAAAGTTTGAACTACATCTACATATTTGTACTGCCAACGACGAGCGGCGCTTTTGCGTCGGTCGATTATTATCAAGTGGGTCTGTTTACGGTTGCCCGCAGTTACGCAAAAAGGTATTAGATTAACACACGCAGTTCCTACGTAGATACTTAATAACAGCAAGTCCGCGTTCTCCTCTGCTCTTAAAAATCAATTATCTCTCGCGTCCGCGGTATCTCATTGTGCTTACGAGGCTCGATAGAAATTCAGTCGAGATCGATCGTCTTTCGTGCGCGCGAGGACGCGTGACAGAAACGTGGGAGATACGTGCGTAAAGTCGCGCCGCTTCTCGATTTTTCCCTCGTCGTTCGTCGAACGAGTGACGAAAAAAAGGAAGAAAAAAATCCAGTTTCTCTGGACAACGATTCTGGCAATAACGAAGCAAAAAAAAAAAAGAAGCGAATTCGTCTCTACAAGCGGAGAAATCGCGAATCTGAGTATTTTTAGGCACGACCGTAAAAAAGGGAGTGACTTATTTCCTTTCTCTCTACGAGCTGTCGTAGCTTGAACCCCATTGGCACATGAAGATCGTCTCTCCTCCTCATTGTGATTCGACGAGAAGTAAATTGGTCGTCGCAATATTTCTCTTCCCTCTACCGTGGAAAAAAAGCACGCGTATCGAGCGTATCTCCTCGCCTTTCCCAATTCGAAGAAGCTACGGTAAAAAAAAAGAGCATCAACATTTCCTTGTTTGCCTTTGCGAATTTATGTTACGAATGTCGCGCGCTACCTCCTTCCATGTTCCTCTCACGTACACAGATGATTCTTTCCTCTCATCTGTCAACTTACAGAGATACACACACACACACGCGCGCAAGCGTACAGTGACACACTCACGCACCGAGAAAGCAATACGTTCATCGCCTTGTAAATAGCATTCGTATTTATTCAAGTGCATCGCGAGACGAGAGAGGTGCATTCTCCTCCGAAAAAGTAAAGAAAAGAGACAAAAAAAAAAGAAGAAAGAAAGAAAGACGTCGAGGAAGGACGCGTTCCTCATTTTCGAGCGACGACGACGACGACGACGACCGCGACGACGAGAACGAATCCGAAGATATTTGGTGTGTAATTTTAAGAAGGTCGCGCGCATCTCGAGCGGAAAATGATGCATCGTCCGACAGACACCCCCTCCGAATGAGATACGGGAAGCGAATCTAAGATAAAGAAGCAAAAAAAAGAGAGAGAGAAGTATGCGAGTTTCGAGAGAAAAAGAAGGAAACCGTGACGAGGTGCGTGGGTCGTCGTCGCGCGCGGTAAAATAAAAAATAAGAAGATTAAGAAGAAGAATTCGGATTTTCCTTTTCTCTGTCTCTCTCACTCTCTCCTTCTTCATCCTATCCTTTTTTAGCTCCTTCTCCACAATGCCACATAGTTATCGCTTTTCCTTTCCTTTCCTTCCTTCTTTCCTTCCTCAACTTCCGAACGGAAGACATAGCAGACGCGGATGCCGCAGAAACGCGTGTGCAGAATAAGTCGAGTGTTTTGGAGTAGCATATCGGAAGTAACGGCGCGTGAATCATTTGCTCATTGGAGGTCTGTCAGGCGAGACGTCAAGAATAATATTTTATCGGGAGTCTAAGCGGCGTGGGACGGAGAGAGTCGATGGTCTCCACTGTTGACCGAATGAGCCGAGCGATGATCTGTTCGCATTTGTTAAAATAACGATTGGGCGTGCGATCGTGCGTAAACCGAGGTCCTTCGCGTGCTCGAAGGATACTCGTCGAAGCGACGAATTCATTATTTAATGATTCACTGGGGATCTTTGGCGTTCGCGATAATGCGACTCGATGAACGCCCATGTCGTTATCAAGGTCAGGGTCATTTGAATTTTATTCGATTTTCTGTACGATATGATAATGTAATGGGGGATCCCACGCGTGTGGTCGTGAGCCGTTGCTTCCACGAGTTTGTCCATCTCGAGGAAAGAACTCTTCTTTCTCGCTCGGTGGTGTCTCCGTTCTCGCTCATAGGCGAGAGCAAGCCAGTCCTTTGGTGATGAAGAAGCCTACGATTTTTCTAAGCGCGCGTCTCGCAGGCGTCTAAGATATATTTAATAACTCCCTCGGATAAGTTTAAGGCAAATAGGTTTTTTTTTATGATTACGATGCTGGCTATGTACTACTACGTAATAGGAGAACTAGGAAGTAGAGGTTTTTTGTATAGAAATAATGAGAGAGAGTGAGAGAAAGTGTGTATGACGAAAATGTGAGAAAAGTAATAAATTTCATTAGCAATAATACTCGAAGTGGAGGATCGTGTGGCAATAATAAATAAGAAAAAAATCTATAGCAATAAAGAGATTGAAAACATTGAAAACGAACGTGTTTGGTAAGGTTAGAAATGATCATCAAAGGACTCGTGGTAAATTTGTCTGGAGGACCAGCGACGAGGAGCTTCGATTTGGAAGAGACGATAGTTTTATTATACATATCGATAAGTACCCTGGAAGGGGTAGTTTTAGTTTTGCGAGTGGAATTCTAAAGTTAAGGATGACGAGTGGATTGTCGACAAGCTCCATGGGGAGTGTCCATGATGAAAAGATAAGAAAGGTACCTATCCGTAAACCGGTGGATCTCGACCTTCTTGTGACGATTGAAAGGCAAGAGGACGAGGGCCAACGAGGCATCCTCTAACCGCCTGTCACCCTGTGAGTACCTTTCTCGTTCGTTAGCGAACGAGAATTCGTACGCTCGACGTAACTCGTGAAATCAGCTGTGTGGATTTAACACTTGGTGTTTCGAGAAAACCTGCTGCTCGAAGGCTGTATGTTAATCGGAGGACAATTCTGTGTGCGTTTGCGTGTGTCTACCTGTCTGTCTCATACGTACAAAGCTTACGCCACGCTATGAAACGGTACCAGGAAGAGTATCGGAGCTAAGCGGCGAGCGCGAGGACGAGGATGGAAGGGAGAGATTGCCCCGTTATACGAAGTAGAAGAAGAAAAAAAGAACGAATCTAATGCGCCGTTCGAGAAACCGCGCACAGTAGAATGGCCATATGATAAGGCGCGCGCAAGAAAAAAGAAGCACACATCGTTCCGCACACATGTTAAACTAGGATTTTTTTCTTTCATACGACTCATACTGCCATATCCAACAATAGAGAAAGAGAGAGAGAGAGAGAGAGAGAGAGAGAGAGAGAATGTGAATGCGTGTGGCTTTTTTGTGTGAAAGAGAAGAAGGGGTGTGTCGGTGCGAGGGTCTGAAGAAGAAAAAGAGGAGAGATAGAGATAAGAAGAGGAAAACGGACCTCTCGATAATCTACGTAGCTGATATTATTGGATCGAATAATTTTTATATAATAAATTTTTTACACAGAAATATCCTTCCTCTTGAGAAATTACCACTCGATGAAATTATTTATCCAGAATTCTCGTGCGATCATCATCCTACCCCCCTTTGGAATATTTTGCCAAATCTTTCTACGCGACGAACGAGAATATTCGAATGCGATAATGTTGCAACAATGGCCTCGGTTTATCTTGCCAATAATTCCGAGAGTATGCGGCGGAAGCGATAGGCACCGATTACCAATTGATCCACCGTAATCGCAATTCATTGGCAATTGACCGCGCGCCAATACCAGATGTTGCCTTAGTTTCTCGCGGCTAATCGCGACCATGCTCTTGCGCATTCGTAAATCTAGTGAAATGCCGATAACCGATTGCAAAAGAAATTTATCAACAGGCACGAGGATCCATATACCATCGCGAAATCAACGAGAAATATTGTCTTTTTTTCAAGCCGGTATACGAATGTTTGCGGGAAGGTGCGCAATTTTCGGAAAAGTCACTCGTAACGGGAAACAAGGAAGCGAAATATTTATGTAACTTGACTTCTAGCCTACGGGTCACACCGAGGTCATCCTCGATCCACATTTGCAGCTTACACCTGACATTTTCCAGTAAAACGATTTACACTCGTCGTTTCTTCCGCGAGGCCGCGCGAGAGTCACGCCTATAATGTTTTAGAACAGTTTTACGGCGCGCTCTATGCGCAAACCAAGGCACAAAGGTCACCGGTTACATCATCCGGTATCAGAGAATACTCCAATCCTCACTTCCGCAATTTCGGAACTTTCTCTTTCTCTCGGTGTCTCTTTGCGCGCTCGCGTTGCCGCTACTTCGGAAGAAGAAGAAGAGAGCCATGCGTTCTGGCGCGACTCTGCTCGTGGCCCGGAGCGACAGCTTTCTTCGCTCGCCGATTTTCCGGCTCTCGTTGAAAAAATTACCCTCCAGACTCTCTAAACGATAGTTTCACGATACTAAAATTATTATTGCATGGTGTACATAAGTTTCGTAATATTTTTTTGAGCGGTTTGATAAATGGACTATTTTTCTGTCTGGATCTTCTCCTGCAAATCAATTTTTACGCGCCTTCAAGGATGTCACTCGGGCCCTAGCGGTTTTTATACCTAATTTTTTCCGCACGAGGTTAGGACATGCCGATGCTGTATCCTGAATGTGCAATATAACTAATAACTGGGCGATTAACTCAGACATTAATTCGTTCAACGTAAGTCGTTCGTCCGTACGGGTTAAGACTTTACCCGAGGCGGGGATGCGTGCTTAATTTTATTATTTCTACTTTTTTGTGTATTTTTAGGCACTACCGTAAAGGGAGCGACTTATTCTTTTTAGTACTGTTACGAATATTTATTATGCTGCAGAGCTTGTCCCGTTAATAAATGAATAAATATAGCGATAATTCGAAACGTTAACAATAATTAGAGCAGTAGTTCTTAACCTCTGCAAAGTCGCGGAACACTTTTGATTAGAAGGATAATTTGCGGAACAGCAAAATTATTAAGATCATTAAGATCATATTTTTAGATGGCGGTTCAACCAAAGTGGCATCGTTATACGACAAACGTCCAAATTATGGTATTTTTGTGCGCGCTGCATATTTACTAACTAGACACAATGTACATTGACGTTTTCATAATTTCGCGAAATACCGGTTAAGAACCACTGAATTAGAACAACGACGAAAGAATCTTAAATGGAGTAGAAAGATAAAAAACGAAAAAGAGGCCAAGCGGACGAAGCGAAATTAAAAGCACGAAACGGAACGGAGCGAGAACGCATCGCTTCCCTATTTTCTCAACACGATTCTACTTGTAACCCGGAGAAACAACTTCCTTCACTCAGCGATTTTTCGACACTCGTTGGAAAAATTACTGGGAGACTCTCCAGACGATCTTTTTACGATACAAATATTATTATCGATTAGTGAACATAAGTTCCATAATGCAGCGATAATTCAAAACGTTAACAATAATTAGAGCAGTGGTTCTTAACCTTTTCAAAGTCACAAAACACTTTTGATTAAAAGAATAATTCGCGAAACAGTAAAATGATTAAGCCATTAAGATCATATTTTTAGATGGTGCGGTTCAACCAAAGTGGCACCGCTATACGACAAAAGTCCAAACTACGGCATTTTTGTGCGCGCTGCATATTTACTAACTAGATACAATATACATCGACGTTTTCATAATTCCGCGAAACACCGGTTAAGAACCACTGAATTAGAGCAACAACGAGAGTATCTTAAATGAAGTACAAAGATAAAAAGAAAACAAAGAAAAAAAAGAGGCCAAGCGGACGAAGCGAAATTGAAAGCACGAAACGGAACGGAGCGAGAACTCTGCTTCGCTATTTTCTTTGCGGGACCACGCATGGTCCAACCAAAAACGACACTCGCCACGAGAGGATTTCACGGATGAGGGAAGGTCGTCTTCGCAAGGAGAAACGTCTTCGAACTCTGGCCTTTACCCGACGGTCCACTCCTCCAAAATAAACCGCGACCATTCCACAACCGAGAAGTTACTCAACAACCGCCGCTATTTCGAACCTACACTCGTGCGCGCATCCTTCGCCGTGTTCTTTCGTCGTTCACCGGACTCTTTAACTTCTTAACGGTACCCTCGACTCTTCCTTTTTCGGTCTCTCACTGTCCTCACCTCGTTTCCCCATCCCATTCTCCTTTCTTCTCTCGCTCTTCCCCGCGATCGTGCGCGCCTTGGGATCACCGGACGTGCCGTTACCATCGGCACCAGCCACCACCTCTCATCTTCACGAGCCAAGGTAGCACGAGAAATTCGAAAAGGAGTGTGTGCGTAGAACGACGCAGAAGCTTCGCGCGAGAGAACAGGTCCACTGTCCCAATCCCAAGGTGGACCACACCGCCCTTCGTTAAATTCCTTGGCACCGATCGCGCGAGCCTGTACGATCGATCGATCACCAGATCGTTCACCTCGAATCTTCACGTCCGAGAGCTCCTTCGGGCAAAATCGTTCGTAGGGTTCGTCGACCTCCTACCTCCTTCTCTCCTTCTTCTTCTTGGGCCCACACTCTACCGACTCGTTGTACACACCTCGGTTCGAGCGCTCGAGAGCAGTTTGAGATGGATTGTTGGGGTGGTGGGAGGGAGGATGACCCTGAGGGATAAATTTAAACGGGCTATCCATGCCTCTCGGTGTCCCTGACCCGCGTAAAAACCTTCCAATGGCCGATGCTTCGCGAGTGATGCGCGAGAGGTCTTTGAGATTTGTCAAGGGAGGAAACCTTGTCTTCTTGGCCTTCCGGACGCCCACGCGATTTCTGCTTCTTTTGATTTTGTTGTTGCTACTGCTGGTTGGTTAGAGGAACGGAAAGAATGATGGTTGATTTGTTAAGAAGTTTGAGAGGTTAGTTCACTGGGGTGCAATTGAAGTTTGTTTTCGGTGGAGTTTGAAGTAAGAGGTCCCTTGAAGATTTGCAGGATTATTTGCAGAGGTGGAAGAAATGTTTCTTCAGTTTTCTCTCGGGTTTAGGTTGAATTTCGATTGAAGATAAGCTGAGGTTTGTCGAGTAGAAATTAAATGAATAGGTACACACGATTTTTTTTATCATTCTTGTTTGAGTGGTTAATCCTTAAAGGACACTAGGGGTCTGTACGATCCCACGAAAATGAAGTGAAAAAACATGATTTTTAAGATTCTTTTTTATTTCAAGAATTCTTTTCAAATAATTCAATTTATATTGACTTGGCAGAGAATTTATTATTTTTATTACATTAACTGACAATAACTCATGAACTTCAGCCACAAATATTCAGTTCTTTTTATCTGGCAGCTGTTTAAAACCGGTGGGGTCTGACAGACCCCCTGTGTCCTTTACGAAATTATTTCGAGATATGTCCTTTAACGATTAAGGGATGAAAGAGCGTCGTCGTTGTTTCGGATTAAAGATTCTACAGAAATCGTCCTCGTTTAAATTTCCAAGCGAGAACCTGTTCTCTGGCGATTTATTTATGTAAAACTTTGAGCTGGCTTATTTATTTAAATAAAAAAAATAAACAGCTCTGTGGGGTGCCTTTGATTTAAATACATAAAAAGCACCGGTACGTTTTAACCCGAATACACCGAAATTAGTCATCGAGGATGAGTGGAATCCGAATTCAAATTTTTCCATACGATTTGCGTAAATTTCGCCCGATAGTTTCTTCTTCGAATGCAGATTATTAGTAGCACGAGCGAGCTCACGAGGATCCCGAGTGAATTTAAGCGACACCATTCCACGATCAAGATCAATTCCAGTGGCTGCTGCCTTCAAAATGAAAATGTCCGAGCCAATGGCGCGATCATGGTGAGATACGGAGCGTTCAATGAACGCCCCTGACGGCTGGCCCCGGGCACATTTAGCACGCGTTCCTAACTGTACAAAGGCGGTTTCAGCTTATCGTTCAACCGAGTCATAATGCCATGGAAAATGTGTCCGAGAGCGGATTACGTCGATCGTTCGTAAACGAAACGAATCTCACACGAAATCGAAATTCTCTTTCAACGTTCTCTCATCCGTTCAGCCACTCACGGGAATTCTTTCTTTCTTTTTTTTGCGAAACGCGATACTTTATATATTATACACGCGCATACATAGTACTTTAACACAGGATGTAGGTAAGCCGTTTCACCGGTGAAAGTGACTAAATGCATGGGGCCCAATTAAAAGGAAAGGCCAAATATAATTTCGATTGCTAAAAGTCTGCAGGAGCGCGTACATCGGTCCAAGGTGTACACGTGTACCTGATTCCACGGCAAGTATCTATCACCATTTCTCAACGAGAGTCACGAAAAAGATACAAAGCGTGCTTCGGGTCACGTAATTTCCCGAGAATCGCCGTTCTCGGATCTCGGTTCTGCCAATTGCGAAAAGGTAAGATTCCACGTATTTAATTGCCACGAATTGAAATTCGCCGAGGTGATAACGACGAGGAGGCAGGAAAGAAGCTTTATCGCGGTTTAATAATGTCCAGTGGACGTGGCGGCGGTACGTCAAGTGGAGATGACTAATTGCAAGTTGATTAGTGACAGAAAGAGGAAAAGAAAACACGAAAAAGCGAAGAAATTAAATTATCGTCGAATCGTATCGGTCCTCGTCGCGAACGACGAAGTTGACTGGTGCCAACTGCGAGAAAAGAATAAAAGACGAAGTGAAAAAATTAAATTATCGTATCGCATCGTGCTGCTCTCATTTCGGGCCACCAACTTGACCGGTGTCAACAACAAGAAAGGAAAAAGGGAGGAAGCGAACTATATATTAAATTATCGTATCGCATCGTGTTGCTCTCGTTGCACAACAGGAGAGCCGTTCTCCTTTTTTCATTCTCACACGCGGTGAAAATTTCGTCGGTCCTCCTGGCCGGCGCGCATTAGCGCCGAGTAAAGCGAACTTTCTTCCTTCACGTTGGAGAAGGACAACGCGCGACCGCGACGCGGTGAAAACAGGAACGGGTGGCTAGACGGCCTGCTCGACGGAAGAGGAAGAGAAGCGAGGAGAAGGGGCGTATGAGTTTCCACGAGCGTTTACCAGTTCTCGTGGAAGTTCCAGGACGAGAGGACGACGTGACGAGTAATGAGGATAAAAGGAATGTGGAGAGTGAGAGAGATGGAGGAGAGAAGGAAAACTTGAGATAGGGTGATAGGTTGCCCGAGGTTAGGAA
Source organism: Tiphia femorata (assembly GCA_944319695.1). Taxonomy (NCBI): domain Eukaryota; kingdom Metazoa; phylum Arthropoda; class Insecta; order Hymenoptera; family Tiphiidae; genus Tiphia; species Tiphia femorata. The sequence goes on along the minus strand of OX090896.1, from coordinate 10,451,489 downwards.
CTTTCTCCTTTCGCATTATCACGACTCGTTGGAAATTGTCGACAGGACAGGACCACGACTGCTTTTTCTCGTCCTGGATTCAAATTTGAATTTCGCGCGCTTTTTTTCAGCGACCAATCGTCCGCTGTAAGCCCGAGGATGGTAGAATGTTGAAGGATAGGAACTTTCTCCTCTGGAATATCGCGACTCGTTGGAGATTCTTGGCAGAACAGGACCACGACTGCTTTTTCTCGTCCTGAATTCAAATTTGAATTTCGCGCACTTTTTTTCAGCGACCAATCGTCCGCTGTAAGCCCGAGGATGATAGAATGTTGAAGGATAGGAACTTTCTCCTCTGGAATATCGCGACTCGTTGGAGATTCTTCACAGAACAGGACGACGACTACTTTTTTTCGTCCTGCATTCAAATTTGAATTTCGCGCGCTTTCTTTCGGCGACTATGCATCCGTTGTAGGCTCAAGGATGATAGCGTGCCGAAGGATAGGAACTTTCTCCTTTCGCACTATCACGACTCGTTGGAAATTATGTCGGCAGGAGACAAGCCAACGACTGGCTCGCTCCTTTTTCTCGTCCTGAATTTAAATTTGAATTTCGCGCGCTTCCTTTCAGCGACCAATCGTCCACTGAAGGCTCCAGAATGATAGAATGTCAAAGGATAGGAACTTTCTCCTCTCACCCTATCGCGACTCATTGGAAATTGTGTTGGCAGGAGACAAGACAACCACATACTTGCTCCTTGTTTCCTCCTGATTTCAAATTTGAATTTCGCGCGCTTCCTTTCAGCAACTAGTCGTCGAGCAAAAACTCAAAAAGAGAGCACCGATGGCGGATAACGTCAGAACGGATGGTAATCTCCTTCCGTTTTCGTTTCAATTTTCCTTTCTCTTTTGGGCATAAATCACGGCCGCTTATTTTACCGCTTCGGTTTATTATTATTTCTCGACTATCCTCCACGACGACATACTTTCTACACGACTGCAACGAGCACGCAGGATTACACAGTAGAGTATTTTCTTGGTTGATTTAACACGCCAACGATTTTCTGTTTCGATTGTGTTGCCACTCCTTTTTGCCTTTACCTTTCTTCAACGTTCTACATGAATTTTCCTCGAGAATCGAGAAAGAATATTTCCGCGCGTATTTCAAAACGACAACGAGACACGGCAGTCGTGCGATATTTGTTGTTGATTTATGAAAATGAATTATGAAAACGAGCCGTAAATCGCTATAAATAGACACGGAGGGACAGTGAGATTGTCGAGGCGTGCATTTCCAAGGAAAACGTCTTTGTGAAAATCAAATGCAAAACGCGATGGACAGCGCGAAAGAGGCCACCTTTAACTTGCTGAAGTTCGTTTCAAAAGATTTCAGTAGGCAAACGGCACGTAGATCTGTTCGCGCGCATCTTATTCTCGAATGGAGTTCGCAAGCTCGAGCTTGGCGCGAGAAGAATATGTTAATGAAGAAAAATATGAGGATGCAGAGGAGAAAGTTGGCTGTTCCGAAATGTCACGAGTTCTTGTATGCAGCGTGATTCATTCGTGGGTGTAACTTCTTTTAACAACTATACTCAACTGCCTTAATACATTAGTCAATGCGGAAGTACTGTTTAACGTTATCTAAGTAACTAATATGCATTCGCAACTCTGCTTAACGTGAATCAGCTGCAGACACCGTGTTGTCCCCGACGCTTCCGTGGTTTAGTGATACGCGAATCCAGAGCCCACGGAAAATCAGTGACACTGTCCACTGAATGCGTAGGTTCTGGAGCAGATAGTGAGACGGATTTTAGAGACTTTATAAATTTAATTTATGAATTTTATCTTTCGACGGGTGCGCTTGCTTACTTAACAATAAAGTATGCACGCACTATGCAAACTATTGAAGTTATATTCCTTAACACAATGTAGCCAATTTGCTCCATGTACAATGTTGCTCATGACACTTTCGAGGTTTAGTAAGAAAAGAATCGGAGCTTACGAAAAATTAGTGACCCTGTCCACTGAATGCTTAGGCTCTGGAAGAGATAGTAAGACAAATTTTAGAAATTTTACAAACTGTAATTTATAAATTTTATCTTCTGTTCACTTGATTTTAAAGTATGCATGCACTTTGCAAATCATTAAAGCTACATTTCTTGAAACAAAGTGACGAATCTGGTTCATGCAGAATGTTGCTCATGACACTTTCGAAGTTTAGCAACAAGAAAATCAGAGCTTACGAAAAATTAGTGACCCTGTCCACTAAATGTGTAGTCTTTGGAAAAGATAGTGAGACGGATTTTAGAAAATTTATAAATGTTATCTTTCGAACATTCCGCTTGCCCATTCGACAACAAAGTATATCCACACACCGTGCAAAGCATTGAAGTTACGTTCCTGCAAAACAATGTAGTAAAGCCGGTGCGCACAATTAGACTACTCTCGCGCAGGAAGAGATCCACGCGAACGATTCTCCAATTTAGAAAGTTGAATAAATTTAACGCGAATCTACTGCACACACCGTGTCGTTCACGATACTTCCGTAGTTTACAGATCTTGGAAAATGTATAAATCTTATCTGTCGACGATAAGTCCATCTTTCGTCGAAGTCTGTTTGCTTCACTCGACAACAAAGTATGCACGCACGACGCGAATCATTGTAGCTACATCTCCAAAGACAATGTAGTCGAGACAGTATTCACGATTGGATCATTCTCGTACGGTCCAGAGATCGATGCGAACGATTCACCAAGTTAGAAAGTTGAATAAATTTAACGGGAATCGGCGAGGGTGAAAGAGCGGACCAGAGAGGGAGAGAACGAAGTGAGTCATCTTCTCGAGAGATTTCTGAACATCCGGATTGCTTCCTGAGAATTTTACACGCTCTTGACCAGGGCCTCAAAAATCTTCTCCTTCGATAGAACTCTTGTTCCTTTATTTTATAATCGTATATCTTGACCTTATACTTCATCGAAGGAATTTTCTTCAACACTTCTCTTTATCCATTACGTTTTTCCTTCTTTCTAAGATCCACGAAGATCAAGACCAGATTCACAATCGTACAACAGAAGCTGTTTTCTTTGGAGTAAACCCAGAAAGGCAATTTCTTTTTAAGTAAATTGTTCTCCTTCGATCGAACTATTTTTCCTTTACTTTACAATCCTATATCTTGACTTTATACTTTATCGAAGGAATCTTCTTCAACACTGTGTAACAAGCACTGTTGACCAGTTTCACACGCTCTTAACCAGGGTCACAAAAATCTCCTTCGATCGTGCTCTTTTTCCTTTATTTTACAATCGTATATCTTGACCTTATATTTTATCGAAAGAATCTTCTTCAACATTGTATGACAAATACGATCTCTTTCTTCGCCACTTTCCTTTATCCATTACGTTTTTCTTTCTTTCTAAGATCCACAAAGATCAAGATCAGATTCACCGTCGTACAAGGGATGTTTTCTTCGGAGAAAAACGTGAAAGACAATCTCTTTCTAAGTAAATTGAGAAGATCGTTACAACCTAATCGTGGATCGCCACTGGAGGGCCTTATAAGTCGTCGCGCCACCGAAGTCAAGGAGTTGCGAGAAAACCAGTTGACGACTTTCCTCTAACCCCGTTTCCTCCCGTGTGTAGCTCTATCGAGAGGAGATTACCACTTCTGACGTCCAGTCGTACATTAGAAAGTGCACACGCGTAATTAGCCGGCACAGACTATTCCCGAGGAACGAAAAAAAAAGTCCCTTGTCCCTCGCACATGAAGTGGTTAGATATTTTCCAGTTTGCCAGCTACTCAGCCGAGATGATGGTACTCGCCCGTCCCGTTTAACTAATTAATGATCGTACGTCGACGTTGATGACCGAGATGAAATAAATTGACAGTAATAAAGTCATTTCGTGCCGAAGCAGGGACAAGAAGCGTGCCAAGTTCCTTGATTTCTCTTATTCTCAAATATATCGTTACTTATATAAAATCGTGTACACAGATCCACGTTCGAATCTTTTCAAATCGACGACGTTCCGTCCTACTAATACAAGTATAAATTAGTCTCGTTTGAAAAGCATCCATCTCCAGAACGAGAAGCAGAAAAAAAAAATGACAATATGGCTCAAGGTCGGCATAAAAAGTTTGAAAAGAAAGCTAAGCGAGTTCTCGACTCCGAAATCCTTGGACCGTTTGAAAGTGGTGTAAGATGATTTTTTAAAATGTATGAGATGTCGCGTAATTTGTGATTAATTTGTAACTAGTTAATTTTTTTTTTTAACCCATTCACTGGCAGGGTGTTATGCATTACCAAGACGAGTTTACTCGTCCTTCTTTAAAAATATTATAACATACAGGCTTTTACCAAGAAATAACATAACTTCGGTAAACAATACCACTTAAAATACAAATGGCAATGGGAATAACTTCGTGTAATATAGGCTTGGCAGCGAATGGATTAAATGAACTTACACCAGTTTCATAATAAACGGTTCAATTGTTGAAAATCTCGTGAGTAATTTTCAATCGACGAACTTACGAAAATTAAAAAAAAAGAAATCTCTTGAGTAATTTTCAAACTTACGAAAATCGAGGAAAAGATTTCACCTTTCGGAAGCGTCTCTTCGCTTCGTCGAATCCTCCTACAATTTCGACGCGCGATCGACTTTCGAATTCTTCGAACTCGTCTGTCATTGTTATCGAGTCATCATCCTTGAGGTATCCAACGAGGTCTGCTTATCTGCATCGTGAAATCGGCGACCGGCGAAAAGATCGTCGACGTCGCCGATTAATGGTGCAACGAAACGTCGATATTATTCTTCGTCACGCCTACTCGAATAATTTTGTACATGCGGGTGCCGCCTCTTCGTCCCTCGTCTACTCTTCCTCCGTCGCTTCTTAAAGTCTCATTATGCGTCGTAGATCCCAACGGCGATAAACACGTTCGGAGGCGACAATATTTTTAATATCCAGTCTCGTACGTAGTCCGTGGCCCAATGCGGGATCGTTGATGTTTTGAGGGAAAACACGTTCCGTCTTTTGGCGTTGCCCGTCACCAGTGACGACAATCTGGATACGAAAACGGAAAGAGCGTGAGAAGAAGGAAGAAGTAGGTATTCGTGGGTTGTCGTTTGACGAAAGGATAAGGAAGGAAGATTGTTTTGATTTTATTAACGAGATTCGATGATTCGAGACAGTCTGCGATTGTACGAAGAGACTCTGGAGAAATTTGGATTCTACGTTGAGAGATTGTTTTTATCGAGAAGCTCCGCGGTGAGACGAGAGGAATCGCTAAAATCCCCCAAAAATTTATAGAACATTTTTCGAATGAACCCTGTACCAATCGAAAGATTTCGTGATTCTGAACACAGTGATATGCATCTTTGGACCTAGTGTCTCCTGGTTACAGAGACATAGGTTCCAAACATTTTTTAGGGTTTTGAAAATCCGGTTGGTGACGGTAGAATCAATCTGAAATTGAATCACAAGCCAGAATTCAAATATTTCGACGACACAGTTTTAAAGTATTATGCGTAATAAATTCTCTGGGAAAAAATCAAAGTCCTAGGACCATCTGGACCCGAGAAACAGCGCCGCAAGCTATTGACGTTCTTCAATCGGTTTCCTCAACCGTTGGAACTTGTATCTCCGGAACCAGGAGCCACTCAATCTAAAGATGCATATCATTGTGTTGAGAAACACGAAATCTTTCGATTGGTACAAGGTTCATTCCAAAAATTTTCTGTAAATCTTCATAGTGTAATTGCCTATGGACACTTGGCATTAGCCTTTAAAGAACCACAAACGACACTGAATTCGCATTCGTTCACCTTCTTTCATCTAGAACATCTTCTTTCAATTGGAACCCAGTTTAATAAATCAAATGCGCTCAAATCTCGACAATAAAAATCGTCGAATCTAAATTCAACGGTTTCACATTTATGCGGTACTCGCATTCGATCGCGTTTCGGAGCTCGTGTAAATCCACGAGAAAAATTCGTCGACTTTTTTTAATGGTCAAAATCATCGAACCTAAAGCAAATTCACGCGCCTTCGGTCTTCAGGTTTGAATGAATCAAACGTACAAGAACGAAGCCCAGAAATGGGCCGATCTCGAGGCGTCGACTTGAACCAAAGTTGTGGCCTAATGGGCGTAGGTATAGGAGAGACCGGAGTTGTAAAGGAAGCGCAATCAAGGAGGAACGTCGAAGGCCCCCCCATTCTGATGTTGCGAAACGCGTGACGAAGCCACACGTATTCTTCTCTTCCGTTTCATTGCTCAATCTATCAGCGGAATACCTGCTGTACCTATCCGTGGAATATTTAATGAGCACCGAAGAAGTCTTTAGAGGCGATCTCCTGGCGCTTACCACCGTAAAGAAACGGTAGGAAGAAGGGAGAGCCGAAGGTCATTTGTAACGCCCGTTTTCACAACCTAGTGCGAGATCGCACGAGGTGACGAGCGAGATTTAATTTTACGATTTGTTATTAGAATTTTTATTATTATCGGTGCAGTTCGACGATCCATCTTCGACTCCACGTTGCAACGGTTCACTGAAAAAATTGTATTCTTATCTTAAGAATTTACCACTTAAGTTTAGAATATTTCCCACTAAAACAAGCAACAAGAGGATCTTCTTTATGTAAGAGCAGAATGTTCTAAACAGATTCCTCTAATCAAATATTCTTAACAGATATTTTTATCAGATATTCTTAACATAGCCTGGTAAAAAATTTGTATGGATATATTTCGTATATAATTATTGGAAACAAAACTCTTAATGAAATGCTTCACTCTTTATATTGTCGAAAATGACATTGTCCATATCTTGAAATCAGAATTGATTGAGAAATGTAGTCACGAGAGAAGCTTACAATTCATATATACATGTATTTCTATCACATGTAAATATGCACAACACAGCACACAAAATAATATAGTACTCAAAATTACGCAGAATTGCAAGAGGAACAAGACATAGGCATCGACATGTGCCGCACGCGATGTGTAACCTAACTTAACCGAATACTGAATACTCATTGTGTGGCGACATTCAGATGGATTATTAAGAATATACAGGGTGAGTCCGCCAAGGCATGCCACCCGAATAACTTCTACAATTTTGGTGTTAAGAAAAAATGTTTCAAGTAAAAGTTGTTTGATATCGAGGGGGGCATTGTGTGACGGGGACCATTTTCTTCCAGGTGGAGGCCTTTCGGAGATTTGAAGGTCATTTTCAGTTTTCTAAATGGAATCATACATTTTCGAATGCCTACGATTGTATCCCTTTCCAAGGCCATTTCAATGACCATAGATGTTCAAGGTCAGTCAAGGTCAAGGGCACAAAAAAAGTGGAAAACCGATTTTATCACTTGTATTACAAATGTGATTGCTTTTATTGTTTCAAAATCATTGAACATTAATGTAAACACATTGCAGTTAAACGCTTGGCATTCAATGTTAACAACTCACTACAAATGTTCGAAATGGTGAGCGTTTACAGCAAGGCACTGTCTAAAACGTTCACCTACAGATTGCGTTACACGTTGGAGTGTTTCTCGGTCGATTGCAGCACAAGCTCGTTCTATGCGTTCTATCACTTCTTCTTTAGTAGTTGGTATATCATGATACACACCTGCTTTCAATTGTCCCCATAAAACATTAATGTTCAATGATTTTGAAACAATAAAAGCAATCACATTTGTAATACAAGTGATAAAATCGGTTTTCCACTTTTTTTGTGCCCTTGACCTTGACTGACCTTGAACATCTATGGTCATTGAAATGGCCTTGGAAAGGGCTACAATCGTAGGTATTCGAAAATGTATGATTCTATTTAAAAAAATGAAAATGACCTTCAAATCTCCGAAGTGCCTCCACCTGGAAGAAAATGGTCCCCGTCACACAATGCTCCCCTCAATATCAAACAACTTTTACTTGAAACATTTTTTCTGAACACCAAAATTGTAGAAGTTATTCGGGTGGCATGCCTTGGCGGACTCACCCTGTATACCAAAAACCGTCATATCGATAAGAAAATATTCTTATCTATTAAGAATATCTATTAAGATGAATTATTAAGTTTGTATTTTAGGAATACAATTTTTTCAGTGTTGGTTAACACTTCGACTGCCATGTTGATTTTCCATGGATTGTCCGTGGCGCCACGCGTTGCATTTTTTGTGTGTTTTTTTTTTGTTAATATATGATCTCTCAAGTGCTGTATATAGAATGCAGTTAACCTCTTGACATACAATAACGTCTGGGATACGTCATCCATTTCACGTGCCATTGTAGACTTTGACGTCTTCGAGACATCAAGAACTGTCTCCGACGACGCCGTGAAGAAAATTATTATTCAATTATTTCGGCTACATGCAAAACATTGGGCAGATTTTCCTCAACATATACCTTTGACTAATAAAAAAGAACATTATGCAAAGAAATGAAACGTGTGCGTAAAAAATAATGCACGAAGCGAAACAACTTAGCAGGGTAAAAAATGTCTAGGTCCTCTACATATTCGAAAATGTTTTGAAATACTTCATAATAAGCAATGCACATTTCAAACTAAAATGTTCTGTTTGTAAGCTCACACATAACTGCTCAATTGAACCAAATTAAATAGTATTTTACGGACGTATCACATTTTATTTGATTTGTATGTCAAGGGGTTAATATAATAATTTTTTCAATTATTTTTCTGGATGTCACCGTGGCACCACAAGAAAAATCAATTGCGGCCACATATGACCATCATGCCAGTCAAAGTGTTAACGCTTCGGTACTTCGAAATATTTTGGTTTAGTTCTCGACCAGAGCAGAGTAGAACTAGGGGGCGGAGCCCCCTGCGCTTTCGCTTCGCTCAAGCGCCAACCCCCTCAAGATCGCCTTTGCTCGCGCTTCGCGCTCGCCCACGAATTTCAAAAGATTTCGAAATTGTGGAAAATTCAAGTATTGAGATATTAAACTATCCTACAGTGTCCTCTGCGCTTTCGCTTCGCTCAAGCGCCATACCCCCGAGGTCGTCGGGTGCTCGCGCTTCGCGCTCGCCCACGAAATGCAGCATTTCTGCAATAGGCCCAAGTGATCAAAACCGGACAATTAAATGCATCCGAACCAAAATTTGTCATGTAATCAACTCTTTTACTGGAATAGTGGATAAAAAATTTGAATTTGCCGCCATTTCGAAACGGTTGAAGATGGCCATACATAAAGTTTCATGGCACCAAATGGATATATGAGCCGTTTATTTTGAAAGTGGCCTAAGTCCATTTTTTTAAAAAAATGAGATATCACATGACATTAAATTATTGCACTAAATTATTCACGAATTGTGTGTTATCTTATTTTTTCAAAAAAATGGACTTAAGCCACTTTCAAAATAAACGGCTCATATACTCGATGTACATGCCAAATTTTGTTCGGATCCGTTCAGCCGTTTGGCCGGAATACTGGACTAATGGATTAATGAATTTTTCACTATTTCCATTCGTCCAGTATTCCGGCCAAACGGCTGAACGTATCGCAACGAAATTTGACATGTACTTTGAGTATATATCCATTTGGTGCCAGGAAACTTTATGTATCGCTATCTTCAGCCGTTTAGAAATGGCAACAATATTAAATTTAAATTACATTTTTTTCAAATTTTGAATCTTCCGCCATTTTGTGTTGGTTCAAGATGGCGGCTCACAAACCTTATTGTCAACTCACAGTAGTGTACTTAATTTTTGTGCAAATTTCGTCCCGATCGGTTCAACCGTTTTTCCGAAATCGAGGATCTACACGGACACACACACATACACACATACATACGAACGGTTTTCGCGATGGCGATTGCATAAGTCACTCCCTTTACGGCCGTGCCCAAAAATCATGCTTAGACATACTGTACAATGTGTACCTGATACACGTGCGCTAATACGCAATATTAACTGCATTTATGTGTTAATGTCGATGCGGTAACGCGTGCAGTTCCTTCGCATTACTCCATTTATTTCTCTTCGCTTTCTTCCATCGTAGAAAAACCAAAAAGTACTTATACGAACGATCTCTGGGTCTCTGGATCGTAACTCTCGAGCAAGAAAGTTTTTGCGGGCCACTTCGCACGAGCTACTTTATTAGACTTTCATAGATCCCTGTTTTTCAGTGTCAATTAGAGTCCAACCTTTTCGCTACCTTCGAATTAAACTGTTTGCTATTCATTAATCCAGAAGGTCGGTTACACTGGTATCCTGAGATTAGTGGAGAACGCCGATATTACACCGCCTCCGTGATGCGATTCTCTTCCTCGTGTCCTTCCCTCTAACTCGTTTGTTATCTATAAATATTCAGTTTTACTCATAAACACACTCGCTCAGCCTTATGTGCTCGTAATACCGTTCAAAAGTAACTGTATTATTTCATAACGATACAAAAGAGACTGCTTCCGCGTGCTCGAAGAAATTAATCGCGGACGCTTTTTCTGGATGCCTCGTATATAGTTGCTAAAAGACTCTTTATCATTCGAGTACTCCGAATGTTTATTAAGCAAACTGAAACGTGCGCAGCATTTGGACCGTTTATTTTGAAAGTGGTGTAAGTCGATTTTTTTAAAACAATGAGATATCACATAATCTATGATTAATTTAGTGTACACTTGTTATTTATAACTGATTAATCTTTTGTTTAAAAATTGGTCTTACACAACTTTCAAAATGAATGGTCCATTTAATCGCAACATTTTAAAAGAAAATAACGTCTTATTACGTTGTCTTGGAGCTGCATCTTAACACTTAGCCAATTGAACCGATCTCCCCGTTTTGGAGTATGTAGCTACATGACCGAATTGAAAAATCTCCCACTTCGAACTTAGCAACGCGTTTTTCTTTTTCTGTTAATTATTGTCAATTATTTTTGACCTATAGTTGTTTACAACTAATTGCGAATTCTTTCTACATTTATAAAGAACCATATACGATAAAACCCATCGATTTAGCGATGTCAACTTAGTAATATTACTTAAAAAAAAAAAAAAAACAATCCACGGTGCACAACTTACAATTTGGCTTGTCCGAGCGCTATAGAAAACGTATAGTTCGTTCTGGCCCACTCGATTGACCAAGTATTAATTCTACTTAATCAAAATGCATAGCTCTACATCGCACGCGTCCAAACAAGCGTGAAACTAATTCCACGTGTGTCCCTGAAGTAAAAGAAAATTCCATTCGGTTTGTCCACTTTTTTAATAGCCAAACGAACTTATTCTCCGCCCGTGACTCCACGAACATTCTCACAATGGCGTCGTGAGCGCATTTCTAAAAATCATTTTGGCGCTCTTCCTCGGGACGCGTCGGTCGTCACTTATTATTTACTGTGTTTTGATAATTTCTTGGAGGTTAAATCAACGCGCGCTCATTTCGGATGTTTATCGTAGATGATGAGGAGATAACGAGGCCTTCCTCCGCGCTTATGTCAATCGGATACATCGAAATTTAATTCGACGACGATCGACCCTGTGTGCACTGGGCCGATGTACTTCCGCCAGACGGCGCGTAGGTAAACAGCGAGACCTCTCTCCTGTTTTATCATCGCGTCCACCGGGAAAGCACCGTCGCGCTACGGTCGATATATTTTTTCAGTGCGTTTTTTGGCCTTAAGCTTTTCAATTCCGAAGAAACAAGTTGAATTAACCAGCCCCGCGTAAATATTTATCCGTCTTTCGCGATAAATCTGAAACCCGAGACACGGTTCTTCCATCTTTTTATCCCCCTCTTCGGTATTTCTTTCTTTCTTTTTTCTTCCACCGGTTCGACTTCCTTCTCAACGATTGCATACCATTGTAATAATAAAAATGTCGACGGCCACTTGAAAAAGCGATACACACACTGTAGATTATTACGCAGTTGTATTATATACTCCGTTCTTTATTGATCGCACGATCGAGATCAAAAACAATTTCTTGATTTAGATTAGCCGGTAAAAATAAGAAGCGGGCGCCGTTGCGTCTGTTGTTATCGTTAATTAATCTTAATCGAAATGCAATAGTGAATTTTATATACTTACGCGATTGCTCCGAAAATGATGTATAGTCGCAAGGTGCAAATTTGTTTTTATTTCCAATGTCGGTATTAGGTGCCGGCAAAGTCGAAAAGGTGCCGCGAGAAAGAAGAGAAAACAATGTTAAAATATACGTATACGGGGTGCAAAAAAAATTGGACCAAGAAACTTTGAAGGAAAATAGATGACGTTAAAACAAACAGTTTTTATTAATATTATTTTTCTCTACGACGGGCGACGTTTTGTTTTAATACTACACGATAAAATAAGGATTAAGTATCCGCTCGCCAGATTTATCGTCGTTAGATTTTCTCTTGTGGGTGCATATGAAAACTCTTATTTATGAGACTCCCATTGACACGTAAGAAGAATTAGTAGCTCGGATAATTGCTGCGGCTGATCACAATCAAAATATTCCTGAGGTATTCGAACGAGTGAGACAATCGATGATGTCGTCAATGTGTCGAAGTTAATGGAGGAAGATTTGAATATTTATTGTAAACAAGAGTGCATTATTGTCATGTAACTATTCCGTATTTTGTGTTTAGGATTACACTAATAATTTCATTTTTCCACTTACATTGTTTGTTTTTCGTTCTGAAGTTACACATACTTATTTCATCGTGTAGTATTAAAAGAAAACGTCGTAAAGAAAAATAATATTAATAAAGACCGTTTGTTCTAACGTCATCTATTTTCCTTCAAAGTTTGTCGGTCTAATTTTTTTACACCCTGTATGTTTTGAAATGAAGAGGATCCATTTTTAAAATTAAAAATAGAATCGCGCGTAAATGTAATTCTGAAATGGTCTGAAAATGCGGCGTATCCTTCGCATAAAGATATAAAACGCGATACGAAACACGAGAAAATATAGATGGATATCCATTGAAAAGTAATATCAGACTGTAGGCGTACAGACATCAATGATAGACGGTATAAGGACACGAATGAACAGACGATCGTGGACTTTCCCTGTGAGCAGTGAGCTATTCTCGATATACAATCCTGGTCACGCTTTCTCCAAGCGCACACACGATCGCCCGCGCTCTGTTTTTTCAGCCTTCCTGTCCGCACGATTCAAACACCGGCAGCAACGAAGTTACATTCATCGGAACTGAAAACAATCGCACGAATACGTGCCGCTCTTTTGAATGGCGTGGATTTAAACGAGTAGTAAAGAAATAATTAGAGAAACGTGTCGAGAAGAGCGAATGAAGAAACATAAACATACCGAGGACGACGAACCGAGGCCGTATTTATAATAATTAGACAATTTGAGGTGATAAAGTGTAAAACGTGGGGATAAATCGCGATACAAGAGGATAACATGTGGATATGTTTAACGCGCGTTAAGCTGTTTAACTTTCTGTTAAATATGTTTAACTTTCTCTTGACAATTCCGATGTTATCGTCATCGGTGGCGCCACTCTCCAATTGTACCTCAGCCTTTGCTGCTCCGTCTCTCCCCCACTTCTCTTTCTATCTTCCGCCCTCCCAACTCATCCTCTTTCTCCTTACTTTTCCTTAATTTCTAGGCCATGTACCGTGTTTCTCGACTTATCAAAAATGATTACAGTCTCGGTGGAATTTATCTCTGGATACTCAGCTATTTTTGCGCGATTGCTTTTGTTATTATTTAGCGCCAGAGGAGTACTCTGTGAAAACGATTGATAATCGAAATATCAAGATAATTCGTACAACTTTCCGCGTGGAAAGTAAAAGATACGCAGAGTAACGTATTAATTGGAGTACAGTTCGTATTTATAAATGATGTTTTTATGCCTTATTGTTTGAACTGCTCCGTTTCACTAGTACTAGGATTTGTGCAAGGAGTTCCTCGTATTCGTTGAATTAGATGTGATTATTTGTGTTTGCTCAGTTACTTTTGTGGAATTATTATATTGATTTGGAATCTCGTAGAGATTTTGTTTGTTAAAATTGTTATTATTTTGATCAGTCGATATATGTATCGCGATATCAAGCGCAATCCAAAGATGCAATGACGAAAAAGTAATGGCGGCCACTGCCGCCACTAACAGATGTTATATCTTCTGCTTCGATCATAAATGTGACGTTTATATACAATTGTGAAATATTGAATGTAATCTAGTGTATAGAACTGCAGTGCCATTAAATTTATGAGATTTAATGCTTCAATCTGCTGCTTAGATCAGACGAGAAATTGTAGAGGACAAATCTTGGCACAAGAAGAGGTTATATTCTTCATGTATAAATTCCCGTTTTAATCATGTTATAAGTGAAATTCATATACGCAATATATATTTGTGCGATTACATTTTGATACGAAAGATCGGTGGATTAAGATGTCAAATTGTAATAAAAACAGTGGATCCATTCCGCCTCGATGGCTGCATTGTCCACGAAAGGCTATTAAATTAATTCAGAACAAATTTCTTGCTTTTAAAACGCCCTTGTCCTCGGCATTTAATAGTCAAGTGCCAGAGGAATGCCGTTTCACGATAGACATGCTTTTCGCATCGTTGAAAAGCCAGAAGATGAAACTTGGCTTGTGGATCGATCTGACGAATACGTCACGATTTTACGATAAAAAAAGTTTAGAGTTATACGGTTGCAAATATTTAAAGTTACAATGTAGAGGTCACGGCGAAACTCCGTCGGAGGAACAAACGCATACTTTTGTTCAAGTTTGCAGAAACTTTATTTCTCACAATCCGTTGGAAATTGTTGGCGTACATTGTACTCATGGTTTCAATAGAACTGGTTTTCTTATTATTAGTTATTTAGTAGAAACTGATGGAACAAGCGTCGATGCCGGATTGGCAGAATTTGCCATTGTAAGGCCGCCGGGCATCTATAAGGGCGATTACATTCAAGAGTTGTATAGAAGATACGACGATGTAGACGATGCTCCGGAACCACCACCGAGGCCAGCGTGGTGTCTTGAATATGACGATAGTAACGGAATGGATGATTATGACGGGCCAAGCTCAGAGATTGATACATGCGAGCCAATACAATCGGAGCCAGGAAGTACAAAGAAGAAGCGCGAATTTAAAAATAAAAATCCAGTATTTATGGAGGGTGTACCCGGAGTTACGCCTATTACCGAATCACGGAAATTGTCTGGCATTCAAAGACGCGTGCAAGAAATGTGTTCATGGAAATCTAGTGGTTTTCCAGGCTCTCAACCAGTATCCATGGATCTGGAAAATATCAGACTTCTACAGGAGAAGCCGTATAGAGTGTCTTGGAAAGCGGATGGCACCAGGTTAGTTGGAAACGTATTTAAAAACCTGGTGAATCGATAATTAGCCAATAATTTTATCTAGGTACATGATGCTAGTGCAAGCGGACAGAGAAATATACTTTATAGACAGGGATAACAGCGTTTTCCAAGTAGCAGGATTGACCTTTCCACATCCGAAAGATAAATCGAGATGCCTTAAAGATACTCTAATGGATGGAGTATGTAACTTTGATATTGACTTTCTTTTACATTTACCGCAACTATGGATCAGAAATAACATAATATTAATGTACTATTATAGGAAATGGTAATTGATAAAATCCAAGATGGGCAGAAGATTCCCAGGTACTTAGCCTATGACGTGATTACGTACGATGGCGAAAGTGTTATGCATTATCCATTTTATCCCGAGCGTTACACTATCATCGAAAAAGAGATAATTGGTGGAAGGCACAGAGCTTTTAGAGAAGGAAGGGTGCAACGAGAGCGTGAACCTTTTTCGGTGCGCTTGAAGGCATTCTGGGATGTAAATGAAGCTGCTAAGTTATTAGGAGATAAATTTGCAAAGCAACTCTGCCATGAACCGGATGGCTTGATATTTCAACCATCCAAAGAGCCTTATTGTCCAGGATTATCGCCAGAAGTGCTAAAGTGGAAACCACAATCGTTAAATTCTGTTGATTTCCGTTTGAAAATTGTTACGGAATCTGGAGAGGGTATCCTAAAGCGAAAAATAGGACACCTATTTGTAGGCGGCCTAAATGTACCTTATGCCTCGATGAAAATTACTAAACAAATTAAAGATCTAAATAACGCAATAATTGAATGTAAATTCGAAAATGGCCAATGGCTTTTTATGCGAGAAAGGATGGATAAATCTTTCCCTAATTCTGTAAAAACAGCAAACTCTGTGTGTAAAACCATTGAGCGACCAGTAACAACAGAGCATCTTTTCAAATTCATAGAAGCACACAGATTTGTACAAGATGACGCAGACCTGATGCCCCCTCCAAAGAAACGCTGGTGATGTGCAGCAATGTAAATGCATATACGGGGTGTTCGGAAATCTTAGTATGGTCTATTATCTTTGAACTCGTCAGCTGAAAAAATCGTAATTTTGGGAATATTATGGATTGTGAAATGTGACACGTGAAAAAGCAGTTTTGTGTACCTATAATAATCCTGAAATTAGAATTTTTTCCACTTGCTAATTCCCAAGATGACAGCCCGTACTAAGATGTCCCGGGCACTTTGTATCACCTAGATGCATTGTTCTTATGTAATGGGAAATTCATCATACAACTATGACATATATAACTTGTCCTTTAACAATAGTTGACAACCTGTAATAAAATGTTAATAATTTTGTATACCCATCAATTTCCTGTTCATATCAAATAAATTTAAAAAAAAGATAAATGGATGTATTATTTATTGTTAGACAAGCGTTAACAATTGGTACTTATAGTTGTTTCCCATACAGATAATATACAACTGTATCGTTATTTCATTTCAGACCGTACTGTATTAGTGTGGTGCACAAAAGATCTTACTTCTAAGGATCGGAGGCCGCTTCGTGTTAATATAGAATTTGATCATGCAACGTTAATCAGATGGTCGCCCGATGGAAAAGCCTTTATTATACATAAAGCTGTTGCTAATGCTATTGAAGTTTATAAAGTCATGAAGAAACCTGATGGCTTCTTAGCATCTGCGAGCAAAGCTTTAGAATTTCCACGGGTATGGTATATTTATCAAAGATATTCACTTTCAGTATGCATTACAGTCCAAGTATTCCACTAGCAGCATTTTTTGTACATTAAAGTAGAAAAACATTTCTTATTATGCTTGTATACACAAACTACATATACAATGTGGTGTACATTTGCATATACATTTTCACGAATGTGACACTTATTGTCCGGGTCAGTAAAAAAATTAATCTTACTTTCCTCTGTTAGCATCACACAGATGACGTTGTTGGAATGGATATATCATGCACAGGAAAATATATAATTACATGTAGTAAAAAGAATGATCTTGTAATATGGGATTTAAAAGGTCAACCACTTACAACAGTTGAAATGCATTTCGGATCAACGCACAGAGCTCGTATCTCTCCCTGCGGACGTTTTGTGGCTGCCTCGGGTAATGTATAATTTATAAAAAGTACTCTGAATTACAAAAAGTACCTACAGATCAACAAGCCGTTATCTTTTACATCAATAACTAAAAATTTGCAATATTTTAGGTTTTGCGCCAGACGTGAAAGTATGGGAAGTAGTGTTCACGAAATCAGGAGATTTTAAATGTGTTAATAGCGCCTTTGATCTAGCCGGTCATACTTCTGGTATATATGATTTTGGATTTAGCGCTGATACAAGCCATATGGCCACTGTGTCGAAGGATGGCACTTATCGTTTTTACGACACAAAAAGTAAAGAATATCTTTCATATCGGATAGTGTATATTAATAATAATAGATTACAAAATATTACCGTAATATTGTTTTCAGTTGAATTTGTAAAAGGTGAAGATCCACATTTACTTTCAAGTGGTACATGGGACGGTACAATGCCGACTAGTCTTGCTTTATCACCTAATGGCGAAGTCCTTGTCATAGCGCATGGGTCATGTATCAGTTTCTACTCAACTCTAACCGGCACACTGGATACAGCAATAGAGGATGTCTTTGGTAATTACTGCGAATATGTTTTATGTGCGTTATTAAATTCTAAACATTATTATAAAAATTGCAGCAGGATCAATTACTTGTCTGACATTCGATGCATCGGGAGAATACATCCTGGTTGCTGGAGATAAGCACATAAAAGTCTTTCGTAATGTTACTGGGTATAGAACTGCAATGGAATCCGCAAAACAAAAGCTCAAGCAAAAACAAACATCGGCTACGAAGGAGCGCTTAGAAAAACTTATCAAAGATGCCAAATACTTTCTTGACAGTATGGGAGAAAAATATCTTGAATGACTAATTGCTGTGGTATTGCTGCCTTTTTTACAGCAACCCAGTCGTAAAACAAGTGGCCTCGAATATATTCCTATAAATACCATAAATAATGGATGCATTTCTTACAAATTTTCTGGGGTATAAAACATTTGTAACATAATTTTTCAATAAAGTGTTTATCCAAAACCAATGTTTGTAATCACAAGCAAATTCTTTACACTTATTATTTTCTTCAAATCAGTTACAGTAGAATGATAAATTTATCGTACACAAGTGTAAGTAGAAAAATGATTTCTATTATTACATGGTATCAGTTTTTAACAGAGAAACAAATAGAAGGTACAGCCAATTATAGATAAACAAGGGCCAAATTATATGTATTGAAAGATTTTCTTCTTTTGTTTTTGATCACTAGAAGTCTACGGGAAGCAACTAAAGCAAGAGTTGCCTGAAGATCGCTTCTTAGTATTTGGTAATTAGCACGTAAACTAACACGTCTTAAGTTGCTCGGTGGTACTGGGCGGCTACCAGCAAAAGCAAACCTGGAATCATGTTTATTGCAAAACTGATGTAAGTTCTATCGCAGTAACAACAACAACAAGCATCCCATTGTTCCAATAAACTGTTATACCTTATCTCTCTACGTGGCCCCCGTAGGGTCGAATCTGGAAACACTGTTTGTCTGTCATAAAATGTTCTACAATTTTCTATTGGTCTGACATTAACATATTTTATTTTACTTCTGACAATAATTGGAAGTGAAACGTCTTTGTTACGATGCACTACTGTATTATCGTCTGCATTTGGTAGATAAGGCAGCAAGGCGTCACCATAATGTCCACTTAAACTCCGAAAATTTAAATGATGTGCTTTGGACCTCATCAAAGCACAGATGGATAACTAAAATAATACAGAACATAGGAAATATGTAGAAAGATTGATCACAAAAAAATATAATACCGATTTCAGTAACGTACAGCTACTTGTTGCCAAAGTGTTGAACCTGGTGGAGCATATCTTAAAATATTTTCCACCGAAAGGGGAGTTCCTATTTCATGTTGAAAAAATATAAGAGGCTGAATCCCTGCTAGCAATTCCATCGCAGTG
Organism: Tiphia femorata; assembly: GCA_944319695.1. Taxonomy (NCBI): domain Eukaryota; kingdom Metazoa; phylum Arthropoda; class Insecta; order Hymenoptera; family Tiphiidae; genus Tiphia; species Tiphia femorata. Next base: position 10,432,179 of record OX090896.1, on the reverse strand, counting down.
GTCCTCTTCTTATTTAATTCATTATTTTCCTTCTCTTCCTTTAGAAGGACATCTTGTAATGTAGGAATATATCTGTGTACATAATTGTTAATTTACAGAAGGAACTGTTATTTTCACAAAAAAAAATTAGTTGATAAATTCTACCTGTCGGCAATAGATGGCCAACGAAGCATCAGTTTTAGCGTACATTCTTTAAAGAGAGCTTCTAGATTAGGATTTATGAAACTTTGACCTAATAATAATTCAACCAATAGTTCTGCCAATTTGTCCACCTGTTTCAATTAATAGATATAGTTAAAAAACAGTATACGCTTACTAAGTTTATGCTATGGTCGACATGGCCTCATTGCATGTAATTACCGAAGTTAAATGATACGGATACACCGCCTCACTGTTACTCGCAATTGCGATTATCAATTGACACGTTCGTGTGGACACGCGTGTATACTGAGCATTATTTGAGATTACCATTAGCCTCGCGATAGACATCAGTTTATCTATGACACCCTCTCCTCCCAAATGTGCGTTACTTGCACAATCATTGACTAGTACCTGTAAGTACAATATTTACATAGTACAACATTTTTGTCATTCTTCGAGAGAACTACCTACACGCATACCTGAAACGTTTTTTGCGAGCCATTAAATAAAGTTTTCAAGGCGCGTTTTGCATAATTGTAACGGGCCTCGGTTAATTTTACATCGCAAACTTCGGTTTCTAGAAGACAAACGAAGAGTTACAAACCAATGCTAATACGGATCATAAAATACGTACCCTGAAGGTAAGGTACATTTGACTGACAAAAATTTATTGGTTCGTTTATTCTCTGAACCAAGTTAATGAGACGTTCGTTTGGCACAAATACTGTAGCTTCGCCATGGTATTCAGGCATGAAATCTGATGCGCCCAATACTGGATCAGCATCGCATAAACGCGTAATTACAGCATTTACATCAGAAGCGGTCAACCGTCTTCGTCTGCTGTGCTTTAGCCTTATAACGCACTTCTACGGTAAACAAAGTAAATAATGAGCTTGTAATACCTGCTTACGTATAATAAGAAAATTCTAAGTATGCGAAATGTAAAATAAGATAAGTCAAGCTTGCAAAACCTCTAATTCATTACACGTACATGTAACACCTCTCGCAAACGGTAGGAAGCATCTTCCGCCAATCTTTGTAGAAGAGTATCCGGCAAAGAATGCATTCCCAATTCTTCTCCAATCGCCGATATCCAATCCGTACTAATGACGGCGTATTTCCTCGTATTATTGCTATTTGCAACATTACTGGTACTGGCATCTCCATTGTTATTCGCAAATGGATAACTGTATCCTGAACTGGTCTGTGTGGCTAGCATTTCTTTCATGATGTCCATTAAGTCATCGCCTAAAAACTGTAAGCTTTTCTTAATAGTTATGTATGCGAATTAAATCTCTTTAAAAATATTTAGACTCCATGATAAACAGCTTGTATAGCTGATTGTATTTTGCACCTAATTTGCGTATCGATCTGACACAATTCATCGCTCCTTTGGCAAAGCACAATTATATTTTCTATTCATATTTGTATATATATCGAAACTTCATCTTCTTTACATTACTCCTCGTAAGTACAAACATTCAATCTGGCACAACTCGCAAAGATCTATATAATTGTAAAACTACTTTACATCTATCCACCATTTTTCTTCCTTTCGTCTAATTTATTTATTGACATGACAATCTTAAGATTTACATCAAAACTGAACACAACTTAAATGCCATACATGGCAAACTATATAACATACAAAATAGAAGGAAATAATACCGATTAAATATGTGGACTGTTCAAAATCAACACATATCGAATGACTTACCCATTGTTATTCTTTTAACAATCCAATATCTCGTAGAGAATATATATAGTACGCGTTGATCATAAGTGTAAAGTAAAGTGAAAAGTAAAGATTATATTAATTCAATGCATGCCAGATATAATACTATTGAATGTAAATATAATTTCTTTGCGACGATATAAATTACTATAATCGGGAGTATTGTCGGTAAAAAAGATAATATTCTGGTGGAAGCCTGGAAGGTATTCCATTGGAACGTGCGGCTTTTGGAACACAGATGTCAGGTGGATCGTAGAAAAAGTTTCTGCCCTCTCTCTCACGTGTGTGACACAAATGAATGTCTGTCTTTGTTCGGTAAAAGCTGACGCTCCAAAGACTTCCACCGTTGTCTCCGCCAATAGGAAGTTCCAACGAAATTTACGCATAGAAATATCACTGACGTGTCCCCGAAAAGTACTACTTCAGCAATTCATGATCGATCGCGATCTGCATAAAATTATTGAGCAACAGTAGTTATCGTCGTGCAGAGTGCAGAGTCTGGTGGTCTGGTAGTGGTCCGCATATCAGTGGAATCAGCGAAAGCGAGGAACCGAAATCATGGCTTCGTTGTTGAATACCTTCACAAATTCCTTTACGAACAGATTGTGAGTAATCTTAGTCACGTATTTAATGTATCGAGGGAGATACGACGGTTTCTAGAAAACACGTACTCCTCTTCAAATCTTCGTGGAATAATCTTCCATTGAATCCGACGTCGTTTGTTCTACTCTTACATAAAGCGCATTTCTGTCGTGTAACGTCGTAATAATGACGTTCTAGATTCGACGGCTTCTCTATCGTGCGTATTTTGCGCGTCTTGAGAATTTATCAGTAGGCTTATCTCGTTTCGCGCAATGTAACGACCGACCTTCAATTTTACAATTCACCGAGTCACTCAGTCGGAATATATAATGACGTTATTAATTTTATTGGTATATTTAATATTATTAACGTTTCCACGTAAATTAGGTACCTTGGATGCGAATGTGACGAAACTTTGTACTCTTGTTTTCTCATAGGGAAGCACCGGTCAGGCAACATTTGAAAAATGTTTATGGATGTTTATCTCTGTCAACTGTAACGGTAGCTGCAGGAGCTTATGTACACATGTACACCGATCTTCTGCATGCCAATTTCTTAACTGCGATAGGTACACTGGGATTATTACTTCTCCTGACAACGACTCGCGACAATGGGAAGAATCAAAAGTTGCGCCTTAGCTACTTGTTGGGATTTGCATTCTTGTCCGGTCTTGCACTGGGCCCATTACTCGAACTAGTAGTCAGTATCCAGCCTAGTATTATCATAACAGCACTAATAGGTAAATAATAAGTTTCACTCGCTATTCTATATGAATTATTGTACATGAAGGAGGATTATTACAACATTCGTATATTTAATAGAAAGAAATGTTAATGTTATACCGTTCACGAACGTCGAAACGTCATTGCAGGTACAACAGTTGTTTTCGTATCATTCAGCATTTCTGCGCTTCTGGCAGAACGTGGACGTTGGTTGTACCTAGGTGGTACTTTATTCAGCATGCTAAATATCATGGTTCTCTTCTCCTTTGCGAACCTCTTCCTTCGATCGTCATTGATCTATCAAGCAGACTTGTACGTGGGATTGCTGCTCATGTGTGGTTTCGTTATTTACGACACGCAATTGATCATCGAGAAGCATTACATGGGTAGCAAAGACTTCATTGTACATTCCTTGGATTTGCTCGTGGACTTTATTGGAATGTTCCGTCATCTTCTCATAATACTGACACAAAAAGTAAGTTTTACAGAATTAAAATAAATTTGAAAATTTTCTTAAAACTCATTGTTTTTCTTTAACGTCGTGTAACATCTTTCTTACAGGAAATTTCCAGAGAGCAGCAGCGCAAACGTAAGCAGTAAGCAATGTGTGAAGGGATTGCAGAATATCACAGCATTGGAGTAAATCCATATACTAAAGGTCTTCATCTAATCTTCTATCTGTACTTACAATCTTATATATATGTATATGCACTCCAATACGATGTATGTACATATATATAATTTCTCACCTATACATATATACCTATTCTGATAATTTACGAAAAGAAAAAACAATATACAGCTATATTTATAAGATTTAAACCCAATTAATAGGGACAGGTCATTTGCTATTTGAGAAATTTAATTTATTTTATTTATAGATTTTGGATCATGAAAGTATCACTTCCTTCTTTCTATTAGAGGACTTAAGTTAGATACATATACATATATACATACATATAAATTTATTGTATTATATTTTTAACTTTCAATAAACAAAATTCCCAGTTTCCGTCTTGTTTTAGTACTTACCTCGACGACGATATGACACGTATCAATAAAAAGTAAGCTTTCTTTTTATATTTACCGACTTTACGTTATGTTTATTAAAATTTAATTTTACACATACGATTATGGTTAATATGAATATAAAACGCAACGTAATGCGTTATCTTCTCGCTGATGAATACAAAATGTAGCATGGGAATAAAATGATTAAGATGAAATTCATTCGTGAATGACTTAGGAATGCAAACAAATTTACATTTCTTAGATTTTTGTGTACAGATTTTTTGATGAATAATATTTCGGGATTTCCGCAAACTAAACTAGTAGGGACGCTGACGATCTCTGTCTCTGTCTCCTCGTCTGTAACAATTAATACCAGGTTATAATCAACAGCCAGTATTACGTATAATTCTATTCTATAATTAATTCTATTCTATTCTATAATTAATTTCCCATTAATCAGATCACGAAAGAAAATATACTAACCCGCCACCTCCTCTTATGGGTCCACCTCGACCGCTTCCACGTCCTCCTCTATCGCCTCCACGAAATCCGCCACCTCGGCCACCTCTGTCCATACCCCGTCCACCTCGGTCGCCTCTAAAACCTCCTCGACTACCACGGTCTCCTCCACCTCGTCCACCACCACGTCCTCCACCACCGCCGCCACCGCCGCCGCCGCCACCACCACCACCACCACCACCACCACCACCACCACCACCAGCTCCTTCTGGCTTGGAGCTCTTGCAAAGATTACATTGATCTCGCCAAGCAAAATTGGTATTGCCACATTCAGGATTGGGACACCTAATTTAATAAAAATATAGTTTATCAGTACTGCAGAAAAGTCAGATTCTATGGTAAGTATTTACTGTACGCAAGAAACAATTAAATTTTACCTCCAGTCACCACCACGACCTCCATCACGGCGATCATCTCCACCACCACGATGATGATCTTCCCTATCACCTCCTCCACCACGTCCACCAAATCCACCTCCACGACCTCGTCCTCCACCACCACGACTACTACCGCTGCGATTACCTTGCCAGTTGCTCTTGTGTTGCGCAATTTGTACTTTGATGGTGCACCCTTTAAAATCTTTTCCATCGAACCAATTTATTGCAGACTGCGCTGCATTTTGATCATCGTAAGTAACGGTTGCTTCACCCTTAGATTTGCCTGTATTCTTGTCCTTGTACATCCAAACTTTTGGCTTGCCAGTGCGCTTATCGCTCTAAATGAAGTTGGATAGAATTTTACTTGTGAACTGCTTATTGTAAGATACGAATGTTACTTTGGCACAGAGACACGTACTTTAATAACACCAATCTGGCCAAAGTATTGACAAATTTCTTCTTCGGAAATAGCAGGATCCATCCCGGATACAAAAATAGTATCCTCTTGTACGACCATCCCCTCGCCAGAATTATTACGATCACCGTAGCCCCCTGTAATTGAGGAAGCGTTAATATATGTCAACATAATATATTTATCGGAAAAAGAATAATACTTGCCAATCTACTATCCCTAAAACTACTCGGATCTAGTCTAGTTATACATGGAAAGTGTTCAAATAGAGATAGACAAAATTTTAGTATGACAATTGAGTATATAAAATATTAAATAAAAAACAATCAATTATAATTAATTACAATACTAATAGTTGTATACGATTTGTATAGATTTTTACACGACAGCTTATAATATGCATAGTGAAAGTTCTGACTTACATTCTTGTCATAAAGTATTTACTATACACTTCGGTAAATAACCCATATTGTTTTATCGTTTATATATATGTATATATAAAACTGATTTCGATCATTCACATTTATAGTTTAGTTTATCATTATTTGTGCAAAACACTTTCCAATACACCCTATCTACATATCTGAGTTTAATAAGTAGTTTTTATAATGGAGCTAGTTTATCTCAAATATTGTTGCATAACTTTTATGTAAAAGCCTTAAGCTCGCAACTAAATACTTTTATAGAGAATTATTAAAATTAACACGTCATAGTTTCAATGTATAATACGATATTTATATCTGTTTGCTTGTTTTGTTATTATATCTTTGTATACCGAATTTCAGCTAAATGTATTACAAATAAAGGAATAATATTTTTATCCCAATTCATTTATTTAATCTGGAACGTTTCACGAGCATGCCTTTTGTAATTATGAATTCTTGCCTTCACGTAAAGTAAGTAAATAAAACATACAAATCTGTTACATCCATGAAAACTCTACTAACTTATAAATATATTAATGACTATGACAAATTATAATTGATATATATGATAGTAAATATTATTTTAATTATATGTATGATAATTTAACTTATCAAATGTATCGTCCTTCATGACAAAGTACATTAATTGTACACTTGTATTAGATGTACATTTTGTTAAAAATCTTATTACTCTCGCATTCACATCTGAAATCAAGCTAGTATCTCTTTTGTATTGCTTATAATCTGCACTTTGCGGGTATTTAAAGTATATTTCTATGAAACGCAATCGTCAAACAATCCACTCCAGAAGAAATCCAGCTGTATCAGATTTACCAATCCATGTTTCATATAAAACACGATTGTGCTAATTTTTCTAAGACCATTATTAAGACCTAATATTATGTAGAGAACACAAGGTTGCAGCTTAACATACAAAAGGGCTGCAACATTATTTTGATTCCTATACATTCCCTATTATATCCCTTTAAGAGAGTTTATATTTATTGTGGATAATTATTGACTTCACCAGCTGCCTTTTGTCTTCACTGTTGTAATACCATCTTACAATTTCTTGATACAGGAGTATATTAAGCAATACATATGAATATTGGCATGATAAATTTATTGAAATTCATATGCGTCAATATATTTATGGCATACCTATGCTATTTACACGAAGATATCAGTCAGGAATTATTACAATACCATGAAAATCAAAGCGAGTACTAAAAGCGCGCTGCGCATTATCAAATGAAGTTTCAAAATAGAAAATTGATCTTTGTAAATTATTCAAAGAATAATTTTTTAAAATAAGATTAAACACTCCTACCTAAAGGTATTTTATATTTAAAAGATTGAGAGAATTGCTTATTGCATAGAAGCTTTGGAAAAAGCAATTGGTGATTAATATGATTCTGTAGCAGCGGGACTGCATTTATCTGACAATTACCTACTTTTATATTATATTTTACTTTTTCTAGAGTTCTGCACAAACTTTAATGGCTAACAAATGATGTCATTTGCCCCTAACAATATTGTACAGCAGCCCTTTCATATAATATGAGTAACCGAGTATTTAAATCGTAAATATTAGAGTGAAAGCGTGAATAGCACCAAACTAGTACAGACAGTCTGGTGCATTTACCTTTGTTATAACCACCACGGCCACCGCCACTGCTAAAACACAGAAGCAGATATACCAATGAGTCGACTCATGGACAGACTGATCGATCGATTGATGCATGGCGAATCAAATGCTGCTCGCCACCTCTCTTCTTGATGTACCTACTGTCTAAATGTCTGTAGTCTCCACATTATATGTACTATATACAGTTATAAGTAACGTGATGTCAGTCCGTACTGTTTAACATGCAGGAGGTATTGATGTCATTATATATATATAGCCATAATATATATATATGATAACGAACTACAGTTATATACTGTACCATTTGTTTACAACTAAAGTAGCATAATTTAAAGTGTTTTAGTTGAAGTATTTATTTGTGCTATTATACGTTACTATAGAATAAACCATAAGTTCTGTTTTCCCATTTACAAGTAAGAGATTACCGTGTACTAGATAAAATATTGTAATGCAACGTTTAAAATTAATATTGGAGCGGTGCCTCCATTTCAATAAAACACCTAATAGTCCAGAATAATCTGTAACGCATACTTTTTATTAATGCTCTATTCCAAGTCCCATATCGTATTTCTTGATTGTGGTAAATGCTAAATTGATCTGTATATACCAAATGGAGATGAGTCCCAGAAAGGAAAATATGAGGTCGTTAATGGTGTATCGTTTGCGAGACATATCATAGTGTACACTAGATTGAAGTGTAGTGGGGTATTATAATACGGAAATAGTATTAACATCCCCCCACACTGTTTAGCTACCAGGGTAATAATACTATTCATTCGGCACAGGTGAGTGTAATCTCTTACAAATAATGTAAATCGTCATATGACTGTCTAGTCATTTTGATAGTCCTAAACAGCTGCAATTTCATAACAGTGGCCCCAGTGGTGGTACCAACCGATATACAACTGTGATCGATGCAAAACCTCTATATATGCATCTTATCTTTATTGTTTGCGAATAATGCAGAACCAGTATGTAAGACATACGTATTAACCATTTTACGTCATTTGTCATATACAACCTGTTTTTACCTTTTTACCAGATATACCTGTGCGTTAAACCTGTAGGCACACTTCAAACATATTAACGCTCCTACGAGCATAAAACCATTTGCAAACAGACAACAAGAGTTTTTGTTATTACCAAAACATCATTCCATACCTTGATTAATTCAACAGTACGTTGCCTAATTAATGAAGAGGATAGAGATCGTATTAAATGAGCTTTTGATCATACATCTCTTTCCGCGGTTTATTATATAATTATAATTAAGAAATGAACTTACTTGTAACCGCCGCCAGATCGTTCTCCATACCCTCCACGATCGCCATATCTGCCACCTCCTCCGCCACCTCCTTGACCTAAGCAGTAATATATTTTTTTATTTTTTCACGACTAGGAGAATTTTGCAAATTACATATCGGTTTCATATAACGCTTTGTCCAAAAATTACGTGTATATACCAACCTCCACTATAGCCTCCCCCGGAATTACTACGATTGTATCCTCCTCCTCCGCCGCTGCTGTTACCACTGTTTCCGTGCCCGTAACCTCCTCCTCCGTAACCACTGCCACTACCACCGCTATTACCTGAACTTCCACCTCCGCTATAACTATTTTGCCCATAGCTGCCTTGACCTTGCGGTTGATTATAATCTTGGCCACTATTTGTATTATAATTGTTATAATTGTTGTAATTGTTGCCACTGTTCGGAGGTGGTTGACTGTATTGGTTATAACCACCGCCGCCCGTAGACGGTGGTGGATATGATGTATCTTGACCGCTGGTTGGTGGCGGCTGACTGTACTGATTATACCCTTGCTGTTGGTAATTTGAATACTCTGCAAATGTGAATTAACGAACGTACCGTTTAATACATCTCCAGTTTACAAATATACTCATAGCAAGATCTTTTGTACAAAGCACGTAGTTAATTCTTTACTACAATAGGATAAGATATGTTCGAAAGATTATGGAAAATATTTATCAGCGTTATAGAAGGTATATTAAAATATATAAAATTCCAGGACAATCTTACAAGTGACATGAAATGTACGCAAATTGGTTTATCATTAATGAAATATATACCCGTGGTAAAATGTTAATGTAAAATATTCTACTTAATATAGAAGGAGAATCGAAGTAAACATTATCTTTTATTGTGTATGCTTACAGCAACCCGAGTAAAGGAAAATCGCAATTTTATGCTGAATAAGTCTCTGGATGTTTTGCGTGGGAAACGGGAAAGTTCGTTGTTTTGGACGCTACAAGAGCACAACAATGCTGGGTTATGTATATACATATCGCTTCGATGAAACCGAAATCGAAGAACGATGGAAATAATTGGTAGTAGCTAGTAGATAATGTATCTATCAGTAGTTTCGTCTATTAACTAACAATTTCTCGAAACACCATAGAGTCGGTAAAAAATTTATTCTCGTGTGTTATTGATATAAAGGTTTTATTATATGACCATGGTACGACGACTAATATTATCATTCTTATTTATTATTGTAATCCCTTAATAGAGAAATAAATGTAGGACTATGCAAACACGAGGTTTCAGGCGTGGCAAATATACGGCAATTTTGGAGCATGTAACAATTTCAGATCTTAGGATTACAAAGCTTCGCGAGGAATTACTGAGAAATGGAGATCGAAGGGAATTTAAGAAATGGTCGTATTGTATTTGCAAAATTTCTAGTACTCACGATTGTCCGTCATTGTGCCTCCTTTAAGCGCGTTACGCTTGCACGGTAGAAGAAGTGCGTAATGGCGGGAATACTAACGATCGCTGCACTTCGAACACCGACTAAAGCTTCAGGTCCGCCTGGTTCTGTCTTCAACGGAAGTTCGCAATGCGCACCGGAAGTGTGCCATGCTGTGCGTCCTGTACAAAGTACCGTCTACTTCTGCTAATTTTCAGTTTCGATACTATTTTATTAGTTCAATTGCCATGCAACAATCGACGTGTTCGTTTGTTGGTATTAAAAAATCATAAAATATTGCTGTATATAGAAAACTAAGCTCATGGTTATAACTTGAATAATCTTTTTTTAAAATTTGTATATATATCTTTCCGGGGATACGCAACTATTATCACATGGCGATTGGTTGAAAAATGAAAATTTCAATTACCAAAAATTAACACTCGCATTAATAATCTTAATGTGATTTTATCGTATTATAATTTACACTAAAAATATCATTATTACTTTATTATTCGTCAACTCTTGCTTATAAATAATACATGTAACTTAATTTTAAACAAAGGGCTTCGATTGTTGCTCTACTTTTTTGCTTAATCGCGCTGCATAGATGTTATTCATTAAGCACTTCATCTAAATCAGATGCATACAGATTTTTTTAGATAATAAGCTAATCAAAAATATTTACATAATTTAGCATGTTACATCGGAAACAATTTGTATACTTATACTAAGGGCAGGTAATGCAAGGTATACCGTAGTTGGCATCATTTAAAAATAGTGAATATTTCTTTGTATGGATAGAAATTTATCATACAGTTTATTTTACAATTTCATCAAAAAGTATTTTTCAACAGTATTAAATAAATTTATAGATTTATTTCTTACTGGAATTGGGAATAAGTGCTGCATGATTATTACTTCAAAAAATCGATGCTTCGAACAGCATATTTTCAAATATAAAAGAACATATAAATAGAGTCTACAACGTGCAGTTGAATCAAGTGAATTATTAGCGGATGAAGCAAAAAAATAAACAGTTTTAATTTCTAAATTGAAATTAGTAAAAAGAAATTGGTTCTGCATCTTGTGAAGTTTTGCATGATCTATCTAATACTTGAAAATTGTTATAATCACTGTGACCCTATTTCGTATTTCATATCGAAGTAACAAAAGCTTACCTGTAAATATACTCGATATTTGGATACACGTATGTATATATATACACATATTTGAAAGTCTAGGATCGGTAACTTAATTACTTCTATTTCGATATAATGACGCTATGTTAAAAATTAGATACAAACTGAAAGAAACAAATTAGAGATCACGAGTTGGAATGCTGAGAAGGTGTAAGGCCACCCGTATGTTCGGGACTGTGTTTCTGTTTTTTTCTTTTCTTCTCTTTTTTTCTTTTCTTTCTGGCTTCTTTCTCCTCGTCGTGTCTCTTTTGCTTTTTGTGTTTTTTCTCATGAGTATCGGAGCCACCGATGTCTGTAGTTGCTGTTTCTTGTCCACTAGGAACTTCACCAGGCTTGTGCTTATGCTTCTTGTGCTTATTTTTATGTTTTCTTTGAGGTGCTTGATTTACATATCGATATTGTTCAGGCAGCTAAAGAGTAATTAAGCACATTAAGCATTATATTCATGAAGCATTGGTAGTATACTACGTTAATATACTTACTGGACCAGGATGTAATCTGAATCCTGCTAATTGTACACTTGTCAATGGCAGTAATTCTTTGCCACCAATTGGAGGCTTTTCTATAACAGATCGAAGTGAGCTAGAAGAAAACATAAAATATACATAATGTTATATTTTCGAATATAAATGAAGTGCGTTATGCAAAATTCAAAATACCTGTTGTCTTGATGACCAGGTCTATCGATAATACCAGGCAAATTGGGTAGAAAAGACGAGAGTTGTTCCTTTAGTTTCTTCCCGCTGAATTTACTATAGGAATGTTCTAGGCCATAATAGGCCATCAAATTTGTTGCCCCTGTAAGTTCACTTTCACCTGAAAAAATAAGATTGCTATTTAATACTAACAATTTCTGTAATAAGTGCATAGATGTTATTGAGTACATGCTAGAAAGTAACATTTGTCCCTAGAATTAGATTTCTTTGCTTATGATGGATGAAAAGATTGATATTGTAAAGCACGAGTAGAGAACATGAATGTTGTAGTATCGTGTGTTTGAGTAACGCGCGAAAGAAAGAATTTAAAAATATTATATTACCAGGGGGCTCCTTCATTAAGTAAAAGGGCCCGCTGTGGACAATAGAAGGATTTTTGCCAAGAGAAATCGTCGTTTTGAGGGTCCCTGTCGAATCTTGACGTGAAACAACAGGGGAACGTGCACCCCTCGGTGATGACTTTGGCGAGTACTGCTCCACTTTACTACGAAACTGATCGCCCATCATCATCCTCCAGGTTTTACTTCATCGCACCTACATTATAATTAAGAAACTTTTACAAGGAGTACGTATAATAATACACTTTGATGCTAATGATTAAGAACAGATCGATATCGTACATTTACATTGACAATCCACTTTCAGTCGCTGCATTAGCGCACCGTGCACCTCATATCTTTTATACTGTACGGTTTGAGCGATACTTGTGTAAAGATTTCTAGGAAATGAAGACTATAGACGATCCAATCCTGAGGAATACGATACTCCTGGCTATCGTATTGTAAAAAAATATGCGATAAACTTGACAAGGAACACATTTAACATTTTGATACAAGTTCTGGACAGTGTAGCAACACTTTTAGCAACCACAAAATATCGTTTCGATAACGTGTCCTAATCACATTTTTTTGGCATTTTTCCTGCCGATCTTCTTTACACGTTCACGTTGGGAGGCTCATGGTTTAAGACAATTTAAAGCCATTTCAGACTATTCGAAGCTGTCCAACAGATCGTGCAACAGTTAACGCGTTTTCTTTACCCTCAACAATGCATTGCAAGTGTTGATTGGCAACCATATGTACTTAAACCGTACACGCATGAAAACGTCGCAATGTTGATGGGTTTCTAATTACGTGAAAAGCAAGTTTATCGTTCGCTTTCTGGAAAAATCTTCATCAAGGGATGGACGAACTTCATAAAATCCGCGATACTGAGACTTTCTATCGATGTAACGGCACAGGCACGCAACATTTTGTTTACAAGGATGCTTCAGAAAATCACAAGTCACAGATCTCACAGATTATTTTGTAAAATATAGATAAGTAATTTCTGGACTAACAATAAGATTTTTTTTCTGCTGTAACAAAGTATGAAGATCTGAGAAAAATGGCAAATAAAGTTTTATAACGTTGACATTAAAATTATTGTAATCGAATATGCGAATGCGAAAAGTAGCATAATGAATATGCTGAAATTGCTGAAATACAATTGGTGATTCTAGGGTAAAATACTGAAAGGGGTGTGGAGTGTAGGGACATATACGATCGAGGTAAGCCTGCACTGAATTATGAGTCTGGCAGTAGCGACGACTCTACGAGAAACTAAAGTGAAAGTAACGTGTGACGGCCGCAAAGTCAAGATACATTGGTGAATCGTTGCTCAAAAGATCAAAAAGGTATGTGATCTTTGTTGGTTTTCTCTCGGCCGAATATTGCCGAATATCGTATACAAACCTGTCGTCGTAAAAGGCGTAAATGGCAAGTGATACAAGTTTTATTCAAAAACTGTTATACTGGCTTAGTGCGGCACCGCCTTTTTCGTTATTCATGCTTCATACAATCGTAGTTTTCGGTATATTTTTTTTCTTTCAATTTCCGCTCCGTATCTAATACTTCAACATCAGCGGTGAATTAAGTGAAAATAAGAACTCAGAGAACTTTTGCGTTGTTTCATACCGTAACGTGGTACGTGAAATTTAGAAAAGCTAAACAACAAAAGAAAGTAACTGTAATAGGCATAGGGCTTACCCTTTCCGTATATTCTCATACCGTTAAGTTTGATCTCGTTTGCAATTACTGCGCGTAATTGAAGAGCAAATGTTACTTGTCAAAAAATGAATCGAGATCTTTACAATGCAACTTGTCAATGTAAATATGTCGAGAAAAGTGTGAAACAAGCCTATCCCAATGAAATAATTACTCGTGCCCTCTTTGATTCTTTTCAAATTACCAACATTTTCTACTGTAGCAATGTGGTACACAAAACGGTACATAAGAATAGAATTCATGTAAATGCATATGACCTTATGTTTAGATTTCCCACCCCGACAACACAATTATCGTATGCTCTCTTTTTTACTATAATAGAGCTGGCAGAACTTTCACAGGCAATAGTACAGCGAACTTTATTTAGCACCTTGTAGATGTATTAAACAAACTAGTCTCACTTATGTATTATAAACGACAAACAAAATATATTATAATATAATTATTAATTATAACGTTTATAAACATATTTCACTCATAATAACTTGCTATTACGATAAAACTTTTTTTGCAACGGATCCTGACATCTATTTATGCGATATATAAATAATGCTATACTTGTTGAATTTATTATACAAATTAAAATTTGTTCGTAGCAATAAGCCAACGTGGAAAATGTCGAAGAAACCAGGAACCACGCCAGCTATGCATAAAGTTATTATGGTAGGAAGTGGAGGTGTCGGCAAATCAGCACTCACTTTACAGTTCATGTACGAAGAGGTATGTAAAAACGAACCGTTAATGAATATCGAAAAAATTGTATTTTATTCCATCGAGATTTGTATATATTCACTGGTAATGGTTGAAGAAATTTCTAATATATCACTTATCGAATTTAGTTTGTTGAAGATTATGAGCCAACAAAAGCAGATTCATATAGAAAGAAAGTTGTATTGGATGGAGAGGATGTACAAATCGATATACTCGATACCGCAGGACAAGAAGATTATGCCGCCATTCGGGATAATTATTTCCGCAGTGGAGAGGGTTTCCTATGTGTATTCTCTATAACAGAAGATGACAGCTTTCAAGCTACACAAGAATTCAGGTAAATAATTCATTAATGATGGAAAACTTTGTTGAAGTACTTCATGCATATACAGAACAAGTATTCATTGAGTTGCTTAATCGTTGTAATTCTAAAACACGTATGGTTTATTAACATCATAGTCATTTTCTCGGATAAAATGCTGTAAAGAGTTTTTACACATTTTACGTATAAGCTTATTTTGTGTACTTTTGAAATTGGCTAGGGTAAAATAATTGTGTAAGTCTTGTTTCGAACTTTACAGAGATTTTTTTTTGTAGAGAACAGATTCTCAGAGTAAAAAATGATGAGAACATTCCATTTTTGTTAGTGGGAAATAAGAGTGACTTACAAGACAAAAGAAAAGTCAGTTTAGCTGAAGCACAAGCCAGGTCACAGCAATGGGGCGTCCCGTATGTAGAGACCAGTGCAAAGACCAAGGAAAATGTTGATAAGGTAAGCAGGCTGCATTCTCGCACGTATAACCTTTTGCCAATTTTCCGATGTATATTTTGCACTTACCAGCTTGAAGCATACGTTATGCTTATGATATTCCTTTAAACAATGACAATTATACAAACATAATAACCATTGACATTAAAATCAATATGTAACATTGAATTTTTGAGATGACAAAATCTGTAGCGATCAGAGTTTCATAATATATGTATGCTGCTTCGTTAACATTTTGGCATATTCACCATGAACCATCGAGTTAATCACAGATGAAGTTATTAATCAATTTTAATAGTCAAGTATAATACATAATCAATGTAATTATGTGTGATTTGTTCTTTCGTGTTTTGACTTTTTCTTTGTGTATATTGTGGCACCTGAGCAAGTTGCATGATGTACAAGTTTAATCAGCTTAACGTTGCGATCTATGTATATCTATGTGTATCAACATATGAGTACTTTGTTCCTGCACAGTATGTATAATTGTTACATAATTTTATAGAATGTTTATGCATGAAAGAAAATCAGTATTCTCCATTTATTTTCATTTCCATAGCACCTTTTTTGACAGCCTTAATGCTTTGAGACAGCATCCATTGCACATTTGCAGGTATTTTTCGACTTGATGCGTGAAATAAGGTCACGAAAAATTGAAGATAAGTCAGCGAGTAACAGTCGTGGAAAAGATCGTGCGAAGAGGAAGAAAAAGAAATGCAGTATTCTCTAGGTTTGCTTTATTTTTATATGTACATTAATTTTATTTGTTTGTTTTCTGATTAAGAGAAGTAGTAAATGAAATAATACGTTGTTTGATGTAGAAAATGTATGTGAAATGCTTTTCTGTATGCAAAGTGGCTGCTTGCTGTAAATGGTTCATCTATAAGATTTAATGTAGTATTTACACTCATCGTGAAGCAAACTGTGCACAATGCAACACTACCTGATTGCTTTGTTTACATCTAATAATAATTTGATCGTGCAATACATAGCTTCTATATTTTGTGTTGATGTATAGTAAGATATCCTTATTTTACAATAGCTTTCACAAGCAGATTCCTGAAATTTATTACCTGTATTTATTACTAGTGCACCTATTGCATTTAGACTTTGTATGTAATTTAAAAGGTGTGTCAACAACTATACACATAATATTTTTAAAGATTATCTTATATCAAAGTAAAGTAGCCATAAAACATGTGGGAATTGTAATTGTTTTTTTTCAAAATTAGTTTATCAGATATTATATTCCTTGTGTAAAATGAGATAATATAGTAACATAATGTGCCATAAAGGATCATATATATGACTACTTTTTTGATATGATCATTTCATAAATTAATTTAATATGCAGATTGCCTTCTGTAAATACTAATATGTAAAGTTTGTTAACTTTTTATATTATCCTTTTAAAGAACTATTATATGTTGCTTTTTAAATGAAGATTGTTTGACAAGATACTAATTTGAATTATATATTAATTAACAAAATGCCGTGTATGTGTCCAATATTTACAGCAGTAGTAATAATTCTGTATATTGATAATCAATTGTATATATTATTGCAGGTGTTCTTTGATTTAATGCGAGCAATAGCTGCTCGTAAAGCACAGGAGAATCAAAGCGATGGAAACGAACGCAAAAAGAAAAGAAATTGTTGCGTTTTGCTATAACAAACACAAAAGATATGTAGCTTATATATCAAGACGCTTACACACAATTGCAAAACATGCATAAGAGAACTGTACGTAAAACAAAATTTCCTGACACTTTACAGTGAACCAACCGTTTTCTATATCATCAACTATTTCTATCTGTCAAAAGTATTTATTACTTGTAATTAAGCTATTTAATTTATGCACGTATGGGACTATTATGCAGGATATAGTTCCTACTTTTAAGATACAATTAATATACGATTGAAGGAATGACTCATAAGTGGCACAATAAAATATTAACATCAATGATTTATTCTGTAAATGTTTATTATAGAGTGCTGAAATAAGTGAATTAATTTTTACTGCATACTATTGAAAACAAGATATATATATATAATTATATATACATGTATAAGATATATACAGGGTGAGTTTTAATGCCTGTCCCAACCTTTTACAATCGGAGTGAGTTTCCGATTGCAGTCTGTTAGTATTCCTCACTCCGATGGTAAAAGGTTGGGACAGGCATTAAAACTCACCCTGTATATAATTAAATATATATGTATAATTTTTATAACTCTTAGCTTATTAACAATCTGTTTACTGCATTTCACAATTAATCTTAATTTAAATTGATTTGCTTCTTAAGTAATGTAATTAGTTTTCCCATTAATAAAATTGCATTATGTTTATTGCAATACTCTGTATTCTTATTTGACACCTTCACTGGCTTCAGCACTCTTAAACGATTTGAAATCTTAAAAGAAGGCATCAATATCTTTTATGTTATAAGAATTCATTTAAGTCACTGTAAAGTTTTGACCACAAAAATAGAGTCCAAATGTATTTGTCTATTCTATTATTGGTTTTGCTTTAATAATACAAAATTCTAATGAAGTATGATTTTTTATTGTTTGTTCGACAATTTTTTGCTGTATAATATATATAAAATTAAATTGAACAATGCAATATTAAATGATTATAAAAATCCGATAACATTCACTAACTTATTAACTAACTTAATATAAATTATCTACTAAAATATTCCATCTACATTTAAGGTATGAAGTGAAAACAAAAAAGGATTTTTGTTTTTAGACTGCAAAACTGACCTCATTATTTATTGACAGTGGCTTTTACTTTTATAAAATCTCATTAACTTATGAAACATCAGACTTTAAAATTTGTCTATTAGTGTAATTTTAAAAAACTTGTTAAAATTGTCAAATGATAGCCAATGAATTGTCAAATATATATTATTTGTTTAAATTATGCAATCTCAGTTTAACAGTGTAACAATCCAATAAAACGTAATAGACTGTAATGATAGACTGATTGTACATTTAAAATGTATCGAAGAGACTTATGCCTGTACAAGATACTTTTATGCGGATCAATAGAAATTATAACTTTTCAATATAATAATTTTATTAACTAACATCGATAACATGAATCTTACATCACTGTCGTGTCATAGTTTGCTGGTATATTACTGTAACACAATAACTTTTTTATAAAATAAGTGAGATTGGGTATGAATGCAATTGTCACTTTTTTGTATTGTCATACTCAATTGTGCCTTTTAAGTGTTCACTATTAACAACACAAAATCAATCAAATGTTAATATTCTTTAAAAGAGTTTTATAAATAAAAATAGATAGTTTATCTTTTAAGCAATGCGTTGTAGATTTTTCATTAGCTGATAACTTATTGCATACTTTATCTACAATACCACGGTAAATTTAAGCAGTTCCCTTGAAATTGTAAAGTACGTCATCCAATTCTTTTGTTTACGATTGTTTAACAGTAATCGAAGAAATTTTAATTTAAAATCTCATACTTCAGTGACATAATATATAAATCGTTTTTTATTTCTTGTTTATTTTATTAACATTGATAGATCCTTAAAATGTTGCACTATTATAATATTCGGTTATTACGTAATTAACTAGAAAATTACCAATCACGCAAATAACGTGATTATTAGTAATTGGAAATGTTACTTTCAAAAGTACTATACAAAATGCAAAACTTTAATGTATGTCTTTTTATAAATGACATAATAAATGTGCTAAACAGAGTGCCCCATTTTGTTATTTTTGCTACATGCTTTCCATTAGTGATAATAAGAAGAATTATATTAATTTAACAGTATGTACTTAAATGCAATCTCTATATGTGATAATTCGTTGATAAACTGTATATTTGAAGTTTCGAGTATCCAGTAAGAATTTCATGTCCGAAAATATCCAAGATAGAAAGAAGACATTCGAAGCGTAGAAATGTACAATTGAACGGTTTCACAAAATCGTTTCTACAATTTTCGCTTGAACCGACATTGTACATATACAGGATGATTCATTTAACGCCACGATTTCCATTTAATCGTAAATTACGAGTTGTATGGAAATTAATGCTTTTTCCAAAAGACGCCAAACTTTGAAAGCACTGACTACGGGTAAAATGGCGAACCCCATTAAAAAAATTTTTTCTGGGTAGGTTTTACGCGTTAAGTCACGCGTAAAATATTTTATTTCTGCCGCGTAGGCTCCAGGATTACCTCGCGCGTGTAATTCTCGTGTAGTTTCGAAATGCGGCATAAAGCTACGTTGGAACGATAATCACGTTTTATTTTGTTTGCATTAACTTTAAAATATCTTAAAATCAAAGTAGCTTCAGTCGACCACGTGGAAGTTGAAAAACCGACCGGGTCCCTAAAGCATAGCAACCATCGAGTATTAGGACCTCTGCAACTGACGTTATCCTCAATAGGCAACTGACGTTATTCTCGATAGGCAACTGACTTACATTGAAACCTACTACGTATTCTCACGCATTCTAACAGCTGCTTACAATTTTAATAACACTCAAAGAATATCCTAAAGTTCTTTTTACTCGCTCAAAAAATAAACACGTTTAACGGAAGATCATTGCAGAGTCATCTCGCGCTCAAAAATTTCCGGCAGCATAACAAAAAAACTACACGTTTCTGTGCCAGGATTCTGTAACTCCGTAACGACAAATATCGCTATCGTTATCCATCGATATCGATGATTATCGCAAAAGGTTAGGCTTATGGTATAATTATATCATGTAACTAAACATCGTTCCGTCAGTACAGAATTGTCCAAAATCTGCTGGCTTCGACGCTTTTCCGAATGTAACGATTTAGATTATCAAGAATTGTTGACTACTAGTTAGCGAATAACCTTTTGCGATAAACGTCGATATCGATGGATAACGACAGCGACATTTGTCGTTACGGAGTTACGGAATCCCGGCACTGTTTACAGTACCGACTTACATTGGTCTCTATATTCCAGCGCGCGGACCGAAGCTTCGTCGATAAGACAGCGCGAGGAAGGTGAACATTGGTGATCATCAAAGGAGAATCTGCTGGATTTCTACTCCCGGGCAGCCACCTGTCGCGCGCATGCGCACCGCGCTTAAAACACCTCGCTGCCAGTTCCCGAACGCCAGTGTAAACCAAAATGGCGAGTGCAACGACAGCCCGTGACAGCTCGCGCGCTGTGATTCCTCTATCATCGCAATACTGAACGGAACGTGCGCGGTTATGCGATTCACGTGACTCATCTTGAAATTGTCGGTGAGTGTAAAACAATTGTCCTTGCGGTAATACGCGATTATCCTACGGTTACGCGGCTCTCCTGTCACTGGCACCCTCCTGCGCTCGACAGTGATTAGGGTGACACTGACGTGCAGGTCTCCCTCGACTAGATACGTCAGTGCCATGTGCTCGTCCGCGAAGATTCTCAACCGATAGACGAAATCGACAGTGTCGGCGTGTATCGAACGGAAACATTAACGAAACGGGGTTTGGTGCGGTGCGAGTTATAGTTGGCCGTAAGAAAATCGAACGGTGGCGCTCCAATTGATAGTGGCGATTATTAACGTCCTGCCGTCCAAGTGTCACGAGGTGCGTGCAATACTCCTGCGAATACTTTCTCCCTTCTTGCGGAGTGCTCGAGTTGGAAGCACGAATATATCGTAGGACACGAGTAACCGATAGACTGTGCTGGTAAATGGCCATTCGTACGTGGATGATCCGCATCGTAAAGCTTACCAATAACGAAGACGTAGAATTTGAATAAACATCTAACGATATCTTTCCACGAATCGAGTTCTCTAGTGAGTATTCCAACGAATATTCGGTACAATATAGAATTTGATTAATGCGCGGGTACTGTAGATTGGTACACGTAGAGTGTATGTTCGCACGGTAAAGGTTACCAATAACGTATTCTGAAATTCGAACGTACATTTAACATCAAGCTAGGTTCGAAGTGGTGTTCGAAGCGGATTAGTAAATCGATGATTTATTGTTTCTGTTTCCTTGATAGTGTGCACGTTTCACGAGCACCTTTTGTATGTTTACGTTAGATACACACAGGTATTCAAGTCAGTTGATGTATAGCGCTTTAGCGTATATCGAACGAGAATCGTTCAAACGAAACTGACTCTAAATACGCTTTAACGTGTGACACCGAGTGTTCGTAATAGAAGGGGGCGGGTAGATCATAGCACACGGCTAGCTTACGGCATCGGATGACACACAATCTCGAGTTGAATTTCAACGTGCGCGTAGAGCACTCTTTAGTAATTGAAATTTCGTTTGCGCGCGTTTATTCTTCGGCGCGTTTTATGTTTTGTTGTTACAGTTCGCGTGACTTGTCGCGCACTCGAGTACACGCGTGAAGCGGAGTTGCAGGCAGAGGATGCGATAGAATGATTTTCTATAGGAAAGCAGATAGGTTGAGCAACGTAGGTGGAAAGTGGAGCGACATCGGTAGATAAACCGTTGCCCGCAAGCGGGTCCTGTGGCGCAACGGATAACGCGTCTGACTACGGATCAGAAGATTCCAGGTTCGAATCCTGGCAGGATCGAAATTATTTTTTTAGTTTTTAATACACTCTGTCCTTCTTAATAATTTCCCTGATTGATTATTTTTACGCTGGCTCCGGATAATAAGCGTCTAACGATGAATTGGAAAATTTCCGATAGGAGTTTTGAGCAGGATCAAAATTATTTTTTTATTTTTTAATGCACTCTGTTCTTCTTAATAATTTCCGTGGTTAATTATTTTCACGCCATCTAGGAATAATAAGCGTCTGACGATAAATCGGAAAATTTCAAATAGGTATCCTGGCAGGATTTAAATTATTTTTTTTATTTTTCATGTACTCCATTCTTCTTAATAATTTTCGTGGTTAATTATTTTTACGCTAGCTCGGGATCATAAGCGTCTGACGACGAATCGGAAAATTTCAAATAGGAATCCTGGCAGGATTTAGATGATTTCTTTATTTTTTAATGCACTCTGTTCTTAATAATTTCCATGGTTAATTATTTTTACGCCATCTAGGAATAATAAGCGTCTGACGATAAATCGAAAAATTTCAAATAGGAATCCTGGGAGGATTGAAATAATTTTTTAATTTTTTAATGCACTCTGTCCTTCTTAATAATTTCCGCGATTAATTATTTGTACGCCATCTAGGAATAATAAGCGTCTGACGATAAGTCGAAAAATTTCAAATAGGTATCCTGGCAGGATTTAAATGATTTCTTTATTTTTTAATGCACTCTGTTCTTAATAATTTCCATGGTTAATAATTTTTACGCCATCTAGGAATAATAAGCGTCTGACGACGAATCGGAAAATTTCAAATAGGTATTCTAGCAGGATCGAAATGATTTCTTTTTTTTTTTAATGCATGGTTTCCCTTAATAATTTTCCCGGTTAATAATTTTTAACTTAAATTAATAACTCTGACGGTGCATTAGAAGATTCTCGATTGAAATTTTCATAGAATCGTAAACATTTTTTTTTATACTTCTCCATGAACTTTGCTCTCTTCAACAAGTATAGTTAACAGTCCTCGCGATAGTAGCAGAGAACAATCATCCCACTACCTACGCAAATTAACGTGTGCCGACGAATCCGAAAAATTCCAAATTAAAAATCGTGGCAGTGTCCTAATCATTCTTCACTTCTCCGTGTATCTCATTCTCTAATAGCTCGGTGTACTTAACAATTTCCCCGACAGTCACGAATAATAATTCTTTTACTCTCAGCGCGCATTTAATTAATGCTCTAGCCTCGAGTCGTCCTCGGCTCATCCCTTTCCACTGTCTCCTAAAGTTTCACGCGACTTTCATATTTATAATTGTACCGACTATCAAAGTCGCGCCAATGTAATAGATCTATCGCAGTTGGTTCACGGCGCAACGACACACCGTAGTGTGCCGCGCGAAGAAGTTAAATTAGAAAGTGGGCGAGCGTCGTTGCCCACTGAGAAACTTGGAAACGGATCGTTAAACTTATAACGACATTAAATCATCCTTCGCAATTGCGCGGGACGAGAACGGCCCACTCGGCTAGGAGAGTGCGCCGAGGAAGCGGTATAATCCATTTGCGACACGCGACCCTACGATGCAGTAAAATCTCCTCTCTTTTCTTTCTCTCGGTGCGTTCTTCTGCTCATAATGCTTATATCGAACACTTGAGCGCGCACTGTCTTCTTCTTTTTTTCTTCTTCTTCGCGCCTTTCTTCGAGCAAGACCAACACTCTTGGCGCTCCAGTAACGAGGAAGCATCAACCTATGTCCCTCACTGAGGCAACAACATTTCCGGGTCAATGTTAATCCATGTTAAAGTTACGTAGCATTTTGTCACGTCGGCGGCGTCGAGAGAAACATTTGGCAACAAGCAGCGACTTTTTGAGACGCGTGTTTACACTTTCTCAGACAACAACGTGGAAGTTCGTTGCTTCTTGTTGGTGGTATAGATTGCTGGTATAGATATTATTTCCAATAGACGTCGATAAATGGAAACATTTCTCCACATCCCAATAACAATCGCGTTTTGTGTCGGTTTTAACGACGACAACGCGTGAAAGGCGGGCAAAAAGTATCTCCACATTGCAGGCACATTTTGTCTGTTTCTCTTTGATCTTTGCCGCTTCGAATAGAAACGTGCAACAAACGGTGACATTTGGACCGTTTGTTATGAAAGTGGTGTAAGTCAATTTTTTGTTTTTAAATGAGATATTACATTATTTGTGTTCCATTTAGTGTAAACTTTTTATTTATAACTAGACAATTTTTTTTTTAACACTAGAAGTACCGACTGGTCAAAATGTCCGGGTGCATCCATTTTTCACAAGAATTTCTCTTTAACATTAGAACTACCAATTTTGGTTTTTGTATGGAAACTCCTTTTGTTGACCGTTCATTTTGACAGAAAGAACGTTTATTTTATCACTAGAGCTACCATTCCTTTTTAGGCACGCCGTAAAGGGAGTGACTTATGCAATCGCCATCCTGAAAACCGTTCGTATGTATGTGTGTATGTGTGTGTGTGTGTGGTGTGTGTGTGTTCGTGTATATCCTCGATTTCGGGAAAACGGTTGAACCGATCGGGACGAAATTTGGCACAAAAATCAAGTACACTACTGTGAGTTGACAATAAGGTTTGTGAGCCGCCATCTTGAACCGGTACAAAATGGCGGGAAATTCAAATATCGAAAAATTCATATCTTTGGTACTATTCATTGGATCCTGATAAAATTTTACACGTTCATGTACACGTACGCAATGACAATTACTGGAAATTTTCAAATTTTTTGGTTGGCCGAATCAAAAATGGCGACTAATTCAAATCTTTATTTTCATATGGAAACTTCTTTTGTCGACCACTCATTTTGACAAACTTGGTAGTTCTAGTGTTAAAAGAAACGTATACCACTTTCAAAATAGACGATCCATGTCGGCGACAGAAACACGAAGAAACCTGGACAAACATTCGACGAACAAACAACGACTTTTTCAAAAAATCATGGAGAATCTACGCAAATTTTCTCGTTGTGTTGCCTCAGTGAGGGCGCACCTTGACGCGTACAAAAAATTCTTCGTAGTTATCCTCAGTGGGGACAGGTCTTCAGGTCGCACACATTGTTGACGGTAATCGGTTTTCGCAACTCCACCGTGGTCAATGACTTCCTTGACAAGGCTAATATTAGAGTCGAGTTTGTGCCACGGATCCTCGTGATGCGCCTAAATCGAGCGTTTTGCCAGCCGCGAGACCCACCCCCTCTCTTCTCAGGCTGCATTCACTGGACTAAGGAGAGAACAAGAAGGCTAATTTCTAGGAATAGTATGCATGCCGTTCGCGCCGATCTGATGCGTTCGCGAATTCCCTTTCGCTTTCGTAACGTTACACTCTTCCACTCTCAAAGCTGGCCTGCACGGGGTCAGAGAGGAATCGGACCGAGACGCAGCCGCTCGTTCGTCTCGATCGTCCAAACGTGACGAATAGTTCTCTCGAGAGGTAGGTAGCAACGAGGACCTTAATGCGTTTTCGATGGGTGATTTAGGTACGTGCTAGTGTTGCTCCGATTAGTGTCACAACTCGGCTCCAAAACGGACAATTTCCCAAATGGAAGGCATTTCGGATAAGGAATTACGAGAATAAGAAAACTCATTGTGGATACTAATTACAATATCGACATAATAAATCTATGAAGAACAGTGTTCGCCGTTTCGTTTTAGAATTTCAATTTTCATTGTTCCACAATGATCGATTTCCTTTTTTCTTTATGATTATTTTATCGATAGAATCGTTTGGATCTTCGAGATTTAATATTGGTCGAGTCTATTAGATGATTTTTGTGTACTCGTGACAGTAATGGAAAGCGTCTAATGAATAGGGTGATTTTCCACGCGTCGGATAATTTCCTTTTTTTTTTTTCACGAGTGCGCGCAGAGCATAGAAAGGAACACGATGAAAATTTGTTATCCTCCGACGGCTACGACTTTTCGCAATTAAGCGTTTCATTTCGCCATTGGCCTCGTGCGAACGGGCAGGCAGGCCGGGATTTTCTTCGCTCTCATCGAGTAATCACAACCGCATCCGTCCTTCTATCTCATTCTGCCTTCTCTCCCTCTCTCTTTTTTTTCTCTCTCCCTCTCCCTTCTCGCACTTCCGTCGGCCAGCGTTGAATTTCCGTGACGGAAGTACACACGCTCTTCTCTCTCTCTCTCTCTCTCTCTCTCTCTCTCTCTCTCTCTGTTTCATTAGCCCTCTCTTTGTCTCTTTTCCTTTCTGTCCGTACATCCTCATCCTCCCTTCTATTGCATTTACTATCAGGTCTCTCCTTCCTTATCGCGCAGGCTATGGAATGACTTGCCAGACAATATACGTGGTGCTTCCTCCTTGTCTAGCTTTAGAAATAAGTTGCAATTATAAATTCTTTTTTCTGCGAATGTTACCGTTAGTGTTTAGAAAAGTTTAGGTTTAGATCGGGTTTTGTGCAGTTCGGTTTAATTTAACGTAAAGCGTGAACTTTTTGATTCATTCTCTACATAGTTGTTGTGAGTTAAGTTAAGTTTAGGTTAGTTATTATCTAATGTTCTTTTTTCTTGTATGAATTTTATCTCATGTTCGTATGGGACTTTGTCCCTGAATATTTAGTAAAATTATCTATCTATCTCTTTCTCTTTCTCTTTCCGCGGTTGACTATCACGCGAGTAGGGATCGTTACGATGTTTTTGTAGTTTGGTCGTAAAGCGAGAGCCGTGAAACTCCCATTTGAGAGTTCACAAGTTCCACAGGTGTTGTTATCGTACAATTTCTGCTTATCATTGGACTCGCAATTTCGTTAAATACCACTCGAGAATCGAACTCTTGTATTAATACTCTGACTGTCACGATGATCACATGTGACCGGACACGGTTTCTCCTGTGGTGCCACTGTGGTCACCTATTACCTTCAGAAAAATTATTAAAAAAATGATTACACTAATCACAATTTACAGCACTTTAAAGTATCATATGTTAACAAGAAAAAAAGCGCACAAAAAAATGCGGAGTGTGGCGCCACTAGCCATCCATGGAAAATCAGCGTGGAAAGTCAAAGGGCCGTACTCTCACCCGTACTTTAGCAGCGCTCGGAGTTTAGATGGGCTCTATACATATGCATACGTATGCATGTTCATGTCCACACATGTCTATAAAACGCATCTAAAGTCCGAGCGCTGCTAAAGTACAGGTAGCAGTACGATCCAAAGTGTTAAACGTTCCTAGTGTCTCAATTTTCACTCTTAGAGAGGGATTTGTTATCGCCCAATTTCTGCTTATCATTGGACTCGTAATTTCGTTGAATACCACTCGAGAATCGAGCTCTTTTATTACACTGAAGAAATTGTATTCTCATCTTAAGAATTTACCACTTAATTTTAGAATATTTCTTACTAAAATAAGCAACAAGAGGATCTTCTTAATTTAAGAGTAAAATACTCTAAACAGATTCCTCTTATCAAATATCCTTAACGGGATATTCTTAACATAGCCTGGTACACAATTTGTATGGATATACTTCGTATATAATTATTAGAAACAAAACTCTTCATGAAATGCTACACTCTTTATATTATCGAAAATTACATGATCTATACATTGAAATCGGAATTGGTTGAGAAATGTAGTTACGAGAGAAAGTTACAGTTCATATGTATTTATATTAACTTAACCGAATACCGACACGCATTGTGTCGCGACATGCAGATGGGTTATTAAGAATATATTCATAATTTAAGAATATATTCCAAAAACCGTCATATTCATAAGAAAATATTCTCATCTATTAAGAATATCTATTACGATGAACTATTAAGTTTACATTTTAAGAATCCAATTTTTCAGTGTAACATTCTGACTGTCACGATGATCACATTCTCCTGTGGCACCACGGTGGTTACCTATTACCTCTAGAAAAATCAATAAAAGAATAATTACACATAATCGCAATTTACAGCACTTTAAAGGATCATCTCAATAAGGAAAGAAGTTAACAAAGGAAAAAGTATGACAGTCAAAGTGTTAAACGTTACTAGCGTCTCCATTTTCACTCTTAGAGAAGGATTCGTCGAGCGAGGTACGACCAAATGCGGCTGGTATTTATCTTAACGTCGCGTACACCGTTCAGTGCTAAAACATGTCGTCGCGTGAGTCGTGAGAGACGTCGAAAAAGAATTCAATGCGTTTTCTCATCCGTCCAATAGACTACGAGCGGGTTGGTCTCTCCTCGTGAGCACAACGATGTCGCAAGGCAATTCTCTTAAACCCTCCACCTCCAGCACCTTCTGGTACCTACACATACCTTCTGCCTTGGTGGCGTCCATTGTCTCGCACGACTCTAAGATGATTATCAAGGAAGCCGCCGCTAAGTGAAAGGATCCCCTTTTCTATTTTCGTTCTGATTATCCGCGACGCGCTCTTCCCGTAACGTATGCGCGAGACAATGAGGAACCGCGAGTTCTGAAACTCCTTCCAATAAACAATGGATCATCCCGTCTCCGTTTCTCTTTCTCCGTTTATCTCTTAGCCGCTTTTAACCTTCCTGCTCCTTCTCTGTGAATATCTCTTTTTTTCGCGCGCGCTTTTTACTCGCGCCGCTTTTCCTTCCTTTTTTTCTTTTTTCTTTTTTTCTTCTTCCCCTCCTACGGCAGCGTAAACGATATCAACGTCATTTATCGCTCGTCGCACGGACACAGGCTCGCGTTAATTTGTCCTCGAAGCACGAGCTGAATTTTTTGCTCGCTCGTTCTCTCGAAGATGCGGGCGAGAATTCATTTCTGGATGTGTGCAGTGTGTCTGTTTGTGTGTGAGTAAATGCATACGAGTGAGCTTTTGCGCAGTTTATGAGACTCGCGTGGACTATTTTGCCGGTCTCTCCACGGTGATCGCATTAGAGAGGATTTTGGAATACCAATTTACGAATTTCACGAATTTAACGAGGATACTGTGCGACAAATGCGTAGGACGGATTTACATTGGATCGTTTCGATTGCCTGGAAAAGCCTTCTCTCGCGTGAGAGGCATAATAATTACGATGCAGGAGTACGTGAGAAACGTACGAATAGAACGTACTTCAATTAAGTGGAATGAATTTTTCTCGGAAGAACTGTCGTGCTTGACGTACCCTTCTTCAATGAGATAATAAAAGTAATAATAATAATACGCGAGCTAGTGCGACGAATTAAACAGATATTACTTCGTGCGTTAACATTAAGTTTACGGAGCTTCTTTTGTAAGCACAATTTCCCATTTAAATCCGTCAAATCCACGGGTTTCTGTAAACGTAGTGTTAAACGAGTGCTCGATTCGAGGAAAATTTGTTGGAAAAACAATAATAATAATGTAATACGTGAAGCAGTTCTGAAAATTAAACAGATACTCTTTTCTACGTTAAACGAGTGCTCGATTCGAGGAAAGATTTTTCGCGAGAAAATAATAATAATAATAATGTAGTACTTCGAAAAATTGAACAGATATTATTTTGGACATTAAACGAGTGTTCGACTCGGGGTAAGATCTTTTTGTGGAAAAAAAATAATTTACCACGTGAACCAATCCAGCTTTCGAGGGCAGCTCGAAGCACCACGTTGTTTGTTTGTTCTTTCAATTTTTTATGACCGGGTCACGAGCTCACGGACCGAACGAGCGTGCTGAAAAGGAACGTCAGTGCCCCGAGGATGTTCGACGTGTATTTTCGCGTTTTGAAGTGCAGAGAGGAGGAGTAGAAGCTCGCGCGTCGCGGGCCTCACGATGCTCCGCTAATTACAGTCGACGGGAACCTCGTTGCACGCTACTCCTCCGTTCGACAATTTTTTTCCACGCCTGTATGCTCGTGCGCGTGCGTTCGTGCTAGCAAAGATTGAATTTTTCCGAGAATTAGCAAAGCATTTATTTTTTAAATTAAGGTCGTTAGCTTCGACGTTGATTTTAATCCTAATCGCACAATGGTGGGTAAATTAATGGTGGGCATTCGCCAAGCCGCTTGAAAAAAATGGCAATAAGTAATTTCAGATTTGGTACAGAAAAAAGTCAGTTGACCCTTTGATGCTCAGAATGGCTGTAGCTGTCAAGTTGTTGGCGATACATAGGCAAATTGTGGCTACAGCTGTTTTCCTGAGTAGAAAAAAAAGTCATGATAAAAAAATTACTTTTAGAACCACCCGGAGTTTTCTTGGAAAAATACTCTGTTGCAGTAACAAACTATTGTTGAACAAAACTGTGTTTTTGGGGACGATCTTCAAAAAAAGTGTGCGTCAATGGGTTAAAAGATGAATTTTTGCGATGAATTAGTGAATAAAGTGAGTAATGTCTTAACAACTAGGTCTGTGCACATCCAGGTGCGAATTCCGAGAGTAACCCGCGAAATTCAAATGCAATTCATTTCAGAGTTTCGATGTCGACCTCCCAAGTAGAACCCTCTCGTTGCTATCTTCTTCCGCCCTTATTCGCGAATTAATTTCGCAAATTCTCGAGGGGTACGCGTTTCTCTCGCGGCATGTAAATGAGGATCGGCTGGCGTGCGCTTAATTGTACGCTCGTCACTCGTACGGGAAGGTGAGTCCGTGAGCGGATAACGTTTCGCGGTAACGTTACGTAATAGTAATATATTACGCGGTCATATTTAGTTGTTGATTATTTTTCGTGCAAAACTTTTCGTATACATTATCCTGCTGATTCTTGGATACTCTGTTAACCAACATCCAGTTGAGGTGTTCACGGAGTCATGCTAGTTTTTATTTTACTTTCTGCAAAGATAATACCGTATTGCGCAGAAATGGTAACTCGCAAGGAAAGGGAATTATAATCCAAGGAGGAATTTGTTTAAAAATTCAGAGACATTAACTACGAAAAGATGAGAGAATTTAAACAAAGAAAGTTAAGTATCATAGAAGTACCTCTTCTTCGGTTCTTGATCGCTTATCGATAGTCACTTATCGATTCTCATTCGAAACGTGGCCAGTGCGATTAATCGACAGAAGACGCGCGGCAATCTTCCTTCACCTCCTTTGGCTCTTTCATCTCCAAGCCGCTTGACCCGCTCCTACCTCGACCTCCGTGACCTATAATTAACTTCTATTAATTAGAGAGTATCGCGAGTTGCTGCCGAGGCGGGCGACGAACTTGCCGTGGAGGAAAGTGAATCCTTCCTGTACACTTTCGCAAGAATGCGAGCGTGACTGCCAGTTACATTAGAGACTCTCGCCTTCGTAAACATAAGAATTACAATAAATTGGTCTTCGGTTGAATTAGTGACTGTCAGGTACATTAGGGACTCTCACCTTCGCAAGCATAAGAATTATAATAAATCCTTCTTCCTTTGAATTAGTGATTGTTAGTTGCGTTAGAAAATCTTACCTTCGTAAGCATAATAATTATAATAAATCGTTCTTCGGTTGAATTAGTGACTCGGGTACATTGCGGACTCTCATCTTCGCAAATATAAGAATTATAATAAATCGGTTTTCGCTTGAGTTTATGATTGTTAGCTGAGTTAGAGAGTTCCACCTTCGTAATCATAGGAATTATAATAAATCGTTCTTCGCTTGAATTAGTGATTGTTAGCTGCGCTAGAGAGTCTCACCTTATAAGTATAAAATTACAATAAATTGGTCTTCGGTTGAATTAGTAACTGTCAGGTACACTAGGGACTCTCACCTTCGTAAGCATAAAAATTATAATAAATCGTTCTTCGCTTGAATTAATGATTGTTAGCTGCGTTAGAGAGTTTCACCTTCGTAATCGTTAGAATTATAATAAATCGTTCTTCGCTTGAATGAATGATTGTTAGCTGTGCTAGAGAGTCTCACCTTCGTAAACATAAGAATTATAATAAATCGGAATTAATATCCTCTCTAGCCCTCCCGCTCCGGTTTATCGCCAGTGGTTAGATTAGGCGAAAGACCCAAGATGCGCGAGGTATCGATCTATCGGCCTCGTTGAATTAATTGCTTTATTCAGGGACATCTCGCCCCAGTCATTCGAAACTGAGGAGCAGCGTCAATCATGAACATAATTCTTCTACATAGTTCGAAGGAAAATAATTAGCCGATTTTTTCGCACTTCGAAAACCCATACCGATCAGAAGAATAATCGATCTTGGAATATGAATTCGACGAATTTCCATCTTCTCTATATTCTAAATTCCTTTTCCTTTTTTTTCTCTTGAAATAAACCTCAGGGCAAATTATTCACGGTGACAAAGCAAGCGAGATAATACTGTGTAAAGGCAAACTTCCGGTACGTGACCTGAAAGTTATGCAGGCTTATAGAAGGTTAATTATACCTCGGGCATGAAAAGTCCACTCGAGCCGTCTCTGCGCGTTAGGGCTCGTCAAGATTAGGGTTCGTTGTCTCGTAGTGTAAAAGCGGCACAAAGACAGAAAAGAAGAGAAACAACGTGGTGCGCCAGCGAAAGGAAAATCGCATTAGACGAAGTGCTTCGCGATCATTATGAGACCCGCGCGAATCCCTCCTCGCGATAAATTTCAGAGGCCGTGACACACATGGCCGGGGGGAAGTGTGAGTCGAGTCAAAGGACACCTAGTTGGTTGCTCTAATGTCGCGTGTATCGGCCAGGTGACGTGCCATCCACTGATGCACTCAGTGGCAATTAAGCGGTGCCTGCAATTAACCGCGTCATACCTCGAGTGGAATCGCACCTCTGCTTCTGTGGTAAAAGACACTTTAGCAGGCTTATTGCTCCGTTGAAGTCATTCGATTTGTCGTTGTCGATTGGCCTGGTGCACCAGGAGAGTGCAGGATTAAGATACCCGGACTCCCTAGCTTGGAGCTGCCTAAATCATTTTTTTTAGCCTTCCAGGCTTCCTAACTTGTAAGTACCCAAATAATTTTTTTTCTAGTCTTCTAGGTCCTTATCAGTGCTCCAGGCAGTTGTGGCTTCAGTAGATTAGATAGGTGGTCCTCGATTAGCTGTGCTATACCGCGACGAATCACACCTCTGCTTTTGTTTTAAAAGATATTTTAGCAGGGTATTGCTCGGTTGAAGTCATTCGGTTTGTCATTGTCGATTGCTCTGGTGCACCAGGAGAGTGCAGAATTAACACGGCCGGGTTTTCTAACTCAGAACTACCTAAATCATTTTTTTAGTCTTCTAGGCTTCCTAACTTGTAAGTACCCAAATGATTTTTTTTCTAGTCTTCTAGTGTCCTTATCAATGCTACATGCAGTTGTGGCTTAATTAGATTAGATAGGTTGTCCTCGATTAGCTGTGCTGTACCGCGACGAATCGCACCTCTGCTTTTGTTTTAAAAGATATTTTAGCAGGGTATTGCTCGGTTGAAGTCATTCGGTTTGTCATTGTCGATTGCTCTAGTACACCAGGAGAGTACAGAATTAACACGGCCGGGTTTTCTAACTCGAAACTACCTAAATCATTTTTTTAGTCTTCTAGGCTTCCTAACTTGTAAGTACCCAAATGATTTTTTTTCTAGTCTTCTAGTGTCCTTATCAATGCTCCAGGCAGTTGTGGTTTAATTATATTAGATAGGTTGTCCTCGATTAGCTGTGCTATACTGCGATGAATCGCACCTCTGCTTCTGTTTTAAAATATATTTTAGCAGGGTATTGCTCGGTTGAAGTCATTCGATTTGTCATTGTCGATCGCTCTAGTACACCAGGAGAGTGCAGGATTAACACAGCCGGGCTTTCTAACTCGGAACTACCTACATAATTTTTTTTAGTCTTCTAGTATCCGTACCAGTGCTCCAAGCAGTTGTAGCTTAATTAGATTAGATAGGTTGTCTACGATTAACTGCGTCATATTTCGACGAATCGCACCTCTGCTTCTGCTTTAAAAGGCATTTTAGCAGGCTCATTGCCTCGTCAAAGTCATTCAGTTAGTCGACCAGAAGGGAACGAGAATAATTCACCTAGAATCATAGTATCAAACTAAAATTCCAAACTTGCTTGTAAAGCGCGCTATAACACGTTCGTCGCCACGTCACCCATATTTGGACGATGGTTTCAATGCCTGATTATAAATTATCAAAATAGGTATTTGGAAGTGTAATTAACCGCTTGACTGCGGCCCGCTCTCGAACGAATCCATCAATATGATCGGCGCGTTTTTCGCATGTCAGTCGCTGCGACTGGTTGTCCACTGACTAGTGACTAAAACAGTACCCGGAAATTTGATATCATTCTTAGGGTTTAAAAAATAATAATGGCAAATAAATTAAAAATACAGATGGCGTATATTTATGCCTTTCGTGTATATTGATAGATTTGTGAGGGCGTACATATACGCTTTTCGTGTACATATATTGATCGACTTGTGAAGGCGTATATATACGCCTTTAGCAGTCAAAGGGTTAACGTTTTAGATAGTTAACTAAACAGTCACTAAAATTCAAGGTGACTGGGCGACGAACCCGTTAACACACTCCTGTCGTCCCACTCGAATCATGATTTTCTCGTATAGTTTTCCACTGTCCGTATCAGTGCTTCAACCATTCGTGGCTTAATTAGATTCCTCTTGTACAAGATACTTTAGCAGGCGTAGATTGCACGCGGTGGTGATCGACGAAGGCGCGACGATCATGGTTTCCTCGTATAGTGACTAAAATTCCGCATGCGAAATTGCATCTGCGCTTTAGCGCCCGCTCACGCGTAGATTAGATTAGATAGGCGAGCTGCGTGTGCGCGCGATAAATTCGCCCGCTCGATTCATCGAACTGTAACCGCGCGACGGGCTTGCATTTTACATGGAGGGTGAAACGGCGTGGGTGACGTTGACCGAGCGTGGACGGGGTATAAATAAATTGGACGATGGAGTAGCGTGGACGATGGTCGGTGGAGAGAGTGGAAAAATTGGGAGGGAGATGAGAGAAATTCTGTGGAAAGGAGAGGGATGAGATGAAGAAGTGTGGAAAAAGCTGAGCGAGGTGCAACGCTGGGGAGGTGATGGGCGCGAATGGAAGCAGCTCGAAAAATAAAAGAGTGAGAAAGTGAAGCATGAAGGAGGCGAGAGGCGCGAAAGGGACAGGTGAAACAATGAGTGAGAGAGAAAGAGGACCGAGAAAGGGCAGCATGTGGAGCAGATACGATGCAGAAGAGTGAGGAAATCGATGGGAGCGGGGAGAAAACGATGGAAGACCGAGGCAAATAGTAGAGGCAAAGTAAAAGAGAGAGAAACGAGATGAAGCGGATTAGGCCACCGAGTTCGAGTTTATCCGATCTGCGCGAGGCAAATATAATTAACGTAGTAGAGAGAAGAGGAGAAAACAGAATGATGGCCATCGTACGAAGCGGAACGCCGTTAATTCTGCCAGCTCCGAATCGAGTCGCTCGAGAAACCGATGGAAAATAAAACGAAAATTGTCATGGAAAATAAATTTTCACCGTTCCGTGTCTATCACCGACCAAGCAACGTGTCTCTCGAATAAAGACTCCTTAATCCTTCGTAATCGAGATCGATTTTGATTGTGCGCGCTCGTGCGAGAAATCGAGTAATGGAAAAAAAGAGTATCGAGCTTGGCAAAAGAAGGAGGACGGACGTTTCGATTTCTGTAACGTCGAGTCCTTCTCTTTTTTTATTCCACGAGCTTCTCCGTCTTCTCTCGCTCTTTCCTCCTCTCTCCTTCTCCTTTTGAATGAATGTCGTTGATCCGTATCGATCGGCCGCCTCCGCTCGAGCCGATCCCTCGCTCGTAATTCAACGTAACGGCGATAGGATGCAACCAGGCGAATAGGACCCATTCCGCGGCACTTCGCTTTTTCTTTGCCCAGTGAAAGTGTCGATGGAGGAGATCGTAAGAGAGAGATAGGGTAGGGAGCAAAGTGAAGAGGATGCAAGTAGGAGACACGCTCGAAAGAGGGTCGAACGCGAGAGAAGGTGCGAGCGTTGAAGCAAGACCAATTGCTTTTTATTCCTTTTATTTCCTTCCGTTTATTCTTCTTCTGCCTCCTCTTACATTTTTTCGTTCTTCTCGTTTTCCTTTTTTTTCTCGCCAAATTGCTTTTTACTCGTTTTATTTCCTACGGCTTCCCCCCCTTCCGCCTCTTCTTCATATTTTCTCATTGTTCTCGCGCGCGCGCGTGTGTGTGTGTGTTTCGACTAATCTCGCGAGTATGGAGGAGTAACTTCGTCGTTCAAGGAAAAAGGAATGACTGCGGAAGAAATATTGAGACGAGTCAGATAGAGAATTTTTCGCTCTTCGAGGAAGGTTGGCGAAGGTGGAGTATCCATGCCCGAGAAGTGGTGTAAAACAATGGAAGACAATAACGAGATTGTCTTAAGTGAGGGTAGGAGGTGAAACTTTGCGGCTCGTTGGTAGTGGGTCAAGTCGCTCGAAAAATTTCGCTTGTCCTCCTTCGTTGTGTTCTCGATTAGGCTTACAATTAGTGCTGGCATGCGATAAACATGTGTACTTGCAAAATTACATTCTTCATTGTCGAAATTTTTGGAAAAGCGCCTCTTATCTCACACGAGATTCGAGTACCTAACACCTTGTAGGAAAAACTTGAAAAAGGATAGAACAGCCATTAAGGATGAAGCAGGAAATATAAACGAATTAATTCGAGATCATTAACGAAAGTACAATATAAATACACGAAATGGAAAAGAGAAGAAGCGAGCTTTTACGGAAAATCGAGTAAAGACTCGAAGTATCTAGCGAGGAGAATATAGTTTGACCGTGATTTTTTTGAATTTTTGAATTTTCATAATTTTCGAAAAACTTTCATAATTCTCGAGGAACAACGGATCTTTCAATCACTGGAAGAAGTTACGCGGTAGTATCGACCCACTTCCGTAATAACCGCAACGAATCGCCGGGTGCTCGCGCGCGTGCGATTCGCACGCTCGTTCCACTCTCGGAAAACGGAAGTCGCTCGATCACTCCACGAGAGATCGTATCGGAAGGGTACCGGAAGAGGATCTCCGTCTTGAGAAGCGAATTTGGAGCAGTGATGCGCGCGCGTCGCGCGTTCTGAGAGGTGAGAATCGTATGGAAATCGATTGCCGTGAATAATGGAGCAATTTTCAAAGCAGGAAGAATAATAGATAAGAGGCGGAGAATTGACGAAATAGAAACGGGCAGATAATCGTGGCGTAAATTGATGAAATAAATGCCTCAACTCGCGGAGCAAACTTACGAGGCAATAATATGCAATTATCGTACGGTAATTAGATCTTAATACTAGGTTTGCAGATTTTTTTTTTTATAAGCACAGTTTTCTCTTAAAACCCCTCAAATTGACGGGTTGTCTTAAATCTAGTGTTAATCTATTGACGCTTAGTACGGTTATAGCCGTGAAGTTGCTGGCGATATTGAGACAAATTATGATCATAGTCGTCCAAAGTGTGCGGTAATGTGACACTTGTTCAGATCAGGAAACATCGTAGACAAAACCAATCTACATGTTATCTGAACTGTTGCGTCTTTTTTCTTGAATGTATTACTGAAGAATAAACAAATAAATGTATTAGTACAGTCCGTACTAATAATGTTTCTTTTTTTATTAATTAAAGTATACCACCGCGAGTTGTCTTGCAAAAACTGTGGTAAGATTTGATAATTTCGAAATTCCAAACGTATTACTGTGCTCAATTCTCTATTGCAGTAAGAAATAATTCTAATAAACATTGTGTTTCTGATGGTGATCTTAAAAAAAGAATGGTGCGTTAATGGGTTAACACTTTACACTCCAGGCCTTTTTCGGAAATTTCTTTCGACTTCAAAATGTACTTGCGAGAAAAAGATAATTTATTGCAAAACAAAAAGAGGAAAACAATTGAGCAAAAGTAACGAGAAATAAAACTGCAATTTAAAGGGAGAATCGAGAATCGAGAAACACGTTCGCGGTAGGATTTGCATGAGTAATTCCGGGAGCGGCTTACAATACAAGCGAGTGAAGCACAACGGCGCGGTCGGATCCGACGATGCCAATGATAAAGAGGCCTGGCGATTATCGCGATTCGAATCGACATAACGCCACCACGATCGACAGAAGTGTGCTCAAACAGTCAAACCAAGCGGAAAAACAACGAGTCTGGACTTTGCGGTTGACGCGTCCTCGACGATCAGAGCGGGCGGGTAAAAAAAAATGTGTTTGTCGCTTTTATTGCGTTTCTCGATAGGATCACGAGAGGGGAAGAATAAAAGTTAGGCTCGTGGAAGAAGTCGTGGATCAGGTTGACGAGAATCAATTGTCGAATTAATGGAGAATATCTCGACGATACCACCGATATTTTATTCGTCGTGTGAATTGCATTGCAATGCGGATGCGGACAATACTATAGATCCATCCACATTACTCTATCTATGAGTCACGATCCGATAGGAGGCCGCGGAAAATTTACAATCGACCAGGAAACGATAGCTGCTAATTAAGGCAGAAATAGATGAGTTTCGTTAATTCTCATTGTAGTAGGCGATCATTTTAATGCACAGTACTTTTCAAAATTCGCGTATACCATTGGCCTGCAGGTATATTAATACACGTGGCAAGTGTAAGAAGAAAAGAAAAATTGCGGATAGCAATTTTTTTTCCTATGGCCCGCACGAAATCTTCGTGGATTATAAATCAGTGGGTATAGTGTGTTCGGCCACGGAAATTTTTACGGAAGGAGGTCACGTAGATGCGTAGACGTGCGCACGCGCGCGCATCGAGTGTGTAGACGTGACGTAACGATAGACGATACGCAAACGTTGCCTGCATCCGTG
This sequence comes from Tiphia femorata, assembly GCA_944319695.1. Lineage (NCBI taxonomy): Eukaryota > Metazoa > Arthropoda > Insecta > Hymenoptera > Tiphiidae > Tiphia > Tiphia femorata. The sequence continues at coordinate 10,393,232 of OX090896.1, read as the reverse complement.
GGCGCTGGGCGATATGGGTGCGGGCCAGCGTACACCACACCTACCATACGTATCGCGAGTACGTAAGTACTCGTGCGACGAGGAACGCTCGTAATTAGTTCATGGCCAGGCGGTACGAGAAGCTGAAGTAATGCAGAGTGTCCGCTCGATAACGCGCAGGTCCCGCGAGCACCGTTCGCGTGCTCGCGAGAACGATGGGGAAGAGAGAGAGAGAGCGAGAGAGAGACGAGAGAGCAATGCGGAAATGAAAAAAGAAGGACGGATTGGATTCGATATAAAATTTCGGGAGAATCTGCATCCACCGTGTTTGGTTTAACCAGGGGAAAAATAAGGAAAAGTGAAATTAATATAATAGAAAATTCGTGAGGATCAGTATATGTATGTATACTGCGTTTTATTTAATCGCTGTGAAAAGAAAGATGAATTGGATTCGACATAAAAATTCGGGAGAATTGCATCCGCCGGGTTTGGTTTAACCAACAGTAAAATAAAGAAGAGTCAAGTTAATATAATAGAAAATTCGGTAGAAAAATTCGGATTCGATACAAAAATTCGCGAAAATCTGCATGCACCGCGTTTGGTTTAATCACCGAGAAAATAAGGAAGAATCAAATTAAATTAAATTAAATTAAATTAAATTATGATAATAAATTCGTGAGAATTCGTGCTTGGCATCAATCACTCCGATTTTTATTCTTGGCGAAGTATAAAAGTTATAAATTTAGTACTTTAAAATTGGAATTTTATTTTTTCATGGAATGCCCGCAGCCGGCGCTACGTCTATTAAATTCATAAAATGAAATCTATCTTTATATGAGTACATTTCAACGAAAATATCTCGGGACGATCTTTTACCTACCTATACTTCGCGTGCATCACGCGCTTTCGTCGACATAGAATCTATTATCACTTATCAAATACCGTTCAACTTTAGTTTCTACTCGAGACACTCACCGTACCCAAGAATGCAAGAGGTAATGGGACATGTCGATTGAATTATGTTAAATTCGCGATATTAAATTTCCATCGACCTTGCCACACTTCCTTTTCCCTCTCTCGCAGCGTGTCTCGCCTTGAGAAACTCGATCGAGCAGAGTCCGTTCGACACGAGCATATTTTTACCATAAAATTCGCATCGACCTCATCGCCTTCGGCGTCCCTTTACGATCCAGTCGCGGTCGACTCGCTCCATTTTCCATTCTGAAAAACGTTGCATCCCGTTTACGATTCGAAGCGTTGAGGCACGCGAAAGGCCTCAGGATGGACGTCGCGTTCGCCATTCGCGTAACGAGCATCGTTGAAAATTTTACAATCTTTTTTTCCCACTGTCTCTTTTAATTGCACGACACTTCGTCGTGCTTCTCTCCACCCACTGGATTTTCCAACCTGGAAAGAAACAACGTGTTGGTAAGGCACTTTATTTAATTATTCGCAAACGAAATTATTATCCTTCGCCCGCCTATGCTCAAACTTCAAAAGAAAGAAAGATAAAATTAGCGTCTTCCCGCAAAGATAAATAATGCTTTTTTTACTTCGTTGCAATTCTCACTATTTGAAAGCTCGATTATGTCCAAAAGAAAGAGTGGTTTCTTTCTGTAATAAAAGGATCGTCGGAGAATTTTTCCTACTTCGACGCACCAGAACTCGTTCGATTTTCCTGCTAACGAGTAGTAAAATCTCCATCCACCGGATTTTCCAACCTGGAAGGAAACAACGTGTTCGTAACGCACTTTATATAATTATTTGCAAACGACATGATTATCCTTCGCTCGTCGATGCTCAAACTTCAAAAGAAAGATTAAATTAGTTTTTTTCCGCAAAGATAAATAATGCTTTTTCTTCTTCGTTGCAATTCTCGCTAATCTCAAAGCTTGATTATCTCCAAAATTAAGAGTTTCTCCGATAATAAAAGGATCGTCGGAGAATTTTTCCTGCTTCGACGCACCAGAACTCGTTCGATTCTCCTGCTAACGAGGAGTAAAATCGCTCACCAATCGAGACGAGGAAGGTGAGGGATATACCTCGACCTTCGCATACGTGCGAGAACAGAAAAATCTCGTTGCGCGTGCTGAAAGAGGAGAACACGAGCACGCAGTACACCAGAAGAGAAGTCATTGAAAATCGTGGCGCGCGGAGCGTTGGTAGAAACGAGTTTTAGGAAAGAAGGAGAGGAAGGAAAAGAGGAAGGTGAGAAAGGATGGAAAGGCTTACGTAATCCGTCTTTTATGCGTCGCCCAGGAAGCGCGCGCGCGTGCGTCCGCAACTTCTTCGTCCCGTCTCTCTGCTCGGCTCGTCGCGCGTCCGCGTGCGACCAACGGGACGGACAGTGCGTGTCGCGCTTTTGTTCAGGACGTACAATGACGACGGTGAAGCCAAAGGCACGCCGGAAAAAAAGGAGAAAAAAGACACACACAAAAAAGCTTGGGAGACGAAATGAGAGAAAAAAGGAAGAGGAATTGGCGGACGGCGAGTTAACAGGCATTGGCAGGTTAAAAGAGACAAGAAAGAGGAAGAATTGGAAACTGTCTGGTGTCCAGAGGACACCTGTCGGTCCAGCTTTCCTTTATTATAACTATTCGTTTGCGAGTTGGAATTCAAAATCACAGTTGGTTGGTCTTCGTCGGACCGTGCACTGTCGATTTTATTTTACACTTCGACGATAAAATGCTATACCGTTTAAGCGTAAATAGAATCAGTTGGGTTTCAGTAAGAAGCATTTCAGTGTTGGTCACTGTAACTAGATTAACTCGTTTATCCCCACGTCACCTATATTTGGGTGATAATTCCACTGTCTGTTCATACATGATCAAGATAGTTATTCGGAAACATAGTTAACGCTTTAGATACTTAACACTAGATTGCCCGAAACCAGTCAATTTGACTGTTTCAAATGGGAAATCGTGTTTATAAGAAAAGTTCGGGCAATCTAGTGTTAACTAAACACTCACTAAAATTCAAGGTGACTGGACGACGAACGTGTTAAGGGGGTCGTATATTCTCTCAAATTAAGGGAAAACGTCGATATTTTCTTCTTCGAGAAACCACTCGATGAATCTTCATGAAACTTTCTAAGTATCTTGCTGAACGTTTGAAAAAGTGAACGATATTTTTATCGTTGGAAAGCAATTATCTTACGCGGAGCTATAACCCTACTTATAGGTTTTTGGAGAAGGAAAAAAATGTCGATATATACCCTTAATTAGGGAGAATACACGAGGCGTCTCCCTTAAGAGAGCGTGGAAGCGAAACTCCAAGTTCGACTCCAACTCCAAACTCCTATTAAAACCAAGGCCGATTGAATCGCACGTGTGAGTCTCGTGAAGCCGATCGTGTTTACCGGGGGTTGACGAAAAAGGCAACGATCTAAAAAGAAGTTGAAGAATCGAAATCGCGTTACGCTCTCGGAGTCGCACTCTCATTCCTCGACATTGTATCCTGAATCTCTCAGCCATTTCCGCTCCAGTTTCTCGCCTAATTGGTTGTCTAATTCGTCCCGCGGGGAGTTACGAATTACCGTGTTGAGAAGGAGCAGAGAATCCTCCTCCTTCGCCTATTCTTCCTCGTTGGTTGGCTCGTTACCGCCTCGTACGGTCTAAAAATGAAGTGGGACGGGTGCGAGGACCAGGGAGGAGTTGCGCTTCGTTTCCAACCGAAGGTGCGCATTTTCCGGAGACAATTCTCTGCGTTTTCCACGTCTTCGTGGTTTTCCGACATTTCCCAGTGGTTTGCGGTCGGATCACGATGATAAACAGAGGAGTTGGAGTATGCGCAGGGTACGAATACGTGTGGTTACTCGTTGTCTTGCTTCTGTGTGGTCGGACGTGATATCTTGTTTGACTAGAGCGTAAGATTAAAATTGTAGTGGTCGTTGCGTCAGTACGTTGGGAATTAATTTTCTTTTTTATTTTGGAGAACTAGATAATCTTTGTACATGTGATCGGTAGGTACGGAGATTGGAGTCTTATTTGAATGTTTGAAATTTAGTGAATCCACTATTTGAACGGTGTCTTCTGAGACTCAATGACAAATAAATTATATTGGGCTGAATGAGGAACATGTAAATTTTCAATACTGCAAATAATGTATACTAATAATGGATACCGCATTATTCTTCCGACTGTAATTCGTATCAAGAAGCCTTTAAATTGGAATAATCGTGAAGAGAACATTTCGCGCATCCTCCTTTAAAACTTGCCCTGATTCAGATTTTAACGATCGAACGTGTTATCTCGTTTGATTAGAGTTTAAGATTGTAATTGTGTCGGTACGTTGGTGATTGATTTTTTTTTTTTTTTTATAAAGAACTAGATAATCTTTGTACATGTGATCGGTAGGTACATACAGACATCGGAATTTTATTTTGATGTTTGAAATTTAGTAGATCTACTATAAGAACGGTGTCTTCTGACAATGAGACTCAATGGGAAATAAATTGTATTGGGTTGGACGAAGAGCATGACAATTTTCAGTACTGCAAATAATAGATACTAATAATGGATACCGGGTTATTTTTCCGACGGTAATTCGTCCTTTTAAATTGGGATAATCGCGAAGAGAACATTTCGTAAATCCTCCTTTAAAACTCGCCCTGATTCAGATTTTAACGATCGAACGCCGCCTACCGGAACCTGTGCTGAGAATGGTTCTTACAGTTTTTAAGCGATCGTGAAATTTTTACGTTCTCCGTTGTTACACCAGTGCCAACGTAATTCAACGGATTCTGGCTTTCGGCCCGCAAAACCTTGAAACATTTATTATCCGGTACTGCGCAAGAGCAGTTGAGAGATTCTTATCCTCCGCCTTACCGATTTTCTCCAGACTCGCTTTTCTACGTAAAATCAGTCTGTGTGGAAAATTAAAATTTTTATCCTTCGTGAATCCAAAGTTATCGTTCTACGCTGTTACAAAAGCTTACAGATCATAAAAGCTGTCGCAATAAGCGGATTTCCAGGGGGTGAATTCTTTACATCTTTCTTCCTTCTCGTCCTTTCGCTTCTTTCTCTCTCTAACAATCTTTTATAGCCCGGCATCATAATTACGGCGTGTCTTACCATTCTAAGTAAACCCGCACAAACGCGTCACCTCGTTGCAACTGGTCGCGGACCAAGAGAGCATGACCAACCAACCTCCAGGATAACTGTACCGAATCTTTCGAATGTCGGTTCGAACAAACGGACCGCGCGCAATAGTGTCGCCTCGCAGAGGGAGACGAAGTGACGAGTTGGTGCCACATCACCACCACAACTTCCACGCACTTCCGCTATTTCACGGAACTGGTCGAGCGTTCGACGGACCGTATGAGAAATTGGAAAAACTGGAAGTTCAAAAGAGAATTTTATGCTAGCGTGGTGAAATCGGTGCATTCGGAAGTAACATAATTTTTGCAAACAAGACTACATCGTGTTTGGAAACGAACAAATTTTCACAATCCTACAGCGGCAAACGCGTGATATTTTCGAGAAACGCACATTTCACGAGACAGTTTTAATAATATGGAAAATTAGTCGAGAGCACCAGAAAATATATTTCACAGAACTGACCATGCGTTTGATGGACCGTGTGAGACATTGGAAAAACTGGAAATTCGAAAGAGAGTTTAATGTTTAATTAAGAGTTTAACAGAGTTTCTGTGCACCGGAAAAGCACGTGTAACGTGACTTTTGCAAACGAAAGCGACGCGTGTTTGATAAACGAGAAAATCGAGAATCTCAAAGCCGATCGTGTCTCTCGAATCGACGATTGGTAATATTTTCTCAAAACATACATTTCACAAGCCAGTTTTAATAATATGAAAATTTAAGCAAGAACCCCAAGAACGCTCGCAACAAAGAAACTTACGTGTAAACCGACCTTTTATTAAGAAAATAAAGCGTGTGCGCTACGCTTTCATAATTTCGTGCAATGCTGATAACGAGTCCATTAGCCTAATGTTCCGAGGAACACCGGCTCGAGAACCCACAGGTTTAACCAGTAGAAGCTGCGAGGTAGGAGCAAGCGTTCGAGTAAAGCACGAATGTGTAGCGGCAAGAAAAGTAATAGAACACCGAGAGAAAATCCAATGCATTTGCGCGGAGAGAAATCGCAGACCGGAAAACGGATGTAGCTTGGATTTTATAAATGTCACGTCGGAAAAATTTTTATCGGTGCGTTTTGCTTGCTCTCTGAGAAAAGTTTCGAAGGGTGAAAGGAGAGAGAGAGGAGTGATCCGATCGCAGGCAGGCTGCAAGAATACACGAAGTGTCGCAACTGTCGCAGTTGAAATTCTCTATGGAACGGATAGATTGTAAGTTGTAGCTGAAGCTAAAGGCTCGCGCCTCGTTGTGGCTTAGGTGTCCGCGTGGTAGCGTAGGCGTGGGCCAGTGACACATTCTGTGCACGCCCGGACAACATGGAATCTCGAATTGCCGATGAACCACCAGTGACCATCGAATTCTCGAGATTTCTAAAACGAAGGATCGAAAGACATCCTGGCGCATGGTAGAAGAGAACAAGTTCAAAACGAAAGTTCCAGGTAGTCCACTTAAGAGTCCGGAATACAGTTTCTCTCTTTTTGCATTCTTCAATTTCTTTTTTATCGAGATCTAAAACGAAGGAACGAAAGACATGCTGGGTAGTAGAAGAGAACAAGTTCAAAACGGAAGTTCGAGGTAGTCCACTTAAGAGTCTAGAATCAGTTTTTCTCTTTTTGGATTCTTAAATTTCTTCTTTTTCGAAATCCAAAAAAGGATAGAAGCGTTCATGTACATAGTAGAAGAGCAGGACTCGATAAAAGGAGCAGATAGTTCACGTAACAGGCCAGATAACAGATTCTTTCTCTTTTTCTATGTTTCTTAATTTCTAAATCTTAATTTGAAACAGCTTCGAAAAAAACCACGTCTTTTCCACGTGACCATGAGTGAAGCGTCATTTCCTTTTTTGTTTAGGTAAATTTCGCGTATTTTGATAAATTTTGCTTTACGTCAGAGAGAGCTCTCTATACATCTGTCCTAAAATGATCATGAATTAGTTTAATTAAAACCTGCGGCGAAAAATAGACGTTCGTAAGGATCCACCTTCGTCACCTTGCCATCGCATTCGTGACGCATTCTCGCATCACGCTGCCAAACGGAGAATTATTTGTTTTCCGTGAAACATTTGCCGAACATATTTCTGGAAGCAACATTGATTGCGGGTAAACGTGAATTCGTCGAGTTAGTCGCCCAGGTTGGGTTCCACGAAACCAATGGAAGTTTGGGATGCGCCCAAATTCACTGGTCGTTTACTCTCTCTCTCTCGCTCTCTCGCTCGTTCTCTCCCCGTTTTTAACGAGATTACAATTAACCGGGCGTAGTGGGCCGCTGTTCCACGAGTTCATTACGTTCGCCGATCTTTTCGGCCCGACTTGAGAGCAGCTTTTAAGCACGGAACCTCTCGGAGGATCCTCTCAAGATGCACGCGCGCGCGCACCTGCGTCTGATGCACTTTGTTAACGACCTCTCTCATTTCTCTCTCTCTCTCTCTCTCTCTCTCTCTCGCTCTCTCCAATTCTGCTCTTATGCTCTTCTCCTCCTCACTATCCTGTTCGACGTTTTATTACGAGGTTCATCGCTGGAGGAGATTAGAGAAGAGCTTTCGTTGGAGGATAAGCTCAAGATGTGTGAGCCAGACCCAAAACAGATCTAACTTTTCATGCTCGATTTTACAGATATTCATTAAAACGATAAGAGAAACTTCAGGCACTTTGGAGTATAAGTTGGAACGTAAAAGATGTCTCCAGGTGATAGCTAAAATTTATTTTGGCAAGCTTCTCCTTCATCTGTGACTCGTAGATTATTTTAAACTGAATTTAGCGATGAATATTCGTACGTCCGTCTAACGTGGTAATTTCTCTTCTACCTCGTTCATATTTTCGCCAGACGTAGCAGAAATCTTTTCTTCTGAAAAAATACCCTTCAGTAATTTGTATCCATATTCTCCAGACTGGGCAGAAATACCTCGTCGGTCTTTGTAGCGTCAATTTTTCACGCGCGCCCACCTTGGCGCTTCGCGAAAAATTCTCATCGTTAGCTTAAGCACGAGCGACTCATCGATAAATCGAGAAATGGAAGGATGAGAGCCACGCAAGATACAGATCACAAACCAGTTATTCGAAGCAAATGTTCGACTCACGAAATGCGCAACGGAAGCTGAACGGATAAGAAACGGCTCCATTTTTTTTTTTTTTTTATTGTCGAATCGTCAGAGCCTTGTAGGACACCGATTCGCTTTGATTCTACTTTCGCCATTCACCTCGTTCGATTCGAGAGGGGGAGATTCGATGGCGTCGATGGTGTCGATGGCGTCGATGGTGTCGATGGCGTCGATGGTGTCGATGGTGTCGATGGTGTCGATGGTATCGATGGTATCGATGGTGTCGATTGTGTCGATTGTGTCGATTGTGTCGATTGTGTCGATTGTGTCGATGGTGTGGATGGTGTAGATGGTGTGGATGGTGTAGATGGTGTGAATAGTGCGGATAATATGGATGGCGCAGGTGATTATAGATGGTGTAGATGGTTATAGATGGTGTAGATGGTAATAGATGGTGTAGATGGTAATAGATGGTGTAGATGGTTATAGATGGTGTAGATGGTTATGGATGGTGTAGTTGATGTGGATAGTGCGGATGATATAGATGGTGTAGTTGGTGTGGATAGTGCGGATGGTCGATGATCGATAGTCCTCGCGAACAACCTGGAATTTACGTAACAGCCTCCGCTTCTTTTTCTTCGAGAAACGTTCGGTGCGAGGAGAGAAAAAAAGGAGAAGAATTCTTCGACCATCGTGTCCCGGTGAGTCAGAGTGCGTATCGTGATTGTGCAAGACTACGGGACCAAAGATTACTCACCGTGTTCTTCGCGAGATCCGCCATGCTATTGGAGCGGTCGGTGTAAGGCGCGAGAATTCGAAGGACCCGCGGTTCAAATCGCTCTCTGACGTCATCGCGCGTACCCGAGAGTTTCGAGTTCTTCCGAAACCGCGTGTTCTCCTTGTTAGTCATTCGATTGGTATCGTTAACGGGATTTACTCTGATCGAATCGCTTATACGTTCGGTCTTTACTTGGATCTCTCTAGGTTCAAGTCCGCACACATTTTGAAGCGCGCGAATTTTGAATTCTTTTGAAATGGCATTTTTCTCCCGTTAGTCTTTAGATTGGCTTCGTTAACGAAGATTTAATTTGAGCAGAAACTCTCGATAGCTGCGTGTTCGATCTTCATTTCGATCGCGCTCGCTTCAAGCACACACGAGCACGAATTTAGAATTCTTTCGAAATGGCATTTCTCTCCTTGTTGGTCATTTTGATTGGTAGTGCTAACGAGATTTACTCTGATCGGATGGCTTACACATTCAGTCTTTACTTGGATCTGTCTAGGTTCAAGTGCGCACGTATTTTAAAGCGCACGAATTTTGAAATCTTCCGAAATACCGTTTCGCTCCCGTTAGTCATTAGATTGGCTTCGTTAACGAAGATTTAATTTGATCAAAAACTCTCGATAGCTGAGTGTTCGATCTTCATTTCGATCGCGTTCGTTTCAAGCACACACTCACACGCGCGCGAATTTGATGCTCTTTCGAAACGGCATTTCTCTCCTTGTTAGTGATTAGATTGCTTCGTTAACGGGATTTACTCTGATCGAATCGTTTACACGTTCAGTCTTTACTTGAATCTCTCTGGGTTCAAGTGGGCACAAATTTTAAAGCGTGCGAATTTTGAATTCCTTCGAAACCGCGTGTTCTCCTTGTTAATCATTCGGTTGGTATCGTTAACAAGATTCATTTTAATCTTATACTCTGAATCGCCTACGCATTCAGTCCATCTCTGGAAATTTCTCAACGTGCAAGCACACCCGCGCACGCGAAATTTTGAATTCTCCCGAAATCTATCTCCTGCCTGTAATTCGCTTTATACCATTAACACGATTCACTTTAATCTTATACCCTGAATCGCCTACGCGTTCAGTCCATCTCTGGAAATTTCTCAACATGAAACACAGCCGCTCATGCGAAATTTTAAATTCTCCTGAAATCTATCTCCTACCTGTCATTCGTTTCACATCATTAACAAGATTCACTTTAATCTTATACTCTGAATCGCCTACACGTTCAGTCCTTCTCTGTAGATTTCTCAACATTGGAGCACATCCACACACGCGAAATTTACAATTCCTCAAAAATCTCCTATCTCTCTTATTAGTCATTCGATTACCATCGTTAACGAGATTTATCAGAGACTCTCGATCAGCCTCGCGTTAAATCTCCATTTCAAACTCTTCACGTTCAAACACACGCGCAGCACGGCGCTTCTGTCTTTATGTCTTCGAATCGATTTCTAAAGGGGGCTTTAAACGGGAGCCAATCGAGCGGGGACCCTGGCTGCCAGGGTAGCGCGACTAATGGCCCATTGTCGTAATCGGAGACAATGAGGCGGGACCGAATCCGCGGACAATCGGTCCGGTTGCTCCGGTATCGTTCAATGGAGTCTATCGATGCACCTAGCCACCTCCTCCTTGCCGATCGAACGTTAACCCTCCGCGAGGTTTTATCTCACGTCTCGTTTTATCAAGCTCTGCTAGTCTACACGATATCGCGATAAACTGCACGCGTCGCGTTGATATAGCGATTTTCTTCTTCTCTCTTCTCCTTCTCCGTCCTTCCTTCTTCTTTTCTATCATCCGATGCATCGAACGAGATGCGCCCGAGGGTGACAATCGCCGAGAGTGACGAGAGAAAGAACGTAGCGCGTGGAGAAGTGGAAAATCGCTGGTGCGGAAAGAAGAAGATATAAGGTTTTTCTTAACGTAGGGAGTGAAGAAGGCTCGAAGGCTTGAGGAAAAGGGAGGAGTCAGCTGGAATGATCTCAGGGGTTGGAGCAGTGGTTCTTAACCCATTGACGCTTATTACGGCTATAGCCGTCAAGTTGCTGGCGATGTATATAGATAAATTACGGTCATATACGTCCGAAGTGTCCGGCAATAGGACCTGTTCAGGTTATGAAAACTCGTACACTGAAAAAATTGTATTCTTAAAATACAAACTTAATAATTCATCTTAATAGATATTCTTAATAGATAAGAATATTTTCTTATCGATATGACGGTTTTTCGAATATATTCTTAATAATCCATCTGAATGTCGCGACACAATGCGTGCCAGTATTCGGTTAAGTTAGGTTACGCATCGCGTGCGGCACATGTCGATGCCTGTATCTTGTTCCTCTTGCAATTCTGCAATTTTAAGTACTATATTATGTTGCTGTGTTGTGCAAAAAGTATGGATAAGTAATGGACAAGTAATATAAATACATGTGAATTGTAACTTTCTCTCGTAACTACATTTCTCAACCAATTCCGATTTCAATGTATGGATCATGTAATTTTCGATATTATAAAGAGTGTAGCATTTCATGAAGAGTTTTGTTTCCAATAATTATATACGAAATATATCCATACAAATTGTGTACCAGGCTATGTTAAGAATATCTCGTTAAGGATATTTGATTAGAGGAATCTGTTTAGAACATTCTACTCTTAAATTAAGAAGATCCTCTTGTTGCTTATTTTAGTGGGAAATATTCTAAACTTAAGTGGTAAATTCTTAAGATAAGAATACAATTTTTTCAGTGTAGCAAAACCATTTTACATGTTATCTAGACTGTTGCGTCTTTTTTGTTGAATGGATTACTGGAGAATAAACAAATAAGTGCATTAGTACAGCCCGTACTAAGAATGTTTCTTTATTTATTAATGTTTCTTCTTTAAGCACGACCGTAAAGGGAGTGACTTATTTATTAATCAAAGTATGCCATCGCGAGTTGTCCTGGAAAAATAGTGGTCAAATTTGATAATTTCGGCCTTCCAAACGTTTATAATTATTACTGACACTCAATTCCCTATTGCAGTGAGAAACAAATAAAAAACAAAAAAATTATGTTTTTGAGATTATGTCTTCAAAAAAAAAGTATGCGTCAATGGGTTAACCTTTTCAAAGGCACAAAACACTTCTCATTGGAAGGATAAAAACACCAAAATTGTTAGGACGATTAAGATCATATCTTTAGATGGTGATTTACTCGCCGTGGTACGGCTACACGACAAAAGTCCAAATTATGGCATTTTTGTGACTACTGCAATAGTTACTAATTATGTGTAATATACAATGGCGCTTTCAGAACTAACGGAACATTTGTTACAAGTTCGCGGAATACCGGTTAAGAACCACTGGATTGGAGAGTGTAATGTTGAAGGGTTAGTGGGTGAAAAATGTGGAGATAGGCTCACTGACGTCAGGTAGATTGGTGAGCAAGAAGATTGAGCTATTGAAAGATTAGCAACTGATAATCTCAATGGTATTATATTTTTTGACCCGGCAGTTAGTTCTCGAGAAAAGTTAATTGAACGTCCCGTTAATTTTCCTTGATGGCCCATAGCGACGTCCTACTTTCTTTTAATATAAAAATATTGTCAATCAGAGGTAAATTCAGGTTTATAATTATGTTCAATGATCACCGGTAACCCCCGCGGCATTCATCGCGTTAATATAGAAAATGTTGAAAGAGCTGGCCCGATTATTTTTCCAGCTGTGGAAATAATCCAACATTAATCAGCAGCGATGTATTCTCACGAGGAATTATAAGATTCTCACAATTACACAATTTTCTCGAATCGGAGCATTCCACCGAAAGCAGCCAATACACATAAATTCTAACATAAATTGTTCCATAATTTTCTCGAATTGGAGCATTCCATCGAAAGCAGCCAATGCGCATAAATTCCAACATAAATTCGACAATCTAATACAGAGACATTCTCACGCGTTATTAATCTTTTCGCTTCTCCATTTCCAGGTACACGTAAATGAAGCGATGACGCTGCACTGGTGGATGCACTGGTTCTGGGTTACCGCGCAATTTTTCGGTAAGTTCTCTCTAGCGTGTCAGAGCGAGACGTTAAATTCGCCAAGTGGCAGTAGCAGCACGATCGATAAATCGTCACCTTCCACTACTTTCAGTGATCTTAGGAAATCCCGTCCCATCGACGACCTCGGACCCTTTGAATCGGGTGCAGGATCACCCAATGAGCACGGACAGTACTATCATCAATTCGGACATTCCCTCGATCGATACGGAAGGGCTTTACCGTACCGAGAATCCGAGCAAGCAAAGCTTTCGCATCGCGAAAGCAATTGGTCTTTATCCACAGACCAACACCGCAGTGATGCTCGAGCGACAAGTTCCAACAAGTTCGTCGCAAAATCCAGCAGAACGTAACTCAGCCGCTACGAACGGCAGTGACCTTGTCGAGGTTAATTATCGCGCCGGTAATAATTCCAGCGCACAGTACTTGAACTCCACGAGAAACTTACCGACCCAAGAGCGCAACGGTGGCGAACTCGAGAGGCTCAGAAATCCAGTTATCAAGAAGGATAGTAAGATAACGTGGATCGAGTCGAGTGGTAAGAGTAACAGGTCTAAGTACGATCAGGAAGATCGTCGTAAAGAATTGGAGCTGGCGCGTAACGTGAGTAGCGTCAGCGAGGACGAGGACCTGACTGTGCTACCTCTTCCGGATGAGGGACCCAAGTTCCGGCTTGTCGTTAATAGAACGAGGTCTTCCTCGTCCGTATTCGCCTCGTCCTCTCTATCCGCTTCTGGATCTGGAAATAACGTTGGAATAAGGACCTTCAATCGTTCGGACGACGACGTGGAGATTGACGAGGAGTTAATCGAGCCGCAGCCCTTCGCCACGGCTGCGTCGATTTTAGAAGGTGATTTTTAATGGACGAGAATCTTTTTATAGAGATGTGATATCTTAGCTGACTTCCTTTTACAGCTGAAGTGAAATATTCAGTTCGGTTCAATCCGTTTAATTATATTCTCGTCTACTTTAGATAATTCGAACAGTTTCATATCTACCTCTGAAGTGACGCGGTATGATACACCGATTACAGCGGTAAAAGGAAAGCACTTTTTGTTAATCCGTGGAGCAAAGTGTCTGATGAGCAGGATAGATTGGAGACAATTTGATTAATTTATGGATGAATGTATATTAAGTTTGTTGGATTTATTTTCTTAGTTGGAGTGAGCAGAACCAGGAGCACTTTTCCAAAGGACTTCCAGAGGGATCAGATACAGGAAAATCCACACTTGGACTATAATGACGCTGGTGAACCTGAGAACTCCGCCCGATCGGCAGTAGATATCGCTGCTATTACAGGAAGCTGTTTAGCGACCGTAGCATTGCTCACTACAATGGGCAGCTTAGGTTTTATCATGTATAGGTAATTATGATAGAAACTGGGTGTAAGGTCGTGAGTTTGCAGATACGTTTTGATAATGAACGATTATTTGTTTTTTTAGGCGCAGGTATTTAAATCCACCACAAACGTTAAATAGCGATAAGTGCAGTAATCCGGATAGTTCTGGTTATATCGACGATTCTACTATTCGGGTCAGTATGAAAAGAAATATATATGGTATTTTCGATCTCACTTAACTTTTTACGATTTATACTGCGTGCAAATAAGTGATCTTAGCACTGCGCGTTCGCACGATTTAAAATTGTCTTTTCTTTATTTACAGGATAATTCCGAAGAAATGTATAGCTTGGATAATGATTCGTTCCTAAATTCACTGGAGGCAATGACAATACAAAATTATTGGACAGACAGTGTGAAGCATACAAAACTATGACAAAAAAAGATACCTTGTCCCGGAAAGAGGATTGAATCTTTCAACATTTCCGATGGTGAAGCGCATGAACAAATTTCACTGCTTGAACATTAGTAGGTACTTAAGCTTAACTATTCCCATTGTATGAATACGCGTTTCGGGGTAATTCCATAGTTGCGTGTAATCCACGTTACGGGATGTAATTAGTATTTTTAAAAAAAAAAACGCAAAGTAAAGATGAAAGTTCTTAATGCGTTTCACCATTTCCGTAAGTTTTCATGAATATTTTTGAGAATTAGCAAAGACATGCATTCACGGTAGATCAAAATTACAGAGCGATGTGCATCGTCTTTTGAATTTTGATTTACGTCACTTCCATTATCTCTATATTTTTCTACTATGAAGATAATACTGGCAAATTGAAGCTTAGAAGTAAAATAACGTTATTATTCCTTGCTATTTCTATGGAACTGTGTTATTGAAATAGTGCAATAAGTACTTTGATAAGATAGTATTTATAATACCTTAGAATTGTAAGTACAAATAAGAGTCTTAGATCCTAGTTAATCGAAATATAGGAATATTGAAAGAAAATAATTTCATATAAAATAAAGTAATTATAAATATTCACGGTACTTCCAATGTTGCGAATTGGAGCTTGAACAACTGTACTTATGTATATGTTTTTTAATTTCGACTCGCGTAACAGTTTCTCTCGCCGCCCCACTTTAGAGATACATCACAATCTACAAAAAAAGTACATTACTCTTGGCCATATTAGTAATTGCTTATACGGTCAGCTTAAGAATGGCAAATATTTTCAAAGGAAGATCACACTAACGAAAGATCGGACCAAACACCTTGGTAGTGTAGCTTCATGCCTTGATAACATATCCAGTAGAAACCATTTCTTATTTTTCATTACACTTTTAGCTTGTATGTGTGTATGCGCGCGTGTGTATGTATTTATTATGTGTATCTATGTATGTATATAATATATATACATATATACATAGCATACGTATGATCATGTATATGTTTGTATGAATGTGAAGATCCGATGTAACGTCGTAAAAGCACGGTAAATACTAAGTAGCGTAGGTTATTAGTCAAATATATTTCTATACGAATTCCGAATAAGGAGGAGAATCCATTGTGATAGTGCGTAGCATTTAATAAATGTGAATATATCACCGGCTCGTTTTATGGTAACGGTTGTGAATAAACACGCTCGTAACTTACATCTTACAGAATTGAGTTAGTATCGTCATAAATTTTACTCTATATAATAAGCACTTTGATCCCAATTTCAACATATAAACAATAAATACGGTATACATTTATAAATCCTTTGCCCTGAAAGAATAAACACGTACTGTTCATTGCATAATATTGATCCAATCGTCTTTCGCGCTAAAAACGTTTGAAATTTTCGAGTGATCGCGCCATCTTTTGCAGATTATAAGAACTAGGTATAATGATGAATTCACAGTAATGATGAACAACTGATGGTAAAGGTGGGTTATCGCGAAATTTGCAATTCTTCTGGGTGAACGAAGCAAAGTATTTTTACGCTATTTGGTTGGCCAGACTGCTAACTTGCGACATTCTTCACGTTCGTAGTTTTTTAAACCGGTAAAGTTTGTTGGTTACGTGCCACTCCATACTGTTCCATAGATTTGTACGCACCATACTGCATCATACACCGTTATACATTTACGGGACGTCTACGCATAAAATAATTAACAAAGCATGAGTATTGTATAGACGGAATACATTTAAGTTAAGGGTACACGTACGAATGCAAAAATTAAAAATAATGTTGCATATAGTGTGACACGTTCCAGTGTCAATATGCAGTGGCCATCAATAAGTCTTATTCTATCGGAAGTGTTTTTAGCATATATTGTTTATTGCATTTATACTGTGTCGTTACTTTTCGTGGCACCATCATGCGAAGAAGGAAAGATCTGTTTAACTTCTTATTTAAGCAAAAAGCCAGACCTCGAGCTGTATATCTTCAGCTCAACTACAAGAACTCCTCTGGAACGAGAAGTTAGTCTTATATACACAACACGAAAATTCGATTATTCGAAAGTACAAAGCATGTGAGTTTTCCTTTTTCTGTATTTCATTACTCCAGTCGAGTAAATAGCTGCCAACAAGTTATCGATACATTCCCATTGTTACTTTTTATGATATAAATATACGTTATTTGTTATTTTGAATGTTTTCCACTAATTTGCTTGAGAACTACTTTTATTTACAGTCCTGTAAGTTTGGACATTCCTCGTAAGACACAACAAAATGGAACTTTGTTCCTACATGTGATATTCGTGCCTGACTCCAAAAAGCATAATAGAATGTTCAATGATCTAAGATCGGTAAGTCTTTTATCTGCTTTGGAGCAAATAAAGTGTGAAAGATTGATCACATGCACAAAGAATAATTATGAAAAGTGGAATAGGCGTTTAACTCCATTGATGTCTTTGTTGACTATTAAACAGTATTAAATTTTTAACTCTATTGTTACGTAGGATCCATATATGGCTTATACAACAATTAAGATGACAAAATATGCAGTACCAGAAGCTGAGGTTTTCAATCTGTTAAAAGAAAAGAAATTGAGTAAGAAGAAAAGTACCGAGAATAGTTTACAGCCGGTTACACACGTTAGAAGCCGAGTGACGTTCACCATTATGACAGATGACATTAAATTGCCTATAAGCAATGTACCCATCGAACTGATGAACGATATAAGGTATCCAAATTTTTTCCTTTGATAAAATTTTTTCATAGTTATACATTTACCCTGAATTTAATCTGTTACATTTTCTGCCATACAGAATAGTACATAACAATATGTTTCTACCTATTGTCAACTTTGACTTTTTACAAACAAGACATCGAGACCTTGTTCGCATTGTGCCACAGAACAATACAATGAATGTGACAATATTTTATGCTCCTATATCAATTGGGAAATTACGCTTGGTATTACATGTTGAAGGTGCTATGCAAGGATTAAAAAATCTTGGTTTTTCCGATAAGGATATCGACGAAGTCAAGGGGATCTTCGCAGATACCAATATTTATTTATTGGCTGGCACATTCTTTATAGCAGCTATTCATGTAAAGAAGTTTCACTTACGAAATTATTAATCACTCACGAGTGTAATACATTTAAACATTTTGCACATTGTATACAAGCATATTTTATTATTTATTTACAGCTATTATTTGACTTTCTGGCTTTTAAAAATGATGTAAGTTTCTGGAGATCAAAGAACAATCTCATTGGGCTGAGTAAATGGACTGTAATATGGAGGGCATTTAGTCAAAGTGTTATATTCCTTTATTTATTAGACGAAAATTCTTCATTGCTTGTTCTGATACCAATCGGTATTGGTACGCTTATTGAGGTATGTACACGATGAATTATTTTCTTCTCTATATATTCTAACAGCTTTGTATTTGTCAAACAGTTATGGAAACTTAAAAAAATATTCAGAGCAGAATTTATTAGCGATGGTGGTATTCTGCCAAAGATTAGAATTAATGAAGTTAAGGATAATGTGGCTGAACTGAGAACAAGACAATTTGACGCAGAAAGCATGAGATACTTAAGTTATTTATTATACCCACTTGTCATTGTCGGTGCTATTTATTCCTTACTTTATCAGCCACACAAAAGGTAATATAACTGATGTAAACACATATTTTTCAGAATATTTTATATAGCGAATTTTATAATTGTACGTTTATATTTGAATATATATATATTATTTACAGTTGGTACTCATGGAGTATAAATTCTCTAGTAAATGGTGTATATGCGTTTGGCTTCTTGTTCATGCTTCCGCAACTTTTTGTTAATTATAAATTGAAATCGGTAGCTCATCTACCCTGGAGAGCATTTATGTACAAAGCATTTAATACATTTATCGATGATATCTTTGCCTTCATCATTACCATGCCAGCTGCACACAGAATCGCTTGTTTTAGAGATGATGCTGTGTTCCTTATTTATCTTTATCAAAGATGGTAAGTCATTTTTCAATACCTTATTTATTAAACAGTACCCATTGGTATAGTACACCAATTTATAATAATATATGCCAATAGAAAGTTAGATTATTGTGTTTTTTTTATAGGCTGTACCCTGTAGATAAATCTCGTACTGATACTGAAGCAGTAACAGAGGAATCTGTAGACTTTGGAAACATCAATAAAAAGAAACAATAATATTTATAAGACTGTTATTCAGTAACAACAACCATTATCTATTATTAATATACTTTTAATATGCAATGTTGCAATTGTTTGCCTAATAAAATGGAACTTGTATCAGCATACACTTGTTAGAACAATAAAGTTCATAATGAACTTTTCATTTTGTTTGAGAGAAATTTTTACTCAGTAGTGTAGAATATGAAAGAAACACTACCTCGCATCTATATATACATTATGCTATATATATCATGGTCTAAAAATGGAAAACCCAGTTCCACAAAATCATCAGAGTAATTGCATGAATGTAAAAAGCATATGGTACTGGGTAAGCCTAATAATATGAAAATAAGTCTGGAAAATAGCAACCAGTTTTTAAAAACAATATGCGGTGTACCCACAGATAAACCTAACTATACCTACAAAGTATCTTTCAGTATCCAAATCTACTAATGGTGATGCAGTTACAGAAATTATACATATATTAGTGTAAGTTTAAAGTCCAAACATAACAGGAATTACATACATCTTTTTCTATTGCTTAATCAACTTGACAGTGGAAGATATTACAATACCAGTAATCTGTATGTTTACATAGCAGGAAACACTCTTCTGCATTCTCATTTACACCAGCGTGTACTTATATCTCGGAACTACTACACGTCTAAGAATATGTGTCATTTGATTGCATAACAAGTTTCAGGGTCAGATTGATAAATTAAAAACAATCCCATATCAGATGAGATTGAATCTCTTCTTTGTTAAAGTGTATTGCTGCCTACAGTTTTTATTATTTACCTAAACCTTCATAAATATAGGACAATTATATATGATTTTATTCACTATAAAGTAAGTATATATGCGTAAGTTTTTTATAAAAAAATTTGAAATTTTGTTTATATACATGCTAACGAATAATAATTAGCAAAAAAATATTTTAATGTAATTTACATCTACTTGAAATGAAATATTTGATAATATTTGATGTTTACATAAAACATGTTTAAATAGAAATTATTAATTTCTATGATTCAGACCAACTTCTATTTCGTTTTGTCATCTGATAAGGGAGTCCTTGATTTCTTATTGGAGATAATAACATCAAAGCTCTTATAATTTTCGCTATGTCATAGCAAGCAGTATTAAGTAGCCTGTCAAAGAGTTGTAAATTTTCTTTGCACAACTGGTTAAGCACATACCAATTTTCTCATATTAACAACATTCTACATTATATTGTTTATAGCACGTCCTGTGTCTTTACCATTACAATAGTGACATAGTTCGAAATGGAATACATTATACTGGTCATACAAGTGATGATATTAATTATTTTTCCTATATGGGTTTATTTGTGGTGCAACAAGTTTGTAAAAAAACAAATTTTAGCAAGTTCAGAAGTAGACAAAGCAGGTAATGGATTAATATTGAATTTATGTGTCTCATAAACATTCCGATGCACTTTTATGTTATCCACGCACAATATATATGTTTGGAAAGATTAATTATTTCATTGATTTTGCAGTGAATTATGTATACCTACATGCTTGTATTAAATTTAGTGAAAAGGGTAACTGTAAGATAAATATTTTTTAAAGAAGCTTTTCTGCCAAATTTTTATTTCTTATACTTTACAAATAAAAAATAACATCTTGATTAAAACATTACAGAAAATAAACTTATTAACAACAGTTTTAATTATTCAGATTTGCACTTTGCATTAAAACGATGGTGGGCAATATGGTGTATTGCTAAAAGAAAGAAGGCAGAAAAAACAAAGATTTACAAATCTGCGGAAAAGACTGGGTTCATAAACTACATTAAACCTCACTTAGAAAAACCCATAATGTTAAAGGATGAAAATGTAAATTCCACATAATTTTTTACATATGTGCACAGCCATGTGAAATCTTTATCTCTATGCCTTATGTTCATTTTAGAGTTGTGACAGTATATTGTTTTATGCCAGTGATCAAGCTGGAAATTCAATATACGTCAAATTGACACGAAGAATATATCGTATAACGGAGTTATCATTGCAAGTTCTGTTATCAGATGGACGACTTTATGTACTACCTGGTAAAGTATTTGTTAATAATGGCAATTACAGATATTATCATATAGTAACATGGTGTGATTTATGTATAGATTTTCCAAATACTGTAGTTCTGAATAACACATGTCATGGGTGGTCAGCGAAAGGCTTGCACATTGAGCTTCTAGAACCGCAACAACGTTGGAGAATTACCTACAATGGCATGTTGCGGAAGAAACTTGGAACCAATACAAATGTCACCGATATGATTATACAACACATTTGCTTAAACTTCATGTAGGCGAAGATGTATGCTGTATGATTATTTTGTGTCAATTCTAATGTACTCGTGTATTGTAGATTTATAGCTGGCTCCTTAGCATTAGAATGGCCAGGTGATTGGAGCACCTATTTACATGCAGATGCTCTGGCCCGTGAACCATGGAAAAGTCCTGAATGGATTAATAAAATGTATGTTTTACTATTATAATAATGAATTTAACTGAACACTGAGTGTATAACTGTTTTCTCATTATTCTTAGGAAATTAATGGACTATGGCGGATTTGATCAGTGGGGTTCGATTGTAGGACAGATCCAAATTGATAGTTTAGATTGTGTTGATTTGTATATGCGTGGTCTTTGTCAACGACGTTGGGGAACACACGAATCCCATCAATTTGAACAAAATCTTACACTTTTTGGTATAACATCAAAGGGTACTATGTATTGTCTGGGAGCTAGTATATTGAAGAGTGACACGACGCAGTAATGTTTACCATATAATATGAAAATCATTTCTTTTCTTTTATTAGTCTTTTGTGTAATCACATATCGTTTGAATATTGCAGGGTGCAGTTTGGACATGTAAAAGAAGCTGACGATAGACTATATGAAATTGACACAACTGATTTGGATTTAAGCAAGGTTGCATGTAAAGCAGAGAGTGTACACGTACAGCATAATATAAAATTTACAGGTTCTATTTAAAAGTCACTACAATTTAAATTCATTTGGAATTTTCAATTCCTACGGATAGTATTTCAAGAACACTCAAAGCAATCTCGGTGAAATCTTTTAGCTGCTGGACGAAAATATATGGATGTGATAAACTATAGTCAAGAGACTACAAGTGTTCTATATAGTGGCCAACCATGGAATTGGGCGTATTCTATTCACAATATCAAAATTGACTTAAATGGAAGTAAAGGTATGGAACAGTTTTAGTTATAAATAATGTCATTAAATTTTGTGAATAGAAATAAAAAACTGCAGCTTGAAGATATATTTATCAATGCGTAATATATCGTTGCAGGTGTGGGGTTAATGATATTGGAATGTCCATATAATGGCCCTCCGCAAATCAAAACACCTTTAACAAAAATCCACTCATTGCCTTCTACAGATGCACATGTAAAGTCAGATGAATTAATAGTTTTTTATGATGATGAGAAGTGTCAAATTGAGAGTTTGGTTGGGGGCAAAGCATCATCTCTAGCTGCACTGACTGCATTAAATAATGGCAAGGTATATATTAGCACTTTTCTTCTATCAATATGTAATTTGTATAATATTAAAAATTAATATATTTTTGGAAAATTTTTCACAGTTCATTGTACCGCGAGGTTTCTGCATTACTGCCCACGCTTTTGATTTACAACTACAGCATCATGCAGAACTGCGTGGTATAATAAATTACATTCAACAAATAATAACGGGAAAGGAAGATGGTAACATAAAGGAATCTTGCGAGAAGTATGATATCAAAATTTCAGTAGCATTAATTTATCGTGCAATTTCTATATTAATTTTTGATTTGCAGAGCAGTATTAAATATTCAGTGCACCCCCATGCTACAGCCAATTCAAGAAGCAATATACAATGCTATGTCAGTTTTAAATTCGCAAGAAGTAGTTGATGAAAGTATTTGCAATAGCAGGTTTGCTGTTAGATCCAGTGCTATAGGTGAGGATAGTGAACATACATCAGCAGCTGGACAAAATACAACGTATTTGGGTATAAAAGATGAACCAGATGTTATTAAAAAAGTAACTATGTGTTGGGCAAGCTTATTTTCATATCAAAGTGTGGAGTACAGGTGAGTGCACAATAAATATGCCTTTTATATTAAATAGAATCTAATAGAGAATCATCTGTATACTAGGAGGCAAAATATTTTACCTGTAATGACGGGTATGGGGGTTTGTGTACAGCAAATGGTAAATGCTGAAGCTGCTGGAGTTATGTTCACTAGACATCCTACTACTGGTAACCCTTCGGAAATTGTTATTACAGCGAACTATGGTTTAGGCGAGGTAAGATGTAACTTGCATCATTAAATGTCATTTGTTAAATATTTCAAATTTGTTACTTTCATGACATGACGCCTGTGTAGTCTGTTGTATCGGCAGCTGTGGAACCGGACACGTTGCTAATTCATCGCAGCTATGATGATAATTTAAGCATAAAAACATCAACAGTAGGGCACAAAACTAATAGGACATGCTTAAGTAGCGATGGAGTAGCCACCACGACAATTGACCCCGCAGAAAGCGGAAACATTTCTATATCAGAAGAAGTTGCAATACGATTAGCTAAAGTAGGACTGTATCTGGAATACCAGTTTGGCAATGCACGAGATATAGAATGGGCAATAGTTGCACATAAAATTTACTTACTTCAAGCACGACCTGTTACTACAATCAATGCATGGACAGATTTTGAAATAAGTCACGAACTAGATTCAGGAGTACCCAATGAAAGTGATATTATGCTATTTTCAAATGTCGGTGAGGTCTTACCAAACTCCATATCACCTCTAACTATTTCTAGTGTACTCAGAGGTCTGAATCGTGCGAGTTGTTTGGGATTTAACGGAGTAGATCGCGTTGGTCTTCATATTGTGAATATGAGATGTTGTTTAAACTATTTTAGCGTAAGTAGTTTTATTACAAATTTCAGCAGGAACTTTATTCATGAGTCATATGTAATATCATAATTCTGTCTTTATTAGTTATTACTACAATTTGTTGAGGAAAATATCACAATGTCCAACAAAATGGCAGACATTGCAGTTTGCGGCCGCGTAATTGTAACACCAGAACTATTTACAATTGCTAAAGAACGTAATGGTGTTTTGAACTTTAGTACTTCATGTAAATTACTTTGTGCAACTATCAAAGATGCCTGGCAAAATGAGTCTATTGAGAAGAAGGCAAAGATCATGCACAATAACTTTTCTTTCAATGTTGCTGAATTTCCTAGTGCTCACAGCTTGTATAATGAAATTGAGGCAAAGTTTCATAATATCTTTGAGGTGCGCAATCAAAACCACTAAACATTTGTGCAACTATTGACTGATATAATAAAATTTTGCAGATGACTTTGTACCATGGGCATGCGTCAAGAGTAAGTATTACGTATCAAATGTTAGCATTGTCAGCTGTATCAGCGGGAAGCCAAGACTTGTTACCAGAGCATTTTGCAGATATTGCAATCATTTCAAGTTCTTGCAGTAATGTTGTTAGCTGTGAAGTACCAATCTTATTGCACAAAATTGCTTTATGTATTAAAACTAGTGGCAATGCTGAACAATTCAGTAAAATAAATCCAGCGAATGGAATAGATTGGTTACAATCTAATTGTCCAACAGCTGCTAAAAAATTAGAAACCCTGCTCAAAGTTCACGGTCACAGATGCATTCAAGAATTAGATTTATTTTCAGAACCATGGTCATTAAAACCAGAAACTCTTGTTACTATACTGCAGGTACTGTACGATACATTTATTTGTTATATAAAATAACAGGATAAGTGGTAAGTCTATTGTAAAGAGGACTAAAGGTTATTGTTAATGTAGACGCTAGCAATGTCAGTTGAGGAAAGTAAAACTACTAAAACTAGTAGTATAGAAGAAATTATACAGTCCTTAAAAACTACAACTACGAGATTTTCAAAATGGTGGTTAAAACAAATTATACCTCGTTGCCGAGCAGCAGTTAGGCGTAGAGAAGTGACTAAATCATTACTAGTGTCTGTTGTACATAAATTCAAAATAGCCTATAGGCAACTCGCTGTATTGATGGTTACGGAATGTTATTTGCCTGACAAGGAGCTTGTATTCTTTCTGACCCATCACGAAATTGGGCAACTATTAAGTAATCGGAGTCCGGCACTAGTCCGAAAGTAGGTGTTAACGATTACTGAATATTTTTTTGTGTTCTGTATTTAAATATCGTATTTCGATTATTTGATTAGTACATTAAATACCTTATCAATAATCTTCAAGGGCAAATCGTAGACGTAGGATATTTTTACAACTTGGAAAGCTTCAGTATCCAGAAGTAAATAGTGGCATGCCTATGCCAATAAAGGTTTGTTACAAATTTATTCGGATAATATCTCACGCTTATACATGATATTTCATATGTATCATAATATGTAATTGTCAAAATATTATTACCATTAAAGGTTACAGTAGATGCATCATCCCGTAATACGTGTACCAAAATTCAGGGAACTGCAGTATACGGTGGTTCCATTCTTGGTAGAGCATGTGTAATAAACGACTTGTCTGAAGCAGAGTATATAAAACATGGGGATATTTTAATTACTCACTCAACTGATATTGGTTGGAGCCCATACTTTCCATTACTGGGGGGAATAGTTACAGAATTGGGAGGTCTCATTAGTCATGGAGCTGTTGTGGCAAGGGAATATGGCCTTCCGTGTATTGTTGGTGCCGCTAGAGCTACAGAAGTATTCGAAACTGGTAAGATGACGAAAGAAAAAGAATTACCTAATTCAAATAAAACATTAATATTTTGTTACATAAATACAAATAGTCTATACGTATAATTTAGTTATCCTAAAGTATAGTTTCAAAGTGTATGCATATAATGTGTAGGTGATACGGTTCTATTGGCTGCTGATGTTGGAGCACTAGAATTAATTGAGAAGCATACAGCTGAGATGTCAAATATCACAAGTAAATGATGGTAAACCTTTCGTAACATATTTTAATAGCAAAATAGTAAATTTAATATAGAACATAATGTTCATTAAGTTAGAATGATTTTATCATTTTTTCAATACAAGGGATTTCAGTAGTAAATCTATATTTTTGAATAAACAATTATAACATGTTATTGTTAAACTATCTCAACCCAGTCTACTCTACTAAGTTTCAAGTCCAAACATAATAGGAATTATATGGACCATCTGTTTTGAAAGTGTCCATTTAAAAAAATAAATTATTTAGTTATAAATAAAAAAGTTACACTAAATGAATCACAAATTATGTGATATCTCATTTTTTTTTAAAAATGGACTTACATCACTTTCGTACTAAACGGTCCATATATGTATTTTTCTATTATTTCATCAACATGATACTGGAAGACTACTATACCGGTAATCTATGTGTTTACATAGCAGGAAACACTCATCAGCATTTTCATTTACACCAGCATCTACTTACATCTCCGAAACTACTACGCATCTCAGAATATATGTGTCATTTGATTGCATAACAAGTTTCAGGGTCAGATTTATGAACTAAAAAAATGCCATATCAGATGAGATTGAATCTGTTCTTTGTAAAGTACATTGCTGTCTACAGTTCTTGTTGCTTTCCTAAACCTTTATGAATATAGGAGAATTATACATTTTATGCACTTTACTCACTGTAAAGTAAGCATATTTGTGTAAGTTTCTTTAAAAAATAATTTGGAATTTTGTTTATACACATGTCAATAAATAGTAATTAGCAAAAGAATGTTTTAACGCAATTTACATCTACTTGAAATGAAATATTTTATTTCTTACGTAAAACATGTTTAAATAGAAATTATCAATTTCTATGATTCAGAGCTACTTCTATTTTGTCTTGTCATGTGATAAAGAAGTCTTTGATATCTTATTGCTTATAGATAATAACATCAAGCCCTTCTAATTTTCCTATACAGTAAGTAGCAGCATTGAGTAGCTGGTCAAAGTGTTTTCAATTTCCTTTGTGCAACTGATTAAGCACATACCAATTTTCTCATATTAACAACATTCTACATTATATTGTTTATAGCACACCCTATGTCTTTACCATTGCAATCGTTACATAGTTCAAAATGGAATACATTATATTGGTCATACAAGGGATGATATTAATTGTTTTTCCTATATTGGTTTATCTGTGGTGCAACAAGTTTGTAAAAAATCGAATCTTAACCAGTGCAGATCAAGCAGGTAATAGATTAATATTGAATTTATCAGTGCCAGGAGCTTTTTCATGCACGTTTATGTTACCCGCGCACAATATACAATGTTTCAAAAGATTAATTGCTTCACTGATGCTGCAATGAATTATGTATACCTACATTTTTATATTAAGGGTAGTAAAAAAGTGAAGTGCAAGATAAACATTTTCAAAAAAGTTAGTTCGGCTATCAAATTTTTATTTCTTACATTTTACAAATAAAAAATAACATCGTGATTAAAACATTACACAAAATAAGCTTATTAACAACAGTTTTAATTATTCAGATTTGCACTTTGCATTAAAACGATGGTGGGCAATATGGTGTATTGCTAAAAGAAAGAAGGCAGAAAAAACAAAGATTTACAAATCTGCGGAAAAGACTGGGTTCATAAACTACATTAAACCTCACTTAGAAAAACCCATAATGTTAAAGGATGAAAATGTAAATTCCACATAATTTTTTACATATGTGCACAGCCATGTGAAATCTTTATCTCTATGCCTTATGTTCATTTTAGAGTTGTGACAGTATATTGTTTTATGCCAGTGATCAAGCTGGAAATTCAATATACGTCAAATTGACACGAAGAATATATCGTATAACGGAGTTATCATTGCAAGTTCTGTTATCAGATGGACGACTTTATGTACTACCTGGTAAAGTATTCGTTAATAATGGCAATTACAGATATTATCATATAGTAACATGGTGTGATTTATGCATAGATTTTCCAAATACTGTAGTTCTGAATAACACATGTCATGGGTGGTCAGCGAAAGGCTTGCACATTGAGCTTCTAGAACCGCAACAACATTGGAGAATTACCTACAATGGCATGTTGCGGAAGAAACTTGGAACCAATACAAATGTCACCGATATGATTATACAACACATTTGCTTAAACTTCATGTAGGCGAAGATGTATGCTGTATGATTATTTTGTGTCAATTCTAATGTACTCGTGTATTGTAGATTTATAGCTGGCTCCTTAGCATTAGAATGGCCAGGTAATTGGAGCACCTATTTACATGCAGATGCTCTGGCCCGTGAACCATGGAAAAGTCCTGTGTGGATTAATAAAATGTATGTTTTACTATTATAATAATGAATTTAACTGAACACTGAGTGTATAACTGTTTTCTCATTATTCTTAGGAAATTAATGGACTATGGCGGATGTGATCAGTGGGGTTCGATTGTAGGACAGATCCAAATTGATAGTTTAGATTGTGTTGATTTGTATATGCGTGGTCTTTGTCAACGACGTTGGGGAACACACGAATCCCATCAATTTGAACAAAATCTTACACTTTTTGGTATAACATCAAAGGGTACTATGTATTGTCTGGGAGCTAGTATATTGAAGAGTGACACGACGCAGTAATGTTTACCATATAATATGAAAATCATTTCTTTTCTTTTATTAGTCTTTTGTGTAATCACATATCGTTTGAATATTGCAGGGTGCAGTTTGGACATGTAAAAGAAGCTGACGATAGACTATATGAAATTGACACAACAAATTTGGATTTAAGCAAGGTTGCATGTAAAGCAGAGAGTGTACACGTACAGCATAATATAAAATTTACAGGTTCTATTTAAAAGTCACTACAATTTAAATTCATTTGGAATTTTTAATTCCTATGGATAGTATTTCAAGAACACTCAAAGCAATCTCGGTGAAATCTTTTAGCTGCTGGACGAAAATATATGGATGTGATAAACTACAGTCAAGAGACTACAAGTGTTCTATATAGTGGCCAACCATGGAATTGGGCGTATTCTATTCACAATATCAAAATTGACTTAAATGGAAGTAAAGGTATGGACCAGTTTTAGTTATAAATAATGTCATTAGATTTTTTGAATAGAAATAAAAAACTGCAGCTTAAAGGTATATTTATCAATGCGTAATATATCGCATGGGGGTTTGTGTACAGCAAATGGTAAATGCTGAAGCTGCTGGAGTTATGTTCACTAGACATCCTACTACTGGTAACCCTTCGGAAATTGTTATTACAGCGAACTATGGTTTAGGCGAGGTAAGATGTAACTTGCATCATTAAACGTCATTTGTTAAATATTTCAAATTTGTTACTTTCATGACATGACGCCTGTGTAGTCTGTTGTATCGGCAGCTGTGGAACCGGACACGTTGCTAATTCATCGCAGCTATGATGATAATTTAAGCATAAAAACATCAACAGTAGGGCACAAAACTAATAGGACATGCTTAAGTAGCGATGGAGTAGCCGCCACGACAATTGACCCCACAGAAAGCGGAAACATTTCTATATCAGAAGAAGTTGCAATACGATTAGCTAAAGTAGGATTATATCTGGAATATGAGTTTGGCAATGCACGAGATATAGAATGGGCAATAGTTGCACATAAAATTTACTTACTTCAAGCACGACCTGTTACTACAATTAATGCATGGACAGATTTTGAAATAAGTCACGAACTAGATTCGGGAGTACCCAATGACAGTGATATTATGTTATTTTCAAATGTTGGTGAGGTCCTACCTAATTGCACATCACCTCTATCTATTTCTAGTGTACAAAAAATTTTGAATCGAGTATTTTGTATGGCAATTACTGGAGTAGATCGTGCTGGCCTTCATTTTGTGAATATGAGATGTTGTTTAAACTATTTTGGTGGAAGTAGTTTTATTACAAATTCCAGTAGAAACTTTATTCATGAGTCATATGTAATATCATAATTCTGTCTTTATTAGTTATTACTACAATTTGTTGGGGAAAATATCACAATGTCCAACAAAATGGCAGACATTGCAGTTTGCGGCCGCGTAATTGTAACACCAGAACTATTTACAATTGCTAAAGAACGTAATGGTGTTTTGAACTTTAGTACTTCATGTAAAATGCCTTGTGCAACTATCAAAGATGCCTGGCAAAATGAGTCTGTTGAGAAGAAGGCAAAGATCATGCACAATAATTTTTCTTTCAATGTTGCTGAATGTCCTACTGCTCACAGCTTGTATAATGAAATTGAGGCAAAGTTTCATAATATCTTTGAGGTGCGCCATCAAACCCACAAAACACTTGTGTAATTATTGACTAACGTAACAAAATTTTGCAGATAGGTGTGTACCATGGGCATGCGACAAGAGTAAGTGTTACGTATCAAATGTTAGCATTGTCAACCATATCAGCTGGAAGCCAAGACTTGTTACCAGAGTATTTTGCAGATATAGCAATTATTTCAAGTGCTTGCAGTAATGTTGTTAGCTCTGAAGTACCAATCTTGTTACACAAAGTTGCTTCATGTATTAAAACTAGTGGCAATGCTGAACAATTCAGTAAAATAAATCCAGTGAATGGAATAGATTGGTTGCAATCAAATTGTCCAACAGCTGCTAAAACATTAGAAACCCTGCTCAAAGTTCACGGTCACAGATGCATTCAAGAATCAGATTTATTTTCAGAACCATGGTCATTAAAACCAGAAACTCTTGTTACTATACTGCAGGTACTGTACGATACATTTATTTGTTATATAAAATAACAGGATAAGTGGTAAGTCTATTGTAAAGAGGACTAAAGGTTATTGTTAATGTAGACACTAGCAATGTCAGTTGAAGAAAGTAAAACTACTAAAACTAGTAGTACAGAAGAAATTATACAGTCATTACAAACTGCAATTACTGGATGTTCAAAATAGTTGTTAAAACAAATTATACCTCGTTGCCGAGCAGCAGTTAGGCGTAGAGAAGTGACTAAATCATTACTATATAGTGTCTGTCATACATAAATTCAAAATAGCCTATAGGCAATTCGCTGCATTGATGGTTACGGAATGTTATTTGCCTGACAAGGAGCTTGTATTCTTTCTGACCCATCACGAAATTGGGCAACTATTAAGTAATCGGAGTCTGGCACTAGTCCGAAAGTAGGTGTTAACCATTGCATATTTTTTTATGTTCTGTATTTAAATATCGTATTTCGATTATATGATTAGTACATTAAATATCTTATCAATAATCTTCAAGGGCAAATCGTAGACGTAGAATATTTTTACAACTTGGAAAGCTTCAGTATCCAGAAGTAAACAGTGGCATGCCTATGCCAATAAAGGTTTGTTACAAATTTGTTCCGATAATATCTCACGCTTATACATGATATTTCATATGTATCATATGTAATTGTCAAAATATTGTTACCATTAAAGGTTACAGTAGATGCATCATCCCGTAATACGTGTACCAAAATTCAAGGAACTGCAGTGTACGGTGGTTCCATTCTTGGTAGAGCATGTGTAATAAGAGACTTGTCTGAAGCAGAGTATATAAAACATGGGGATATTTTAATTACTCACTCAACTGATATCGGTTGGAGCCCATACTTTCCATTACTGGGGGGAATAGTTACAGAATTGGGAGGTCTCATTAGTCATGGAGCTGTCGTGGCAAGGAAATATGGCCTTCCGTGTATTGTTGGTGCCGTCAGAGCTACAGAAGTATTTAAAACTGGTAAGATGACGAAAGAAAAAGAATTACCTAATTCAAATGAAAGACTAATATTTTGTTACATAAATACATATAGTCTATATGTATAATTTAGTTATGCTAAAGTATAGTCTCAAAGTGTATGCATATAATGCTTAGGTGATACAGTTCTATTGGCTGCTGATGTTGGAACACTAGAATTAGTTGAGGAGCATACAGATAAGAAGTTAAATATCGCAAGTGAATGATGATAGCTTTTGTAATATATTGTAATAGCAAAATAGTAAATTTAATAAAGAATATAATGTTCATTATAGATAGTATGATTTCATAATTTTTTCAATACAAAGAATTTCAGTAGTAAATCTATATGTTTGAATAAACACAAATTACATATCTTGTTGTTAAACTATTTCCATCTAATCTGCTAGAAAGGTCTGTATACATAATAATATGATTAAACAGTTCCAAGTTACTCACCTCATTGTTCTTGCTGTACACACTTTAGAAGAATTATACAGTAGTAACACGTTCAGATGCTGCAGTTGTTGAAGTATTATTGTCAATTGAGGTATTAGTAAAACAGGACAGCTGCAGTTGCATTGCAATTGTCACTTTTGATACCAGTGCATCAATACGTGTGGTATGCTCTTTACTAATAGGCTGAGGTATTGCATCAAGAGCTTCCTCAAAAAAGCTTCTGTTTCACAGAGCACTAACATTGATATCTTATCAACACATATTACTAATATACAAGCGACAATGTTAAGTAAATATTTACCTTGCTCTACTTGTGCTATAAGACAATAAGGCAGTCCTTAAAAGTATAATGTCAGTACGTGCTTGTACAATTCCAGCTGGACGAAATTGTGTAACGCACGACATCAATCGCGCAAGTTCTTCTGCTATTGTTTCTACAATATGAGAGAGTACTCTGTATAATAAAGCTGGTGCAACACGTCGTACCTGTAAAAATAGAGTGCCACAGTAATTACTATTTCAATTTTGCACATACGAGTGGTAATACGGATGCTTTTTTTACATTTAAACCTCATGTATTTAATGTTAATCCAAAATGTCTTTTACCCCACCTCTGCGTGTACAGCAATTAGATTTGCCAAAATTTCTTGAGCATATGGCCTAATGTGCATTGGTTCTATATCAAAGTCCCATTCTAACCCTCCTAAATACATGCTAGGCTCAATTGTACCAACGAGAGGGTCACAACGCCGTTCTAAGTATGCATCCAAGACAGCGGTGTCCAAGGTTTCCAACTGTGTCCAATCAGAATTCCAACCAACTGCAGTACATAAATCTGGATAACCTTGTGTCTTTAATGCATCTCCAACCCTTGGGAGAATAATGTTCAATGTGTAACGAATATTACTTAATGAGATTAAAAGGCATTGTTCCCATGTCTGACAAAAAGAAATTAAAATAATTATGAGCTGTAATATCACCAACATATGATAATTTACATATACCGTAATATTCTTAAAATTTCTGGAAAGCATTAAACTTACCGGTCCTTGCTGCCTATTACTCTTGCTCTTGCAACTAGATGGTGAGCCAATTAACTGTGAAACTGATGATTCATCATCATCTAACCCTTCTTCGCATCCACTAAATGCTAATTGTTGCAAACAACGTGCAAATGATGTAAACAAAGTTTTCATAGCATTTTGATATAAGTTCTGATGCGTTGGATTAGTAAATAATAGCGTTTCTCTTGGACCACAAGCAACTACAGTCTCACGTGTACGTTTAGCTACTTCCATTACCATTTCCTCAAATAAATATGGCTAAACATGGATGTAATAATTATAATAAACATCACTGTAAAGGGACAAGAAAGAATAATTAATATGTAAATACCAAATTTGTTACTCCTCCATCTTCATTTAAATATTCTATCTGCCAGGATTCCTTTCGATGCAATCCGATGATATTTTCAGCTGTTTCTTTATATAGTACTGCTAGACATTGTAACCTGTATCAACCAGTATACGTATCACTCACATGTTCATGTGATACAATAGCGAAAGGGTCAAGAGGAATTCTCTAATACCTTAATTCAAGAATAAATTTTCCAAATATATCAAGAGCATCACTAGGCAAGTCTAAGTGAATTAATGACGCATACATTTGTCTAATACAACGTAAAATATGTAACAACCATATTCCTCCTATATCATTTCCGCAGATGTTTTTTAAAGTTTCCATGGCATGTTGCATACTTGACAATACGAGATTCTGTTGTAAATAATAACATTATTGTATTAATAATGTATTCGGACGTTTGAAAAGAAAGAAAAGCATGTTATCCCATAGGACTTACTTTAAAAGGTGTTTGCTTTTCTACATCTACTGCAACATGTAATTGACCTGTGAAGTAACTTTGACCTAATCTCCATAAATCAGGTAATTGTTCAACAATAACATCACATATTGCCTCAATACATGAAATTTGTGGAGGAATATTACATTCGTCGTTTTTGTTCAATTTCATTTGTTTTTGAGTTATATCGTAATATTTTGATGTTCTATTTGTATCCTCGTTGTTCACATTATTCCGTTCTAAGTGTTTGTGTACACATGATGTAATGCTATTCTCGAGGTAGTTTGCATGTGAAACTGAAACACACAGTTGTTATGAATACGACGCGTTAATCTGTATTGTAATATCATTATTATTGTGTTATATGTTTACCTATTGCATCCCAGGCTGGATCACCTTCGGCCTCAAGATTAACCAGGTTCCTGATTATTTTTTTATGCTCTTCTAAGCTAAATGGCATTTCTTCAAGCTTTTTCCGCAATAGAATTTTCAGATTACTAATCTTATTATCAATTTCCTCTAACACCATTTGAAATACTTCTACTTCAGTACTTTTAAATAAATTTTTAACCCTCGCATAATCATTAATAATGAGGTCATAATTTCCACGCTTTATATTTTTCTCTATATTTATCGGCATGCAAAACAAAAATTTGTAACGCTGCATTACAGCTAAAGCGTTTCGTGTCGCTTCTGCTCTTTCTCTCCTGGCCAAGACATCGTCAAATAATTTATTAGCTTCTTCCATTGATTCTTTAATTTCTTGTTCTAGTTTTGCAATGGGATTACAGAAATGACTTTGCATATCAGTTTCAAATTGCTCTTTTAACACCATTAAAGTATCAAGCTGTTCCATTATCGATCCTACATTAGCCTAGAAGAATATCAAAATGGCATATAGATTATAATGTTTACGCTTTCTCAGTGTGACGAAAGGTCCCTCCTCAATATTCTTGTAAAACATTTTACTGAAACATAAACTATGCGATAAGCCATTTTTAAGTTTAACTTAAATTACCTTTAGGAAGGAGAGCTGCCCTTCTTTCTGAGAGTTTACTTTCCTCTTAAGATATGCTAAGCCGGCCTTTAAATCTTCTAACGTCGTAGCATGATGATGTAGCAATAAAAACCAACCTGGGTGAAATTTTTCACTGGTCAGATCTCCGCTACCTTCCCCGAACAGCTCGATTAACTCATCTTCGGGAAACTTTTTACTGCAAACGGTATTAATATTAACTACATTTATGTTTGTACAGCGAAGTAGTAACTATATTCGAAAGCTTCTTACTCATTTCCTTCTACGCTTAATCCTAACGGATCTTCTTGTTGATAATTCGTCGGAGATAACGCTCGTCGTCCCCAGACAAGACTTTGCATAGGAGCCTCTTCCACCCATACCGCTGATTCCTTCATAGGGCCTATGGTTTCGTGATACCCACGAAATTGAACCGTTGACGTTCCTTGACCGCCGCCGCGAGTTGTAACTATTATGTCACCGCGACCTTTACAGGGCCCCGATCTCGCTATAATCTTATTCGTAGACTTCCATTCCGCGGACAAGAGGCAGTCACAGCCGCATATTGTCAAACCTAAGCGGGTAATATCAAACAGCGTGTACATTGTAATCGATATGACTGTCTAGCGCATCGTGCGAATATTTAGTATACAAAATATGTGATCTATGCGATGTATTTTAATATTATCTATGACTAACTAGGTTACTTTCAACAATGCTGACAAACAAGACTAACCTACAAGGTCTTGAGCTTTAAGACCAAGAAATTCTCCTCGAACTATGACCCTAGTTCCTGGAGGACCTTCTTTGGGAGAGATTCCAGTAACCACAGGTGGTGGTCCCATTTTTAAATATGGATTGTGCCAAGGATGTATTGTCTCTTTTGCCTCTTGTCAACGAGTCAACTAACCTATCGTCTTTGCTATCCTAGGAAGGAACCTCCTGCCTGTTTATTGCGAAACACATAATATCTCCATTCGCGATAGGATCATTCGACAAGTTTTACTTGCTCTGTTGCACGCTGTACGCACCAGCATCATTGAAATAGAAGCCTGTTGTCAAAATACAAAAATATATTCATGACCATCGGTAAACGGTGGTTGTATGTGTTTCGGAGGAATTTACGAAAATCTGATCTTTGGTGCGAGTTCACCGTGCCGAGTTAACGAATGGACCGGAAGATGGAGCATCCAACCGATTCGC
Organism: Tiphia femorata; assembly: GCA_944319695.1. Lineage (NCBI taxonomy): Eukaryota > Metazoa > Arthropoda > Insecta > Hymenoptera > Tiphiidae > Tiphia > Tiphia femorata. The sequence continues at coordinate 10,357,005 of OX090896.1, read as the reverse complement.
ATGTTACTAGTTGGCAGTGGCTCCCTCCGTAACGATCTTCGCGCCATCTCCAAAATATCAGAGATAGTAGCCTATTGCGTCTACCGATCACAAAGTGTGTAGATTACCTGCCAAACGTGTATCTATGATTACTCAAGTTTGTATACTCGCACCACTCCCGCTCTTGCATTTTGTCGATCTTTCTGGGGTTTCGCGTTTAGAAAGAAACACGAAGCATCGACAAGGTGTTAGTAAGTGCGCATTAGAGAGCGAATAATGGGGGACGCAGCGATGAACGTCGCAGCGTCCGGTGGCGGCAGTCAGCATGTCGTCAAAGAAGGCTGGCTACAAAAACGCGGTACATAATATTTCATAATATTTACATTTTACAGAAATACACGGCCAGCGAAAATGTAAACCCAATCTCAAGGATCTTCGGCACTATTATTAGTGTTAGTTAAGCGAATTGTCAAGGCACTTAACGCGCCACAGCGCAATATCACGATTGTAAACTTTAGAAAGTGGTATCGCAAGATTGTGACACACGTATATGCGATTTTCTTTTGCACGACAATGTTTGACGGGTCTGACATTGATCGCAGATTGGCTTGATCTTAATTATCGTCGCGATTCGTTGAATGACGAATATATCGAAATTCCTTTACAGGTGAACACATAAAGAATTGGAGGTCAAGGTATTTTGTATTAAGAGACGATGGCACGTTAGTGGGATTTAAGGCGAAACCGGATCAACAAATTGCAGCAGCTTCGCAACCGTTGAATAACTTCACAGTGCGAGGATGTCAAATAATGTCCGTAGATAGACCAAAACCGTATACATTTGTGATCAGAGGCTTACAATGGACAACCGTCATCGAAAGAACGTTTCACGTGGAAACGGAGCAAGAGAGAGAGGATTGGGTAGCCGCGATCAGGTATAATTTTGTATAATACGTTTTACGCGTCGAGTATGTCGATCGTGCACGGGTTTGAGTTGTAATAATGCTTCTGATGTGTACAGATACGTAGCGGATAGATTAGCTAGCGAAGAACAACAACAGCAACAACCACAAATGCAACAATCCTCCTCGTCCGAGGACGTTGACATGGAATCGATGGGTGGAGGAAGATCCGACTCGTGCGGTTCTCTTAGTGTAATTTCTACCGACGTCGATGGAGGTAGCATCGATGAATTATCGGCAAAGTTTAGCGTACAGGGTACTTCGAGCAGTAAAAGCAGCGGAAAGAAGAAAGTAGTATGTATACGGTTTTATAGAATCATATGTCTTTCTAAAGCAACGAGCTCTTATTCACCTACGATTTGTATTATATGCTTTTTGTAGACTCTGGAGAACTTTGAGTTTCTGAAGGTCCTGGGAAAAGGTACATTTGGAAAAGTAATTCTTTGTAGGGAAAAGGCGACAGGGCACTTATATGCCATTAAAATATTGCGAAAAGAGGTAATAATTCGTAAAGACGAAGTTGCACACACGTTAACGGAGAACAGAGTTCTACGAACCACGAATCACCCTTTTCTGATTGTGAGTATTATTCTATTCAAGTTGTGTTATATGTTTATAAGTTTATTACTTGAAAGTAGTAAATCTTACTGCATCCGCAAGAGCCTCAAATCTATATGATATACATGCACGGACTCTATAGAAATATATATTAGACGTACGTAGAATGTTCCACACTTTGTACGGATATGATTAAATACAATTTAAATGTATTTTTACAGTCCCTCAAGTACAGTTTTCAAACTGCAGATAGGCTATGTTTTGTAATGGAATACGTAAATGGTGGAGAGTTATTTTTTCATTTAAGTCGTTCCCGTGTATTTGGTGAAGATCGTACTCGGTTTTATGGTGCTGAAATTATATCGGCACTTGGTTACCTTCATTCGCAAGGTATAATATATCGTGATTTGAAATTGGAGAACCTTTTATTGGATAAAGATGGTCATATTAAAATTGCTGATTTTGGCCTGTGCAAAGAAGATATTACGTATGGTATGTGAACATTTGAATCTATCGTATGATAATAATAATTATCTAATTAAATTGTTATGAAATATTAGGAAGAACCACAAAAACATTTTGTGGAACTCCGGAATATCTGGCGCCAGAAGTACTCGAGGATAATGACTATGGTCGAGCAGTGGACTGGTGGGGAGTTGGTGTGGTTATGTATGAAATGATGTGCGGTCGTTTACCTTTTTACAATAGGGATCATGAAAAACTCTTTACGCTTATTTTGTTGGAAGAAGTTAAATTTCCCAGAACAATTAGTAATGAAGCTAAGGATATGCTCGGAGGTAAGATCTCGCAGTGCCCTTGAAAAAGGTACAAATTTGTTATTAAGTTTAAAACTCAGATATACTTACTTTGATGTTGTGGTATATTAGAGAGAATACAGGTTTATGTCTTGTAATTTGTTTGTAGGATTATTAATAAAGGATCCTAGTAGAAGGTTGGGTGGTGGACCAAATGATGCAAAAGATATTATGAATCATGCATTTTTTTCGTCAATTGATTGGACGGATCTTGTACAGAAAAAGATTCCACCCCCTTTTAAACCACAGGTTACATCGGATACAGATACGCGATATTTTGATAGTGAATTTACTGGTGAGAGTGTTGAGCTTACACCACCAGATCAAGGGTGTTTAGGTAGTGGCGGTGGTTTAAATTCTATAGCAGAAGAACAAGAACATTTCCCGCAATTTTCTTATCAGGAAAGTCATTCAGCAGCAACTTCTTCCATTGTTTCCATTAATCACTGACAGTATCAAGTGGCTTTTTTAGTCCTTATCTTGAGATGTGTGGTTAAATGCATGAAAAAGTCAACTGAATATATAATGATCTTTGAGTTAAAAAATTTTCTAAAAGATCAATTGAGATGTCACAGTTTGCTAGTACACGATGCCTTTTTCTGCATCTAAAACGATTTTAACACATATCTCCAATGGCAGATTATGTTTTATGAACAGGTAATAACTAAAAAAGAAAACACCGTATGGAGCTACACAAATGATATACTAATATTATAATTATAATAATAATTAATATTATATGCTATAATGATTATATATACATATATTTATATTTTAACAATTAAAGGATTATATTGTACATCTGTATAAATTTCTTACTCATATCTTTCAAAACAATTTTGGTCTACTCTTGTGATTTTTAATTTTTAATTATCTATATCATTTTTGGACTCAAAAATCTCGTATATCATATGCTGGCACTATGTCGTCTTTTATGAGCCAAACTGTGTCTAACACAGCACCTTCTTTATCATCCGATACCTATTGACATGAAATTATGAGAGTATTTTGTAATACGAAGTTATTTGTAAAAATTTATTACGATTTTATCATACCTGCTCTAGGTAAAGATGAGTTTTATTATAAACTTTCATTCTTGTGTACCCATAATCCGAACTACGGAACGCTGACCATGATGGTCTTTCTGGAATAAACTTTTCTCTTCCTTCCTTACAACCAGCAGATCCAGTCACTATGTGCACTGGTGCTTTGTAATTTCGATAAGGCTCTGCATAACTTCCATTGTATACCTACAATTATTTGCATTGTTAAAGTAAATATCCAAAAAATGTACAATGGCACATATTACAATCACCTTAAAATCATACATAGGCCACAGACGTTCGTAACTGTGTTCATGTGCCCATAGTAATAAATCCACTTTATGTTCAAAAAATAATTTTTCAAGACCAAACCAATTGAGAAATGGTAATCCAACTCTAACTAATGACTGATGATTAGTACAATCATCTGCATTAGCATTGCTACAATACATTGGTCTGTGGCCAAATGTTACAATCCAAGGCCTCTTTGCTCTGTAACAAAGTTTCGTAAATTATCACAGTAATCATTGTTATGAAAGAAAATGTTACCTTGCGTGAGGGCTATTTGCTTCTTTCAAATCTTTGTTGAGCCATTCAAATTGTTTAACAAGTTGTTTTATTCCATAATTCATAAAATAATAAGCTTCCGTTTCTATAGCTATAAAGTGAACAGGTCCAATGTTAAAACTATACCAAAGGCCTTCCGAATCGCCAGGCATCGTAAAGCGAGCTCTGCGAGAGATAAATGCGGCATATCAAATTAAATAATGTAATTGCATAATCGAAAAGCTTTAAATTAAATAATCCACCTATAATTGCTGAAGTTGTATTTCTCCTCATGATTGCCAGGGACAGTCATATAAGGCAAATAAGCGGCGACACTTTCTATTTGTTTCATGAATTCATCACCAACGCGTGCATCGTCTGTGTCCATATCATAGGCAAAATCGCCAACATGGATTGCAGCGTCATACATACCACGCTGCGTTTCTTCTTGTAGCCTTGATAAACTTTGTGCATTCTCATTACCCATATCACCAAAGATAACAATGTGTGGGGACCACTCTATTGACTCATCAGGAGCGGTTGAGAAGAAAAACACATTTGACCAACCATCAGGGCTACCACAGTGGTACACTAGAACAATAGTACAAAACTTAAACAAAGGTCATACTAGGCGTTGGATAAGCAGATCACATTATACTTACTATATTTGCTTCCAGGCGTAAGATTTTTTAACCATACTCTATGGATGTACTGCGTCTTCTTTTTCTTTCCTCCATCCACAAACAAAGTTGAATTACCTTCTGCGCTCACAATGAATCCTCCGATACCATACTCTACGATGGATTGATTCGTGTAATCTTTTGTGCTCCATGTCACAACAATGTCATAGATATTATCTACAAGTAAAAAGATACAATCATTTACAGGCACAAATTCTTATGCATGAAAGCATATCTGCGCAGAAACTTTTCTTCAAAAAAAAAATACAATCGTTAGTTCCCTGTCAATAACGGTTTACGCGTTCGCATTCCAATGAATACGGTTTATATAAAAATAAAGATCGGTGAACAATGCTCACCACCAAATGCAAGATGTACTGCTTCTGGCTGTTGATAATATACCCTGGCAGTAGTAAAGCTTAAAAACAATGGTATTACCAATAGTGCAATGGAAATCATTGTACATGAACTTCTCACTTCGCACAATTTTCTTTACTACATACGGAATACCGATGCGCGTTCGTCAGATAGGAAGCGAAACGACTAAGCAGAATTGTATTGTCTCGTGTAATCATTTAAGATCATGTGTCCATTTGAATGAGTCAACTGATAGCTGGTGTCCGCAACCTTTGTATACAAAACAAAATCCTGTCACGATATCATTACGATTGGTATCGCTGAAAATGTGCACATATCTTTATTTACAAATATCGAACCAGTACATAACAGAAATGAGACACATGTCACGAGAAATATTACGTTCGACTACTAATAATGAAATTACGATCGAATTATGTCAGATTAAACCAGTTCATCTAGGAACTACACTGTCAAGTTCTCAATCTAGGGGACATATCTGTTACACAGCGCGAGTGGTACTCCTGTACCACATATTCACCTATTTGAAAAGATTAGCTATTAAACAAACGAGAGCAAACGAGAGTTTGTAGCAAAGAACAGTTGACTTTAGATAACCTCTGTAAGTCTTCCGAGTATGCGAACTGAAGTAATAACGTCTCATACTCTTCTCTTTCTCGATATACAAGTAATCAATTACGACTTTCAGACGTCTGTCGTTCCTTGCCGACAATTATATCATACGCTGGATTACGTGTGCACGTGCACACATTCCTTTCACGAGAAGATAATTTGGTAAACTCGTCCTTGCGACAGTGTAAGGCTGAGGGGAGTGTGTCGCTAAAATTAGCATATTACAGATTAATGATGCGGTCCATGAAGCGTGCAAAGTTTCGATCCGAGAAAACAACATACCACGCGCATGAAGAGTCCTTGAAAAGTTGCTTCGTCGAAGACGAATTATCCAAAATCAAAAACTAAAACCATGATTTTAGATCTATCGTTCTTAACGCTTACCGATCACTCCTTCTCTCTCTCTCTCTCTCTCTCTCTCTCTCTTGCTTCCAATCTAAACAAACAAATTATCAACCGGAGAGCGAGTGAGACAGAAGTTTCATGAACGCGCGTCCAAACGCGCCATCTAAACACAACCTTACCCTATAAAGACTGGCGCAGTAGCAGAAGGGTGGTGGCGGGCACTATCAATTTATTAACACCCTCAAGAACTACCATTTACTTCTCACCGATCAATCATGCTAATACAACGAACAATTACACTCAATTAAATTTCAAATTCGACGATCTACCCGCTGTAAAAACAATTATAGCGAATTCGATCGTCTGCACTGGTGTACATTTTCCTGGTAAATAGAGAGTCGATGATTAGAGGGTACATACAAACTTTCCCTGTGCAGCGTGTTCAATCAATTCTCTCTCTTCCAATGGTTGCACTCATCGTATTCGGTTGTATTGCACTATTCCAGTGCAGATCCTATGCCGTATTCGACGAGTATTGCACTAATTCAGTGTAGCCTCGATTTCGGCTGCACAAGCAAATTGCACGAGTGCACAATTTATTACACCGCCAATTTTGACGGTGCAGTTTGGTACACTAGTGTCAAGTGGCGGGAAATTTAAAATGTGTACAAAAGAATGTATAGTTTTAAATGAAATAGAGAGCCGTAGTAGCGATGACGAGAAGAATTTGATAAAATTCTGTTACAAGAAGTAAAAGACCGAAGATTAGTAAGTACATAGATATTATAAACGAATATTGAAATAACGAGGTAAGTAAATTTATATTACAAATAAGTCATTCCCTTTACGATCGTGCCTAAAAATTGTTAACATATATTGGAGAAGTTTAATGATCGTCACCCTTATTGGAAAATCTCTCTATAACTTTGTTCAATATAATGTTGCCCCAATCTATAGTGCAGCACTCGTACGGTTTAGGACAACATCGGTTCAGTGTAGTGTAAGCCAGACCTAGTGCAACACTCGTGCTGTTTAGTGCAACAATTTCAGTGTCAGTGCCATAGACATAATATACCTAGACTGCGCGTTCTCCCAAATTTCAGGAGTGGGGGTAGAACTCACGTAGAAAAGGATGCACTCTGTTTTGATGCTGTGCGTTCTCTCTCGCTCTCGCGCGAAGGTGAAACGTTTAAATTGGCAACTGTTTTCCTGTATCCCCCTTCGCGCGAGAGCGAGAGAGAACGCACAAACATCAAAACAAAGTGCATCCTTTTCTACACGAGCTCTACCCCCACTCCGTCAACGCGCAGTCTAGGTATATTATGTCTATGGTCATTGCAAACCGAGCGAATTCGTTATTTAGAAAAAAAAGATTTCAATTTCCGAATCAAGTGGATCCTCTCGACATCTGTCGACGTCCGGTCCAAGTTGGAAATGTTAGGGCTGTTGGTTCTGGCTCGCGAAGCTGGGATGGCGCTCGTTTACGTAGAAATTTTGAGCTTGCCGTTTGCCGCGAAAGACGCCGTTGACGACGGCGCCGCCGCAACCGTCGCCTCCACTGCCGCCGCTTTGTGGCGAAGAATGGAGATGGTGGTGTGGTGCGGAGAGAGCGATGCTGAGGGTTGTCGCTGCCGCCGTCGGTTAGCACGCACAGGTTCACACCCATCCTCGTGAGAACCCCCATAGAATCGTGATAGAAACTCTACTAATAAACTGAAGTTTCTCAGCGTGAAAGTGTTAGGGCCGGATAAATCCGTGGTGACAATCGAGATAAAAGTGGGGTGGGCTCTACGCGTAGAAATCGTAACGAGAGAAGAGAGAGAGAGAGAGAGAACATCAGGGCGAAGAGAAACAAGTGTCGAAGAATCGAGTGAGCGGGAGTGATATCGAACGAAAAGTGGGACTGGTCTCTCTCGTTGGTGCGGTGGGACGAAAAAAAACCCTCCATCCTCCCTGCTCGTGGCATAAATATCCGCACCCTCGAGCAACGAGGCAGGGTCGTCTCCATTTAATATCCACCGTGGTAGGAGGAGAAGGGGGGGTGGCGCGAATTGCGTAAGACTGTCAAAGTGACAGGAGGAGCGTGGCCGCTCCTGTTGCTATACGAATCTAATTTCCAAGGTAGAATGGAGGAGCCTCGGACAATGGTGCACGGTACGCGAGCCATTTCCGCGAATTAATCGGACCGAAGGGTTTTTATCGTCCGTCCTGGATTTCCATCGAGGATGAACGTGGAAGGACGAACGGGTGCGAGGACGAGTACGCGTGACTCGATTCGGGGTGCCTTACCCTACGATTTTTGAATGGACCCGTGCGGTGGATGCGGCCAGTCGTGGGGGTTGCTAATGCCAGAATGGAGATTCTACTGAGGTTGGTCGAACGTACGATCGATAGGGCGAGAATTCGCGCGTTCTTGTGAAGACCCGTGTACGAGTTCTCTCTCACGAGGAATCGCGAAGCAAAATTCTGAGGATGTAGGGGGGGCCCATGCTCGGGGCCCCGACGAGCCCGAGCTCTCCGTCAAACCCTCCTCTATTCTCTACCTCACGAGAATACGGATCGGTAGAGAGAGAGAGAGAGAGAGAGAGAGAGATATCTGCGCGGATGATAACGAAGCTCGACTACGAACGTTCAACCCGCTAGATGCGTTTCGTGCGTTCCCACGAATCCTCGATAAATTGCTGACCGTGTCAGGTCGGTCACGTCGTGCATTATCACGGCTTTAGTTCGTTTCTCTCACCGTAGACTACGCTCGCGTACGTAAATGCATCCAGTGTCCATTAGCGAGATGAAAAAAGTTACGCTCGGGTGCAGCGGGCCTTCCTGTCGACCGGTACGAGGGAAGAAGGCTTATCCGAACGGTTTCGATTCTAACCGAATGCCACGATGCGAATTCGCTATCTCGCTCCCCTCCGTGCGAGAACGTAGCCCTCGTTAGCTCGAACTAGGTCACAAGGTCGATACCTAGCGTGAAATGAAGATGCAATGGGAAATTAAGAGGATGGCACGCGGTAACGATGCTAATGTCGCCACGCCGATTTTCATTCGAAGATGATGGCGCGGCCCACGGTGACACCAGGTGCCATGTTTAGTGATTTTACTGTGCGCGTATATATTAGTACGAGATGTGTGTAGAGTGTTGTTCCTGAATGATAGAGGGTGATAGTCGGTTTATCCACGAGGAAGAAGATAGCATTAGCGAAAATGGTCGATCTAGGAGGATACATCATTATATTGACGAACCATAATGGAAAGATCAAGCTGTACGGTACGTATGTGTATAATATAAAGATAAGTGTGACACGTAGAAGTGTACGAGTTAATGTTGGGTTTACGTCAATTTCACGGGTTCGAATGAGAAACTGTGCTAATAAAAAAACTTTCTTGTACCTGGTGTTAAGGGTGTCCTTGTTTATCGTAAACGTTAGCTCCTTGGTCGTGGAATATAACTATCTGGAAGGGAAAAGTTTGCTAATTAGCGGCCGGAGCTTTACGCGTAACTCGTAAACAAAGTTGCAGCACGAAAAGTGCATTACGTGCTTACGTTAATGTAGCTTCGCTTTTAATGATGCGAGCTATGAAGGAGATGAGTCGAATGGCATCCAATAATAGCACGCTGTATCGATTCCGTGTTATTTATTCGTCTGAGCCCTAATCAACGGAATCAGCACACGCCCGAGCGCGTACAAAATAATGGTCGATGAGAAAAATTCACGTTAGTCCAGTTGACGCGCTCTGGCATGGCGCTCGAACGCCGTCTGATTAAAAACGCTTTGACTACTGTCAGACCGAATACATTTTAACTACTTCCAGTTCAATGGTAAGCGCGAACGGTATTTCGTTCGTTTATTGCGAGTTCGATGAGGCGAAGGGAGCTCTTTTTGCGTATTTATTAAGTATTAAATATATAATTGACGAAACGAGGTGCTTATGTGTAATTCGAATTCAGTAATTATAGTTAATATATTTTACCGCGCGCCGTTGAAACAACCTTGGGTTCTATTTACGGATAACGTATTTATACTGTATATGTTGGATCAATTCCGTAAATCTATTTTTAAAACTGGAACTTGTGCTTTTTTGTTGTACTCTTTTTTTATTATTATCTTTACAAGACACAACGAGTAGACTATTGTTTATCGAGTAGAATTAAAGCGTAAGCGTAAACGAGGGTAGTAAATTACTCATCATTTAACATTGTTGAATTTGGTTTTATTTGTATGGATCTTTTTTAAGTGCAATATAAATACAAAGAGAAATAAAAATGCAGTAGTAGGGTGTGTAAATTACAAAAACGCAAATATTTTGGACATATGTATAAAAAAATGTTGTAATTGTAATGTTCACAGGTTCACCAGCGGACAATGCCGATAGTTTGGAGGTAGGGGACGAAATTCTAGAAGTAAACGGTCGTACCTTAGAAAATGCCACCCACTCCGAAGTTATTCAACACATACACCAGGTATTTCTAACTTCATTAATTTCTCGGCAGTTAAAGGAGCTTCAGTTTTTCAAATCTATCCATTTTCCAGTGTATCAAATCCAGGACAATATGTCTGCGAGTACGGAGACGAAGTGGAAACAAAATGGGTAAGTCCAATAATTTCATAACGTTACGATATAACCATAAGGCCATTTAAAAATTGAAACTTTTTCGAAGAAGAAAAGATAATATATAGTTTTGCATTTTTTCATCGCTAATAACGATACACACAAAAATGGTACTGTTTAAAACAACAATCTTAAAACAAAGATCTTAAATAAAAAGGCACGAGGAAATTTAGCGCCGTTTGCGATCATTTTCGCAAACCACGATAAACTTTACCATGTACTCCATTACGAGTTACTTACGTACCCTAAACAATATATCATAACTATAAATAATATATAACCGTAAATAATGACCATCAATGTGACAATGGTTATAATAATAATACATTATAACCATAAATAATATATTAAAAATTAGTATTTCCTCGTTTTCCTTTATTACCGCGACAATACCCGCGCTTAAATTCGAATCATCTGTCTTCGGTCGTTTCCGCGACGACTCGGCCACCTTCGTGGTTCGCCAGGTAAGAGCTTCAGGTTGCTGGACTGTAGTAGAGAGGGAGGTGGTGGGGAGAAGGGAACGGGGCGGGAACGGACTGGAGAACTCGGCGACAGGCAACGGATTACTGCCAGGCGTAAAGTGAGAGACGATATAACCTTCGAATGTATATCCATTGTCACGTTGGAGCGTGAGTCGGTAGTACGAGAGCGTCGATACGTGCTGACGGTTGTCGCTGGCGAATCGCGTTCGCAAAGTACCTACGAATCGTTTCGCATTCATCCTTTCGTCAGTTGCTCCAAGTTATCTTGCGAGGTGAACGTGACACGAAGTGGTTAGGTGTCGCGTGTAAGCTTGTGCACCAGTATAAAGTATAAAGAAAGTTGATCGAGTTTTATCGACGATCGCGAGAATATCGCGTGGCAATGGGTTAACGTGGGAACGAGAGTTTGGCTCACGCGTTCGAGGATCCGTGCCAGCTTCGTGTTTCGATCGCTCGAACGGATCGATATTACGCGCAACAGTTTTCTTCGAAGCGACGGGCCACTGGCAGCAGCGCACCGCCACGGCTCCTGCCACGATGCGTTCTGTGTTGTGACTCGCGGTCCGGTTCCGTGCGTTCCCCAAACTCGGTCAGCTTTACCGGTCCGATACGAGGAACGGCGACAGACGACGGTCAGTGACAAATCGCGAGTGTAGCAGACTTTAACGGAATCTGTGCTCGCGGGATTCACTGACACGAATATAACAATCGCGACTTATGGACCTCGCAGCCTCGAGTGAAGCATACGTCGACCTTCTTTGTTTCTCGTGCTCGAACGATTCGGATTCTACGTTGTATTTGGTGCTTGGCGGTTGCGCGCTCTACCGATCTGCCAAAAGGTGACTGCTCTCTCTCTCTCTCTCTTTCTCTCTATTTCTCTTGGTTCTATCGGACGATTGTCATGTTACACGGTGTCAATTTTTAACGAACTCGGCAAGTGTTTCGCGTCGCGGTCTTTTTGCTGTTCTCGATCGATCGACACGAGCATCGTCCATTCGAAGTTTTCATCGCGTTGGTAATAAGCGCGTTTACAGGCAGCTTTACTGTCAATCGTAATGCGCGCTTCCACTCCAGTTTGATTTTTACCGAGGCGAGACGAGTGAAAGAGTACCGCGTGGAGAAATGCTTTAAGGTTAGAAAGATCGTGTTCGACGACTGCGGCGCACGAGATACGAGGCCGATTTTATTTTCGCGCAGAGACGAACGAACGAAACGGAAAATCTCTCTCCATTCACGCGCATACTTGGCATTCTTCCGTTCCGCACGATAATACGCGCGGGCGCGTGTAATTATGCGCGGTAGTAACAGTGGCGTAACTGCAGCGTAGCGAAAGATTGGAATGCGATAGCAGTCGCTCAGAAATGAGGGAACTGCGCGCGACCAATGGCGCAACGGTAAGCAGGTGGCACGTGACTTTATTTTGGGGATGGTGTTACGCCATTGGTGGTCCGTGAGTTGTCCACCAATGAGATCACGTCGAACGGTATCTTTCAAATTTTAGTACGCGTATTTAAAAGGTCGCTCGGGACGTACGAATAGTATCGCTATAAATCGTACACAGACGTACGAGTAATATCGAGAGAAAAAAAAAACAAACAAGAGAAATGAGAATTATTTCAAACGTATGCGTTTCTCAATAATTTCATTGTTGCACCTTTGTAAATTGTAGTAACGAGAATGTACTTGGTAGTAAGCGTGAGTTGGCGTTTACTGAAAATTTGAGAGACACCGTGAAACGTGTGGAGTAGTAACATAAAACGCGTGACCTATAGAGAGAAGAGTGAATGTGGAGAGGAAAAGAGAGGAGTGGATCCTCGCATGTTGATGCGTGCCGATTGTGAATAATGCGAATGCTTTCCCGATGAAGACCGACAATCGGACGGTGCACGGTGCGCGTCAAGTGTGCTTCTTCGCGAGGTGGGCGTATTCGCGATTCTGGATACGTCGAGGATCGTCGTAACACGGCGAAACGTTCGATCTCTGACTGGAAACGTGGAAGCGGAGAAGGATAATATAGAGAATCGATGTAGGACGACGTAGCACGAGGGAGAGGGCCCAACGACGATCCAGTGAGTGTGGAATTGCAAATAACATAACCACAGATGTTTTTTTTTTAATTTTGAGTGCATTTATCCGTGCACCCTGAATTTTACGACGATACTCTATGGAGATTTTAGCCGATAATTCTCTAGAATACTTTAATTTGCAAAATTATTACTTTACTAGAACGATTTTCGCGAGGTGAATTTTATATTTTAGAAACATCGAGAAGGACGAGAAAGAAACGGAAATATGGAAGATATGGTAATCTTTGTAATCGTATAATTCTACATTTGGCACTAATTGAAAAGGACAGTTCGCACTATTTTCTACTACGAAATTCAAGTATTCAAAAGCGCCACTATTTAAATTCAACCTATCGCAACATAATACTCCGTTAACACTATTCCTACCGACCGGTCAAAAGACCGTTTTTAAAATTTCAATTAGAATACGTTACATACAACGTAATTGCATCGCCGTTAAATTTCACGACTTTTCCGAAAATATTGAAAAATGTATATTAATACTTATATTTTCGGAAAGCTCGTGAAATTTAAAGACAATGCAACTACGTCGTATACAGGAAATTCTAATCGAAATTTTAAAAACGGTCTTTCGACCGCTTCTGGTAGAAACAGTGTTAAACACTTCTCATTATGCACAATCGCGGATTCCACTGGCGCAACGTCTCTTCGTGGCACTCGTCGCGCAAAACAGGGTTCTTACGCAAAGGCGATAATTACTACGTGTAAAAAGGGAATCGAAGTTACGTGGTAAAGAAGAAAGACTGGTCCGACTATGCGTGTACGTTGAAGTGACGTGTGCCGCGGTAGCAAATCGGTTAAGAGAACGAGATAAGCGAGAATTGGCGAGCAAGAAAGATACGAAGATACAGCGTGGAATTTACGTCGGAGAAAGTTCGTAACGGCTACCTTCGCCCCATCAATCGTCCATCGAGAGTGCACTCTATCTGCATTCGGCGTTAGAACGCTTTAGGTGAAACGTCGAGGCGATTGGACGCGTGGCCATTGAACTGGTTCCGTACAAATATCCTCTCGATCATTAGCGTGGATCCCGTTTCCGAATGCCTGGCGCGCCAACGTGTCGAAACGCGCGCTCTCTGTGTAACACGTTATTTGATACTCGTTAGGTCGATTGCGCTCTACGTCCTTGAGCACGTACGTGCAATTTCAAGGTCGTATCTTCGTGGAGCGTCGAACTTCATTAACCTGTCGGTAATCGAAGAAGCTTTCGTAATTGCTTTCGAGTTCAAGCTCCAAGGAAGAATTCTTTATCTGCTCTTTTCTTTTTTATTCTTGAATCGTTTACTGTGAATGAAGGTTTTGGTAGAAGCGTGAGCGCATTATAATGCATTCTTCTGGAGGGTACCACAGCGGGAAGAGGGAAGAGGGTGGAGGGTTGTGGAGGGTGGAATGTTCGCCGAGGGATTTCTTAAATTGCTTCATTATCGAGCCTTTCCACCGGCATTATCGTTAGATGGGCCACTTTCGTTTCTTTCCTTCTTACAATTAGCGAGAAGACGGGGGTGGATGGTGAGAAGAAATTAAATTCGATTATGTCGTGCCATCGTTGCTTATGGATTCGTTAATTCGAGAAGAATATTGGGTGGAGTGGATTGTTGACCTGTTGGTGAGGTGTTCGTGCTGAGTCTACGCGTTGCAACATCTGAATATTAACAAGCAGCACTACACACCGAACCATTTCCTTCTCATAGACCTATTCTCGATTTTCGTTAACCTTCTTACCAATTCTCAAAATTCAGATACACTTCTCCAACATCCATAATAGTTATCATTCTTCAAGAAGCTATCAAAGCTATCATTACGTCTCTCGATTCTTCAACTAGTCGCGAGTCCGGAGCAAGAGCCCTATCGTCTTATAAATTAATTTACTCTCAGAGACTACTCGTAGTGTTATCTTCGATTATGGATTCGTCAATTTGCGAAGAATATTGGTTGGAGTGGATTGTGGACCTGTTAACGAGGTGTTTGTGAATAGTAGAAGTATCGCATTCATCTTGGAATTTTGGTGCATCGTCTTCCGAATGAACAGAGTTCGTCGAAGTAGTTCGCTGTTATTTGTCCACAGAAATGTTGAGCACAGATCTACCAATGAACATGCTGGCTCTACGCGGTGCAACATGAGAATATTAACAAGCAGTAGGTACTATACATCAAACTATTTCGTTTTTACAGACCTGTGCTATTTTAAATTCTCGATTTTCCGTTAACCTCTTCTCCAATTCACAAAGTTCAAGTTCACTTCTTCAACACCCACAATAATTATTATCACTCAGAGACTCGTTGTGCCATCTTCGTTTCTGGATTCGTCAATTTGAGAAGAATATTGGTTGGAGTGGATTGTGGATCTGTTGGCGAGGTGTTCGTGAACAGTAGAAGTATCTTATTGGTTTTGGAACTTACGAACATACTGGCTCTACGGCATTGCAATATCTGAATATTAGCACCATTCCTACCGACAGAAATCGAGTGACCGTTTTTAGGCATGACCGTAAAGGGAATGACTCATTAAAAACTCGATTAGAATTTCCTATACATGTAGAACGTACTTGCATCGCCTTTAAAGTTCACGACTTTTCCTAAGATATACGTATAATACATTTTTCAATATTTTAGGAAAAGGCGATGCAATATATTCCTATATATACAATATATTTCCTATATTCTATATAGGAAATTCTAATAAAAATTTTAAAAACAGTCATTCGACCGGTCGTGATAAGAATAGCGTTAACAAACAACACTACACACCGAACGATTTCGTTCTCATAGACCCGTGCTCCTTTAAATCCTCAATCTTCCATTAACCTTCTCCCCAATTCTAAAAATTCATATTCCTTCCTCAACATCCACAACAATTATCATTCTCCAAGAAGCTCTCAAAGCCTCATCACCTCTCTAGACTCTCCACCTAGTCGTGAGTCCAGAGCAGGGAAGGCCTATCGTCCTATAAATCAATTTACTCTCAGTGACTCGTCGATCGTAGAACCAGAAGTGGAAGGAAGATGAATCCTCCGAGAATTCAGCCTTCTTACTCCGTAGGTTCCATACTCTCGAGAGGATTCTCGCGTGTAGCGCTTCACACAGCCGTGAGTCTTACTCTCTACGTACTTCACTTCACGTGGTACTCGTTTATACGGGATCGCGCGCTCGCGCGTGCCCCGGCTATATAGATAGGCACTGCAGTAGAGACTTATACAGTTAGAAAACTGGTTTTCGCCTTCTCTCGCGCGCGCGCACGTCACCGACACGCGAGCACAGAGTGCGTCTTGCGCTGCTCCTTTCGGGTATGATCGAAGCCTTCACCGTACCTTATCCTTCTCTCGGTCTTACTTCGTGCCTCTTTCTCCTCTTCTCGGTAAATCGACGCGTACAAGTCGGCTACGCGCGCATATTTGTAATCGCTTTGGTCTACCTTATAATGCCCCCACGAGATCGTACGGTCAACCACGGCTGCCAGACGCGCGAAATGATTCCTTCTTGGTCTCTCTTCGTGCCTCGCGTGGAATTACCGCTGTAGGTATTGGTAGCGCGCGACCTGCTCGAAACGAGAGGATCGAATGACCCGAATTTTAGGAGAGAATGGAGTCGAGGACTCGCTGGAGACTTCTTTCTCGGCTCTTTTTCTGTTTTTTTTTCTTTCTTTCTCTTAGTTCCGTTCTCTTTATTCCGGCTCTCTTGTTTTTCTTTTTTTGTTTCTTCTTTTCACGTGGAATTGTAGGTGCTAATTGGGTAGGCACGTGTCGTAGTGATCGGTTGGCAAAGGTAAATAGGGAAAGATTGAGAGATCGTTGGCTAGGTGATTCGGAGCGAAGGGTTGAAAAAGGTTTCGTGATGATGAAAATGAGATTTGGCAAAATTTAATAAATAAGTTTTGTTACTACCGCATTGATTACACAGGCCCACAAAAAAAAGTGCCCTGTGCTGGAAATCTGACTAGGCTAGTCTTATGTATTTTGTCCCGCTGAATTCGAATCCGACGTCAGAATTCCTCCATCACGTCACAGTTTTTTTTAAATCGCAAAAACAGACGAAATTTCATAAAAATCGACATTCTAAGGCAATAAGATTGCGCTTCTTAAACAAGAAGTTACCAAAATCATATTTTAATGTATTTTCAAACGTTACAAATTCAAATTCAACCTAGAATGCGTTGTGCTCGATTTATGATTTGAGTTGGACCTAACCTAATCTTCAAATGATCTGTGAAGCGGATTTCTTTTATGTGTTTTTCTTTTTGTTATATTTTCTCTTTTAAGCATCCAACAAAAAGAAAAACACGTAAAAGAAATCCGCTTCACAGATCATTTGAAGATAAAAGAGTGCGTGAGCGCAGACGATCGTAAGTGACATTATTCGGACGTTCGGTCCAGCTCGAATCATAAATCGAGCACAACGCATTCTACGTTGAATTTGAATTTGTAACGTTTGAAAATACATTAAAATATGATTTTGGTAACTTCTTGTTTAAGAAGCGCAATCTTATTGCCTTAGAATGTCGATTTTTATGAAATTTCGTCTATTTTTGCGATTTAAAAAAAACTGTGACGTGATGGAGGAATTCTGACGTCAGATTCGAATTCAGCGGGACAAAATACATAAGACTAGCCTAGTCAGATCGCCAGCACAGGGTACTTTTTTTTTGTGGGCCTGTGTTATTGTAGTCTTACATATGATTTGTTTTTTGAGATTTGTGAATCATCGCGCTATCTTTTTTACAGTTACTACGGTCTTCGTTATTGTAGTCTTACGCACCATTCCTTTTATGAGACTTGTGAACTGTGATATATCAGGGAATTTTTCTTCAGATTTTTTCTTTATCTCTTCGCTCCTCCGTCCGGAAAATCATCCAAAGTGACAGTTCGGGTTATAATACGTTACGTATACGTTATATACGTACTTTGCATGATTTTTCGGACTGACGAGTGAAGAATAAACAGAAAATCTAGGGGGAAATTCCCGAATATTACATCACTGCTTGTGAATCATCGCGCTATCTTTCGCGCGACAACCGCGCATTTCAATTGTTCCGACGCTCATTTCTCCTTTCAAGAGAGTTTCATGAACAGAAAAAGAAACTATGGCAAAATTTAATACATAAGTACATTACAACTTTGTTAGTTGTACTATTTTTTGCGCGACAACTGCGCATTTCTATTATTGTTACGCTTATTTCTGTTTTCAAAAGAGTTTCATTAGAAGAAAAAGAAAATCTGGCAAAATTTAATAAACAAGTTATATTACTACGGCCTTCATTATTATAGTCTTATACACGATTTGTTTTATGAGACTTGTGAATCATCGCGCTATCTTTCATGGGACCACCGCGGATTTCTATTATTTTTACGCTCATCTCTCCTTACAAGATAGTTTCATAAGAAGAAAAAGAAAATCTGGCGAAATTTAATAAATAAGTAATGTTACTACGGGCTTCATTATTATTGCCTTAGACACGATTTGTTTTATGAGACTTGTGAATCATCGTGCTATCTTTCGCGCGACAACCGCACATTTAAATTCTCTTTATCTCCGGACACGATGCCACGGAATCCAATAGCACAAACGTCACGAGGTAACAAAGTCATCTTAAGCGTCACGAACCTCCCACGCATTCCTGGGCGTACCCGAGAATGTGACAATTGGAAGGCATTCGCCGAAATGAAACTGGAATCCTATCGAGAAGCGTCTCGCGAATCACGCCTCTCTCTGCCCTGCGAAATTTCCAATTGTTGTCCATCTCGCAGGACACGGACACACAGACACACACACGGGAGAAACACTCGCAGAGAGCGAGGCTACGAAGGATTTTCAGGAGTTAAGTCATGGACCCAGTAGTCACGGAAGAGGCTTTCGACTTGTGAGTGGAGTAGAAGGTCCGAGTGACCAAACCAACGTTAAAGCGAATCCCTGTTTCCAGGAGAACACGTTGAAACTACTCTAGGCGAGGCGACACGATCGAGATAGAAACCGCCTGGACTTTAAATTGGCCTCGAGCGTGCCGGACGTTCAATGGCGCGTCGAGAGTTCGGAGACTCCGTGGAATTCTAGTATTCTCATATCGTGACTTTGGACGTGCTCTGCTTTCTCCCCCCCCCCTTTTTTTTTTCTTTTTTTAATCTCGTAATATCGCGAATGTTACCCCGGAGAATAATCGAGTACGTGCGCGTGCGTAGAAGTGATTTTTTTCTTTTCATCCTTGCTCAACGACGGTAGTATCTATGGCGTCGCGCGCGGAGCCTATCCAGGCCACGCAAAGGGGTATCGTATGTATGCAAATAATAATCCTCATTGCGAGCATGCATGAATGCGTGCGGGCTCGTGCCTTTCGTCCTGGCGTGTTGCAGTCACGACACCGCGATGTAACTTCCTCGCTGATCGGGGGCGCGTGAGAGGAAAGAGAAGAGTGATGTGGGGTGAGAGAGAGTGAGAGAGAGAGGAGTGGCAAGAAGAGGATAGAGAGAGCTGAGCGTGGGCGTGCTTTTGTCTCTCGAGGGACCATTGACAAAACCGAGAGCCCGTTGTCGGGTTAAAGCAAAGCCGTGTTCACCTAAATACATTGTGGCGAGCCTTGTAAGGTACTAGGGCAGAGTGATCCTGTTTCTAATTTAAAATAGGCAGAATTTACAAGGTCGCACATTTTAACGATTTTGTTTCTTTTTTAATAGAGATCTGTGTTTCTGTTAGCGTTAGGGGATGCAGAGATTATTTAGGTCGCGAATATTACTAAGGAGTATTTGCTTGAAGATTATGGATTTCAGAAAAAAATGGTTGGTTCAGTTGTCTCTTGAGGCAGAAATTCTTTAGGTCGTGAATATTAGTAAGGAATATTTGTTCGACGATTATGGATTTCAGAAAAAAAATGTTCGGTCCAATTATCTCTTGATGCAGAGATCCTTCGTGTCGCGAATATTAGTAAGGAATATTTGCTCGAAGATTATGGATTTCAGAAAAAAATGTTCGGTTCAATTGTGTCTTGATGCAGAGATTTTTCACGTCGCGAATATTAGTAAGGAATATTTGCTCGAAGATTATGGATTTCAGAAAAAAAATGTTCGGTTCAGTTGTCTCTTGATGCAAAGATTTTTCACGTCGCGAATATTAGTAAGGAATATTTGCTCGAAGATTATAGATTTCAAAAAAATGTTTGGCTTAGTTGTCTTTTGATGCAGAGTTTCTTTAAGTCGCGAATATTAGTAGGGAATATTTGTTTGAAGATTACAGATTTTAGAAAAAAATGTTCGGTTCAATTGTCTCTTGATTGATACAGAAGTGTGCTCATAATCAATTTGTCTTAGAATTGAATGCTTTTGGAGAGTGACCGTGTGCACAGACACAGGTTTATCCAATTTAACGATATTTCAAATTCGCACTTTGCTTCGCTTAAAATGAAGGAATTGGGATTGGCATGTGGTGTCGGGAGATAATACGACTCGTGCTGTACCAAGTATCCGCAGTGACAATGTAAAAATAGACGCGTTAAATGTTAACGAGCACGATCCTCTCTCTTTCAACGGTAGTAGAAGCCGTTCTTCTTCCATCTTCAGAGATTTATGCAACTTTAACGAAGGCCGATCAACGTTAGTCGATTCACTCGAGGGTTTTCTCCTACCGTCACGAGGGTGTCCTCAATCGCGATCCTTTTTAACGATTCGATTGTCCCTCACGACGAGTGCCATCGGGATTAGCGATTTTCATTGGCGCACGGAAAACATTAACCTTTAGCCGAAGGTGGCCCGTTTCGCGAAAAAGTTCAGCTGGATGCGTCCTTCCACCCGGAATCTTTAAATTCAGGTCGCGAGTGCACAGTACTTGAATTCTCGCTATTCCTCGCTCGTTCAAAGAGCATCGCATTCTAGGCTAATGACGAAATAGAATTAAAGATTCAAATTGCATACGATATTATGATAAAAATAAGAGAGGATCGCCTCCTTCTCTGTACGAGCCAATCTTGGAAAGGTCTTTTGTACTCTTCTGATTGGAGCGCGCTCGATTAATTGGGCATCGAGAGCTACCTTTCTTTCTTCTTCTGATTTTCAGCAGAAGTACTCTTGACGTTTAACACTTTGACTGCCACGTTGATTTTCCATGGATTGCTTGTGCGGCTACACTTTGCATTTTTTTGTGTGTTTTTTTTGTTAATATATAATCTTTCGCGTGCTGTAAATTGCGGTTAGTATGATAGTTTTTTAATCATTTTTCTGGGGCTTATCGGTGACCACTATGGCGCCACAGAAAAAACAAGTTACAGTCACATATGACCATCATAGCAGTCAAAGTGTTAACTGATAATAGCAAGTAGTTTTTAGGCACGACTGTAAAGGGAGTGACTTATTTACATGTTATAATCGTTCTATTCCATTAACACTTTGACTGCCACACTGATTTTCCATGGACTGCTAGCGGCGCCACACTTTGCATTTTCTGTGTGTTTTTTTTTTATTAATATATAATCTTTCATGTGCTGTAAATTACGTTTAGTATATTTTTTTAAATGATTTTTCTGGAGGTTATCGGTTACCATTGTGGCGCCAAAGGAAAAACAACTTGCGGTCACGTATGACCATCATGATAGTCAAAGTGTTTAAATGTCAATTCTACCCAACGAATCTTCCTCTCGAATGGCCGGAGGGCCTTAAAAAAAAGGAATTCGTCGGTGTTTATCGAACTGCGACGAAGCGCTGACCGACCGAAATCCTTCGAGCCCGCTCGACCGATTTTCGATTACGCTGCATCGAGCCTCGCGCACGTATCGTCCATCCTCCACCCTTCCTTTCGCCTTTGCTTTCCGTAATCGTTGCTCCATTCGAATAGTTCGCATCGTTCGAATACCGTCATTAATGACGCCGAGCGTTTTAATTGTTCGACGATGCCTTTCCTTGCACTCGGGTACACCCGTTCGTCGTTGTCATTGTTCCGAAGGATAGGTCTGGCTTGCGCGTTAAACCCTTTATTCTGCAAATTTGTCGACGAGGTTGCGATCTTTATTCTAAGTCGGCAGGGTCGTCCTAAGATATTCGGTGCCCATGGGCTATTAAAAATAATGCACCACCCCCTTTTGTAAAAAAATATATGGGATGGCTAGCGGGAGCGGGGTGAACGGCAAAGTTATACAAAAGTGTTAGAACTAGAAAAAGTCAATTTATTACCATTACAATAAATAAAAACATAACTAAATAACTAATAATAACAAAAAAATGTAACACCAATAAAAATTGCCGCCCCCGAAAGGCTTGCACCCTGATGTCCATGAAGTTAGCTTGCCAACTTTCGAAATTCGAAATTTCAAAAGTTGTGCTGAATTGTGCTAGGTTTGTGCTGATTTGTGCCGCAAACCGGAGTTCGATATCTCAAAAAACGGTGCAGATATTCGAAAAAAACGATTTTTTTGCTGGCTTGCCACTTTTCGAATTTTGAATTCGTTTTGGTCTCATTCAATAGTACTCAATTTGTGCTGGGTTGTGCCGCAAACCGGAGTTCGATCGGACAATCCGTTCGTCCGCAAATTACATTCAAAGTTGAAAAAACAATTGCGTATAAAATCTGTAAAAATGAAGATAATCGAAGTCTGCAAAATGCATCGGATTCGTTTACCGGTTGCACAAACGCCCGTGAAAGAAGAATTCGAATATCTTCAAAAATGCAAAACTTATGGCAAAAAATAACAAAAAAAATTTCAAAAATTTCGGAAATTCAAAATTTCAAAAGTTGTGCTGAGCTGTGCTAGCCGAGCTCTACAACTTTCTTTCTGACGAAAACTCTGTCAAATGAGCCCTTCCCTGTGTTAACGAGTATTCCAAGTCTGAGATACATATGCGCAGAATTTTCAAAGTTAAATAACTAATAAACGGATCGAGATACCGCGATTCGGAAAGTTGTGCTGATTTTTGCTAGGCAAGACAAACACACTGCAAAAGGAACCATTCCAATATCTCTGAAAATGCAGAAGTTATGGAATTTTTTATTAATCTTGATGCAAGTGCCCCGTTGATGCAAGTTGTAACTTGCATCAAAGGGACCGCGTAGGGAATCGTGTCCTGCATACATTGTACGCCTGACCGACTCCGCTGGAGATAACATACACTCGCCTACCACAAGTCAGCACAACTTTTTGATTCGCGGCATCTCAATCCGTTTATTAGTTATTTAACTTTGAAGTTCTGCACATATGTTGCGTAGACTTCGAATATTCGTTAAGGTAGAGAAAGGTTCATTTGACGGAGTTTTCGTAGAGGGGAAAATTGTCGGACTGGGTGGGCTAGCACAAGTCAGCACAAGTTTCGGAATTTCGAAATTCGAAAATTTGTAATAAAATTATTATTAAAAAATTCCATAACTTTTGCAGTTTCAAAGGTATTGAAATGCTTCTTTTTGCAGTGTGTTTCTCTCGCCTAGCACAAGTCAGCACAACTTTCCGAATCGCGGTATCTCGATCCGATTATTAGTTATTTAACTTTGAAAATTCTGCGCATATGCTTCTCAGGCTTGGAATACCCGTTAACACCGGGAAGGGCTCATTTGACAGAGTTTTCGTCACGAAGAAAGTTGTAGAGCTCGGCAAGTACAGCTCAGCACAACTTTTGGAATTTTGAATTTCCGAAATTTTTGAAAATTTTTTTGCTATTTTTTGCCATAACTTTTGCATTTTTGAAGATATTCGAATTCTTCTTTCACGGGCGTTTGTGCAACCGGTAAACGAATCCGATGCATTTTGCAGACTTCGATTATCTTCATTTTTACAGATTTTATACGCAATTGTTTTTTCAACTTTGAATGTAATTTGCGGACGAACGGATTGTCCGATCGAACTGCGGTTTGCGGCTCAACCCAGCACAAATTGAGTACTATCGAATGAGACCAAAACGAATTCAAAATTCGAAAAGTGGCAAGCCAGCAAAAAATCGTTTATCGAATATCTCCGCCGTTTTTTGAGATATCGAACTCCGGTTTGCGGCACAAATCAGCACAAACCTAGCACAATTCAGCACAACTTTTGAAATTTCGAATTTCGAAAGATGGCAAGCTAACTTCATGGACATTGCACCCTGGGGCTATAGCCCATTTAGCCTTGTGGTTAGGGCTGCCTTGCAAGTTGGTTTGAAAAATCGAGATTCTTTACGTGGAAACAGAAAATCGTACGCCGAAAGGAAAAATCGATGGTCCTACGACGGGAGTTGAGGTTTTTCTCGCGGGATTAGGTGGAAGTATCTTCGTTAGAAAATTTGTCTGTTGAAAAAGGGGTAGTTTTTTTGCGAGGGTAATTTTTCTAGCCGCGACACCTTTTCATGATTAAATTTCCGCGGTCATGTAACTTCCAGGGGAGGAAAAACTTTTTCTGGAAAATTGTTGACGAGCTCGCGATCTTTATGCCAGCCTAGCCTGAAAATCGAGATTCCCAACGGGAAAACGAAACAATCTTACGTCGAAAGGAAAAATCAATGATTCTGTGACACGAGTTGAGGTTCTTCTCGCGGGATTAGGTGGAAGAATCTTCGTTAGAAAATTTGTCTGTTGAAAAAGGGGTAGTTTTTTTGCGAGGGTAATTTTTCTAGCCGCGACACCTTTTCATGATTAAATTTCCGCGGTCATGTATCTTCCAGGGGAGGAAAAACTTTTTCTGGAAAATTGTTGATGAGATTGTGATCTTTATGCCGAGCCGATCTGAAAATCGAAATTTTCGACGAGAAAACGAAAGAATCGTACGTCGAAAGGAAAAATCAATGATTTTGCAACACAAGTTGGGTTTCTTCTCGCGAGATTAAGTGGAAGAATCTTCGTTAGAAAATTCGCCCCTTGAAAAAGGGGTAGTTTCTTTTTGCGAGGGCAATTTTTCCAGTCGCGACACCTTTTCATGATTAAACTTCCGCGGTCGTGTAACTTCCGGGCGAGGAAAAAGTTTTTCTAGAAAATTGTTCACCGTCACAGTGTCGAGTTTTTTCCCCGCCCTAGGGACAGCGGTGGGGCGCGCCAACCCTGGTAGCGCTACCGTGTAATATCCTCCTTTTCTCCGCCTTGTTAACTTCGTTTCGGGGAAGGGATCAAGACCAATCCTGCGTGCGCTTTCGAGTCCGTAGCTGTGAGCCTTTCGTACTTTCTCCGAATTCTCGAGCTGGTCGTGCCATACGCGCGCGAATGCACCGCTGGACCGTCGCCAGGGCCGTGTCGAGGAAAATCCGTGCCGAGAGGCTTGCACTTTACAACGAGAATCTCGCTTTCGTTCTTCATTGTGTTCGCGTTTGTAGTGAGGTATGAACATTTCTCTCGAGATCAAATCGTCGGCTCTGGTGTTGCGAAGAAAAGTCGTGAAGAGTCGCACTGCTGCCGGATGCTTTTGAATATTATCAGGCAAAAGAAATTCGTACGCGGTGAATTTTAAGAATCGAAAGATTATGATTTATAAATTAATCTTAGGTGTTTAGTGCGTATCGAATCGTTGGCCAATCGATAGTAGAATACGACTAAACATATTGAATTCATTTTTCGAATTTAAGGGCATCTGCAGGAACCACAATTTTTTACAACCCTTTTTTTCTGCATCCTTCACTAAAAATTATTTCCATTCTCCCATTCATCCTCCCTCAACCTATCCGGTCGTTCCTCTATCTTACTCCACCATTTTTACGGACCCTCCATTAGCGGTGGATGCGACTGCGAATTCGATTAATCGTGCGGAGCACACGCGAGATAATGCGCGTCGGAAGGGTAAGGCTTGCGCACAAAGCTTTGACAATTTCTGCCTAGTGATTTTTCCCTCGCACCACGGAAAGTCTCTCGAAGAGAATCGAATTAGTCCTCTTTACATGCTCCACCCCAGATTTCCAATTTTTCCTTCGAATTTTTCATGCGTTCAAGCGCGCTCTTGAAAAAGCGAGGAATCGCAACGTTCTCGATACTCCAAATACTGTACTCCGCCGGTATTTGTTATTTCTCTTTTGTTTCTCACTCTACCTGCACCCACCCTCGCGTTTTATTTTCACACGAGGAGGGTGCAAGGGATGGTCTACCATTCTCGTAGCGGAGCGTCGCGAAAAGGCGTTTACGAGGGTCAATATTTACCCTCGGGGAGCGTGAGCGCATCGTTCTCGTGAAAAAGTTTTTTTTATTTCCACGATGTTGTGTACTTCATCTCGTCCTCTCTCTCACACACTCTTTCTCTCTCTCCTTTTTTTTTCTTCCTCTCACATCTCTCTTTGTCCTCGAACCACAGATGCGCAACGAGTTTCTCATCCCTTCGAGTGGCACGTGACGGTGATCCTCGTCAACGTTACTCTCTCGTTACTCTTCCTTCGTTAAATTCACGTTACTTTCTCTTTATCCCTCATCACGTTCCCCTCTCTACGGATTTAATTGCCAAGGTGATCGCACGGGCAATAAATACTCGAAAGTTCGACGCACGCGCGAATCGTTCCGATAGAAAAATTAACGCTGAGATCTTTACGGCCGCGGCTCGCAATCGGATCGATTTTTATTACCCATCCGGCTCGTTCGAGGTAGAAGAAGGGTAGACGATATCGGGGATGTGCCACACGCAGGTGGAAAAACCATTTTCCACGGATTTCCAGTCACCAGCACGAGCATTGCCACTTTTTTTTCGCTCCCTTCTCTTTTCTCCATCCTCGTATCTCTTTTTCCGCTTATATCGGTGGCTCACTTCGCGGTGGAAACTCTTTCTTCGTGTCTGCTTCTCTCGCGCGCGCGTCTACATAGGTCAATATTTATTTTTGGGTAGCGCGCGCGGGGCGCGCGCACCACTTTTGCCATGACTTTTTCCTGCCACACGGCGCGCACTCTAATTCTCTTCTCTCTTTCACCCTCTCGCCTGCAATCCCTTTTTAACCTTTTCGTGCAGGCACGCGCCTCTGCCTCTCGATATCGGCGCGGCCAACGCACCGCAACGATTTCGAAATCGCCCGCGCTTTTGTCGTCCACGCTATTTGAGAATATCGTGGAGGCGCGCGAGCTCGTTGGTTATCTCGTTTATTAACACTTAGCCAATCACGTGGGCCACGGTGAACTATGCGTTTTCCACTGCGCCTGGACCTGTACGCTGTCCACCGTGGATTTTTTTTTTATGTAATACTAGTAGATTGACACTACTAAATCGATGGATTTTTTTATTGTACAGGGTGAGGCACGTAACTGGAACCACTTTGATTTCTCGGTAAATAATAATTTTGTTGAAAACTGTTTCAAATGAAAGTTGAATGGTTTCGAGGATGGTATAATTTGACATGATTTGTTTTTCCGTAAAGTTATGCATAGAAGAGATTTGCTGTTCAAGTTTAGTTTTTTAACAACTTGGATGACAATGCACATAGACTATGATTCGGATGACTATGCAATTATCTGTATGGTTCGAACAATGAATTGTTCGATTTATTAACTGTGTTTTTGGAAAGTGCACTGTTTTAGAGGGAACTGCATTTTTATATAACGAAAGTAGTGTTAATTAATTAAATTAGTATTTACGAAGAAATGGAAGTGGTTCCAGTTACGTGCCTCACCCTGTATACTGTACTTTACAAAAGCACAAAAGCCCGCAATTAGTTCTAAACAACTCCAGGTTAACTACAGGGTGCGGCGAAACAAACAGTACATTTTTGAGGGGCCGGTACATTCCGTGTGGTGGGGGTAGGAGTCTGGAATGGGTCTCATTGTGACTTGTTGATAATGCCATTTTTGTCGTAACCATGGTTTGGTCCGGAGAGCACCGTGGCTTTGCCGTGCGCACGTTTTTTGAAAATGGCCGTTCTTTCGTCATTACCCAGCGGACCTTCCGGCGGCACTTCAATCTTAAGCGTTACGATCCCGTCCCTCGCCGTCATTTAATTGCGAGTTGGGCGCGCGCACTTGAAGAAACAGGTTCCACAGTAAGGCCTAGAAGTGAAGGAAGACCCAAAACAGCCAGAACACCCGAAAATGTAACAAGAGTGAGAGAAGCTGTTGAACGGTCGCCTCGACGCTCTGCCCGGAAGCATGCAATTGCTTTGGGCATTCCTGACCGCTCACTAAGGAGAATTTTGCATCGAGACTTATCATTCCACCCCTACAAGATTATGCTTGTCCAAGAGTTGAAGCCTCTAGACTATGAAAACCGAATGAATTGCTCCCAAGAACTGTTGAATAGGATCCCAGTGAGGTCAACTTTTTTCAGTAGTGACGAAGCCCACTTCCATCTCTGTGGAGCCGTGAATAACCATAATTGTCGTTACTGGGCTGAAAATAACCCAAGCGAAATTCATCAGAAACCTCTTCACTCTCCAAAAGTGACCGTGTGGTGTGCCATTTCCAAATTTGGAGTGATTGGTCCTTATTTCTTTGAGGACAATGGACGAACCGTGACTGTCGATGCTCAACATTATGTTTCCATGTTAGAGAATTTTTTCGAACCTCAATTGGGACAATTGGGAGAGGAAACAGATCTGGGAGACATCTGGTTTCAACAGGATGGGGCTACAGCCCATACTTCTGGAATTTCGATGACGAAACTCCGAAAAATGTTCCCTGGGCGCCTCGTCTCTCTGAGGGGTGATGTCGTGTGGCCAGCGCGCTCACCTGATTTGAGCATTTGCGACTTCTTCCTATGGGGTCACCTGAAGGGGAAAGTTTTTCAAAATCGGCTTCACACCTTGGAAGAACTCAAGAATCAAATTCGAGAGGAAATCGCCGCTATACCCAAAGAGATGTGCCGAAATGCGGTTGAAAGTTTCAAAAATCGTCTTCATCAATGTATTGCTGCCGGGGGCCATCATCTTTCGGACGTCCTCTTCAAAACTTCTTAAATAAAATGGCATGATGTACAGCATGAAATAAAAAATACCTCACTGCTGTAAGTTGCTCAGTTTTTTTTTAACAGCCCTTTAAAATTGTACTGTATCTTTCGCCGCACCCTGTATAACTGACAATAATAGAAAAAGGAAATGCGTTGCAAAGTTCAAAAGGGGAGATCTCTCCGTTCAGTTATGAAGCTACATACTTCAAAATGGGGAGATCTCCCCATTCAGTTGGTCAAGTGTTAAATTCGTGCGTGCCTCTACGGCCCCGGGTAGGCTTTTTCGTTTCCCTCTCGATCCTCTGCTATTTTTCTTTTGCCTCGTTTTTGGTTATTTTATTTGTTTCGTCGGGCTCGGCAAACTGCGCTTTGCAGTGGAAAAAACTGGCCGCGACAAATCCTCTTCTACAATTTTGGAATCGAGTTCTCTTTTTTTTGTATTTTTTTTTCTCCTTTTTATTTCTCAACATTGCATTGGCACTCGCACAACTAAATACTGCCAAACGCAGATTTACGCGCCGCTCGAGAACACTCGATTCGGGGAAGGAAATTAGTCCAGGAAATTGTGATCGCGCGAATTTTCGCCGATTACCGGGCGGCCATCTTGAATTGCAAGGATTGTTCAGGATGGAACGGCGTGGGTATTCTTTTTTTTTTCTCTCTTTGGAGAAGCAAATTTTGTCCCACGAACCCGTCATTTTATCGCGACAACGAGCGCATCAATTTCTTTATTGCGTTTTTATTTCGAAGTTGAGATTTCTTGGATTTTATGAGTTTAATCTGGAGACGTCTCGCGGCAAGTACTCGAAGAGAAAAAGGGGTCGTGGAAAAGTACGAGATGAGGCACAGTGTCCCTATTCTTGTCTGCAAGAAACTTTAGGTTCAAGAAAAGAAGATATCCTATCGAGGTACCAACGAGAAGCATTTAGTTCGCCTCTTGTTATCCTAATACATTTCCAACGATTGTCGCGTCGCATAATATCAACAGACTTTCGGCGATGTTTATATGAAATTTCAGTGAGTAACGTCGACGAACATCTTACCATTGTCTCGGTAGGTAGACGTGGGTAGAATTTTGTTGTTTCGCATTCTCGTAAACACGCGAGCTCCCATCGCCACCTGCGAAATCATCTCGTTCATCTTCTACGCGGCGGACAATTTCAATAGTCCCGTGAAAGTGGTCGAAGAGGGTGGACGAATTTTCCGGCACTTCTCCTCCGTTGAGTACTCGATACTCGAGCACACGCGAGTAAGTACTTACCTACCGCCAAATGCATCGGCGGCCACTTCTGACCGGAAGGGGAAATTAACCGAAGGAAAATTAGCGCGCGCGCGCGTGGTGCCAGTGCCACGGGCGATGGTGGTGGAGAAGTGTCTCAAAGGAACTCCTTGGGTGCGCGTTAAGTGCGTTGAACCGCCCTGGCAAGTGCGTTCTACGCTTTTAATTTTTACAGTCTGCTTGCGCACCGGCGGCGCTCTCTCGGGTAAGGTTCCAAATATAAACCCCCTTTGGTGAACGCGGGCGTCGCCAGTGCGCCTGCTGCCCCGACCAACCAAGAGTTTATTTTCTAGTCTTGCGACAAGTGTGTAGGAGCGCCTACCAGCACGAGAGATCTCCTCCTCGCGGATCATCCTCGCGAGTGCCTCGCTCGTTCACCCTCGCGATACTCTCGCGAATCAGCGTTTTGTTACTTCGTTCGCGATCTCGTTCCGATCTCGCGTGACTCCATCTGGGAAGAGTACTCGTGAGATAAATGAGGAGAGATTAATTTCGAATTCGTCGAGTGAATCACGATTAACGATAATCGCTTTGTTAATGTTAACAACGAGAAATAGGACTGTTGGTAATGATAATGATAACGCGCATTGGAAGTATGTAGTGTTATATTGAAAGAGGGCGTTTCGATTACTGGATTATTAATGTCAAACTTATGAAAGGAGGCGTGAAAGTTCTCCTCGTGGATCACCCTCGCGATACTCTCGCGAATCTGCGTTTTGTTACCTCGTTCGCGATCTCGTTTTGATCTCGCACGACTCCATCTGGGAAGAGTAATCGTGAGATAAATTAGGAGAGATTAATTTCGAATTCGTCGAGTGAATCACGATTAACGATAATCGCTTTGTTAATGTTAATAACGAGAAATAATACAGTCGGTAATGATAATGATAACGCGCATTGGAAGTATGTAGTGTTATATTGAAAGAGGATCGTTCGGAGAGCGTTTCGATTACTCGAGTATTAATGTCGAACTTATGAAAGGAGGCGCGAGAGATCTCCTCGTGGATCACTCTCGCGATACTCTCGCGAATCTGCGTTTTGTTACCTCGTTCGCGATCTCGTTTTGATCTCGCACGACTCCATCTGGGAAGAGTAATCGTGAGATAAATGAGGAGAGATTAATTTCGAATTCGTCGAGTGAATCACGATTAACGATAATCGCTTTGTTAATGTTAATAACGAGAAATAATACAGTCGGTAATGATAAGGATAACGCTCATTGGAAGTATGTAGTGTTATATTGAAAGAGGATCGTTCGAAGAGCGTTTCGATTACTCGATTATTAATGTCGAACTTATGAACGGAGGCGCGAGAAATCTCCTCATCCTTGCGGGTGGTCTCGCTCGTTCACGCGCGCGAATCAGCGTTTTGTTACCTCAATGATCTCGTTCCGATCTAATGCGACTTCATCTGGACGCAAAGAGCAATAGTGAGATAAACGAAGAGAGATTAATTTCGAACTCGTGGAGTGAATCGCGACGATTAACGATAATCGCCTTGTTAATGTCAACAACGAGAAATAATACTGTTGGTAATGATAATGATAAGGCGCATTGGAAGTATCTAGTGGTATATTGAAAGAGAATCGTTCGGAGAGCGTTTCGATTACTCGATAATTAATGTTGAATTTATGAAAGGAGGCGCGAAGAGTAATCGTGAGATAAACATGGACAGATTAATTTCGAATACGTCGAGTGAATCACGACGATTAACGATAATCGCTTTGTTAATTTTGCCAATGAGAATAATACTGTTGGAAATGATAATGATAACACGCTCTGGAAGTATCTACTGTTATATTGAAAGAGGATCGTTCGGAGGGCGTTTCGATTACTCGATAATGAATGTTGAACGTATGAAAGGAGGTGGGCCACAATGAAATTCGATGACTGTAAATTTCACGTGGACAAAGGGTTTCGAACTTGTGCAGGGCTTTACTTCTACTCGTGCTGGCTCTCGTGTTCGCCATTAAACTTCCATTTCGATGTCAGCGGGGGATGTCGTCGCGGACTTTCACCGTAATAATTGAAGCGCGGTAATGAAGCGGTAATCCATGCCCGTCGATTATCACGGCGTCGGCGGGCAATCTCGACTAGTTTAATTCGTGTTACTCCGACTCGCTCGGACGATTTCGCGGGGATGCGGCGCGTGTAGTCGACGGATGAAATATAAATGCGCGCGTCCTGTTCGTCGAACGTCTACGCGCACAGGAAATGAATGAGACGAGGGAGAACGTAGTTGTCGAGTAAATCAGGAAAGAAGTCGATTTTTGAAAATAGAATACTTTTGGAGATTTTGGAGAACGGAGTGCTTCTGAATGAATTGGTTTGATGGACCCAGGGGGCGCGTTCTTCTTACGTTCGTAGTTCGTAGAGAAAAAGAGGCATCCGGTTGTGTTTATTCGCAGTAAATCGATAGACTATTTGTATGGTATATGGTAGACTATTTTGTATGGTGGATGAAAGGAATTTTAAAGCGTCTCGTTTGTCGAACGTCTACGCGCACAGGAAATGAATGAGACGAGCGAGAAGATAGTTGTCGACTAAATCGGGAGAAAAGTTGATTTAGAAAACGGAGTCCTTTTAAATTAATTGGTCTCGTGGACTCAGGGGATGTTTTCTTCTTACATTCGTATGTTGTAGAGAAAAAGAGGTACTCGGCAGTAATTAATCGTACTAAATTGGGTAAATTTACCAAACGTGCTTATCTTATTGATCCTCCGCGTAAAGAAGAGTATTTCAAATCCTTGTTCTCCGATGACGAATTATTTTATGAGGTTTGTGTATGGCAGATAAAGGAAATTTTAGAGCATCCCGTTCGTCGAACGTCTACGCGCACAGGAAATGAATGAGACGAGCGAGAAGATATTTGTCGACTAAATCGGGAGAAAAGTCGATTTAGAAAACGGAGTCCTTTTAAATTAATTGGTCTGGTGGACCCAGGGGTGTTTTCTTCTTAAGTTCGTAGTTCATAAAGAAAAAGAGGTACTCGGCGGTGATTATTCGTGCTAAATCGGGTAAATTTGCCAAACGTGCTTCTCTTATTGATCCTCCGCGTAAAGAAGAGCATTTCAAGTCCTTGTTTTCCAATGACAAACTATTTTGTGGACACTGTGTATGGCAGATGGACGAAACACAAATGCGCGTCGCGATCGTCGAACGTCTACGAGCGGAAGAAATAAATGGGACGAGGGAGAAGAGTGAATCAGGAGATAAATCGATTTTGGAAAACGGAGTGCCCCTAAATTAATCGCTCCGATGGACCCAGGGGGGGTGTTTTCTTCCTTCGTCGTTGTTCTTCGAGAAAAAGAGGAATCCGGTGGTGATTGTTCACGGTAAATCTAGTAAATTGATTTCGGAGTCTGCGGTGAATTCGGTAAATTGATCTTGGACTTCGTGCGCTTCGAATTCAATCCTCGGTTCGAACGAATCAAACGTGCTTCTATCGTTCTCAACCTAAAGAAGAGAAACAAGAGGAATAACCAAACCGAATGAACCGTGATAATTTATACTACCTGGAACAGTCTAGTTCGAGAGTCCTAGCGCCTCGAATCGTTCTGCTCCAACGACGAGAACGTGCAAGAAGAGCCTTTCCTCGCGCGACGTCGTTAGGAGAAAATCCTGAAAAATGCGGAATCTCGTAGAGCGCCGTGGAACGATATTACGCAAAGGGATTTTCACGCGAAGAGGAAAGCGCGTTGGAGGCTCACGATTGGTCTGGTGGTTCACGGTGTCGTGCCTCTGACGTTCGGAGTCGAAGCCGAACGATGTCGAGATTTTTTCGGAAATTGGTTCTCTGCGGTTGCTCCGCGAGGTCCGGCCTCGACGGCCAGTCCATCGTCATCGATAATTCCGTGGTCGAGGATCCACCCAGCCTCGAGTTCCCTTCGATTCGCGATGAGGAGACCGCGCACGATATAGCGCGCCACTTCGATCTATCTAGCATTAAGTTCATCGACGACGAGGAAGAGCCGGAAGAGGACCTCTTTGACGACCGAAATGGTAGTCACATTGATTCTATACAGTATCGCGGACGATGGTGTTGCCAATTGGATTTTCTCTCGAATCCCAATGATTTTATTTACGTTCGATCGAGAGGAGACGTTATTTAGATACTAGAGAAATTTATTATGATTATTAATTTCTTTGGTAGCTCAACTCTCTTTTAAGTCGGCTTTATTAGAAGCCCGATTAGATGGTTTATGAAAATTGATTTTTTAATTTTCTCTTTTATCTTTCTCTTTGAAAATTTATTTCATTATGTAGATGCCCTAAAATTGTTATACTTTTATGCCTCTCCTTTTCTTCCTTCAGATTCTTTTTAATCTAAAAGGGGCCATCCGTCTAAATAAATTTATTATTTAGATTCTAGAACGATGTTTGCATCTAATAAATTTATGGAATAAATTCTGGAGATTTATCGTAGAGCGTTTCGACGTTTTGAAATTTAGAAACTGCAACGCAAGTTCTAGATATTTAATAATTAGAATGCATTTGAACGAACAATATGATTCAACCGTGATAAATCCTATACGATTAAGAAATTATTGAGGAATATTACAATAATTACTGCGATTAAGGACAGATTGTACAGAATTAATAGCAAGTGCAAAACGAACTCGATGCTCAACTGATATATTATATTTACCGTCCTGTATGAGTCTTCCGGATAGAACGATCGAACAAATTAATTTTAATATTAAATGGCTGCGAACAGTCGCATCGCTTGGCACGGTACTTTTTCTTTTAACACTTTGACTGCTATGCTGATTTTCCATGGATTGCCATGGCGCCACTCTTTGCATTTTTTGTGTGTTTTTTTTATTAATGTTTTCTTTCTTTGGACTCCGTTGTCGCTGCTGCGGCGACATGGTAAGAGAAGTGACTAACTCCGTGTCGCCGCTGCGGCGACAAGGCATGCTCGAAGATATTTTGTATCTTTATACATGCAGAAAGAGGCTTTTTGGCCCAAGCTTATAAGGAAACTCCCTCGGATTTCAATGCCGGCGAAATATATTGTAATCTAGGCCAAAATAAGAGACACATCTTTTCTCATACGTGCCCTAACGCACTTTTAGGGGGTAAAACAACCCTTTGAAAAAATCGGTTTTCATGTTTCGGACCAAATATTGTGCAATCTATGCGAGATGGAAAAAAATGTTTTAGACAAAAGTTGAACAGTTTCAAAAGCGCTTAATAATAGTTTTATCGGTTGTTTAGAAAATATTAACCTTCAGTCAGAATGTCAGAATGACTCGGAATTGCTTAAAGATCTTGTCAAAAATTGCTCGGAATCCAAAGGGTTAATATATGATCTTTCAAGTGCTGTAAATTGCGGTTAGTATAAACATTTTTTTTAAATAATTTTTCTGGAGGTCACGTGTGACCATCATGGCAGTCAAAGTGTTAACCGGAAAATCCTCGAATTGCGAGCGTAAAATATTGCCGAGAGGAGGTCAAAGAAGATTTGTTTCTGAGAGAGCGCGCGGGGTGCCACTCTGTGGCATAAAGGCGTTTATAAACTCCTCGCCTCTTTCGCGAATGGTAAGAGGGTGAGAAAAGCGGACGAGAATTCAAATCGCGTTACATCGGTGTCGCATGCGATTTCCAGTCGGACACGTTGGAATGAAATATGAAGGTCGTCGTGAGTGTCGGCGTCGGGACGGCCGGAGGAGTGAAAAAAATCGCGCGACATTTTTTTTGGATAGTGATTCATTGTTGCGGACATCCGGTGGACCACTATCCTCACGCGCGTCGGCATTTCTATCACCGGCATTCTCGCTCGCTCTTTCTTCTCTCTTTCGCACAATTTCACGCATTAATTCTCTTTTCACTTGTCGACAGAAGAATTGGACGGGCCAAACGCTGGGCGGATACGAGACGCCTGGGTTATCGCCGTCGAAAGGTGAGGACTTTTAATGTATCTTGGTGGAATAATGTATGGCAGGATCTTCAATAGCGTCAGTAAAAATAATCGTCTAGTTAACAATTTAAGAACGCCCGATAATAAAATCGAAACTTTTATTTTATGCGAGACGAGCTGCTGCGCGGCCTCGCACTATTTATAAACGCGTTGCTATCGAATAATATCGTTGGAGTAATTTAAGGACGATCACTCTAACTTATCAGTGCCAATAATAAAGTCTTTCTTGAATTTTTATTTTATAGAGACGATGGCGCAGCTTTTTAACTCAAATAAGATTAGTTTTATTAATTCGGTATCTTACACAAGGTGTCCATTACCATGGCTGAAAAATTCAGCGAGAAATTAATCGCAATATACTCTAACAATAGAATACGCGATTTTTAATCCGAACCCACTGTAACCCCTTGCAGAGTTGAGAATAAATAACGACGATTATTCTACGACATTTCTCGCGTTTCTCGTCTTATCTAAGGAAACCGAAACTGAAACTGAGCGCAACGGGGTGGCGGAAGTCGATCTTCCGGGGTGCCTCCTTCCGTCTCGCGTTTCCGTCCAAGCGGAAAATCCGCGCGGGTCACGGTCGATGGCGCGCAGCAATTATTTAATACTTTGCATACCATGCTGATTTTCCACGGATTTTGCCCGTGGTGCCACACTTTGCATTTTTTGTGTTTTTTTGTTGATATATGATCTTGCAAATGTTGTAAATTGCAATTGGTATAATAGTTTTTTTAATGATTTTTCTGGAGGTCATCGTGGCATCACAAAAAGAACAAATTGCGGTCATATACAGGGTGTCTCAGACCACCCATACAATCTCTCGTGGGGACATAGAGCGGCTTGCGCTGAACATAAAAGTCCTGTACCGTTTTGCGATAATCGCAATATTTATTGAGTTATTAATTGTTAAAGATCAAAGGAAAGGGCGTCCGCCAAAATAGCAGCGGGGGGAGCGCGGGTGCCTCTGCGAGCTGTAGGACGGCCCAGTTTACCTACAAACAAATGCGGGGTGCGGTAAGGGGAAGAATAACGAAAAAGAAGCCGGCCGTGCAGCAGTGTCTTAGCCTTCCCCTTACCGCGTCCCGCGTTTGTTTGTAGGTAAACTGGGCCGTCCTACAGCTCGCAGAGACTCCATCGCTTCTCCCGCTGCTATTTTGGCGGACGCCCTTTCCTTTGATCTTTAACAATTAATAACTCGATAAATATTGCGAATATTGAATAATGGTCCAGGACTTTTATGTTCAGCGCAAGCCGCTCTACGTCCCCACGAGAGATTGTATGGGTGGTCTGAGACACCCTGTATGACCATCATGGCCACGGTATTGTATACAGCTCTGGAAACTTCTACAAATTTCGGTGGTGGGGATGACCCCTTATTGACGATTTCTTTAATTTCTAATTGGAGGCGTTGTGATCTGCTAATATACACAACCTGAAAACGCGTCATAGCTCCTCGTGTATTATTAATAACTGGTTTGAAAACACGATTCTGTACTATTGGTTTCGAACTGTTTTAAACTTTGGATATTGTAATAATGTTAAGTACTAAAGACCTAGAAAAGCTTGTATCTATCAAGAGTATACGATCTAGGGGCTGCTATAGAAATTACAGAAAGGGTCATTATGGGCATCACTTTTCACACGGGAGTTGCCAGACCTGTATACAAGACCGTTATCATGGTAATCAAAGTGTTAAAGCGTCCCCAACTTTTTATTATGTCATCTTTCTGGAAAGGAGAGCAAAATTGAGAGTAGAAGATCGACCAGTTTCCAGTCAGAAAGAGTCTTCTTCGAATGCGAGCGACTGCGAGAATGAGAAAAGTGAGCTTCGATTTTGTTTGTTTGTCAGGGGCGCCAGGGAGAGACTTCAGAGATTGACTGCCCTGAGAAGGATCCAACCGCGCGACATCCAAACCATTTTGCACCAGCAGGTACGTAAGCGAGTAGAGGTGGCGAGCGTAGAGTTGGCCAGCATGCAGCTACGTAATTGCTCATCGGTCCTGCTGCTGCCAATTACAGGATGTACCGCACGACGGTGACCGCACGCGCGCGCGTTCGTACTACCGTGCGGAATCCGCGGAAAAGCGAATTACCGCGTGACTCCTCGTCCTCCTCGTCTCAGTCCTTCGTCCTCCTTCGTTTTGAACTAGCGAGCGAAATTGCGAATTGATGCGGCGAAGCGCGCGCGAAATGTTGCTATGTTATCGAGTTGGAGCGGAATCTGCAGAGGAATCGGCGCAACTGTTGCACGATGACCAGAAATATCCTTTTTAGTTCTGTGGACATGAGATTTAATGATTAACGGAATAACGTGCAGATAGTTAAGGACTTCGGATGCACTGGCTATTTTTAATTGCATAATTGAAAGTTGATCGAGATTGTCGTCAATGATAGTACGTCGATATCTGGATTGATGCTCTTATTGCCGATTTTATAATTTATTCGATCTGTCAGCTGCATGCGAAATCCGGAAACGCGATTACTGCGCGACTCCTCGTCCTCCTCGTCTCACAAGGGGAGGCCCACAATGGGTTGTTTCCAATTTCGCTGAATTTGAAATATGTCATAGTTCAGCACCCCTAGATGCTCATGGTACCCGGTTTTATATGAAGATGGCCCGTAGTTTTCGAGAAAATTACAGTTAAATATTGCGACTTTTCGGGCTAAATTGAGGATGTGGCAGCGCAGCGAGACACGCGTATCGACGAGACAAAGACATTTGATTCTCTGTTGTTTTTTCCTGTCTCTCGTTCTCGGGCGCTGCGCTGCCACATCCTCAATTTAGCCCGAAAAATCGCAATATTTAACTGCAATTTTCTCGAAAACTACGGGCCATCTTCATATAAAACCGGGTACCATGAGCATCTAGGGGTGCTGAACTATGACATATTTCAAATTCAGCGAAATTGGAAACAACCCATTGTGGGCCTCCCCTTGTCAGTCCTTCGTCCTCCTTCGTTTTGAACTAGCGAGCGAAATGGCGAATTGATGCGGCGAAGCGCGTACGAAATGTTGCTGTGTTATCGAGTTGGAGCGGAATCTGCAAAGGAATCGGCGCAACTGTTGCACGATGACCAGAAATATCCTTTTTTAGTTCTGTGGACATGAGATTTAATGATTAACGGAATAACGTGCGGATTGTTAAGCGCTTGGGAAGTACTGATTATTTTTAATTGTGTAATTCAAAGTTGTTCGAGGTTGTCGTCAAGGATAATATGTCGAGAATTGGGTTGATGAATCGGCGCAACTATTGCACAATGATCAAAAGCATCCTGTAGTTTTGCGGACATAGGATTTAATGATTAACGGAACAACGTGCAGATAGTTAAGGACTTGGGATGCACTGGTTATTTTTAATTGTATAATTGCAAGTTGATCGAGGTTGTCGTGAATGATAGTACGCCGATACCTGGATTGATGCTCTTATTGCCGATTTTATAATTTATTCGATCTGTAAGCTGCATGCGAAATCCGGAAACGCGATTACTGCGCGACTCCTCGTCCTCCTCGTCTGAATCCTTCGTCCTCTTTTGTTTTGAAATAGCGAGCGGTATGGCAAATTGAACGTGGCGAAGCGCGCACGAAATGTTGCTGTGTTATCGAGTTGCAGCGGAATTAACGATTAACGGAACAACGTGCAGATTGTTAAGCGCTTGGGAAGCACTGATTATTTTTTATTGTGTAATTGAAATTTGATCGAGGCTGTCGTCAATGATAATACCTTGAGAATTGAGTTGATGGCCAGAAGTATCCTGTAGTTTTGTGGACACAAAGTTTAACGATTAACGGAACAACGTGCAGATTGTTAAGCGCGTGGGAAGCACTGATTGTTTTTAATTGTATAACTTAAATTTGATCGAGGTTGTCGTCAATGATAATACCTTGAGACTTGGATTAACGCTCTTATTGTCAATAAATTATTTCATAATTTATTCGATTTGTATGCCGCATACGGAAAATTAACTTTCAACTTTATCAGTAAAAATTCGTAAGGCGCGCTCTAATTGGTAGAGGTTTTGCATCGTTTAGCTTTGTGCTCGTATTCCTGAACGTACATTTGCATTCGACGTGTATCATATTCACGGAAAATCAACTTCTACGTGTACGAGTAACAAATGATAGTACGCTCCAGATCAACCTGTGCGCCATTCTGTTCGCTAATCAGTCCCTATATAGCTTCACCGAAGCAGAGTTTGCGACAAAGACAACACGAAACTCACCCGCGGTCCCTCGTGTTTGCTTCACCTTTCCAATTGTGTGCCACTTACTCTACCACACGACGCGTCTCTGCGATTCCGCTCGTCCATTACGTAATTGGCACTTGGAGAGAGAGAGAGAGAGAAAGAGAGAGAGAGAGAGAGGGAATGCACGAGGACAAAAAAAAGGTGCGTGACCAAAGAGAGATTGAAACGCGAAGCACGTGAGATCCTCCGCTAGAAAACGAAGGAACGAATCTCTCGATTCAATCCTACACTTGCCAAACGCAACATGCTCTCGAAACATGAAATACGTAACATAAAAAAATTCAAATCAGTGCATAAAACGAAGCATCAACCGAAGAAAGAAAAAATCCATACGAAAGCACCAAGGATGCATTTAATCATCCAAGAAGAAAAGATTCAAACCAGTTCGAAAGAAATGAAACGTAAAACCAAAAAAGAGGGAAAAAGAAAAATGCATACAATAGGTACCAAGGGTGCTTTGAATCTTTCCCGAAGTAGTCCGTTGCTCGTCGGGTCTACTGGAAAATTTTGGAGGACGAAGAGAACACGTGACGACGAATTACGTTAGCTTTGGAGCGCCGTCGCTTAGAAGATTCGCAATGGCAAAGGATAATTTCACCCTGAGCAGTCTCACTCACTCTCTCTCTCTCTCTCTCTCTTTCTGTGGCCAGTCGTGTTCATTCTGTCCCCATAGTCGGTGCTCGGGCGAGGCTCGCTTATGAAAATGCGGAATGCAAAGTAAATGAGCGGACGAGGTGGACGGTGAAAGAAAGAAGGAGAGAGAGGGTACGGTCGACGACGATTATGCGCTAGTGGCCTTGGGCGAGTGCAACGTTGCACCTTGGTGTGCAGGCAGGCCCCGTGTTCAGTTTGTACTTCTCGCAAAATTGTATCCGAATCCTCGACGTTGGTTCCTTCGTGTTACGCAATAACGAGTTTCGGCGGTCACGGCGCTGACGCATATATTCGTTCGCTCTCCTCGTT
Source organism: Tiphia femorata (assembly GCA_944319695.1). NCBI lineage: Eukaryota > Metazoa > Arthropoda > Insecta > Hymenoptera > Tiphiidae > Tiphia > Tiphia femorata. The sequence continues at coordinate 10,315,730 of OX090896.1, read as the reverse complement.
TCTCTTTTTCATTTTCTCTCTCTCTCACTCTCGTCTCATTGCTGCACTTTCGCGCCGTTAATCCTGCGCGCTTCATCGTCGCTCACGCCAACGCTTCGATCGCTTCTCGTCCAAGCGTGGGCGACAAAGCGCCGCGCTTCCGCGTTTTTAGCGGTGCCTACATTAAAATTAAAATCTTCCCTCGGCTCTTGTCTTCGTGAGAACGAAAGAAAGATACTCGTAGAGAAACTTTTGGCGTTGGTTAATTCTTGTCCGGCTTCCGGATTTAGTAGGATCGTTTCGAATTTGCATGGCGATCACGAGGATCTCGAATTTGAACTTTACTTTGTTTTCTTATTGTTTATTTTATTTTCTTTTTTTTCTTTATCATGGGAGAATGATAATGAATTTGAACGAGATGGAATCTAAACTGCGAATCCAATAATTATAGCTATTTCTGCTCTGGTTTTTTTTTTATTTGAGAATGGTTTAAATAAATTCTTCGATTATTCGGCAGCTTCGCATCTCGAGAAATTGGCAAGAGGCACCGTATTTATAAATCGTCTTGAGATTCTTTCAATTTATATCGAGTCCTATCCAACCCATTCTTGCATCTCGAAGAATTTTTTTTTTATGACGCGCTTCGATTAACATTGTCACTTTGCTTTCAGATAAACGAAGCGGTAGCATCGACCAGTGGCGTCACCACGGGGAAAGATGTGACGAGCAGCCAAATCACGGTGACGTTCGCGGACAAGTGAGTCTCTCCTGCGAGTCAGCAGGCAAAAGAAACGTTTCGATCATCGATCGAGATCCATTCATTGCCATTGAAACAGCGAGCGGCGCGTAACAGAGATGTGTGAAACAAGGATTGCTAATTCGAATCGAATCGAATCGACAAAAATATCGGCGAATCGAATCGAATCGTCCACATTTCGAACTCGAATCGAATCACTGCATGGTATTTTACGAGCCCACTGATAGAGCGCATGGCACGTTATGTGGCCTCCTGAAAATTCTTTAGAACAAACTATCTGGCCACAAAGGCGCTGCCAGTACGGCCCACGATAGAATTCAACGGGTTTTAAGTCTTATTACACGGTTCTTTGTTTCGAATTCGAATTGCAGTGGTTTGACCTTTCGAATCTTTCGAGTTCGTACTTACTGCGTCGATTTGGATTCGACTCGAATCGAATTGAGAACAATATTGCCGAATCGAATCAATGCGGGGTATTTTATGAGTCCACTGATAGAGCACGTGACGCACTACGTGGCCGCCTCAAATTGCGTAGAACAAACTTTCTGGACACAAAGGCGCTGCCAGTGCGGTCCACGATAGAATTCAACGGGTTTTAAGTATTCTTGCAGTTCTTTGTTTCGAATTCGAATTGCAGTGATTTGACCTTTCGAATCTTTCGAATTCGAATTACATCGATTCGGATTCGAATCGAACCAAATCGAATTAACAAAAATATCGCTGAATCGAATCAATGCGGGGTATTTTAAGAGTTCACTGATAGAGCGCGTGACGCACTACGTGGCCGCCTCAAATTGTTTTGAACAAACTTTCTGGACACAAAGGCGCTGTCAGCGCGGTCTACGATAGAATTTAACTGGTTTTAAGTCTTCTTACACGGTTCTTTGTTTCGAATTCAAATTGCATCGATTCAGATTCGAATACAAACGGATATTATCAGATTTTATTTGATTCGATTCGAATTCGAATAATTCACACATCTCCAGCGCGTAAGCGTCGAAAGCGCGCGCTTCGAAACGAGGAAGCGCACGCGAAGTCCGTGAGACAGCGCGCATGCGTGCTCGCAAACCGGATGTCACAAATTGCGATTGTTGCGATCGATTCCAACCGAGCGTAGAAGCATTGTCCTTCCTACGGAGACTTCGACGCGCCGGATGCGCGCTTCTATGTGCATTGCAAATTTTTTTTGTTTTACGCAACGCTTTAATTGAGTTTTGCATCCTTCGCGCGGGAACGCTCTTCCTTAATCGAGAGACTCCGACACTAAGTATGACCGAAGATAATATCCATACAAATATTCTATTCTTTACTGTTCATCACTGTACATTCGTGTTTTTTATTTTTTATACAGAGTTGCTGCGAATAATTTTTCCTTTAAACCCAACAATAGGGTCACTACTTGTTGCAACAATTATATCTTTATTCATTAATTATTTGCATTGGATAATTATCAATTGTATAAATTAATCTGCAATCATTCTTCTGTTTTTTTTGTTAAGAATTCGCGCGGTTCATTTGATCGTCGCTTATCTCGCGTTTTGCATTCATCATTCGAGCACAGCTCGCTTGAATATCCTCGTCGAGGAGTCGCGATTTTCCTCTTAATTTACTTACGCTGACTCACGTATCTTCTTCTAAGGCGCACGCTCTCATGAACGTCGCCGGCGTGCATCGTTTCTCTTATATTCCAACTATATCCTCGTTGAACCTGTGATCGACACGTAAACGATTCCCCATTAAGCCATCTCACACGCTCGTTCGTGCTTCGCAGGGAGCTCGGAACGAATGCATTCTCCACGAAGCTGAGCAACGGAACGATACCCAAAGGCTTGGGCAAAGATTCCAAGGACGCGAAGGCTGCGCAGGAACGGAAGGACCTCCTGGAGAAACAGCAGAGCTGCCCCGAGGAGACGAATCTTTTGGTTAGCTTCTTGTCTGTTCCTTTTTTTTTCTTAGCAAAGATCGTTCGAACTATCGCAGGCACGTAGAGTCTAGAAAATACAATAGAACGGAGGAAACTTCGAAACGACATTGTGCAGGGTGACGTTGACCTTGGAGATCAATCGCTCATTCCTATCTTTACACCTTCCTCAAAGAATGCTCACCTCCGCGTTCGCTTATGTAAACGACACTCTCTCGTACAAGTAATAAAAGAGCCACTTCCTGGAATAGGAAGTGGTGTCACGGACGATTTATTCGTTGGAGGAGGATCCGCAGAAACCTGCCTTTTTTCCTGAATCCAAGGAGAATGCAAGGCGGTCGCGTGGTGCTTCTTGGAACGACGAATCTTCGGCTGTTGCGCCACTCGGTGATGCACAGGGAACGATTAAAACGCGAAGTAAATTGTTAGTATTAAAAATATCGACGAGAAGTCTCGCTTTTAATGATAACAAAACGAGAATGTCTTTTAAAGAAGTACACGCGCATTGTTAAGTAAGGTTGATGATCGTGTTGTGATTTAATTTCGTCGGTGGACCGTTCGTCGTGGTGACTTGCAACTTTGAGAATAATTCTGTGAACGATGAATAATAAATACGAGCATAGAATAGGAGTACTTTCTGCTCGCGTAGTAGGAGCTGCTTGCACGCGTGAATTTAATTCGTTCGTTTACCCCGCAGCAACCGTTGCAGACCGGAAGAGTAGCGGAACGGCGTGCGAGCAGCCCCTTCCAAAATGGCCGGACGGAACTCCTGATTGGAGAACCGGAGGGCGGCCCAAGGTCGCCGAGGGGATCGACGTCTTCGGCGGTGAACGACGCCAATTTCCTGAATCCACCGGAAGAGCGCGACTATCCGGAACCAATTTGCAGGTAGGAAGCAAAACAAATTGATACTACTCGACAACGAACCTGAAACCAGTCACGAGGACGGTGCACAACCAAATCATGAAGGCAGTAATTCCATTCACGTAGACAGTTCACGTGGAAGCGTCTTATTCTTATCAGTATTGAAAACTGATTCGTGTGAAAGTAAGCACGCGACAATCGGCCATTTAAATCTTCCTTACCGCGCCGGAAAAACTCGGTAACGAACGAATTCTCCGGGTGACCGTTAGGTGTCGCCTCAAACGAGTTTCAGGCGAGTCTGCTGAACGAGAGCCTCCTCGTTACCGGATGGAAACGAAGGCGAAACGCGAGCCTCCTTTAGAGAAGCGCGCCACGTCTGGTATTTAGGAGTCACCTTTCCTTTAGCACAGATTCGATTTTAGATACTGCCTCGTTGCACGCGCCGCCTGCGACCCTTGGATCTTCATTCACTGGCGTTGTGCAACGCGACCCTAGTTATTATCCTCTCGCGTATCGTCTTCCAAATACTCTCTCCCGTTATTGGAAGTTTGGGATAATGGGTAGAAGGATATGCCAGGCTGAGATCGTAAGAAGCAGCAGTCCGGAATACAAACGAGGCCCTGTTCCTTTTACCGAATAACCTCTCGATCTCTGGGTACCTTGAGAAAGGATCCTCTCGCGGTAATCTTAGCTGCTCCAACCGCGAATTCGATATCGCGCGGTAGGTTGATAAACGAGAGGATCTACGGCCCAGACGGGAAATCGGACGGGTCGTTTGCTTTTCGAAGCTTGGCCCGCCTTTGATCCGTCTCTTGGCGAATTCTACGATGTTTGAATGGTCTTGTTTGGGGTGCCGATAGAGTCGGATGAACGAGGTGAGGCACTACAAGTCGGTAGAAAGGAGCGAGCGAGAATTTCTCCAGGGCTATCACACTCACTTCGTTGGTATTTCACGCTCGCGACACACCCACCTGCGCGCCAGTGTGAGTGCAGCCTAAACAATGCGTTTTCCATTCCTCTTCTCTGCTGATACCTCGGCTGGCTTCTTGTCGCGCCGAGGGCGCCTGGTTTCTTTCCTCGTTCGACTCACCTCGCGTCTCTCAGTCCCTCTTCGTCCCTTTTTCTCAGCTTTCTGCATCTTTCCGCGTTTCTCCTCCTCGCTCTTCATCCTGCCCTCCCGTTCTTTCCTCAGCTATCTTCTTTCTCTTCATGCGTCTGCCTACCTTCCTCCGTCTTTCTTCATCTTCCCTTTCTCTTTTTACTTCCTCGCACCTTTCTCCTCTCTCTCTCTCTCTCTCTCTCTCTCTCTCTCTCTCTTCGCGCTTCTTCTTCCCTCTGTCCTCCTCTCACCTCTCCGTTTAAACTCTGCCGATTCGCATACCTCGTCCCTCCCTCCTCGAGTCTCTTCTTTCGTCTCGCCCTTCACCTTTCTCCCTTTTTCATTCCCTCGTGGAGATTCGCGCGACAAGGACGAACGGCGGAGAAGCCACTCCAGGAGAAAGAGAGGAGCAGAAAGGGGATGGAACTCCAAGGGAAGGGAGCGTGGAGTGTAAGCCGCGATGTAAGTGCTCGGTACATAAAGCTTCTCTAATTCGGCTCGGCCTCGTCTCCGGAGTCGCTTCTCCTTTAACATTCTCTCTTATCCTGCTTTTCTTCTATTCTGACTTCTGGCATTCGTTACCTATTCAATGGCGCAGCGGCGGTTAGCTCCGAAAATGGTAGTCCATTGATTGCGTTGGCGCGGTCGCTGAAAAAGCTTCTCTCTCGGTAATCTTGGGCATTCTCCACGAGGTTCGGTCCAGTTGAATCTGTTCAACTGGACCCTGGCACACTCACTCTCCAGCAATTAGATCCTTGATTTCGAAATGCTGATGCATCGTGATGGACTTCCCTTGGCACTTCGCGCCGTTCCGGCACCTCTTTGCTCTCCCTGTCTCTCCCTGCTCTCTTGGCCAGCCGCCAACTCCAGGAGGCTCAAGTGCGTCGTATATTCACCCTACGAAACAAGATATATTTACAAGCGAAGCGACACGAGGGGAGCAGCCACGCAGTGGATCTCCAGTTCGCTTTAAAGTTAGACCCATTCATAATAACTTCTCGGTATCTCTTGGTATCGTAAAAAGGAAGGCGCAACGGTGCGTTGCTTATTCGATCTGTAGAACGTGTAAGTGAGTACGGTGTATTCGAATGCTCGAGGGTCCAAGAATGTTCCCTACGTGGCCACCCGGAGAACACAACGGTTCGTAAAGGACGAAATTTATCGATCGAAAAAACTTTTTTTCGACGCCTCTTGCTTCTTTTCCCTTCTGCTCTTTCTCTCTCACTTCTCTGTCTTACATCCTCTTCTCTTCTGCATCTCCTTCTCCTCCTTCGCCTTTGCTCTCCTTCGTCCTCTCGCCTCTCCTCTTCCTTCAAACTACATATACGCAGTTTAAATTCGACTTATCCGATGCAACCGGTTCTCACTCCGGCTCGCGCGTGCTTCTTGCTCTCTACCCTCGGTTGACAAGATTCGCAGTCCGCAACTCCCCTTGCCCTCTCTCCCTACCTTCGTGTCTTGTACTTCGTGGACCAACAGTTGGCGAACGCGACGACGATCCTTCCTCGCTTCTTTCCTTCGTGCTACGTCTCCTACGAGCGGAAGCGATCGCTTAGCTCGTTTTAAGCTCGCCGAGGAGGAGGGAATCGAAGCGGCACGATTGCTTTCATCGATTGCCCCCGCCTAATCGCAATTACGCGATAGGAGGATCCTCTCGCGGAGTTGCTAATGCCCAGGAAGTCACGTTACCTACTCTCTTACTCTCTCGTTCTCTCTCTCCCTTCATAATTACCCGCGGATAAACGCCTCTCGTGCCGGTGGACTTTCGAGAAATGCATCCTTTTGGAGAGGATACACCGCAAATAGGAAGGAGACTGAGGAAGTCGTGTTCGACTAGCGAGAAGAAAACGCGCCACGAGAAACGATCCGTGAACCGAGAGAGGGAGGGGGAGAAAGAGAAAGAGAAAAGAGAGAAAGGAAGAAAGGAAGAAAAGAGGAGGAGAAGCGTGGAGTGGTGCGCGTGTTCAGGTGTGACTGAATGCGCCCATTGACACGGGCATTTTTAACGAGAAGCAAGCAAGCGCGCTGAATGCTTCCGCCGAAAATGAATTCCTTTCTGTGCCGGAATTCCCTCGCCCTCGGGGACCGCTCCGGAATTTTCGTTCTCGACCCACTGAGCGAGGAGAGCGTCGCGAAAGCGAGCGGACCAGCGGCAGCTCTCGAGGTGGAAGAAAAAAAAGAATCCCAAGAGGAAAGGGAAAATTCGGTGCAAGCCGAGAGGTCGCCTTCCACACTCGCAGCCCGCCATCTCGATGGCATCTTCCCATTCTTCTCTTCCTTTCTTACCTCTTTCCTACCGTCGATCGAGGTCCTTCCTCTCGATATCTCTCGATAGTGTCCCCGGTGTATCTTCGGCTGAGCCTCCGGGTTTTGAGTGCTACTCCTCTCTCTATCGACTTCACTTCAAAGCCCACGGTACCCACTCCTCGCATCCACTCCATCTACTTTCCGAGATTTTCTCCAACTTGTCTTTTGATGTAAGGAAATATCGGAGGCGCCTCTCGATAAGGAAGACGGCGCATTTTTAAGGGCGGTCCGATGAAATGAAACTGCGAAGGCGACGAAGCTGATGCGCGTTGCTATTTTGCAGAAATGCGCGTAGAAAGACACGGATGGAAATGAGATATTTGTTTCACCGTCGAAGGATTGGGATTCGTTCGGCGTTGAATCCAGATGGAGGAGATTGAAGAAATGGAAAGGGAGTGGAGGTAGAACGACGGGGCCGATGTTGCTGTTTGCGGAATACAGGTGAAAAGAGGTGGATGGAAATGAGATATTTATTTCACCGTCGAAGGATTTGTTCTGTGTTGAATTCAGATGGAAGTGATTGAAAGAGTGGAGAATGGAGCGAGGGAGGAAGATGAGGATGATATTGCTGTTTGCAAAATGTACGTGAAAAGAGACGGATGGAAATGAGATGTTTATCTTGCCGTCGAAGAGAGGATTGAGATTCTGTTTAATACGCAAATTCGGATGGAAGAGATTGAAGAAATGGAGAACGGTGGAAAGGGGTGAGGCGAACGGTGGTAGATAAAAAATGCAACCTGCCTATTAGGGAAGATAAGAAGGGTAACACCGGAGTCATCGATTCTCAGTCGTCGACGTCGTCGTGGTCGTGTGTTACCCGAGCTGTGGTTATCGATACGCGTTCTCGAAATCGATATCGGCCAACGCCAGACGATGCTCGCGTTCCTGCTTGCGTACCGAGCGCGTCCGGTCCCACCAAGGCGCGCGCGACATTTTTACACGTACCGACCGACATTTGCATTTTACTGTCCCGAGACCGAGAAAGGTATTGGCGAAGGAAGTTGAAGGGACCGAATGCGTCGCGACGCCGGACGCGTTACCTTCACTGACATCGGCCACAATTAATTCTACGGTTATTTAATTAACCGACAAGCAGGTACCACGAATCACTACCTCCTTCGGTATTATTTGATGCATTGACGCACACTTTTTTTTAACACATTATTGACCAGTGTCGAGTTAACTCGTCATTGCACTTGCATTATCTATTTCAATTTACGAAACCCAGTTAGAATGTTGTGCTTCTACATTCAATTACGAAGTAATAGTCGGTGCACATGACATAGTTTCTGTGTAAAATTTCCGGTGAACAATGTGTTAAGATTGCTTCCAGAAACACACTTTTTTCAAAAATCGTTTGTTACCGCAATAGAGTGTTCTTCCAGGAAAACTCCCGAAGGTTCTAACCGTAATTTGTTTATCACGATGTTTCTTTTACTCACAAAAACTGTCTGCTATATCCGCAATTTGCCTACATATCACAAACTAATTGACGACTATAGCCGCTGTAAGCGTCAATGGGTTAATTATTGCAAGTGCCGTGTGTCTCTATCGTAAACAGAATTTTTTGGAATATCCTTCTTAGGATCTAAGCAAATTTAAGATACTTATTTTAAAACGTAGATGTTTGATTTATTAACTCTTTCTGCTATTAGGACGAGTTTCACCCGTTCTATCGTTTATGTGACATACGTGAATACGACGAGTCTAGTTCGTCGTACAAATTTCGGGCTATTTATAGGAACAATGAGTTTAATTTGTGACACATATTACGAGGCCGCCTATGCTTCCGTGCTCGTTACATATCGAAGCGGCAAGTTTTATGAGCGAACGCACTGAAAGGCATCAACTTGAATTGCGAGCGATTGCATTGTTCGTTTGGAGCCAACTGCTGCACAACTATCGCATACTGAAAAGGGTTAATGAGCACTATGCAGAATATTATTTATCATCCGAAAGTGCACGACCTTGTTGCGAAGTTGTTACATCGATGAATCTTTGGAGAAGAATCCGTGTAATCACCCGATCGATAAGCTCGACCGAGATTATTGGTGTTGTCGTTACAGACACGTGAACGATAACGCGCACGTAACAATACGAACCTTTATAACAGATTGTCGTAATGTGGAGATCGCGAGTTTGTAACGCGCTCTCGTCAGCCCGAGCAAACCTCGACGGACGTCTCGTCGCGATCGCGTGACTCAACTCTCCGATGCGGAGGCACTCGACAATCGACTTGGAAAGTGGGAATCTTCCGGTCGCGACTCGAATCCACCTCGTTATCGGGTATTGCTAATAAATTCGATTACGCATCGGCCGATGAGCCTGGGTGCAATAAGCGCGTGCCATCACCTCGCGCCAAGCTCCACGCCAATGTCGCAGCGAAAACGAGAAAATGGCCCGAAATTCTCTTTCCGATAGTAGAAATTAAAATTCCAGTTGACAATTTTTCATCTCCGCGCGTTACTTCTCTCACACTTTCCACTCACCGAAAGCTGAACCAACAAGATTCGCGAAATTACATCGCAGAATCTTCATTGAAAATTTTTATCGTACCACGCACCGAACCACGTTACACGTGAAACTATAATACGGATAGTTTATTTTGAAAGCGGTGTAAGTTCACTTTTTTGAAAATTGAAATATCGCATAATTTCTGATCGATTTAGTGTAAACTTTTTATATATAACTAGTTATTTTTGTTTACAAAATCGACTTACGCCACTTTCAAATTAAACTGCCCGTGCAATGAATTTCTGAAACTAACTGTATGCGATTCTACCTAAATGCGCGTATTTCTTTACTTCTGCAACGTCGGAGGAAAAAGAGAACAAATTTGCAAGGAAATGCAACGCGAGCGGAAGATTAAACCTAATTCGAAGTAGCAATCTTATGTCGTGCATCCGAGAGCGGGGATCGTTTTGTTCGGCCTCGATGCGAGATAAGGATAGGTAAGTGTATGATCTTGAGCGGAAGTTGGTGTCGTAACGCGGACGAGTCCTCGACGACACGAATTCACTCGGCGCCTCCAACACGCCTCTTCTTCTTCTTCTTCTTCTTCCTCGAGCTCTCTGCCTTCTCGTGATTTAACAGATCCCGCAGGCCATGATCATTCTGGAATACGAGACGCGGTGGAGGACGTGAAGGTGGTGGAGAGAAGGTGGGAGAGCCTTTCTGTATAGCTAAAGTCCGTACAGCTCGTTACAGCGTCCGTGCGGACGCCACGCCACTGACACTGCCACGGAATACCGATTGCTCACTCTCCCATGGCGTTTCCTGTTCCGACCACGTATCCAGCGCTCTTTCAAAATAAAAACCGCCAGATCTGAGCTCAGACAACTGGGTAGAGCGAGATAGACGAGGGTGGGATGGTAGAGAGAAATGAGGGAGAGACGAGGTGGAAGGAAGAAGGGTGGGAAGTGATGAGGAGAGAGAAGTGAAAGGAGAAAAAAAGAGCAAGCGTGTAGCGTGGTTTTAGTGGGGTGAGGAGGCAGTGAGAGGAGACACGTTGAGAGTGGGTAAAAATTGAGGAGAAATTTGTCGGTAGTTTGTAAATTTTCGCGCGGTGCTACTACTTGTCGAATGAAAATGAAGAGATTGAGGAAGAATAGAAAGATTACAGCAAAGACTCTTAGTATTGGTAATAGAAAATTTAGAATTGAGCATATGTCGATTATCTAATGTTTTTCTGGAATCATCGAAAAATGCGTTTCCTTTTGCACGGAATAAGGTCAATGTCCCAGTTTCTATTCACTATTCTTCTTAATATTATTATTTGGTTGATAAAATAAGTTGCAGAAAAATGAATTATTGATTATTTATATACTCCGGCATAAGTTGCATAGGCTAACTGCTTGCTAGGTAGCAACGCGTTGTTAATAAGTGCCTTTACGGTCGTGCCTAAAAATAAATTTCATAATTCGTGCAATCGTTGTACTTTTAAACGAGTAGAAAAAGGGACATTGACCTTATCGAACGTCGTGCTGTTGGCCTTGTCATAATGAGAAATTACACGTAAACAAACTCTTCTGTAAGCAATTGCTTTTTACCTCGACCTGTGTGGCTCGTAATCAAGACTCGTGACCGAGCACGCGACGCGTGAGGCGCGTCGAAACCGTGAAAAGTGTGTTATCGCTATTAACACGTTTAATTCGAATGCTCTTATGCGGACCGTCGTTAAAAGCGTCATTAAAAGTAACAGAGAATTCCCTGTAGCTATTTGATTAGTTTCGTTACGTATCACCGCGCATTGGGCTGACACGTATGCATTGAACAAGTTGACTTTAATAGGACCCAATGAATAAATCCGATTTTAATCGATACAAATTTAATAGCCTACAAATTCGCGAGAATCTGAAAGGACACGAGAAGAAAAATAAATTGCGAATTATTCAAGAGACTGATGAAAGAAGGTAGAATCTAGGAAAAGAAGAATATTGGATGGATAACGAAGAATCAAAAGAGACTGAAAGTATCGAAGAGAATATCCTCGTGCTGGAAGCCTTTCAAGATTTATCATGAAAAAATCCTACAAATTACTTCTATTCTTACAAATTATCAAGAATCACGATTTGTTTGAGAGTTCAATGAAACAAAAGGAAGAAAACGGAAAATGAAGAATGTAAAGGAGACGTGCGTATCGCACAGAATATCCTCGTACTGGAAACCTTTCAAGATTTATCATGCAAAAATCCTACAAATTACTTCTATTCTTACGAATTATCAAGAATCACGATTTGTTTGAGAGTTCAATGAAACAAAAGGAAGAAAACGGAAAATGAAGAATGTGAAGGAGCCGTGCGTATCGCACAGAATATCCTCGTACTGGAAACCTTTCAAGATTTATCATGAAAAAATCCTGCAAGTTACTTCTATTCTTACGAATGATCAAGAATTACGAATTATTCGGGAGACCAAAAAGGAAGAATCCAGAGAAAAAGTAGAACGAGAAACGAGGAATGTGGTGGAACGCATCGAAGAGGAATATTCTTCTCGCGCCATTGCGCGAACGTGGAAGATGATCGCATGCAAGGTGAGCGCCGATGACGGGAGAGGTTCGGCGACGTGTTGCATTTTGAATCGATGACGCCCGTCTACGACGACGACAACGCCTGCGCCTGACGCCCATTGTTCTCGATTCGTGCGCATTATGCGCATCGTTTCGACGCCTTTTATGTGCGGCATGTAAGCGCGCCTCTCCTCGCCTCTTTAAATCTCTCGCACGTATCTTCGCTCCTCCATCCTTCTCTCCTCCACGACGCGAATTAAACTTCTTGCCCTCTTCGCTCACAATCGGCGAACGTGCCCTAAGTAATTTTCCAGCCATGGTATTCGTTAACCCTTCGAAAAGTAGGAGAGGACATTGTATGCAGGTTTTTCTTTTTTTTCTTAGCGAAGGTACAAATCAGTATTCTATCCGCTCGCGTTACTCCTTCGGAGAATGTCAATTGTGTCCAGAATGGTAGAGCTGATATTTTAATTAGGGAGCAGAATACTCAACACAGTCATCGACGATATTGAATTGGCCATCGCACGTGGAACAAAATTAGTTCTCTAATTTGCTACCTGCGTTCAATCGTGTTTATACAAATTCAAGCATCGATTTAAATTAACGGTAAAGAGATGTTAAACAATTAATTGGTCGAATTTGATTCAACGTCCATTCGTATACATTCGATGTGTCAATTATTCAACTTCATTAGCTTCGCATTTAATTATCTCCTCGTTACAAGACACCAATTGAACGAAACGTTTGCAAACAGTCGAGCGACATAAACATCCACACGAGTGTTCGGTGAAACGCGATTAATCGATCAATCATGAGCCTCGTGTCTCGTTTATGGGAGACATTGATTGCTCGCAAGACTACGCCCGAGGATTACTTACGTAGGATGCATATCGATCGATTCAATTTCTTTTCCTTCCGCTGCCTCACGGCAATCGGATGTATCCGGCGAAGCTGTCTACTACGTGCACGAAGTATTCAAATGGCACGAATAGAGAAGGAGAATAGGAAATTCCGGAGAAGAGATCGTACGATTGGGTGCGAGATCTGCCGTGCGATTTGGGTCGACGATTATTTATAGGTGGGTGGCTCGCTAGTGAATGAGTTTCGAGAAGAGAAGATGGAGTGGAGTGGGAAGCGAGCGGAATACACCTGAGGGGGTGCGAAAAATAGGAAAATACTAACGATAAATGAGGTGGAGCGCGGTTTAGAAATTTAGAATTTTAGTTAAGTTTCCATAGAATTTTATTTAGCCCTATTTTCATGCAAAAGCGCCATAGTTCATTTGAAAGATGTTTTTTCTACTAGGATCATTTAAAAAGTCTGGAACAATCGCTGCATATTTCGTTTTCCACACTCTTTAACAATTCGCACCACGCTTAAAACTCGATTCACCGCTTGACATTCGAGTTCAAGAACATAAAGCATCCTTAGATCTTGAGAAAAAAAATTTTCCTTTCCGAGCACATAGTTTCCACCATACAAGACCCGCTGAACTCGCGTGCGTGCCGATTCTAAGACGACGCGCTTTCTTTCCACGCCACTTTCCAGCCTCCCTTTCGGATTCTCGAAAATTAGAACAAACGCGTGTATCCTCTAGGTGTATCCTACCGAGCCAGAAGCCTTTTCAGAAGGCCTTCGCCTCTCCTCTTTTCTTCTCGCATCTCCTCGATACCAAAGGCGGAGCGAGAGGTCGAGAGAGAGAGAGAGAGAGAGAGAGAGAGAGAGAGAGAGAGAGAGAGAGAGAGAGAAGGAACATGCGAAAGGTGAAGAGAACGACGGAGTGAGAGGAAGAAGGGGCGTATGGGCACACGAGAAAAGAGAGTAGGCACGAGCGAATCACGTAATTCTCCCATTGATGTGGCGCGCTAGAAGAGAGTTGCTCTTCGTATCCGTTAAGTCGGCCCCGCCACTCTTCTTCCGCTCTTTACGTAGCTCCGCGTGCAATTGGAAATTTAGAACGACGTCCTTGAGTGCTCCGACCGCTCGCTCGAATACTCTCGTAGGATCTCTCGTAGACTCCGCGTTGCTCTCGCTATCGGGTCAAGGCGTACTCGTATCTCGTGCATCTACCGCGACACGCTCTTTTATGGTAATAGAAGGAACGTCCTCGCGAAGCATCTTTAGGACGATCCTCGTCCATTAGGAAAATGTCTTCTATCGGTCTCGAGGAGAGTTGGCGAGTTGGCAAGCTAGCAATTCATCAGATTATGGAATATCTTGAATTTCGTTTATCGGAGAACCTCGAGGAGGAGTAAATGCTTTTGGCTGTGTTTGAAACGATCTTTCTAAAGAAGGTGAGAACGTGACGATAAAAGGAGATCGTATTCTAACGATGATCGCATGGAAAATAGTCTTGGTTATCCTTGGTGTCTACTTTAGATTTAATATCGCGTAAGCTCTCGGACAAGGTGAACCTTGATCGCATCCGCTGGTACTAAACGATCGACTTAAGGTCAGAGACACACCTGGGATTATCAACTTCGAATGGTTTCATTCTCATTGGAGATTCGTGACGAACAATCGTGAAGACCATTTCGTCATTGTAAAATTGCGCATCATCCGCAATACAACGTCATCGTCGTAAGAACGGCGACTCATTGAGAGTCACTCGAGCCGAGAAATAGGTGTCGTACCTGATAAATAATTTCCGTCTTTCAACTCGAGTACTACGAATTTCACGCGCAATTATTGTATATACTATTCACCGATCACTCGGTCGTATTAACTAAGCTTGCCGGAAGTGGATGGACCGTGAACCTCGGTGACCTTGAGCGCGCTGGCTACCTCGTGGTACCCATGGAACGAGACTTGTCCTAAAACGACGATCGGTAGGAGCGACCTTGGCGCTTAATTTTCCATTCGCTTCACACCCGACCGCGACGATCACGACGACACACAGCGACGCGCAGGAAGAGAAGGAGGTGGAACGCGGCGAACCGGAGATTTCGATCGCGCATCGACGTACCTGCATCCGTAACGAACGAACGAGAGGATGAGAGAACGGATGCTACGGACAGACACGCGGCTTTAAAGTGGACCTAGAAACAGATCGCATCGAATGGAATCGCGTGCACGCGACTTATCGCGACGCTTCGACCCATTTACCGGTTCTCTAGGTGGCTGACGTCTGCCGCGAGCTGACCGGACCAAGAAGAGAGCCTCGATACAGGCGTGGAGGTGTAAAGATCGTATTTCGTCGTACTTTGTTTGCGCGCAGAAGAATTGTCTTCCAACGTGGATTTTTCTACTACTGGATATCGCTCGATAGATTTCTCTAGGTTGATTTTTTTTTATGACGCTTATACAGGATTTATTCGTCGTAAACGCCATCGAGATGGCGATATAAATCAGCAGAGTTTTCTAAGAAACTCTTTATGAGATAGAAATCTCTTTTTTGAGAGAACATTTTGGAGAATATTGCGAAAGAAATTAGCTGTACTTTAGCTCTTTATGAGTTTGCGTAACTTTTCGGTGAAGCACCGGAAGAATTTTGTGGAAAGATAATTCGTAAGGAGTTTTAACCCGTTAAGTATGTAATAGTAAGGTCGAAGGGATAATGAATTTATTCGTCAATCATGGAACGCCACGCTTACGTGTACACCGGTAGATTTATCCGGAGGAAATAATAGAGAAGTGGTTGAAGAAATCCGCGAATTTTTTTAACGGGCCACTTTATTAGTGTTCGAGATCTATATCGAATGGAGTATCTTGCTGGTGCGATCGAGCGGAAATATCTTAGAGAACGATCACCGACAATCCACTCTATAAGAACGGATCCATGATTAATGGGACGAACGCAGTCGAGGACGAGTGGGCCGACGATACTTTCCAATTTCGAACGAGCCTCTCGCGGCGTCGTAACGCGAATATCCGGGAAGCGCATTTCACCGGTGCAGCAGACGCGCGCGTTCCACTCGCGGAGAAGAGGAGACCGCTTGGTAAAGCACCGTGTTCGAGATTATCTGCCGTCGAGCGGTAGACACGCTCTTCCGCAAAATCTTCTACCGTCACTTGACGCTCTCCTAAAGTTTTTCACAATTTTTTATTCCAATGTCGACGATGCGTCGACAATAATTCGTAGATCGATTTTATTCTCCGGAATCGTTCGACGCTTAGAACAAAAAATCTTTCTCATTCTCCTCCCATTTTCACCGTGCGCTTATCGACAATAGGCCCTGGAGTAAAATGCCTTTCTGCCAGAAATGTTTTTCGTTAACCATTTGACTGCTGAATAGCAACGATGTCAGCGATTAGAAATCCTAGGAAACGAAATACCTTTCGGCTAATCTGAATTCCGTTGATTAAGTAATCAAATTAGACGATGTAAAAGTCTGTTTTTGGCATTGATATTATTTTATTAAATTGGCGAACGTTTATCGAACGTATGCTCATAGTTCACCAGAATAACTTTCTCCGGGCGCACATGTGCGCCCATAGCAGTGAACGGGTTGAAAATTCTCATTCCACCAACTTTTCACTTCCTACAATTTGGCCGATCCTCTGGAAGATGGGTAATTGAATCGTGTTTCGAGGTCGCGCGTTCTCCAGGCTCTTTGTCCCACCTTGAGGAGGTTCCTTGAATTTCGTTCGATGGAAGGAGGCCCGCCAAGGTCACGTAACGAAATTCGGCGACGTGTTCACGGGTCGTGTCCTGTCTTGCGACGGTAAGCTACGACGTCCTCCTAACTAATTCTCAATCTCCTGGACACGCCCAGTCTCGGTCATTCGCTTGGCTCGTTACGTCCCAAGATTGGAAAGTATCGTTCGCCCTCGGGCCCCGTGCTTTGCTATCTTCTCTTGGTCCCATATCGGCTGGACGTCAGAGGCACGATGATGCGCGCGCAATTACAATTGCACCGTAATACCGCGTCGTCCGTCGACCTTTGCCCTTCACTTGAAATGCAAAAGAGCTGCTGCTGCCGCTGCTACGAATGCGTCAAAGAGACACATGGATCGTGAGCCAATCTCAATCTCGTTTGAGTAAATAGCTCCAGAACGAAACCTACCTCGCGTTCTTTCATCGTTTATTTTGAGAGCGAATTTTACTTGCAAGCTCTTTTACCGATATTTTCGGTATATCTCCACCATAGACATTATACTCATAGACCGAGCGTTCTGTGAGAGGCGCTGAAGACTACGTTAAAACGAGAGAGCAATAGTGAGAGTGAGTGTGTCTCTGTCTAACAAGAGCGTTGGTGGTGGAATAAGGAAAACAACGCTCCTGTTAGACAGAGACACACTCACTCCCACTAGAGAGCCTTAAATCAGAGTGACGACAAGGGGCTGCCACTTCCGATTGGTCCACCATTTTCGATCAGTTCCCGCCGAATTTCAAATTCGCGTGAAATACATTTTAATTTCGTCGATATATCATTGCGAACAATGCTCAAATCAATGCATACAGTAGCAATACTCATTGTTAATCGGCGTATAAATAAATAGAGAGTATGAGCAGAGTATTATTTATTGTAGTCCTATATTGTACAACATACATTTTTGCACATCTGTTATTTAAAAGAACGGTGCATAGCCATCGATTTATTGTCGTAATATTTACGATTCGGTAATACAATTATTCGTCTACTTTAACATTTCAAACGAACTGTAGCAAATTTACGCAATAATTTTGAACGCGTATTATGACAATATTGAAGATGACCAGTGGGAACGGAATCAAACTTGTTAACTAAAAACGTATGTAAGTTAACGTTACTCATATTATTAAAATAAGAACTGCAATGTCTATAAATATTTTCCAACCGCAAAAACATTTCAAATGTTCGTTTCATATAAATCACTTTCAGCTTCCCGTCGCTTATAGGTTAGAGGTGTGCTTCAATTACACTTTTGACACATAAAACAGAAAGGAAGCATAGAACAGAGAAAGCATATATCTCTTTCTCTCTCGCACGATTTCGATACAACATGGCGGAACGTCACTCTTGTCGTCACTCTGATTTAAGGCTCTCTAACTCCCACTATTGCTCTCTCGTTTTAATGTAGTCTTCAGCGCCTCTTACAGAACGCTCGGTCTATGAGTATAAGTCTATGATCTCCACTGACTTATATTTTGTTTCTTATACTTCGTGTTTCTTTTGTTTTCGTAATTTATTGTTACAGATTTCTTTTGATAATGTTCCATACGATGTTTCATTAGATTTGATAACGTCACTACTGAGAACAGAAGCAAATACTTCTTCCGAAGTACTCTCTCTCCGCGATATTACTGAAATTCTTTTGCAGCAGCGCGTTTCTCCGCACTTATCGCGAAAGTCCGTCTCGCGAGGACGAAATCGTGAAATTCGCTTGGATTTCTCGTGGTTCGAGAGCTTGGTCGCGCGCGACCTCCTCGTTATCGGAGCCCATTCATTTGCTTCATTGGTCGAACGATACGTGGCGGTCCGATAGCATCGTCATTGTTTCCCGAAAATGAGGAGAGGCCAGTTGAGAGTGGACGTTGTTGAAATCGTTTGGAACTGCATCGGTTCCGTTACCTTCCTTAATTACCGATTTCCACTCGCTCGTTCGACAATCGGTTTTCGATTCTTTCACTCGGTGAGTTCGACGGTTCTCTTACAATTCACCTTGCGATTTTATAGAGAAAAGTCGTGATTGGAGTAGCGGTGTTCCAGCTACCAGTTCGTAGGATATATCGAGGAGAGAGGAGAAATTCTCGAGGCACTTTTCGAAAGACTGCATTTCACTCTTTTTTTCGTCGGCGAATTATTATTTTTTTTCATCAGCTCGCTTCTTTCAAAGTTTCCTTTTTCACGATTTTTCATTCCAATTCGGAGTGCATTACTTCTCTACTGCGATTATTCGTCTTCTCCTTCCTTCTCTTACGCTTCTAGCTTACAATTTTACTTCATATTCATTCCAATCCTAGTTTACAGGTGGAGTAAGAGTTCGTAAATTTCAAGCGCTTCTCAAGAAGTTGCTCGAGAGAATGCAAATGAATTGTAATTTTCATTCTCTCGTTCCTCTCTCGTTCCGTGCGCCGACCGAATCACCTTGCCTCGAGGTAACACGCGCGGGTTTATGCATTCCGCGAACGTTTGAGAGCCACTGACCCACTGTCAAGGTTGGGAACACTGTAACTAATTGTAAGTTCACTATGGCGTGTCTACGCTGCCTTTCTCTCCTCCCTTCCGCGGGCCAGAAGTGTGCGGAAACTTGGCGCGTATCAGCCGCGCACATTACCTATACCCATCGGTAATCGTTGGAGCACGATTCCTTAATGAATTCTACGAATCATCCGGGCCAGCGTTTCCTTTCTGTCTCCAATCGTCACTGTCTTTATGATTTTAGTGCGAAGGTGAGCTTTCAAATTGCACGGTAGCAGAACGTTTGGTTCCGCTTAGCTGACGATTCCAGGATACTTGGCCCTTTTTAACGTTTATTAGAGGCCATGCTAATTCGAAGCCTAGACAATTAACTTTTGTGATTCTTTTTTCCGTGGAAGCATTTTGTTTCGATAAGTGGAAAGATTTGCTCGAATTCCGTGCTTCTTCGCTTTCGAGAATTAAATTTACACCCTATTCTGTTTTTACACGATTTTAATTTAACACCAATTAGTAAAAGAATTTAATTCGAAATAAATCGTGTTAAATCAAAATGTGCCGTGTAAAAAGGGAGTTAAATTTTTGGTCTAATTTGTATTAAATCAAAATCGCGTAAAAGAAGTTCGTGTAGAAACAGAATTGGGTGTACTTCTGGAAGTAATCCTTTAGAAGTTCTTTTAGAAATTGCCTCATCGTGGAGTATATGAATTCTACGAATCATTCGGGTCCGCGTTTCTTTTCTGTCTTTACGATTTTAGTGCGAAGGTGAGCTTTTAAATTGCATGGTATTAGAACGATTTCAGGATACTTGGCCCTTTCTAACGTTTACTAGAGGCCATGCTAATTCGAAGCCTAAACAGTTAAATTTTGTGGTTCTTTTTACCGTGGAAGCATTTTGTTTCCATAAGTGGAAATATTACATGAATTCCGTGCTTCTTCGCTTTCGAGAAGAATCAAATTTACTTCTCGAAGTAGTCCTGATCCTACGATTTCATCCGTCACTTGCAAAGTCCCTTCAGAAACTTCCTCGTCATCGGAGTAGGATGAAAATGTCGTCACATTCAGCGGAGAAATTCTCTTGGAAGTTGTTCCAAGGAAGATTAATCGCAAAAGCATGGGGAAAATTCTGACGTTTCTCTCCGTGGCTTTTCCTCTCGCCGTCTACTTACCTACTCGTGAAGCTTATTTTTATTTTTCTTGGCAGATAATTCGCTCCGCTCGCACACTCGCGATGCACGAACGAAAGTTTCTCTTTGCGATCTCGTGGAGGGCGCGCTCGACTGGCCCTTAAAGTGCGACGCATAAATCCACCCCCGACTTGGAAATGTGTAGACAGCGGTAGAGAAGGAGAATCTTGGACAGAGAATCTTGGCAATGGTCAAGTGGAAAAAAGAACGACGGAAGCGCAGAAAATTGTTCAAACGTCTTTCCATAATTAGAATTCGTATTTTATTTATGTCGCGTCATGTCGACGTAACCTAGAAAATTTGATGCAATCACAGCCAAAAGGAAGTAAAGTAAGATTTTATTCATTACATAAATTTGCAGAAGCACCCGATGAATTTTACGAAATTTACATTAAGAGTATTTCTATTTCCTGGACTCTGCTCCTTCCAAGATTAAATCCCGCGTGCACCGCTGTAAGAGGACAGGGGAAATGTATCGTGGTTGCAAGTCTCGCGATGTGCAACGTGCTGGAATTTATTGTTGCACGCGGTTTCTAAAACTTTCCAATTAAAGAAAAAAGAAGATGGGAGTATATGCCTGGAGTAAATTTTTATAGGCAGGCAGTTAATTTTATCGAGTTCGTATTAAGAATACTTTTATTCGTTGAACTGTTCTCCTTGCAAGATTAAATCCTGGGAGACGCGACGTACGGGATTTTACTGCCGGACGTGGTTTCGAGAAATTTAAAAACCAAAACGCTTGTATTTCTTACGTAAATTTTCACAACCGTCCAATGAATTCCATCGAATTTTTATGAAGAATATTTTGCTTCGTTTAACTATGCTCCATCCAAGATTAAATCCCGAGTTGTAAGAGGATAGGAAGAGTGCGTCGTGGTTGCAAGTCTCGCGATGTGCAATGTGCCGAAATTTATTGTTGCACGTGGTTTCTAAAACTTTCCAACCAAAGAAAAAAAAAGAGAAGATAAAATGACATTTCTCGAGTACATTTTTACAAGCACCTAATAAATTTTATAGAATTTGTACGAGGAATACTTTTATTCGTTGAACTATGCCCGGTCCAAGATTAAAGACCGAGTGCACCGTTGTAAGAGGGTGGGCGAGTACGTCGCGGTTCCAAGTGTCGCAATGTGCAACGTGCTGGAATTTATTATTGCACGTGGTTTCTAAAACTTTCCAAGCATGTAAAAAAGAAGAGAAGATAAAATTACATTCCTCGAGTACATTTTTATAAGCACCCAGTAAATTCTATAGAGTTTGTCCGAAGAATACTTTTATTCGTTAAACTCTGCTCCATCCGAGATTAAATCCTGACAGATGCGACGTAGTGGAATTTACTGTCGGACGCGGTTTCGACAAATTTAAAAACCAAAACGCTTATATTTCTTAGGTAAATTTTCATAACCGTCCAATGAATTCCATCGAATTTGTATGAAGAATACTTTTATTCGTTGAGCTATGCTCGGTCCAAGCTTAAAACCCAAGTGCACCGCTATAAGAGGATAGGGAGAGTGCATCGTGGTTGCAAATGTCGCGACGTGCAACGTGCTGGAATTTATTGTCGCACGTGGTTTCTAAAACTTGCCAACCAAAGAAAAACGAGAGAAAAGATAAAATTACGTTCCTCGAGTACATTTTTCCAAGCGCCCAATAAATTCTATAGAATTTGTACGAGGCGTACGAGGAATACTTTTGTTCGTTGAACGATCCAAGATTAAAACCCAAGTGCACCGTTGTAAGAGGGTGGGTGAAGTACGTCGCGGTTGCAAACGACGCGATGCGCAACGTGCTGGAATTTATCGTTGCACATGGTTCGACGACTACTACGAGCCGTGCGGTGACGAGGACGAGGAAGAAAACGATGACGAGAACGACGACAACGACAACGACCTTTTCAATGGAAACGTCACGGGAAAAGCCGAGGGTCGACGAAGTTACCTGCAAGTGTTTACCTCCTACCTGACGCCATTGTCGCGCTCCCCTCTCCTCATTTCTGAGTTAGTCCAGGGTCGCCACAAAATTCCTCTCACCCTCTCTGTCGCTCCACGAATCCTCGTCACTCTCACTTTCTCGCTTACCCCATTTCATTTTCCATCCTCCGTTCCTTTCCTCTTCTCACTTTCGCTTTTCCACTCTCCGCAACGCTTCTTCCCTCCTTTGTTTGTCCTCTCTCTCTCTCTCTCTCTCTCTCTCATCTCTCTCCAGTCTCACGTATTCTCCTTATGCTTTCCTCGAAATTACATTTCGTCCTTTCTCCTTTAAAGCCACCATCTGTCTCTCTTTATTTCCACAGGATGATCGTGTAAGCTGTTCTACACGCACGGAGTAGAAACGTCTCTCTCGCTTTCTCTCCCTCTTTTATCTTCGTCTTGCTCTTGGCCTCTATCCACACACCTTTCCACCTATACCGCAGGTAGGGTGGAGGATCCTACCGGGTCCGCACCTGCGCTTCCTGTCGCTCGAATCGCAGGGGCGCGCACCTGACGAACCGGAAGACCACCACCGCCCCGATGGTGGCAGGCGAAATTTACTCACGCTCCTCTCTTACGACGAACCCCACGATGCACTCTCGGTCCCGTGTCCGTCCATTCCAACCGAGGAAATGTTTTACATTTCCTTCCTTGCCATTTTCTTCATTAGTTATGCTTCGATTCTTCTCACTGTAGTTAACTCGTTTCCAGAGCGAGTTGCGCCTCGACACGCTCGTTAATCCAATGGACATTGTCCCAGGAAGGAAAGGCTTTGAAACGGATTTCAAGCGCCATCGAATTTTCACTCGTCGATTGAGTTTATAAAATTATCGGTCTTGTTCGTCGATCGAGCGTTATTCGGCCAGTATAATAACAAAGTCCAGAGGTCTATAGGTGGAACGAATAAAAAGGGAAGTGACTTTCGTCATCCTACGTCACCTTGTCCATCATCCACGTTTACGTCACAGCACGTGACGTCAGGCACTGTCGGTTTTAGAATCTTCTCTTCTCCTCGATAGTTGAGATCGATGATTTTCAAGTAGGGTAACTCGTACCACCGGGCTCGAGGAACATCGTAAAATGATTCTTCCTCCTTCTATGTCCTAAACTGCTCGTGTTTAATGAGGTAAAAGTCATCCGAGTGTTGTTTGCTCGTAAGAAGGTAGCGCTGTGCACACGTTCGGTAGCAAACGTGAATGAACTCTCTCGATTCTACTCCCTCTAGTTTCTCTGTTTGCTTTTAGTTTCGTTCTCCTTGTTTACTCGTAGGTGACTCATCGAAGGGGTTTGCGCGTATCGCGCACCGTATCGTCCACATGTTGTGTCGTCCATTGGACAAACGGGGTGGGCGCCGTTCGACTTCGACGTGTGCGTGTCACACGCACGCACGCACCTGCGTGCTCTCCACACGCGCACCGGAGAAGAACAGACGATCGTCAGGTGCGCGCGTGCGTTGTCCCGCGTGTTCTCTGCACACGAGCAGGGCATGTTCCACGATGTAAATAGACCGTGTAACGCGACGCAACGTTGACTCGCGCAAATTACGTGAAATTTCGCGGTTCCGTCCGCTAGTCGTGGTGGACAAGCTGGAAAAGCTTGGAAAGTGCAGAGAAGAAAGCGAAGAAAAAAGTAAGATGATTTCTGCGAGACTATACCATTCCTTTCATTTGGGATTTTTCTTAGCTTGCACGAAGACCAACAGGATAAATTTTTTTTAAAAATAAGAAACAGGAGAAATATTTCTGAAAATAAACCTTTTCAATCTTGAGAGAAAGGTGAATGAAGGAAATATTGAAATCGGAGAAAATTGCAAGAGATGTGTGAAGGATGAAATTTGAACTGTACACGATTGCGGATAGAAGGTGAAAAGAAATAGGCACGGAAAAAAATTTCAACGAGCAATAAAAGTCCTTTACGCGTAGGTGCTCCAAAAAAGAATTTAAGCGCCATTGTATCTTTCTAGTAAAATGAACTTCTTCGACCCTTCTGCTGCACACTAAACCACAAACAAATAGAGAGACAAACAGACATGCTCTTTATCTCACTCTCTCCATCCCTCATCTCTCCATCTCTCCACCTCTTTCTCTCTCTCTCTCTCTCTCTCTCTCATCCTCGTCACAGTAAATGAAGAAGACCGAGGCAAGAGTGCGGCTTGTGTGAACGATCGCGCGGGCGCACGTAGAGCCACGCGGGCCAGGAGAGCACCTAAAGATAAGGTGGTGATATCAGGTGGCATACCGATAAGCGCGCATTCCAGGCCCCAGTTCTCATGCGCGCTGCGCGGCGCCTCGACGCCGACGCCTTTTTTCTCCGTTCGTCATTCTCCGCGCAGTTCTTCTCATCTCCTTCCGTTTCTCTCTCTGCACCGAAGCGCACGCGCGCGTGCGCGGCCGTTGAGCGCGTGCATGCGTGCGCTCGCATTTTTTTTCTTCTTCTTTTCTTTCTTCGTCGTATGAGCGACGAAGAAGGCGAAGAGGTGGAGAGAGGAGGTGGTGTCGTTCACCCGTCGAGACATTATCGATCATTTTCGATTGATCGTCCACCCACGAGCGCGATGGGCACCGTGCCACGATGGTGAGGTGGACCGACCTTAACCGGGCGTGCGACCCGTGCAAGGCATGCTGGGTATGCCTCGCTCATCGCCTCGGGACCGTCACAGTTCTTTGCAGGTAAATCACGACGCTCTCCTGCCTTCGAAGTGTTTAGATCCTCCTTTCGTAACTTCCTTTCCTTTCCTCTCTTTTCTTTTCCCCGCTTCGTTCTCCGTTTGCTTCTTCTACTTCGTGGAGAAGTGGTACATCGGTAGACGGCAGAATTTCACTGTAACGTTAATTTGTTAGTGTTTTTCTTTTATCAGGGTTGTAGAGATATTTTTTTTTTAGATTTCACCACAGAGGCGTATGGATATTTTGAGAGACGATGTTCAGTGGAAATGTTTCGCGGAGAATGGTGGATCGTTGTTTTGGATTGTAAATTATTTTTGTTCTCCTGATCCCGTTTGAATTTCCAAGTGCGAACATTGGCATGCACGAAAAGAGGAGGTTGTTTAGTTTTTTAGATGAGAATGCGGTTTGATCTTAGTGTTCTGCTGGATTTTATTCCGAGACGTTGTTATTTGTTGGTAAAGAGATCTTTATTGTCGAAGCAACGTGTCCGGAATTAATTACACATAGCGACTCGTCTTACGATAAATGATTCGTTAGAGTCGATATTAGGCACAGAAGAAGACCCTCGAATGTTCGTTTCTAATTTACGAATACATTCACGCAATTGCCAACGAAACTTTGTCTTTTGTAACGATTCGCGTGCGCCGACTGATAAGCGAATTCGATTGTCACCTTATCAGTGAAACGACCGTATACGAGAGAGCCAATTTTCCTTGACGACATTAATTCTGCACGTCACATTTGTTAATTCCGCACAGGCTTGCCAGCCGAATCATTTCCTCGTCGAAATCACGCGGGCCTACCGGACTGGATTTGATTTTACGTGGGCGCTCACGATAAGAGAAATCGACTGCTTGTCGAGCGATATCGCATTATCGATATAGGCGACGCAACAGTAGGGGCCAAATGAAATTACGCGATGCACGATGAACGAGCTCGATGACGTTGGAAAATTATCCGATTAATTTGACGTCCTCGAAACGTGTCATTGAGAATTTTTAATATTGTCGATAGGCTCGTTGTGTCGTTAGTATCGAAATAATATGGGTGCAAGACGTTGGACGAAGAAGAGAAGGGGTGACGAGGAGAAATAAATCGATCGATCGATTCCAACGGAGTTTATGACGATCTCGAAATATTAGGAACTACCTCGAGGAACTCAGCGAACAAGGTAGAGGCAGGTTCGGGAGTTTTACCTGCACCACCTGCTTTTTTTTTCCTTTTCTGGTCGTTATCCTCCAGGGGATCCTTCCGAGAATTTTTATCCTTAAGATGCATCGGGCCTTCGAGGGAAAATCCCATTTTGCGTGTTATTCCAATGACGTCAGTCAGCGGAGGCGTAACCACGATGAAGTAATGAAAATTGGATTATGAAAATTTTCGTCTCGAAAAATAATTCTCGTGGTCTCGCTTTATCAAATTCCTTTCGCGCATCTAATATTCGTCTAACTTCGTGGCTAGCGAATATTCTCGGTAGAGATGAGAAATGAACGTTGGAGAACTTTCGGTTTTGCCATCTTGCGCCGTCGGAGTTTGTTACAACTTGGAGACCACCGAATGCTGATGGCACGGCGGAAATATTGCTCTTGACGTTACCGAGAATTCCGACGGTCGCTCTGGTTTTCCGGCAAAGTGGCTTGGCGTCCACTCGAGAGGTGCGTGCCGACGAGACAAGAGGATTCTCTGGTTTTCTCGAAATTTTCAAGAATTTCTGGACGCAATCGCTCGTTCTTGTCGTCGCAACCAACAAACTTCTTCTTCTTTAATTATTTGAGTGTAGAAGGGATGATTGGAGAATTTTTAGAAAAATTCTGAAAAATTTTCACGATAATCCAAGAAAAATTTCTCTTTCTTCTTCACTCTCTTGCTCTACTCTTACCTCCATTTTTCTCACGAAGAACTCCAAAGCAAACTGCTTCGGTGTCCACACAAGAGGTTCTTCTTCTTCTCTTTTATACTTATCGGAGTGTAGAAAAGACGATCAAAAATTGTGTGAAAAATTCATACCTCGTCTCACGACAATCCAAAAATAATTTCTGTTCCTTCTTCACTCTCTCACACCTTCTTACCTCCTTTTCTCTCACCATGAACTCCAAATCAAAGTGCTTCGACGCTCCCTGGAGGACCCGAAGAAAATAACGCTTTTCTCTATACGTACCGAAGAATTCCACGAGACCTAGCATCGCGTAGAGGCTCGTCCACGATCTTTCTCGATCTTTGTCGCGAAATCTGGTTTAGCTCAACCGAGTGCCAGAACCTCTCGAAGAGCGAACGAGCCCGTGGGAAGAGAAGAATCGGAAGGTCCATTGTCCTTTCTCTCTCCGGGCCTCTCTCGTAAAATGGGCGCCTGGATCTCGTAACTTCTGTCGTTTCTCCGTTCCCTGTCCACCGTTGGGGTTCGTAGATCGGTGTAACACGTGTAACACGCGTGCCTGGTGGAATGCTCGGATACCCCGTGCCCCTCATTCTCTCCAGACTTGTCGGAGTGACCGAGCGGGTGTGCCGACAAAGGACAAAACTTGGACCTTCCAGGAGTCTCGTGAGTGGAGCCGCGTCGAAGCTTTTCGACTTCGGTGATCGAGTCAGAAGTCCTCGGGCACGACGATCGTAAAACGTCGCGGTCTCATGTGGCACCCCTCGTAAGAAGAGCGAAGGGTTCTCCTGGAATTGTTTTGTCTCCCTGGGAGGCTTCGTATTTCCGCCCCTAGGGTCAAGGTGGAGGAGCTCGTGTGGCTCGAGTTGCCAAGGGAGAGTTGCAAGGAATTATCGTCGACTTTTACGCGAGAATCGATCCTTCGGCTTTATGTAGAAGTAATCGACGAGGAATGAATAGCTGAGGAGATGGATGGCATTTTGTGGATGGATTTTATTCGTCGTGGGACCGTGTAGACGTGTCATCGATGATTTGTCAGTAGGATATAATCGATGGAGAAAGACGAACTTCGAAAAAAATTAATTAGAATTCGTCGAGTCTCGTGCTCGTGAATAAAAAAGTCGAGAGAATTATTTATGATGCCACGCGAAGCGAGCGGTCTCTGCTTATTCTCCGTTTCCTTTTTTTTTTCTCTCTCCTTCCAGTAACGACTTCTTGCTACGGCGAGAAAGAAAAACAGACGTCGACCGCGTAGCCGTTTGTGTCGTTAATTTCGTAAAACACACGCACGAGGAGAGAGATTGAAAAAAGTGTCGTTTAAACGCGCGAGTGCTTAATCCGCCACGCTTCGTGCGCGAGCTCGGAAAACTCTCCGTCACCCTTTCCATTCGCTTCTACGGCGCGCGTAGATTAGCTCGGGCGGTTTGAAGGGTAGAAGGAAACGTGTAGGCCGAGATCAAAGCGGGAGAACCACGTATGATCCACTTTAAGAACGGAGTCGAGAACACGCATGCGAAGTGCCCTCGATGCGCTCCAGGCTCCATTGCCACTCGTAAGCTTACACCCTTTAGTCCGTACATCTACCCTTTTAGAATAAGTTCCTCTATTGGTCCCTCTTCCATTTTCTCTCTTCGTCACAGACTCTTCTTTCACAGTTATCGTCAATTTCGTCGTCCCTACAGATTCATCGAGTCCCTCCTCTTTTATCGACAATTTCCAAGCGCAGCTTGATACAATCGAATCTGCGATATTTAATGTCACAGAGAAATCGAAGGATAGCACCTTTCTTCGGTCTTCATTTATGCAAGCTTTCGAGCACTTTCGAAAATACGCACGGTTTATGCGATCCACGGATTTCAAACCTTCCTCTACTACTTTCATCTTCTTCATCCTTCCTGAAGATTCCTCCGATTGACAATTATCCAAGCGCAGCTTGATATAATTCTATTTCGAAGATTTAATATCACGGAGAAATTGAAGGATAATACCTTTCCTCGTTCTTCATTTATGCAAGCCTTCGAGCACTTTCGAAAACACGCACGTTTTATTCGATCCACGCTTTCGAAAGCTTCCTCTCCTTTTATCCTCTTCTCGTTTCTTCCGTTATCATTCACTTCTTCATCCGGTATGCATCGATCGACACCAGTTTCGTAACACGGTTGCAAGCGTCGTGTTAACTCAAGTACACCACTCTACCGAGAGAGAGAATTAGAATTAGAATTAGAATTAGAATTTATTAACAGGCCTGGACCTAAGATCCTTCAGGCCCCGAACAATCAAAACAAAACAAAAAAAATAAATTTTATAGAAAATAATAATAATAATGACGAAGGTAATAGTGCACGCAACAGAAACTATTCACACTTATCCTTAAGATATATAAATAGAGAGAGAGAGAGAGAGAGAGAGAGAGAGAGAGAGAGAGAGAGAGAGAGAGAGGGAAAGATCTCGTGGAATAAATTAAAAAAAAGATGAATGTTTTACGCACTCGTGCGCCCTACGTAGCGTTTCATAGCACGCGACGAGTACGCGAGGATTTTTCGGAAGCAATCGAAGGCGGGAATCGCGCGAGCGGAACGAAACTGGAACGAGACGGAACGATTTTAATAGCTCGCGCCAGGTTTGCGTAATCTTCCGCCAAGATTGATCCAACAAAAATCCCATCACCTTCTCGGTGCGCAAGAAATGCGCAATAATCAGGTTGCGCAATCATCTCCACCATCACCGAGTGATCTTATTTTTCCACCTGGAATGTAATTACGACTTCCTCGCGCTGCAGCCTGCTACTAAGAGCAAAGCATCGTAATCGAGCGCGCGTGCCATTAAATTAGCGCCCGATCCTGGCCCAAGCGACGATAGAGATTTTCTCAGAGCAAATTACCTACCAGCTGCGAAAGGTTGTTGGGTTTGGCAAGGAAGTGGGTTGGCTGGGGTGAGAGCAAGCTCCTCTCGGGGACGAGAATCCGAAGGGTCGTAAACTCGATTGACGTATAAGGAAATAAGAAGTCAACCGGAAGAATCCTCGTTTCCTCTTCTATCCGCCTCTCTCTCTCTCTCTTTCTCTCCCTCTATCTCTGTCCCTCCATCTCTCTCTTTCACCCGCTTTTCCACCATTACCCACTCGATCTATACATCGATCTTGCGGAAGGGGTCGAAGGTCGTTGAGAAAATATCGAAGGTAGAGAGAGAGAACGATACGGATGGATGGATGGGTTTGGACGAGCGCTCTATTTGCGAGTGCGGGCCGATCGAGCTTTTCTCGGCGGACGCGAAATCCAGGACGCGTGAGAGAATGAACGTTTATACTGGATATTACTCCGATATCCGATGCCCCGAATATGCATCGAATCACTTTTTTTCCTTCGTGAAGAATATCGCCGCGCATGTTATCGAAAATTAGAAGCATCCGTCAGCTGGTCCCTTCTTCCACGATGTTTCTGTCTCACGAGCGGATATTCGACAGCTCTCGATATCTATATCGATGTTTCGAATGTGATAAAGAAACTGCAAGAGTTTGTCGGAAGAAAAATGTGGATCAGACAGATTCATGAATTTCTCGGTGGAGCCTTGGTCTCGCGTAATTATTTCAACTTTTCGCTTCACCCTTTGTCGTCATCTCCCATTAACTTCCACCACAATGTTCGCCCTTGTCTCTTCTTCTTACTCTCTTGGACTCTCCCTGTGTAACGTTTCTCCGAGCGAAAATACGTCCGCGGATTGCACCGCGGCATGCCGTCGTGGTTTGCTGCGGTTTACGCGAGAAGAAACGCAGCGGTACGAAAGAACCACGAGGCATCTCGGTGAAGCTGCGCGGAAGAAGAGGAACGCAAGAGGTAAAGAGGAAGAGAGTACGGTGCCAGAAATTACTCGATTCTACCGTAAGGAGATCGCGGAATAAGACGAGACACGACTCTTTCCCCGAGGAAATCGATTCCAGGAAACATTTTCGATCTTATTAGATCTCTTTTCTTCCATCTTCCTTGCTACGAGCGAACCGTTTAATTCTTTCGTTCGTCCGTCGGGCGACTCGTGCAAAGATGAAAACGGAAAACGACGAGGCATTCCTTTCCAGAATTAACAACGTAGCATGCCGCGCGCGTGCAGCGCGCGTTTTAATAAGTCCAGGCCACCGTTTAGCGAAGAATGGAAGGAAAAAGGAAAGACGGAGCGTTGAGAAATGACTTGGAAACAAGTTTCATTTCAAGCTTCCGCGTTGTAAAACCACTCGGCGCATTGTGCAAGTTTCGCGAGCGCGCGCGCGCGGATCTCCATTTTTATTTCGACCGTTGGATAATAAGTGGCGCCAGAGGTTCTCGCGCCTGACTATATCGCTCGAATAAACGCGACGAAGTTCACAGGCGCAATATCGCAGGACGAAGTTGGTCGTTGTTAATCGCAATGCAGACACTCGGCGACGAATTCGGCGAGGGCTTGGCTGGAATTCAAGCCGCCTCGAATTCTCCGCCAGGCGTCATTGTACCTTCCGCGTAAAGTGCACCGGTGAGCCTCCGGGTCCTTTCAACCGCGGTCTTTCATTTTCCACCGCACCCCCGCTTTTAACACCGTCCGGATTATTGCGCGCGCGACATCCGCCCAATCGAGAGTGCTCGTGATCTTCCTTTCGTTCCACCGTTCGATCGCACGTGAGTTTCACAGGAGAATGAGGAACCAGGGTGGAGAGGAGAGTCGCTCCGAATGCGTTCTCCCATTTTCACCTTCTCTCTCTTAGAGTGCAAGTGATTTTCGCTTGTCAGTCTCTCTCTCTCTCTCTCTCCTCTCTCTCTCTCTCTCTATGTATCTCTGCTTCTCTTTCGTCGCATTCCAACGAGCCACGAATCCATGAAATCGAGCTGGGACGACAGAAGACAAGAGTAGCTGGGAGTAGAGAAGCCATAAGGGGTTGGAGGGTGAGAATGAGAAAGAAAGGGACAGAGAGAATGAGAATCTCTTGGTACGCAGGTCAATGAAATTTTGAACTACCAACTAATTATCTCTCTCTTCTTTCTCTCTCTTCGAGGATTATTCTCCTTCTCTATCTTCACGTGTCTCCACTCTCTGGTCCTCTGTGGTCTCCGTGGTAGAGAGGACTTGGAGGATCGTTTGTAGTAGAAACAAGAGTATCACTACCCGCGCTAAATCAGCTGAGAGTTGAAATCCGCCCAATCGAGAGTACTCGTGATCTTCCTTTCGTTCGATCGTTCGATGGCACGTGAATTTCATAGGAGAACGAGAACCAGAGTGGAGAAGAGGGGAGTCGCTCCGAATACGCTCGCCCATTTTCACCTTCTCTCTCTTAGAGTGCAAGTGCCTCTCTCTTGCTAGTCTCTCTCTCTGCTTCTCTTTCGTCACATTCCAACGGGCCACGAATCCATGAAATCGAGCTGAGACGAGAGAAGACAAGAGTAGCTGAGTGTAGAGAAGCTACAAGGGGTTGGTTGGAGGGTGAGAATGAGAAAGAACGAGATAGAGAGAATAAGAATCTCTTGGTACGCAGGTCAATGAAATTTTGGACGGCAAATTTTCTCTCTTTCTCTCTTCAAGGTTTATTCTCCTTCTCTATCTTCTGGTGCCTCCACTCTCTGGTCCTCCGTGGTCTTCTCGGTAGAGAGGACTTGGAGGATCGTTCGTAGTAGAACCGAGAGTATCACTAGCCACACGAGATCAGCTGAGAGTCGAAATACGAGTATTAGTACACCAAGGTACCCTCTCTCACAGGTGTAGCAGAGCTTCTCTCACCTTCTCTCTCTCCTCTCGGCTCCTCTCTCATAAATGTGTTTACACGCGTACACTCGAAACGCGCGTATGCGTGCGTGCGTGCCAGTGGCGGCAGGTAGGTAGAGCCAAGAGACTTCAATGCTAGGACCACGTGATCGCGGTAACAACGCGGGCTAAGAGAAGAGGGAGAAGGTGCGCGATGCCACGAAGGGAGAGAGGAATGCGCGTGGAAACCCGAGAGAACGAGAAGAGAAGCTCTCTCACGAAAGGTACGAGAGAAAGATGGAAGAACTTGTGGCAAGGGAGAGAGGTACGAGAAGCCAGAGAAGGAACGACCAATGACGGATCTCGCCTGTAAGAAGAAGAGCGAAGAAAATGCGGACGATAAAGGGAACACGGTAAAGACAGAAGCAGAATTACGACTGAGAGAGAAAAACGCACAGGTGGTGGAGTTGGTGTGAAAAGGAGAGAGAATGAGATCGTAGGACAGAGAGAGAGAGAGAAGCTAATTCAAAACCAAGTGAAAAGGACCGAGAGAAACTTACGCATACAATAACAACGCAAATTCAACGGAACCACCAACACGCGCATGCACACCATTTAACGAAAGCTTAAGAGAGACGGAGAAACGGAACGGAGTAACCGATCCTAACTGTGGAACGACAACGGTCGGAGGGGCGAGAAGAGCGGTAGAAGGCCAGAGTGGCACGGCGTCGTGGCTGCCTGGTCGCCGCTCGGGGGCGGGTGGAGGCGGCCCGAAGGGGACGGTGGAAGAAGAGGTGGATAAGGCAGGAACGCGCCGCAGCTGGACGGTGGTGGCACGCGGGGTGCCGAGAGGCGCGGCGGGAAAGAAGAAGGGGCACCCTGAGGTAAGAGAGGAAAAGAGAGGTCGAAGAGAGCGAGTGAGAAGCTCGTGAGAGAGGGATAGAGAGAGAGAGAGAGGAGACTAGAGCAAGAGAGAAGGATGAGAAACGAGCGAGAGGCTCGTACCGCTCGCACAAAGGCTCGACCGAGAGGGAACGATTCGAAAGAAGGGGCCACACCGGCACATCCACTCGGCCGCCACGGCACGGCCTGAAGCCGAAGCCAACAAACTCACGTCAGTTTGAAGCCGGAGGGACGCCAGCCCTCCTCGTGCCAAAGTTCGTCCGACTGCACCCTGATACGCGTCTGCCCGTCTGCCGTGGACACCTCGTGACCGTGTAAGAGAGAGAGAGAGAGAGAGAGTGTCTCTTCCTCTGGTTTTATCGTGTGAAAGAAGAGGGGTCGCGCGGGGCACTCCACCCTTTGGTGCTGCGGAGGACGCCGAGTGGATGTGCTACGACGAATAAGAGAGAAAGAAGAGAGAGGAAGGAAGAAGGTTCCAGAAGAGCGGAGGAGAGTCGGTTGGAGAACGCAGGTGATAAAGAAGGTACCTTTGGGACCCTTTGGAACCCTTTGGTACCTCGGTGTATCCTGCGACAGTGGCAAAGACTACGAGGCCCAACGGAGTTTGGACGATGAGATTCGAAGGATACCGGTTAATCGTAGTCGTCGAGAAGCGAGGCTGAATCTTTGGAGAAGCGTCCTCGTGGAAAATTCGTCGGTGGGGGTCCGAGGAGTTTTCCCAGGTCGAGTCACAGATCTTGAGAAGCGGGGAGTGCTGAGGATTCGATATGAGCCAGTCGCAATTAAGGCGGTTAACGGAGCTGGGAATACCTGTCCGTCGGCAGTCGAAAACCGGTACGAGGAGCGTTCTCCATGCGATATAGTGCGAGAGCACCGAGACGACGAGCGACGCCTCGCTCGCACCTCCTCCTCGCCTTCCTTCGACCTCCGAGTCTCTCTCGCGACTCCACGACCTCTCGTAGAGACTCGCGATTCTTCGGTGCATTCTTTCGTGGAGAAGCCGCGAAGTCGTCGCGCGCGCGCTGACGACCACGACGACGACGACGCGAAGCGAAAACGACGCCGGTGCACTCTCGTGAGGACATCGAGACCGGACGCGCCAGAGTGCTCGAGAAAGGTGGAGAAAGTGGGAGAGAAGAGGACGAGAGAATTGTGCTGGTGTCCACAGTTTCAGTGCGCTTCTTCGTTTCCCGATTCTTTCTTCTTTCTCTCCGTGTTTGCTTTCGTTCCTCGTCTACTCGTGATGGTGATTAATTAATACACGCGGGTGTCCGATGTGTGGGTGAATTTTTAAGTGGATACGCATCGATATGCATCCGAGAGGAAGTGCTTTTAGGTGAGAGAGGGAGAATTTAGTGGGAATATTGAAAGGAGAGGAAGAGAGAGAGAGAGGGAGAGTATCGTGGAAGAGGTCGAAAATGAGGACTCCGAGGAACGCGGGTATCTCGGTAGGATTCTGAGGATCGTCGGCTTGGATAGAGAGAGTGAAGGTGAGAAGGTGGTAGGAGAAGAGGAGAGAAACTGACAGTGGACGAGGAGGAAGGAAAAGGACGAAGAGGACGAGTGAAGAGGAGCGAGAGGACGAGGACGCGCGGGAGGAAAATGGAGGGCCCGAGAGGAGGCGCCGATGGAATTCTCTATTGATATTCATCCTTCGTTTTTCTTTTAATAAGCCTTCCAGCGTGCGTGCGTGCGGGTGCGCGTGCGTGCGTACGCGCGCGAACTGCGAGTGTCCATGAGGTTTGAACGAAGGACGAATTGTCGAGAGGCCACGCCATGAGAATCCTCAAAACGCTACACTGGTAGGTTTCTCTATCAACGAGAATGCCTTTGGGCTCTTCTTCTCGCGAGTAAATCTTCCCGCCGGAAGTGGAGATAAGATTTTTCGGCTTGCGCGACGTGAAAAGTAAACGGGCGTATCCGGTCGAGAGAACAAATTCCCAGGTGTACGAAGGATGGTGGGATTCGTCTTTCTTTTCTTTTTTTTTTTTTTTTTTACTTTGTTCTCACCCGGGTTCTGCATGGTACCGAAGATTTTTTTAGCCTCGTTTAGACGCGTCGAATAATTTAACCGAACGGTCAATAATTTAATAACAAACTATCTGTTCGAAAATCTTCTGAACTGTTATACTAGTTGTAAAAATACCACGGTTAGTAATACATTAAGGTACTACGTAAATCACTCCGCTAAGTTGCAGGACCCGTTTGAACGAATCTGATAATAAGGGTCTTTGAAGAAAATTCCTAGAAAATATAAACACAAGCACATCCATTGCAATACACTTTCCGAACTTTTTCAATGCCACGTACGGAATGACACGAGCGTTCCGTTTCAATCTTGTCGCGTACCATTCAATGGCCCACCATATTCTCGAGCGATTCGCGTGAATCGAGGCGCGTCGATCGGTTCGCTAAAAACCCATCTGCCTTTTTTATCGAAACAGACTTGTTTACATCGAGGCGCAGGCAAATATATCTCGAGATATCGTGACGAAATGGAGAATGACACAAGAATGTGAAGCAGTGACGTGTCGCGCGTGTAAACGGTATTCGACGTTGATCGGTGAGTGCCGCGGCACAGTGGGACGACAATTGCGTTCGATTACGAAGCGACATGAAAAACAGAATGAACGAGACTAAATAGAAACGAGCGATTCTCGACGGGGTGCGCTTCCTCCACGTTTCATTCGTGGCACTTAGATTCGATTCCAAGGACTATAGTGCAAGGCGATAAGAAGGCGACACCACAAAGGGACGGTAGAAGTGGAGCGTCTCGACGTCGCGACGCCTATCGTCTTAATGACACTTTCATTACCACCCGGAGTGGAAAATTCGTGGGACTGTCTGGACGGCCCTACTTCGGCGAAGTGTGTCTGGCACGGGCCACTCGAATTTTCACTACCATTCTCTCTCCTTTACAATCGTATAGTCTGGACAATTTCTCTTCTACGAGCTTCGTCCTCTTCTTCTTCCACTTCCTTCCGCGATAGATCGTCGCTGGACAGAAACGCGCGTCTCTCGAAATATAAATCTCGCGTGACGAAAATAGCCGTGCTATTCTTATCAACGGGCCATCGATTGATTTGTCTGTCCAAGCGCAAGATGAGGATAGGACGATTGACGAGGGGTTGGATAATGGAGATAAATTCGGTGATGCTTGAAATTCGTCCGATAGACGGACCCGCCCAGAAGAGCTTGGATTAGCTCGGTCGTTACTGCGATCCAACGGTCTCGATAATAGCTAGATCGGATAGATAAACAGGCTGGGGGTATCGACGACGATGATAATGGAAACGAGGGAGCTTCGAATTGTCAATCGAACGTAGTGGCAGCCGCGCGCGCAGTTGAACGCGACGATGAAATTCTTGGCGGATTACGCGGCCCTCCCTCCGACTTGAAATTCCTGTTCTCGACTAGGTACCTTCTTTTTCCTCCTTTTCCCAATTGCATCCGATGGAATTAGCAGTCTCTCTCCACGCATGCAATACCTTTTCCGAATGGCACGCGAGGCTGAGAAGGCCTTTAGGAATTTCTCTTAGGGCCCTGGACGGGACGAGCCTCTCACGAGGTCTTAGTAAGACTTTTCCAGGAAAAATCTTTTTTCTTCTCTCTCTCTCTCTCTCTCTCTCTCTCTCGCACGAGGATCATCGTGCCCCTACGCTCCGGCAAATTTCGCACGGTCCAAACGGACGTTGTTCCTTTCCTCGTTCTCGCTCGCATGCCTCCACAGAGGACGTGGCGTTCTTAAGAGGCGCGACGGAAGGGACCGGCCCTCGCGTTTCCGTTTCTCCAGCCCTGCTTTACCTGTCCGCCTCCACAGGCGTCGTTAGGCCCAGGGACGGATCTCTCGAGGCGTCGCGCGTTGGGAAAATAATTCTCTTTGCTCACTCGGGCGCTCCCCTCGCGCTCGTGGGACCGTGGCGGACCCTCCGAGGCCCCACAATTAATCGTCGATTATGCTTTCCTCGCGGCCCTCACGGAAACCTCATTAATTTCTAATTTATACCAATTCTCGTCGACCTTCGATTCCTCGAAGAGCCATTCGATCGGGATTCTTTTGTTCGATGGGTTATGGAGTCGTACCTCGGGTGCGTCACGGTTAGTCGAACAAGATTCGTTTTATTTCGTTTTGACTCCTTGACAATTAGGTCTGTGGACGTTTTTCCTTGCAGGTATTTAGGGTATATTCTTCTTTTTCTTGGAAAGTTTTTGGTTCTGAGGTTGTTTGTGGTGTCAAGAGAAATTTCCATTGCGATTTTTTCTTTTTCATTAGTATCTGAATATGCATAAACCGTCTATACCGCGTTGCGGTTGGATAAACAGGATTCGTTTTATTTTGTGATTAATTCGGAGGATTCTATAGGTCCTTTGATAATTATAATTAGCTGGATGGAGGTTTTTCCTTCGCAGCTATTTAACCCATTGACGCACACTTTTTTTGATGGTTGGTATTCAGATGCGTTGCGGCTAAATAAGCAGGATTCGGGTTATCTTATGATTAACTCTCAGAATTCTATAGGTCCTTTGATGATAGTTAGGTCGATGGAGGTTCTTTCTTCGCAGTTATTTAACCCATTGATGCACACTTTTTTTGAGGTTCGTCCCCGGAAACACATTTTTTCTGAAACATTGTTTGTTACTGCAATGGGATATTTTCCTAGAAAAACTTCCGGAAGCTGTAACTATAATTTGTTTATCATCACTTTTTTACAATTCAGAAAAACTGTCTGCTATAGCCACAATTCGCCTACATATCACTAACAACTTAACGGTAATAGACGCTGTAAGCGTCAATGGATTAAGGATTAATTACTTTTTTTACAAAATTCATT
The DNA here is from genome assembly GCA_944319695.1 of Tiphia femorata. NCBI lineage: Eukaryota > Metazoa > Arthropoda > Insecta > Hymenoptera > Tiphiidae > Tiphia > Tiphia femorata. The sequence goes on along the minus strand of OX090896.1, from coordinate 10,277,603 downwards.
TCTAAGATGATTCGCAGTGGAAGCAGAAATTTCGATCGATAATCGCTCGAAGAATCCTCTTTGTTTTCTGTTCGTCAGAGAATTCCGGTCAACTATAGTAGAGATTCATCATCGGGTGGTGGGGTTACGTAAGAGTCGTAAGAAGACTTCTCACGAGATTCACCGATGGTATTGTGTTCCGCCACGGGGCTCGCTTCGATCTTTCGTTAAATACCGTTGTTACGTTGCTGCTGTAATTTAGAGACTTGCACTTCCGGTGAGCGCGACCTGCCGCGCGTCGTATCTATCGCAGGCTTGCCTCGCGTCGGTCGACCTTCGTCGGGTTGCGTCGCAATTTCATACAAGGTGTTTTATCAGAGCTCAGTGCCGAAAATTACGAGCGTGAAGATTCATCGGGCGCGACGCTCTCACCCAACAAATTTGTCCGGAGAAACTCAATCTAGGATTAAACGGAGGACTCTAATATCCTCGTTATTCCTAGGAAAGTTTTTCTCCTTTGGCTCTAGTATTGCCACCCTCTTTTCACCGGGGAAAGAATTTTTTTAATTTACTTTCGCGATCGTCAAAGTGAAACGAGTTGGACGCGAGGCACGAGAGAGACAAAGACTAAATTTGTTATCTTTTTTTCTTCCCTTCTCTCTCGCTCCTCTGTAAAAGCTGCCGCGTCGAAACTTTCGACGCTCCTCATCCTCACTTAAACTCAACGAAACATGAACATGTTTTTTAGCGAATTCCTCGCAAGAGCACCGAAGACGAGACGGTCGACGAAAGTTCGGGTGCTGAAGCGACGCAATGCAATTAGGTCTGTTGATGATCGTCGTGTTGTGCTTGTGACGTCGTCTCGGTGGTGGTTCCTTTCGCGTGGAAAGCAAAAGAACCAGAAGCCTGTTAGAGAAAAAAAAGAACAAGAGGGAGAGAGAGAAAGAGAGAGATAGGCGAAAGGATAAAAAGATCGCGAAGAAACGGTGCGGACGATAGAGTCGCATCACCGGAAATTTCGTCGCGGCAAAAATTCCTTCGCCTTTTGCTCCGGGTCCCGACCTCCTGGCCTCATCGATTTCAACGAAGAAAAAAAGGAACATTTGACCAAGAGCGTGGAAATGGTTTTTAGCAATTTTTGCGTTTTTTTTTTATTTTCCAATTTCTCCGCGATCAGCAGTAGTTGGAATTTTGCAAACATTTAAAATCACTTGGATTCAATCGTCTCTCTCTTCTCTTCTCTCTTTCCTTTAACACTAGGTTTACGGGACTTTTTTTATAAACGCAATTTCCCATTTAAATCCGTCAAATTGACGGGTTTCCGTAAACCTAGTGTTAATTCGTAGGTCCCATAGAGTAGACCTTTCTCTCGGTTTAAATCGCCAGTATTAAGTCTTCGACTTATTCACACACCCTATAAAGCTTCCATCATTTAATCTTCTCCTCGTCCCTTCGCTCTCTTTCTCTTTGTTTGTCCTTTCTTTCGAGAGGTACCTACGCGAAACGGATGCACGTTGTATAATCTAGTGTAGTATCTCCCTTTAAACGTAAATCCCTATTAAGAGCTTAGTCATCTGGACTAGCCTAGATATAACGTACACACAGGTATATAGGAATCCAGCACGGATGCCGCACGACCGAGTTTCCCTTTTGTAGAATCCAGCGGTAGGCACCGCCCCATGTTTCACCATGATCATGCACGCCCGTTATTAGCTAGTATACGTGTCCCATCGATCCACCTTATTCAAGATTCATCATCCAAGATAGCGCGTAACACTTTTACGATTCCATTTTTCTCGAAGCTCGCGCGATCTTCCAGTTCCGAGACGAATACTTTACACGAGCTTCCGCATTCTATTTTCAAGCGAGACGATTACTCGAAGTACTTTCCAATTTTGAGTACTCGCCTCGCGCATCAGAATTCCACGGAAGTTCGGAGCAACGCGAGATTTTCAAACATTGTAATTCCAATTCCTTTCCTTATTTATTGGCAAGACGCTTCGTTACTTCGGCTCGTTTTATGAATTTTCCTTCTCCCGTTCTCGCGCGTTGCCACGTCGATAAAATACAAACTTTGCCCCCTTTTCACTTGCCGTTTCTATTCACCTCGTCGAATCTAACGGCCTGCTCTCTCCAGGCGAAAGGTCGAAACGCCAATTCAGAATCCTCGTACCTTCTGCACGCGTGGCGATCAGTGCTAGTGACATAAAATTCACTTGCCACTCCACTTCCTCCCGTACACGCGGACGCGCTTCCGTAGAAACGATCGAGACCAACGCGTCACTCCATTTCCGGTATTCTTCGACACTTCCGCTTTGGCCTCGGTCGAAGCTCGGCTCTTGCACGACTATACCTATAAAACAAAGCAGAAGAAAAGAAATTCGAATTTTCCGAATTAATTACCCCATTCGCTCAAATCTCTCTCTCTCTCACACACACACACACACACACTCCCTTTCTCTGAATTTCGAGCTCGAATAGACTGCCGAGAAAAATCGGAAAGGAACTCGAAGTGCTGACGTGAAATTAAAAAATTACTCGCGCTCGATAGGCTCGCTGCTAAATGAGAAATCCACTCGAACGGCTCCATAAATGAGATCCACTGAGCCAGAAATTCTGTCCCCTTTGGTTTCGCCAGGAATAAAAGAAAAAAATAGAGAAAGAGAGGAGAGATTCTTCTCTCTCTCTCTCTCTCTCTTTCTCTCTTACTCATTGAATGGAGCAGGAGGCTGAGAAGACGAAATAAAAATCGGGTCGCTTCTCTCTTCCCTACCCCTTGGGGCCTTGCTCTTGCTCGCTTGGCTTCTCGGTACTCGCGCGCCCGCTCCAAGCTGTACGGCGCTCGGGACTACCGGTATTTCCTATTGCCTTTGTTCGTCCGGTCCTACTGCCCTCCGCCTTTGTTTCTTTATTTATCGCTCGCGTTCGGCTCGCATTCACTACCTGGGCACCTACAACGCGCCTGTACGGCCCTGCGTCTGCGAAACGTGCTCGAGACGCGATCCTGTGGGTACACCATGAGCCCGTGTGATTCGGTTTCCGTGGCACACGCGTGTGAGTTTCGCTTTCGCGTCCACACACGCCTCCGTCCTCTTCTTACCTCGCGTGAATTTTCTTCTCCCTCTGCACCACGCGCATGTTCTCCACTCTTTCGCGCGTTCTTTCCTTTTCTGGGCCGCGTGAACTCTTTTTTTTCATTTCTTCTCTTTCTCTCTCTCTCTCTCTCTCTCTCTCTTATGCTCGCGTACGGGCGAGTTTAGGATCGGTGGACACACGCGTGTGCACGTTTCTATGCTCTTCATGAGCGCGCAGTATACGTTCGTGTTCTTGCTCCATTGTGCGCACGCGCGTTTCTTCTTTCACGTGTAATTCTCCCTTGGTGGGTTTGCGCGGGTGTAAGTGAGACCTCCCTTCGGTGTAATAAGATCCGTGGAAAACCCCCTATACGGTACCCACAGGCAGAGTCTCGGCCTTTAATTGAATTTGTCTCGCTTGTGGAACTGGTGTGCGTGGTCGACGCTGATCGACCGCCAGTCTCGCGGATCCGCTTTCTTTGGGTTCTCAACGCGTGATTGGGAAAAAAATGGAAAAAGGAATTTGCTTCATAGAATACCTATTTTGGTAGTGATGACAGTAGTGATCGTTCGATTAATCGAAATCGGAGTCAGCAACGAAGAATTATTTTTGGCATGATAATGAATTTTTTTTAGTTAGAAAGATACTAGCTCTCCGTGATGAAACAGATTTCATTCGTGTCTCATTTTTGCATGACAGCTGCTTGATTAATTTTAACGTGACAGTGGAGATAGAAGAGGTTGCCTCGTGAGAATTTATTCGTATCGAGGGAACGGAACGAGCGAAGAAAATTAACCAATCGATAAGACCTCGAGAGCACTTGGAGTGCAATTATGATTGGTTCACATGCAATTGGAACGGCTTCGCAATCGCGTCCGCGCTATGCGTACCGCGAATGCCACCGGTGCATGATCGGTGAGAGTCTGCGCTTGGCCTCAAATCGCGATTTCTTTTCGTCCGCCCAACTGTTCCGTCCATTGCCGATCGAATTTACTCGCGATAGTAGACAATCGTGGAATATCGTTGGTTCCATTTAGTCCATCGATTAGCGAAAGTCCGCAAGGAAAGAACTCTCTTTTGGACTCTTTGCTTTTCGAATGATCTCAACTAACCTCGTCTCGTTTCACATTACTGATTAGAGCACGCGTAGAGAGCGTTGTTAACACTTTGAATGCCATGATGGTCATATGTGACCGCAACTTGCTTTTTCTGTGCTGCCACGGTGGTCACCGATGACCTCCAGAGGAGTCATTAAAAAAATTATTGTACTAACAGCAATTTACAGCACTTGAAGGATCATATATTAGCATTTTATGGACCGGGAGCGGTTCAACATCTTATGCGATTTTCACCGGCGGTTCGGCTCCAGATACAGAAAAGTTTAAAAATTATTGATTCATTCGTTGACCACGTACTGTTTTCAATATTATATATCAATGTGGGGGCTTACAGTACAGTCTAACAGTTCTATTTCCCTAATTGATAACGATGTATCGGTTCCCATGGCGTCGGCGACAAGGAGACGATTAATCGGTCACCGGTCGTTAACATGTTAACAAACAAAGAAAAACAAAGAAAATGCAAAGTGTGGCGCCACGAGCAATCCATGGAAAATCAACGTGGCAGTCAGAGTGTTAATTTGTTTCGTTTACCTAACTTCTTGAAACTCGAGAATTATGTGCATCAGAGATCGGAGAGGAGAGCGCGAAGGGAACTGCTGGCGGAGCGATCGTTTGCGCAAAAGTTTACCCTACGAAAGGATATCCCCGGTGAACTCGTGAATTCCACACGGTCGAAGGAGCGCTCACCGCGCAAGCTGCATATCGATATCGAATCGCCGCGCCAGGTCGACTTTTCGCCATCCAAGCGATTTCTCGAGCGAAATTCGCGCGCAACGAATTTTGAACAAAGAAATTCTGCAAAATCTCGCGTTCGCAAGTTTTCTCGCCTATCGTGTTCCAGATTTGTTTGCTATTTTCAGTGAAGCGAGGTTCTTCGCAAATGAGCTCTTAGCTTAGGTGATTTAATTAACATTGCATCGCGCTTCCTTCTTTACTTTTTCAATTAGCTACGATTACGTCTCACATTTCAGGAATAATCCAAGCCCAAGTAAACATTCCATTATCTATTTATTTCAACGTAGGTCTCGAAACTTCTCTCGCTCCTCTCGACGGCTAATTCCACGAAAGGTTGAACTTCAGATTCGAATTATTCTCCTTGGCCGTGTAATCTCAACGGAACGGCACACGCGACTTCTTCCGCTACCTTCGAGTTAATTCGACGAATGCACGGTATCCTCCTGACGGAAGTTCTCCGTGCCGGTGCAGAAGAGAAGGCCGCAAAGTGGAACGCGCGCGTTCCTTCTGCGATCGCAACGATCGCGAGCGATGCTCTATTTCACTTTTCTCCACTGCTTGTCCCCACCCTATCCTCGATATGGAAGTGAAAATCTTCCTCGTGAGAGGCCATGACTCGGTTAGACCGCAAGGTAACGCGCTCCTTCTTCCATTTATAATGAAAGCTCGTCCACGAAGTTCGGCCAGTTGCAAGTTCATTCGTTTTCTTCTCTCGCGGAGGATGAAGTTTAACCAGCAGCTCGAGAACTCCTCCAATGTCGAGGTACTTGGACTGGTTTAATTGTAGCACTCGACTGTGGTACTCCATGGTTCGTCGATTTTCTCTCAACGTCGATTTGTATCCGAACGAAATTTTCCGCAGACGATCGACGAGCTGTTTCTACGATCAGTCAAGAGAAAGGGAATGTAGCATCGATAAAGAGCAAAGTTTGAATTTATCTACTCTTAACGTCGATTCTATTAATACATTTTTTCAATAAGCTTCGTGGCTTAAAGAAAATTCCTGTACATTATATAAAATTCAGCAACGGTGAAAACACACCGTAAGTTAATCTTCGTATCGATATAATTAAACTTGCGCGCTGCAAAATTTTCTAGGCATACACACCCAACACCACGTCTGTCCCAAACCTTTATACAACGAATAGGTATCCTCGAATAAATACTCTCCTGAGATCATCGTACTAATTATCGTAACAACGTAAATCTCCTAGGTAGCTTAATAAACGATCGTCCGCAGTAGCAAGTAACAATCGTAAAACCATTTCCCAAAGAAAACCATCTCAAGCATCTCTGACCAATCTTCACCTTCCTATTTCCAGGTCACGAAGGCGTAGCGCAAGTGGCGTGCCGGACATTCACAGCCAGCAGCAGCAACAGCAGCAGCAGATACAATTGCAGGAGAATAACAACAGCAGTTCGCGCGAGGCGAAGAAGTCTCAGGAGGGAGTTGGGCCCGATGAGATGTGGGCCCCTGGAGCCCTTGCCCATCATCGGGAGCTACCTGTCGATGTGCCCGACACCCTCCTGCAGAAGGCCTACCCTAACAAGGTAAAGAATCGCTCGTCCGATTATCGGAATGAGCTTCGCCGTCCCCGTAGCGCTAGCGACCTCGACCTCTCCCTCAACCTTAAAAACGAGATCCTTAAAAAACGCGCCGCAAACACCGCCACCACTACCACCACCACCGCAAGCATCACAACCACCACCACCACAACCACCACGAGCGCCCTAGTGGACAAACCGAGTTTGAACGAGCACCTAATCGTTTGCAACGTGCCCACGAGCAACGATCTGATCGAGGAGGATCGTAAGAGAAGCACAAAGCTCGCGAGCAACCGTCTGGAGAACGCAACCGACGTCACCGACTGCGCTCTCTCGGTCCTGCGTAACGGTCAGCCACCCATGGTGAAGATCGAGCTGAAGATCGAGTCGGAGAAGCCTAATTTAGAGTGTTCGAAGGACAGAATTGGCGACTCGTCGCGAAAGGACATTGACCTTGACAAGTATACCTTGACGAGTGACAGTCCATCGACGACTGGCTCGCCAGACCTCAAGAATCCGTTCAAGGACTCGGATCTTGACGAGGAGGAGGACGAGGGTGTGACGGAGGACGCAGGTGGTCAGAAAGAGTCGAGTGTCGACGTCGAGGACGATTATCCGTTCGCGAAGGAAGATTATCCGACGATGCTGAAGACCTGCAGCGACGACTCAGCCAGTCCAAGGAGTTCGTCCGGTAGATCGGACAGTACCGCGCCATTGGACACCAGTCTGGTGCTCAGACACGGTAAAAACTGTGGAAAGGATTCTCCGACTACTTACGACGCGAGGAGAATTGACCTTGGCTCGCCGTGCAGGCCCGTCGTTCCAGAGATCAAGGTCGCCCCGTTATTTGGCAGACTCCGAGACACAACGTCCTTCGACAATCCTGCCTACGGCTTGGCAGACTTCCAAGAGCTTCAGGGTCTTCTCATGAGATCGGACGAGGTAACCGACCTCACCAGACTCATTGACGAGCAATGTCCAATTCCAAGGCTACCACGAGAATCGGACATCACCACGAATCGCTCCACGAAGGAGAGTCGTCAGGTTGATCCTACTCAGGACTGTACGCCTAAAAGTAGAAAGTCCTCGAAGCTGAGGCAGATCGAGGAACGAGCTAAGCTCAAGGCCAAGACTCGTAGCCTCGACGTCGAGGATCTGATCACGGCTGGTTCCACGGACGATCTGATCAATATGGAATTAGGAGGCCTCTCGTCCACCTCCTCGAGACAGCGACCCAAGAAAAAGAGACATCAGCAACAAATATCGAGCGGCTACTCCACTCTGAGGAGCGAGGTTTCCGGTGACCTTGAGAATACCGAGCGAACCTTCCTCGTGGTAGGTGGCAAGGGATACCGCGAAGTCGCGGTCGACTGTCCGCCCGACTTCGTGCCCGTAGCCAAGTGCCATCCGGTTTATCCTCCGCCGAATAAGACGCCGGTTACCAGCAAGCACAACACCCTCGAGCAAAAGCAGCCAAGAGGAGAACGGTTCTCAGTTGTAATGGAGAACGGTGGTGTAGCCTCGCGTTACGCCGAGGCTAACAGCCTTCTTGGAAAGGGCGGTAACGCGGACGGTGGTAGGTGCACGTCCACCACCGGAACCCTCGTAGCCTCACCCTGCATACCCTCGAACGATATTAGCGTCGTAGGCCCGGCGAGCCCTAGCAACGACGATAGCGCTAGGGAGCTCGTAGTCATGCGTACCGTAGAAAGAAAGAGCCACGAGCCCAAGAAGGTAAGGTCCAAAGTCAAGAGCTTGCTTATCGACAGCTTCTACTCTATCATGCACCATCACGATCAACGCTCGCGGCACCGTAAAACGCTTCTAATTGACGCTTCAAGCACGCACCGCTCTAACGTTTCTCACTCTTCTTACGCACCCTCGGATCGTTTCGATCCACTCTCACCTCTTGAGAGTGCCTCGAAGACGGAGCAAGAGTCATCATCTCGCGATAATAACAACCCTAGGCTGTTTCGTTCATCGGAGAACCTCCTCGACCGCGACGTCGAGGACAATTTGGGCTTCTCCCATGAGAATCCTTGTCCAAAGGATTCCAGTCTAGACTTTCGCGATCCTTTCACCAATATCGATTGGAATCCTCGTGAATGTTCTTCCCTGGACGAGAGTTTGTTGCTCGATAAGGCCTCGGATCTCGTGCCACGTCTCTCCTTTATTCAGGAGACCAATCAGAATTCTCGAAACTCTCTGCGCGAGCTGTCTACTCGCGAGAGAAAGGACCCCTCCACGACACGTTCGTCATCCTTCCGGGATGATCGTGCGGAGTCTACGACTGATTCCGGATGCCTTCGAGCGAGGAGAGATAGTCGCGATGACGTCGACAATGACGTGTCTCCGAATTCTCAGAATCAAAAGAATTCTCGATTGTTATTCGAGTACAAGTGCTCCAAGTATCTGGACGATTCGTTGATCTCTAAAGAAGCATCCTCCAGATTCTCCTCGTCCTTTCAAAGAAATCGGTCTATTTCGAAAAGCGAGATGGACCTTCTCGAGTCGGCCCTGGGGTTATCCGTTTGCAGGATAACCTCGTGGCTCTCCGACTCCCATCTGATCGCTAGTTCTTCGTATCGTACGATCGGTGAGCCCGTGACTAACTTGCCAGAGGGCACGGTGAACGTGTTGACGACTTTGCACGATTCGGACGAACGGACACCAACGGACCCTACGGAGACGCCAGCGACCTCGTGCACTTTCGAGAACGCCAATGAACCCCCGGTGCACGATTACGAGAGCGCCCACGACGATCTTTACGAGGATCAGGTAACCGCACACGACACTCTTGCTTTTTTCTTAGCCTTCGACAATCTCGGTGCCCAAGTGAATCCAAAGGACGTTCCTGTACCTTTGGAATTTTTGTTCTCGGTCGACAGGTTGGGATTCCAACCCTCACTAGTTCGCATTAGTTTCTGCCTCTTTTCTATTTGCTGCAGGGTGTAGATTTTTGAGTGGTTTTGTAGTTGCTGATAGAGGTACAGGAGCTCTTTAGGTGTCACTTTAGGTAGCTGAGATAAGATTGAAAGCATGCGGCGGACGCGGAGGGGATCTTTAGGAGTCCAGCATGAGACACTCGGAAATGGTAAAGTAGACACGAGGGAGTTGGTAATGTACCTGGTGGAAGATTGTACACCTTGCTAGTTGCAGAAACAGTACACCGCATGCGCTCTCGCCTCTCTCTCTCTCTCTCCTCTTCTCTCACACTCTCTTAGTCCCACTCTTGTCTATTCTCTGCGAAGTGAGTGTTCGACACTTGGCCACTTCCGCGTGCCACGTGAGTAAAAACAAACGTCGGTAGCACGCTACGGAATGGTTCTCTTCTCTCTATGTCTGTCTCTCTTTTTGTATCCGTTTTCCTTTTGTATCTACCCCATAGACCTTATATACATGGACCGATCATTGACTGTAGTTTCTGCTGAGAAGTTAGGCAGAGAAAGGTACTTTTTCGGCAATTCTCCGTCTTGTATTACCCAGAAGTATGTTCTGTGGATATATATGTCTTTCAACGTGAGATAAATATACTTTTTAGTCTCACTCTACCTATACACGCTCATCTTTCTATAGGTTGGAGTGAGGTAAAAAATATATTTCTCTTATTTCAATCTATACCCCAGTAAACATGCGCAAAGTATGTTTCAGGATACTAAAACACAGAGACGTCCTGAAAAGTACGTTTCTTTGTCTAATCTTTTCTGGACATGTATGCCCAGTCCATATATGTACAAGGTCTATGATCTACTTGCGTGCGTGCGCAAGAGGCAAGCAGCACGCGAGTAGGAGTAGCGTGTGATGTTCTCCGCGACCTTAGAAATTTCGAAAGATTCGAAAGGAGACGAAATGTAGCGATGAGATCTGAAGCCCCGTCGTCGTCAGTGTCCCGATGATGGCGGTGGACCGTCTCGGAGAGGGATCAGAGCCCGATTAATTACGAGCCTGCTTTGGAACGAATTTTTAGGCCGGTCTCAACGGGGTTAAGCCAGCCATCCCGCCGCGTGATCAGAAGAGGGCACCGGCCAGGCCGCCCAAGGACAATCTACGACTCTCAGCGCAGAACAACAACGTCGAGATCGCCGACAATGCCGAGCCGACTCAGCAGCAACTGCATTCCATCAGGAAGTATCAAGTACGTTCGCGGGACTGTGTTCAATGTCAAAGTTTCCTATTTCATTTTTCGCGGACCTACCGAGTGGTCCACGCAGGTTCTAAAACTTGCATTTGTCTTTGGTCGGACAACCGGGCTCGCAAGTGCGCAAACGCATCTGCTGCCTCGCAGATGCTTCTTTTTATTCCGTTGCTTTCTATATTCGAGACAAATTATATCCAAGACTTATCCTGGGACCACCCGGTGGTCCACTTTTAACAGCGCGCACTATTGTTCACCAAGATTGGCGAATCCTCAGAACGTGCGACGTTCTTGCGCGGAAGAGTACGTCGAATTCGTTTTGCGGACGGAAGGCTTATTTTTTGTCCTTTTTTTTCCCCTCGGTCTTCGAAACTAAAATTCTCGAATGCGATAGCGAGAAGGAAAGAGCGTCGTCAACTTCTTCAAGGTACCCCGGTAAGTCGCCTCCCTGAATATTCTCTCTCAGTCGGGATCGCGAAAGTTCATCCTCATCTCTCGACGTTTCTCAAGCACGTTATGCGTTAGACGTTACCATGCATGCGTTGCATTCTCGTGAATCCTCCTCATCCTTCGACGCCGCATCCTTCGCATCTCACTCGCGAGAACCGTCGCTCGTTTCACTGTTCGTTCTCGACCCGAGGCGAGATGTTCCCTCGAAGCTACACTGGCTCGTTATTAAAACGAAGGAAGCCTCGGTGAGCAAGCTTAAGCAATATCTTGCGAAGGATTCGTCCAATCATACTCCATCATACTCGAACGAATTCAACCGGATTCGACAAATCACAGTCGATCATTCCATTCAAACAGATTCAAATTGAGAAAGATCCCAGACAAATGACATCCAAGTTCTTATCCCGTTTTGCACCTTCATGTCACCCGATAACCCCTCTCAAGGTAGTAGCACCAGTGTTTATTGTTTGAGCACCGGATCAACGATCGTGTCGCACCTTCGTCCGGTGTGTTATCACCCCGTGACTCGCACCCTCTCTCACCCGATGCGCTTCTCTTCTCGCGTTTCCGATTGAATTCTGGCCGAGCTCTGCCAGCCTTCGCAAAAGTTTTCAATCGCTGGAGACACGCGGCGACGGAATTCCGTCGAATGAAATGGGCGATCGAGCGAGTTGCGCAACGACAGAGGGATCCAAGGGGAGTGAAGAGGACGGTTGAATGACAGATCGTTATTTAAGGGGACGGACAATCGGCCGCGCTACCTACGCACGGTCGATCCCATCGTGTTCGTACAGGAAATTGCGGCGGTGGCTCGACAATGGACGCTATCGAGGAAATCAGCAACCGATCGGTGCTTCGCCTCCTGCCACTCGTTGGAATTTACCTGCCCGCTGGATACTACACCAGGAGTTCGCGATCGATCGATTTCCACGATTGTGCTCGATCGAGAGAATGGTTCTTGCGTCCCACGTTACCTCTCCGCGAACGATTCGATTGATGGCCGCAATTTCGATGCTCCTTGATATTCCATTGGGAGAAGATTTTTCGATTTGGAATCGAAAGTGAGGATATTTAGAATCGATTTTTCCGAAGGTGCAATTTCTGTCTTGTTAGGTAGACACGTCTAGGTGAATCTTCTTCGTGGTGAAGCTTGATTGTTAGGCAGGGTTCTGATGGGTCTTGATATTGGATTGAAAGAAAATGTGGGAAATGATGTAAGACGATTTTTAGGCTACGGCATTGGGACGAGAAACGAAGGGAATTTCGCGGAGGTGTAGTTTTCTTTTATAGATAGACGTGGAACTTTTCCTGCGCATGGAACAAGGTTCGATCGTTAGGTAGAATTTTCAATGGTTCTTGATATTGATTTTAGGAAAAATGCAGCGAACGATTTCAGGTTATAGGAATAGGAGAAATGAGGAGAGTGAGGTTTTCAAAGGCCCGATTATCCTCTTGTTAGTTGGACGTAGGATTTTTCTCTACGCGTGGAACGAAGTTCGATCGTTAGGTAGAGTTTTCAATGGTCCTTGATATTGATTTTGTAAGAAATGCAGGTAACCGGTCTCAGGCTGTAGGAACAAACCAAATGCACCAACTAAATTTTGCAACGGTGCAATCTTGTCCGTGGTTAGATAAACGCAGGTGAACTTTTCTCGAAGTTCACTCGCTTATTTTCCTTCTCTCGTTCACTCTATCCCAGGTGATTTCGCTTCTCTCACACACTTTCACCTCCCTCCAATTCTCTTCTCTCCTCATCAATTAGCTTCACCTACGCCCTTTAATCTAGCTCTCGTGTTATCTCTTCCTCTTTTCCTCTCTTCCGTACATTTTCACGCACACAGCGTGCCGTGCACCGTGAACGTGAGAAATGCCAGGACCTCTTTACGCTCTTCGTGTCCAGGCTCGGGGGTCGGGTGTCGTGAGTATGTTTATCTTACAGAGTCCTCACGCCCGGCTTACCTACCTAGCTTCAGTGAAGTGTGGTCTGGTATGTAAAGAGCCCCCAGAATGGGCTAAGATTACAACGTCAGGAGTTTAGCGTTACGAGCCTCCTCCGATACGATAGGAGTAGCCCTACGAGGAAGCTTTCTCAGATAGGTTATCCATGCTCTTCTGGCTTCCACTCTGTCCCTGACCGTGGAAAATTAACTCTGGTCACTCTAGATACCGCCAGACTTCCTCGAAATCACCAAATTCACCCTGATAGTTGTAAATCATTCCGAAAGATTGAGAGACGCAATTTTTTTTCCAGCATCTTTACAAATTTTGGAAAGAAACCTCGAAATATATCGAGCAAAGTTCCTCCTTCTGTACTGGGATTCTGTAACTCCGTAACGACAAATGTCGCTATCGCTATCCATCGATATTGATGATTATCGCAAAAGGTTATTCGCTAACTAGTAGTCGACGACAACTCTCGATAATCTAAATCGTTACATTCCGAAAAGCGTCGAAGCCAGCAAATTTTGAACAATTCTGTACCGAGGGAACGAGATAGTTTAGTTACATGATATAATTATACCCTAACCCTAACCCTTTGCGATAATCATCGATATCGATGGATGACGATAGCGATATTTGTCGCTACGGAGTTACAGAATCCCGGCACTGATTTACTAACATTATGAAATTTTATTTTCAAATCTTATTTTTAAATATGGAAATACAAGATTTCATATATATAAATTGAGCGCGTAGAAAGACCCTTTGGACTCAAGTTCCTCGTAAAATTCTTCATAAATTCAAGCACCTACCCTCCAAATTTGAACAATGTTGTCATCGATATTTTCGTTATTCTGGAAAAATATTTCTCTCGACGTGAGGTAAAGAGCATTCCATCGAAGGCGCGCGGATATTGTTGCGCGCCAGCCGGAAAGCTCAGACTCGCGGAAGCCCCACGGGTTCATCGCGAGTGTAAACCAGGGCTTCGCCGACGTATTCTTTAAATCCTCATAACGGGCTCGAATGTTTCTCGTTATATAAATGAAGAACGGGCGAAAGAAGAAAGGAGAAATAAAATTTGCGAAAACGAGAATCGGCCAGGCGAACGGCACACACCGTTTCTTTATCTTTTCGAGGAACGAGCACGCGCTCTTTTCTCGTCCTCTCCGTTGTCTCTTATCAGTCGTTGCGCCGTTCGGTGGGCGTAGAATCGCGTTCGAAAGCGAACGATATCGGCTACTGCCGGTAATAAAACACAGAGGCTATGCGACTAACGAGATACGAATTGCGCGACTCGACACACGTTCGACCTATCCAGCCTTGTACTTGAGCCTTCGGAGCTTTCGTTCTCCGCGAGACTAGACGCACGATGAAATCTATCCATTCGATAAAATCGTCTCGGGCCAGAATCGAGAGGAGAGATTTTTTTTAAAATGAAAGTAAGATCGAACGCAAGGTGATTTCTCATTCGCATATTTTCTTCGGCTTCGTAGGAGAGACAACTGTCCCACATTCTTGAGGGGCACACGTGTGCAAATGGCGAATATAGGCGGTACAGAAGAAATAATGCATAGAGTTGTGCAATTGCGTAATGAGAGAGGCGGATCGTCGATCGAGAGACTCACGAGGTCGATACTCGTTTTGTGTCGTAGCCGATGAATAGGTTCTACACGATGATTTGAACCGAAGAAATTTTCGATAGGTTAAAAAGGATTTCTTAGTCTTTGCAAGCTTGCTCGCGCGTCTCTTTAAAAATCGCGAGAGATGGTGGCTTACGAACACTGTTCATCGACGGTAAAAATTCGTTCTCGTCTTCCAAACGTAATACACGCTCCACAGTAATTGACAACGTCGCGCAATTCACGTTTCACTGGATATCGTTCGAAGACCACTCTATAAATAGTTGTCAGGTGTGTGAGGTACTCGTTGCATAGATTTCTCGTTCGACAATCGAACTCTTTTTAACTTTACTTAAAATCAAGGACGCTCGCCCTCCACTCGAAAAATTTCCACCAGCTTTCGAACGAACGTTTCGTTAATTTCTCCCTCGAGAGAAGGTTGAAAGGGAGAATTTTGTAATTCGCGTGTTTCTCACTGACTCACGATTAATTTTCAATTTTGTAGGAGCAACTGCGAAAGCGGAAGGACGAGGAGGAGAGGCAAGAGATACTCAATCGTTCGTTGCGAGGATCCAGGAAGCTTCAGGCGTTGGAGAGTCACGCGACCAGTCTCTCGGGTCAAGAGAATCCAGCTTATGCTCAAGACGAGGTGACCACTGCTATCAGTCGCGTCAGCTATGCCACTCCTAATGCGGTGCAAGACGCGGAGGAGCCTCCCAGGCCCCTCAGTAAGTTGCCACCAGATAGTGCCTATCTTGTGTGCGCGGAGAAAAAAAGAAGGAAAAAAAAGGAGAACACTTCCAGAAAGCAGAGCCCTACTTAGCCGAGTAATTTAAATGCATGCGCGTCTCGCCTCCGGTACGCATCTACTTTGCTGGAAGAACTTTTTCCGTGAGGAAAATGGGGATGAAAGGACGAGAAAGGACGAGCGTGTGGCGATAAAGATAGAGAAGACTCGCTTGGAATAAAACGATTCTTGGATACTTTTACAAAGTACAAGCCTCTTTCCACTCAGCGTCGAATGCTTTGTTAGATTAGTCCGTTCTCGTTCTTCTTCTTCGTCTTCTTCTTCCGATTCTTGAGGCTACGTCGAGCGAGGCTCGCGTTATGTACACATAAAACGTACTTCACGAGTCCGGGCTATGTACAAAGTCGTAGACCAACGTGTAGCGTCGTTGTAAATGTAACAATAAGCCCTCTAACGAGTCTTTGTTGTATATTTCAGCGTACGGAGAGGTCGTTGCCACGCTGGAGAGGCTGCAGCTTCAGCTGCGAAACATTTCAGGAGCCCTGGGCATCTCGGGGCCGGGCGTCGAGGCGGAACTCGAGGCAGTTCGAACGCTTTTGGTACAAAGCAGATTTGCAACTGCTCTGGCTACGCATCACGCGCTCAAGTCTCGATTGAGGTCGAGCAAGGTGTTCAAACATCATGCCGAGGATGCATCCAACTTGGCCCGAGATGTACGTTTAGAAATTTATTTATATGGAACGTTTATTTTGACAGTGATGTAAGTCGACTTTTTAAAAAAAGGAAGATATCACACAATTTGTGATTAATTCAGCGTAAACTTTTTGTTTATTATTAGTTCATTTTTGTTTTTTAACACTATTCCTACCACGACCGGTCAAATGACTTTTTTTCAAATTTCATTTAGAATTTTCTATGTACATACGATGTAAGTGCATCGCTTTTAAATTTCACGATTTTTCCTAAAATATTGGAAAATGTATTATACGTATATTTTAGAAAATGTCGTGAAATTGAAAGGCAATGCGATTACGTTGTATATGTATAGGAAATTCTAATCGAAATGTTAAAAATGGTCATTTGACCGGTCGCGGGTCGGTAGGAATAGTGTTAAAGTGAACTTAAGCCACTTTCAAGATAGACGGTCCATATAATCCTCGCACGAGGATTTTGTTTTTTGTAATGGAATTTTATCGTTCACCGTGAACGAGGGCGAATAGATTGTAACCAGTGGATATTTTAGTGTGTAGATATCTTGGAAAAATGGCAGTCGTCGTCGACCGCGACGGGCGTCGGTACTGCGGAAACAATTGCTGCTGTGGAGGAACTGACCGGCATATTGACGAGCTACGAGATGGAAGCACTTTTGTTGGCCCACGATTCTATCGTTTCGTACGTGGACGGGCTTCAACGAAAGCAAAGTCCCTCCTCTTCGTCGCCCAGTGGACCGCCAAGTCCCACGTCCAGTTGGAGAGGCTCGCGTGTCGTGGACAATATCAAAATCATTAGGATCGAGAAGACTAACGAGCCTTTGGGTGCCACCGTTCGAAACGAGGGTGACGCTGTTATTATAGGTGATTGTCCAATTGTTAAGCCGATAAAAGAACTATTTGTGCGTTGGTTATTTATGGTACTGACCACAGAAGCGTCGCTTTATCAATCGTTGGTTTTTTGAAATGTCATTTTCATGATTTTCGTGCAGGTCGTGTGGTGCGTGGCGGTGCAGCAGACAAATCGGGACTTCTACACGAGGGGGATGAAGTATTAGAGGTGAACGGGGTAGAGATGCGTGGCAAAAGTGTCAATGAAGTGTGTGATATTTTAGCTGGCATGCAAGGTAGCCTTACGTTTTTGATACTGCCTGCTCCCACGAATCACAGAAATAATTTATCGAATAATAGAAGAGAGGATACTAATCAGGTACGGAACAACGTTCTGCATTCAATTCATTTTGATGTTCATGTCTTATAAGTTAAATCAATTCCGTAAACTATATTCTGTGCCTTTATTGCATTCTACTAATTAGATACAGCATATACGAGCGCACTTTGATTATGATCCCGAGGAAGATCCATATATACCTTGTAGAGAGCTCGGTGTCGGTTTTCGAAAGGGTGATGTACTCCATGTAATTTCTCAAGAAGATCCTAATTGGTGGCAGGCATATAGAGAAGGTGAAGACGACCAAACGTTAGCGGGTCTCATTCCTAGCAGAGTCTTCCAATATCAGTAAGTCGATCACATTGTTGCACTTGAATGAGTGAAACAAAAGATTAGTACAAATGTGTAATGTATGCTGTTTTCATAGGCGAGAATCCATGAAGCAAACTATAGCAGGCGATAAGTCGACTGTACGCGGTTCGAAAAAATCTAGCACCTTACTTTGCGCAAGAAAGAATCCAAAGAAGAAAAAGCGCAATAAATTTGGTGCAAATTTTAACGACGATGGATATCCACTTTACGCAACAACTGCCATTGATGGTAAGAATAATTTTAGCTTTCTGCGTTATGCAATCTTTACATGGTTATCCCCCTTTTTCTGCAGATTACGACAGCGAGGAAGTACTTACGTACGAAGAAGTCGCCTTATACTACCCAAGAGCAAATCACAAAAGGCCAATAGTATTAATTGGACCTCCTAACATTGGAAGACACGAATTGAGACAAAGGTTGATGCAAGATAGTGAACGTTTTGCCGCAGCGATTCCTCGTAAGTATTTCTCGTTTTCTCTTTGCATTTGACGATGTTTCGCAAGTGAAATATTGTACGTAACATTCTGCTTTGTAGACACGAGTCGGCCAAGAAAAGATTCCGAGGTCGATGGGCAAGATTATCACTTCATTTCAAGGCCACAGTTCGAATCCGACATTCTCTGTCGAAAGTTCGTGGAGCATGGTGAATACGAGAAAGCGTATTACGGTACATCGGTAGAAGCTATAAGGTCCGTTGTAAATTCCGGGAAAATTTGTGTCCTCAATCTTCATCCTCAAAGCCTGAAGATCCTGCGAAGTTCCGATCTGAAGCCATACGTTGTGTTTGTCGCGCCGCCCAGTTTGGAGAAGCTGAGACAAAAGCGTATCAAGAACAACGAGAGCTTTAAAGAGGAGGAGCTTAAGGACATAATAGAGAAGGCTCGAGAAATGGAGGACAAGTACGGTCATCTGTTTGATATGATTATTATTAACAACGACACCGACCGTGCGTATAATCAGCTCCTAAATGAGATTAATTCACTGGAAAGAGAACCACAATGGGTGCCTGCGTCTTGGATTCAGTAAAAGGGATCGAATAAATGTCCGGTTTAAAGCAAGAGAAACAATGAAAGTTGGCATGAGTTTAGTAATAGAGGCCAGTATTTCGTTCTCCATGCGAAGAAGTGGCTTTAAGAAAGTCTGAGAGAAGCTTCTGATGAACTGGCTCTTCTACAGGTGCCTCTTATACAGTTTTACGTTTCGTACATACACAGTTAGTCGGTGCCAAGCTAGAGTACTGGAAGTACTATAGGCTTGACAGAGTCTTCCGCGCGTCTTGCATATGGTGCCATGAAACGATCGAGGATCATTACAATCATTCTTCAAAGGGGATATCTTTCTGGAGATGTTTATTCCTTCCTAACGCACTGTTCCTCGACCTAGATTGCAACGTTCGGAATAGAATATCGTACATCATTTTCCACATTTACGTGTCGACGGGCACAAAGCGTACAGCGACGTCTACAAAGAGATAGTCTTAACGATATCGCGTAAACGAAAAGCTGGAATATTTTACAATTTGCACTGAGAACAATTCGAACGTTAATCTGTTAGGAAGGCAGATACGAGAACGAATCTTCTTGAAACATAATGAACGCATCGACCGTACGTCTTGCTTTTTCTATATCTTTCTCTACTCTACGATGAGAAACGCGCACTTGGTTTCTCAACTTTACCCTACCCTAGTGCAAACTGTTACCATGAACACTTAAATCAACGATGCCACAAATGTAACAAATGCGTAAAGCGTTTGTTCGCATTCATGAAAATTAGCAACCCAAAAAATGGAAATTAACGAACGTTTTACCGTATGCTCTAGGCTATTTCATGTTTGTTTAGGAATGAAGTCGTATTTCTAACCTGTAGATACATGAATACAATAGACTTAGGCTTCAATATGAATCGTGATCAAAGTTTATAAAAATTCTGGAGGGATAATTCACTCTCCCAGGTGTTTTCTTTTTTACGGAGTGCTGTACTATGGTGCGCCATTAAAAAAAAAAAAAAAATGTTCATTAATGCTATCATGTCACTATCGATAAAACATAACACAACAGATATGTACAATGCATCGCAAAAGTTATTTGCCAAGAAAGCGATGTAAACCATCTGTTTGATTTACGAGAGATATCTAGATTATTTTTTTGCGATAAATGAACTACTATAAATGGGTGTTGTGTACGTTTGACTTGACCATATTTCTCAGTTAGATGAACTGTGTATTATCGAGCAGAGAGTTTTTATAAATTCTAAAACTGTCAGGTTTTCATCCTGAATACTTGGGTAATCGAACACCGATTAGATCGATAAGATCGTTAGATAAAGAAGCCAAAAATCATAGAACTGTAACTTCAATGTTGAAAGATAGTAAACCTGGACATGCTAAAAGAGTACCTTCGAAGAAAAATGTTCACTCCACATGTAGCCAACTATTTAAAGAAACTTTTGAGCCAAACATGCATGGCAGCTCCATATTGTGCCAAGTACTAGACCGCATGTGGAAAGACGGAAAACTAAGATGTGCCAAATACGACTGGAGTGTTTCCAGAAAAATCCAAATTTATAAATGCGCTCAAAGGCACCTTAGACTTCGTCATTAATATTGATTATGTAAATATTTGTGCACTTGTATAGAGAACGGAGTAAGGAAGATCGTCATGATTATTATTATCATCATTATTGTTATTATATTTACAGTACACATTTGCCGAGTGAGTGTAACAATAGCTCCTGACCATAAGCCGTCGTACCTATATCATGAAAACTTTAGAATGGACGAAATGGTATGTTACCTATTTAAAGTACGATCAAAGCATTTATTCTTGTCTTAATAAATCTAATTTTGATAACAGTTTTTCCGCTTGGCAAATATGTACGCCATCTTGTTAGATTACCGGTTACGATTATAATACATGATTTTGATTCCCGTTATCATTATCATTACGCATACAGTTAGGGTGAAAGTGTGTACATTATTATTTTTATTAATATTATTATCGTCATTAATATGAATGATATTGAGTTTATGTGTAAAATAAACGTACAACATGAAAGAGAAATATATATAAATATATATATATACAATATATATATATATATGTATATACATATGGTATATACGCACACATGTATTGCGAGAGTCAAGAAAATAACTGATCGTCGAATATATATTCAAATAGTTTTTCGTTGCTGCAAATAATATATATATTGTCTGTATTGTTACGTTGGACCCCAGTACCACTGATTTGTCGATCTGTAAGGAAGTATTTAATCTTCGATATCGGATTCTCTCGTAATACCTTCCATACTTAAACGATGTCAGTCCCATCGCAAACATTAAATCAAAGATCAAAGTCGGACATCTTTCTGTGTACTCTTTAAGAATCCTCCTCGTTCTTCGTTCATCGACCGACTCAGGAAAATTTCAAACTATAGCTCTTCGCGAAAGGCTGCGCCGCCGTTGGGCGTAATTAAAAAGGAAGAAAGAAAAGGAAGGAAAATACAAAAAAAAAAGAGACAAAAACCGGTGCTGAAGGGTTAACGAGCGAAAACCAAATGCATCCTTCGCGACACATATGGACGGTTAACAGAGAGCACTATATCGCAGTCCTATATAAATGTCGATGCCACTTCCAAATGCCGTCTCTTTGAAATTATGCATTTTCGGTTATCGCTTAACTCCGGTGATACGTATCCGTCTACAGGTATAAATATGAATATAAAGAGCGATATCGAGTAATATAATTAGCAATAAAGCATCGTAGATGGTAAGAAGCGACTGGATAAAGGTATGTACAGCGTACGATTTCAGAGAGAAAGAAAAAGAATGCGAGAGAGAGAGAGAGAGAGAGAGAGCGAGAAAGCGCGAAAGAGCGAGAGAGAAATATTCTAAAATTAAATTCTTCCGAGATGTTAACTATGCGATTATACATTGTACTATTTGATAGATTGAGTTGTGGGTAAATAGGTATTTCGAAGATGCCTGTTTTTCGTGGGGGGGAAACGATAAAAAAAAAGAAAATCGTCGATTCGCCATTCAGCGATTATAAAGCCACGCACCTTTTTTTTCAAAAGGGCGCACAGTGCGGCATCGAAGTGCAGATTCCGAACAAACACAAGACAGTGAATTTTGTGTACTATGCACAGTACAGAACTCATTTATATAGTGAATATTCAGAATTCATTTTTAATTTTGCAAAATGTTTCTGTGCAAGAAAAACACCTTTGAGGTATTTGATTAACAAAAGACTTTCATATTTGATGCTTTCGTTTCGAATTATTACCGATGGTATCCTCTGCAGAGAGAATAAATAACATCCAGTGTAGCAGTTTGGCGCAGAAAACAAATGTCTAGAGATATAATACAATTTGATGCGAAACAATCAAAAGTAACACGAACGTTTTGAATGGTTTTCTTTTAAATCGCTATTTAAAAACGAAAAGAAATTTTTTGGCTCGTGAGCAAAATTAAGTATTTTCTTTACTAGTTGATGATCGTCATCAAACAGCAATTTACAGTGAATTAGGTATCTCATTTTCTTTAATTTATAGGTTTTAACGTATAGATCACCGTTGTTAATCACTGTGTGAACTTGATCAAGAATCATTGTCTGAACGAATAATTCAATTTTTGTCCACTGCATGCCGCATTGTGGGGCACGGAGAAAATGAAAGATCTCTCAACACGATTCACGCGATATTAACGTGTCATCACGAAGGACAAACGACTCTTCGCACACGCGCGACACACACAGACACACACATACACACACACACGTCTTGGAGTTGAATTCCGCGACAATTAGGTTGTTGTTTTTGAAACATATTATGTAAATAGACGAGTACTTAGTGCAGCGTGTTCGTAAGGCGCGCGCAGTTCAATTGCCAAGACATTATTTCGAATTGAAGGAATATCGCCCGTTTTTCATCTCATTTCTTCCGTATTCTGTTATATATTCCGTTGAAATAAAAGTTACTATAACATTCCGATGCTTGCTTCTCAACTACCAATATAACGATACGACTGATTTTGAATTTCGCGCTTTACCCACCCCTCGAGCGCGCGAACATAAAGCGCGCGAAATATGAATTCTTCAAACTCCACGTTTACGAGTGCATGAAAATAATCCGTTGACAAATCTTATTTACGTTATCGAAGGTTATCAATTTGCGATTTTAACGATTAAATCGACGAATTGTTCGTCGTGACGACCGATTCGACATTTTTAAAGTGACTCCGCGCCTTCGCTGTGCCTCCACGACCGGATTAACGATCACGATGTCACGCGAATAAATATAGAGTCTTCGGGCACATATATATCGACTCGTGCAATTTACATGGAGACGTGTGAAAATATACGTAGTGTGAAATGCAGTCCGCCAGTAGAAGGATGCGCTGTGCCCACGGTTAACGTTACACGCGAGGTATAATCTTTCGAGGAGCGTGCGTGCGACGAGTTCCGCACATTCGAACGACTGCATCATAGCGGTTAGTAAATTTTATAATTGATATGGAATTTAAAGAGAAAATTTAATTTAATTTAATTTGCACTTTGTGATTTTTAAATTACGACCAAGTGTACCAGATACGGTTCTGGATTGAAGGTCAATTGAAATTCTACCCTCAGAGTCGTCGCTCGAAGAATTTTTGGCATCGAAGAATCATTGTGAATTATTATGAAATTAAAATCGACAGTATTCGACGAGTATCGTAAATAAAAGCTCGAAGTGAATATGCGTTTGCCTCGTGCCAATCGCACGTAAAAGATCGATCAATCGACATCTCTACTCGTCGATAATCGTTCGACCAATCGACCTGAAGTTGCTTTCGAAGCCATATTCGTTCAATCGAGGTTAGAAACGATACGCTCTACGGCGGCAAATTGAAACTGCGACAGCAAGTGAAAATGTTACGAATCACGCAATTTGGAATATCTGCAATATCAAATTTCTTTGCTACCTGTGCATCATCTTCCACCCGACAATAACATCCACGTGTTCGATTCACCAGCAATTTACAAGGTAAAAATAATCCAGAATCTTGATAACCAAAGAAACAATGCATTCTTTTCTCGCACACTCTCAAGATACCTTCAAACATTACACTTCACCGATAATCAAATTAACTCGATTAATCCTACATTTCAGACTTACAATGTTTCCAGCCAATCACACTGAAAAAGCACCAACCCCAAAAAGGCCCATACCGAATCCTTCAACGTAACTTAAAAAAAAAGAAGAAACCACACAAAATCCATCTCACCGGTCCAAACTCCACTACTACAAAAAACGCAGAAATACCTCAGGTACCAAATGCCACAAAAATCACGCTTACGATTAGTGCCGCCTTTCGTGCAGGATTCGATGCGACCATCTTGAAACATCTCCCTTCCCTATAGTTTCTACCACCCCTGATAACTACCCTTCATCGACGAGACTGAGAAACACGAGCCTGTAGTAAATGAAAGCGCGGTGCATGTTCCATATTCATAGGGACGTTCCGCACGACGTTTCTGCGAGTAGAGGAGGTAGTTGACGATGGCGTCGGTGGTGACGGCGTGTGCGCAATGCCACGGAGGCGGCAGGGGGCGCCGGAGATTTTTCGAGGCCGGCGGGGGCGGCGAGGTTGGTAGCTGGGTAGGTGGGTGTCCGATGTACGCGCATGTTTCTTCTCCGCGAAACGGATCGATGCTGGAAATAGCTCAGCCCGCAGGAGAGTACGAGGTGAGTCGTCTAAGCATTCGGCAGGGCCTTCGCGCTTCTCCACGCCCGCCTATTTCGTTCCAGAAGGCAAAGCAGGCTTCGTTTCACCTCCACGCTCTTCTCCCTCTTTCCCTCTTTCTCTTTCTCTCTCTCTCTCTCTCTCTCTTCCGTTTCGCTTTCTCTCCTTTCTATCCTCGCCCACCCCTTTCTTCGTTCACATTAAACGCACACACACACGGGCCTCCAGTTCTCCACCCTTGGCACGCAGTCTCCACAATTTTTCCTTCCGCGTCACACATCTTCCTGCGTGCTTTCCGCGGAGTGCGTTCAAAGTTCGTCGTGATTCTCTTCGTGCGAGGAGGAGGTGGGTGCACGCCGCCGGTAGGCAGAGCGAAGACGAGGGCTGCGGAATGACGCGAAAAAAATGTGCGGCGTACCAATGTGGCTGATGAGGCTGAAATCGTAAGTAGATGAGAATGACGGGGTGAGTGGGTGGGATTGGTCGAAGGGTGAGGATTGTTCGAGAGGGTTTGTGCAGTGGAGGGAAACCGTGGGTGAGAGTTAACAGGGAAATGGTGTCCTCCAATGGCACCGAGCTCACTCACGTCGATTGATCCGCGAGGGTTTCGAGGGCGCACGAGCATTTCTGGCTGAACCTTCGATTAAGAGAACCTTCGACTAGCTCTGGACTTTTCCGTTGTATCGCTTGGTTTTTTGTTTTTAGTTTCTTTCTCTTTTCTGACGACAGATTTTGGCTGGGTTCGTTGAGAAGTCGTTTAAGGTTCGTGAGTAGTTTAGAGTGGATGCAGACGGCTCTGGAGCTTTGAGCTTTTTCTCTTGATAGTTTGATACACTTCCGTTTCTTTCTCGGTGTCTTTCGAGTCTTGGAAAGTTCGAGATGCATCGAATAGAATTGTTTTATCCTTTATAAGATGGTTGACTGTGTTTCCTCGAGATTCTAAGAATCTAGAGCCTCTAGAAGCATTTATCTGTTCTTCTTCGCGATGATTAATATCGTCAATTGATTTGATAAAGGATATGGTTTTACTTTTCGTTTACTTACGCGCGTACTCTTGATCCGTCAGGGCCTAGAATTTTTGAAGGTATTTACGATAATCTCTGCTACTAGCTCTCAGTTCTCGGTTAATCGACGTTTGATTCTTAGCGATTTTTGGATTAGATTGGTTTCATTATTCACAGGATGCACATTTATTCGACATCTTGGCTATCGAAGATTCGAGGGCCATGAAAATCGTGTGCCACGCGGGTGACGATCGTTCGGTGCGTTCACCAAGGTAGTAGGCCGACAGCCTGGAATAATTGGTTGCTCTACAACAGGGGCCAGTTTGCGGCTTCGCTATCGAATACAGCTGACAACGCAGCGATTGTTGCTAAGACGATAATGACGTTGCCTATCGACGTCAGTTTTCTCTGTCACATTTCCTCTCCGAACATTTCTGTTGCGACCTTTCAACGATTCTTCGATCGTTCATGCCAAAGTATCCTAAAGAATCTTTATTCTCGCGAAGATCGTCCGGACTTAAAGCTCTTTCGTCCTTTCAAACCTTCCAGGTTTCTCTCAAAAGTTGTTTCCTTCATTTCTCGTTACCTTCCACGTACAAAGTATAACTCTTCTTCGTTGCTTCCTCATTTTTTTGAAATCTCCGTCAAAGATTCTTAGCATCCTAACTTTCTTCCTGCTCGCACTTCTGTGCCAGTCGTAAAATCAATGTAGCCTAGTGTAACTCGAGAAAAGTGACGTAACATTAGATTGTGCAACGATCGGACATTAATCTACCTCAGGTTCCAAATTATATCATCCTAACATGTCACTGAAGAAAAAAAAAAGAAATTGGAAGACTGCGAGAGCAACGAATTCTCCGGTGACATCCCTCGCAGGTACTTCCTTCCTAATTCAGGAGCTAGGAAACTGGACTTATTTTGGGTCGGTGCGCGGCTCCCTCTGATCAATAATCTCGACTTCGCCGTGCGAGCGCGAAGGGAGAAATTAAATTATTCGACAGGCGAGTGATAAGGACGAAGGTGGAACGCGAGGTTCCTAGAAATGGGTTCAATGTCCTCTTAATCGACCATCTGTGACATACTCGTCTATCCATGATTAAAATCCTTCGAACAGCTTCGAGCTTGCTCTACAATTATCAAGCAAATGAATTCTCATGGAATTTCATTCCGTTCGACCACCGTCGTCTGGTTCTAAGGGTCTCTAGCGGAAGTAGCTACCCTCGAGTAGCTCTGTGACAAACTCGTATATCCACGATTAAAAGCCTTCGAATAGAGCTTGCTTTACAATGATCAAGCAAATGAATTCTCATGGAATTTCACTTCTTTCGACCACCGTTGTCTGGTTCTAAGGGTCTCTTGAGGAAGTAGCTACTCTCGAGTAACTCGGTGACAAACTCGTCTATCCACGATTAAAAACCTTCGAACAGAGGTTGCTCTAGAATCGCCAAGCAAATGAATTCTCATGGAATTTCATTTCTTTCCACCACCGTCTCTGTACTGCGGCTCGTACCGTGTCGGGCTGAATTTTTCAGAAGGAAGCAGCTACTCTCAAGCAACTCTGTAACAAACTCGTATATCCACGATTAAAAGCCTTCGAAAAGAGCTTGCTCTACAATTATCAAGCAAATGAATTCTCATGGAATTTCACTTCTTTCGACCACCGTTGTCTGATTCTAAGGGTCTCTCGAGGAAGTAGCTACCCTCGAGCAACTCTGTAACAAACTCGTCTATCCACGATTAAAAACCTTCGAACGGAACTTGCTCCACAATTACCAAAAATATAAATTCTCATGGAATTTCATTTCTTTCTCTGTTCTAAGACTCGAATCGTGTCGCGCTGAATTTCTTTGGTGAAAGCATCTACTCTCAAAGAACTCTGTAACAAACTCGTCTATCCACGAATAACATCCTTAGAACGGAACTTGCTCTACAATTACCAAAAAAATGAATTCTCATGGAATTTCATTTCTTTCCACCACCGTCTCTGTTCCGAGGCTCGAACCGTGTCGCGCTGAATTTCTCTGGAGAAAGCCGCTGCCCTCGAGCAAGTCATTCTTCTTCGAGCGTATCGATTATAGTTGTGTGTCACACTGGCGGGGTGGCTGGCTCGGTGTGAGTCGATCGCTTGCCTTGGTTACGCGGAACGGTGGTGGAGTTGTGGAACGGTAGTGGTAGGGTGGTGATAGTTGGCGGTGGCGGTGGTGGCGCCCGGTAACCCGCGGGGACGCAACGGTGTGTTACATCCAAAAGGGTTTGTTGGCACATGACGCAAATACCTCTGCCTCCCTGGCGAAGTAATATCGTGGAATCGGTCACGTGCTGGAAACGAGTGCCGCGCACGTCATCTTCCTCGAGGAAGGCGAGGTCACGCGCCCATCACGCGGCGACACTTTAAAATCGGAGAATTCGAGCTCCTCACACGAGATTTCATTTCAACGGCGTAGTTTCATCCACGAGCTTGGTCCAGCCAACGTCGGATCATCCGACCTGCATCTGGCTCCACGAGAATTGCAACCGAGTTGTCACTTATTACACGAATTGTCTATAATCATTGTAGACACGCGTTCTTAATATTTTTCCAGAATAGTATTTGTCAAGTAGAATATTTACGGAGAGGTGAATATTTTTAGAGAGAGGGTAAATTGAAGGATGGAATTTGTAGACGTAGGAGTGCGCTTGGAGAGGATATTTTCGTGATGTCAAATGTATCCAGAGAGAGAGAGAGAGAGAGAAGTGTCTCAAAAGGAAAATATTTCCATTAGCCGTGCGACGTTTGCTTCTCGTAGCAAGAGCAGACAAACGCGGATCATCTCGCGTAGTCTACCACGAGCAGCGCCATCCCACTTCCGGCTTCTCCACCTACCCGTAAATAAATTATCCTGCATCTGCGCGCGTCGAAGCTCGATCGCAACCGAGCGAGAATAATAGTTTCTATGTGAACGGAAGAAAGCTCGAACCACGAAGTGTCGTTGATAAATCGAGCGTAGAATTTTACGAGCGAGACGACGCAGAAATTTTCCCGCCAACGGAGGAAAGAGGCTCAATGGAGTCTCCGTGCGGATCGATGTCTGGAACTGGTAATGAGATTCCGTGGGTTTCAGTTCACATATTCGATTAATATGGAAATTACCAGCCGGCGGATAATCGTTGTTAATGATACGACGAGTCGGTTGGACAGTTTTCTCGTGTAGTTCTGCTTCTCGTTTCGTCGAAGTAAGTCGTACGCGATGTCGCGATGTGGCGTGACGACAGAAGAGAAGAAGGTGCTGGGCGATGCTCGCGGAGGAAGGTAATCGATCGATAGATTCGCGAAGCTTCTCATAAAAATTCTCTTCTTCGCCGGTGGACGTTCTTCGAAGTTTAATATACTTATGATTGGTGAAAGTTTCTAAAAGTGGTGACACTTTACCCTCACAGGAAAAGACAGCGGGAAATAAGTACCATTAGAGCTTTTTAGTACATTTAGAGAATCTTTTCCTGAGATTGATTAACTTTCGGAAATTTTTGTAGACTCCAAAAGAGGGAAAGGGTTTTCGAAATGTTGCCTTTTGGCTCTTGGCATTTCTCACAGACGCAGACGGAGAGTGTAACTTTCGTTATTAATTCTCTGAAAGGACAAAACGAGACGAGTACTCTTGAAACTATGTTATTTGCAAGATTTTCACGAGATTAATCAACTGTCTGGAACTTTCATCGACTCCAAAAGAAACAAAAGGTCTTCGAGACTTTGCCTTTTAGCTCCTGGCATCTCCACAAACGCAGACGGAGCATGCAACTTCCGTTTACAACTCTATGAAGAGACAAAATGAGACGAGAAGTATCCTTGAAACTATTTCATTTGCAAGATTCTCAGGAGATTGGTCAGCTCTCTCGAATTTCCGTCAGTTCCAAAGGAAGAAAAAAAACCTTTTGCAAATTTTCCTTTTCACTCTGTGGATTTCTCATAAACGCAGAGGGTGCATGCAACTTTCGTCATCGCCGTTTAGTGCGATCGTTACCAGCGAGTCGAGTTCCCGTTTGATTATCGAACATGCCGGCGCGCGTGGTGAGAAGGGGCAAAATACGTCTACGTACGGTACTGCCATCGATCGGCCACTTCTGGCAGTGATCCCGCGTCGGGTGCACGCCAATGGTTGTCCGAGGCACGGATTTCTATCCCCGGATACGTAGCACTAGCCCGAGATCAGAGATAATAAATTCACCCTCTCGCTCGCTGGCCTTCTTTCGTCGATCGACGAGAGCAGCAGGGGTGGTCCGACGCGTCGATGTTCAACGTTCACCCCTACTCTTCGCTTTTGTCCCATCCAGGCTCGGGCAGCCAGTCACGAGCACCCCAAACAAAATACTTTCAATCTTTCCACTTGCTTCGCGACACCTACTTCCTCTAGATACAGTGTCGGGCATCGGCAGATCGGTGACGAGTGTATACAAAAATAGAATCTACCTGTGGTAGAACCACGTAGGTCACACGTTGGTCAGCTCGCTAGAAAATTCTTTCTAAAATTAAACCGTGCGTTTAAAAAGCATCGACTACTGACGGACCTAGACTACCGTAGAACGAGGGATCTAAGAATAAAAGGACTAAGAATGGAGCGTGGGAGGAGACATCTAATAACGTGGTGTCGTGGACGTTTGCTTTCAGAAGCCTCCTCCGCACCACGGTAGGTCTTAGAGGATGCACAAGCTAGCCAAGGGCCTGAAGAAGAAGAAAAAGCAGAAGAAGGGTAAGAAGGGGGCGGAAGAGCAGGAGTTCGATCCGGAGGAGCTCGAACGTTACAGGCGGGAGAGGGCGGAGGCCCAACAGAAAGCTGAGGAATCGGGAGAGGCTACTTCCGGTACCGCTGCTGCCGGATCGGACGAGTGGCGAAAGTTCGAGGCCCTAACCGCCGGCGTAGACTCGATCCTCAAGAAGACACAGGGTGACCTAGATCGCATCAAGTCTACGTCCTTCTTCCAGCGCAAGGCACCTCTAGAGGACGAGAAGAAGAAGGAGGAGGAAGAGCAGCAGCAGCAGGAGGAAGGAAAGAGAGGAAAGAAGTGGATAGGCTTCGACGCGGACGGTAATCCTATCGAGGAGGAACCACCCTTGGTCGGTGATCAGGAAGGTAAGAGGAAAGACGAGAGACCATTGGTCAACGAGGACGGGTTCGTCGACGTTCCAGACGACGACGATGATCAAGAGGAATCTGGAGACGAGGACATCTTCGATACTACCTACGTCGACGTCCTTCAAAATATCGACGTTCAACTAGCTTACATACCAGAGAGTCCTACCGAAGAAGAGCTAGGTGACGATCCCTTTGACACCACCAACGCGGACAGGGTACTAAGAACTGTCGACAAAAAAGGAAAGAAGCTAGTCAGTCTTGGCAATGCTGTCGAAGTCCTCGCTGGAAGAATCGACCACGTGAGCACCTGCAAACTCACGAAAAGCGGAAGACCCAGGACCCAGCAGGACCTTCTGTTGGACGACTTCGAAGAAGCTGAGAGACCCTCGGAGAACGTCGTAGCAGAGCCGATCCTCGCTGAAAAGACTCTCTTGGACGACGATAGTGACCTTCCTGATATTCCTATAGACCTTACCAAGTTACCACCGGTTCTACCCAGACCAGTAACCCCAGTCGAGCCTCAGGATCACGAGGCGAAGGAGGCAACCAACGGGCCTCTAGATATATCAGAGTTCGAGGTGCTGAAGGAGAAGACCATACTAGAGGAGATTCCTGATTTGGACGACGCCGAATTCGACCTTGACGCTGCGCCAGATGAGGAACCGGGGTGTCTTGAAGAGGTCGAGGATCCATTCGGCGCCAAGGAACCAGAGACTGTCGACTTTCAGTCAGAGATAATCGAGGCTAGCTTCGAGGCTGCGTCCTTTGTTAATGAAGAGGACCCATTCGACACCACCTTTGCTGAAAATATTCTACCTGGTAAGACCGAACTGAAGTTCATCGAGAAAGAACTAGAGGAACTACCCATCTCCGAGGTTTCCATATCGTTAACCGATCCAGCTGGACTTAATCGCGACTACGAAACTGGACTGCTCAAACTAGACGACCGGCTTGCCGTGAACAGCGAGTTGAAAGACAAGAGGGACCTTCTGGGAGGCTCGAAGACAGACTTGAGTCAATTGGCCGAACAGCCCATCGCACCGGTTGAAGAACTAACCTACGTCGATCCGTTTGACACTTCTGCCGTACAAGAAATCGCACCTGGCAAAGCTGAGCTTAAATTCCTCGAGAAGGAGTTACTGGGGGATCAGCCGAAGGTAAAGGATCCTCTTGAGGACGAGGACGACGACGACGACTTCGATCCCAGAAAGGATGAAGTGCCACCTGTGAAGCCCTCTGGACCTCCAGCAAGGCCGACAGCTCCACCGAGCAGTGTTAAGCAAGGTTTCCAAGTGAAATTCGACGAGGACGAGGACGCTGGTGAAGCTGAAAGAATAGCCAGTGAGAGTAACAAAGAACGCAAGGCTTCTAGACCGGAAGCCCTTGAATTAGCAGCACCTAAGGTCGTGGCCTTCGAGCTCCCGACACCTTCGAAGCGTCCAGATCTTCTGACCACCACCGACGAGGAGAAGGCTCTACCATCCAAACCTCTGACACCCTACTATTCGCAGAAATCCATCGACGAAGCCCTGCCACCAGAAGTCGAAGAGGCGGATGTCGATCCATTCGACACGAGCTTCGTCGCCAAGGCTAAGCCAGGTAAAACCGAACTGAAGCTCATAGAATCCGAGCTACTCAAGCAAGAGCCCAAATTGTCCCACAGTATCAGTGATCACGACTTCGATCCAAGAGCTGAAAGCGGGCCTACTAGGAGACAGAGTGACTTCACTGCGGCGTCCTTGAAATCGCAGAACGTCAAGTTCGGAGAAGCTGCGGATTCTCTGACGCGACGGTTCGACGCACAGAGGAGGGCGGAGCCGAAGAGGCAAGAGAGTCTGCTGGACGCTGAAGTTGACGTGGACGCCAAGCCACTCACCCCGAGGATCGAGTCGAAGACCATCGAGGAAGAGGACATCAGTTACGTAGATCCATTTGACACGTCCATCGCCACCAATATCCTTCCTGGGAAAGCAGAACTGAAGATTTTAGAGAACGAGCTAAAGCAGATCTCTGACAGCCCTCAGATTCGGACGAACCCTATTGCGCTAGCTTCAGTGGTGGTTGCTCCAGTTGTGCCCGAAGTAGATCCCGATTTTGATCCCAGAGCCGGAGAAGTGAAGCCATCCCAGGATTTTCTTAGCTTGGGCAACGAAGATCCAGGAGTCAAGGTACTCACTCCTCTCCAGGACACAGGCTTTTCCATAGACGAGGACATAGACCCATTTGATACTAGCTTCGCTAGCATCGGGCCAGGAAAGACGGAATTGAAGTTGCTGGAGTCGGAGTTGATGGAGAAATAACATTAAAAACTCCAGACAGTTCTTTCTTTTTGAACATTTTATTTGCAACTTCTCCTTGAGATAGTTTGCTCTCGAAAATTTATTAAACTAATCTCCAGCCAAAATGGATTCCAAAGGGGGCAATCCGTTTCTCATGGATGATTATCCGACGGAACCAGATAACGTCAGTGGGCAGCAGGCCTTGAATCCGTTCCTCCAAGACTTCACGGATTCATCGGCCCCAGCACCTGGTGAAAATCCATTCCTGAACTTCACCAGTGACGCGAGCCAATCTTACCAACAACCGATCGACTCGACGAACCCTTTCGCCAGCTTTGGCGTCGAGGATACTGAGCCGAGTGCGGCCTTTGACGCAGAAGACACAAGTACACCAGCAACCAATGTTTTCACTAGCCAAGCGACAAACATTTTCGCTACCGATGAGGAGCACCAGCAATCTGGCGCCGACTTATTCGGTGCACCTCCGGAGGAAACGCAACCTCCTGAAGCGGATATCTTCAGCCAGCCCATGGAACCACCGGCTCAACCGAAGAATGGAAAACCGGTACCGTCAAGGCCACCTCCACCAAGGCCACAACCTCCTCCACCACCCACGAAGAACACCAAGGACCTTATTCTCTCGGTCACCGGTGCCATGGACGCAACCTCCAACCACCTTCTGGATCGTCTTCAGGCAACGAGGACACCCAGTCCTACCTTGATGCATTCACCGTCGCCAACACCCGAGCACAGCTTCGCCGATCTGTTAGACGTCGATGGTAACGTGCCAGATCTGATGTCCGATGACAACAAGCCAGTGGACACCACGGTACCATTATCCAAGAATCAAGACATCATGGACCTCTTTGATGCTCCCAACACCGACACCGCGTCAGCGCCTATCTTCTCCAGTCCAATTACCACCTCAGAGACCACGAACTTGGTGACAGGACTGGCCTTGACCACAACAGCCTCTAAGGATAATCCGTTTGCCAGTATGTCAGAGGAGGACGTCTCTACGGCAGAAGCTGAAGGTCCAACCGTTCTTGATTATCCTGAAACGGCGGCTATTAGTACGGAGAAACGACCTTCGATGACCTCTACCAGTCCATTTGACACAGAGATGGATCTTGGTCAACAGGCAGCCTTGGACTTCAGTACCGAGGTGTCGTCAGCGACAAGTGTACAGGCCACACCAATTCAGACGTCAACAGCAGCTGATTTCTTCTCCACTAGCGATGACGACGTCAGTCAACATGTTTCTTCTACAGCGGAGAGCACCTTCTTCTCCATAGCTGACACCATCACCACGGCACCGTTTGGTACCACTGATGTTTCTTCTTCGCCGTTCTCCACGACGTCCTCTCAGCTTCCAATGTCGCAGCCATTGTTCTCCACTACGGAAATGGTCGGCCAGGCTACTCAGCCCACTTTCTCCTCGGATCTTCTCGGAGACTTTGGAGTACCCACCGAAGACGTCGGTGGCCTCATCTCGACTAGTCCTACACCAGGTGCTGAGTTTCCTGGCAACGAAGCTTATCACGCGGGCGAGGCTTTGAGTAATTTCGCTGCTACCACTAAGGCTATTGAAAGTACTGGGGATGCGTTTGACGCTTTCGCTTCTAAATTCGACAAAGCTGCGGAACCGGAGGCCAATGGTGATCCATTTTTGGATGCTTTTGGAGGTGGTCCCACTGCTATGGATACATCTAGCGATGGTTGGTAATCGCTTTTTGTTTCGAGTTTATTTAAGGATGATTAATTTCTTTGTTTCACGATTTATTCATTCATGATTCGTTTTAGTATGGGGCGATTCGTCAGTTGCTGGCTCAGAGTCTGCAGTAACTGGATTCGGTGAAGCAGATGGATTTGATTCCTTCCTAAGTATGACCGCACCACCTGCACAGGAAGCAGCAGTGAAAAGATCAGAGTCGGTGGATTCGGACGAGGGTCCAGATTTTAGTGTATTCATCAAGTATGTATATTGTATTAAAATTTGATGACATGCTTTATGATATTGAAATTAGAATACCAAGAACTCCTTTCTGTTCGAAGACCAAAGGAAGGCGATCAGATGACAACAGCAGAAACAGGCCCCGTGCCTGTATTGGCGCCACCTCCGAAGAGTCCCCAAAATTCTGCATACGTGGATTCTTCTCCACGTTTTAATCCTTTCGATAAATCAGGATTTGCTCAAGATGCCGTTGTTACCACGGAGACAGTACAAGCGGCCGAAATGGCCAGAACAGATTCTCAGGTAAGCATTGGAGTATTCTCACACCAGTGGAGTATTTTGGCACACTTACAGGAATACATAAGTTCTGTTGGTCTTCAGTTGCGCGATACTTGTATTATTGCATTCGTGTGTTTAATCGTGACTATTTTAATAACCAATTAAAAGCCTATTTCAATTTTAGGAGACTCCACCCACTCCACTGTTCGACGAGGACGTCAGCCAACCTCTAGAAGATTTTCCAAGAGTGACTTACACCGGTGACGGTTGGGAGATGCAACTGCGACAACCGAATAAGAAGAAGATAACGGGCCAGAGATTCTGGAAGAAGATCTTTGTCAGATTAGTCTACCAGGGCGACAACCCGGTCCTCCAGTTGTTCAACAACAAGGACGACAAAGATCCCTTCCAAGAGTTACCTTTACTCGCCTGCTACTCCGTCTCAGATATTGGTGCTCAACAGTTCGATCAATACGGAAAGATTTTCACGGTGAAGCTGCAATATATTTTTTACAAGGAACGCCCTGGCGTTAGACCTGGTCAGGTTACCAAAGCTGAGAGACTGACCAACAAACTCAGTCAATTCGCTGCTTACGCGATACAAGGCGATTATCAGGGCGTGAAAGAATTCGGTAGTGATCTGAAGAAGTTAGGTCTTCCTGTAGAACATGCGCCTCAGGTAAGGCACTTTACTGCGATGTTTGTTGCGAATGAGTCAATCGTCATTAATAACAATGTCCGATCTATTACAGATTTCTCAGCTCTTCAAGCTCGGCTCTCAGACCTACGAAGACATGAAACAGTTTTCCTGTGCCATTGAAGAGGCTCTTTTCAGGCTGTCTGCTCATCGAGATCGAGCCCTCACCTACAAGATGGAAGAGGTTCAAATAACAGTTGTGGACGAGGTTTATGTGGAACAGAGTGCCGAAGGTCACGTGGATAAGCAAATTGCACGTGTCCGACTTTTCTTCTTAGGCTTCCTCACCGGTAACATTCTATTAACCACTGAATGCTCACATAACGATAAGTTCTCCGGCCTGGAGCAGCTGTAATAAAGCTAATTTTTTTTTATCCAGGCATGCCCGACGTAGAATTGGGTATAAACGACATGAGACGTCAGGGAAAAGAGGTGGTTGGTCGACACGACATCATTCCAGTTGTTACCGAAGAGTGGATACGTTTGGAGAACGTCGAGTTCCATGCCTGCGTTCAACAGGACGAATACGAAAAATCGAAGATCATCAAGTACGTAGTGGATCGTAAAAATTCCAAAAAAAGATGCAAGTAGAATGAAAGATTGATATTAACGACGCTCTGTGTCTAGTAGTTCAACTATAACAAGAAGACTTATTAAACAAAGTGTTTTTAACCACGCGTGCCTTGGGCCTAACGATATTTAAAACATGTAACAATCTAACCAATTCCTTATTAACTTCGAACAAATTTAACCTCCTTTACTAACACCTCCTAAGGTTCAAACCGCCTGATGCATGCTATATCGAGCTGATGAGATTTCGCGTGAGACCCCCCAAGAACAGAGAACTACCTCTACAGCTCAAAGCCGTTATGTGCGTCACCGGAAATAAGGTAGATCAGTTGGACATCTTCGACAAAGATGTCTTCTATTCAATGTCAATGGCTCGTTGTTTCACACTGTCCTCCTTTACCAGGTGGAATTGAGAGCGGACATCCTCGTGCCGGGCTTCGCATCTAGAAAACTGGGCCAGGTGCCGTGCGAGGACGTGATGGTCCGTTTTCCGATTCCAGAGTGTTGGATCTATCTCTTCAGGGTCGAGAAGCACTTTAGGTACGGGTCCGTGAAATCGGCGCACAGGAGAACCGGAAAGATCAAGGGCATAGAAAGGTTCCTGGGTGCCGTGGACACTTTGGAGCCTCAACTGATGGAAGTCACCTCTGGTCAAGCAAAGTACGAGCATCAGCATCGTTCGATCGTTTGGAGAATGCCAAGATTGCCGAAGGAGGGACAAGGTGAGCATCGAATTACGAGGATTAAAAGGAAAGCGGATTCTAACGTTAGCTTATTCGATTCCAGGCGCATACACCACGCATCAATTGGTCTGTCGAATGGCGCTAACCTCTTACGATCAAATCCCCGAAAATCTTTCGGAGTACTGTTACGTGGAGTTCACGATGCCGGCGACGCAAGTGTCGCACACGACCGCGAGGAGTGTCAGTCTTCAAAACAGTGACAGTGACGCTCCACCGGAGAAATATGTGCGAAATTTGTCGCGCCACGAGTATAGGTAATTCTCACTCCACTTGAGAAGAATTTAATAAAGGGCGCGAGGAATATTCCGCGAGCCTCGAAATAGAAATACAAATATCACAAAAATGTCATTATCCCTTGGAATTTTTGAGAAATTGCGAGCTCTACATTTTTCTCCTCCTAGGGTTGGCATCGAGCATACTCAAGGTGAGGGACCAGGTGCGTATGTGTCCGCGACGATATCGAAGAAAATACCGGAAACGACGCCGGAAGTTCACGGGGAGGTCTCCGACACTCCGGCCGAGTCCGATTCGGATTCGTCGGATTAATTACGAAAATAATACTCTAGAATGGTGTTTGAGCCATTGGCAATCGACTGGTAAGGTAATGTAAGGTGTGTACGTAAGTAGGAAAATTAATGGGAGGGCTGGACGGCGATCGATACCTCGAGTCGCAGAGTAACGTCGCCGCCTGCTTTCAGGGAACATAAAGGACCTCTACTGTATCATATACATATAATACTGAAAAAAACTATATAGACGAAGGATGGAGTGTGTTAATATACACGGTGCGTTCCGCGACTCGACGTGAAAATGCAATAAAATTCCTGCACCGCATTTAAATGACGCGACATTCTTACGTGCACTCTTCTCTCGTGCCCGACAGAAATGGCATTTCATACTGTGCTAACCTCCTCGCTTCTACGTTCCACAGGCTTCGAACGCACATAATTATTATTCAGCTTAATTGTTTCAGCCTTCGCGTTAACGTACGACTGTTCAAGTAAGTCACGGAACGTGCCGTAGATATTTACACCGGTAGATTAGCAATTAATGAACCATACGTACGACAAATTAATTTGTAAGGAAGGACAATACTGCTTTTCCGTTCAGTTAGCTTGCTAAGTCACTGAACACTCGCGGTTGAAGGGGTTCGTAGAGATTCTTGCTTCGCTTCGGAGGCTGATATTGGCTATTAAACACGAATGAGATTTTCTCGTGTCGAGAACACACGCGCAATGATATTACAAGGTGAAAAAGAATTGTCCAATTGTTGCTGTATTTATCAGCGGATCGTTACGTGCCACGTGTGAATAGTTTTGCGTTTTTGCAAAGTTACTCGAAGGACTTGTCATTTAAATGTGTAAATTCGATTTGTCTTTTGAGATATCTTTTTACGCTACGCTAAACGGTAAGAAGAATATTCCGTCAAACAATGCTGCTAAGATCAATTGTCTTACGCATCCAGTTATTACTGCAACATTGCACATCGACATCCACTGCGATCAGGGGGCAATCTTTCTTAGATAGACGACTTTATAATTTTGACTACGGTACGCATATCTTATTGTTTGTACTTGCAGATGATCTATACAATTGTTATCTAGTCGCTCGTAGAGGCATAGTCTAACGAAATCTTATAGTTCACGTGCATCTACATGTATTATTGAAGTGGTAAGGGTAGTGGCGCGTGATAATATTTAATATAATTAGGATATAATTGAAACGGTAATATCGAATAACGATCATGATAATAATAACAGTAATAATAACGACGTAAGAATAAGCTCGTCTTAAGGGTCGAATAAAGGTGTCGACAATTCTACGGAACGGTGTGGATTAAGATGCGAGCATGATATTAACTGGTGTGAATGGAACGGGTGAAAGGGAATAGGATGCGTTTCGGTCGGTTAGCAATACGTAAGCCTATCGATACGAATGCAATTTATAATAACGACGATTTACGCGCTTCTAGATACATTAAGTCGTAATCATTAAGCTTCAGTTTCGTTATACTTATCCGTTCACAATTCCAGCTGGCACTTTCACAGCTGCCAGTTCCTCGCAGAACAGCATCAGAACCAAATACTAGGATTAAGGGTACGCAGGACAGAGGAGACAATGCTCTACGTAAGATTTACATGATTAACTAGGATAGGGATTATCATTAATGATTAGGTATATGGGAGAATAGGGTGGAATATTTATTAAGGTTGTAATTAAGCACGATGTCGCGAGACGCTCTAGCGAAGTAAGTTTCATTTGAATGTTTCAATTTTTCGTTTGTGCGTTTTATCATTCCTGAAAAGGAGATCAGAAGAGTCCAGTCTAGTCCCTAGCTATTAAGGAAATGGTATGACTTCGATGGCGCCCCGGCGCCCGGTCATACTCTTAATTTAATTACGATTAAGGATTAAGCTACGATTACGATAATTAACTAAGATTCTCGGCCGGTGATCGATTATATACACGCTGTTAGATTATTTATAGATTATGTACGTTGTTCGCGGATGATTACTGCTCCGATTCTCGTTGATGTGCTAGGCAAAGAAGTTTATCGAAATTGACAAAGTAAACAATTGAAATTTCGTTACAGTCGACCATCCCCGGTAAAGATTATAATTGTTTCATCGTGCGCGACTGCGTGTCTCTGTGGCAAAATTAACGAAGAAGCACGTGACTAACGAAATTCGAAAAATCGACTCCTCAGAAAGGACAGAAGCGAAGATTAAACAAATGGTGTGGACGTTTAAATGCGATCCACCGATGTCTCCGAAGCGATGCGAAGCCTTCGTAAAGCCGCGGTGTCGACGGTCTGTTTGTGTTGGTAATTTAAACGGGGATTTTGGGCGAGGTTTCTTCACGCGAAAACTTGCGCCAAGATGCGACGTTTCCAGCTGGTGATCTCAAATAACGCGTTTAATCGTATCTCGGTGCGATCGAGACAGGCGCTCTGTATCCTAATGAACGAAAAAAAAAAAGAAAAAACACAAGTAAACAACCCAATACCAATTATATGCATGTATAGGTATCTCTAGGTAAAGAAATATTAATTAGTGGACGTGTGCTGTAACCATGGGTATACATATATATTTTAATGGTCATTTCCAATGGACAAAAGAGAGACGACGAGTGAGAGTGAGAGTGTAATGAGAGGGTAATGTTTCGCGATAACGAGAGGCCGCCGACGATCTGAACGATTTCGTATGCTCGTTCGAAGAAAGAAAGATTGGTCCACGTGCGCTTTATTTTTGGTCGTCGTGGTCCTCTCGTTCCTATTTACTCTCTTCGCTTCCACCGGTCCCCGATCCTTTAATAGAACGCCCGCGATCACGGAAAATGTCACCTCCGTCTCCTTAGCGCAAAGCCGTTGACTTTTTTTTCGATGATGCAATAACCACTCGAATCTGGGACGTGCTCCTTGAAATGTTTTTTTTTTCATCAAAGCTCGTTTTGTCGTAACCAAGAAATACGGAGAATCGTGTTAACGATGATTCAACGGAAGGATCCAAGCTGTGCTTTTACATTTCTGCTTTAACACGAGACAATCATTTCTTTTTTTTGCGTAGACTAATTAGAGGTAATATTAAAAATGCCACGTGGTATGGTGGATCGAAAATGATAGATAATAATGGGGCACGGTGCGAAGGCAGAGGAGAATTTAATCAACCGTAGAGAATACAATCTGTTTGTCGTATCGCGGCGGCCGACGTTACTCCTAAATGTATCATCTGGGTGTCAATCGAATTCCTCGGTGGTATTACCTACCCGAACATAGATTATAAATAATAGTGCGTAGATAATAACGGAAGCCCTGTTAAAATCATTCGACGTAAATTCTAAGTGTATACAGGACTGTGCAATGTAGTAGTCATCGTTGTTCTTCATTACGAGTAAAGAGGGGGAGAAAAAAGTAAGAAACGAGAAATAAGAAGTCCGTTCTATACAGGTGAAGAAAGTCTGTGAAACGTGAGAGAAGAGAGAGTGAGAGAGAGAGAGAGAGAGAGAGAGAGAGAAAAGATAAAGACGTATTTAATGAGATCATATTCCGTTTGACGATCGGCGCGAGATTGAAAAATTTTCTACCTTCCGCGATAACGAAACGAAAAGTGGAAAAGTGGAACGTAAACCTATCCGTTAACGATAAATCGAACGAGTACTCTTCCTCTATTTTAAATCGTACTGTTCAACGCGCTCATTCATTATCTCACGGTAACTCACGGTTACATATCGTATTTCAGAGCTTCTTACGATCTTTCACGCTCACGGTGTAAGACGAAACCTGTGTAACACTTTATGAAAGTATACAAGTAAATCGCGCTGCATATGTAAGTTAAATGAAACTCGTGATATTCGTCGCGCGGTAATTCGTAGAATGAGTTATTTAAAAGAAAAAAGAGAGAGAGAAAGAAAAAGGAAGCTCCTCGGCAAAGAATATTCTCGAACTCGCAATATTTTTCATTTAACGAAAGACCGACTCGAGTTGAAGGCAGACTTTCCGAACCACGCGTGACCGACTGTGGATGCCTAGAGAAAGTGTCGTCATCGAATTGTAGCTTTTTATCCCTGCGCGTGACTGTCGATTAGGTTTAAGAGTAAACGAGCTGCAAAGGTTCTCAAATAGTAGCAATCGTTGCAATCGATTACCCGGTAGTGCCGTCAGGCACCGTCGACGCGTCGTTGTAACGTCTTAGAAATTAGGGTAGTCCTCGTAGAAGTAGCCAAACGCGATAGAATCTACAAGATAATGTTTTCCTTTCCGCGTGTTCTCCCATTCTTTTTCGCATTTAAGCTGGCGCCGCCATTCGAATTGTGGCGTCCGCGCGCGCCACTTCCGGCGGCGACCGAAACCCATTCCAAGGACATTCCTCTACGATCAAGGTAACTCGATCTTCGATCTGGAAAACTTATATATAAATATGTTATAAATACACATATGCGTATATATTATGTATGTACGACATAATGTACAATTATATATGTATGTACGAAATTTAATTAATTGTAATCTGTAAACCAGTAAACGTAAAATTGTGTGGCGCATGAGTATCAAAGAAGATATGGTCAGAGGGAAAGACGTATTACTATTATTTATGGATGCGGAAACAGTGTGGGAGCCCTCGAGTCCTCGTCGATGTATTATAAATTTGCAGATAGGGAGAAAGAGCGAGAGAGAGAGAGAAAGCGAGAGAAAAAGAGAGAACGTATGAGAGAGCGAGAGAAAGAGACGATTTTTTTCCGCGAGAGAACCGACAAAGGATGTGTAACACTGTTAGATAATGGTATCGTCGATAAATTCTATGTATCGATAAATAATATAACATTGTTTAAGCTGAGGGTCATTTAGGTATATTTGTCGCTTGCAGCTTCCCGCGCGTTTTCTCTCGTATCGTTTCCGCCTAATTCTCTATTCTTGGAATCTCGCCAGGGAGATTAAGGCTGATTTTTATCGTCGCTACGACAAAGTAGGTTGAGAAAAAACTTTTCCACGCCAACGCCGCTTTGGCAGTCTTTTTTTTCGGTTTCAAACGCAACCTCATTCACCCTCCGGTGCAACATTTAAATTCTTTAGTAATGTAACATCTCTTCCGCTCATCTCCTACTTCAGACCCCGGTAACATTAAGTAATAACTCTGTCCAAGAATTTTCCCCGTCAACACGTGTTCCGGTTCAGTATTTTCCCGAAGGTTACCCACAAATTAAGTGTCAAAGTGTTATTTTCCGGTTGTCAATGATAAGAGCTTAACCTAATTCTTCATCGATTACACGTATTGCACGCAAGATAAATACGACGTGGCTGTTTGAGTAGCACAGCTCCTTCCTAAAAGTAAGTGTCAAAAAATTAACAACATTATATGGTGAATATTACCTGTTAACTGCGCCATAAATATCTAGAACCATTTCTGCATGTCTACAAGGGTGACACCATAAAGCAAACAAACGATTCAACAAACATCTATCATCGGTAAAGCCCGCAAAACAGTATTCTCTAAAAAACCGCGATAATTCTCATAAAGAAAAAGGTCCAGTTTCGCTGAATTTCAAGTAACACTCGTGCCAACCTAAAATCGCGTATCTCAAAACGAACATCAAAGTGCGCATGCGCGACGCGCATGCGCCTTAATCCAATAAATAGAACGCGAGGAACGCGAGCTCCCGCCATTGCAGCCTATAGCAGTGCTGCCTCGGTAATTTCCTCGCCACTACCGCCACCATTGCCACCTCCACTATCACCACCACCACCATTACGGCTCAGCTGTTTCTGTTTACTAAACAAAGGAGCCAGTTGAACGGTGGACGGCGAACGGCACGTTCGTGTCGATGCGCGGAGGCCACTGGTTTCACCGCCGTCAGATTGACGTTTATCCGAGTTAGTGAATTCGGTGGCGAGAGGTGCTGGAAGATTCACGCGGACGAGATTCGCATGGAATTCGCCCGGCTCCGTCAAGCTACGTAAGGAGAGAGAGAGAGAGAGAGAGAGAGAGAGAGACCCTTGACGATTGTGGCCGCCCTTTTGCCTAACCCGGAAGCGCTTAACGAGCGACTGGCCGAGCCCGTGCACCGAAAGACCAGCTTGGACAAACAGTGAGTAGAAATAATCGTGAAAATAGAGACGAGTCTACGCTGGTTTTCCATTGCGATGCGGGCACCGTGGCGCGCGCTTCCCAGTGCACAGTCCTTGACCCGATTTCAAAAGCCGAGCTCCGCCAGTTGTACATGGATGCGCCTATCTCTTCTCTTCCTCTTTCCTTTACCGCTCTACCAATCTTCCTCGTCCCTTCTCGAGTGTCATCGATCCGCATGATTCCGGCGCACAACTCACGCCGTTGACCAACGGCTCACGAGTGTACACGCTCAGTTACGAGGTGTCACTCGCAATTTGCGCATCGAGTCGAGTCGAGAGGGTGTTGGGATGTTAGTAAATATTCGACCACTGGGCATGCTCATGTTCTCCACGGGTTAGACCGTTCCGATAATTCGCTTCGTAATCGAGCCTGACGTAATTACGTATACCTATCGAGGAGTATCGAAATATCCGCGTTATGTACTTGGAATCGGG
Organism: Tiphia femorata; assembly: GCA_944319695.1. Lineage (NCBI taxonomy): Eukaryota > Metazoa > Arthropoda > Insecta > Hymenoptera > Tiphiidae > Tiphia > Tiphia femorata. The sequence continues at coordinate 10,233,590 of OX090896.1, read as the reverse complement.
CGATTGATTACACGAGTGTGTTGATAGATCGCGCGCTAATCGAGGGACGAAGTAACGAGCGTAAAGAACGTTTCTTCTACGAGGTTATGTAATCTCAATTCGGCTCGTCGACGAACGTTCGACAATTGTTTTGGAGTGCTGCGCTTCTGGAATTCTTGCCATTGTTCCACGCGATTTCTCGTGGTTGTCGCGTTTTAGTATAGAGAGAACAAAGAAGGCCTGTTGACAAATTGCGTCGTGCCGTTCGCGCACTAAGCAACTCAAGGACGTGGAGAATAGAAATGTACAAAAGCAATGAATGTAAAAGTGTTAGGCTCGCGAGCTTGTGGGGTAAAGATCGGCTCGTGCCTTTTAATTGGTGTGGCGCGCGTTGAGTTTAGAGTCTCTCCGTGTATTGTGATGTTTTCTGAGAAGTGGTGGAGCGTCTTGCTCGAGAGCCAGCGATCGAAGGCAGGTGGAGAAGGCCCCAGCCGCCTTTGCACGCAGTAGTTTACGGAACCGTCTTAAGTTACATAAACTAACCGAGATAGAAATCCGCCCTTTGGAAATGGGTTTTAGGCCACGATCCGCCGTTTAAAATACTGCTCGTTCTATCTCTCACTCTCTCTAGTATAAAATTATCACGCCAGTGCCAATTGGTACTTTCTTTTTTCCCTCGTTTCTTTCAGGCTTATACCGTGAATTAATCTGTTCCTTTTATTCTTCCTTTCTTTCTCGCGAATATCAATCGTTCAGAAAAATAATTATTCAATTAAATTAACTTACTTTTTCCTATATAGAAATTCGGCAGTTTACTTTCAGACGTTTTTTCTTCAAATCTGATTTTCTTTTATTTTTAGCCCGACGATGTAGACGTTCGATTAATTCGTTCGATTACTTTTTGTGCCTTGTCTTTCTGCAGAAGGAACGAAAGGATATTTTTCTTGACTAACGGAGAATAAAGACTTCGCAGGGGCCTTGGTTCGCGAAGCGTGATCCGCGAACGAGCTAATCGACGGGCGCGTTCTGCAATCCCGCTAAGAATACGCGCATTAGCTCGTTGTGCGCGTGATATTAAGCGAATCGGTCGTCACGAATATAGACCTCAAGGGCTCCCCGTATGTTCCAGGCGAGTCGATGGCCAGCAGAAGTGCGCGCAATCTCGATTGATTTCTCTCAATTCGAAGCGTATCTCCTCTCGTATCGCGGACTCCTCGTCCTCGGTAAATTGTGCTCGCGTCGTCAGCACATTTTGCGCCGATATCCTACTATGACTGTTTCTCTACGCGACAATCTTATCGGCCACACATCGGCGCAATTCCGCCTTCCAACGCGTCACGTGTTTTTTTGGGCCACCGTTTGGTAATCCAGTTCTGGAGTCCAGGGTTAGGACGTGTTGAAATTTCACCCAGTCTTTGGACACTTCGAAGATGAACGTGCCCACGGAGACCTTGCGACGAGATATGGACTTCATTTTATTGAGATAAATTAGAGAAAAAGTGTGAATACAAATAACACGGAAAACATTCGATCAAAAGTTTAGATTTAAATAAATACGGATTTGTAGATCAAACGATTTAGAAAGAGTCGAAGATTAACCTCTTCAGGGACGAATTTATTTAAGCTGGATTCAAGTCGGCATCGATTGTTAATTTATTTACTTGCAATGGCGATTCGTCGAAAACGTTGACGATGATCGGAGAACAAGGCAGGAATGGAAAATTTGCGGAAAGAATAATACCCACGCGCGTTACAGTAGAAAAGATATAGTTTAACGAGAAACTAAATGTCCACATTATGTGGCCAAGGGCGTCAAGAGGTTAAAGTTGATTTTTTGAAAAAATACGCCTTTGAAGAACAGCATCCGCCTTGATGAATATCATTGGATTTCTTTTCATGTTCGAATCGGAAGAATATAATTACGAGGGCAAATTCGAAATAAGCTTTTATCGGATCCTGAATATCTTTTGTCTCACGAAGCTCCAGCCGTATATTGCATTCATTCTCATGAACGTAATTCCTCCCCTCTTCTCATTCGCTTTTTATCACTCGCGACATCTCTTTATCACCGCCCACTATCAATCGTCGAATGCACGCCGTGTGACACGGAGAGAGTCGACGGGTGAGCCAATATTTACGTTCGATCGCCATTCGAGCGGGTTGGTAATAAACTTGCTGTTAAATCGGCGCACGATAGACGCCCAAAAGGGAGAGGCCTGCTAGGAGAGAAAGAGAAATAGTAGAACGATGAGGAGGAGGAGGAGGAGGAGGTGGTGTTCAGTGGTGCCGGTGAACGGCGTGCAACGTGTGTGTAACAATATACGTACACATGTGTAACAATGCACGTGCATAGGAGCGCGCTTTACATTTTTACTCTCGTGAAAAAAAATACACGCACACTTAGACGTCACTCGGCCACAATCGTATCTCTTGGTAAAGAGCGCGCACGTACACACAATCGCACCGGTAGGCACGAACGTGTAATTGCCGTGCACCGATGCGAGACGCGTTTTGTTCACCTCGCTCTTTTTCCTTTTTCCTTTTTTTTTTTAAGACCGCCAAAACGAACGAAGCGTCGATGCACACGCGTGCTGCCAGCAGATGAAGCGAGGGGAAAATTTCTAAATGCGCTTTACGCGCCGATGCGCGAATTAGCACGTCGAGAATACACGTGACCGAGAGTGTGCGTTTTGGAGAATCGTAATTGTCATGCGCTGACGTGAAGATTGATTTTTTTTTTCTTCTCGTCTCACAAGCGTCCGGTGGAATTCTTTTTCGTGGGTTTTATAATTGAGGATTGTAATTGAGGATTTTAGTAAAGATTCTATCTTGGATTCTATCGATTTCTTTGTTCGAATTCGATTTTTCGCACGTTCACGGACGCGTGAAGGCATGTAATATTCGTTTTTATCGTGATGGAAAAATTTCGCGGAATATTAAAATACTGTAATATTAAAATTGCAAGACACATTCAAAACGAAGCCTCCGTCGATTCTTGCAGTTTATTAACAAGATTTTACTCTCCGTAAACGTCTAAACGACATTTACGTATACCTCATTCAATTCTATTCCTACTGATCGGTCAAATGACCGTTTTTAAAATTTCGATTAGAATTTCCTGTGTACAACGTAATTGCATCGCCTTTAAATTTCACGACTTTTGCTCAAAAATATACGTAAAATAGATTTTCCAATATTCTAGAAAAATTTGTGAAATTACATTGTACATAGAAAGTTCTGAACGAAATTTGAATAAGTCACTCCCTTTACGGTCGTGCCTAAAAACGGTCATTTGACCGAGTGTGGTAGGAACAATGTTAATTGTATCGAGGAAACTTCGCTGCTTTGTGATCAGACCTTAGTGCTATTACAAAGTTCCTTTATGAAAACAATAGCAAACTTTCGACAAAGAGCGATAAACTTTAGAAGGGTGAGAAATGACGTGACTAACGAAGGGTGCAGATGTAATTAAGATGTATCTTTCGCGATGCATGAAATTCCACGCGACAAATGCCGAACGGTTGCGCATAAAGGAGCCGGAACGCTCACGGTGATCGTGAGGAACGCGTAGCAACCTTGAGCAAGTGAGTAATATTCCGCGAGCAAGAGAAACATTTGCGCAGCAACGTCGCGGTTAGTGCCTCTACCGGAGATCGTTCTCTTTTGCACCGTTTGCCACGCTCGTCTCTTTACCTTTAATCCGCGATCGGTCCAGCGAACGTCCCAAAAAAAACAGTTACTCTCTCTCAGCGAGCTCGCTCAGTTTTCCTCTTCTCGGCTCAGGATCGCGTCTGAAGCTTTTCGGGCCTTAGGCATGCAAATTAACTCTTTCACTCCGGTGCATTTTCGGAGCAAATCATCAATACAGACGGCGCGATATTCACAAGTTAGTCGCTGTGACTGATTAATGACCAAAACAGTACCGGAAGAATTGGTACTATTCTTAAGGTTCAAAAAAATAGTAATTGCAAATAAATTGAATCCATTGGTAAAACAGGAAAGGTTATAGTAAACAATTGCAGAGGACGTATATTTACGCCAGTCGTATGTATTGATGGATTTGTGAGGGCGTATATATACGCCTTCAGTCGTGAAAGGGTTAACCCTTTCGGTCATGAGGTTCCTAAATAAGGACATACTAAATGAATACTTTGGATACAGGGTGCACATACACCGCGTCCAAGTAATCTTTGTTACAAGGCCATATTTCCGTTATCGTTAGCACTAGGTTTAACGGAAAGCTGTCGATTTAACGGGTTTAAACGGGAAATTGTGTTTATAAAAAAAACGTCTGCAAAAGGTTAACTTTCTTTATAAACACAATTTCCCATTTAAATCCGTCAAATTCACGTGGTTCCGTAAACTTAGTGTTAACTCCTTCCACTACACGATAGTTGTGCGCCCTCGAGCTCAAACGAACAACGCATTCACTCGTGATTCAAGTTGAAGATATCAGGACATTCGCTCATGAAACTTGCCGCTTCGATATGTAACGAGCAGGAAAGGATAGACGGCCTTGTAAATATATCACAAATTAAACTCGTTGTTCCTATAAATAGCTCCAAATTTGTACAACATGCTAGACTCGTCGTATTCACGTATGTCACATAAATGGTAGAACGGATCAGATTCGTCCTAATAGCAGAAAGGGATAATTACATGCATCTTTTCAGTGGGCCCTTGGGCTCAAACGAACGACGCATTCACTCGTGATTCAAGTTGAAGATATCAGGACATTCGCTCATGAAACTTGCCGCTTCGATATGTAACGAGCAGGAAAGAATAGGCGGCCTTGTAAATATATCACAAATTAAACCCGTTGTTCCTATAAATAGCTCCAAATTTGTACGACGTGCTAAACTCGTCGTATTCACGTATGTCACATAAACAATGGGAGAGGCGAGACTCGTCGTATTCACGTATATCACATAAATGGTAGAACAAATCAGACTCGTCCTAATAGCAGAAAGGGATAATTATATGCATCTTTTCAGTGGGCCCTTGGGCTCAAACGAACAACGCAATCACTTGCGATTCAAGCTGAAGATATCAAGGCATTCGCTCATGAAACTTGCCGTTTCGATATGTAACGAGCAGGAAAGGATAGACGGCCTTGTAAATATATCACAAATTAAACTCGTTGTTCCTATAAATAGCTCCAAATTTGTACGACGAGCTAGACTCGTCGTATTCACGTATGTCACATAAATGGTAGAACGGATCAGACTCGTCCTAATAGCAGAAAGAATTAATTACACGCATCTTTTCAGTAGGCCCTAGGCACGTGCCTATTTTACCTAGTGGTAGATGCGGCCCTGTTCTCGCTTGATCTCACCTCTCTCGCTCCTTTCTGTCTTTGTTTCGAACATTCACATCTTAATCGCTATTTTCTATCGCAATTGGTATTGTCCATTAACCGATCCCGCCTCATTTCACCACGTTCCGCGACGAGTTCCTATCGTGAAAAGTCCGCTTCTTTTCCTTTAGCTCGAACGTCGCAGTCCGTAAAATGTTTCGTCGGTGAAGTGGATACTTTTACAATTTGATTGCTCAGTGCTCGATTGCGTTTAGCTGTTAAGCCGAGCGACTCTCACGATTAAGTTTCCGTTTACGATCTTGCGTTTACGAAGTACTTGTCACACGGTGCTGCTCGTAACTTCGTGGTTTCCTTTTTATTTGTTTCTCAGACGAATCTCTTCCTCTCTGAAATGCTGGCGTAGCGTTTTGAAAATCACGAGCAGCGTTCGCAGATTTTTCAAGTTTTTTGTACGGTTATTCTTAGTTTCTGTCTTTTTCTGATTTTTTGGATCTTATCAAGCATAGACCACGGTTTCTCAAATTATGACCAGAGTTCCGTTGAACCTGAATAGCTGTTTGTACCGCGACAATCTGGAAAGGTTTTATACCCTGTAACATAAATAATGTGTTTTAATAACATTTTTTTTTTAACTTTTATTAGTAGAAATTACCCAATCTAAAAAATAAGCTAAGTGTTCCGTTGAAATTTCCAGGTTTATGAAGTGTTCCATTGCAGAAAAAGTTTGGGAAAGCCTGGCCTAGACCATTAATAAAGAACTGTTCTTTTCTATTTACTCTATTCTCTCTCTCTCTCTCTCTCTCTCTCTTTCTCTTTCTTTTGTGCCACTGTCTCCGTACACGATTTCTCACGGGATCGATTTTCCTCAACTTCCGGCCCAACCTCCTTCGAGCCTCTCTCGGTGGCGTGAAAATGACTTAACTGTGTTAAACTTCGCGCCCACCCTTAATGCTCCTGTCGCCGTGCTTCCTCGCGTTATTTCTGTCCTGACCGTGACAGACTTCTGGTCCCAATGTGGTCACACGAAGTAGACTACAAACGAGGTCGGTAGCGCCGATGTCGAGTTTGTCCAGAATTTGATAGAGGTCTATCCTCCTTCCTCCCGGTAGCCCGTCATGCTGGAAAAAAATTGAAATTGAAACACAGGTGATAATCCAGCTAGTTTCAATATTTCAACTCCTGAATAATGTAAGACTCGAAAACTGTGATCAAAGAAATCTTTTTTTTTTTAAGGACTAATTCTCCAGAAACCAAGCTGTAAAATGAATCCTGAAAAATCGTCTAATTTCCAAATAGTACCTTGCGGGCAGCTTCTTCATGACATAAAGAAATTTCCCAAAGAATTAAAATCCTCGAAATTTTCACTTATTGGTCCAATCGATGACTCGGAAACGGAAGAAGTATCGTTATCCAATAGAGGCTTAAAGAGTAACAAATTCCACGGTTGTTTCTTGCCAGTAGAGATCTCTCGGATCATTTAAACGGTCACGTCTCGTACGCCGAAGATCAAAGGTCGTACTTCCTTCTGGAGTTCCTTCCGTTCCTTCGAAAGGAGCTGGAAGGTCGACCTTCTCGTTCCTAACCATCCCAACAACTCGCTACCGTGGTGTAAAACGAGCGCGGGACTGGTTCCACGAGTGACCCACTGCTCGAATGCTTTCCGTCTGCGCTGACATTTCGTAACAGTCAGCAGCGACGCCGTCAGTATATTTAGAAGCGGCTGTGTGCGCGTGTCGAGAGACAAGGAAAAACAGAGAGAGAGAGAGAGAGAGAAGTGGACACATGGTTTAGAGAGAGTGTAAAAGCGTGGAGGCGCCTGCTAATTCGTTCAAACGAACGTTGCGTGCCACGAAACGACAGCCGTCGACTAACCGAACCCTTTTATTTAGCTTTCAAAAGAGAAATAGAATTCTCTTACCTTCTGCACCAAAGGGCATGGTAACGAAGGATACAAGAAACCTTGAACGTTTTCGTTTCTCGGTGGACCACCTTTCCCTTCCACGTTCATATTTCAACGAAATCGATCTGCTGCTCGACTCCCTGTTCTGAGTTTTTAATTTCATCTCGATACGAGCCGTTCACTTGCCAAATCGATTAACCTCCACTTTTTGTATTTTTCATAAAGTTCAGCATCAAAGCACTTGATCGAGTGGCTCCTCTTTTTATTTGCAACATAATTTATAATATCATTTATGGAGTTAATCGATTTGACCTGTGATTGGTTCATACAGAACTCGAAGACCCTTCTTCTGAAGTATCTGTGCAATTCGCACGAATTTGCAAAAATATTCGTGGGGCGATTTTTTTGGTTTGGGTTAAAGAAAAATTAGATTGGGTGTTTTTGAGTTTTTAATTACAATTCTGTATGGGACTCCTTGCTCGATCGTTTTTCTTTATGAATTCAGATTGACCTTCGCGATCAGAAGTGATTCCACAATAATTTACAGGTGGTTAATTTTATTCTCACGGCGTGTGTGACGAGGTCTTCGAATTATCCATGGTGCTCCAATTTCGTTCGCACCGCATGGAGTGATTCTACGATCTCGTTGAACAATCGTGAGAATTGTGGAAACAAATTTCGCGCTAACTAGCACGAATCGCAACGAGTATCGAGGAAGGATAGAAAGGCGCGGGCATTAGGGCGCGCCTTTTATCTCGAGAACGGCGCTAAATTCGTTAACGAACCTCGTTACGTCCAGTTCTCTCCTTCCGTCTCACCCTCGAACCTTCTCCTCACCACGGCCCATTCATCGCGATTCGCGGCGAACGTGTGATGCAACCGCAAAATGCAACGCTTACGCAACCAGAGACGATCGAGCCGGAGGTGCATCGGCAAGGAAGCCCAAGAGGTGGCGATGGATAAACAGATGCGAGGAAAAGAAACAATCACGATACTATCGACGAATTTACGAAATTACAAAATTACACCCTGCATCGGTAGAAAATTCTCCGAGAATTTGTCATTTGAATCTCCTAAGAGGTTCCCCACGAGCTTGTTAACAAATCCTTCGCGAAATTTTTTAAAAGATTCGTCGTTCCGTAGATTATTTTCTTAGAATCAGATGTTTTGTAACATCGAAAAGGTTAAGAACCATGAGGTTACCAACATCGACATCGAATCATCACTGACTCGTTTAGATCACCGACGATTATTTCACCGATAATGTTTACTTGTCGATATCGCCTCCTATGGTACGATCGTTACTTTTATTCAACCACGATACCGTCGACGAATTTATGAAATTACAAAATTACACCTTGCATCGGTAGAAAATTCTCTGTGAACTTGTTATGTGAATCTCTTAAGAGGTTCTCCACGAGATTGCTTCGAGTAATTTTTTAACAACAGGTTCGACTTTCCGCAGATTTTCCTCTTAGAATCTGAATGTTTTGTAAGATTCAAAGGTTAAGAACGATGGGTTAAGAACGATGGGTTAAGAACGGGGTTACCGACAGTCGTTTCATCGACGATCATTTCACTGACACGATTTCATCGACACCGAATCTTGGCCGACACGTTTAAATCATCGACAATTATTTCACCGACACTGTTCACTTATGGATGTAACCTCCTATGCGTACGATCGTTACCTTTATTCAACCACGGACAATATGTGTTTACACACGTATACTTATAAAAATAACAATTATACTCGTAAGAAGATGACATCTATGAGTAAACATTATCGGTAAAATAACTGTCGGTGATCTAAGCGCGAGTCTAACATCGTCGACGAACTTCTGTGTCGATGAAATTCTGTCGATTAAACGACCTGTCGATGAAGTAAGGACAACCCAAGAACCACTGGCCTAGACCAAAGAAGAGCGGAGGCTTCCCGAAAGTGAGGGCGAGCGAGTAATTTCGTAAAGGCACACTTTTTATCGCCTCTGGATTAACCAACGAACGTGACGATCGTTTCGTAGTTTCTCTCTTGCGATAGATCGTGCAACGGGTGGATACTAATACGTTTAGTTCTAAGCGAATCTACCTCGACTACATCTACCAACCGTATAGTCGAGAACACGGAGAAAGGATGATCTACGAAACGGTCGATTCGTCATTTCAGGGACTTCCCGCGTTGCTTTCGCTCGTCAATTTACCTTCGTAAAAATCTTTCCATCGAAATCCTTCGTACACGAGGATTAAATTTTTTACGAGCGTTATAAATAATGCGCGTTCGTGGGCGCGTCTCTGAAAAAAAGAAGGAACGCTTCTTTGTTACTGATCCTCTTCGACGACGAAATGCTCTCTTTGGACTGAGGGAAGAATAGGAAGAGATACCGAGGAAATCAAGGGGGATTTAAGGCGTTAATTAAAATGCTTGTTGAACGTTAGAGAGCGCTCGTATCTCGGCGCATCGGAGTCGATTGGAAACAATTGCGTTTGCCGATGTGTTGGAGCACGAGCGTAGATTTTTCTTTCTCTCTCGTACTTTCTTTCGTTCTCTCTCTCTCTCTCTCTCTCTCTCTCTCTCTCTCTCTCTCTCTCTCTCCGTCTCTCTTCTCTCCCTCGTTAATTTCATTTTCCGCGCCGTGGAATTTTCTTTCTAGCACGGCCTACCCTAGAGGTGGTAGAGAAGCAAACGTGGTTATCTCTATTGATCGCAACACATCTCCGTGCACCGTGAAAAGCACCTTAACGTGAGAGTGAATCCCAAACGGTGCTGCATTCGCGCTTCCTTCCGCGAAATGTAAATGGACCGTCTCAGAATGTTGAGTCGAATTTGTTTTAGGGTATCTTTCTTTCCTTCTTGCTTTCGCATAAGTGCGCTCGTTCGTTTGAACGCAAATTTTTCAGCAGACTCTTCTAGGTTTCCTCTCGCGTCACCTTAACTTCCTGTTTTCTTGCAAATCTGTTTATTCGAACAATTGCAATGTTTCAACAAAGTTTCTATTGGTTCCCTCTTTTGCCTATTTCCTTTCTTCCTTCTTGTTCTCTTGTAGTTCTCTCTCGTTTGTTCGACCAAGATCAAGTAAAATTCTAACAAGTTTTCTCTCAGTTCCTTCTTCCGCTTCCTTCTCACAGAACCGCCATTCGTTTATCCGACAATTACTAATCGTCCGGTTTATTCGATTCCCACGTAAAACTCCAAGTTTGCATTCGAGACTGGTATGGAAAGTCATCGTGAACTCCGTCTACACAAAAAAACAAACAAGAAAACTAGTTCTACCCCCGAGGCGGGCGCGTGAGCGTGAAATTAGAAAAATTCGATTTGCCAGAGGCACACCCTTTGAAAGAGTACCTTCTGACAATTACCAATTTACATTCGCGAAGTCCTTTCATGACCATTATTTTTACTCGTCGACATTTTTCACCCGATCGAATTATCTCAGCATATCCAAACAATTCCATTCGTCATAACAACTAACATCCTCGAGTAAAACAAGCAAATCCAACGAAAATATTCCTCGAACCTACTCATTTTAGCTTACCTTTTGCTAATTCCAATTCTAGTTGAAAAAAAGTACAACTTAGCGCGACATTAGCACGTGTACCTATCGTAATACAACATCATCACGATTACAAATCCCGTTTCTCCGGTTCGATCGGTTTCTTGCCACCCGTTAGAAGCAACTCGGTCGCTGGCAGGCAGCAGCAGCAGCAGCAGCAACGAGCCCAACCGAGTCACGATTCTAATGCGCCTTGTAACGCGGTGCAATGCACGGGGTTCTGGTAGGCTTCTCGTAGAGCGGCGAGCTCGCGCACGTAGTGCCGCGAACGAAGGCAGAGAAAGTTAATTTCGCATGGCCGTTGAACCGATATCGCGATTACGTAGAGGAAGCAGAGTGGCAACACACCGATGGGACACGATGGGCACGCACACCGCTCGATCACCTTGCTCTTCTCCTTTGTCTCTCCTCTTCTTCTTCATCCTCCAGTACCTCGAAGAGAATCGCGCGGAGGTGACTCGATTTAGAGAGGAAACCTCTCGAGGATCGACGCGGTCTAACGGTGCGCGCGATCACCAGCCCAAGAGGTTTCGATCCGATCTTGGAAGGATCGAGGACAACCCGGATGTGTTTACTTTGTCGTAGAAAGAGAGAGAGAGAGAGAGAGAGAGAGAGAGAGACACAGCAGAGAGACGTAGAGAGAGAGAGAGAGAGAGAAAGAGTTGGTCGATGTGAAGGAAAGGAGAGTCTCGTCTCTCTTTGTTTCTCGTTGTTGGAAAAAGGAATCGAACAGTTTTTCTCTACTACCACGAGGAGAATCAATTGTAACGAGACGGGTCTCTTTTTCCACGCTTCCGGTCGCGAGCTGAAGGAAATCGAATTGGAAGATGTAGTTCTCGTTTGTTGGAAAACTTGGAGCCTGAGTTTGTCTCTTTCTTTTGCGACGTTCGAAGAAGAAAGTAAGATCGAGAACGAGGATGATTTGATTCGTAGTGATGGAAGAGACGGTTTTGGTATTGTGCGGGCGCGTGCCGCGAATACTCGTCGATGAGGCATCAATCATCAATAGGATATCAATTTTAACGATGTCGCGGGCCACTGAAACGGTCGATCGATTGTGAATTGAGTACGCGTGGGCGCTCGATCGAGCGTGGATTATGAATGAATTTATGCTCCAATGCTTCTCGTCACCCACGATCAATTATGCGCGCGGACCTACGACAACGGTAGGTGCAAGTGATCAATGAGTGAAGAAAGAAAGGGATGTTTGGTATCGGAAGAAATTTTTTTTATTCCAGCGCGACTCAGAATTAATTATCATCCACTATAATTGAGATCTTGTACAATTTGGACTAAAGAGAATCTAAAGATAGAAAAATATGTTTGCCTACGAAGAATCATAATTTCCTGTACAATTTGGACTAAAGAATATTTAAAAATAGAAAGACAGAGAAATTTTTTTATTCGGGCGCGACCCAGAATGAATTATCATCCACTGCAATTTAGATATTGTACAATTAGGCCTAAATTGTATCTATAAATAGAAAAATATGTTTGCCTACGAGGAATAATAATTCCCATAATCGACCGTATATTCAAACCTATTCCAGAAATTAAGAGTCCACTTGTTACATGAAAAAAAAAACCCAAACTCAAAAATGGAAAATTTCTAAAAAGTTTCCACAGGTGAGTATAGCCCATTTCGTTCGTTGCACAGAATGGCCGAACGTTCGGAGACGCTCTCGAGCCTTTCTCCTTCAGTTTTGCGCGCGCACGAGTTGGCCGAAAAGCAGCAGCGTCGATTCGTTTCCTACGTTCGACGTCCAGGCCGTACTTTAGCCCGAAGTCTCTCCAGTCGTGGGCCCCAGGGGCATAAAGGGGAGCAACGAGCAGAAAGGGGCCGTAAATATTCCAAGGTTTCAGGAAGAGTATGAGAAAAATTCTCATAAATCGTCTAATACTTACGGCACACTGAAACGCTTGCATCTTACTGATATTAGCTTTATTATCGACGGTGTTTTATACGAAGTGAGAGCAAGTCGCAGATCTTCGAGAGGAGAAGGAGATTCCATTTCCATCGCTTTTCTCAATATTTATTTGCCCGCGCTGAAATCCGCGGACTCGGTGCTTTCGAAGTCTGTGCCGAACTATCGTCAAAAGTTCGTCTCACCAATCCTTCTCCGTTCCGAGGGAAAAACGCTTTCGAAGTTTCGTCCTGTTTGCGACGTTCTTCGTGTCTACTCGTTCGAGGCGATAAATCGAGAGTGGACGAGTGTAAAACAGTAGAGTCGTTCTCTAGAAGCGAAATACGCGTGCGCATCCACCTTGAGTTTCCCCTCGGTGACACGATTTTCCCTTGGATTTGCATCTGATCTTCATTTTTATTCGATTTCCGTGGAATTTCTCCTGTTCGTGTCTTAAGCTGCTTCTTCCGGGTCACTCGATATTGTCTCTTTCAATCGAGCTTCTTCCATTCGAATGTTTGGGCAACACAATGTTACTTTAGATTTGCATTTGTCAGTTTTCTTGGAATTTTATTTTCCATCCAATGTTGTACTCTCTGCTACTCGAGAATCTTCTTCTTCTTTCTCGTCTACATTTTCACATTCAAATTTTGTTAATTGCATCTTTTGTATTTAGATTTACATCCGAGAATTTTATTAACACATCGAGTGTCTTGGGTGTCATCGGTGACCGGCACTCAATTTGATGATGGCAGCGTAAAATCATTCAAATAGATTGTAGATCTGAATTTTGCCTGTTGTCAATAATGTTTTAACATAAAAAATACACGGTGGGGTTCAACGTGTTAATAAATTATATTTACAATGTATCAAAAGCTTCCTGTTAAATGCTATCCACGCTCGAAAATCACAAAACACTCGTCGGCGACTCTTATCTCCGTCTCGAGAACGAGAGACACGTGAGTTTCGACATCGATGTGACACCATTCTCCTTTAGATTTCCACTCGATCATAAATATTCCTAGAAATTTTCCCTCGGATCTAATTTCGTTGACCCAGACCTAATCCTTTACTTCAGTCCGTTGACAATCCTAAAACAGTGAAACGATCCGTAACACGTTTCTTTTCAAGCACATACGAGACCCGGTTTTTTGTCCGTTCCTCCTAGATTTACATCTGAAAATTCTAGATTAGTTCCAGAGTTTATTAGAAGCACATAGGCGACATTGTTTTTTTCTTCTAAAATTGTATCTAAAAATTTTATATTACCTTCAGAATTTATCAGAAGCACATATGAGGCATTGGTTTTTTCTTCTAAAATTGTATCTAAAAATCCTATATTACCTTCAGAATTTATCAGAACCACATATGAGGCATTGGTTTTTTGTTCTAAAATTACATCTGAAAATCCTATATTACCTCCAGAATTTATTAGAAGCACATATGAAGCATTGGTTTTTTGTTCTAAAATTATATCCGAAAATTCTATATTATCACCAGAATTTGTCAGAAGCACATATGGGACGTCGGTTTTTTTTCTAAATTTACATCCGAAAATCCTACATTATTTCCAGAACTTATCCTCAGGCTCCCCATTGAGCCCTGCGAGCTTTCGAAAATCAGAGAACGCCTCCTACCTCTGTCTCGAAGACGAGAATGGCACGTGCGTTTCCACATCGGCGTGACACGATTTTCCCTTAGATTTGCATCCTCGAGATGCTCCGAGGCGGGCGAGCAACGCGCATCTCAAAAGGCGTTCCTTCCTGGCTCATGTCCAAACGCCTACGAAGAGACGACGACGCCTTTTTTCTCGAGCTCGGCGACTCGGAGCCTCGCCAAATTGACGTAACACGCCCGTAAGCCTCCTCAACCCCGCGCTTCCAATATTTTGTAATTGCAAGTTCGCCGTGAGGTTCGTCGAACCTCATCGTGCACCCGAGCGACGGGGCCGTCGCGCATTCCCACGATCGCGTGACCATTTCTCACAGTTTATTTCCTTTATTCGGAGCCAGAAGCTTCTCAATGAACGAAGCAATCTACCCTACTACGATTTATTCTTAACCCGAAACAACAAAGTCGGACATTTGTCTATTCACGATGCACCGAGCAAATTGATAAGATTCGTAAAACAGCGTTTATTTCTTCCAAGAGTCTTATCTTTTGTAATAAACTGGTAAAAGTAAGATTTAATTAGAAACCTGCTTCATCTTCACTGACAATGAGAATTACGTTAATGTTTCGTTTTATCTTCTGTGTACTTTTGCGTCTTCTCTTCCGCAATAGCGAGATCTATTCCTCGAATCCTGCGGATTGAACATTTTTCATTCATCTTGGTAGTGATATTTTCTCATGAAGACCCCTTGGTATACGGTGAAGCCGAAGAACAGCGAAGAAAGGAACTCGTTGTAGGGGCTCGAGGCAAGCACGAGGAGAACTCGAAGAAGCGAACGAGCTCCGCAGCAGCGAACGACGCGTGGAAAGGCATTTATCGTCGATTGAGAAAAGATGTTGCAATGCGGCAACGAGACGCATCTTCCACCCGCGCTTCTCTTTCTCGGACAAGGATGCATCTTGTGCTGGTTGCGACCTGGCTAAAGCTATTCGCAAGCTGTTAATGCACAGTAAAATACTCGAACCAGTTCGATTCATCTAAACTAGATATTAGTTCCACCCTGTTCACTTTGATTGATGATTTTTGATGAATGGCGATGCTTGTCAAAAGTGAAAAGTTGTAAATTCAACCTAAGTTCAGGAAAAGAAAAACAAGCACCAGCAAGGATCACACCTTTTCTACTGATCGTGAGTGAGCAATATTGATTAAAACATCAGTTGCAAGCAGTTCGTGAAGACAGTGTGAAGCGGGGTGAATAAATCAGCAAACACTGAAAAGACATAAACAAAAAGATTCCATCGTGAATCTATTAATCTCGAGAAGAATCTCTCTTCGTTGGCTGGAATAAATTTTCCTTGATTTTTTTCCCCTCCCTGTTTGAAGACTCTCGACGATGGGTATAAACGCGGTGCGCATTTAACCAAGGGAACAGGTTTCCGCGTCGAGGTCCACGTGGACGCTGACAAAGAGGAGGGACGAATGCAAAAGGAGAGATGTACGTTCGATAGGGGCCAGATTGCTTAGACGCATTTACCTCCAAGAGACAGGTGGACCGTACGAGCGCGCAGAAATGACGTAGGACAAACAGCATATACACCTGCATAGATGTTAAATCGCAAAAATCTTTCTGCAATAAAATCCAATCGATACATCTGGTTGAACGAATGAACGAGAATATCTCGTCGCAGTGAGAGAATTTTATTTTCCCTTTTAGGATTCTCCCCTGTGAATCATGAAAATGAACACCACAAGCACCACAATTTACTTCACAGAGAACGCAGAATTTTCAACCGATGCTCTCAATATTTTATCCAAACCTCCGTATCAACGGAATAATTAATCACGAGAGAGACGAAAAAAATCGTGTAAATCCTAGAAATCTCTACCTCCATTTCAACGGAATAAATAATCACGAGAGAGACGAAAAAAGATCGTTGAAATCCTAGAAATCTCCAAAATTCTCGGGTACATCTAAAAATGGAAACGCGACTACGTAGCTCCTCATTCTCTCTCTCTCTCTCTCCTTGGAGCCCTTCGTCGATCCATAAGAGCAAAGTCCGAGGATGTAATTCATAGCGAACAAAGGCGCGCCGAAAGGCGCGCGAAAAGGAAGAAGGCCTCGAGGTAGAGAAGGAGAAAGGTAATGAGGAGGTGAGCGGGTGGTGTGCTGGAGTCGATCTATCGCTCGCGTGGGCGAGTCGTGCGATTCGCGCGCGACTGCACAATCGCTCGCTTGCGAACCTCCTCGCGTCGGTCCGTTCTCCTTCTCTTCTCGTCGCGATCGTCGTCGTCGTCGTCGTCGTGAGTGAAAAGAGAACCGGTACCGGTTCTCCACCGCTGCGCAAAAAGACAATGGCGTGACCTTAGCGGATATGGTCAGACCAGATTCTACGTGTCCGCCGTTCGCTCCTCGAGGATCTCCTCGTACCGAAGGTTTTTCCTCGTCCCTTTTCGTTCTTGTTCCAGTCTTCGCTTACGAGCTGTACTGGCCAGGGACGCTCTGCGTACGTCCTCTTGTCCTTCTTCTACCTTTTCTCCTTCTTCTCGTTGCTTCTCCGTGAATGATTCGCGAGAATCCTCCCCTCTCCACGAGACCGACGTGTCCCTGCTTTCATTAATCGGCCGCGTCGATCAAATGGAGAGAAACTGACCTTCGGTCGGGCCAGGATGAATGCTCGCTACAAGGAGTTTAGTAGAGATATTTTTTTTTCTCCTAGATGATTTTAGAGGTTGAGGATTATAAAGTTGTCTCGTGGTTTCGTAGTGGGTAGTGCTCGATGGAAGCTTTACACGTGTGACATTGTTTTTTTGTCACTTCTCGAAGACTGGTTTTTTTTATTGAGTTTCTTTGAGGAGAGATGATACTGTGAGTGCTCGAGTACTCAACTTGAGTCCATCTTCTTGCAAGTGAGGTGGCACGTTTATCTTAGCAATATTTTTTAACAACTTTTCCAAACACCGTATCAAGATCATTATAATGATCTAGTCTTAGCCAACTCTCTCGCATCAATACTGAACGTTACCAATTTAACGAGAGCTCTTTTTCTTATCTTACTAATATCTTCTAAAACGCTTCAAGACAGCATACCAACATCGATACAATCCAACCTACGGTTAACTCTTTGACTGCCACGATGGCAGTAACTTATTACTTGTTACTTGTGACGCTACGGTGTTAATCGGTGATTTCCAGAAAAATCCTTAAAAAAATGTTTATACTAACCACAATTTAGAGCATTTGAAAGATCGTATCTGAACATAAGAAACAAAAAATGCAAAGCATGGGGCGCCACGGGCAAAATATGGAAAATCAGTAGGGCAGTCAAAGTGTTAACCTGTCCTCTCGTGCCAATATGCACCCTACCCTAACGATTTAACGAAAAATTGTTCTTATCTTCCCTCAGAATGCAGTAGAAATGCCGTCGTTACTGGAAGCGCTGGAGCTGAAGTACGGCAGCTCGACGACCGACTGCTCGTTGACGGACGACGAGACCGAGACGAGTTCACCGAAGGCCGCGCTCTCGGTTAGCATCTTCATCCCGAAGAAGTCGCCACGGCACACGGTCCCAGCTCTGCTGGTGCTCCAGGACTGTGACATCGAGTCGGCGGGCAACGATGCCGAGAAGCTACGCAACAAGTGCAAGAACGTCGAGGAGCTGGATCTCGCCCAGAACAAGCTCTCTCAGTGGGACGAGGTCTTCGGAATACTCCAGCACATGCCAAAGATCAAGTTCCTCAACCTAAGCTTCAATTGTCTCGCGGAGGTCCTCGAGATCAAGCACGGTAGCTACGATCTCCTGAGAAACCTGGTCCTGAACGGTACCAGAGTTTCGTGGTCAACTGTTCAAGGTCTGATACAATTGCTGCGCAACCTGGAAGAACTCCATCTCTCCTTGAACGAGTACAAGACCGTGGACCTGGAGCATCAGAAGCAGGAGAACGTGAACCCATCCGTGAGAAAGCTGCACTTCACCGGGAACCCAGTCGAGATTTGGAACGAGATCTCAAAGTTGGGTTACGTGTTTCCCAATTTGGAGAGCTTGGTCCTGGCTGAGTGTCCTATAAGATCGCTCTCGTTGGAGGAGAATCGTAATATGATGAGCGAGAATCACGAGGAGGCTCGTAGGCAGAAGGTGGACACCGAGGATCATCTTAGTCAGGATAACGTGAATATGAATCACGTTCTCGAGGAGGGACACCACGTGGACGAGAGAGGGAACAGAATATTCGGAGATTGCAAAGTTAATTACGACAGATCCGAGTCGGAGTCCGAATCGACTGGAGGGACCAACAAGTCTGCCCACGATCCCTTCAGGATGCTCAGGTTTCTCAACGTGAATGGCACCCTTTTGTCGACGTGGGATGACGTTGAGAGACTCGCGAGGTTTCCAGCACTGAAGTCCCTCAGGATCCAAGGTTGTCCATTGTTCGAGGTGAGAATCGTAAGAAGGGCTTGCCGATACAAAGGACTCGTCCTTCGATTCCAAGGTTTCGTTTAACGGAATAAGGAATCAAAGAACCAATTAAGCTTTCTACTTAACTCCGGTGAGAGTAGAGAATTTCTTTGATTAATAATAAAGCTGGACGAAAATGAAATTCGGAGCCCGAGCCTTGGTATCGCGAGGGTTAAACGTTTCATTGGCCAATGTGCGTCTCTCCTGTCCGCTTTTTCTTTTCTTCTCGCGCATGAGGAGGTCCGAGTTAATTAAACTTCAATCGGTCGGCCCGTGCTGCTGCGTGCGGTGCTCTCGATGCGGAAAACCAGTTGCCCGCAAGGTGCATACGCGCACCCGAGAGATTTTTCTATTTTTAGAGAACACAGACCGCGGGGTTGTATGTTTCAAAGTCGCTCAGCCGGGCAAAATTTGCGCACGTGACGAGAGTTGCCGGTTAAAGGTGGACACCAGGGAGTGCGAACGGGGTGGTGGATAACAGTTTGTCGTGGATAGCATTCGTTGAATGTGACACGTAGAAGTTTCAGGCAAATTAAACACACACACACACATTTCGGTATAATACAAGGTACACGAGAATGCAGAACGATTAATCAGCCGAAGTGACGCAGGTGCGTGTAATTACGCTAATGGAATGAACATCGTAGAAAAGAAGAATTAAAGAAAGGGTGTGAAATCAGAATGACACAAGCGAAAATCTATAGATTAAATGAGCCGTAAACAAGCATAAGAGCACAAGATACTCGGGAATTTCTTTCGTACACCTACACACTCTATTATTAAAAAATAATTCGTGTCTGTATGAACTTTATCTAGTAGTATTTTATTCGTCGCTCTTCTGTCTATACGTAGAAAATAAATCGTGTCTATCTTTATTTCAGAGTCCACGCGAGTACACGGAACACGAGAGGCGACAATTGCTCATTGCTAGACTACCGAATGTCGAGACGTTGAACGGCGGTGGAGTGATATCGTCGCAGGAGCGCGAGGACGCCGAGAGGGCCTTCATCCGATACTACATGGACAAACCGGAAGCCGACAGGCCGGAAAGGTGACTTCTCGTCGTTTTAGCATAGACGCTAAAAACAGTTGTCGTTTACACCACCACGGTCAAGGACCGTGTCACGTGGGTCTTACTCACGTCCCCATCGAGCACGTTAGTTCCCGCTTCTATGGATAAATCGGCAATTCTCACTGCTATTCTAGCCTCGGACCGAACCGTTAAGGCTATTCTAGCTCCTCAAGGTCACGCTTGAGGAAGCTATGCCAAGCAAGGCCCAACTTGACCCCCAAACTATCCGATTTTGCAGATACTCCGAGCTCGTGGCTATTCACGGAAAGCTAGATCCACTGGTACACGTTGACCTCACGCCAGAGAAGAGGGTCAAGGTCACCTTCACCTACGGCGATCTCGTTGAGGTACGGAAATTCACATTGTTATTGGCCACTGAGCGAGCTTTTATCGTGGACCATAAAGCGTATCGATGATGTGAGCAAAATTGTTTTTTCCCCTATCTTCGGAAAGTACGAAGCGTCGAAGGCAGGACGATCCGATGGTGTATTTTATTCGCGGATACTCATGTCATTTTATTTTCAGGTGCGTTCCGTAGATGTTTATAGAACGGTCTTCGAATTGAAGACCAAGCTCGAGTCGATGGTTAAGATACCGGCGAATAGGATGAGGCTTTTTTACGTGGATCAGGTATGTCTCTCGTGTAATTAATTTTAGCAATCTGTTGTCTATTACAGAACTTTTGGTTCCTCGAACGACGCGTTAAGAAACACGAAATTGTGATATAGCATGTATTATTTTCCCCTCCGACACGTTGTCCTGTATCATGCCGAATCTCCTGCGATCCTCGAAACTTTCTAATTTATTGAAAATATGCGTAAAGGTAAGCCTTAGGGGGCTTTTCGCAGAAAATATTTTATCATTCGTTTAATTCGTATAAGCGTCATTTGTTGAGTTTGTATTCATCTTTTTTTCTCTCGTTGACCAACGACTAAATTTGATATTAACTTCGTTTATTTTTTACTTTGTTTTTGCAGGAAATGAAGGCATCTTATGGTCCAGAGGAAATGCGCTATCCGAATAAGCAACTGTATCGGTACAATATTAGAAACGGGGATGAAATTATTATCGACAGCAAGCTGAATCGATTTGTGTCGTCATCCTCGAGTTCGTCTTCCATTCGGTCCTGAAGGGGATCGAAGAGTGAACATCTAGATGCTGAAAATACCTGGGAAAGTGTTGGGATTTCATCTCGATTTGATCTGCCCATAGAAGGAAGATCATAAACAAGATAAATAGCGTCTCCGAACCTCGGTCGAGACAGCCAGATTTTGATATATAGGAGCGGAAGTATTAAGATAGTAATCCATTGCCGTTAACAGAAAGACTACAGATATTTGGAACGTATAGCCAAGTGTGCGCGTTAAGGAGCGAAAAGCCATGGTGATATTTTACGAAATTTTCTCCCCAATGTGACAGATGTAATCGAACTCTCTTTGGTGCCTGAAAGACGAAAGTTAATATTCTTCACCGTCGTGCTTCAACTTTGAAAGTAGAATTAGAATGAAAGCCGACAAAGAATGAACTCAAAAATATGACGTTGTGCTATTTATACAAATTGTACGAGATGCTTTTACCAGAAATGTGTTTGAAGCATGACGCGACCATGTTCTTCTTACTTACGTGAATTATATGCTTAAAATTGCTCTGAATGATCCTCGATGGATGTCCATGATGTTCGCTGTTTCGCTCACGATAAAGACAACGGCGACTACATATTTGCATGAGAAAGAAATTGCTGTGGAAGAAAGTTTCGTTGAAACCTTAGAAATTTTACGGATACGCATGAAGCGTAAACGGATAATTGCACAAAACTCTACCTACTTACGTATGTAAGCGAGTATTTGATATTCGGATTACAAGCCCTTTCGTATTGGTAGAAATAGCGTATTTAAAGTATAAATGAATCGATTTAAGAGAAACCATGGCAATACAACGATCTCGCAATTTTGAACCAAACTTGGGGATACTCTTCCACCTGAAGGGTTTAAAATAGGCTGTCTTTCACCCACTAACATTGTACGAGAATGTTGGTATTACAAGAAGAGAAAAAAGAAGTGACGAAAGAAAGAAGCAAAGACTTACAATTATTTAATGTGATATAATCACGTGTATAGAACAATGCAACGATCGTGGATCTTCGATAATATTGGGGCTGCTAAGAAAGAGAAAAAGAGAGAGTGAAATATTTTTGTAGGCAGCAGCCAATCATTTTAAGATGTATCATGCGTGTCATATGGATATCGTAATTAACATTAAGTGTAACCAGTAAGAGAATTTAGAACATACCGAGATTAGAAACGTACATTGTCTGCGATTTTATTTATGCGACTGGCGTGTACATAGTGTCATTCTAAATTCACTTAGCTACCAAAATTGGGAGAATAATTACAATCCTATACATACCGTTAATAATGGGCACAATGAAGTGAGTCTGTTTTTAGATCATACGTGAAAGTAAATCGGAATACGCTCTCATTAATCCTGGAGCGTGTACTTAAAGTGACGATCCACGATGACAGCGTCACCGATAACTTACAATATAATGGCGTAACGATAAAATTCAATTCATTTGAGATACTACGATACGAGCCTTAAAATCATAGCTTACTCGAACCCTTAAAGTAACTTGAAAAACTAGTCGAAATAATTGTTTCAAAATTCATTTGCTACTACGCGATCCAACGTAAAAAAAGGAAAATCCCAGCCTAGGATTCGGTTCATTTTTCGCTTACCAGAAAAGAACCTTGAAGAGTCACTTAGTGCCTGCCTGCCTGTTTATTAGCATAACTCGGATATTTCTAACACTGCCTTGTAAATACCGTAAAGCGTACCTTCGAGACAGCAAAAGCTTTATATATAAGAAGTTCACGCTGACTCCTTTCATCCGAAGTGTTTTGCCGCATAGTTGCAATACGTCGTATCGCGGATTAAAACTACCTAGAAAGCGCGATCGTCTCACGATGTTTGCAAGATGCTCCTGTTGATTAAAGAAACCGATTCGGCACTGCGCTTATTAAAGGAAAAGAAAGAAAGAAAAAAAAGAGAAAAAAAAATTAAGAACGTGACCGGCCGGAAATACTATTTCATTGGATTTCAAGGTTACTCGTGACCTAGCCCCGGTACCTTAGCACGTATGCGTCGCTGATAAACCGTTTGATCGATGCAAACGACGAAACGGGAGGAAAAACTAAACGCGAACGAGGGCAAGGACGAATAGACATTGAAATCCTTTGCTGCATGTTGTCTAGTCTCGGAAAGAAATTCTGCATCATTCTGACTTTATATATCTATATTACAATCCTTTTTTTGTGCTGGCGCAAATGTACGTACTAACGAAATAAATCGTTTATATAACATGCCTCGCATTTGTCAGAACACGATATTATTAATACGTTCGTCGATTACGGGCATTGAAATATTAAACTGTAACGATGAGATATATGCCGTAAGTGGAATTACGATACGACCGTTTAAATAATTCTTTGCTGCGCTTAAATAAAAAATTTTGGGAAACGTCGATCATGCGCACCTGGTAAAAGGAACGGATATAACAGAAGCTCCATTCTCATTGGTCGACGTTAGTTGGATCATCGCCGAATAAGAGGTCGCGAGATGCCTTCGGAAAATAGTTCGATACCGTGTCACATGGGTACCGTGAATGAAAACAAGACGTTTTAACCGAATCCGATTAAACTCTCATCCTAAGAACGAAGCTAGACAAGTGATCAACGATCTTCCACAATTCAGATTGAACGGTCGCGGAACTTGTTAGGAGCTAGAATTATTCCTTCTCCAGTTTTACCCTCGCACTGTCTCGCACATTAGGGGAGAGAGTAGATATATGACTAATATTAGCACTGGCGGGGGTCGATTACGTCATACCCGTTAGAATATCGGGGGCAACCCCATCCTGCGCACACTCCATGACTTCTCTCGCGTTCTATAAGATCCTGCGATTACTACCATCAGCTCTAACAATCTCGACATCAGCCGTATCTCAATCGACCACGATGAAACCTAAACGAAAAAATGGACGTTCAAGGAAAGCCCAAACAGACGAACTACCCCCTAAGAAGAGATATAAAAATTGAAGCAAATTCACGGCGCATCCTCGTACGCGGCTACCAAGACGTGGTGACGGCCCTGGGTCAGAGTATGACGTCAGAAGCTCAGCCATGCGTACGCAGGATGGACCGTAATTCGAGCGAGACACCCTCTGCCAGAACACTGGCGTTGGTACGATCCTGACTAAGCTTAGCAATGTGTGAGGGTGCGCGCGCGTGATTCTAGGGTACCACGCACCACGAGCCAGGGGCGTTCTCTTCATCGACTACGGCCCTGTCGAATGACACAGGTCGGTAAGCCTATGCGCGATGCGCGCGACGCTCGTCAGTACGAGTGAGCATGAGGAGTAGGACGTGAGCGGCCGTGCGGTTGCTGCAGAGGGACGAGCGAGCGTGTCTCCTGCGGAACACCAGCTGAGACAGAAGGGAGCCGTCAAGATGTAAGCTGGATCGGGTGTAAGACCGCGGTCACGTTAGCTGCTGGCTCTAGGCGCCGCGTGTGTGAGAGAAAGAGAAAGATTAAGAAAGAAAGAGAGAGAGAGAGAGAGGAAGGAACCGGGAAGTGGCCAGGCGAAACCGGAAGACGAAGCAGGCTCTGGGGCAGCAGGCGAACCCTTGGAGAGAGAACGAGGCTTGGAAGGAAGGGACACGTCCAGGAGAGAAGAGAGATAGGAAGAGAGTGGGAGAGAAGAGGGGTAGCAACGAAGTGGAGGGAAAAACGTTGAAGGGAAGAGAACGCCGGAAAATGGAGTAGCGCGAGAGAGAGAAGGGATCGATCGGCTCTCGATAGTTGGCATGGAGGACACGGCACTGGGGTAAGTAACGAACCTTGCTTCTCTCTCTCCCTCCGGGGGTGGTGCGTTCCTTTCGCGTGCAGGACGGCGTGCGTTCAATCGCGACGACCCTCCAACTCCGCCGACCCTGCGACAGGACGAGAACGAGGCTGAGCCTGTTATATAGTGAGGTGGTTGCCTGCTCGATGGGTCATAGAGCAAGCAGCACCTTGTGGAATCCAGGTGATGCTTCTTCTTACCTGATTTGAAACTCTTGGAGGTTATATCCAGGGGGTCCATCGTGAGTGCCATGTGCTGCACAGAACTAGGCTGGGCTTAGTGGAGCCCAAAGGTGCGCGCTAGAGCCCGTTTTAGATCATTTTTATCGTCGAGTTTATGGAAAAATGGGCTGAACTGAGAATGAGAGAATTTCAAATGCAATGACACCCGATGGTGCGTTCCTTTCGCGTGCAGGACGACGTGCGTTCAATCGCGACGACCCTCCAACTCCAACCCTGCGACAGGACGAGAACGAGGCTGAGCCTGTTTGCGGGGTGGTTGCCTGCTCGATGGGTCATAGAGCAGGCAGCACCTGGTGGAATCGAGGTGATGCTTCCTTCTTACCTGATTTGAAACTCTTGGAGGTTATATTCAGGGGGTCCATCGTGAGTGCCATGTGCTGCACAGAACTAGGCTTGGCTTACAATTAGTGGAGCCCAAAGGTGCGCGCTAGAGCCCGTTTTGGATAATTTCTATCGTCGAGTTTATGGAGAAGTGGGCTGAACTGAGAATGAGAGAATTTCGTATGCGATCACACCCGGTGGTGCGTTCCTTCCGTGTGCAGGACGACGTGCGTTCAATCGCGACGACCCTCCAACTCCAACCCTGCGACAGGACGAGAACGAGGCTGATCCTGTTTGCGGGGTGGTTGCCTGCTCGATGGGTCATAGAGCAGGCAACACCTGGTGGAATCCAGGTGATGCTTCCTTCTTACCTGATTTGAAACTCTTGAAGGTTATATTCAGGGGGTCCATTGCGAGTGCTATGTGCCGCAAAGCACTAGGTTGGGCTTAATGGAGCCTGAAGGTCAGCGGTAGAACACATCTTGGATAATTGCTATTGATGAGTTTATGAAGAACTGGGCTGTTCTGAGAATGAGAGGGTTTTATATACAATGGAAATCGATGGATTACTTTAAGGAACTCAGGGCGGTGCGTTCGTTTCGCGTGCAGGATGAGCTCGCACTGGAGTCTGTTTTTGGACAATTGTTATCGACGTGTTTAAGGAGAAGTGGACTGGCTTGAAAATCAGAGAATTTTAAATGCGATAACACCCAATGACGTGCGTTTAATCGCTACGATGCTAGCCAAGCTCCAATCCTGCGCCAGGACGAAGGCGAGGCTGAGCCTGTTAGCTGGGTGGTTGTCTGTTTGATGAATCACGAAACAGGCAGCACTTCGTAGAATCCAGGTGATGCTTCTTCTCACCTGACTTGGACCTCTTGCAGGTTCTCTTTGTTGAAGTTCACTGCGACCCGTGGACGTGATCAGGCATTTGTCATGTGCTGTAGCACCAAGGTTGGTCTCAGCGGAGCCCGTCTTGGACAATTCTTATCGATAAATTTACAGAAAAGTGGACTGAACTGAAAACATAAGAGGTCGTCTATACTATCGCGCACGACGAATCGCTTCAAGATCCTAAAGGAGGTTTGCATGACTCTCCTCGTGACTACGAGTGTCCTTTGCAAAGTCTGAAGGCAACGCACTCACGTCTATACCGGTCTTCGCGTGCGTGGCTCTTTCATCTCGCATTAACTCGCCCAACTGTCGCGAATTAACCCGATGAAAGCGCGAGCGAGTGCCGTGGAAACACGGGGATCGTTGAACGGTAGATTGCAGCGAGCTTTCGTCCCGCCGAATCGCTCGGGCCTTTAATCTCCCACGGAAATCGCCCCTCACTGGTATCTGCCAACTCGACCCACTCGAGAGGCATTACACTTTTACGGAGCATTGAATATTTTACCGAAGTGCAAGGATGCGGGGAAACATTACGTCTTCCCCTTCTCTTGTTCAAGGATCAAAGGGCAAGGAAATCTTTTGAGTATGCAGAAGTATGGAAACATCCTCCAGGGGTCCAGGTGCCTTTAGCACCTTCTCTGCGACTTTTACTACTAATCCACCCTCAGTCATACGCATTTGACGCATTAAAAAATATTCAAACTCACCTGAAAAAAAAATTTCCAGAAAGTCTCCAAGGAGATTCGTGGATTTTAAATTTTCATTTAGCTGTGTGGGTTCTTATGTGTGACTATCTGTTTAAACAGCGCGTCTTCGCGTTTCGTACCTTCTTGCATTCGTTCGATCGTGCAAACCGCGTGCGGTCTATTTGTTGACCTGTACCAGACGTCATCGGGATGTTCTCGCTGCGCGGGTGTGAAGGTGAGAGGACGGAAGAAGGATGGGATGGAGGGGTGGAAGGAGGGAAAGAATAGAGATGAAGAAGTATATATGTACGCAGATGTAGGCTTGCGTTCGAGCGACAATCGATGCGCGTCCGACAGATTGACAATGGCCTGCCGATTCCACCGATCCCATTTAAAGCGGTGTTTACAAGTACGCGTACGAGAACCGATCCAATAATAATGACACGCTTTCTCGACCCGGCCCTTCCCGACCTTGCCCAACCAAAGGAAATCGTTGAAACGCTTTTCACTATTTAAAACTGTTCTTAACCCTTTTTCATTGAAAGCACGACTTTTATAACATTTATAAAATTTATAACAACGCGGTATTTTCAATCCTCCGTAAGTCTCTGTAATTTTCAAAACACATCCTGGAAGTTTACTTCTACTATAATCTTGCGTTTTTGTAATTGCGAAAAATTTTGATGAAGGCTTACATTTGGATTTAAAAAGATTGCTGGTTATAGAGGGTTAAAAGTTAGATTTATCAAAATTCTTCGTGCTTTCTAGTTTTTCATAATTCGGTGACTCCGAAAAAGCTTAAGAACCATTGTTCGATACGACGAAGGGAGGAGCTTGAAAAGAGGTGGAGGAGGAAAAACGCGCATCGTCGCAAAAATTCTCCACTCTTCGCTCCGGGTCATCGACCCCACGCTCTCGACTACGTCATTTGGCCTGGAACTCGCGTACAGTTTCATGCCAATAAGACAATGAGCTTATCGATATTGATACACGCGCTTAAATGCAGCTTGACACGAGCGGCTGGTGTGGGGCCAGGCAGGGATATTTCCAATATTAGCACAGCAGTAGGAAATTATCTTAAAGGTGAAAACGCGATCGAAGGGAGGTGAGAGCGAAAATGGGATTGAAGGAGAGGGCCCGAGAGAATTATTAAAGAGATTAGGGTGCAATTAAATGGCACGTATCGTGACCGTTAAAGAGTGAGAGACCAAGGGAAGGCAAGTTACAGAGTTGGCCAGAGAAAATTTTAATGACGTCGACGTGTCCGCCAGTTATTTCCTCGTATCTCGTCGGATTAACCGAGCGTTACGTTAATTAAATATCGATCAAATTTCGCGTCCCACGATGAGCACATTTAAACAGCGAAACTAGGTCTCACTCTCGTTCTCTCTCACTCGATATCTCGTATACAAGAGAATCGATCGCAAACCCTTCTTCTCTATCATTCGTTCTCGCGACTGCAAGCAAAATCGGCTTGGATTATTCTCGTGGTATCGCCTAATTTAAAAATTTATCTCGAGCCGGAGCCCTCTCGACATTCGGAGAAAGACAAGTGGATACAAAGGGTCGGTGCACCGATCGATGATCGAGTTAAATCGAGCATCTTTCTCCAGCAGTTCTCCCTTTTCTAATAGGTCATCCGCATCGTTAATATGCTTTTCGCGAGGCAACGCTGCCGCCCACTAATTGCGATAACCCGCCCGCACCACCTTGACCTCTCCTCTCTCTCTCTCTCTCGTTTATTACATTCGAGCTAAGGTGTGTGCCGTGACGTCGCACGGCGTAGGATATCGTAGGGCGGTAAGCTGGAGTTCACGTGTGTCTGTTTGTTTGCAGTATGTGTGTGTGTCCGTAAGCAACTTTCTCGCACATCTCACCCTGCCACCTTCTCGTCCACGATTCCACCACTCACCCCTCCCCACGACGTAGTTTTCTTTCCTTTTTTTTTGAGACGCTCGCGTCGTCGGCGTCGTCGTCACGCGACGCTACCAAGGAAAAGAAGAAAAAGGAAAGACACAGAAAAAGCCACGAGTGCGTCGACGACTTCACAAGCCGCACGCGAGATACGTCTTCTTTTTCCGTTAACCTCAAGAGCTCGTGATCGATCGTTTTGCGCGTGGGTATTATTTGTGAAAAATGATCGACGACGAGTGCAAGGAATTTGCAGAGATTTTTCTTATATTTTTCCACGAGCAGATATACGTTGTGTTGCGAATCTTTGTGATTAGTAGTGGTGAAGATGTTTCGAGGCTATAGTTAATTGGAAATAGTGGAACGAGGTATCTGCAATTTTTAGTTACACAATTATCCGTAACAATGGATACCAGAGATCACAATTCTTCGTCCAAGAATGAACTTCTCCGCGAAATAATCGATCACGTATTCGCCCCTTAGTACCTTCGGCACGCGAGCAGGAAGGAAGGAAGAAGGTATCGGTAATTCGATTTTTCTATTTGCTCGTCCACGATATTTGTCAATGCTAGCCATCCCTTCTGGCACCCTATTCGCTTCTCTCCCTCCGCCATCGAGCACAAAGCACCGTCTCGACCACCCTCCGAGCCTTCTTACGTAATCGTGTGTTTCTCTGCCAATCGAATCCACCCCTTCTTCCGTCTTGCCGTTGTAGATATGAAAAATCTTGCTGAGGAGAAGGAGGAGGGCGCGAAAGAAAGGCGCGAGGAAAGCGAGCAGGCGCCGTCTACGCCTTCGTGGATACATTTACATCTCGAAGGCGCCGTGTTAGTCAACGCTGCGCTCCACCACGGTGCTGGACACCCTATAAATAGAAGAGCCTTGTTAAACGGCTCGCGCTTACGCCAAGGTGCACGCACACGCTCGCCTGTAACGTCGTAACCAGATGCGCCTGAACAAGCCACCCCCCTTTTTACACCTCGTCGTCTATTCTCCTTCTCTTTTATTTCTTACTCTTTCCCTTTCCTTCGTTCACTCGTGCCCCTTTTTGTAATTTCTCTTCTCTTTTATCTCTTACTTTTTCCTTTTCCTTCGTTCACTCGTGCCCCCCTTTTTGTAATCTTCCTTCTCTTCCATTTCTTCGGTTCTTCTTCAGGTCTTCGTTTACTCACCCTCGCGTGCGCTTTTTATATGCAACTTTTTACAATTTGTCTTCCCCATTATTTCGTTATCTTATTCGTCTTCTTTATTCAGTCTCCTCGTGCGCTCTTCATATGTAGCTTTTTACAAATTTTCTTCCCCATTATTTCGTTATCTTATTCGTCTTCTTTATTCAGTCTCCTCGTGCGCTCTTCATATTAGCTTTTTGCAAATTTTCTTCCCCGTTATTTCGTCACCTTCTTCGCCTTCTTTATTTAGTCTCCTCGTGCATCTTTTATATCTCACTTTTTACCACTTTTCTTCTCTATTATTTCTTCATCTTCTTCGCCTTCTTCTCGTTCTTCATTTTCCCTCCTCCTGCAGCTTGTATATCTCGCTTTTTACCATTTTTCTTCTCCATTATTCCGTCATCTTCTCCTTCCTCTTATCGTATACCCTGCTTGCGTGTCATCGACCTCCACGAAGCCTACCTCCAGTCTCATTCTTTCCTCCTCATTTTTCCTCTCTTTCCCCAGTTTCCTCTTGCTCTTCCGTACCATTTTCTCTCCCGCCTCGAGTGTTCCGAATTAAGCTGGAACCACCACCGGGAATAGACGCTTTCCAGATATTGGCACGATTCCATAACCGGTCCGCTCTCTCCTTCCCTGCTTCTTCTCACGCGACGATGCTCCCTTCTTTGGCGAGTGCCACTCCCACGAGTTAGCGGAAGGTCCAAGGAGTCGTTAAACCGACGCGCTTCCGATTCACGAAAATTGCGGTCGATGGGAAAAGTAAAGGGTTCAATCTTGGGTAATAGAAAAGGAAGAAGGGTAATTGAAAAATTACAGATCGAAATTATTGTCTTACCAAATTAACAAAGCGAAAAGATCGATCATATTAGATGTACCGAAAAGAAGCGCATCATTTTAAAACAGGCAACCAAACTAGAAAAATTATAAAAAAGTAAATTTCAATTTGAATTTATAGTAAACGTAAGATACCTAAATAATTATAATAAAAGTAAAATACTATTCCTTCTTAGTTTGTTAATTTGGAACGATGATAACTCTAGTCTCCTATCTTCGAACTACCCTTCCTTTTCTATTAAATAAGAAGATCGAACACTTTTCTTCTTTCATCAACCGTACTTTTCGCGAATCGGAAATAATCCATCATTTTACTTACAATTAGAACTGTTTCTAAAATAACGCGTTTCTATCCGGCACACCTGATAACAACGAAGAAGAATCTTGTATTTTATTTACACAAAACTGCCAAAGCCAATAAGCAACTCAGCTCCAATTCTACTAGCGAATCTAGTCTGCAGCATCGATTTTTTAAACATTCACGTGCCATCTTCGCACGTTGCTCGCTTCTACCTCGCCCACGCTATCGTAGTGCCCGTCGAACTTGAAATCTCCTCACGGAGAGCCTATATATTGGTCGTACCTCGAAATACTCCGGGCCAACCCTCTTTCTCTCACTAGCAAAGGAATCGGCCGCGAAAACCAATCGTCCTCCACTCGTCTCTCGGGTTTATTTCGCTTCTTACGATGAAACCGCTTAGATCTGGAGCTTCGAGACACTCCCTCTCTCTGTGTGGGTGTGTGTTTGTGTTACAGACGCGCACACACATACCCACACCCACCCACACCCACGCGAAAGAACAAAACATCCTCGACACCGTAGTAAAACACGAAGAGAGGCACAGAGGAGAGGCTGGAGGCCACGTTGTAGGTCACTCGTGCATATCGTTTCCCAACCTATTTTCTACGAGCCTCCCACGCTCCCACCGATTCCATTAATTTCGCCGGCGCTCGCTCGCGGTCGTCCGTTTTCTGCTTTCGACAGTGACGAGCGCGAAGCGAGTAGAGGACTGTAAAACGAAGGAGTATGGAATTAGGGGAGGCGTGCACGCGGCAAACTTTCCGCCGGACAAAGTGGCCTGGCACACAGTCGGGCTGGTGGAGGGTGGGTCCGGAGCAATGCTAATTTTCACTACTTTCGCCTATCGACGAAGCGTGCCCCTTTGTCGCTTTAGTCAACCACCCAGGGCCTCGTGTTTCGCTCGAACGTGACATCGATGGTACACTTACACCTCCACGCACACTCAAACACTCAACACACGCGCAAACACCTTACACAGTCACGTACGATCTAGCACGTGCACATGGGTTCGACCGTGCCACACCATTCCGTTCCGCTACACGTGTCTAAGCCACCGCGTACACATCCATGCGGAAAGCATACTACAGGGACGTTCGTCTGAACACCCTGCTTTGCGGGGTCGTTAAACTTGCGATTCTTTGACGCTCTTCGTGCGACGACGTGTACTCGAGCCGATATTCCACCCGCGCTGACGCGACCAACGCTCTTTCCGCGATTCCGCCGCGCTTCGCTTCGATCCTTCCTCCGGAATTTACCCACTCGATTACGAATTTATATTGCAGAATGTCCAGTGAGATTTTTCTTACTCGAATATTGGAGAGTTTCTTCTTCGTCGAGAGCAATTGGATGTAAGTGAAAGAGGGGGTGAGAAAGAATCGAAAGAGGAGAATTTCGATAGGTGGTAGTTGCGGAGGGTGGCTTCTCGTTGGTACGTGAGGAGCCTAGTGTCGTTTCCACGTTCACCAACGACGAATACAACGACGTTTCTCTCGTGGGAGAGATGAAATTGCGTAAAACATATTCGAGGATCTTCGTCGAATTCTGGACGAGCGTCGAATTTCTACTTGGGGGTTTGCGTGTTTGCAGGCTCTCTAATTCGATTTATCGGGACCATGGTGGAGAGAAGGTGTCGCGCGATGGATGGACACTTGGTGAGACGATAGTTGAATGGGTGGACTGAGTGCATTGGCTTTTCTGAGAACACGACGACGCTGACGAGGGAATTGACAAACCGACGGACAGACTGTACGAGGTCCGACCAATCGTAATTTGTACTACTCGCTTGTGGAGTGCGAAAATCGCGAATGGGACTAGAATTTTCATTTTTTATTGTTCAGAACTCTCGTTTCTTTCTCGTTTCTATTTGTTACTCGTAAAATTGTTTTCCATGCAGAGTAATTTTTTTTTTTACACGACTATACGATTCGTTTATTAATAATCCGTCCTGCTGTAGCCACAAACTGAAAAAATTATACGTCCATTATTAATTTTCGTATGCCTTCTTTCCCGTTTTCATTTCTCCATTGTTCTTATGCCTTACTGATAAATTATCTTTCCGTGCAGAAAGACGTATCGGTTGATATTTTAAACAAATATTTTTACATGTATTATATACGAATTGTTGCATATTTTTTACTAGTTAGTAAATACTATACCAATTCCATAAACGAATGTATCTTAATTAATATTTCTCGGAACCTTTTTACCATGGTATTCTCTGCCAAAAAGCAGGCGTTTAATTTAAAAATTCGTCGTTCGCGATACATTTTCCTCCTAATCTCTTTCAGTATTCCCCTTTGTTCGCCGTTCGCCATTGTCTACTCGCATTATTGGCGAATTCTGCGCGAACGTGCGGTTAGGCGATCGAACGCGCGTTAAGGAACCATAGCGTGGAAAATGGGAGCCAACCGAGCAACATTCTTCGAAGCCACTCGTGCGCTTGGTACCCAACGCTACGGGTGGCACCCACTAACGTCGTGTCCTCGCGTTTCCTCTGACCCTTTGTCACTCGTCCCTCACGACTTCTTCTCTCTCTCTCTCTTCGATTGTCGACGTTCGTTCGTCGAAGCGACTAATTAAATCGTCCGGTCGATCGACCACTCGATTAATTAATTTCGCACTTTCTCGCCTTTTTGCCTCACCTGCACGATACAAGCACCACGATTGGATCCGTAAGTCAACCAAATCGATTAATCAACCCTAAGAGTTATTTCCGCCTTTGCGTACGAATTATTTGTACAGGTTGTTCGAAAGCTCTCGGCGGATAATTCCTTTTAACGTAATTGATAAATATCTCTTGGCTATTCTTCTGCTCTTCTCTTTCTCTTTCTCTTCATTCGTCTGTTTGGCTTCACCTTTCGGTCCCTCCCTGGTTCTCCATTCTCCATCCGTCCTTTGGCGATTCGTAGCCATTACCAGCAGACTGAATCGAGCTGGTATTAATTATCGCGCGAACCATTTCACGTTATTACCGGCGCTCTATATCTACCCTTTTAATCGCGACAACGCGCTACCACGACGCGCGTTCTACCAGCCGCGAAATTAACGCTGACCCTCGTGCTTCGAACGCGCTTTCGAGCAATGTTCACGCGGTTGTTCGAATGGGTTCCGTTTTTACGAGTGAACTCTCTGAATTTGAAAAGTGGAGGTGACTCGATCCGTTCGGAATAAGTTCTTAGACCCCACTATTTTACACTGAGCTTTCTAAAAGAATTACGTCGTGAAGTACGCGTCACTGAAACACTCTTTATATTAAGACTCTCTCTCTTTTTCCCTCTCCTTCCTTATTGTCCGTCTGCTTTTCGTCAGAACCCATTCTTCTTCGCATCTCGAAAGTAATCTTGGAGCCTGGCGAACGAAGTCGCTCGAGAGAATGGGACGATTTAATTTTACTCTCTTGGAAGAGGCTCGAACCG
Source organism: Tiphia femorata (assembly GCA_944319695.1). Classification (NCBI taxonomy): domain Eukaryota; kingdom Metazoa; phylum Arthropoda; class Insecta; order Hymenoptera; family Tiphiidae; genus Tiphia; species Tiphia femorata. The sequence continues at coordinate 10,199,124 of OX090896.1, read as the reverse complement.
ATTTGTCGATCGAAAGAAGCTTTCGTTTTTAGGACTTATTTCATTTTACGGAGCACTAGAGCGTTAATAGTTCCGCATACGACGCTCCGGTTACGCAACACCTTTTTTTTCTTCACGTCGCTTTCACCTTCCCTATCTTCTCGGCTTATCACTGCTCGGTGCTCGTCGTCCTCTTCTCTTTTTTACTAAATGTGAGTGCCATTAATGGAGCGTAACGAGGACTCACGTCGACGGAGCGCAAGGGGTTCGTCGCGGCTCGCGAATATTAATCGCGTTAAGCGGCTCTTACCGCTTCTCGAGACTGCCAGGAATTCTCGACGTTCCACGAGAATTCCTCTTGTGTTTCTCCGTGGACACAATAAGGGACCGAATGTAACCAACAGACAATGCTAGAAGTTGGGTCGTGCAATAGAATTTCACACGGTGTGGACTGCGCCCAATGTCGTTGTATTTGTAATCTCGTCAGTCGCACGTTTCTTCACTGCCTCGGGAATTATACGTACGTGACACAATGAAAATGGCAAGGCGTGCGAGCTATTTGCTGGTGATTACGAAAGTAGGGTGAGTTACAAGTTATCGTGTAGTTTTTCTAGATCCTCGATTTACGATACAATTTTCATAATAATGTGGGCACTTGTTGCTTAGTTGAAGGATTCGTCGATGATTTGATAATACGCGTCACTCCTTCGAGCAAGTATACAGAGCCAGGTACAACGTCAAACTGGTATTTCTATACCAAATGTAATACCTACTTTTAAACTCCTTTGGCGCGTTGATACTCCTTTGAAAAAATTGGCACCCCTCCACGAATGCTTTCCAAAATATTCTTCTTGTAACGAGACAGTTGGAGCAGTTTACATTTTTGTTTGATCGAAGGATTTTCAATAATTTAGCATAAAACATTGCGTAAATTATTTTGCGCTTGCTTCCGACCTTTATTTATTTTGCTAAAAAATCTTATTAAAAAATGTTGCTACTAATTATTGAAATCTGCTACTTTCTGTGTCGTCAATCTGGTATGCAAAACGGATTGTTGTTTAACGGTTAGAACAGCACCGATTACAATCCTAATTCAACAAGGCTCTACTGATTAAGCCAAACAGGTGTTCGATTTAATACAATAAGGGATCATCGAAATTCTTTATCACACGATGTACTTCCTCCTCATTGGATTACCTTTTCAAACACATCTCCGACCGCTTTCGTACCCTCTTCTCTCTAAAAATCACACGCTCTCAGGTAAACTCGCCACGATGTCTCGTCTCGGCGACTTCACCGACGATCGAACGAGAATCACTTACCTTCGCCGCGACTTTCTCCACAATTTCCCCATTGTTCGTCGCGAAACGAATGCCACCCACCTCCACCGGCCCCGTCCCTGCCGCCCCTGCCGACATGTACCCACGAACGTCCGCCCCAATCGTAACTCCAGTCCACTTGCCTCGTATAAAGGCAGTGCCCGCGTCCTTTGTTCACCACCGACACTGTCCTTCGCAGACTTCTCGTTTCCGGCTCGCCATTGCGCGGGCTCTTCCGAGACGGAAGAGAAAGGTGAAGAAGGAAGAGAAGCAGACGGAGAAGGGAAAAATTGGAGACTAGAGAGAAGGGAGAAAGAGGGAAAGAACGATCTTTATTTGCTCTGGACCGATCTGACCCTTAGGACACCAACCAAATATGCACAAGGAATAAAAGCAAACGGCAGAGCGAGCCGAGCTCTCTCCGAGGTTGCATGCTCTTAGGTGAAGTATTAAAGAGAAGAAGAAGAGGAAAATTATGAAAATTATAAAAGAATACACTCAACGTGGCAAATAAAAATTAAAGAGGGAGAAGAAGAAGAAGACGAAGAAGAAGCCATTTCTTGACACACAACCACAATCCAACTTAGACTCTTCCTCTTCACCCTCCTTCTTCTTCTTCCATCCTTCCTCTTGCTCGTGCCAACCAATCGATTTCGAGGCACTGAACGCTCACGTTAAACCGAAGAGAATCGATAAGAAGACCCGGGTTTGGAAAGGAAAAGGAGGAAAGTCGAGGAGAGAACCTGGCGCGAAGGTGTAAAAAAATTCAGCGGACGTGCACGGAGAGTTAGGTTCTACGAGGAGATTTCGTGGGTGTTGATGGAGCAAATTCGGAGGGGCCAAAGGGATCAAGCTTCCGCTCAAGGGATCCTGCTTTAAGCTACCTTGCCCTTTTCGCTTTCGCGTCGCGTCTGCAGAATCTCGACCTTTTCCTATTTTCTTCGCTTTCTCTTTTCCAGCATACACTCGAAGACTCTTCAATCTAAATACTTTCAGTGCACGTCAGTACCTTTCTCAGCGAGAGCTTCGCAATCGAAAATTGAAACTGAAAATTTATTAACACCAGGACTACCAAACCTGTCAAAATGAGTGGTGAACAAAAGAAGTTTCCATATGAAAAAGAAAATTGGTAGTTCTAGTGTTAAAGAGAAATTCTTGTGAAAAATTGGTCATTTTGACTGGTCGGTACTTCTAGTGTTAACCCTTTTAGTGTCGAACAAAAAATGTTGTTAAGCGAAAAGTTGTAAGAATTGTAGTATGCGCAATGATACATGTTGCAAATCTTGTTAACGACGGTATATCATTGCTCCGCACTAAAAGGGTTAATACACAACGCTTTGGTCCCTCTCTCTCTCTCTCTCTCTCTCTCTCTCTCTCTCTCTCTCTCTCCTAATAAAAAGAGAAACTAATTGCCGAAGTGATCGATCCTAATCGGTCGACGAATCAGCCGTGGTCGGTGAGTGGCGGGCCAATCGCCAGGTTCTTCAAAGAGATTACCTTACACCCTCCTGAACAACTTCTCTCTCTCTCATCCTCTCTTGGAGTATTGCACTTGCCCTTGCTCGTATGATCGTGTGCGCCACCGACATCGACCACCAGTGCACGTTTCACGCCACATTTCGCGGTCGAGATAGCGTGAACTTATTAGCGGACAATCGGCCAGGGATCCCCTTTGACCCCCACCGATTGTGGGCACCTCTTACGCGCGCGTGACGAACTGAACGGCGCGGTTTCGAGCGAGACTAGACGAGACGAAACGAGCGAGACGAGCATCGATGCGCACGACGAAGAAATTCAGAAGACGTATCGACGCCTCGTTCCGCAAATAGAACGCTCGTGGCTCGCTTTTTAATAATTCATCGCGATCGCGTCTCTCGATTTACCTTGCGATCGAGCACGCGCGGGGTGCATCGGTTGAAAATAGGCTGCAGACGGTGGCTAGAGCGTGAAAGTGATTTCGAAAGATAATTCGCGAGACTCGCGTTACAAGGGGATGACAAATAGTTTTAATTCATTCAGCCGGACGACGGACGTCGATGACGAGCGAGTGGCTGGTCGCTTCGGCTCTACTCCTCGGGGGTGTCTTTCGCGAGAATTAAATTCTCGGCGTCGGACGAGTCTGGAAACAAAAAAAAAACATTCCAGGCGCCTGGGGGATTGGACGTAATTAATTGAAATTAATTAACCCCGAGGGCTTATTCCCGAGAGGGACGACCCTTTGTGAACCTTTGAAGCTCGTCCACGCGTAGGACGCGGGGAAAAATTCGAAAAATTGGAAATCCCACGCTCGACGGCGCAATCGACGCGAATTAATTTCTCGCCAGCCGCTAATTCGTCCAGGCGCGCTCGCTCGCTGAATATTCTGAAAAGCGTTCGAGTGTTCCTCTTTATCGTATTGAGCGGTCGACCCAGTATTTTTATCAAACCGATTGTGCGACGCGCGAGGGGCACTGGAGGGAATAACGAGAGTGGAAAAGGGGGTAGAAGTGGTGGAAGAGAGGGAGCGTACTCGAGATCCACTCGATTGTTCCAATCCACGTCCATGCGTAATACTCCATTCGTGATTTAGCGATCTCGAAACGTCCACGTCCATTACCGCGTGACGAGGGTGGCGAGCACGTAAACTCTCTGGCATCGTGGAAAGAGAAGCGCCGAGTAAGAAGATGTTGCTTTCCACTGGAAACGCGCCGTTCTCCCGTTTCTCCGCAGTCCTTTTACAAAGAGCGCGAGACAAATCTCGAGATAGTCTTCCGCTGGACGATGGATCTTCCAACTTTTCTCTGTTCTCAGATTTTCAAGAGGTGCCCTGCTTATCGTTAGTTTCTTTCTTACCGAAGGAACCGCGTGTAACTAGCAGGACGGTGTACTTTGCGGAAAGAAAAGAATTTGGAGAATAGACTGTCCGCGACGTCTTCTTGCGAATTAAGCGGAGCCTCGTCAGTTCATTTACCATTGTTTTACAATTTCTAAAAGACGTGGCTTTTTTTCAACGTAACGCGGGTTATTAATTTGTTTACACAATTTTAAAACTCGACGTTTGCATTTAGAACACTAAAGATAGAATTAGTCGAAGTCTCTGATTTATTTTGCTACGATTATTTTGTCAAATTTCAATCTCTCGTGCTACTTGAACATTTCCAAAGTACCTTTACCGTTTCTGACCGTCTCATCCGGAAACTGTGTTAATGAGATTAATTTCTCGCAGTTTCTTCTTCCGCTTTTCAAATTTGACGTCGCACCGAGTGGCTGTTTAGCGAGGCAGTCGCGAGAAAGATTTCATCATTTGGATACTTTAGCCCGTAAGAGAAATATCATTAAAAGGAATATCGCTGTGACGACGACGCGCCGTCGAGCAGACGCGCTGGCAGAGAGAATCGAGAGGAATTTTAAGCAGGGCGGGAATGATCTGCTTTGAAATGCTCTCACGTATCGCACGGGGTTGCGTAAAACGAGCAGAACTCACCCTCTTCGTTTGGATGAATCGTCGACTCGTTGGAGCTTCCGTCTTTTCGTTGAAGCTGATGGCGCGCGAGCGTTCACTCAAAAGATTCGAACGTGCGAGAACCTCGTGGAAAGAAACGGTAGGGTAGAAGTCACAGTAATATCCCTTAATTTCTTTTTACGCGGATCAAGCGGACGTCACGCATTTATATAAATACTTCAATCGTTGCGAAACGACGCGACGTGGAATATTTTTCGTCTAACAGGGCGAAGTAGCTAAAATGCGAAGGTCAGCTTGTTAAATATTCAAGCCTCTAAATATCCGATAATCGCATCAATCAGCGCTGACCTATTGGAATATCGAAATATTATTATGGAACCATTAAGGTATTAATTTTCATGGTTGAATGTTTTCATTTCACCGGAATATTAATATTGATGTACGATGTTTTTAAAAAATTCAGTGCTTGGAATCACGGAACTTGTTCGATTTAATGTACGAATCAATACCGGAATACACCAAATGTTTGTCCTACTGAACGCACATGCTCGGTGGAAGAGGCATCTGCGCCGCAGGGTCCTCATTTTCTCCCCCTCGATACTCCGCCATGTTTCAAAAGAACATTGGGAAGAGTAGTTTGCGACAAAGTTCGTGCATAAATGGAATTCGATATTTTTACGATGTTCGTTATTACATCGTGAAGCTTCTGCTGGGTGAATCCTAGTACAATAGCTTGCCAGAGGCGAAGACTATAAAATATGCACGTTGAAAGTTTGACAAAGACTATTCAACGTGGAAAGATAATTTTACGTTGTTCCACGATGTATGAAATTTATCAATAGCCATTGAAAGTTCGGGAGGAACTGAAGCTTCGTGTAAGATACATTGGATTCTCGTTACTTTCGTTTTCGATAGTCTACTAATGGACATGTGACGTGCACGATGGAGAGACGTAATTGACTCCTTCATTCATAATTTCGAAAGCAACAAGAACTCACGGAACTCAAGAATATCCAATGTCGAGGAAATTTGAATCCATTACCATCTCCGCGGATTCTCGTTTCGATTATCGGGACGAGAAATTATCCCTGTACTTCTTGCCTCCGTTATTCGGCTCATTTTCTATTTTCGTTTCTGTATTTCACGAGTCTATACAATGGAATTTTATTCCAACAGATTATTTATGTCGTCGCTAATTTTCGTTTCTTACTTTAATATTTTTTGGTCTCATTAGTCCTCTTTTTTAACAGTACCGTAAATTCGGGTCTCTCGTTTACACGCGATTCAAATTTAAAAATTTCATTTTCGTTCGCCGCCCACGAGACAATTGCGAGACTCTCGCGAATAGCTCGACGCTTATAAAAAAAAAATCTTCTATAAATAATGAAAGCTGCCTTACGTCATCGCCACGTTTCTCGCGTCAATGCCACGATGAGATTACGAAGTTTGAAGAAAATTACCTGCACGTCGTCGTGAGAGAACTCAGACCGTCTGGGGAACGTTATTTCGAGGCGTGTAACACCTACGCTCTCCTTATTTCTTCCGGTCTCCGTCCTTCCTCTTCCTTCCTCGAAATCCGATCGGCCATCACACGAACACGAGGAAAATTATAAATCGCCGTAGTATCCATCCCACGGGCTAAATCGGATAGGAAGAATGGCGAAATAAATGGGAATTACGGTCGTGCCTAAAAATGGAATCCATCAGATGTGAGCGACAGTTAGTAGCAGAGGCTGGTTTTGGTCCGACAAAAACACATCCACGCGAATTCTCTTTCACGGCTTTTATTCGCTCCACCGCAATTTTCCGCACCGACTGCTGTTCGTACGAGAAGTTTTCAAGATTTGTTAGCAAGATGGTCCTTATTCGGTTACCTCTCCGATTCTGTTCGCTCGAAAGTACTTCATTGTTACTCTCGTACTTTTTGAGTACTTCAGAAATCAAGTTGGTAATCTCTTTGCAACAGTGAAAGAAAACATTCTCCTACAACTACTTCGTGAGAAGTTAACATCTTTCGTATAGTTTACAACCGCGAGAGGATAAAGTTTTTAAAGGTTGCGTCGTCTCTTCTCTTAGGTATGCTCCATGACTTTTACGATCCTTTATGCAGATTTATTCTAGAAATTCTGAAGTAATCTTATCTTTCTCGTGAGTTTGACTAATTAATTTTCCAAGTCCATGTACGCAAGGTATTTAGAAAACATTCAACGAAAAACACTTTTAACCTTACTATTATAGTATCTTCATATACCACGACGAAGCTAACTTCTATACTTAGAATCATCATTTTTGCGACAAAATTAAATTTTCATATTCTTCGCAAACCGAATGCGGTAGGACTTCGGGAAGCTGAGATTACTTTCGTCGGAAACTCATAGAAGCCTGGAAGTTTTCAGATCTTTCAATAATAAATAATTCTTCGAAAAGGTACCCTCGGCAATTTCACATCTTGTTTATGTGCGAAACCACGGATTAGTCTCTCGACGAAAGAAGTGCTTTTCAAAAGGCAATAGCGGTTTGAGGAGAAGAGAAAAAAAACTCTCCTCTTCCATGAATTTTCCTATCTCTTCCGCTTTATTTTCTCTCTGAATGGCCGAGGACATGGTCGCTCCCATGACACAGTGGTCGTTAAGGGACGCCACGTTTCCCGTAGTTAAGGGGGGGGGGGGGCGACTGGTGGATGTCGCGAGGCGACAGATCATGGCCCAGACCAAGAAGGCAACCTTACGGCAACGAGGGTGATGCTAGTGGCATAGGCGCACCACTTTATACGTCCCTCGAGTGCGATTTCTTCCTCTTCTCGTCCTTCCCCACGGGTTTCTCTTTCTCGTTGGTCTCTTCGTTATTCCTCTCGCCATTCTCTTCGTCATTGTCGTTCTCCTCGTGGTCCTTTTCAAGATTCGTTTCGTAGTTTACTTCTTTTGGCGCTTCTTCTTGTCGTTATCCTCGTCATTCTCCTCGTAATTCTTTTCACGGTTCCTTTCGTTATTTTTTTCGTCCTTCTCCCACGGGTTTCTCCTTTCTCTTTATTCTCTTCGTTATCCTTCTCGTCGTTCTTATTCATCATTGTCGTTCTCCTCGTGATTCATTTCAAGATTATTTTCGTAGTTCCCTTCTTTTGGCGCTTCTTCTTGTCGTTATCCTTGTCATTCTCCTCGTTCTTTTCACGGTTCTTCCCATCATTTTGTTCTTCATTCTCCCACAGGTTTCTCCTTCTTGTTGCTCTCTTTGTTATCCTTCTCGCCATTCTCTTCGTCATTGTCGTTCTCCTCGTGGTCCTTTTCAAGATTATTTTCGTAGTTCCCTTCTTTTGGCGCTTCTTCTTGTCGTTATCCTTGTCATTCTCCTCGTTGTTCTTTTCACGTTTCCTCTCGTCATTTTTTTCGTCCTTCTCCCACGGGTTTCTCCTTCTTGTTGCTCTTTTTGTTATCCTTCTCGTGGTTCTCTTCGTCATTGTCATTCTCCTTGTAGAGTTCTTTTCACAATTCCTCTCGTCATTTTTCTCGTCCGTCTTCGCGATTTTCTCCTTCTCGTTGCTCTCTTCGTTATCCTTCTCGCCGTTCTTCCTCGTCATTGTCATTCTTCTTGTAGTTCTTTTCACGATTCCTCTCGTCGTTATTCTCGTCCGTTTCCACGATTTTCTCCTTCTCGTTGCTCTCTTCGTTATCCTTCTCGCCGTTCTTCTTCGTCATTGTTGTTCTCCTCGTGGTCCTTTTCAAGATTCTTTTAGTAGTTTACTTCTTTTGGCGCTTCTTCTTGTTGTTGTCCTCGTCATTCTCCTCGTAGTTCTTTTCACGGTTCACCTTACGTCATTTTCTCGTCACTCTCCGCGCAGTTCTTTTCGTATTTTTCCTCGTAGTTTTCCTCGTCGTTCTTTTCTCGTTGTCTCCTTCGTTATTCGCCTCGTCGTTGTCCTCGTCAGTGTCCTTGTTCTTTTCGCAATTCCTCGTTATTCTCCTAGCTTTCATCGTCGTTCTGTTTATTGTTCTCTTCGTCATTCCATCTATCGTGCTGCCCCACTTTTTTTTCGTTCGATTTCCCACCCTCCACTTCCTTTTTCCGTTTCTTTCCATCCTATCGTTTTGCTCGTCCTGCTCTGGACCGTAATAATCGTCCTTTGCACTTTATAGGCAAACGCAGGAAAAATACTCCCTCTACTACATTCACGTACGACGATACGCGAACTTAATCTTTATAGTGAGTATCTGCATTTTATGCGGATATCATTTCTACTTCACTTTTCTATTCATTCTGAACTGTCGTTATCGAGAAGATGAGAGAGAACACAGAGAAAAAGGAAAGACGAAATAAAAGAAATTATCAATTAACAGGAGAGATAAAAAATTCGATGTAGCTAATCGACGAAGCGAGAATGAAAAGGCAACGTCCTCGCCAATTAAGCTCCAGCGAGAGTAGGACGGAGGAGTTAACAGAAAGATAAAAAGAATAGAAGACGCTCTAACGAGCGTTCTTACATTGTAAACTTTCGTTCTTATCCTGGGAAGAAGCGAGCTTCGCCTGGACGCTCGAAACTTTCTCGATAGATCGAGTGCCTCGGTAGAACGTCGAGTGACTGGCGGGTAAAAAATTCAGACGTTGGTGAGGAGTCACGAGGGAGGGAGACACGAGGTTAGGAGTAAAAGAGGAAGCGAGCTGAAGAATTTATCGTCGAAGTCGAACGCGGTTTAGATCTCGGACGTCGATTTAACCCTTTATTTACCGTGGTAATAAAGTCACCGAGGTTTACGTACGACTGAGGCGGACAAATGGTCTCCCGGCGCGCCTCAGACCGCGATGAAATTTCGAGATTTCCCGCCTCGCCTTCGATCGAGCAACGAGAAAGATAAAAGAAGCTCCCAGGTGCAGACAACAAAAAATCTATGAAATTTCTCCCTCGCTTTTATTGCGTTGCGGTTAAGCTTTGTTTGAAGAACAATGCCAGAGGACACGGTAAAAATGTTTTCTACCCTTCCGAGAAGAGACGTCTGAAATTGCATCACATACTTTGTAGGATATTACATCGCAGAGATATTAATATTAAAAAGAGTATATTCTTTTAGTTTGTAAAAGATTGTTTCGTAGAAATTCCATTCGGACGATGTTTCGAGATGACATGGAAGAGAATTCATACTTAAGGCTTTTTATCAATTTCTTGCTATTTCCGTTAATTGGCGGAAGGGACACGTCGAGCAAAAAGAAAGTAATGTCACTTCATTCTGCTTGGAAAGGGGCTGGAATATCATACCCCAACGCGAATCGATCATCGCTTCAGCTCCATCACCTTCTTCGTTCTTCTTCTACGCTTCTTCTTACTTCTTCCAACCGCTGTATCCCTGAAAATAAAGAATCCGATCCTCGTTCTCTCTTACGTCCTTTTCCTTTCCGCACCTAGTTTTCTCGCATCTCCGATTACGGTGCCACGTTCCGAAGAGGAATGGCGTTTAAAGTAATACCCTACTTCGTCTCTCCTCGCGCATCCTTCATTCGTCTTTATTTGCAGCTTCTTCCGCCAACGCTCTTCATCGAGGAAGGACATCGTTCCACCGTTCCTCGTGCGTGCAGTCGTTAACTGCCGTGCGTCTCCTCGCAATAAAAACTGCCCTAGCAGGAATTTCATTTAACAGAAGTACGAACTCCGTCAACGGATGTACTAAAATCTAAAGATTCAAATTAAAAACTGACACTAAGCCAATTTTTATGTAATCGTAAGAATAAGCGCACGAGCAAGTATAATAATTATACTTATTTGCAAAGACTTTTTTACCTGTAGCGATAAAATTATGCTTATTAAATGCCTGATGTACGAGTCCTTAGGTGTGTCAAGCTAAAATTGGTCAGAAATAGAAGTCTTAGTGACTCGCGATGATTTTATAGAATCGTGAGAATAATCGGAGGCAAAAGTGTAATAATAAGACTTAACTGTACCGATAAAGTTCTGCTTATTAAATTCCTGATACACGAATCCTTTGATTTACCAAGCTAAAATTGTTCAAAAATTTAAGTCTTAGTAACTCGCGATAATTTTATATAATCGTCAGAATAATTGGATGAGGAAATACGTATAATAATAATAGTTAAATGTACCCATTAAGTTATGCTTATTAAATATCTAATACACAAGTCACACTAAATTTGTTTAAAAATACAATAGAAGTCTTAGTTAGTCGCGACCACCTCATCGAGGGCCACTACTAGTATCCAACACCGCTCTCATTGCCGATAGTTCGTAACGCGCGTTAATCAATTCGACCTCCGTGGAACGAGTGCGCTAATACGTTGTGCAGATTAGAGGCGCGGAAAAACCGGACAGGCCGAATGGCCCGGAGGCTCGCTCGATTCATCGCTGCGATCGCTCGATTAATTCGATAAAACCCCTGTCGCGAATTAACCGTTTGGACGTGCCTAACGACGACGAGCACGTCCCTGCCACGCTGCACTTTGATGCATCTCCGTGGTGCATCGAATCGCATCGACGAAACCGTGCGCCCTTTAAAAATTTTATTCGCAATTTGTTTTTAGTCCCAACCACGAAGCGTTTTCGCAGAGCCAACAATTCACCGACGGATGAAATATTCAACAGAGTATTATACCCCGAGGTGTACCATCCAATTGAATTTAATTCGTCAATAGCATCCATGTTTCATGCGTGTGCTCGAAATTGAATATACGAATGATTGAAAAATTTTCAATACAAGGGCGAAGAATGCCGAGAGAATATTTGCGAGATTGTCTCGATTCGTTTCGGTACCATCCAACCAGCGGCAAATCAGATCCTATTGTCGCGCTGATTTTTTCGATAAATATTTTACGGAGGTTGAGCTTTTTCGGGTCTTCCTCAGTTATCTCTATCTCTCTCCCTGTCTCTCTGTCGGGTTCTCTGGTCCTATCTCGTCGACTTCACTTGGAGATGGATGAAAATTCTCAATATTCGGTGAACGCGAGGGATTTCGTCGAACGGTCGAGGGTATTCCGCGGGATTTGCTCGATGCGATTCGTGGAAGCCGAATGAATCATCATGGGCGTCTACCGATGCGATCGGAGGAATTTCCAAGCCCTCGTCTGCGGCACTGTTGACCTTTCGTTCTCCGTTGACCCGTGCCACCCTCGTACCGCCCTCGTCTTTCACGCGCGCGAAACAAGGTGGATGAAGAATTTTCCTCATCTTCCACCTCTTCGTTTTCCACTGTCTCGCTCTTAACCTTCGGTCTATGCATTGGAGGTCAAATGGATCCCAGTTATTGCATCAAATGGTCAAATCTTTTATATATACATATAGTAGAATTTAAATTATCTCGTAGCTTTACAATAAACTAAGCATTTTTTATGAATTCATAAAAATAACTTTACAAAATGTATGAAAATGTATATGGAGTCAGCTTGACTCCGTGCACATGCCATGGAAAATTTACTATGCACCGAGTGAAGGTCGTTTACGCTAAAGGAATTTTAGTGGTGGAAAATAGTTTCCAATGGCGAACCAGTCGGCTCGCAGACATTGGTTTACCACTTGTCGCAAGTAGCACATGCACTTTCTTATGGATTACGCAAGGCAAGTTTGCTGACAGAAAGTACTTTCCGTCGCTAAAGTTGCAAAGTGTAAACATCCTTTAAGCGTTCACACGAGATTTACGCAAGCTATCGAGAACCAGGGTTCAGAACCACCCACCCTGTTTGGCACGACCCTCCTTCCTTCTGCTCCTTCCTAAATTCAATCTCTTTGTTTTCATCCTCGCTTAAATCTTCGCTCTTTGCCCTTTTTCAACCATACGTTTTCTTTCGCGTTTTCCTCTTCTTCCAAGGAGGAAGGAGCGTGGGACGATTGAGGAGTGAGAACGGGAGAAAGAGAAAAATGGGTCGACCAGTTTCCAGAACACTGACTGGAAAGGGCCAAAGCGCGCTCGTTACACTCGTCCATTGGATAAAATATTCAGGCGCGCTGTGAAAATGTGCCGTGGACGATGGTCGAGCGGGAGAGAAAAAGAGAAACGACGAAGTAAAGAATCCAGAGAATTAAAAGACACGGAAGACGTGAAATACCAAAGAACGTGGCTAGAAGGTGACGTTGCAATCGTCATTCTGTTCATTCCGTCCATACAACCAACGTCAAATAACGAAGAATAGAAAGCACGAAGAATTCTCCTTTCAACCCAACAACCACACGCACGATCTTTCCTTCGGCGGTTTCCCGCGACTAATCGGCACTTCCGTTTGCGTCAGTATTATCTAAAGACTTGATGCACGTAGCAGATTGTCAAGCGTGTGATTAAAACTTGCCGACAAACTCGGAAGTTCAGTCCACAATGCATTCTCCTTGACTTGCCACGAAGTTACGAGCAACTTGTAAGCGTAAACGAAAAATCGAGATTACGCTCCGACTGGCCGCGCTACTGTTTGTCACTTGTCATTACGAAACGCGTTAATAACACCCGAGGATTGACGCAGCAGTCGTGAAGAAAAGAAGCGTAACGGCATACGTTTTTGCAGAGAAGGGTGACGCATCTTAGCGCGTAGTGTGCGCGAGAGACGAAGGTAGCAAGCAGTCTCGTACTTTGTATCGTTCAGGAAGGAATGATACGTTCGAGCGTCCGCTTCTAAATTCAGCTCGGTATATACGCCACGACCGGCGACAATCAGTTACCGCTCTGATATCGGTTAATTTGCGTTTAATTAATATCCGATGTACGACGTGGTCGTGCGCATTCGACGGTGGCCCAGGTGTAATTCAATCGTCGGTGGAAGCCGCCTCGGTGCGGCCCACCATTCCAAGGGCGTGTAGTTCAAACGGTGTGCGAGAGCTTGCGCGATCGTCCTGGTCCCTCCCTCACGAAACGGTTGAGAGAGGTCGATCGAGAGGCGATTTTAAAATCTAAACGTAAGTATCCTCGTTGATACGACAAAGAAGACAACGATCTTCGATTTAGTAATGAGCGGAAAGAAGAAGTCCGCGATAATTATATCCTCGAGCTTGAAAAAAGAAGAATGTTCTTGAGAAGGACGATCGAGCAACGCGATTGATTTTCAGAGTTAACAGAATCGGAAGGATGACGCTATTCTTTTTTCAATTTCGAATATATAATTATTGGAATATTGTGAAAGATATATTATCCCTCGCGGAAGGAGAGAAATGATTTTTCGTGTCTTAATTATCAATCACGCACCACCAGCCACGTGTCCTGCACCTAAAGTGCCCAACTCTTGATCGACGAAATTCAGGAAGTCCGTATAAAAACTGGCTTCCTTTTTAAAAATCTGAAAATTCTCCTAGTTTACATTTAGACCTTTATCCAAACTTTAACATCGTCAATTCGCACCACTCCGAGCAGAGTCAAAAATCCTGGCGTCGCAATTAAAAAAATTCAAGACCGTTGGTCACCCTAGCTACGCCCCACGGAACTCATCCTTCCGTCGCGAACCCCTCACCTACACGCGCAAGACAAAAAAAACAAATCTTCGAGTATCTCGACGAGCCCCACGACCTTTTTGCTTCTGTTTACAGCATCACAGTGGTCTGAGCTAAGGGAAAAAATGGCGTCGGGGTTGCCGAGCGCTCATCAGAGGAAGCTTGGACCTGCGCCTATAGCATCCTTCGAAGACCTTTCCGACGAGGTGGAAAACGTGAGTCCTCCCCATGAGTCCTCCCCGTCTCACGTACCTCCTACTATACCTACGACACTTCCAAGCGTGACCTGCTTCTACTACTACTACCACTAGCTACTACTACTACTACTAGTACTACTGCTACTTCTCGTACTTCTTCCTCTTCTCCGGGGCCTCTCTCACTGGGGATCGAAAAAGCATTGCGAGGGCCACTCACTGGGAGGGGGTGTAAGTCGCCGCGCCCCTCACGCGGGCGCCACGTCGGCGTCGCCCACGCGCCTCTCCACCCTCCTCCAAAATAATCTCGGCTATCTTCTCCTACGCCCACCACCGAAATCTCTGAAACCACCTGAATATCTCACAGTGTGTGCGCGTCGAGAAGGGAGGCAGCCCGAGCACCAACCACCACCAACCACCACCACACCACCATTCAACCACCAATAAAATAAAAAATAAAAATAAAAATAGAATAAGATCGAAACCGACCGAGTTTAGATCAGCCGAAAGTAACAGTCGTCGACCGCCGCAAAAAGTGATAGGGATAATCTGTCGAGCGAGTAACAAAAAAAAGTCAAATAAAATATAAAACGAGTCTACCTTAGAGAAACAAAAGAAAAAAAAAAAAAAAAAAAAAAAAAAATGCCAATATCCCTGTGACCGATATCCGAATCCCACGACAAAAACGAGGAAAATACGAATTTGAATGCAGGGCGAACATCCACCGGCAGCTACACGTATGCCAGGCATCGTCGAGGTCACCACGCCGGCAACGCCTGGTAGCTCGTTAAAGACACCAAGCACGCCGCGAATTGACATCAGCAGGGCTAGCAGCTCCTCGCATCACGAGGACAGCAACTCCAGGGACTCGTCGCCCGAGAGGGAGCTACTAGCAGGTAATGTTGGGCCCGATAATCATTTCTTTCTCGTTGATGTCCTTTCAGCTTCGATCGTGAATCAAGTACGATTAGGAGGTACTCGGCGAGGAAAGAATTGTTCGACGATGAGGAAGCAGGCGGTTGAACAGGACTCGGAGGCTTTAAGGATGAGAGAGTCCTGACCGGGTCAAGGTCCTATCGATCCAGACCCGGGCCAAGACTTATATGGTCCGAGGAGATAGCGTGACCCCGCGATTGTTCGATGAGAGCGCGGAGAGACGGGCGGGCTGCATGCATGTAGAAGTTAGCTGCGATAAGTTAAGGATCATAATGAGGATCGACGTAGTTCCGTGGTATCGCGTTAACCACGTCTGGCGTCTTGCACGAGACCCACTCTCGCCTCTAGATACCTTTTTCGCACGATCGGATCGATTAGTCTGGAACTGCGAGGATAGAACTTCCGCGTGTAAGCGCATCGTTAAAAATTCTTTGGACTAGCTCGGATTGTAGTGTACTTGTCTAGTCTAGAGGCGAGGTAAACTTTCTTAAACTGTAATGAGAGATAGGTCGCACCTGTTCTGCGAAAGAAGGATGTTGTAGCGAAACTTGTAAAGTAGGATGTCGTCGAGTTGGCATGCTTTATTTGATGTCATGCTTCGTTGTTTATTCGACGTTCGTAGTTGTTTCTATATGCCGCGGAGAGTATACTTATGCGTTACGAAGAGAGAGGGAGAATCTTTGAATGAGGTACGATGAAGTGTCTGGTTACTTCGTAGGAGCCGATCCTCCACCAGGATGCAAATTGACTTTGGGCTACAAGGAGGACGCACAGGATCTAAGGTCCTCCACCGAGGAGCTCGATTTGCACGATCCCATTCACGAGCAGGATCTCAGGCGTGACTCGAAAAAGGCCAGGAAACGAAAGGAAGATGGGTCGTTGTCGGAGTACAGCGGTGCTAGCAAGCAATTGCAGGACAGAGAGCGCAAGGACAGCAATTGCTCGGAGATCCTTCTGCTCAACATCAGCGGCAGGACGTCCAGGCTGTCCTCCGTCGGTAGCCAAGGCTCTGGGGTCTCTGGGAAGCTCTCGGTTGTATCGGCCACTTCGTCCAGGTAGCTCACGGAACATGAATTTTCTAGTTAACAATTTTCTTTTGTAATTCAAGATAAATAATAACGGCGAGTGGATCAACCGTGAAATAAAGCAATGCGTGACTTTACTTAAAGTAAAATTCTCGTTTAGAGCATTTGTCGACAATGCTGACTTGATTCTTCTGTTCCGATAACAGCGAATTGTAATGCAAATTAAGTAGGAGTAGGTCAAACGAAAAGTAAAAACATGGATGACTTAATTTTAAACTGAATCTCCGATCTGTTCAACAAAATCGTTTAACAATGCTAAATTTAATTTTCTATTCTGCTTAATACTAGCCCGTCGGGGACCGGTATATCCTTCACGTCGCATTCCGCTATATACATGCTAGGGGCTGAAGTGTCCGCTTTCTCGTAGCTCACTACGTACACACGCCCTATCGGATATCCATTAATCACGCAATACAAACATCGTGGCACATGGAAACCGTAGGTCACCGAGCCCGCACAAATGTCTCCTGGAGACGTCCTTCTGCGGCAGCAAGCCGACGCTCGCGGACAACCTGATAGAGCCCTCGAAACCGGAGACCGACGACCTGGAGAAGATTCTACTGAAGCGAGAGGCCGACACGACGAAGGCACTGATCCCCGAGAGTATAAAAGTGTCCATGGTGGGTGGTAACCTCAAGCCCGACCCACTCGACAAACCCAGACGACGTGGACGAGAGGAGAGAAAGGAGATATTCAAAAGAGAGGTGGAAATCACGAAGAGATTCTTAGAGAAAGTCAATATAGAGGTAGGTCTGGCAGCTCGCCAATGCCTTATCATTCTCCACCCTTACTGTCTGACTTCTCGCCGGGGACTGTCAATTAAAGAGAATTTCGATGGACAGTCCACTCTCTTGCGAAACGTCCTTTACTCGGTCCGTTAATTAACAGAATTTTGGCACCGCCAACAGAATGACCTTGAATCTCTCGCGTAGGTGCCCATTATTAGAAAACCAACCGACCAGCAGGCATCGTCGTCTTCGTACCAGCAATCGTCGTCTCAACAATCTCAAGAGGTTCAGAAGCCTGCGACCCTAGACTTTAACGACAAGAGAAAAAAGACGCAGAACTTCAAGGAGATCGTACAGACGACGCCCACCACTGGTAGCTTGAGCGGAAGTCCCAAGTTACCAAGGCATCAGAAGGTGCGGGATCTTGAGGGCTCGCGCACTCCCAGTCCGTCTTCCGTTTCGAGGAAGAGCAGCTTTGCTTCGTTGTTCAAGGTTTCTTTCTCGCGTTAATTTCTAGCACAGTGGTTGTTAACCGGTGTACCGCGAAATTATGAAAAGGTCAATGTATATTATACCTAGTTGGTAAATATGCAGTACGCACAAAAATGCCATAATCTGGATTTTTCTCGTATAGCAGCACTGTGGCGGTTGAACCATTATCTAAAAATATGTTCTTAATCGTCTTAATAACTTTGGTGTTCCACAAATTATCCTTCTAATCAAAAGTGTTCCGTGAGTTTGAAAAGGTTAAGCACCACTGCTCTAGCACAATATCGTACCCTGATCAGCATCGATCGAGTCTTGAGCACGGGTTAACTTCTACCCTTTTTCTATTTTTACTTTAAGATTTCGATAAATCCTCAGGACCCTAAAAATACCGATCAGGTGATGTCTATGACAATCAACAAATACTTTCATCAGTGTCTTTCCTCAGGGCCGCACGGACGGTAGTGTCCTCAGTCCGGAATCACCTTCACCGAGTACAAAACCACGTCGAAGCCTGACTTCCAAATTAAAGGACACCACGGAGAGTCTGCGAAGCAGGTCAAAGTCACGCGAAAGAGTTTCAGTGGATAAAGGCACGCCGTTGAAGAAGGAGTCTAAGAACAAAGGTGTCTTTTCGTCGACCCTGAGTCTGTTCAAGAAACGCGAGCGAAAGAAGAGCTACGACGAGGCCATAGCCGCGTCCTGCGGCACCGACTTGGACAGCTCCGCTGGAGGACCTTCTCTGGAGAGCATAGGCCACGTGGAGTTCACCTTCAACACGGAGAAAGAACGACGGAAGGACGACTCGATATTCATCAGTTTGCACGCCGACGATAGAAACTACGAAGAAGCCCTACCATCCGAGAGTGTGTCTATTCCTTTGGAAACTCCAACGAAATTGTTAGACGAATACGAGTCTGAACCCAGATCAGGCAGCATAGTGACCGAAGCTTCGATAGAGCATCATCGTGCACCCGTGACGAAAGTTAGAACCGAGGCTCAGATAGAGACTACCACCACTTCGAGAACGTCGTCCAGGGATAGCCAGGTGTCTCAGAGCGCGTCGAAGGACTCTCAGATATCGAAGAGCTCGTCGAGGGATTCTAAGATAAGCGTGCCAGGTGGCAAGCTAGCCGAAACGATTCCTACGAGATCGTCTCCGTCCGCGGAGAGCAAGCTGACGGACCAACGATTGTCGAGTAGCTCGTCGAGAGATTCGATCGGTAAGAAGCCTGAGATAGTGAAGCCTAAGAGGAGGAGCAAAGAGGCCCAGCACGTCGAGCCACCTGAGAGAATAGAAGAAGCCATTCAACAGCAGAGAAAAGTCAATGGAAAGGAAACTGCGTCGATTCCGTTCTTCGACGAAGCTAAGAAACCCGACCTCCTCGACGATGGGTTAGCCAAAGCCGCTCAGGACAGTCTCGTGAAGACTCCAAGCGTGATCTCGGACCTGGATCATAACAGTTCAGAGTCGGAGAGAGATTCTGAGATTGAGTTTATTAGGAACAAGGCCGAGAAGCTGGCCGAGGAATTGCCCGATGAGAGGAAAGGACTATTTTACGAGGAGAGTTTTGAAGAAGATTTGCCATACGTACCCACGACCCTTCCTTTGGAGAAGAGCGTAGCTGTACCAATCCTGCCTGTTAAACAACGACTTCAGGATATAAGGTGGGTTATTTTGCTAATTGTAATATTGAATATCTAGCCACAAAAGGCGCTAGCCTTGATACAAGATTCGAACGAAACAATTTACACCGACAGAAGGAAAACTATTTTCAATCGAATAATCCATTGAACCATTCCACTCCTGGAAAAATACTCCTCTGTTAATTTTAGTATTCTAAATATCTAGAACAAGCAGTCAATTAATACATCGACAAATTAGTCAACCCGCTTATCAAATCACCACATATCTCCTTCTTATAGAACTATTCCCATCGAGAGGCCACGATCAACGACGCCCATAAACCCAACCCTGCTGGACGAATTCGTGATGCAAACGTCCTTGGACGAGCGTCGGGTGGAACGAATGAAGATCTCGTTGCCGCGCGAGGACAGCTTCAAGCTAAAGAGCCCGAGAAGGCAGCACGCGGTGAACACCTTCAGCGAGTTCGCGGGTAAAGTACCGCCTGACGGAGGACGAAGGAGCACCGGTAAATCACCGAGTCCACCACCACTGCCACCAAGAGCACCGGCACGACCGAGCAATTGGATAAACTTCGAGGAGATCCCTGAGAAGAGAAAAGCACCGAAGAAGCTTCAGACTCTACCGCGAATGGAGGACGAGGCGAAGGGTAGCGCGAGTGGATACAGCTACGTGCAACCGGAAGAGTGCAGGTGCGAGTGTCACGAGGAATCGAGAAGAGCATCGTTGAGGGAAGCCACCACGACGCGGACCTCGTCCTGCAGCAGCAACGGCGAACGACCTTGCAACGGCGAGAACTGCACCGCGCCAGCCGCAAGCTCCATGGATCGCGCCAGCATCGTCAGGTAAACGCTCCTGGGTACGATCCACCGATCGAATCGGCTACCCGTCCCCTTAGGACGATCCTCGGCGACGCTAGTGATGAGTAGAAGTTTGTTTCTGTATTTTCAGTGACAGCTCGTTGGAGTGTAGCCTAAGCATCGAGGACGGTCAAGGTACGCAGGCGCTGCTCAGCACGTCGAAGCCCTTCGGTATGGATCTGGACGTCAGATCCAACCGGTCTAGTATCATATCGCAGGAAGAGAACGACGAGGTCCAGCATCAGTAATCCTTTCGTTCGTAATGTTTTCGTCGCGGCACTCGTGCGACGAGCCTTGTCGATTTATCACAGTTCGGATTGAGAAAGAGACTGCAGACCTGTCGCCGGCGTTCTCCGCGAAGTCGAAGGACGCGCGAACGACGAACGATCTCCTCTCTTGGCTTTACAATGATGATGAGAGACCGAGGGATTCGTTCCACCTTTCGCGCGCCACTTCGCGTACTTAGTGTGCTGGATTAATTGCAAGCGTTTCAGTTGCGAGCATGACGCATCACCGGTATATCGTAGAGGTTTTACGCCGCCTGTACGCTGTTCATCATTCGCACGAGTTTCTTGAAATTCCTATCGAGGATGGTGACAAGCTCGACGTGTCACGTAGCCGAGTTCATTAGACCTCCCTGATATTACGTCGAAGAGTAATTGTTACGACCGTACCTTCATCTCGCTCACGACGCGCGAGTTCTCGAACGAATTACAAAGCAGTATTCTATCGCGCGTAATCCATCGATCATCGTACTCAATCGTCTTTCATATACGTATATTATATATACACATACGATTATTATACATATAAAGTATCTCTCGAAACGTTTGTAGTTAATCGCGCCTCAAGCATAGTAATTTATCTAGACTCGTCGACAAAGTGGACATTCTTTTCACGAGGAAAATTCATTCTCATTCTCTTAAATTGTCATTGATACTTCTCCATATCTCTCTCTCTCTCTCT
Organism: Tiphia femorata; assembly: GCA_944319695.1. Lineage (NCBI taxonomy): Eukaryota > Metazoa > Arthropoda > Insecta > Hymenoptera > Tiphiidae > Tiphia > Tiphia femorata. Next base: position 10,178,084 of record OX090896.1, on the reverse strand, counting down.
CTCTCTCTCTCTCTCTCTCTCTCTTTCTCTCTCTCTCTTTTCCTCTCATCGTCCCTGTAAGGACGCGCGTACGTTCGTCTGCACGCGTTGACCAATGCTTCCCCCCCTCTCATAGGCAACTGAGCGTGCATGGCTGCATATTCGACGCAAATTCTGGACGATGGCTCGTCAAGCGCCTTCTCTCGCTTACAAAAAAAAAGAAAATATCACAAACTTCGCTAGCGTGACTCTGTGCTTGCCAAACTTTATCGTCGATCGTGCGCCTCGCGAAGTCACGAATCCTTGCTCTCGACGGAAGGAAGAGAATTATTTTATCGACTATCGAGCTCCAGGTTTCGTGACACTCGAGGCCACGCATTCATATCAAGTAGACAAATATAAAGAAAAAGGGATAAACGCGAACGTGTACGCTAGAGACAAGAAGAATAAGAAGATAAGGTTAGAAGCTTACCTAGAGATGCTCTGTACAAAATTTCGAAATCGGTCTCTAGAAAGAAAGATTTCTTCTTTCGCGCTTGTTACCGCGAGCCTCTGCGAACTCGAGTCTCTTTCCGTAAGTATCGACGAGGAGCACATGGCACGCGCTAGATGCCTCATTAAGAACGCAATCTATCTGTTAATTCAATTCTCACCGCGTGTATCAATAATAATAATCATCCATACGCGCGAACTCGCGCTTGGTTCCTTCATCGCGCATCGTACAAGTGCCTGGTAGAGCCCAATCGAAGAAAGCAAAACTGCAGGCTCGTAGAAGGCTTGCTATAAAGCGGTCGCACAATTGACAGTTGGAAGAAAAAAAGAAATCTCTTATCCAGGACCTAAGGAACATTCTTACTCTTGGACTTTTCAGGCAAGGCGAGAGAGAATTTTACGAGAAGGAGAGGCGAGCCGTCGTCCACGTCCAAGGGGAGGTCGAGGGAGCGATGTCCCTCAGGTCTTGTCCTTTATCGAACTACCGTGGGAACTCGTCGCTTAGCTCCAGTTTAACAATAAGTGAAACGTTCCACGGGTGCACCGGGATTTATTCTACTATCTACCTCCTCTCTGACGTACCAAAACAAGAAAGAAAGAAAGAAAGAAAGAAAGGAAGGAGGACCGAGCGATTCCTCGTTGACGAAAGGAGATCCTTCCTCGTCTCTTTTAAAGCTTCCTTCGTGTTCTTGGACGAAGGCGCGTTGGTCGAGCTTCCTTTCTATTTCGAGAATCACTCACGACTGGCGGGTAGGTCGATCCTGAGTTACTCGATCATTGAGAAGTAAACGGAATCGCCATGATAACGCGATGAAATAGTAAAAGAAGTTTGGCCCTTTTTGACTACGTTCTCTGTTGCGGCGCTAGGTACAATTTAGTAAGGTGCTATATGGCGATAGGGTGAAGCTAGAAGCTCGCGACGAATGAATCAAATGAAAGCGTAGACGCACACAGAGGGCCCGTAAATTTTCTTTCCGGGAATATCTTCCGGTCCCGATTATACGATTCATCTTTCTAGTCTCGTTGTTGTTGTTGTTGGTTCTTTCATTAGACGTCTCTTTGACTCTCGCGACCCGTGATCGCGATCCGCTAGTGACCTTACATCGAGCTTGTAAATATTCGAAGGAAAAGGGGGCCAAACCCAAATTAATCTCTCACGACCTTTCCATCTCGATTACTCGAATCGCGCTCTTGCTCGTTCGTGCGACTAGAATTGATAAGATTCGTCGATGACCGCGCATCCGTGCATGTTACTATATTATACATAGTTATTGTATACAGGCACACATACCACACGCGCGTAATAATCGTTTGTTCTAATCAAAGAGCGTGGTCCGATCGTTTCTCTCGTCCTTCTAGCTCTCGTATGTTTTCTACTGCGAACGAAAAACGCTAACTGTGTTCAAGAGGAGGAGGGTGAGGTAGTGATCTTACCTTACGCGTTTACGAGAAATTAGCCGGCGGCGTCGCGACGCTCCTCGTCGTCGTGCGTATGTGAATTTGAAAAGAAAGTTTGGAATTTTTCCGATGAGCGTACACGAGACAATGCTAAAGGGGAGAAGCTTCTGCGACGATAAGGAGAGCCCACGATCGCGGGCGGATCTCGAATTTATAATTTGCACATCTGACATCTGTGAATTGTAAGTTCGGGACGTTTATTAATTAGATCGCGGTCCCCGAATTCGATTTCTTCCACTTTCCACGCTGTACCGGTATCTGTGTCCCCTGCGTCCCTCACTTCTCGTCGTTCACATCTTTCTCATCTTTCATCGTAGCTACGTAGGTAAAGAATTGTTAAATCGCATTCGACGATACGCGAGGTGAAAATGAGAATGGAGGGAGAATCTCCTTAGGGAGTGACTGTAATTGAGTCGGGCCGCGTTCGCAGCTAGAAATGGAAACTCCACGGAAAACAGTGTTCTCGTGAAGGAAGTGAATTGAATCGAGAGAGTCCCCGAGGAGTTTGCCATTTCGCTTCGACTCTTCCGCACTCGGTGTTCTCGCACTTTCTTGCAAAAGTAGTCGAGAGAGAAGATCCCGAGCCGTGGCAAAAATTCGTTAAAGCCACGAGTTAGAGCCAGGAACGTTGTCACGCGCAATTTTTCTCTCTTGCTTTTTCGCGAACTCTTGAAACACGCGCGAGGCGATTGGAACATTTCTCGCGAGACTTCGAGAGCGGGAAATTCGAAAAGGATGCGAATCTTTCCATCGAGCCCGACGAGACCCCTCTTAGCAATACGCGAACGTTCGTGACTTATTTTTAAGGCGTAACACGACTACGAGAGGAATAAAGAATATTTAAATGTTTCTAATGTTATGTAAATAAGAGGATCGGTAAAAGAGGAGTATACATTTTTTTGTCCGATACTACGAATAAAAGAGCGGAACACCTTGAAGCTCGTGAGAGCGGGCCGATGCGATCCTCGTGGTTCTACAAAAAGGAGATTGAGAGAAAAATGGAGACAGAGAATTGGAGTGAGGAGGAAGAGGAGAAGAAGGACGGAGAAAGAAATAAAGTATTTATGTGTTTTGACGTGGGTGGCTCAATCATTTCAAAATCAAGCGTTCCTTGATGCTCCGACGTGTGGAGGGATGAAACGAGGCAAGGGAGGAGCTAGAGCGGTTAGAACGATTAGAAACCTTTATCAAAATGTGGAAAGAAAGTAATAGGTGAATTTTCGCGTGGCGCGAAGGCGCGGCCAACTTTCGACGTAGCACTTAATTGTAACCGAGTAAATTTCTCGCCACGACGCTCTCGCCAATGGGGAAGCTTAAAGAGCCTTTTTAAAACGTGGACGCGCTCGTTTCTCGTGTCCACGGTTCCCCTAGAGAATAGAAAGAGCGAGAGAGAAAGAAACTGGCGGATACGTAAGGTTTAATCCTAGAGAGTCTATTCTTATAATTAAGTGATCGTACAAAAAGTAATCGTGGGCGTTCCACTTCAGTTTGCGATCGCGACGATTGATCGCGGATCCGGCTGTACATAGAATTACGATATTCTCGAGGAGTCGCATTTATTATAAAGATTACAATTTATAAGTGTATCGAGGATGAGCAACTTGTGCTTATATATGAAGATGATTATTATATATATGAATACGATATGCGATATTTCGGAGCACATCTGTTTAAGGAATTGTTACGAAATGACAGAAAATAAATAAGTATTATATCTTAAATTGCAATGGTGATGATCGTTGAAGTACGTGGGCAAAGTACGTATTATGCTGACCGTGTACCTACACAAAATAAGCGTCCACACCCTGCTACGGGCTTAATAAAACGAAATTTATCACTTTCGTCACGCGTGGCCCTTAGACAGAGATTTCGAACGTGATGGATACGATGTTTCGATTTGGATAAAGTCATCTCCCTTCTTCGTGCCCTTTGCTTCTTTCGCGTCCACCACTATAGGTAACTCGTCGTCGCGCAGAAGAACCGTAGTTGTCACGGGAGTAGTAGTAGGATTGCTCTCCTGCAGGGATTGCTAAACAAACGATAAATAAAACGAAAACTTGAAATTTTCACTTCCAAAGAACACCAGCACCTTCGCCAGGACTGATCCTAATTTGCAAATGATTCGAAATTTTACAGTGCATTTATTTTCAGCCGCGTTCCCACGAAAATCGTGTTGCGAGCAAGACAAAAAAATTCTCTAGGTCGAACTAATCATCGATAATTACCTGCATAACGTTGATCAGAAACAGGAAAGCGAGGAGTGTCAAGGCGCTCAATGCGGCTCCACTTCCGCCTCCTTTGCTGCTCTTGTAGCTCCTAAAATTTACCCAAGAAAACATAGCCTTCGAATCGTCTGCTTCCGAATAATAATGAAAAAAAAAAACAATTTGAAAAGAGAACCACTAAGAATCGCACCCTTGCTGATGTCCATGATGGTAACCACCACCAGAACCACTGTGGTATCTATCGATCGGAGTGCTAATCGTTGGGTTTGCAAAGTTACCAAAGTTCATCAGAGCCTTGAAGGTCATCTCGAACGTAGAAAGAATAAAACCAGGCTGATGGTTCGAGTTTTTTTAACTTCGAGTATACCTAGTCGAGGTTGTGCACTGTTCCAAGGACACTAGAAAATGTTTGGAGGACTGCTGAGGACGACTTTCGAGAATCTACTGACGATTTCGTCAGACGAGACCTCGCAGCTTCCTCAGTCTGTCATGGTGGATGAATTTGTTCACGCCAGTTGACAGTGACCGAGGGCCGTGAAAAGTTCACGGATTCTGCCTGCCCAAATTGTTCTCTCGCATTGTCCATAAGCGACGTGTGTATCCGCGATTAGCGATCGGAGAAGAGGGTCGAGGAATCAGCGCGTGATCTCACTGTCGCCTCCACTTTGCGATCGTTTTTTTTCTTTTTTTTTTCACCACGCTCCTCGTGGAAGTGGGACGATACGTCTAGCATTCGAGCGGTCGAGAGAATTTCTCTCTCGCGTCGAGAAAACAAGACCTGATAGAACATTCTCCGATGAAAAGAAAATATAGCGAAAGAACGTCCGCAATAAATTGATTTTATCGTGCTCGAGTTTATTTCTATCGAATTAGTTTTTGCTCGCGACGAGAAAGGTTTCTTTGTGATTTTTGTTGAACTTTTTGAAGTAGAATGTTGCAGTGGATTGGCAATGAGGAGTGTTGCCAGTTGAGACTGTGAGAATAGTCTCTTCGTAAATCGAATGAAAAATAAGGTTAATGCAAATTGGCAAGAAAGATAACGCGATACTGAGGTTCAATTATAAGGAGAGCAAAGTGGCCGAGTGTCAGGGATAATGAAATAAATGGATCGAGAAAGTGCTTTCGGCGAGGCCATTTATTAATATATTCATTAGAATATAATTCACTGCTGCACATACATACACAACTTACGTCTACGCGATATGCTAGGTGAGCTAAGCAACTAGAACAAAACTATAAGAGAACAACTCCACCCGTATATGTAATTCCTATATACAGTAGAAAGAATTTTGCTGGAGGGGTGTGATGATAGGAGGGAAGTCCTGAGACATTAACATAATACAAAATATGCGGGGAGGGCCGTTACAACGATCAATTTCGTCGAGTCTCGTTAAATAATAGAGCCACTTGTTATACGAACCGACATAAAACAATTTCTCTTCGTTATTGAGAAATTAACGTCATTTCTATTGCCTTCGTTGAAGTAAACGAAAATTTGGATTCGAAACTAAGAAAAAAAAAAAAGGAGAGAGACCAGACGAAATGCATCGCACTCTTACGAGTTACCGAGCCTTCTTGCCAACAGCTCTAAGCTAATCTTCCTCCCCCTAATCAATTAAGAAGTACCTCTAATGTGGACGGAGTATGTCTTGCGTAAAAGAAAAAGGATCTAAATCGGAGTGTGACCGTCTCGACGATTACCAGAAAATCGACTCTCGAGACGATTTAAAATGCAAACCGTGCGCTCTCGATTAACGCCACGATCAATTCCTCGCGCTTATCACAATTTCCTAATAGACTTCTCGAATTTCGCGCCACGTATAAAAATTCGAATTACGCGCCACGGGCATGTGCAAACTCTGAAGGCGCGAATGCGTGAAATGAAGATTTCCTCAAGTATGTGCGAGTCACGATGAGCGATTAAAAGTATCAGTTTCTATCGCGATACGAGTGTTAATAATACGGACCACGTGCTACAATCTACCTCTCAATAAATATAAATAAATATAATTATCGAAAAGCGCGAGCGAACCGCGTACTTCGTGTTCGCTCGCGCCTCGAATCTCATTCAGTCTAATTCTACATAGGGTTTCTTCTCTCTCTCTCTCTCTCTCTCTCTCTCTCTCTCTCTCTCTCTGTCTCTTTCTCGCTTGCGAACACAAAAATCCACGAGACACGACACCTTCTTCGCGAGCCTTTCTCTTCTCTACACGCGATTCAATTCGAGTTTTTCGAACAAATTTTTTCTCCGTTTTCGCTCTCAGAAAATTTGGAGAATCGCGAAGAAGGAACGATCGATAGTCCCGTCGGCGCGGACCTCCTTTCACGAAGAGGTCCATCGCGCGTTTCTTTTCTTTTTTCTTTTTTTAGATACCAACGCGCTCACCGCGTCTCACGGATCACGTCGACTAAAGCTACTTCCGTGAATCCTCGGCGCGGCCTAGACTGCAGGACGCGCGAATCCTCGAGCGAATTGTAACGGATTTGATTGTAAAAATCGAAGGTGTTCTCTTGGAAGCTGTCGGAGAAACGAAAGAATTGCGATGTATTAACTAATTAATGGTTAATTGATATTTGTACTCGTTAATTCAAATTTGTAATAGTTTAGAGTGTTCCAAAGGTAATTTTGCAGTAAGCTGCGCTTGACTCGAGATGAACTTCTTTCATGATTTTACAGACTCTTTTAATAATTGAAAATAATTATTCTTGTCGCAGCTCTGACTACGACACGGAAGATGTTTTCCTTTTTTGTTTCTTCAGGCTGTCTAATAAATTCCGTACACTTGACGCTATCTTAGAGAAAGAAAATTCGCAGACTTTTTTGTTTCTCCTGGCGAACAATCACTTCCGGTCACCACCTCGTAACTAACTCCTGAGATTTCGAGATTCTGCGAAGTCTAAGCCGTGCTCGACGGATCGGTAAGTTTGGGCCCCTCATACGGCATTGCAATCCATGAAGAGAGTCCTACAGTCCTCGCCCGTGCGGCCACGTCTTCCTGCTTCGTAAAGCGCCTCGAATCCTACGCCACTCTGCCTTTGGAGCAAGTAGCTTGTCGCGTACCTATGAAAATTCATTTCTCTCGTGAGTTTTTTCGACATTCACGAGTTTATCTCAAAGATATTATCACTGTTGTTCAAGACTAGGGCTTATATTACACTGGAGAATTTTTTCTTCAATTTCTTCCAAAAATTTGGTTACTTTCAAGTAAAGTTTTTTTTTACAATCACGAGAAGTACAGAAAAAAGAAAAAAAATACTCACGATCCGAGCTGGCAGAAAATCGACGACGTGCCCTGCGCATCTGCAACACACTCTGCACTAGCTTCGCACAGAGCACGTTCAGCGCAACCTCGTTGACCTTCGTCCTCGGCCCTACCCACATTGCTGAAGGACTTCACGGATCTCACGTAACCCTGAAAACAAATTCAATCTAAACCTCGTATCTCAATGATAGTAGCTTTACAGAAAGCTTGAAATTTACTGGAACACTAAAATGAATTCTCGCAAAAATCCAATCACCCAGTGCCCTACTAAAATTCAGATAAAACATCGAAATAAAAACACACGAGACACATTCGATTACAATAATTCAGGTATGAAATTTCTTCTTACCTTCAGCATGGAAATCGATGCGATGGCAGCCTCTGAGACGGTGTCGCGTCTACCCAATGAGCGAGCGGTCAGAGAACGATGAGAGAAGGACGTCTTCAGGGCGTCCAACAGATTGATGACGATACTGATGAACTGCTTGATAGAAACAATGATATTTAGAGCGATGATTCTACGGGCAGGATCTGGTTCGAGTCGTCGCGTCACAGAATGAGATCGTCAAGCGTGGAGAAGAAGTAGTAGAAAAAAAAAAAAACAGGAGGGGAAGCGAGAAGGTTTGGAAAGTGGAAATAGTCGCACTCGGGCGCCGATTCGTCATGCGAGACACGAGCGTCGCTTTCCATGCTCGTTTCGTACGGTCCTACTCGTCAGGCTGGAAACGAGGACGTCAAAAATTGCTCATGGACCGGAAGTGGCTCGAAGAAGTCCTTCCGTGCTAGCGAAACGAATCAGAGACGGAGTTTGCAACTGCGAAGGACGCGGTTTAACAAGACCACAACGACTAAACGTAATTATTAGTGACGAGATGACGTAGAGGATCGCATTAATTCACAAGTACATTATCGTTTCTACGGATCCGGACACTTGAGAATAATAACGAGAAGGCTTAACGAGGAAAATATATATACAGAAATTGAGAATAAAGCTGGTAGTGAAATTCGAAGGGGTCGGTGGATGCAACGTGAGCGTCTACTTTTACTGTACTAACCTCGGAAGCATTTTTAGCCATCACAGCAACCTGATCTGGGTCTCTGCCCTGTCCTAGAAACGCGCCCAGCACCGCAGTCAAAATGCCCTAAACAACCGACACCAGCCATTGTGCGCTAAGTCGAAATAATCGATCATTTTATTTACAGGGTGGCGCGGGTTCCCTCGCGAGGATTATCTTACGATGAGCCATGCCTCGCGATATCGACAAGAAAGAAAGAAAAAATTGATTTTTGTCGATCAATTAACATTAGAAGTACCGACCAGTCAAAATGACCGGGCGCGTCAATTTTTCACAAGAATTTCTCTTTAACATTACAACTACCAATTTTGGTTTTCGTATGGAAACATCTTTTGTTGACCACTCATTTTAACGGAGAGAGCGTTTATTTCATCACCGAACGAACTGCCATTTACTTTTATTTTCATAAGGAAACTTCTTTTGTTGACCAGTCATTTTGACCGGCTTGGTAGTTCTAGTGTTAACAAGAAAACGAGAATAAATAATTCGTGAGGTTGAAGCATCGCGAGTTAGCCACGCGCATTCGAGTTTCGTCAAGGAGAAGGCACCAGAAGTGCCCGACACTGAATTATGACGCTTAGAAAACGTGAAGATGCTTAACGTCGAACATGTTTCACGAAGCATGGCGAAGTAACGACAGTCCTCGACGGAGAGTAGGGGTTGATGGTGAGCGAGAATTACTCGACACGCGCCTCTCTGATTTTAGCACGGGGCGCGTCCGTTACCGCAAGCAGTGGCACGTGACAGAAAGCAGATTACACTCGTCCACTACTCCTGGAAGGACGAACGTTTACTTTTCTACGCTCTAGTGGAATTCGAGAGGAAGCGACACGATTCTTCCCACCACGAGCTCTAGCCGTGATTTCGAAACGAATCGGGTACACTCGGTAATGGTAATTGACTCGATAATGCAAAGTATCGTCCGGTGTATCGCGTGGGAGGAGCCGTGATCGTTTATGCGAGGGTGATACCTGCCGATTCGAGTAATTCCACCTACCGACGCCGATCTACAATCCGATTTACCAAACTACGCGTGACCGTACACGGCTAAGCGCACAGAGAAGCACAGAATTATGGAAAACAAGATAGGAGACGAGAAGCGCGCGTCGAGATTTCTCTTGGTGGGTTCGGTTTTTTTAAAAAAAGGGATAAGAATAAACTTCACAGGGTCTACATACTAAGTGCGTAGCGATTTACAACGTGTAATCGGTGCCGTAGGTGAGTCTGTGCGAACGATCGTAATGCTCGTGAATTGAGAAACTTCATGAAACAATTGTTTGAAATTGAAAGGAGACATTTTAACGTTTGCACACCTCACGCCACCAAGCCTGGCTTCTACGCCAATGTGCAACAAAAGGGCGCCACTACTTTGGGACTAGGACACAAAGCTCTCGAAGTAAAAGAAGAATGTCTGGAAAAGACTCTGGGCTTACGCGGCCTTACCTGCATCGGACTGCTCTGATTGTCCACCTTGTCGATTCCATCCACGTTCTGTTGAGGTCCTCCCAGGAGGGCGGTGAGGACTCTGAGACCTACCGAGAGAAGATTGGCCCATGGACTGGCCGGTACACCGTCGTCGATTTCGTTCTTGCTGGGCCCAGTTGCGCCACCAGTTTGTCCCAGAAGCATTTGCATCAACATGCCCAACATGTTCGACCATGAGAATCCTCCTCCGCTACCCTCCTAAAGATAAGTAAAGAAAAGGATAAGAACGAGTCTGGGTGAATCGTTGCAGATTTTTGAATATCGACGAAACGATTCATCACCTGAATCTGATTGGTGCTAATGTCGTCTAGATCGTCCAAGGCCACCTTCTTCATGGCATTTGGCTTCTCGGCGAATTTCCTCTCGTCTCTCACCTGCTGAGGATATTGCTGAGGGTACTGTGGGTGCTGAGGCAAAGCCCCAGCTTGTCCCAGAACGAGGGCCACCAGGCACAAGGACGCGTACTGTTTGTACTGCATTCTGAAAATACAAGACACGAGCCTTTTTCCCATTTGTCAGAGTTCGCCTTCTCAGAGTTTCTGTCACTCGATACGAGGGATGAGACATAAAGATGGGAAGGGTAAACGGAGAAAGTTATCGATTGAGAGATCGAGGTTCGAGGAAGTTCCTCGGGATCATCCTTTTGCAATTAGGCAACGGAGGAACAAGGCTTTCGTCGATGACTCAGATCTCGAAAGTGTGTCATTGGTTTCGTGACCGCGGAAGTTCGACATTCTCAAGGGTTTTAGTAGGATGACGTCCTCGAGGAGAGATTGAGTGAAATTGCTTCGAAAGGGTGAATCACCCTGGTCACTGACCTGAAGTTATGCGAACAGAAAGGTCGATCAGGATTATCCTGACCAATATTGTTAACACAACTAATAATTCCATTTCTAATCGCTGATTTCTTTGACTGAATATTCAATACACTAGCAGTGTAGTACCTCAGACAACAAACGAAATTTCTAAACAAATCTCAATCAAAGATCCTATTAATCCTGATCAATTTATTAGCACACCTATTGTTTCCATTTCTAATTCCTGGCTTTGTCGACTGAATATTCGATACGCTGCTACATCAAACAATTAACGATATTTCTAAAAAGATCTCAATCAAGGATCCTGTTAATCTAATCAATGTGCCAGCACACCTATTATTTCCATTTCTAATCGTTGCCTTCGTCGTCTGAATATCCAATACGCTATAACATCAGCCATCGAACAAACCTTCCAAATAGATCTCGATCGAAGATCCTATCTCACGAAAGAAGAATCCTAAATCCTGGTCGAATACAGCCTAAAAAAAATTCCTCCTCCCACTCTACAAATCCTCAATCTTCCTCGATCCTCCATCAAACCTCAATTGAAATGATCAAATCAAATCCCTCCTTAAGAACCAAAGACTAACTTCTAACTTCTATCGAAACTGTTCGACGATCCTTTGGCGGAAGCGAGAGGCACGCAGGAAAATGTCGACGGTGTCCTTGAACGTGATCTTCCGCTCGAACGGAGAACGGTGAGCGTGGTAGGCGTGCGTGCCGTGGTTTGTTCGGAACATGCAGAGCGGACGGGCGAGAGGAACGGCCCTCTCGGATCCGTGGAAAGTGTGTCGCGGCGGTTAAGGTCGCCTCGACGGGAACAGAGCGATCGCTCGTTAGCCCACTTCTCCGGATCGGCGCCCGGTACTTGCTGGCGGCTGTGGTGGTGCCGGTTTGTTGAACCCGGCGTTGGTACCGTTAGTCGAAAAGGCGGTCGCGACCTACTGTCGTCGATTGGTCGTCCGTGTAAAAGTAGAGAGAGGAGAGCAAGAGAGAGAGAGAGAGAGAGAGAGAGAGGAGAGAGGCTAAGAAAATACGACGATCGTGACGACGAGGAAGCGAGCGTGATGCTCGCAACGAGCCTCGGAGAGAGGACGAAGAGGAAAGAGGATGAATCGTCGACAGGTGCTTTGCGTGTCCTCTGCGCGAAGTCGCGACAATTTCAGAATTCTCCTCGGTGCAATGTACGTGCCACCTTGGATAAAGCTAAGAAATGGGATTTTTGAACCATGCAGTGTCGTTTCGATCCTCGAGGATGATACGTTTATGGATTGGACGCGGATTTTTTCAATTGATTTTCTGTTCTTTTTTTTTTATTGTAGGAAGGTGTGGTTTTTCAACTGAAGCTTCTTTCCATCACCGACGACCTCCTCTTTGAAGTTTGACGCGTATCACGAAGTAAGATTAATATTACAGAATAATCAACTTGCTGGGGTAAAACTGTGGAAATGGAAAAGCTCGAGGATGCCTTAGTGGTCCTACGCGCCTGCGTATCTCAAAAACGGTACACCTCGAAGCGGAAAAATCGCGAACGAGTTCCTAACTGTACCCTTACACCTGCCGAAGGCATTTTCTACCTGTTCACGGAGTCCCTAAGACGGTTCGCTGCACGCGCACTTTTCCCAAGGCACATGCTAAAAATCCACTTGGGTTCACTGTCTACGATTTTTCGCAATGCTCGATCGTAAGACCGATAAAACTAACAATCCTCCATCAAATTTCACCTAGGAAAGATTCAACCACTGCTTCGCGAATTTAACAAATTCCAAAGGTAACTCAAATTACCACGGTCTCTCGGTAAACATCGTTTATTAGCTTCTACTGTAGAACACGACAATTAGATCCTACCGATTTCTCTTCTCGGCTCAGCACTCGAAAATTCTCTTCAAGTAGATTGCTTGCGAGTGTCGAAGTAAAAAAAAAAAAACCTCGAACCTATTATTACCTCACTTACTTGCGAGAGATGCAGCGGGTCCTCGTGAAATTCCTCGAACAGAAATATGGTCCGAAGAAGGACGAGGAGGGTGACGGAAGATAAGAAAGCAATGAACGTTTCCTCTCGTACTCACTTTGTTAATTTCCAGGTGTACTTCCTTGACACTGACTCTGAGTTCTGAAGATGAAATTCCTAGCGGGGTCCTCTATATAGCCTGCGTACGCACGTGGGGGGTAATACGAACGGCCAATGGCCACTCACCTTTGCCACTATTTTCAATGGAACTGGCCAATCGGATTCTCTCGGTCCTCACCCGCGCCGAGCGCATTCAGAAAGGTCTACTTAAAAGCATTTTTCAATGGGTCCTCGGAGTATCGCAGTAGGACTCCAAGATCCTTCTGTTTCGGTACCGTGGCCTTTCCTTCTTCTTTCAGAGAATCCGTGAATCACTCTTCCTTCTCGTACCCTCGCACGCGCCCTTGCAAAGGTCGCGAGGCTGCACTGAAAATAAAAAATTCGATAGCGAAAGGGACCAGCGTGGCCAGCCGCGGTTGTACGACGAGTTGAAAGAAGAGACGAAGAGGGGATTTAGAAATTGAAATCAAACAGTTTGTGTTTGTCTCGCCTCTCGCACCACTCCCGTGCGCATAGCTAATGCGAAATTTCGTTACGCACGGTATCTCTACTCTAACAGTACTTCCATAGAAGTTAGGCGGGTAAAGCTGTCGTTTAAAATGAAAGAGTGCTGTTTGTAAATACACCTGGGGGAAAAAATCTTCCTGGGTCATCTGTAGAATAAATAAGGAGCATTGGAAATCAGTATGGATTCTGATCGATATGGCTCTCGTCTCACCAAATGGAAAATAGATTCGTTCCAATTGTAGCCACAGTAGGCTGTTGCTTTGAAAAATCTCCCGCTGAACATTCGGCCAAGAACTGACCTTTGGTAAACATGCCAATTAGATCCGTCGATTTCTCTTTTTGTTCCTTGCGCTTCAACTTTCTGGGCATCCATTGGATTAATCTTCGAGCAGTAATTAATTGGACCGTTTATATTGGCAGGAAGATGGACTTAGACCACTGTCAAAGTAAACGGTCTAATTAATGGAATCTGATGTTTTAGCTGGAGGATCGAGTTCATTGTTGGCTCGTTCCGATTCGAATGCAACGATTCTACAATCGATAGTACCTTCGAGTTAACTCGTAAGATCGTCCATAAACGATCGGGATTTATCATAACTGTTTCACTAGCGGGATGCTGCATGAGCTCTTCTTATTAGAAGGATCTCGCTAATCGTCGCTCCTCGAGGAACGATCCTCCGGTTCGAGGCGGAATGCCTCCGTTGGTCCACGGGAAGTTCAGTGAACGTATTACGCGCTACAGATCGATTCGAATGTAACGGGATCTCCTTACGACCTTCGAGAATACGGAGGAAGCCCGTTTTTCGCGGAGACAACGCGCCAGAAGACGTCGCACGAATTGCCAAGAATGCACGCCGATTTTAAAATTCGCAGATCCTCGCGCGCAGCTAATCGAATTCGAATGTGTCTCGACGAAGGCCTTTGTAAATCGAAAGCAGGCGCATTCGATTGACCAGCGTGCTTCCTGGCCAAACGAAATTGGGTAAAATGCGGAAATTTAATTTGCACGGTGGGATGTTGACACATTGCGGACCAGATATTGATAACCGTACCCAGTGGCCAGGTTCTTCTTTGCGTCAAATTATCAAAATCTCCATACTCTTACCACTTGTCATTGGGACTATAAAACCGGCATTGGGTGAAAATTTGGAAATGCGAGATATCTCGTCAACAGCCCTTAACGGAACCATATGAATTGCGAGACATCTCGTCATCCGTCTGAAATGTGTTAACATCGATAAGTCGACGTTAAAATAGAGGGAGACCTTTGAGAATACGGAGGAAGCCCGTTTTTCGCAGAATTAACGCGCCAGAAGATCTCACTCGAATTATTAAGAACGCACGTCAAGTTTAAAATTCGCGGATCCTCGCGCGCAGGTAATCGAGCTCGAATGTATGTCGAAGTCCTTAAAATCGAATGCGCGCACATTCGATAGACGAGCGTGCTTTCTGGCCAATCAGAATTGGGAGAAAATGATTTTACATATTGTGCAATGCATATGCATCGCGCTAATTAACAGAAACTGTACTAAATATGTATAATATATGTATGTGTAAATGAGGTGAAAAGCGGAAATGCAATTTTCACGGTGGAACGTTAATATTAGTAGGTCGATGTTAAAACAGAGGGAGATCTTGTCAGAATACGAAGAAAGCCCATTTTTCGTGGAGACAACTCGCCAGAAGACCTCGCACGAATTATCAAGAATGCACGTCAAGTTTAAAATTCGCGGATCCTCGCGCGCAGGTAATCGAATTCGAATGTATGTCGAAGTTCTTAAAATCGAACGCGCGCATTTGATAGACGAGCATGCTTTCTGGTCAATCGAAATTGGGGGAAAATGATTTTACATATTGAGCAATGCATATGCATCGCGCTAATTAACAGGAACTCTGCTAAATATGTATAATATATGTATGTGCATGTGAGGTGAAAAGCGGAAATGCAATTTCCACGGTAGTGTTAATATTGATAGGTCGATGTTAAAATAGAGGTAGACCTTTGTGAATACGGAGAAAACCCGTTTTCCGAGGAGATAACACGCCAGAAGATCTCACTCGAATTATCAAGAATGCACGTCAAGTTTAAAATTCACAGATCCACGCGCGCAGGTAATCGAATTCGAATGTATGTCGAAGTCCTTAAAATCGAATGCGCGCATTCGATAGACGATCGTGCTTTCTGGTCAATCGAAATTGGGGGAAAATGATTTTACATTTTGAGCAATACATATGCATCGCGCTAATTAACAGCAACTCTACTAAATATGTATAATATACGTATGCGTAGGTGAGGTGAAAAGCGGAAATGCAATTTTCACGGTGGAATGTTAATATTAATAGGTTGATATTAAAACAGAGGGAGATCTTTCAGAATACGGAGGAAGCCCGTTTTTCGTGGAGACAACTCGCCAGAAGATCTCGCTCGAATTATCAAGAATGCACGTCAAGTTTAAAATTCACGGATCCTCACGCGCAGGTAATCGAATTCGAATGTATGTCGAAGCCCTTCGAAATCGAAAGCGCAGGCATCCAATTGACAAGCGTTCTTTCTGGTAAAAGGAAATTGTGTGAAAAGCGGAAATTAAATTTGCATAGTGGGGTGTTAATATTGATAGGTCGATATTAAAACAGAGGGAAACTTTTGACAATACGGTGAAAGCCCGTTCTCCGAGGAAACAATGCGCCAGAAGGACTCGCACGAATTATCAAGAATACACGTCGATTTTAAATTTCGCGGTTCTTCGCGCGCACGAAATCGAATTCGAATGTATCTCGAAGCACTTCTAAATCGAAAGCTCACGCATCCGATTGACGAGCGTGTCTTCCAGTCAATGGAAATTGGGTGAAGATGATTTTACACATTGATCGATACATGTGCATAAATGCATAGGTATAGACGCGTTGAAAAGCAGAAATGCATTTTCCACCATGGGGTATTAATATTGATATGTCGATATTGATATAGAGGGAGATGTTTCTTTTTGTATAATACACTCCACTCTTCTCTTTCTCTTTTTAGAATTCTCAATGGGTGATCGGCGGTGTCTTCTTCGTTCGAGCGCAAGAGAAAATAAATAAAATCTCGACGCTTATGAGGGCATAAACGTAGGCGACGGATGCTTTTCCCCGTACATGCCGTCCATCCGCGACCGATAGGGAAAAGAGTAACCATTACAGCTATTCGGCACAGAAAACTTTAACTGAGTAGCGGGACCGCACGTGTTCGATTTACATTACGATTTCTATGTCGAGCGGGCATTCATTTGTGAACGTAAAACGTAACCATAGAAGTCGACCCGATGTCTTCATTGGTATGCGTCAAGTGTGCATTCCGGAAACGAGATCGAGAAGAAGCGTGCGGACTGCGGACTTGGCGACCTTGCTCAGGATGTCTCACTTCATTTTAAACTTACTGTCTCACGCCTTCGGGTATCGTTCGAAAGGGACAATTTTCTAACTAAATCTTTTTTATTGTGCCCACTCCGCGTACGATGGCATATTCGATATGAATTTCGCGTAGCAAAATGGTTCGATGAGAATATTCACGAAGCCTCAAATTTTCATGTAAACTCAAAATCCTCATAAAAGAATTTCACTTTTTCGTTAATTCTGATTGTTATAGAATAACAGGTATGGCATGTAGTTAACCGACAATAAAACAAAGTGTAAATTATTTACAATTTTATCTGATAAATGTCTTCGTCCATTCTGTTTGTTACATTTTGGAACTGTTTATTATTTAAGGGGGTATCATACTCTGGAGGCTCGAAATTGGGGGTCTTTCCCAAGATTTTTTTGTGACGAAGTGGTAGGCCAATCAGGTCCATGACATATACGATATTTAAGTACATGTTTAGGTGCATTTACTGTATTTTTTACATAAGGAAATATTGAGAAATATAGAAGTTATAAGTAATCTTGCGGAAGCCGTTCGCGCGCGCGCTCAATTACGGTGTACATAGTGCCTCTTGTACGGCGTGCTTGTAAAGCAAAAATGCAGAAAGAATATTAAACTAGAATGTATTCCCCACAAGTTGACGGAGGAAAATTGTAAAAAAGTTAAAAATTGCGAAAGTTATAGCATTTCGAAAAAAAGGTTCATTTTTCACCGAAAAAAACCACGTTCTTTTTATTGTTATTAACACATGGTTCACCGGGGACGAAAAAACTCTCCGTCAACTTGAGCATTGTGCTGTTCTATTGATGTAAACAAAAAGGTAAGGCAGCCGGAATAAATGTACGTTCGGAATCGTGTACACCGTTTCCGTAAAAGTCGTTTCGAGATAAACGCGTTTAAAGTTTCGGTGACTGTTTTCTACGAGATACAGTGATCATTATTTCATCTTATCATTATTCTACTATTCTTGCACCATGTTCTAGCAAAAAATTTTACTTCGCCTCCACAAATTGAACACTTCACGTGGCTATTAATTGCAGAGAAGACTACTGCAAAATTTATAATTTTATAACCGAATTTCGCGTCAACTTCGACATCGATCGTCTGATCTTGTAATTTTTTCGCTTCAACGAAACTTATATTTATAACTTCGTCAATTTGTGGAATTTTGCGATCAGCTAGGGCTTAAAGTACGCGGAAAGGATAGTATTTTCAAAATATGTAATAAAAAAAAAATCGACTTTTAGAAAATTCCAGAGTATGATACCCCCTTAAGCTAAACCGAAACTATTTTGGAATTGTTATGAGATTGAAGTCTGTAGATGTTTATTTGAAAACATTTGAGAGTTTTGCTCAAATGTTAGATAAACTGTTTTAAATCGATTTAAATAAAAAGGCAAACATTGTAGTTATATCGCGATACTAAATTCGGCTCTCCTGACGGGAGTATCCTTTGACCATTGATCCTTTGACACATGTAATGTGTGTACATACATACATGGACACGCCTCCCGTGTATTCAAAGCTGCTTCCAACATCTACTACCGCCGTGAGTCCACTTGGAGTCAACTTCACATTACTTCGTTTAAACGATACACTCCACGTATTGGTTATTTTTATAACGAAAGAGCTATTTAAACGTTGGAACATAGCTTGTGTTCGAAGTTTAACACATATTTTACTAATTTATTTTTTCATTCTTCACAAACTTTACGTATGCTGGACAATAACATTTTTCAAAACACGACGATAATCGATTGTAATCGATCTCCTTGAACTAGCATCGAGTGTTAATAATCGATATGTTCAGAATCGAATATTTTAGCATCGATTATTTTTGTGAACATCGCCCATCTCTACGTGTAAACAACAATGCTACAAATTTTACGTTGATATTTATGTATAATATAAGCACATAAGTACAACATACTTATTATCATTTATAAATCCATATACAGTCCTATGACTGGCTGATAACATACAAGACAGGAACTTGTTGTATTTCAACGGATGTCGTTTATTATAAAAGACCGGATACTTTACTTTTATAGCAAAAGATTAAGAATCAATAGCTGGGTCTTGAATACAAATCACACGAAGGCACAATTTTAGAATTATTGTGTACCACCGATAGCATCTGGACGCCTACTTGTTCATTTCACGTGTAAAACAATTACCGCATAATATCGATGTTTTCGATAACGTGAGGTTTATATATCTCCGTTTACGATTATTATTACTATTGTTAATATCGTTCAAGTTGTACGACTTCTAAGAAAAAGTGAAGCAGCTCATGAAATTTTTATCAATTAGAAATAAACTCTTATACGTAAATGGTTATGCTACATAAAATGAGGATTTGTAGCATTCTCAGATCTGACAAATGTTATTACTCCATTGTCATCGCACACTCTGCATGATCTAATATGCTATAATACATCAAGTATACATTGTAAAGCATACATGAGTGAATTTGAGATGGATTAAATTTGTGATGTGTTTTTTTGATACACATTGTATTGCCATATTTAAATGATGGTACTCCGAATTCTTCCCCTAGCAGCAATTATTTTGCATGTTAGTTCTACGCCGATCAGTAAGTATTCTTATAAAACGCCATACATTTACCTTCGTACAAGAGTGTACTATCTACTGTTTTTTTTCGCTTACAGAAACAGAATCTCAAGGATATTGCGCGCCGTACAATGGAAAAATTTGTAAAAGGTATCTTACCGGTATGGGCAAGGTGTGGTTCAATGATTCTAGCGATAATCCAGGAGGATGGTTAAACGAACGTATTACTACCGATCTCTGGCATGAACTTATACAAAAACTTAATGAGCCATGTCGCTCAGCAGCAGAGGTATATTCCTTTAAATTATACGCTAAGCATATAAGTGTAATAGCACATTTTTTGGTTTAATAATGCTCTACGAATGGTTACATATATCTTATCACTTAATAGTATTTTTCATTTACTACTGTGCACTTAGGTAATTCTAGAATTTATATATCCTCATTTATACTTTCTATTTGCACGATGCATCACTAGTATGCACTAATTCTTCAGCATTTTTGAAAACATAGTAATGTGTTTCCTTTCCACTATTACTCATGGTTTGTGTAAACAAAATAAAGAAACTAATAATGAATGAATTTTATTTTCAAACATTATGGAATACATTTTGCATTTCAGAAAATGCTCTGCTTGTACGCATTTCCACAATGCCATGATTCAGTAGGTTTACCACTCTGTTATGAAGACTGTATGGCCATACGTCATCAGTTTTGCTTCACCGATTGGGCGTTAATTGAAGATAACAAGCAGAGAGATATTTACATCAGATCTCGTGGTCATTTTACATTACCCGACTGTGAAAGCCTACCGAAAATTGACAAAAATAAAGTTACATGCTCGCATGTACACTTAACGGATGTGAATGAAGAGCTTGTCACATGTATGTACAATTGTAACAATTATGTACGCCTGTATAAGATTATTTCACATGCTTTGTGGAGCACATAGAGAAACTGAGAACTGCACAGTATTTGTCCCCGTTATTGAATAACTTTAGTTTTAATCCATGGTTTATACATTCTAGATGATTGTATAAAAGACAGAGGTAGATTCTATATGGGCAAAGTAAACAAGACAAAATTTGGGTTGGATTGCCAATCGTGGAATGCACAAGTACCACACAATCATGATAAGCCACCTGATGTCTTCCCACAAATACGTTATGGAGAAAATTACTGCAGGAATGCAGGTGGAGATGAGCCGATGCCATGGTGCTTTACAACGGATCCAATGATCCGTTGGCAGCATTGTGATATTCCTATATGTGGTATGTGATTTCAATACTCAACTAGAATTACGGATGTAACACATATCATTATTTTCCTAGACAACACTTCAAATCCAATAGTGGAGATTGATGCAAAGGACTTAGCTATGGATACATTGTTCACCCCAACACTGATACTCACATTGTCGTCATTGTTGTTCATAATTGTGACTGGAACATTTCTGTCCATTCTTTTGAGTCAAAAACTTCAAAAGCGGCATCAAGGTTATAATCCTACCCAGAATCAGGTACAAAAGAAACGGATAGAGGACATTATATCGGAATTGCTAAAGCTAATGCTTAACAAGTATTTGTATATTGTAGGATGTAAATATTGATTTAGACAAAGTACCAAATAATGATGCGTACCATAAAACAAGTGCTCAACTAAACCCAAAACTGGAACGTCTTGAATTTCCAAGGAACAATATCATATATGTAAGAGATTTAGGTCAAGGAGCCTTTGGGCGAGTTTTTCAAGCAAAAGCACCTGACTTAGTACCTGGGGAAGAATTTACAAATGTTGCAGTGAAAATGCTAAAAGAGGAAGCATCAGTCGACTTACTTGTAGATTTTGAACGCGAAGCATGCCTTCTTGCAGAATTTGATCACCCAAACATCGTGAAACTACTTGGTGTTTGTGCACTAGGAAGACCGATGTGTCTTCTTTTTGAATATATGGGACGCGGTGATTTAAATGAATTTCTGCGATCCTGTTCACCAGGCAATTATATTATTAGAAATTTAGAAAAGGAGGAAAGCTTTACAGATACACGTTTATCGCATATGGACCTAATAAACATTGCACTACAGGTTGCATCAGGAATGGTATATTTATCTGACAGAAAATTCGTCCATCGTGATCTGGCGACCAGAAATTGTTTAATAAATGATCAAATGATTGTAAAAATAGCAGATTTTGGATTATCACAGAAAATATACCTTCAAGATTACTACAAAGGAGATGAACAAGATGCAATTCCAGTTAGATGGATGCCACTTGAAAGTATACTTTATAATAAGTATACTATTGAATCTGATGTATGGGCCTTTGCAGTATGTTTGTGGGAAATATTTAGCTTTGCACTTCAACCATATTATGGTATGACCCATGAAGAAGTTGTTAAATATATCAAAGAAGGAAATGTACTTCAATGTCCTGAAAATACTCCTCAGTCAATCTACGAATTAATGAGACTATGTTGGAATAGAAGACCATCGGACAGACCTACATTTAGAACCATCCATGAGACCCTTGATGCAATTAAACAAGAACTAGTTGCTGAGAATAAATCAGGCAGTGTACCCCTGTGTATTCATGTTTAAATGCACAAAGTGATATGACTGATACGTATTTACATACTGACAAATGTAAGTAGCATAATTTATAAGCCAATGATAAAACAGAACTGATCACAAGTTTATAAATAGTAATTTCAAAGGTTATTATATTTGTTATCACTTTATTGGATGTGGAGCAAAACACGTCTGAGTAATGTTTTGTTGTTCGGAATATCTTTGGTGTTAATAAGTAATGCATAGTCAATTAAACAAACATACTAGTTCTGTACACGATCCATAACATTTGCAGGTGTAATTATATATTAATGTTTTTCAAAAAAGGTATGACATCAGAACTTTTCACAAATGTATTTTGAATTTTTTCATCGTGCTTTTCATTTGTCCATAAAGTTGTGAACGAAGCCTAAATGATGCCCAAATTAGTTAATGTAAAATAATTTGGTTACCATTTCCTCTATATTTATCTGCATGTAAACGGTTCGTAACATAACATATATCTATATGTCTATACAAAACTGTGAAGGTAAAAGTCGACAAAAAATTTATGCTTTAGTATACTTGTAAATTGTAAAATGACAGTTCACATTATATCATCTAAAGTCGTCAGTTAATCCTTTGTATTGGGCTACTATTTGTTACAGTATGTTAATACAATATCTCATGGTAGTTGCTAATTGCTTTATGCATTTATTTTCAATTAATTGAATTATTGTCTACATTATAATGAAGGCACAGGGCAAACAGTTATATATTTCGGTCAATTGGATGGTTTTTGTAGTCTATTATGCATACTGTTAAGCATAGAAACACAATGTTGGCTATTAAGTATATGGAATACTTTCAACTATCATAATTTCGAATGATTTATTACTAACAATATTGGTACACGTTTTGTACAAAATTATATTTGAGTGATGCTACATCTTAACAAAATACTGTGCTAAATGCAAGGGGTTAAAGCAAGTGACAGCTGGTGATGTGTTCCAAAGAAAACATACATAAGAACCTATACAATTTATATACATTATTCTCAGTAATTATACAATTTATTTTATGCTCTTATACGTTTTAGATATTTACATAGTAGGACTTTATACATTAGATGATTTAAAATAATCTTACAGTGTAAATGAGACTATTTAGAAAGTATTTTCAGTTTAATGTACGCATATATAATATTCAGTTGATATGCAGAAACACCATTTCATACAAGGTGAAGAAATTTTTGCATTTTGAGTAAAAAAATAATACTAGATTTTTGCAGTTCATTGTTGTATTCATCTAGGTTATTGTTAGACAAAACAGCACACTGCTTTGATTCAATTGAGTTGTATGAAAATAAATTATTGCTTTAAGAGTTCAAGAAATCAAAATTTATTAGATTTGAATAAATGCAACACAAGAGTTCATAGAGTGATTTTTTCTCTTCTCGTTTAGAGGGGCACTAAAAAAATACATTAGTAAAACAATACATATGAACATAAGAGTACTGTAAATTAACAGTGAACTGCAACATTTTAATAATTGTACACAAATATTACTTTTTATTTTGATACCATTTATTTATTCATGGAAGGGAAATCTACTAAGCTCTGTACATGAGAGAACAAACATTACATCGCCTTATAGTTTACCCAAAAAAATTGTGATAATAAGTATAATTTTACTTTTTAAGACAACACGACCTATTCAAAGCCCTCTATCTAATATGCAATATTTGCAATTAAAATATTTTACACATATTCTTTTGTAAACGTGCTTAAATTTTACAATAGCATAAACAAATTTTTCATATGGTATCTGCTCACAACAATATTAACTTCTCTATAACAATACAACTGTATTCATTTGCCCTGTAATACAGTAACATGTTTCCGTGGAGTATAATCTCAATTATTACTTATTTTCACAAATAGACAACAACATTTAACATTATTATGTTATATTACATGAATGCACTTTGTACTGTTAACTTAGTTCAACATTTGCTGCAGCGTGTTACTTTCATCCAGAGCGTGCAAAGTGTGTCTAATAACGTGTACATATAAATATATTCTTGAAAATCAAGTTAAAGTGAAGACTGACAAAGCGATCTCTTAAATGGTATAAGTTCACAAGAATGACACAAATTTTTACTTTTACTTACATTATTTCACATTAAATAAATTAGTTCTTATAAGAATCTTATGTTTCTATATATATATTTTGAAGTATAATGAGAACAATGAGCCTAAGTCTATGTATAGAATGCACATAGAACTTTTTATGGGTGTAGGAGAAGATGGTATCAATTTCCTGAACGTCTAATCCATGTTGCACTATGATTAATATGAGATTGAATTATTACACAATGTTTAATACACACTGTTTTTGATTCCTAGACATATGATATTACGATACCAAAATATAGATTATTTAATGTGTGTAATGTAATGTCACAAAGTGTTATGAAAGATGTTGAACACATATTAAGTCCATTTTTAAATTCTTTACATATAGATCAAGTAAGTGTTACTTGTAACAAAGGCTGGTTCGTCGTAATCACGAACATTGTATTTAAAGTAATCGATAACGAATCATAGTAAGCATTAAAAATAATTTCTTCGTTACTTTGTACACAAGACTACTGTACAATTATAATTCCAAATTGAAAACTTGCATGCTTAATATTTGCATTGCACACTAACTCAATACACGATTGCGATTTAAAAAAAAACAAAAGACAGCATTGCATGTGTGATGTAAATCATTAATTTGCTTTCCATTCTTATTTCTCCATATATTTATAATGATTGCTTTATAACATTCCAATATGCAAGCATAGTTCTACACATTTACAAAAATATCACCCATATTATTACTTAGGTAGTAATATTTATTAATACAGTATAAATTACTACCTGAGTAGTAATACTCAATAACTTTTAATTTTGCAGTAGTTTATAAAATACATTCTAATATATTTATTGAAAAGTATTCTTATACTTTCTTTGTTATGTTGGCGGAAAAGCAAATTTTTCCTAAATATAACAGCAAATTTTTATAATACGCTTGTAAAATTAATGGTCTTGGATACTTGGTCACTTTTGAATATGACTAAATAAAGAAAATAAAAGTGTCAAATCACATATTTACATTTTGCCTAATTAGTATTGTTTTAAGTAAGAATGCTTGTGTAAGTGTTGCTTCTCGTTAACAGTTATTTGGCATTCTATGTTAGAGTATTCAAAATCAGCATGCCATGTTTCTAACACGAGAGTTGATATTTGATGTTTTATTGTTAGTATAATTAATTATTTCTTGATAAGAACTGGTTAAGGTGTTGCTCTAAAAAGTGTTAATAATTACATATAATATTGATTCAAATGTAAATATTGTGATCATGGTGATAAAGAGAAATTGTCAAGGTAATAATAATTAATATGTGTACCACGAAAATTTATAAGAAGCAATTTTATTGTAATTTGTACAAATCAAATATTTTATTAAACTATGGCAGGCAGCTTCCAAAATAATTAACTCATAATGCAAAGTAATTTACTGAATTAGTATTTTTCAATATCCTTGTATTTGCGACACAGTCGTCCTTTACAAATGTATGATTATGTATAATAATTACATAATATATATATACAATATACATTTACTACTATATGTGATAAATCTGCATTTTTTCCTAATTTAATGAGATTCATTTATTTAAGTTTTTTAACTAATTAATACCCAATAGAATAAATAAAATATATACGTCATGGCATTTGTATTACCAACACACATTAATTATAACATATACATACATCTTTTATATATCCTATGTATACAGTTTTTATAATAATAATATTTAGATATACATGGTAATAAAAGCAGTAAAAGTGGCGAATATATGTATGTTTAAATAATTCTATACATTAGATGCTAATGTCATTAATAAATGTTGTGGGATCATGAACAATATTGTACTACAAATACGTTAAAACAAAGTGCTATAATACTTTTACTGATGGACAGCTTTTACAAAAATAAATAATCAGTTTCATAAATGATACTGTTAATTTTCTTTTACCTTGATTAATCTTTATTCCTTTTTTAACAACGACATAATGAAATTAGAAAATGTATTAAGTTGACTACTTCTGTTGTCCTTAGAATCTTTGTAATGTTTATAAAATATTGCTATGTTGTTTACACATTATTTTTGAGGACTAAAATAGACAGTTTGTCTGGTAATGTACAATATATATATTGTTGACTTCTTTCAGATACTTCAAATAAAATTGTAAAATATAAGAGAAAGCATTAAGCAAACAATGTGATCTACTTCACTTTTGCTATCTAATGTATTTATAAAATAAGTTGAGCATATTTTCTGGAATAACCAATTCACTAAGTTATCATATTTACATAACAAGAATTTGTATACTTCATACAATTCACTTTTCATTTTTTTTGTTGCATTTTTTTGTAATTTTACACGTCAAAGAGAAGAGTGCGCCTATAACAATTACAAGATTGCATTTACTTGTATGATATGTAAACATGAAATTAATTAGTACACACCATATAGATTCTCATATGATTTAACAATTTAAATGTAAGAAAAATTTCAGAAATAAAACGTATACTACATATCTATATCACTTAAATTACAAATAAAACTTTGGAATTGGTTGCAAAGAAGCTACTATTAAATTCAATCTGGAAAGTGAACTATTCATTTTTATTGTATAAACGTGATCTTATTAACCATTGTATATATTACTTCTTACAAGTAAAATTTCCTGTACGAATACATATGAAACGTCAAAACTATAGGACTGGCTTTATTTATTGATAAGAATAACTAATTCTATGATTCAGTCCATGAATTATACTGGGCAGCATCACATTTATGTCAGTGCATTGCTAAGCCAAGATATGGCAAAGACCATTTCTGTTTTCCTAACTACTAATATTATATGTGTCACGCAACGTAAAATAGGATGTATTAAGTATGACTTAGTAAGCAAATACTTCATTAAAATGAGATGAACAAAGAAAAAGTAAACTGGTTACATCATTACATGAGATCGAAAAATTTCGAAGCTATCAAGGTTTAATAATCGAATAACTAACCTTGGAACCAATGTTTAGAAGAAATTGTTATAAAACAACGTTTGATGTAACAGTTTGTTTCAATTTGAATATTATTACTTGTATGTGTACTTTTTTTCATTCATCTCTTTCTTTTTCTTTGGTATGTTTAAGGTTTTTACATATATATGTATATGTAACTAAAATGCATCTTTAATATTTTGGAATTGTCTCACAGCCAAGTCGACAGGTAGATCAAAGTTATAGTTTGTCAGGCGATCAAGAGTATGGAATGCATCTTGAAACCCTGTTTAAAAAAATTTTACTGTTAAAGAGTATCAATAGAGGCATGTACCAAATTAAATAATGTACCTGTTTTAACAACGTAACTCCATGACATATAATGATTTTCCAGAAGGTACTGACATTGCAGAATGAGTTTCAACCATATGACCAGTTTATTCACACTAAAATGTTATAAATAAAGCCAATAAAGCATATAAATGATTGTTGAATGGATATGGATTACAGCAGAATTAATGGAGTATATAAAAAGTAATTTACTTACTTTAAAGCTGCACATATAAATGCCTTAAAATGTGAGTCGTAACTTCTCTTATATCGGCTATGTGAGGCGATAATGTTTCCAATAGTTGTCAACAGACTCTACAAAGTAAATGTAGATAAAATTTTTCTTCTTATTGTTTACACAATGATATGCTACGAAGAACCAAAAGCACATTACAAAATATATATTTGAAATACCTGTTTAGAAGAGGCACTTCGTCCTCCGGCAAGATCTAAATTAAAGCTTTGTGACAATTTCTGTGCTGGGCTGGAATTGTAATAATGTCCGTTTTTTATTTCGTAGTATTTTAAAATCAGTTCCCAAGCGTGCATGAAGTTAGTAGTAGTAAGACTTCTTTGAGGAAAACAACCCACAAATGGCACCACACTATTTGAACGTGCATCCGATGATAAACCATGGTGCATTAAATCTCGAATAGAAGCTGCAAGGTGTTTCCTTACAGCAGATGTTAACTTAGCGTTACAGTGCGTCGATGCGGCATCTGAGTCTGACGAGTAATCATTTTCATTGTCAACATCATCGTCTGAATGATGCTCAGATTCTGCAATTGTAACGACTACATGTTCCACAGCAATATCTAATCTTGTTCTCAGATCCCGCCAATTATATATAGAGTTTTTCTTGAAGTTTTTCCGCATTCGCTCGCTCCCACATCCTAATTGAGACATTACGAACATGTGTAATAAAGTGACCATCTTCTTCACTGTATTCAAAGTTTTGGTTTTATTCTCATCTTCAATAGGCTTCCTTCCAAATGTTTTCTTTGCATAAGACGATGAAGTGGCAGAGGTACTGGTATGTACCGGACAAGCACAGGTACATGCTAAAGTTTCTGTGCTCACTTCTCCTTGTAAATAATTTATAAAACGTTCCAAATCGACAATTTGTGTCTTCAACTGAGACACAAGTTGCTCTTTCATTTTTAATGGGCTAACAATCTGTAATAAAACATCGGCAGTATTAAATGTTAGAAACATGATTTGAAAGACAGACTCTTTTTCAAATATATCTGCAGAGTGTACATTTGTAGACTTACTTGACTTATAGCATAATCTACTTGCCACCTTAAGTCATCCACTGGCAATTTGCACAAATCGTCAACATTAAAATTTAATTTTTCCTTTAGGTGATCTGAAAGACAGTTTGTCATCAATTATTAACAATGTAACATGAGATTGTAATATACTTTCAAATGCATGAGTATAAGTAAAACATATAATGAAGACGTACTTATTATTATATTTTGACGTTCCAAAATAACACTTTGTGGTAAATCCGCATCCCCCGTTTCATATGCATATTTTTCTAAGTCTTCTAGCTGAGACTTTAACTGTGTTATTAGTTCTCTTTGTTTTGTTCTTTGCATAACCATCTTTGATTCTACTTCTAAATCATTCACAGCACCGTGTACCTATAATTAAATATGTAAAGTATATAGAATTTAAATATTAAATAATGTTGTGTCAAAAAAAGAATTATAGTTAACTAATTCGTGGCATTTACGAACATTCTGGGTACAAGACACTGGTGAAGTTGGCGACAATGACCTATAGTCGAAAGATAAATTGTTTGGAACATCTGGAATGCCACGAAATGCAAATTCTTCTAATTCTTTAAGTAGATTCTCTTTCTCATTGGTTGGTGCATCGACGATTTGACGAAGACGAAATTGCACCTGAAACATTTATAAGCTCTCAAAGTCACACGTGATCCAATATAACCAGGAATTTACAAAACCAATAAAAATTACAAATCATCGCATTACCTGAGCAAAATGTGTAGTTAATGCGATTAAAGACGAGTTTAGCATTTCCTGCTCTTCCTCCAAAATCTTAAGCCTCTCCATGTCGTACGAAAGACTGCGAATATTTTCATATTAGTCATTATTCAATCGGAGAAGAAATTTCAATTTGACAAGCTTTAATTACAGTAATAAATGGTAACAAAAATGTAATAATGTGAACCACAGCAAAGAGATACAGGAGACCATGTTAATTATAAATGTTCACAATACGTTAACCTTGTAACTTACTTCTCTAAACTACCGGAATATTTATACTCGTCTTTATAATCATTATCTCCATCGTTCGCTCCAACTGGGGCCCATCTCTCCCCCGAAGGTCTGTCACTTTCATCGGAGTTCTCTAAATCCTCATTTTCCGAAGTCTTGTACTGAACGATACTCATTTTGTCACCAGACAACTTCGAACTCGCGATTCTAAATACAGAATTATATCGTACTGTGATATGAGAGATCGCGACAATTTACTCTGTCCATCGTTACACTTTACACAGCCTTACACTAACTTGCCCTAACTACTCTGCTTTGCACTTGGCGTTAACCGCTCCTGCGCACGTGTACGATGGTGTACGACAACGATAAACGTCATGAAATTCGATCAAACATATATGGGTGCAGTTTCAACGAAGAAATCGCTTCGACATTGAACATTAGCCGCCGCACTGTGCGCACAAAGTCGTTTTTTAGTGCCAAAAGTCTTTCGACGGCTGAATTCTGAACCGATTGCGATGAAATTAGTCTTAAACTATGCGTTATTTATTGTACTATAGTGGAAACCTGCATTTTTTTTTGATATGACAATTTGTTGACCTGTGTTGACCTCTTCAGCTTGAAAGATGTGCTATGCACGTCGCTTGTTATCCGCTTCTAAAATGTCAAATACGTGCTATGTCATTTTGAATTTTGAAATTTCAGTCACGGTTTCGTAATCAGCGAACCCGAAAACCCTTGTATATATTTAAGATTGAAGGAATTATGAACACCCTAACCGAAACATGACTGCCAAAAGTTTCGAACAATTTCGATTTTGTATTAATTAACAAATTGCAATATCAAAAAAAGTGCAGGTCTCTGCTATAGAACAATAAATAACGCGTATTTTAAGACTAATTTCATCGCGGTCGGTTCAGAATTCAGCCGTCGAACGACTTTTGGCACTAGAAAACGACTTTATGCCCATAGCGCGCCGATTGGCTGCAAGAAGTTGCACTTGCAAACGCCAGTGCATCCAGAAGCACGATCGCTCACTGAGCGCTCACTGAACACCCTAGATTTGCCCTAGATTTGTTTCTGATACAAACGCTCTGTGAGCTGCTCACAGTGAGCGGTCGCCGTTTTTGTGAGCGTAGTTTTCAGTCGCTCACACCGCTCACTGTGAGCAGCTCACAGAGCGTTTTGGCTCCTGCCCACTGGACGCGGTAACGCTTACCGCGCGGCGGAAGTGGCTAGGGAAAATAGCAGTAGCCAATCAACGTCTTCCGCCGCGCGGCAAAATTTGGACCGAGTTTAACATTATCAGCGCGGCGGAAGACGTTGATTGGCTACTGCTATTTTCCCTAGCCACTTCCGCCGCGCGGCAAGCGTTACCGCGTCCAGTGGGCAGGAGCCATTTGTATCAGAAACAAATCTAGGGTGTTCAGTGAGCCGCTCAGTGAGCGATCGTGCTTCTGGATTGTTCTGGATGCACCCAATGAATGTAAACAAATGAAAGAAAGGTAGCAAACCATAGCCAGTTACTGATACGTCATAACTGGTCATAACTGGTCATAACGACCATACACCAGTGCTAAACATACGGTTGTAAATCTCGTGCTTTCTTTGTGTCTTATTTACGTTTCTTCAAGATTATTCTAGTTATTTCTGTGTTATTTTCATCGTTTTTTCCGACATTACACGTGTTGTGTGTTTGGTTTGTATTGTTTTCTTTAATAATCTGTTATTAATAAATCTGTAATTATTATATGCATTGTTTCTTTTCTATTTTCTTTAATAATCTTGTGTTAATAAGTAAGTATATCTTTCTATGTATTGGACTTTAATCTCTTAACTATTATCCATTACTTTATTTTATACCACAGTAGCGATTAATATGTCGAGACAGAGGGTTTGTGCAGTTAAAGGTTGCAAAGAAGAAAGATCAACACGTCATAGCTTTCTCAACCCTTCTGTTTCTCCTGTGAGATTTGAGAAATGGTTAGAAGCATATGTGCAAATTGCACTTTATTGGATACGCCAGCAGAAAAAATTTTCAAATCTAAGAAAGTGTGCGATATTCATTTTGCACTGTCAGATAAAAAAACATAGAAATTTTTACAAGATAATGCCATTCTTACATTGAACCTACTAAGGATTAGGTTATGTAAGTAAAGATTTTTAAACAAGTCTTACATCTATGTCCTCATATATTAAAAAATGTATTATTTATATTTTAATCTAATTGTTTCAGCAAGTATCGAACTACCAGGAACTTCAGAGATATCAAAGGTTCCACCTGAGACAGCTGAGGTTGTAGAACTGCAGCTTTCTCCATTTACACCACCATCTCACAAATCTGCAGAAGACGCTGCTGCACATGAAAACTCTATAACAAGAACAAGTACGTTAATGCCCATCTATAAACTGAATAGATATTGTCTGATTATTGGGGTGAAAGCGAAGCAGCCTATGTACCATTGTTATGATCCGTTTCTGTTTCTGCTTTGTGTCCTGTTTAGTTGTACAGTACAGGAGCGTTGCAAATAACAGATTCGGACGAGTCATTACAGTAAATTTAAAACTTGTTTTCTTACAGAATAAGTTTTTTTATTTCCAGAAAGTATAGCTTAGTGATTGCAATTTTTTTGGAAATGTGATTTGGTCTTTAATATCTAGAAATAAACCCCTTTAAGAATATATTTGAACTGATCGGATTTATATTCATAAGAAGGCTACCGTAATGTAATATTTCCTAAAAAAAAAGCTTATTCTCTACAGAAAACAAGTTTGATAGAAAGCAGAGAATATTTAGGAATTATTTCAAAAAAATTACAATATTGCAATGTAAATTTAATTTTCAATTTTTCTTAAATTTATAATTTAATTTTATATATTTTACCCAAATATTTGTTCATTTTAAAACATTCATTTTAATTTTAGTTGTGAAATTCACAAAGTTCAGTTAAAAGATTTTTGTATACAATTTTTTTACAAATTGTGTTGTCACAACTGGGCTGCTACTGGTATAAATAGAATTTTAAATGGGAAAGCACACGGTCGTCTGTGCAAAGCCCAGTACATGAAGAAGCACGCATACTGTGTAAAAGTGCGAGGCGTTGTATGTCGTCCTTTTAATAAAAAAAACTTTATTGATATATTACTATACTCGTTTTCACGTAAGAATACCACCGTTTCGCGCATCTCAAATGATCCGATTGGGTACGGAGAGCGATCACGTGGGAACACAACCATGGTAGAGATATGCGCAGACCGAATGAAAACTCGTCCACTTCCGGTGTATTCTTACGTGAAAACGAGTATAGCATTTCATTTTTGGTAAAATACCTAAATTCTACTGAATTTGACTTAAAATGATGTATTTCTAAAAGGGAATATTTTGACAAATATTTCAAAACATATATCACCGTCTTAGTTATCTATGATCACTGAAGAGAGACTGTTATATAAATAATAGTAATTAACAAGCTCTATTACGCAACAGTCCCTTCTCGGTAATCATAGATAACTAAGATACTACACATGTGTTTCTTGCAATCAATTTTCCCGCGTTCCCATTTTTAGTACGGGGAAAAGGGTATGAAGGCGCTGTAACACGTCATACAAATATATTAAGTACTTGGTCATCTATAGTTGTCTATACTCTAGTCTTTCCTAGTCCTTCCTAAGACGTGAATCCGTAGAGACAAAGGGTTACGTCCGAGTACAAAGAGATTATATATTTTGTTGTAGTTATTCAGTCGTTGTTACAATAAACACCTTGTTACCAGAAAATCGCATGTCCGAACTTATCCGTACGCGCAAACATCTACATTGGTGACCCGGACGTGATGCACTACTGCGCTTGTTGCTTCGGTGCGTGGTTGAATTGGAGGCTTGGTAATGTCTGAAAACTCATCTAGAAGGTGTGAGTGGTTACCTTGCTTTAGTGTGAAAAGGCTGAACACTGTGGTTGAAGCTATACCCCCTTTTGAGGTTATGTGTGTGTTGGCGTCGATAAGAGCTTTTTGCCTCAGGTCGATTATCAATCCGGAGTGGTGTAGGAAGTCTGCTCCAATGATGGTTGTCTTCGCGTCAGCAATGATGAATATCCATCTGAATGCTTGTCACATTCCGAGATCCAATTCTAGTACTTTTTGTCCGTACGTATTGATTACGCTGGAGTTCGCTGCGTACAACTTGAATTCATCTACCTGTGTGGATTTCCTGAAAAAGGTTTTAGGAATGATTGATATTACCGACCCTGAGTCGACCAAAAATTTAATGGGTGTGTTTTTCGCCCATAAAAATAAACGGTGTTCGCTCTGCTGATTGTTGTTATTGCTGTCTCTACCAGTCTGTGCTAGAGACAGCTTGTTTAGTTTCCTTGATTCAATGTGGGTTTGAAGGTGCATGGCTGTATGCAACGAGTTGCTTTGTTACCGAACCTTCTATGGTAGTAACATAGTCCAGGAGATACTTTACTTGGGCCACAACTGCGTGCTCTATGTAAACGCCCCTGTGACTTGGCAAATTCCTTGAACGAAACTGTCAAACCTACGGCTTTTTCTAGGTTGAGTAATCGTTATTCACTGGAATTGTTGCTAGTATGTGTTGAGCAGACTACTTGTGTCGAATGAGTTGCCATCATGGTTGGCGTTGAATGGTTATCCATGATCTTGTCTGCGATGGATGCCAACTCTGCTAACGATATATTCTTGCTGGCTGATAGGATGCATCGTACGGTCACTGGCATACGGTTTCATACACAGTGATTGTAGCATTTCATCTGGCGCCTTCTTTCTCGTCAGTGTCTGTATTTCTCGTAGCAGTTGTGTCGGTTTGAGGTCTCCTAAATCTAGATCTGTTAGCAGTAGTTGTAGTTGCCGCTCCTATGAATCGGATAAGCGCTCGATAAGACTATGTTTGAGAGTATTGTACTTATCGTGTTCTGGCGGGTTTCTGATAACGTCGGAAATGTGTTTTATAGCTTCATTGTCGAGAGCTGCGATGACTGTGTGGTATTTGGTGTCATCGCTCTTTATGCGACGTGTCTGAAACGTTGATTCCGCTTGCAAAAAGCAGAGTTCTGGGCCCGCTTTCCAGAATGGCGTTAACTGCATATTTTGGATAGTAGCAATGATTTCGCTGTTCATTTAACCGCGAAAAAACAAGTGGTTGGCGAGTATGTGGCGATTTTAGGAGACTGAACGCAGTAACAATTCCTGATCGTTACCCAACTCCACTTCTGCAAGATCTCTTCCAGGGTCTTCACGGAAAGAAGGTATTCTCAACGCTAGATCTTGTGCGTGCGTATCATCAGATACCAATGACCGAGCAAGACATACAGAAAACTACAATAACCACATCGCTTGGATTGTATGAGTACACAGTCATGCCGTTCGGATTAAGAAATGCATCACAAACCTTCCAAAGGTATGTGGATAAAGTATTCAGAGGATTAGACTTCGTTTACGTCTACATCGACGACGTTATCATCATGTCCGAGTCGATCGAGTAACACCAGTTGCACTTAAGAAAAGCGTTCGAACGACTGAAGCAGTACAGTCTTACGATTAACGTCAGCAAGTGCACGTGTGAGCAGACTGAAACGCGGTATCTAGGTTACGTGATAAACAAAAAGGGGTACTTACCTCCTGAGGAAAGAGTGCAAGCTATAACAGAATTCACGAAACCGGAGACAATCCAGGAGCTTCGACGATTTCTCGGAATCACTAACTACTACCGCAGATGCATACCAAACGCAGCAAGAATACAAGCACCTCTGAACGAGTACTTAACAGACTCGAAGAAGAACGATAAGAGGAAGATACCCTGAACGCAAGAGGCCGAAGAAGCTTTGGCAGCCTGCAAACAGAGCGTGGCAACAGCCATACGAATGGCATTTCCAAACCCCAATCCTCCACTAGTGTTGAAGACGGACGCGTTCGACACAGCCATAGGAGCGGCGTTGGAACAAGAGATCGACAATGAATGGACACCCATCGGGTTATTCTCAAGGAAACTTAGTGCAGCTGAGGGAATTGCTCGCAATCTATGCGGCGATCAAGTTCTTCGCACACTCACTCGAAGACAGGGAGTTCATCATCAAGTCAGACCATAAACCTCTAATATACGCGTTTAGTCAGAAGTCTGAAAAAGCTTCGGCAAGGCAAATCAGACAACTGGTGTACATTTCCCAATTTAATACAAATATCACCTATCTTAAGGGTGAGGAAAACATAGTGTCAGACGCACTGTCAAGGATAAACCAGATTAACATGCCTACCGTGTTAAGTCCGGAGACAATCCAGGAAGCTCAAGCCGAGGATACAGAACTTCAGGAACTTCTCAATCACCAAGAGGCATAGTCTCTCAAGCTACAAAGACTCGTGGTGGATACTCAGCAGGGAACAACGATCTACTGTGACATAGCATCCGGTATCGTCAGACCATTCCTACCTAAAAAATTGCGGAAAGCAGCTTTCGACAGTATCCACGGGTTATCTCATTCCAGCGGCCGAAATACCTGCAAACAGCTGAGAGAGAAATACATCTGGCCTGGAATTAAAAGAGACGCGTTGTTATGAGCAAGGAACTGTCTCGCTTGTCAAAAGGCAAAAGTTCAACGTCATAACAAACTGCAACCCAACCACATCGATGTACCCGATAATCGATTCAATCATATACACCTCCATTTGATCGAACTACCCAGAATTAATGATCTTAGATACTGCTTAACGATTGTTGATAGGTTTTCAAGGTGGCTTGAAGCGATTTCACTGAAAGACATAGTGGCAGACACCGTCGCAACAGCCTTATACACAGGGTGGATATGCCGCTACGGTACCCCACTGTCAGTCACGACAGACCAGGTCACTCAATTCGAATCAACATTGTTCACAGCTCTGGCGCAATTGATCGGAGCAACACTGATTCGAACTACACTGTACCACCCGGCTTCCAATGGAATCGTGGAACGCATGCACCGTACGCTGAAAGCAGCATGTATGTGCAACCGCCAAGTACCATGGCCTGAGTTATTACCCACCGCACTTCTCGGGTTACGCACAAGCCTAAAAGAAGACCTGAAAGCATCTCCAGCAGACATGCTCTACGGAACGTCACTTCGCGTTCCAGGCGAATTCTTCGTTAACCAAGATGTTCCAGCCAATCCACAGATCTTCATTGAAAAATTTCGAGAGCACATGCGCAGAATCCGTCCAACGCCAACAGCACATCATGTCAAAAGCCGCATGTTCATTCTCAAGGACCTATACACCTGCACACACGCATTCCTACGCATAGATGCAGTAAAAACCCGCTGGAACCACCATACTCGGGACCACACCAAATAATCAAAAGACTGAATGATCGTGTTTTCGTCATCAACGTAAATGGGGAGAAGAAAACCGTATCAGCCGAAAGACTGAAACCCGCATACATTGCCAAAGAGGACAGCAAAGACGTCACAATCATCGGGTTCTGCACCTACGATGGAAGCACACCGATGGACCTCAACATTAGATCTACCAAGGAAAACCTGGGAAAACCTATTCAAAAAAATCTGTTTCATTCTCTTCAACAGGTGAAGATCACTAAGGAGGGACTGATTGTGGCGGCTCTGCTTCCAACTAACTCAAATTCCTGATTCCAGACGGCGCGACCAGTAACACCTAGGGAAGCTGGTCTACACCTTCTTAAGCTGAGTTTCCACTGAGCGCGTCACGAGTTAACCAATCAAATCCCTTCATTTTGTTGCATTATTTTACGACGCAACAAAAGGAAGCGATTTGATTGGTTAACTCGTGACGCGCGGCGACGACGCGACGCGTGACGCGCTCAGTGGAAACTCAGCCTTAGGCTCTAGTCTTTCCCTAGTCCTTCCTGAGACGTGAATCCGTAGAGAGTAGAGAGACAAAAGAGTACAAAGGGATTATATATTTTGTTGTAGTTATTCAGTCGTTGTTACAATAAACACCTTGTTACCAGAAAATCGCATATCCGAACTTATCCGTACACGCAAATATCTACACTCTCTTGCACCACGCTGAAAACAATGTCGGAACGTGAAAACAGTACTGTCAGTATTGTCAGCGCATTTCGGAACGCGTTCAATATCGAATATAACTCTAGAGAAAACCGCGACAAGTGTCTTCAGCGTTTACTTTTGAAGTTTCTCTTCGCTTGCTAATTTGCTCGGCCCGGAAGGCTTTGAAAAGCCGCACTAGCATAGAGTTGGTGAGGCACCAATCACGGACAGTCGCGAGGACGCTAATCCATTATTGGTCGTTGCGTTAGCCAATAATTGTCGAGCGATAAACGGTGAAGATCGGTGACGCGGCTACTGTGCAGGTGAGTCACAGCTGTATTCCGATATTCACTGCAAGTACTGGAAATGAGCGCATTCAGCCAGTCTCGGCGCTGCCAGCGCTAAGCTATTTTAGCTAAGCGGTGTCCAAAATTGACCAATCATTGGTCACCGCTTAGCTAAGCGTAGCTCAGCGCTGGCAGCGCCGAGTCTGGCTGAATGCGCCCAATGTATACATAGTTTATTCATATATGTAATACTACTATATCACTAATGGGACTGAAGAGGCGACGCAAACACCACAGTGCAGACATATATGTATCAACCTCTCACTCTCACCATAATATACTATGCTCTCACTTCGTACTTTGGCGCAACTGCGCATGCGTGCGTTCTATGGAGCTGCTAATGCATGCACATATGTTCGAAAGTACGATGTTCTGTCTCACTTTCTCGGCGCCGCTCCCGCTTATAGGAAATATACGTGGCTAGCAATATACACTCAGCACAAAAAAAAGCGATACACTGAAAATTTGGAAAAAAATCACTGAATTTCAAATGACGATAACTTCGTGAATAATGAAGATAAAAATATGTTTCAAAAACGATAAGAAAGCTTGAAATTTCAGTTTGGAGAATCAATTTATTTCAATGTCGCGAGATGAATTTATTTAAAATTGTGGACGACAGAAAGAGAGCACGCAAAATTGAAAAATTTTTGCCCGAGTTTGTCATGACACGTAGCGAGAGTCCAGTATCTGAACTGAACGAGGTAAAAAGCAAGTGATAACACAGAGTTTCCTCTTTAAAATTATTTTTTAAAAGTTGCATTATGATAATTTTTCACCGAGTTATTCGCATTTGAAGAAAAAAACAGCTTTTTTTTTCAAATGCGAACAACTTGGTCAAAAATGGTCATATTGTAACTTTTAAAAAACCGCTATAAAGAAGAAACTCTGTACTATCGAATGCTTTTTATCCTATTCAGTTGCGACATTTAACTGTGGCTTAGTATCGTCGCAAAGTTGGACGATAATTTGCCAATTTTGCATATTTTCGCTTTATCAACTGCCATTTTGGAAAAAAACGTCGCCCATAATTGAGACACGAAATTTCGAAAAGTAGACATCCGAGCCTTTAAAATGCTTTTTATAAGATCTTGCTAGCTCTGTTGAGTGCTGAGATACTCAAGTTTGAATTTTTAACAACGCCGAATAGCAAGAATAATAAGTCACTCTCTTTACGGCTGTGACTAAAAATTCCGCTTTTCACTAGTATCGCGGTATTTTAAGGCTCGAACCGTCTTAGGTTTTATGGAGAGGCAGACACGGAGGGCCAGACTAAGAGTACCCACTATTAAGAAGCACCTGTAAGGGGCACATATGGAAAGTTTGGAATTTTGAAATACTGTGGACTAACAAATCATCGGGTCCCTATCCTTATTGTGTACAAACACACTCTCATACACCCTGCTAAACACACTGTATCTCTCTATTTCTTTCTCTCTCTCTCTCTCTCTCTCTCGCACGCATGCACGCACACACACACGCATCCACGAAACAGTTCGAGCCTTAAAATACCGCGATACTAGTGAAAAGCGGAATTTTTAGTCACAGCCGTCAAGAGAGTGACTTATTATTCTTGCTATTCGGCGTTGTTAAAAATTCAAACTTGAGTATCTCAGCACTCAACAGAGCTAGCAAGATCTTATAAAAAGCATTTTAAAGGCTCGGATGTCTACTTTTCGAAATTTCGTGTCTCAATTATGGGCGACCTTTTTTTCCAAAATGGCAGTTGATAAAGCGAAAATATGCAAAATTGGCAAATTATCGTCCAACTTTGCGACGATACTAAGCCACAGTTAAATGTCGCAACTGAATATAGGATAAAAAGCATTCGATAGTACAGAGTTTCTTCTTTACAGCGGTTTTTTAAAAGTTACAATATGACCATTTTTGACCAAGTTGTTCGCATTTGAAAAAAAAGCTGTTTTTTTCTTCAAATGCGAATAACTCGGTGAAAAATTATCATAATGCAATTTTTAAAAAATAATTTTAAAGAGGAAACTCTGTGTTATCACTTGCTTTTTACCTCGTTCAGTTCAGATACTGGACTCTCGCTACGTGCCATGACAAACTCGGGCAAAAATTTTTCAATTTTGCGTGCTCTCTTTCTGTCGTCCACAATTTTAAATAAATTCATCTCGCGACATTGAAATAAATTGATTCTCCAAACTGAAATTTCAAGCTTTCTTATCGTTTTTGAAACATATTTTTATCTTCATTATTCACGAAGTTATCGTCATTTGAAATTCGGTGATTTTTTTACATAGAAGTATTACATATATGAGTTTAGTTCACGTATGCTATAGATTTTCAGTAGGCTGTGTTCCAATATTCACTGCTAGTGCTGGAAATGTATAGTTTATGTTACGTATACTATAACGTGCTTTCCTTTCCTGCTTTTCGGATCAGGGTATCGATTCTGTAACTTTTATCGTAGTGAAAATGCGAGCCATCTCACATTGCCTGATTCCGTAACTTTCATCACAGTGAAAAAGCGAGCCATCTCACGGGAGTTCGTTCGACAAGAAATTCCTTGTCGAATGATGAAATGTGAGAGGGAAAGAATGAGGAAGCCAGAGGGAGCGAAAGAGAAACCATTACAGCGCTTTCATAAAATTTATAATTGTAAGGTTATAAAAGCTGTCATTGTTTCACACAAACTCCCGGCGTCTAAGAAAAAGTTGTAAAAAGAAATGGCAATATACATGGCTGCTTTATTATTTGCTGACGATTATTATTTTGATTAGATATTTTGGTGTTTTAATGTATTGTTTTGATGATATATTGATTTTTCTTTTATTTTCACGGTTATCTCGTAACCTGCCTCTTCCAAAATCAGGATGAGACCGCATAATATTTATAAGTATTTGTTTCTGTTTTTCTGTCACTTCTCCTCATGTTTCCTTCCTTCTTTTCTGCGATTTGATACTTTTATTTCAAACATTTATGGTTATGATCAAGGTACAGGTTCTGATAAAACGTTTTACCCCGCACCACCCCGCACTGGTAAATCTAGTAATTTCGTATTTTCACTTTGATGTTACAGAATCAAGCAAAAACATTCACGTGAGATGAAAATGCGACAAGTGAGTGATCTCACTTGAATTACAGAATCGATACCCTTATGTCAAACACCCTATATATCTAACCAGAAAGGCCTACCACACTCTCAAGTTTAGATAATTTTTTTATTGCGCGGGCGGATGCGTAAGCACCCGTGCCGCGCCTAACCGTCGCAGGAGGATGTCCTTGACAATATATGTCAAGATCAAGGTCATTTAGTTGAAGATACAACGGAAAAACAGGCACTTTTTTTCTAACTTTTCTGCTGAATATCTCGTAAACGAAAGCAGTTAGCCCTATAACACCTAACACTTTTTTGATCAGCGTAAAAAACACTATCGGAAACCCATAGACATAATATACCTAGACTACGCGTTGACGGAGTGGGGGTAGAGCTCACGTAGAAAAGGATGCACTCTGTTTTGATGTCTGTGCGTTCTCTCTCGCTCTCGCGCGAAGGGGTATACGGGAAAACAGTTGCCAATCTAAACGTTTCACCTTCGCGCGAGAGCGAGAGAGAACGCACAGACATCAAAACAGAGTGCATCCTTTTCTACGCGAGTTCTACCCCCACTCCTGAAATTTGGGAGAACGCGCAGTCTAGGTATATTATGTCTATGCGGAAACCGTTGTCAAATTAAGGGGTCCTAGTTATCGTAATCGTCCCAACGTGCTGTTTGGGCGATTCATAGCGTGCTATGTAAATTTGTTTCTTAAATTTTTGTTAAATATATCCTAAACGAAAGCAGTTAGGCCGATAATACTTATATATTTTTTTGTTCAGCATAAAAAATACTACCAGAAACTGTAGTGAAATTAAGGCGTCTAAGTATCGTAATCGTGCCTTAATAAGGGAAGGGTTAGGTATAGGTGGTATAGGTGGTGGGTTAGGGTTAGGTATAGGGTTAGGTATTAGGCTTACGCGCCCGCTCGCGCAATAAAAAGATAATCTAACTTGAGAGCGTGGTAATCCTTTCTGTTTAGATCAATCTCAATAGCTTCTGTTGTTTGAATTGAAATGTCCACCGTGTATGGGCGCTCTACTTACGGTAGTCCGCATGCGCAGCCAAGAGGACCAATCGGCGCACGTGAAAGTTGGTCTCAGCGCCACAACCTGTATGCGGCAATGTCGGAATCTGCAACGTGTCATCTCCGATATTTAACACTTTATATCTCCTAAATGGCTAATGAGCGACAGTTTTAATTGCCAAATTCGTGTTCCGCGCGTCGAAATTAACAAGTATATAAAGTTTTATGAGAATTGGTGATGGTGCCCGGATTTTCAAGTTTTACCTTTCATTGCTTTATCGCACGCGCACGTGATAAAATATTCTCTAGGAGAGTTATGCTAACGAAAGTATTGTTTGCCCGTTAGGCTATCGACAAAACCCGGAAGATGTGGAAGCTTTTAAACTAAAAATTGGAACGAATGAAATGAATTTGCAATATTGCGCGCGAATGCATCGTGTTCCGGAACACGCAAGTAGGTGTACGCATGTGGTACACGTATCAATGAACATACATTTTGCAATATTTCTTGCAACGCCTTGTAATAATGCAATGATCCAATCATTATTGAAAAGAGAAAGGCACCTCCGAATGGAAGCGTGATACGACAATCATCTGACACCTGGGCATGAAGAAATCCGAGATAAAACATTTACTTTCAAAGACACTCTACTATTGTCTAAACAATTGAAAGTTGCACCGCTTGCCGCTACACAATATCGCAATATTATCAAGGCATTATGATTCTACAACTATTCACCTTAGAAGCGCACTAAATGCGTTGCTAATCCATTTCTAATTAATTCCAGTTGCTAATAATCAAGTTCCTTTCTTTTGAGCTACGGAGCTATTCTAGACAGTACAGAGTATTCAATTTTTTGACGCATCCCGAAATGCTAATTGCCTCTTTAGCTTTTGATCGGAGTCATTGTTTCAGGTGCAATATTGATGTATGCGTACGCATAAAGACACATTTATAGATCATTTATATAACCTTGAAAGTCAACACTGTTACAGGCAACGTTATAAGTTAGGTAGTTGCGCTCTTACATTTGGTTAGTCTGTTGCGATCCGTCGCGTCGCATCAAATTGCATCAAATCGGATCCAGACCGCGTGGTTCGTCGTGATGGCTGACGAAATTTTTAAGGAGAAATTATTGGAGCAGGTGAAGGAACAAGGGGAAATTGTGCGAAAATTGAAAGCAGCGAAGGCTAACGGTACTCAGGTAGGGTTTTAAAACGTAAACAAATCAATTTTCTGTCCAAAGGTATCGCACATATGGTGCAATTCTCTTTAGTTTCTTGCATTTCAACAAAAACGGTGACATCGTTTACTGGCACCGAGTGAGATCACGTTGCTTTCACTATTTCTCAGAACAATAGAAGTACAGAATAACGAGTAGCAACGATTTTTCACTCGACCATTGGGGAAATCAATTCTGGTCGCTCTTGATTCCTTGTTTACTTTTTCCGTTTGGTTACCGGTTATTTTTCAACTGCATACTCGGACTTTATTCAACCTGTACAAGTGCAAAGTTATATCAAATATACGAAATTCGCGAGGCCAGTGATCGGGCTACGTCTTAAGCAGTGATTAAAATAGGGTGACACTTCCTAGGAAAACAGAATGTCTTTGGATATTACCGCTGAATTAAAAAACTTAAATAATGAACTTGCGGATATCAGTTATGTTTGCGGCTGGTTGCCAACTATTAAAGACAGACAGCTGTTTGACCTATGTTCGAATTTTTGTAACGGCGATGTTGCAAAGTGGCCGCATTTGCAAAGGTGGTTCGATAACATCAAAAGCTTTACTCAAGCCGAACGGTTAGCATTTCCCACCCCGGACGGCCATACGACAACTGCATTGGCAAAAAAGGTTGAGCGTATGAGCAAGTTGTACCATTTGTCGAACGATAATGCGATCGATGAAAAGGTGAGGTTGTCCGCTAAGTGCTAGTGGCACAGCCACAAATTATTGGCGTATCATTGTAGAACATCATTGAAGACTATCGTAATAGTCGAAGATGTTATTAATAGTAAAGCCTACTAGCTGTTGGGTATTTATATGTTCATCAACATTAGTCTCAACATTTCATGCGTTTAACAATTGGTGTTAAATATAAGCGACGACGATGATACTCTCTTCGCATACTCGCTCAATTTCGTATCAATACCCCAGAGGATAGTTAATAACTACGCAAGAAAATAATTTGTGGCAGCTGCTCTCTAGCTTGCTCACTCATATTGTATCTGCTGTTTCGGATAGTTTGATAATCAACACTGAGGCGGACTTTTCTCTTTCATTCTGGTTGCGTTCTATCGACACATCGCTCACGATGTTATACCCGGTGCTCGCCAAATTGTTCTTCTTTCCTGCACAAAAATGTCGCAACCTGACAATGGTTCTTACTCCCCAGGTATGAAATCCAAGACGAGGTTCGGTCACGTAAATTCCTCTATTTAGGATGCTGATCTTGCAATGACTAATAATATTCTAATGCTACTTACTTTTTATGTAC
This sequence comes from Tiphia femorata, assembly GCA_944319695.1. Lineage (NCBI taxonomy): Eukaryota > Metazoa > Arthropoda > Insecta > Hymenoptera > Tiphiidae > Tiphia > Tiphia femorata. The sequence goes on along the minus strand of OX090896.1, from coordinate 10,133,542 downwards.
TGAATATTTGCTTTCAGATATCGGAAGAAGTTGCAAAGTTACTGGAATTGAAAGCACAAATAAACGATGGACCTGTTGGTCCACACAAACTTATTCTTAAAACTCCAAAAGGGACCAGAGACTATAACCCGGCGCAGATGGCACTACGGCTGGGTGTATTGGAAAAAATAATTTCAGTATTTAAACGTCATGGCGCAGAAACGATAGACACTCCAGTATTTGAATTGAAGGTATAAGGAAACTGGATAGAATGTGTAACATAATGTAAATATTAATGTAATGACTTCATTTCAGGATGTCTTAACGGGAAAGTACGGAGAAGATTCCAAACTTATTTATGATTTAAAAGACCAAGGAGGGGAACTTCTTGCACTTCGATATGACTTAACTGTACCCTTTGCCAGATACTTAGCTATGAGTAAAATAGCTTCTATTAAAAGATATCATATAGCTAAAGTATATCGAAGGGACAACCCAGCCACAACGAAAGGACGCTATAGAGAGTTTTATCAATGTGCAAGTATTCTCTTTTATTCCACTCTAAAGTAAAAATCGTCAAATATTGAAATATTTTAATAATCAATACTCAATACTCACGGTACATTGTGTTTCTTAAAGGATTTTGATATAGCTGGTCAATACGATTCTATGATACCAGACGCCGAATGTATACGTGTCCTTTCCGAAGCATTGCAGTCTATAGATTTGGGTCCTTACCTTATTAAATTGAATCACAGATGCCTTTTGGATGGAATATTTGAAACGTGCGGAGTTCCTCGGGACAAATTCCGCGGTATATGTTCCGCTGTTGATAAAATGGACAAAACTCCTTGGGAAGAAGTTAAACGAGAAATGACCGAGGAAAAAGGTTTAGACGAACATATAGCTGACAAGATTGGCACGTATGTGGCAATGTCTGGTGGTGTTGAACTTATAGCTGAGTTACGAAAAGATGAAAACTTATTAAAACACAAAAGTGCCGTGGAAGGACTTGACTCTATGGAACTTCTACTGAAATATTGTGACATTTATAATCTAACGGACAAAATAGTTATAGATCTAAGTTTAGCTAGAGGTCTCGATTATTATACCGGTATAATTTATGAAGCAGTATTGAAAGGTTGGTTTTATATACTTTGCAACAAAAAAAGAACAAAGCTTTTTTATCGCATATGCATAATTCTGATAAAACTGTACTGAATTTCCAGGAGATGAATGTGACGTTGGGAGTGTGGCTGGTGGTGGTCGTTATGACAATTTAGTAGCCATGTTTGATAGCAAAAAGAAAGCCGTACCTTGCGTGGGTGTCTCACTGGGTGTAGAGCGTATTTTTAGTGTATTGGAAGCACGGTTAGCTGATAAAGGACTAAAAACCCGTACAGCTGAGGTAGAAGTTTTTGTAGCAACTGCTCAGAAGAATCTATGCGAGGAGAGAATGCGTGTATTGACGGACCTTTGGGATGCCGGAATTAAAGCGGAACAATCATATAAAAAGAGTCCGAAGTTATTGGTTCAGCTCCAGCATTGTGAGGAGAATGGCATACCCTTAGTCGTAATACTTGGTGAAGGAGAATTGGCAAAAGGGGAAGTGACATTGAGAGAAGTTCAAACTCGGGCAGAAACATCAGTGCCACGAGATAAACTTATTCAAGAGCTACGAAAGCGGCTACAACAATTAACGTAGCACAATAATCATCCGCGTATAGGTGACTAGCTCGAATCCTACCAATATATTTCAATCTACGAAAGTTCTCTTTACGTTTGCACAGACGTAACGTTTCAAATGTTATTTCACATCATACCGCGTATACTTCCCTGTGGAATCAGCTAAGGATTAATCTTTGTACGTAAATATCACTGATGTATATTTACAAAAACAAAACAGTAATCCACAGCAAGGTGGGGAAGCCGCTACGCGATACGATGCCAGAAATAACTGAGCAAATTTTATTTATTTCGAAAAATCATAAATGATATTGCTGTCGTGTCAACGTAAAGATGTACATTATTATTTCTATACACCGAACAATGCGTTCAAGAACGTAGTAGCGTGAGAATAAACATTCACTTATCCTATATGTGTTCACTGCCGGGAGCATTTTATTTTACATCTTAAATACCCATTGCATGATTATCACGTTTCATTTTTCGCGGAAGAGTGTGTGTATACGAGGACCAGTGGGTGATTATCGCACAGGCGCGCTTGGGGCCTCCAAAAATTAACAGCTTAAAAAGAATGTATATTTTGCGAGTCTGCGGAACAAATCTAATGTGTGTCTAATGTAAGGATAGCTTTCTAAAGTGGAAAGAAGATTATCCAGGGGCAGAGGGGTAAAATAGATCTAGCATTTCGAATAAGGGGGCCTCAAAACAGACTAACGCTTTGTGGAGGCCCGCCGTGTATTTGATCCGTCACTGTGCGAGACCGTATAACACACCGATATAATTTATCTCATACTTTTTATTTATCGGCCATTTGAGATAACAAAATTCACTAATAAGACGAGGTATCGTGTTTTGGACGCAAAAAGACAAACGTTCGATATCATTACGACTTTGATTAGTGCGACTGGTTCGTATGATGTAAATAGTTATCGAGCAAAAATAATTTCTTCAATTGATATTGCCTGTTCTTATTGCTTGGCGCGTCAAACACGACGGTAACTTGTATAAACAAATGTTTACAGCAGACAATTTGTCGCATATTACAAAATAGGTAACATCGTAAGCAAATATTAGAAGATTTTGTAGACAAAACCCTATCTTTTGCAGTTAACTAACATATGGTCCTTATCACAGTGCTTTGTTGCCTATCTAATCTGCAATGTACAATTTCCTATTTTAAACAAAATAGTCGATCGTTATATGATTTCAATTGTATTCGAAGATAAAATCGACATTTATGAATGAACATTTAATGATAAAATGCAAAGCCGCTCCAGCAAATAAGAATGAAACCTTGCCTTGCAAATCTAAACATTCATGCCCGTTCCCCTTAGTTTCTCATTAAAATAGAGCTTACAATAATAAGATCGTAAGTCACCATTTCTGCCGGTTTCGCGTTGGAAAAATATTTTGCTCGCGTGCAAACTGACATTCGATAATACGAGCAGGAAGTGAAGCTCGCCGATGTTGGTCTACATCATAGCTCTTCATTCCTGATCCAGGGCTGAAGCCCCAGAAAGTATAGAAAACGCATGCACGAGTGTGCCTATCTACACGTGGTTATAAACGTGCATTCTGCAGTTTTTGGTGAGTTCAGTCCCAGTGCAGGAATAAGAAATAGGCCTAGGGTTATCACCAAAGACGATTTATGCGGATAATTGTTGCGAGCGTAAACATTCGTAGAGTTTCCAAACTTCGACAACTATAGTTCCCTGACGCAATAAAGAGCCAAAGTTCTTGGATTACTCATTAATCCACTTTTCCTTTTTATTTAACTGGACCTCGCATGATCATCCTCGTCCGACTTGGACAATTCCCTCTTCGAGGTGCTTTGTCTTTGCTCGATCTTCACTTCCATCGGTGCACCCTGATCGTTTCTCGACATCATTGACGCTCTATATTGCTCGAAAGGATCAACGCTCGGTTTCTCAATTTTCGCTTCCAACGTAGGCTTGTAAGTGTCAACGAAGACTCTTGGCTTCAAACCTGGTGGTGAGATTCGCGTGCTCGAACTTTTTCTGCTACTCGAGGCACTGCTGCTGCCGCTCGTTGGCAAGACCCTTGCACTAACGTGCCTATAGGGCTCACCGGGACCTTTGATCTGCAACTTTTTATCTTCATCTTTGAGGTCACGGCCATGATTCGGGGGTTGGAAGATTTGAGGAATCTTCAGGGGTTTCCTGCCACCGTCCCTCCCTTCAATATTTTTATCTATCGATTCGTCGTCTATTCCTATTACGGTGTCCTCTCTGTACTGCAATGATCTTTTTAGCTCCACGTTAACAGCCTCATTACTCGTACAAGGCGAAGTCTCATCGGGTATTGAAATTGTCGACAGATCAACGGCGAAAGGCTTCACTTCCGAAGCGACCTGGTCTTTTTTCTGGTAATGCGGTAGCTCCTGCGTTAGTTTATCCGAGACCGGAGGAGTTCTTGTTTCCCTTGGCAAATCCAAGGCGTCTCCTATCGTCGGATGTTCCACCTCATATACGGACAATTGCGGGCCATCTCCGCCCTCGTTGCCACTTGGACTTAGAAATTCAAACGTTCTACCCCCGCTTGTGGGAACTCCCGTGCTAAGGTGCGATCTTAAAAGGGTAGATTCACCCGCGGAAGGAGTTCCATCGAAATTCATGGACGGAGAAAAGGGGTTGTGATCTGTCCACATGGTATTTGAAGGATCCCCAGGTGAATCCGCGGTACTGGAGAGGTCCGAGACTCGATTTCGATTTTCCGAGGATTTATAAGGGCTCGAATCAGGTGGTTGGACAATTGTGACGGTCTTTTGAACTGAGGAAGTGCTGGGACGACCGGTTCTAACTGAAAATTCTCTTGTACCCACCACCATGGCACCGTCCATGGCCAATGGGCTGATACCAGGTGAACTTAAAGATTCTTCGGTGTTCACGTCGCTTAGACTGAAGGCTCTGGCCCGCCTCCGTAGGCTTGCCCTGCCGATCTGTCGTTGGAGCATTCCCGCCTTCCATCGTGGAAGAGCTTTGCTTGGTTGTGCTCCTGGCATTTGTGCGCTGGGCTTGGAATTTGCTGGGGCTGGGGGCACGCCGATTTGGGCTGGTCTCAGGGAGAAACGTCGAAGATTTGTCGAGGATACCACGGGTGAAGAAATTCCTGGGCCACCTTCCATTCGAACTAGGGGCTCCCGTGATGAATCCGAGAGGAAGGAGTTTGTCAGCATTTGCGAATTGTCGTCCAGAACCGGACGCTGACGTTGTCGCTGAAAGAAGGATAGAAAATTAGTAAACGACATGCTGAAGTAATGGTGTTTGAAAAGGGTTAAACGATGTGGTTGTCAAAAATTGTATCTTGTTTACAAAGTAGACGCGATCGGACAAATCGGCGTACAGGTTCGAACGATGGAGTTCATCGACAGTTCATCGACAGTTCATCGCGAGTGTTCGCTGAGTCGATTGGTCCTCACCGATAATGTCGAGTGAAGTTCGATTGATATGAGTCACGTAAACATTCACCGCTTACGCGTAACCGCAAATACCAAAGGATTGCGTACGAACGTGAAATTTAAATCCGTGGAGGTAAATGGAGTTTACGTAACGAGCAAGTTCTCTTTCGCCGACAATTTCATGTAAAGCGCTAAATCCTGACTCAAAGAGAAAGATAGCATTCCACATATTAAATATCTCTTCGCAGAATCTTAAATCCAGGTGCTACAAATTGAACGATATCATGGAATACTTGCGCGATTAATTACAGAATTGCGAAACCGGTCGATAATTAAAAAACTCTGATAAAGTCGTGTTTATAGCGCCTGGATACAGGAAGTGAACTCACCACCAAACGAGGCGAGCCGTAATTCGGTGGGGTACCGATAGGAGTGCCAACCGGTCTCAGGGAGAACCTCCTAGGTGCCACTGGGGGTATCACACTACCCCTCCTAACATTACCATCCGCATTCCTTAGTGAAAACCTCCTAGCTTGCGCGGGCAATTGAGTGACGGTATTCTGATGACTGTGGCCAGCAGATACAGATCCGTTGTGTAGGGCCGCCGCAGCAGCAGGTGGTGAGAACAAAGTAAACAGGCTAGGCAACTTTGGTGGTGTCAAACAAGCAGTTCCCATTTTCCTCTGGGGCTTCCGCACATTGTAATCATCTGGCACTGTTCCTACCCTGGAATGAAGAGCCGTGAGGGCTCGCAAAAAATCAGCCAAAGAGGTCTCCTCCAGCAAGTTACTGCCCTCCAACAAATTCGTCAGATTAGCACCGGTATGAGTCAAGTATGGTCTCTTGGAAAACGCTGGATCAGTTGCGTTCTCCGAATTGAAGGTAAATTGTCCAGCGTTAGCGGTGGTTCCATTGATGGTTCCATTCTGGGACGAGTAATTCTCTTTAGTCTCAAGGTTACCCACATTACCCACGTTCCCACGCGACATCCCGAACCATTTACTCGACGCGGAGTCCTCGGAAGCCTCTGGTCCTGCCTTTTTATTCGTCGACTGTCTCCTCCACCTCGGAAACAAGGTTTTAGGCACTGATTTCGGCAACGACAGCGAAGGGAACTTGTAAGACTTGCCGTCCTTGATGGCGGACAAACCGGATCTACGAGTTTTTATCAACTCCTGGATCTTCTTCGAGGCCATTGGCCCCGACCAGGTCCTCTGGTTGAGATTAGCTTGATTTTTGGTGTCCTGCAGCCGGACCTCGCTGACCGCACGCGAACGTGGCTTCAGATAAGCCGGCAGACCATCGCTCTCCAATTTCCAAGTGGGTCCGTTCCAGGTACTTTCAGAAGCTAGGATCTCCTTCTCACTGAAGCCGTCTATACCTGCCTTTCCACGCATCTCAGCGTCCTTCAGTTCCTGATCCAGAGTCTGTTCAAGGTGGTCCCGGTCCCAATCTGACGATTCGCTTAGATCATCGGGTGGTGGCATCGGTGGGATGTAGCCTAGAATGTTTACCAGTCGCGCCAACAATTCCGCAGGTTGTACCATCGCGTGGGCGGCGAATGTCGCGGTCTTGTCGATTCTTTGAAGGTCTGTCTCGGACACCACTCGCGTCAGCTGATCCTCCTGACGATTGAAACGCTCGATTAGCATTTATTTATAAATCGGATTCGAAAATGAATATGCGAAGGATGATAATGTGTTACCGTTGGCACCACTTCACTGTTAGCGCGACGTCTCGGGTGCGGCGGCGATGGACTATCTAAACCACCGTACAACAAATCCCTCAAGTCCGGAAAGCTATTGCTGCGTGGAAACTTGGCAGGTGGTTCCTCGTACTCGGCCTCGTTCACGTATACCCTCTGAAACGATTTTATAATTTACTTCCCACAATTAGTATCTTTCTGACGATACTCCTTCTTCGATCGATGCTCAGAGATCAAACCAAAACCGATAATCGTACACTCTTAGCGCCTAACCACTCGCACGTTTCGGAGTGCGAAAAGTGTCGTTTGCTCTCTTTGGTTAAGAAACCACTTCGGGCCGCCTCCTCACTTACGCACGAGAGTCATGGGAATCGAATTATCTGACAATGCAAACAACGGTGTGCCGCTCACCTTGACCTTGGAAAGCTGAAGCTCGTTAAAGACTCTCCGCAAATAGTTGACCTCCTTGTTGAACTCGTTCCAGATCTTGCTCTGAGTGTGTTTCAGATTCATCGCCAGCTTGTGCTCGATTCTGGTGATCTTTTTGCTACGCATACCGCGGGCTATGAAGGTCATGATCATCACGATATAGCCCAGCCCGAAGGAGATCCAACATATGAGAAAAGTCTTGTACATAATGAAAAAGATTCCGCTGCCCTTGCTGTTGTCCTGACCTGCCGAAACCAGTTGGAATCTTTCATCTTCTAATCTCGTCGGATCGTCTTTAAGAAACTCGTAGGAATATTCGTCAATTTAAATTGCTACAATTTATAATTGATCTCTAGCGACAATTCTATTCTTCCGTATTCTAATCCCTAATTTCAAAGGTAACCTATGCCCCGCTAATTTTATTCGTCGGTCATCTAAGCACCTTGAATTTCTGCATGGCAAATAAATTCATATGCAAATATATACTGGCAGTTAATGATCGCTCGTATTTACTATGGACTAATCTACGAGCAGAACGATAAAAAGAAAGATCTGCGTACAAGATCAAACTACGTGAATTTCTGCGACATCGGCCTTGAGCTTCTACGTCATATCGTAACACTCTAATTTCATTAGAGAGCAAGAAAGTGGTAAATGTAATAGTCACGCTCCACTTACCTCGAAGAATTCGTTCCACCTGTAGTGTGGTATGCGTGCATGAATAACACATTTTTACTATTATTGACATTTCACCAGTCGCGATTCTACGTGAGCTTACCTAAATTCGAATTTAACCCTTTGCACTCGTTAAACAAATTCAAATATTTTAAAATATTTTAGAAATTCCGTTCCATAATGTTGAGTTTAACTTGACATTGGAGTTGACGTGAGAAATATAATGTCGAGCCACACTCGACATAGGAGTGCTAAGGGTTAACGTAATCTAAGTACACGCGCGAGTTTTCACTGTGAACTATAATACTGAAATGGACGATGACTGGATAAAGTGTCTCGAATACGTAACAATAATAATAACAAAAAGAAAAGAAAAAGAATGTTTAAAAATCCAAGAATATCAGCATACTCATGCTACTCGAGCGTCTACGCTTCATTGAAAGAGCCATTCCATTCTATACCTGCCACGTAATCCCCGAAGCCGATGGTGGTGAGTGTTACGAAGGCATAATAAACCGCCTCGTCGTAGCTCCAGCCCTCGTAATGGGAGAAGAGAAAGGCGGGGAAGAATATGAACATTAAGAAGCCCGGCGTCAAGTAGATGAAGATCTGAGCAGCCAGTCCTGCTTTCCGCGTCTCCAGTGAGGTCAATTTTTTTGGACAATAATCGCGGCTTTGCTCCTGTTTGTATGATTTGTACTTTCGATGTGCTCTGACAAAAGCATGCCCGAAGAACTCACCGAGTTGCGTGAGCAAAATCCCGTTCATGGGTATGCCGACTAGGCCGTAGAAGATCATCAGGATGCGGCCGAGCATGTTGGTCGGCGCTAGGTTACCGTAACCTGTGCAATTATAGGATTTTATGAATTCATCGTCCGATTACTTACTGTATTGGAATGCCACTAGAAAAGTTGTCTATTCGAGGATTTAATTAACCTCCGGATGCCTAAGATCAATTTTAATGGATCATCTCGCAAGTTCACTTTTTACCCATTCTAGTTTTTGATATTACATATTTTTGACATTTAACATATTTCTCTCCATTATGGTTGCGTATAAAGAAACAAAAGTATAATAAACCATATTTCATTAAATAAAAGGCTACAGTGCGCGTACAGGTTGGACCATTTAAATGGGAACACCCAAATATCTCCGTTGCATCGTACAATAACAATAGTATTCCACGTAAAATAAAAACTGAAAAACAATTGTAAAAACTATAGCATCAATCAGTTTCATCGCAATAAGTTTTGCATTAGGGCGATTATTATAAATTATCCAGGATTGAAAGAAAACTCATTTAAGAAAATCCCAAGGATAATTCACCTACGATAAATCAACTTTATCATCGAAAAACCATGTTGGGGGTTAAAATTCACACGAGCTTGAACATCCGAAGGTTAAACGCTTATATGTCGCGAATTAGAAGCCGAAATATACTTTGATCGTTCGACAGGTGTGAATTCAAATGTCCAATCTAAAACTCCAACAGTGGGAGTTAAAAATTCTAAGCGTAAACAAATCCACAGACATTCCCCAGTGAGAAATGAAACTTCGAATCAATGTCGAATTGACATCAATACCATCAAAATACATACATCCATAAAGTAATTAATTAATTACTTTCCTAATCATCATTGGATGTATTTAATTATCGTGTATTTTATAATCATGTATTTGATAATCATTCGATGTATTTTCATGGTATTGATATCGATTCGAAGTTTCATTTCTCACTGGGTCGAACGCTTGAGTTAGGCACCTTTCGCGCATCGCGGGTAGCACTTGCGACCGCGTCTAATAAGCCTAGGCCCGTAGTAAACTATTTACTATGGTTTCAAACGGTAGCTCTCATTCGAATCGATGTCGAATCGATATCAATACCATCAAAATACCTCGATGCACCTCTAAACACGAATAAATATAAAAATTTCGATCTCTTTCGATATAGCGCTGCACATCATGCGGAGATTAACCCACTATTACCGATGCGCGAATGTTTGGTGATACGGACCAGTTTTCCACTTTTCCGAATGATGCAAATGGGTTAATACAATCAGTCAGTGCTGAAATTTGTTGGCATGAAGTAAATGTTTTTAAAAGATTTTATTAATCTGCGCATGATCTATATCAAAAGAGATCGATATTTTGAAATTTATTCATATACATATAGATTTTTTGATGGTATTGATATCGATCCGAAGTTTCATTTCTCACTTGGTGTAGCACGTCCGAGGGCCCGCGTCTGTACTTAGGCCCTACGGAATCTACACGTTCAAATCTACGCTTTCATACGTAGCGGGCAAAACACGCGCATAGCAAAGCATCAAGCGTTACATCACTGCACAGTTCAAACTGGTGGCAAATTAACGAGAAGAAAACGCGGCTCAATTGATTTCACTAGCACCGCGTCGCGTGAAAGAGATTCTGGACACGGGTGCAGCCGCACTTACAACTACCCGCGCCGCGTGAAAGAGGCCTAATGCAATTTCGGATGCCGGAAATTGAAAGGCGAGTAGTTCGCGGTTGTTTGGAACTCACCTATGGTACTGACCACCGTGTAAGCGAAGTAGAAGCTGTTGTAGAAGTCCCATTTCAGGGGATCGGGTTTGCCCTCCGTGTAATTGTACACCGACTTTCCGCAATACTGCGTGAGCTTCTCGAGAATTTCGTGTTGGTTGTGCATGAGATAATGTTTATGAAGCAAAGCTGAAAAAATCAAACCCACGTCATTTCTAAGGAAAAGAAAGAAAAAAAGCAAACATCGAATCCTATTCTTCTCTTCATTTCTTTCCAGATCAAGAAATTCGAACGCTCCCTAGCTGGTTCTGAATAATTATTAAGATTATTTGTTTGAAAGAAACCGCAATGATCTTCCAATCGAATTTCTCTTTTATTCCAAGTTCTTACCCATCTCTTCTGCCAGCGGGAAACTACAGCTCGTCAGAAGCTCAGCACGAAAGATATTGAACGTGGATGAAAATCATTGAGAATTCGATTACGCAACAAATCATCGCGCATACGCCGACACGAAAACATCGTATCGTTCTCGTCAGATCACCGATCCGATTATCCTTTAGCTTTAACTACCCGATATCGTCGATGAGGTAAGCTATCGATCAGCTGATCGAAACAAGATGTGTGCAATACATTTTCCGAGGGATCCCCAATCGAACGCACTTTCCCGCCTTACGAAAGTATATCGCCAGATCCCTCTCTTAAGCCATTTGCATCATGTGGAAAAGTGGAAACCTGGCCCATATCATCGAAGATTTCGCGCATCGGCATAGTGGCCAGGCAAATGCCGCGCATACATGTATATGCACCTCGGTGATAACGGCCAGGGAAAATCCGCGCATATATGAGCTTATGACGCAAATGAGTTAAGGCGCGTTCTCACGAGTCAAGTTTAGTTGACCGATTTTAGTTGATCAAAAGTTAAACGAAAACTGTAGTGAGAACCCTTTCAATAGAGTTCATCAACTTTGTAGTTGATCAAGAAAAGTTCAAGTGACTGTCATTCACGTGACGAGTCATTACGAATTGTTTTCAAGTTTAAACATGCCTCGAAATGTGTGAACCTCGGTTGACTGTCACCCTCGCTTTCAACTGGTCACGCCATACGTCTATACCTGTACAACTTCGCACACAACTGCTTTCGACGCCATTTTAAAGCTGGATTTACCGTTGTTGATTCTCATAGATATATGTTTATAGTTACAATGAAAATCAACAACGGTTACTACGTTAGCTGCGAACGGCAACGGTGACGGAACGCTGGCGAAGGTTTATGAATCTAGTTTATATCTATGAGAATCACCAACGGTAACTACGTAGCTGCGAACGGCGCACAGTATGGTCAAAACGCCTGAAAACGCGGCCAAAACTCGATTTTTTCGATATGTCTTTTAAATCGCGATTCCATTGTTTTCCGTTAGATCTATGTCCATATTAGATATACCTAACATTTTAGTCCGAAAAAGACTCATTCATGAATATTGCAAGTCGCCGATACGATTTTATGAGTCATAATTAGTACTGCAAATACGGGCCGATTAACAGGACTGTCATTGCACCAGCCTTTTGGATTTCTTTATCAGTGTTTAATTGCATCTTTGGCGCTTCTAATGGCACTTTTGTTTGTTCGATTATCATTACAATTAATAGAAATAAGTGTCTGCGAAGTAAAATTGCGATATTGTGTGATATGTAGCCGTAAGAAATAATACTGATAGATAGGCCCCGTTGCGAGTCGGTGCGATGAAACAAAGCAAGATTTGAAAGTTAAATGTGCATCGAAAAATGTAAGAAACAATTTATCTGCGCCAAACTGCACCGGAGTACTTTAATCACTTTATGAAGTTGGAAGTTCGCCAAAACTCTCAAGAAAACTACTTGAGTTGTCTCCAAATTTCCTTGTGAGAATCAGTAATCTGGATATTATTTTCCTGTCTACACTATTACATTTCTATATTTTCCAGCTTTCATTTCGCTTGAGCTCTTATTTCTTCCAGCTTGCACGATGCTCTTGCTGCACAATCCTTGACACCGCCCAGATGTTATGATTTCTTCGCGATTCGCTTTTAAAAGTTTTAAGTTCAGATTTGTAATTTGAGACCTCAAAGACAGCACATTGTCAATTTTCAAACAGGACCGATAATTTTTTAACATATGTGTCCGCCATTTCTGATCCGCCATTTTGTTTTTCAAAGTTTAAGGTTCAGATTTGAAATCAGCGACCACAAAAATGTCATAATACTAATTTTTAACTTAATTGAAATACAGCTTTATATTTTGGCCACACTCTGGCAGTGTTTGACCACTGTGCGGCGCCGGTGACGGAACGGTCACGAAAGTTTATAATTTCCGCTTAAAGCTGAAACGGTCGATCAGTTTCTTTCGAAACGTGTGAACAAAGACTGATTCAAGTGGTATTCAACTTTTGTTGATCAACTAAAATCAGTCAAATAAACTTGACTCGTGAGAACGCACCTTTACCGGTATCCCTGAATTATGCTCTCTCCTATTGGCGCAATGTTTGTAAGTATCGTACACGAATTCCTCTTGATCCGCCAAAGACAAGCAGATACTTGTTTCGAATTAGGAATTTTATCTTATCTCAGCCTTGTAAAAAGTAGCGATGCGCTAAATGCACGTGCGTGGAGTGAACATTTTTCAACGGCAAGAAGATTTGCGAAAAAGTCTAAATTATTAACCCTTTTACTACTGAAGGCGTATACATATACATATACGCGCCCTCACAAATCCGTCGATACATACGAAAGGCGTAAATATACGCCCTCTACAGTTGTTTTACTATAACCTTTCCTGTTTTACCAATTAATTTAATTTATTTGCAATTATTATTTTTTTAAACCTTAAGAATAGTATCAATTCTTCGAGTACTGTTTTGGACAGTAGTCAGTGGAGAATCAGTCACAGCGACTAACATGTGAATATCGCGCCGTCTGTATTAACACTAGATTTACCGAAACCGGTCAATTTGACTAGTTCAAGTGGGAAATCGTGTTTATAAAAAATGTTCGGTAATAGTGTTAATGATTTGCTCCGAAAATGCACCGGAGTAAAAAGGTTAAGGAAGGACGCACGGTACTTTCTACTGATTATTTTTCATACGAAAAAAATCATTCAAATGATTTTACCTTCTGTATAAAAAGCAGGATATAAGGGAAGTTCTGTGTTCTGTGACATCGAATCACCGATGGAAAAATATCACGAAATTTCCGTCATTGTTGAATCATCCATAAATAAATTCTTCACGAAGAAGTCCGTCTTTCACGCGCGCGACGTCGAATAAGCGCTATTTCGAATCAGATCGTTTCCATGAAATTACATTCTAATTACTACGCCGTGCCCCCTTTTCCCTTCCTCCAACTGAATTACAAAGAGCCTGTACCTCCATGTTTGTCTTACGCCTTCCCCTTTCATCAAGCTGGACAATGGGGAAGCGTTTTCCGCGTTTGAACAAGTGCGTCGCTAAGAAAGGATCCCGTTGGGCGGCAATATGGACAAACAAACGTTACGCGGACATAACGAATCTATTTTATATTATTCCGATGTTATTCTCTTGACTAGGAGCACGCGTGCGTGCCAGACTTCGTGAAGGAATTGCAAAGTCGAGCGTAAGAAAGAGGACTAGTCGATTCCTACCACGTATCGACCCAAGTGAATTTTTCACAAATCTTTACACGTCGAAGTTCAAGAGCTGCTTTTCAGAAATAATTAATTTTGCATGCGATAACTTTTAGTTTATTGATATCGTAATGAATCGTAGCGAACGGTTTTTAACGAATTAATCTTGCTCCGATAAAAATTCAAAAAGTATTATTTAACAAAAGAGAGGATCTATGAGTTAGTGGAATTTGCTTCAATCTGTTACTTGAATTTTCATCGTGAAAAATAAACTCTACCTGTAATGGACAATAATCGATCATTAAAATCCATCGGTCAATTTTAATAAATGGACAATTCAGATTAGATTAAATGGGTACTTTGCCGAATTACAAATTACACAAAGATCCTCTCCTTAACCCATGTGCGTCATAAGCGTATATACATATACGCTCAAATTCTCTAGTCACTCTAACCGGAACCGTATGAACCTGAAATATGAAGCTTTTGTTTCATTTCTAGTGATCTTTTACTTAAATACGAAAAAAAAATTCTAATGAAATGAGGCTTTTTTTATATTTCCACATAATGCACTGGGAGAAAAAAAATGCTTGGGTTTACTATAATCTTACTATATTTTATAGTTAACTTTGACGTCAAACATATTTTCATAGTTCACTTAACCATACAAAATATAGTAGAATGAACGATTTATACAAATGGTTATGTTATTAACTATCACCTTTGTTCTTGTCACCATTTGTATAGTAAAATGTGCTATGTGAATATAGTTAGTTCTATCACTATGTATGAAATATTCTGATAATATTAACTACACACAATGGTTACTTTCCTTACCATTATATATATCCAACCAAACTATATTTTTAGTTGAAATAACCATAATTTTGGGTAAAAGCACAATATAGTTTGTTATACTATGCCTCGTAATTATTATCGACATTATTGTAACATTTACCATAAATATGATGTATCCAACTATAATTTTGTTACTATGCCGTTATTTATTTATTTATTTATTGACGGGACAAGCCCTGTAGTATAACAAAGACATGTAACAAATCAAAAAGAAAAATACACAAAAAAAAGAATGTATGGAAGATGAAATTACCGCGTCCGGACGAACATTAATCATGCATCACTACCTCAGATAAAGCCTTAGCTCGTACAGTCGAGCGGCTAACATTGTACAAATTAAAGTGCAATTATTGGCTAATTATAGTTAGATATATCATATACTTTTCTCTCGGCGTGCAAATGGGTTAATCGTGTTGAATTTGAGACCACGAAGTGAGAGATTCGACGGACGAGCACGAATTATTTTGGAGTCGTGGGAATCCCGTGTGTCTCTGCCCTTTAACCAAGCAGACTTCTGCGGGCACAAAAAATATCGCGATATTGTCCCAGCACGCCTTTATTCCTCGAATGTTGTTAGCCTTTCCCAAGCGTAATGGGACGGACAAGCGGGGTGCGGCTGCGCATACAAAAATCGGTGGCATTGAGTGACCGTAACTGCTCCCTACCAATGTTCTCCAATGCGAGCACGTCGCCCTTACGTGACCGGCATTTTACGCCTTTGCGAATTTCAAAGTGACATAACACGTCTGTTTGCCTGCCACTGTGTCTACTCGTCGCAACTGGATCCACCTTTACTGTGAACCGCTGCATTTCCCGAGACCCTTTTCGAGACCATAAAGGATCAACGAGAATCCTTGTGGAGGTAGTCAAGGGTCAAAGGACGACTGAGAAAAGGGACTCTTTCTTTTAGAAGACTTTTCTCCGATGAGACTTTCAGTCGTTAAAATGATTTACTCCACTGCCTTCCGGACCCAGAAAAGGGGCAAGAAGAAGGAAAATTAATAAACCCGAGAGATTTGCCACCCAATTTTGTTTTTTCTTTTTTCAAATTTAAGACGCCTTAAAAAAATGCAACTTGAGATTTCACTATCGTCTCGATCAGGATCAATTTCCCTGCGACGAAATAATCGTTCCTCGTATTTCTCCAAGAGCACTTCTGCACTCGCTCCTCACAATCGATGATTCGATCTCGTTACGACGAAGGAATCCATGTTAGAGTGGAACTCGAGTAGATCGTCCTACACTCTCACGACCACGAGAGAATCAGATGTCGTAAAATGTGTAAATCTCGTAAGTGATAACATCAACGACTATGGATCGGTGATTGTTACGATACGATCGATGTTAAGAGCTCTTCGAAGAACCCGACGAATCTTCTAAATTGAAAAATCTCCAAATATTTTCCAAATAAAAAAACACGAAATCCAAAATGTTTCGTCGCACAAAAATGATTCTCGAACGTTTCTACGAATTAAAAAAAAAATCAACGAAACCGTGTCCACTACGTATATGAAGCCAATTCTCCTCTTCCGCGGAAGATCGTATTTTTACGAAGTACGACTCTTCTGCAAAAACTTGACGCAACGGGGAGGAAGGCAACGTTGTCGATACCGTTCAAGTACAATGATTATCGTTTCGAGACGATACGAGGAAGCGAGATAGCGTTTCAGAAACTAAGTCAAAAGCAGGGCCAATTAAAAAAAAAAGTATCTACACTCTGGAATATTCGGCGTTCTTAAAAAAACAAAAGAGAGGAAAGAAGAAAAGAAAAGGAATCCCTTCTCGTATAAAGTCCAACTCACCATTGATCTCGATCTGCTCCTCCTTCGCCCTCTGGACATTCTCGATTTCTAAACGGCTCTCGATGTGATAGAAGATCGAAGCGCCGAGTAGCAGGTAGGCGAGAAAGAGCATCAGCAACACCAACCATTGCTTCTTCGACATCGTTTCTCAGGATCCTATGGCGAAATTTTCACCTTCCACTGCTACTCTCCTCGTCCAAGAGATTCCCGTTGACTGCGCAGGAGAAGCCTTCGTCAAGAGATCATCGTGTTCCTCGCTCCACCGTGTCTATTGGTCATGGAGAACGGAATGGTGACGAGCATGAAGGACCCGAAGAGCGAAGGAAAAGGGAACTTGAGTTTTGTGGAACCGCGGTGAAACACGCCCGAGCCACGCGAGACGCGCGTCGCAAGCTCACTGGCGGGCCGACAACCAATTTCTGCTCCCCTTGACGGATCTCACCTATGTCGATTATCGGTCGATTATCAATACCGGCCTATCATTATCGTGACGCCCTCGTATCTCCTCGGACAGAGATCTTTTCGTTCGCTTTCTTCTTGTTCCTCTTGTTCATCTGGTTGGCAGTGCTCTACACAAGTTTCTTCTTAGAGAAGAAAGAAGAGGAGATCCTTCTTCTTCCGGACACTTTTTCGTCCTTGGGAGGCACGGGAAAGGCCTGCGTTAAAGAAGGTTTCGCTAACAATCCAGGTGTAAAGTAAAATTATACTTGAAATATATTAATAATTTTAATAACTTTAAGTATAAGATTAGTAAATTTGGTATCTGGGGTAAATGTGAACTCGCGCCGATTTAATAATTGTCTTTCACGATGCTCGTATCGACACGTGGAACGATCGGAATGACAGTACTTGGAAGAAAATACGTCTTACATACGTTCAATTCTACACGGTCATCTTGTGCCACAGTTTTCCTTTCTAGTGAGAAATGAAACTTCGAATCGATATTAATATCATCAAAATACATCGATGCACCTCTATGCATAAATAAATTTTATCATTTCGATCTCTTTTGATATAGCGCTATTGTGGTTTGATATAGCGGTACAGTGTACTGGAATGCCATTAGAAAAGTTGTGTATTCGAGAATTTGATTAACCTCCGGATGCCTAAGATAAATTTTAATGCGTCGTATCGCAAGGTCACTTTTTACCCACCCTATTCTTTGATATTACATATTTTTGACATTTGACATATTTCTCTCCATTATGGTTGCGTATAAAGAAACAAAAGTATAATAAACCATATTTCGTTAAATAAAAGGCCACAGTGCGCGTACAGGTTGGACCATTTAAATGGGAACACCCAAATATACTTTGATCGTTCGACAGGTGTGAATTCAAATGTCCAATCTAAAACTCCAACAGTGGGAGTTAAAAATTCTAAGCGTAAACAAATCCACAGACCTTCCCCAGTGAGAAATGAAACTTCGAATCGATATCAATACCATCAAAATACATACATACATAAAGTAATTAATTAATGACATTCCTGATCACTGCTGGTCACATCGTTATTCACGCCAACAAATTTCAGCACTGACTGATTTTATTAATCTCCGCACGATGCGTAGTACTGTATCAAAAGAAATCGAAATTTTTTAATTTATTGACGTATAGAGGTGCATCGATATATTTTCATTGTATTGATATCGATTCGAAGTTTCATTGCTCACTGAATTGCGCCTGCGTTTATCGTTCGGCAGTATCAATAGTCCGCTCGGTCCTTTAAAACGTTCCCTTCGATAAATACGAATGAAGCGGATCGCGTGAACTCGCGTCTGCCATCCTAATATCCATGTCATCGCGATGACATTGTAGAAGAAACGAACACTCGCGCAAATCATTCGCGAACACCACTTCACGATAGTTTGCAATTTATCGCGCGAGGTCGAGTAAGACCGATCGGATTCTCAGTAGCGAACGTGCGTACTTCAATGAAGAAGAAATGTTTCTGTGAACTCGTCCTAGAAAAATGCTTCGTTCCTTCGATCCTCTTTCTCCGACACCCAATTATTACCTTTCGATCCTAAAATCTTCTGGTCGATGAAGTGTCCTCGACGGGAGAATATGAAAGAAAAAATTCTATCTTCACAGGACGAGTGTCAAAAACGAAATCCTTCGCTTTACCAAGTTATTGGAGAACGCCTGGAGAACGACGCCTGGAGAACAAAGCGTTCTCGCTTTAAACCAGCCGATCATCAGCCGCCCTCCCCTGACTTCTTGTCACGAGGGCTTTCCTTCGTCGCGCATAAAATTACCGGACCAGCTCTAACCCGTCTATTGTCCTTCCCGGTAAACGACGCTTGGACCAGAACAGAGAGAGAGAGAGAGACGAAGTCGGAAAGGAAGAAATTGAAAGAAAGATTTTCCATTTGCGCTCTTATAAGCCGCCACCGTTCCGCGTGATCGCTTCGACAAGATCGACATATGCTTTTCTCTTACGTAATCCTCATTTAGAATTTACAGCTTCGACATCGGGAGTGCATGATTTACGAGGACAAGGAAGCGCGAGGAAAAAGTTGAGCTCGTTTCTTCTCTCTCTCTCTCTCTCTCTCTCCTCCCCTCCCTCCTTCCATCCCACTCCACAGAGCATCCGCACGTGTGTGAATAGTTAGCCTCGTAAGGCCACCTTGAAGAATCCAAGTGGTTCGATTCAGCCTGGATCGTAATGAGCCTTCTCTTTCTTCGTAGGCCTGTGGCGTTTGGCACGTCTGTTGACCGATCGTGCGTTTCTAAGGCGCCTGCAACATGCCTGGGATGATTTACGCGAGCGAATCGACGAAGCATGACTGTCTAAAGACGATCGCCGTCATGTGATGGATAACAGAAGACCGTTTGTACGATGGAGAGACGACGTGCGTGCTCCAGAGCTTTTATTTCTTCTTATTTGTCCTTGTTTATTTAAGTCAAGCGTCATCGAGGGATGAAGCACGAGCTCAATAATGATCGCTATCACGTGATGAAGAATGTCCGACTGTTTCTCGTTTATGGAACGTTGATGTTCTTTTTCTTTTTTCGGCGAAGGATCAAGATGATTTCGTGGCTGATTTGTGTGATCTCGAAGCTGTACAGATAGACGGTCATCGTTGAAAAATGTACGTTATCGTCCCTTTATTTTTTCTTTTTTTTTAAAAAACTCTCGTTCAATCGGCTCTATACACTGAGAGAAAACATGGTTGAGTTTACTATAATCTCACTATATTTTGTAGTTGAATTTGGCGTTAAACATATTTTTATAGTTCACTTAACCATACAAAATATGGTAGAATGGACGATTTATACAAATGGTTATATCATTAACTATTACATTTGTTCTTGGTACCATATGTATAGTAAAATCTACTATGTGAATATAGTTAGTTCTATCACTATGTACGAAATATTCTGGTAATATTAATTATATAAAATAGTTACTTGTCTTACCATTATATATTTTCAACCATACTATATTTTTAGTTGAAATTACCATAATTTTGGGTACAAACATAATATAGTTGGTTATACTATGCCTCTATCCTAATTATTGCCGACATTATGGTAACATTTACCACAAATATGATATATTCAACTATAATTTTATTACTATGCCATTATAGTTAGGTACATCGTATATTTTTCTCTCAGTGTACGACTGCAGAATGAAGGGTGAGAAAAGGAGCTTCTTCGTTCTTCTTTTTCTCTTTTGATATTTCAAATTCTTCGGGGCTCTACACTATCACTGATTTTTCTTATTTCTCAGGCATTGAAAATGCTTCCGCAGCCAGTCACGATGCATTTCCAAGTCGATCGTCAATACTGTGGATTTCCGTTTCCTATTTCACGGCAGTCTTCTCAAACACCTCGGTGTGGAAGCAGAATTTATCGCGATTTTAATTTTCGCTTCAACGTCCTTCGCCGCTTGTTCCTGTCCCATCTTTTAACCACGCTCGCGACAACCCCACCAGACGCACGTGTAAATCCATCTTTCTGCTCCCACTTTTTACGTAAGTGTCCTCACTGGTGACCTCAGTTAACACTTCATTTTCACAAACACTCCTGAGCTTTACTCGAGCATCGTTCTTACAAGAAATTCTCACGTGCTCCTTCCAGCAGAAATTCTTAGCGCGAGATGCGTACTGCAGAAAATCAATCTCACTAACTCTAAAACTCCGTCGTAAAGTAGAAAACGAGTGGCGAGTTACCGTTTTCGGAAAGATAAAAATAATGGTAAGGGAAGCGCAGTGGAGAAGAATGAGAAACGCACTTCGAACGTTACGCAACGTAATCGAAACACCATCGTCGCTAATGTTTTGGTCGCTCGAGATAAATTCGAAGTGCGGGGACCGATAAACGATTTCTTTTCCCTCTCCCAGTTCCTCGGAACGATAATGCGTCAAGTAATTCCCTGTGAAGTGAAACGGTATAGGGCGCACGGCTTCTTTCGAATCGGGGCGAACACAAGAGGTATCAATTGCACAATTCCGTTCCGTTCGGGCAATCGAGCGCACCTTAAACTCATTCTGAATTATCGTACGATTCGACGACTTGCAACGTGTCTCGCGCACGCTCGCTCCACGCTCGACAATTGACCTCGACCGGTCAATTCGTCAGAATAAGGATGAATCCTCGAGGGTCTTTAATTGCGCAACGAAACGGAGACTCGGGCTTAGACGGCGCCGCGGTACGGGCTTAATTGAAAAATTAAGGGTCAGGCAGCGTGGTCCGCGAGAATATGCAAATCTGTTTTCAAATGTTACGATCGTTCTCGTCCTCGTTCGTCCGCGGAAGAATTCACGAATTCTAGAATAACTCCGAGGAAAGTTAAAAATTAAGTCTGTTAAAAAAAAATCCATGGGAGTTTATTTCGTATGAATAAAGTTTACGATACAGATGTGAATCTCATTTTCGTGGAGTCATTTTTGAATATTTCCCTGATTAACCGCAATTGTTAATCGTTTTTTTTTAACAGTCGCATAAAGGTAAGAAGTACTTCTGTGAAGAATATAAGATCGAGGCCACTTGAAGAAAAAGAAAAAATTCTAGATTACTATACTGGACTTCGAGTAATCCGAGACAGATCTAGATCATGAAATCAGAACAGTGTAGAAACTTTGTACTCTGTAAACAAGTGAAACGAGGAAGAGATTTACGGAGAAAGCATTTCGACCCTTGAAAGTTATTCTCTCCATCGAGACCTCTACGATTTACGATCTCAGGATCGCAATGAGATAATGAGGATTGTAAATTCGATTGGTCGCGGCCGTCTCTCCCGGCTGGCACCCCGGACTTGCATGCGTGCAGAACTCCCGCGAGGACGCTTCCCATTATCTTATTTGGCGAGTGCGGCCGGTACCGCTGAGTGGGTTGTGGCTCGCAGAAGCCAGTAGATACCGTGGGAGAAGCTTTAAACTCGATAGCGATAATCCCCACTTTATCTTTTCATTGAGCGACGCAGAAATTCAACAGCTCTCCGTCCTGTCCTCGAATGCCCCTCCCCGCGAAACGCACTCTTCCGATCTTTACAAATGCACTGAGAAAAAAAATGGTTCCATTTATTATAATCTCGCTATATTTTATAGTTGAATTTGGCGTCAAACATATGTTTATAGTTCACTTAACCATACAAAATATAGTAGAATGAACGATTTGTACAAATGGTTATATTGTTAACTATTACCTTTTTTCTTCTTGCCATATGTATAGTAAAATGTGCTGTGTGAATATAGTTAGTTCTATCACTATGTATGAAATATTCCGGTAATATTAACTATATAAAATAGTTACTTTTCTTACCAGTATATATTTTCAACCATACTATATTTTTAGTTGAAATAACCATAATTTTAAGTACAAACATAATATAGTTGGTTATACTATGCCTCTATGGTAATTATTGCCGACATTATGATAATATTTGCCATAAATATGATATTTCCAACTATAATTTTGCTACTTTGCCATTATACATAGTTAGATATATCGTATACTTCTCTCTCAGTGCACTGAGAGAAAAAAATGGTTGGATGTACTATAATCTCACTATATTTTATAGTTATATTTGACGTCAAACATATTTTTATAGTGTACTTAACCATATACAAAATATAATAGAATGCACGATTTATACAAATGGTTATACTATTAACTATTACCTTTGTTCTCGTTACCGTATGTATACTAAAATGTGCTACGTGAATATAGTTAGTATTCTATCACTATGTATGAACTATTCCGGTAATATTAATTATATAAAATAGTTACTTGTCTTACCATTATATATTTTCAACCAAACTATATTTTTAGTTGAAATAGCCATAATTTTGGGTAAAAACAATATGATTGGTGATACTATGCCTCTATCGTAATTATTACCGACATTATGGTAATATTTGCCATAAATATGATATTTCCAACTATAATTTTGTTACTATGCCATTATAGTTTGATATATCTTATACTTTTCTCTCAGTGTGCACTCTGAATTCTGTGATATAGACGACCGAGCATGCGAATCGACAGGATTGCTCTATTATAGTAATTTCTTTCATCAGTACCCCCCGTACTGTCCTCGAAAGGCACTCTTCTTCCGATCTGCCTTTAAGAGGACGATGCTCTCGATTCTTACGAACAAGCGTTCTTTCGAATTCTATGAAATAATACGCCAACTTGATCAATTTCGAAGAATCGTATAAAGAAGAGAATATCGGAAACTAGAGGCGTAGGTGTAATTCACAGTAGGTTAGGCTTAAGAGAATTACCGCGGATGATTAAAAAGTTTCACCGTCGCCATAATTCGCGTAATACGATCGAGCGACTTATCGTGTCGCAGTTTCCCGATGCAAGCGATTTTTCAGATAACGATAAAGGGCTTAGAAACCGGGCTTTCGGAAAAATTCGAATCTCTTTAGATAGCGTAGTGCTAGAGTAGAGATTACGGGACGGGAAAAAGAGTAGGCGCGTGATTTTCGCCGATGGCAAAGAAAAGAAAGTTCCTTCGATCGCCTGGAAAATATAATTGTCTCCCGTGATTTATTTTTCTTCTTATCTCGCCATTTTCCAGGCGCACTCTTTCTCTCTCGATGATACAATTTTATTCCATGGAGAAATTTCTTCGATAAACATTTATCGGACAAGATGACATTCTATATCTAAATTGTAAATACTCGATGATTAAGATGCTCAACCCGCAGCCTCGGCTGGAATAATGGCGGGATAAAAGCAACTCGGATTATCTCGGGAGGCCGGAGCGCGCGGTGGTACTCAAACGCAATGATTGTAAAAGATAATGCGATGGAATCGCGTGCAATGCGCTACCGGTCGTAAAGGTGACATATATTTTTTAACGACACGCGCTTCTTAGTACTCAGCCAATCTCTGAGCTCCCAGTAAGTGGCATCCTAACTCACTGAAATTGTTTTTATTCAATAACATAACGAACACTTCAGGATCCGAGGTAATTTCAATGATCGATATTTGTGCCGGTGATTGTGAAAGTGACCTAAGTCGATAATTTCGAAAAATGAATTTTTCTATTTACGTAGCGTTATTGTCACCTATACGATTGAAATACGGAATGATTTGTGTACCAAACTTTTCTGACTTAAACCACTATCGCAATCACATTTGTCAATTAACCGGTGATTACCGAATAAATAACGATAATTATTCCATTTTTACATACTTTCGGATCTTTAACGATGCTAAGAACCCAAGGAATATATGTAATGATCGAAACTTAACCCACGGTAACTTACCCAAAGTAATCGGATAGCGCGCCCCGCCCCCGTCATCGTTGCCTGGCAGATAATTAAACTAAACGAATTTAATGAATCTTACCTACATGTATTTGCGCATGTCGGCGTAGGACACGAAGCCAGTCTTGTCCACGATATGTACACCGTTCCCAAGAAAGGACAGGATCTCGTACATCGACGACAACATCTTTATGTATTGGATCTTCTTTCCGCACTTGTTTTCTGTTTCACAGAAGAGAGTTTAGAATCGGTCGGATGAGGTTCGTCGATACAACGAGGGAAGGGGGGCTCGTAGAACTGATGATAAACCAATTGCGATAGTTCTGAACTGGTACCGAACAGCGTATTCTTTATACCCGAGTATGGCTGAGCGAAGACTATTCGTAATCGGGCCTAGGGATCACGATGGGAGATGCCTGTCGGATAGGTGGGAGGTCCCAGAAAATCCGGACCAACGATGACCATTCACGACAAAAAGAATTTCCAAAGAGCGTCTTGATTGGCGGTGAAGCATCGAGGAATTCGAGTGGATACTAGGTGTTAACTGCAGTTAACCAGGAGTTGCCAACAACTGTTGCAATTTAGCGCAATTTGGATATTGTGGTTTTAAACATCTGCCGTTTCATCACTTTTTTCTGGAATATAAATATCCGGGTAAAAGCTGACTATCAATTTCGGAGAATTGTATTGATAGTTACTTATCATTGCGTTAAGAGATCGTTTACCTTAGACTGCGAATGTTCTTGGATAAAGATGCTTCTTTTTCACGGAAAGATTCTATTTCTCCAAACTACACATGGCTAATTTTTAAACGACAGGATGTAAGGATGTATCAATTTTTCACGAGGAAATAGAAAAGCACCGTTGCCAATTTACAACATACAGCAATGTATATTTTCGAAAAATTCCAAGTTCATGCTCTCTCGGATGTTATCCATGTTATTTGGTTAGTAGCGCGATGCTAATGATCGGTGTGCTCCGTTTCACGTTCCCTCTCGCATTACACACTCGTATCTGACCAACGTAGGTTTCACACTTTGGCAGACTATTGCTCGTCCCCGCCTAATCGTCGAATCTCAAGTAGGAAGTCGCTAATTTCATTATTACATTTAACTTGGTTAATACATGACGCAAACATTATACGACCTATTTCGTCGGAGCATCGAAACTGTATCCAAATGAGTTAAGAAACGAAAAAACCAAAGTTGCGAAGTCTTGGGGGGGGGGGGGGGGCACGTATGGTAAGTTTACGTTCATGGCATTGTTGGATACTATCATTGTGCATAAATTATACTTAACAATCAATTTATTTCGGAGTAGTAACTAGAAATGTTTAACGTAGGCGCCACGCGTATTGCTTTTGTATCCAGCACTTGCTATGTTGCATACCAGTCTTTTCTCTCTCATTCATCGTTCCAATATTATCCTTCTGTCCTCGTAGAATTTCGAAATAAAACTATCTTCTTGTAGTGAAGAACAAGGCAAAACGCAGGTTCATGCTTATTATCTATTAGAACAACAGATTTCGAAAAAATAAAAAAAATGAATAGAAAAAGAAATTGTTAAAAAAAGTGTCCAGAAAAACTGCCGTGTAATGTGAAGAGCAATGAAATGCAATAATTGTTCTGGTTAGTTCACAGTAAAATTCTGTCTGAGAAATTCCACACTTCGATAGTAGTAACATAATTACGAAAATATATGTGTGTCTAACAATAGTATGTGCTCTCTCTTCTTGGTACTTTTTGATGCTTTTAGGCACTATACTGATTACAGAAGTAGATCGACATTGTAATCGACGTAACTCCATTATCATTTACTTGTTCAAATAATACTTAGTTTCCGCGTTACTTTGTTTCTTAAATTGCGGTATATTTACTTCACTCTCACCCTAATACACTTTTACAAAACTTGATTCATACACCAGCTCGACTTCATTCCAATATACTCGGCACAAATGACCATACTGCTTACTTATTAACATGTAAATATTTATTTGACATTATTGCGCCTTCCGTTTATTTACCTTCTCACTTTTTAATGTCTCTCATTGAATTTGACTTTGTGTCTTCCTTCTTGCACACCAATTTCAATAGTACCAGACATATACATGTATGTATGGACTATGATTGTAATCCCAAAATATACATTCATCCTCGACCCTAGCATATTAATTCCACCCGAACTCTATGTCTTCGATCTTTATATTTAGTCCTTCGAATGATGTATCGATACCAGGATCGTCGAAACTTTCATCGAGGCTCATTTGCTGAAAATCATATTAATAC
Source organism: Tiphia femorata (assembly GCA_944319695.1). Classification (NCBI taxonomy): domain Eukaryota; kingdom Metazoa; phylum Arthropoda; class Insecta; order Hymenoptera; family Tiphiidae; genus Tiphia; species Tiphia femorata. The sequence continues at coordinate 10,106,820 of OX090896.1, read as the reverse complement.
ATTATCTTTAAAAGAACAAGGTTAAGGAATGTGTATTATATGGTGTTGAACAAACCTGTATTGCGGCAATCTGAGATGGGTCGCCGACTAACAAAATTTGTGTTTCACTATCAGTCAGATCATCAATTTCTTTTGACATCTGCTCCTCTTCTCCATTTTTGCCTAATGTAGATTTCTGTAACAATATAAATCCAATTGTAAATCCAATAAGAAAAACGATGTTCATTACTCGCATCATTAATATTGTACCTACCGTTTCCCTTGAAGTGGTAATCTTCATTTTGCTTTTATTGTGGCTAGACAATGTGAGAGAGTCGCGTAAAAAAATATCAGTATTATCATCACTATCTATTAATGCATGAGCTGTCCTTTTATGCATGACAAGGGTACTGCTTTGACGATATCTCCTGAAGCAGACTTTACATTCAAATGGCCTTTGTTGCGTGTGAACCTAAAACAATAGGGGATAGTTGAATTTACTATAATTTCTAAATACGGCGGTCCCTCTTTTTTCCACATATATAAATCACAATGATCCTTACAAGTTGATGCTTATAAAGACTAGAATATTCGGTAAATCTTCTTCCACAATTGTCAATAGAACAAACATAAGGCTTTTCACCGGAGTGAATACGTATGTGATTTTTGTAGTTGGTCGCACTAGCGAATGCTTTGCCGCATGTTGGGTGTGAACACTTATATGGTCTTTCTCCAGTATGCGTTCGAACATGAACCTAACACATACGAAACATTATATATATTTCGTACGATAAAAATAAAAACTTAGTAAATCGTATAATATCTTACCTTCCTAATATTACTTGTAGTAAAAGAACGCCCACAGCCATCGAATGGACACAAAAAGGGTCTTTCCCCTGTATGTGTCCTGACATGCTTCAGTAAATCTCCAGATGTCCTGAAACTTTTATTGCACGTATCATTTGAACACTTATATGGCTTTTCGCCGGTATGGGTGCGCAAGTGTGCCTTTAAACTATATCCAGTGGAAAAACTCTTTTTACACTTCAGATGCGTACATCTATAAGGTCGTTGACCAGTATGAGAACGCTCGTGTACCTGATACAGCAAAGTACATTTAAAAATTAAGACTCTGGAACACGGTAAACACGGTATATTTTCGATATACAGTCGTATCGGTACTTCTACCTTTAAATGATGCGGCGTACTATAAACCTTTGTACATCCCTCTCGTGGACAGGGATGTCTAGTTTTTGGTTCGGACAATTTATTAACCAACATTTTTGCCTCCTTCTTCTTCAGTTTTCCTCCTTCGATCTCCCACAGCCCATCGGTTACATCAACGTGTCCAGTAACCATATATGCAGTACCGTTGATGAACTCAACTTGTGGGTACGTGTTTTCCACATTTTCTACAGCTACCGCTTGAGCTTGTGCGAACGTCGCTGGGTCTAACTCTAGCTGAAGAGCTTTCCCATCCGATAAATCCGTTAAATCTCTTAGCAAAATAGTTTCTCCATTCTCAAGTTCCAAAGCCGCATCCGCCTTTAGCTCGGATTCTACAAAATATTACAGTAACGGATAATTTGCAAACGAAAGAATCACTTTTACTCTATTACTACACACCGGCTTCCACATTATTAGCAACGAAGGCTTGACTTCCATCCGGCAGAGTAATCGCAGTCAGCATAGTACCGAGCAATTGCTCGTCCAACACGAGCTCTTGAACTTGTGTATTTTCCACATCCTCTTCGTCGATCATTACGGACAAAGTTTCTAGGATATCGGCAGGGTTATCCTAAAACATCAAAATAGCGTAAGTCCATTGGATACATTTCAAAATTGAATAATACGTCGAAGCACGGAAAAACGGATAAATCCCACGATACCTCCAAGTGCGGCACCGGCTCCTCCTCCTCTTGCCTGGCCATATAATTCGGTGGATCTGCGCTTCGGATGGACATAATTCCTCATGGACTCGGATCTATAAAGAAACATCGGTGAACAATTAAAAGCGTTCCCGCGAAAACAATTTTGACGAAGCAAAAACGTCGATTATGGTGGCGGGACGTGAGTAGCTTCGCTAAAATGAGGAGAGCTTCGAGCGAGTTATTTTTACCGCGCAAACCGGTCGATCGTGTGTCAGAGTGGTAAACTTGCGTAAACCATGCAGAATATTTCACGTTATAAAGTTTTCAATCGCATTGTCCTATTATTCGCATGTTACCTATTTTCGCCTCTCGCCCGAGAACGATTGAGCCGTGAGATCGCATAAGAATAAATCAGGCAGGCGAAAAGAGGCGCGTGGCAAATTTTATTCGGAGACTCGCCATTTTCCACGACAAGTTTGTCAACAAGCCCCGTAAAAACGACCCCACGAGCCATGCTTCGCGCGTTCTCTCACCAGTCACCACGCGCACTGTCCGCCGACGACAACTGAACTTCAAATTTCTGGCACGACGAATCGGATTTTCGACCCTCGCAACTGGGTACCAAAGAATCTTGGGAAATATTACCCATAAACTCGGGTGCCCGCGAAATCTCCTCGCTGCCGCGAATGCAAGCGAACAGGAACTTCCTGTTGCGCCATCTCGTGTCTCCAATTGGCGCCAAAGGGGTTCGAATCGATTTGAAATTACGAGGAGGGAACATGCGAAACGATGCGAGCTCGTCAAGTGATAGAGAATCTCGTCGCAATCTCTTTCTCAACTGTCCATTATTCTTACAATATCATTTCGATAGTACACTAAATCAACCTTACAATAAACCTCAATGATCTTTTGGAAACTAAAGATTCCTTGTCTTCCTATAAGGATTACGATTGCTCGCCAGTACCTCTACACTTATATTTCGTAAATAAATATAATCGCGGGAGTGGAGATACGATGATACGACCAGTATTGGGTAAGATACATTTAAAATTTATCTCGATACAGATCGAGATACAGGTGAAAAAATGTATTTAGATATAGATACAGATACTCGGATATTTCAAAAGTATCTCAGATACATATCAGATACTTTTAAATTATATTTTGTCGTAATAAAGTAAATGCCTCAGTAGTGACGCTTGGAACTTAAAGCTCAAAAAATAAGAATTTAGAACAAATTAACAAACACGTTAGTTTATGCCAATAATAAGATTATTGGTTTATTAATATATTTTATAAAAGGATAACATATTTTTTTTAACCTACAGACAAAAAATATCTGAAAACGTATCTGAAAATGTACCTGCAAAACCAGTTAAGATACTATGACTAAGTAATAGATACATAAGTAATAGATAGTTAAGTAACTAGATACAGATACAAATACTCAAATTCGGATGTACCTCAGCTACAGGCTTAGATACATATATCTAGATAGTACCCAACACTGGATACGACGCCGAGGAAATGAAAAGGAATCGATTGATCGAATAAATTCCGGGTGTTGTATGATTGTATGAATGAAGTAAGAAAGGAGGATGAGAGATTCTGGATTCTCGTGCGAAGGGGGGGGGGGAGGAGAAAGAGGAGGAAAAAGAGGTGGAAGAAGAAGAAGAAGAGAAGGAGGAGGAGGAAAAAGAAGAGGAGGAGAGGCAAAAGGGGGCTCTCACTGAGCCACGTGAAAGCTCGGGACGACGCGACGCATCTTAATACGAAATCCTGCGGTGTTCTTGCGCGGGAAAAGAACTGAAACGCGCGGCGATCCCCGCCAATCGTGAGCGTGCTGTGCACCGATTTGTGGGGCCTGCGGTGCTGTAAATCCTATTGCAACACCGAAGTTAAGGCACAGCGCATCCTTGGATCCGTCGTTGTTAGTGACTCGTAGTTACGGCAAGTGATCGGGTGAGAGACGAATCCGCGTGGAGATCGCATTGAGTCCTCCTAAGGAATCAGGAGACCCAGTACGCTCTTATAGAAAATATCAGATAAGGTAACGCCGTACCGGGAACTCCGGTATCAAGATGAAGGAATGTTACAAAAAAAGTATCCCTGTAAAACTTATATCGAGCATTTTCTTTCCTCGTGTGCATCCGAAAATCGGACAATTCAGCCGTTTATTTTGAAAGTGACCTAAGTCGTATAACAATAAATTATTGCACTTTTGAGGATTCTTCTCGGTACAGCATTGTTTTAACGAACAACTCACCGATTTCGTTTTAATTATGATACATAGTTAGCACTTAAAAATTAGCAAAAAAATTAAGCGCGAACAACGTTACTTCTTTAAGATATAACAAGTGAAAGTTTAAAAATTTGCTCAATCGCGGGCGGGCATTGTGAAGCGTTTTGGGCCGACACGTCGTCGTCCCGATCTAAATATTGTTTTAGTGACATAACACAAGCAAGCTCCGCCTCTACTCAAAAAATCCTCCCACTCCGTACCCACTTGCAACTTACATATGGATTTCAACAACCACGCACGTGGCTTAAAATTCCTTTTGTTAATAACCCGAAGACTAATGCCATCGGCCACTTAACTTTCTTTGCACATGACTTCATACTGTAAACCCTAACAATATATGAGCCATTTATTTTGAAAGTGGCCTGAGTCCATTTTTAAAAAAAAAAATGAAATATCACATAACATTAGATTATTGCACTAAATTATTCGCGAATTATGTGATATCTTATTTTAAAAAAAAAAACCAACTTAGGCCACTTTCAAAATAAACGGCTCAGTTAGAGGCCGCAGCTCAACGTTACCTTATCTGGGAAAATTAAGGGCCGTGCTAGGGGTTGATTCGTTGTTTCTTCCTTATTGTTATGATTATCAAGGGACTCTACACTCGCGAGAGTCAAGTTGGTATTCTCAGGTGAGATACCTCGAGTCCAGCAGACAGGTGTGGGGTGGTGGACAGATCGAAGAAGGGGGATGCTGATGCTGCCCAAGAGTCGGGACGACGTTCTCCAGTAGCGGCGTTCAAAGTGGATCAGATCCTGGCCGCGTATACAAGTTGTTTCTCGCGCGCGCGCGCGTGGCCTAACACGATCGTCCTAACGGTCGGGGGTTACTGTTCTCGCGGGTGGAATTCGCGCACGCATCTACTTGCCAAATCGATATATCGTTTCGTGCAGGCACGAGTTCAAGGTCATAGGCTGAGAGAAGCGGACCAGCGGGATGAGGAAGGTTAGTGTCGTATTAGCCAACACATGTCAAACAAGATACACATTCTCAGAATATTTTTATCCTTTCAAATGTCCACTTATCTTAAACATTCTGCGAACATTCGTAAAGATTATTCCCAGATATTTATAACGATATTTATAGATAACGATAAACGATATTTATTAAGAATTCACAGCAATAGTTCGTATACTTTGGTCAAAGTCGATCCCAACGGATTTCCCGCCCTCACATAGGGTACTCCTTACATAACGTCCTTACCTTTCTTTACCATAACAACATTATAATATTCTCTTAGGAATATTCGCATAGGAAGATTCCTAGAAGCTTACAGGAATATTAATATTCCTTGTGTGCTGGTTAGGTAATGAAATACGAGTACTCTTTTCATTTGCGAAGGATAAAGATTCACGAATAATTTCGACCGCCTTGCAAATGTCTAAATTTCTTGATAAAAAGATTCGATTACGATCGTTTCGAATAAACAAAAAAGTTCATCGATTAATTCTCTTGGGTATCCTCGAATTAACGTGTGCCTTAAACGAAAATAGAAATTTCTTTTTTCAACTTACAGTAATTCGCGATTATTGCGTCAGATCAATTTGCAATTTTATGCGATTGCATCGACTGACAGATAAAGATCTTTCCATCACCGCGCGTTGTCTCGCGCACATTCTCTCCACCCTTCTCCAACGCGCGCAACACAGTTTTTCTTTTGTTCGATTCGCGCGAGCCATCCTTTCTTCGAATCCCAAGAAGGAGCAACTGTTCGAAAAGGCGTTCTTTTTTTCGATCCACGCGCATTCGCGCGCGCAAACTTAAATTTTAATTAATATTATCGGCGCGAACACGGCTGACACGCTCTAAATCACTGATTTTTTCGTTTCATCGAACCTAAAGGTGCATTCGACGATCAAATTTCTTTCGATAATGCTTCGAATTTTCCATCTACGCCAGGTATTATCGTGCACGTTTGCAAAATGGATAAGTCACACGTTAAACCGTTCACCATGTATATTCAGTTAAACGAACTATTCACTATGAATTATTTAGACGAGTCAAGTCCGTGAATCTTCCGCCTGATCACCACTCTCGACTGGACTGAACATCTAATCCTTACAATAGAGACCCTAACCCCCTCCCAAGAAATAGGCGCTTTGGTTCTGGCGCGGTGGTTTATCATACCCTCGTGTCCACAAACATTCCAAATTCGAAGGAATCTCGAGAATTACCTTGATGTTATCGAGTCTCGACACTAACTACACGCGACCATAACAAAACGTTATTCACATTAACGCATACGTCCACACAAACATTCGGTAAATTACATGGAAGAATGTTTCTACGGAGTTTTTCTCCTGGAGCTTATCAGCTTGCAACACAAAAAAACCTCTCCCCCTCCCTTGTTAACTCTTTGGAGCACAGTGGTACTAAAAGTGTCCCACCTTTTTGATGCGCGACTATGCATGGTGGAAAATTTTTTGACCCACCTCGAAATATCGCAATAGTTACGTACGCATAGGTTTATATTTAGTCTTACTTGCGTAAAGCAGTTGATAATACCATCAATCAATGTTATAAATGTGTCCGCTTGTGCTGGCAAGTTTCAACATACCAGTACAGGTTCATCAAGTGGAAGTTTTTATTGCGATAATCTTTCTTTCCTGGTTTTATGTGAAAATTTCTGTGCAACGTGGATCTATTTTTTTACTTTGTAAAGTCCCGTACCTCAGAGAGTTAAATCACATTTTGTCTATTCCATCGATTCCTTCTTACGACAAGCCTAATCCATGCTCAAAACACGTTTTCCTCAATATCCGTTGGCATTCTCAGCTTGTCATCAAATTTGCATTCGCCCTCGCAAATATATCTCCAAATTACATTGAGAATTTTTTCCGTGGAGTCTTTTTTCTAGAAATTATTAGCGCGTAACGCTACAGCGAGATATCGTGGTGAGAGGAAAGGCGAAAGGGCGGCCACTGATACGCACTATTGAACACGCTTGCATTCTATTATCACTATCCTCTATCTCCGCGCGGCTTTATTCAGGCGCGCGCATTCCTCGCGCAAGAGAACGCAACACGAGCATCGACTTCAGATCCTTACACGGTGTGTGGGTAGGATTACCAGCGAACGGAAGGAAAAAATGTCAAAAAATGCGCTTCGGAATCGCTCGAAATCATCCGCGTGCTTTCATCGGGCAAGAGAACGCAACACGCACATCGGTTTCAAATACTTACACGGTATGAGGCTAGGATTACCAGCAAACGGAGGGAAAGAATGTCAAAACAGACGCTTCGAAATCGCTCGAAATCATCCGCGTACTTTCTTGGTACACAAGAGAACGCAACACGAACATCGGTTTTCGATACTTACACGGTGTGTGGGTAGGATTACCAGCAAACGGAGGGAACGAATGCTAAAAAATACACTTCGAAATCGCTCGAAATTATCCGCGTGCTTTGCTCGCGCAGGAGAACGCAACACGAGCATCGATTTCAGATCCTTACCCGCGGTATGGTAGTGTTTGGGTGAATGTGCTTCGAAATCACTCGAAATCATCCACGTGCTTTCCTCGCGCAAGAGAGAACGCAACGAGAGCATCGATTACAGATCCTTACACGGTGCACAGTGGTCAAAACGACTGAAAACGCGGCCAAAATTCGATTTTTCGATATTTTTTTTAAATCGCGATTCCATTGTTTTTTGTTAGATCTATGTCCATATTAGATATACCTAACATTTTAGTCCGAAAAAAGCTCATCTATGGGAACTACGAATGGCCAAAGTTCATGAATATTGCAAGTCTCCGATACGACTTTATGGGTCATAATTAGTACTGCAACTACGGGCCGATTAACAAGATTGTCATTGCACCAGCCTTTTGGATTTTTTTATCAGTGTTTAATTGCATCTTTGGCGCTTCTAATGACACTTTGTTTGTTTAATTATCATTACAATTAATAGAAATAAACGTCTCTGAAGTAAAGCAAAATTGTGGTATTGTGTAATATGTAGCCGTAAGAAAGAATACTCATAGAAATGCCCCGTTGCGAGTCGGTGCGATGAAACAAGCAGCATTTGAAAGTTAAATGTGTATCGAAAAATGTAAGAAAAAATTTATCTGCGCCAAAGTGCGCCGGACTACTTTAATCACTTCATGAAGTTGGAAGTTCGCCAAAACTCTTAAGAAAATTACTTGAGTTGTCTCCAAATTTCCTTGTGAGAATCAGTAATCTGGATATTATTTTCCTGCCTACATTATTACAATTGTTCGCAATATATACCACTGTTAATCGATAGATTGCTTACAAGAAGACAAAGCCAAATGGGAAATAAAGAGGGTCCGCAGAAACACACCGTTTTTCGCCCGTTTTTCCGCCCTCGATTTTAAAATTGACTCATATGTCAATTGATAGCTTATGATGAGACATTAATAAAAAAAAAGTTTCACGTTGAGCATACATCTGGTTTTTGAGATATACCGGGTGTTTTAGCCCACCCGGGTCACCCGATTCTTTCGTAAACGGGACATTTGAGAAAAAAATGTTTCAGACAAAAGTTGTAAGGCTTAAAAAGACGTATGCAACGAGAGTAGTTATTTGACCTAAGATGGCATTGTCAAGGACACGTGAAGGTCAAATTAATTTTTTTAAATGGAATTATATAATTTTTCTTCGATTATATAATTCCACTGACTATTCTGCATATAAAAATATGAAGGTAGAGTTCTCGAAAATTCAAGCAGAACCGATCATTTTTTAATATGCGTGGCCGCCATTTTTGATCCACCATTTTGTTGGTAAAAATTCCAAGTTCAGATTCGTAATTAGGGGCCTCAAAAACAGCATATTGTCAATTTTCAAGCAGAACCGATCATTTTTTAATATACGTGGCCGCCATTTTTGATCCGCCATTTTGTTTTTACAAGTTAAAGGTTCAGATTTGAAATCAGCGACCACAAAAATGTCAGGATACCAATTTTTAACTTAATTGAAATATAGCTTCATATTTTGGCCACACTTTGGCAGTTTTTGACCACTGTGCGGTGTGTGGATAGGATCACCAGAGGACAGAGGGGAAGAATGCGAAAAAATGCGCTTCGAAATCATTCGAAATCATCCGCATACTTTCCTGGTACACGAGAGAACGGAACGAGAGCATCGATTTCACATCCTTACACGGTGTGCGGGTAGAATCACCAGCGAACAGAGAGGAAGAATGCGAAAAAATGGGCTTTGACATCACTCGAAATCATCCGCGTGCTTTCCTAATGCAAGAGAGAACGCAACGAGAGCATCGATTTCAGATCCTTGCACGGTGCGTGCGTAGGATTACCAGCAAACGGAGGGAAAGAATGCGAAAAGATGCGCTTCGAAATCACTCGAAGTCATCCGCGTGCTTTCCTCGTGCAAAAGAGAGAACGCAACGGGAGCATCGATTTCAATATCGTACACGCGGTATGGTAGGGTCACCAGTGAGGGAGGAGGAAGCGTGTGAAGAAACGCGCCGCCACTCTTCGAAATCGCTTTCCCGTTCCGCCGCCGCGACTGCCTCGTATCTCTCTTTTCGCTTCCCGCCGGCAATCGCAATGATACATTGTATGTACTTTCCCGTCTGTAATACAGCGACAGATTATCGTCCCGAGGATCAGGTAACAGTGGGACTGTACATAGCTGAAACAGGGAGACCACTTGTGCTTTTGTTGGAGATTTCGGTGTACGATGTCGCGTGAAGTCATAGGCGGCGCCAGAACTATTCACGCGGGTGGCCCACAGGTGGCCCAGCGTTTTTATGGGTGGACCATATTTATTATACATTATGTATTAACTTTTTCTCTTATTGTGTATTACTCTTTATTATGTATCATTTTTGTCCGATTGTTTCGTCATATATGTATATTAACGTTTGTTAAAATTTGCTAAAATCTTCTGGAATTTTGGGGTGGGACAAAGGATGGACCAGCGTATTTTTGGATGGGCCAGGGCCCATCCTTCCTTAGTATGAATTCGCGAGTTTCGAATCGATATCAATACCAGCAAGATACATCAATGCATCTCTATACATGAATAAATTTTAAAATTGCAATCTCTTTTGATATAGCACTGCACATCATGCGGAGATTAATAAAATCAGTCAATGCTGAAATTTGTTGGCATAAAGTATATGACGACGTGACCAGCAGGGATCAGGAAAAGTAATTGTATGGCGATTTTCTATCCAGCAGTATGTAAGACGACGAGAGACCTCTAAGTATGTGATTTATATTGCTTTGAAATATATAAGTCGGTATTTTTTATTAATCACCAAAACACAGTTAAAATTTTTAAATTTATCGATGCATAGAGGTGCATCGATGTATTTTCATGGTATTGATATCAATGCGATATCGATTCGAAGTTTCATTTCTCACTGGGTTGGCGCCGCCTCTGCGTGAAGTTACGCGGAACTGAGATGATGTAAATTGTGCTAGTGTGAATTCGCGACTACTTCTGAGGATTCTTCTCGGTACAGCATTGTTTTAACGAACAACTCATCGATTTCGTTTTAATTATGATACATCATTAGGACTTGTACGATGAAGCAATGTGCAAAAAGTGCAAACGACCTTACTTTTTTAAGATATAACAAGTGAAAGTTTAGAAATGTTAATAATCGCGTGCGGGTATTGTGAAGCGTTTTGAGACGTCGCGCGTCGTCCCGATTTAAATATTGTTTTAGTGACATAACACAAGCGAGTTTCGCCCCTACTTAAAAAATACTCCCTCTCCGTACCTACCTACCTACCTACTTACCTACCTACCCACTTGCAACTTACATATGGATTAATGGAACCGCGCACGTGGCGTCAAATTTCTTTTGTTAATAACCCGAAGCCTAATGCCATCGGCCACTTAATTTTCTTTGCACATGACTTCTTACTGTAAACCCTAACAATATATGAGCCATGGATGTAACAAGGTGTGCTATCTTCCGCAACAAATTTTTATCACATTCTGCGCAGCGCCAAGTTTCCGCCATCTTGCAAAATTACCATAGTAAACCGATAGCAACGCTGCGAATACGAACGTCTTCGAATAATCAATAAAAATATTTCGGCAAAAAATAGCAATTTTATTATACACACACACACGCGCACACGCACACGCACACGCACGCACGCACGCACACACGCACACGAACGGTTTTTGCGATGGCGATAGCATAAGTCACTCCTTTTACGGTCGTGCCTAAAAATCGTAGAAACAATTTCAAAAAACGATTTTGTAGGGAAAGCTTCACGCTTTCACACCAGTAAGTCGAAAACTTTGGGAGATTTTTTTTACACACGAGACAGATCCACAAAGTGAGAAGAAAATTTTCGATTTTGTTCAGTGTGTACTTTTCTGTATGTAAAAATTATCAAACTCATGGAAACCGAAAAAACACACAGGTCTTTCGAAAGTAGAGGTTTCAATCTTTAAAACCTTTTTTGAAAATTTAAATTCCATTCATTTTTGACGAAGTTACAGCCACGTCAATTTTACATATTTTTTAAGAAAAATTAAGTGATCCTTTAATTTTTGCACTGAGTGTATTTATTATCTTTTTATTATTTCTTATACGTGTTTATGTGCCTGTTATATGTTTTTATTTACGTTTATGTGTTTGTGTTTATATTTTTAAAAATATATTCTATAATATAATATAATATAATTTATATATATATTATATAATTATAATTATACACGTAATATCTTTCATTAAAATCCTTTCTTGCTCGACTCTTCATTTTAATATTCATTTAAATTATACAAGATGGCGGAATCTTGTCACGCTTTCTTATTGGTCAGTAGAAATGCTTGCGCAATAGCACACCTTATTACTTCCATCATGATATGAGCCATTTATTTTAAAAGTGGCCTAAGTCCATTTTTTGAAAAAATGGAATATCACATAACATGAAATTATTGTACTAAATTATTCACCAATTATGTGATATCTTATTCTTTTAAAAAGATGGACTTAGGCTACTTTCAAAATAAACGGCTCATATGTGTATTAATTAAAACCAAGTCGGTGAGGTTAAAGGAGAATTTTACCTATTATCTTCTACCCTTTAATCATATACACCTTCGGTGTTCCATCTACCCACAGTTCAGGCAATCCTCCACGTTTTCCAATCGTCCTTACTTCTCCTTCTAATTACAGCCCACACCGACGCATGCGAAGAAATCTCAACTTTTTTTTATCATTCGCACTTTCTTCTCTCCATTTACAGTCCGTCGTCGTGCTTTTCCTCACGACTCTGGGAGGTAGCGTGGCACTGCCCCTGGCCAACGTCCACATGAAATTCGTCTCCCCACCACACGTCTACGAGCACGACATCATAACGGCCGGTTAGCACTCGAGGATCTTGCGTAGAGTAAAAATAAAGAAAGGATCATCCCACGTAGCGGGAGAAATGACAAATTTTCACCCTCCTTCTCTTTCCTTCGCTGTTTTCTCAGGTGGGCGGACACTGTCGCAAATGTCGTTCACCTCGATCGGCCGCAGAAGCATAACGAGGGAGGGTCAGCATTCACGATACGGTAAGACTCCTTCTCGACTAACCCGATTGTGTAATCATTTTGCGGTAAGTCGGGGTTCTTTTTTTTCCTGTACGCGCCGGAGCGGGATACCGCACGCATACACGTGGTAAGAACAAAATAAAATGATGTGGCTTAGGTAATAACGCCGATATTAACCCTTTGCGGACGGACACCGCATATACGCCTTCTGCGTAGACCATCAATGTGGTCGACGAACTCATATATGTATGCGTTAGGCCAATACAATTGCTAGAGCCGAAAAACGCATAAGGTCAATGTCCCAGTTTCTACTCAAGTCCTGATGTCTACTCACTACGAACTATTCTTCTTAACGTTAATATTCGGTTGATGAAATAAGTTACAGAAAGATTAGTTATTAATTATTTAGGTACTCCCGCATAAGTTCCATAGGCTCGTCGCTCGCTAGGGAAGAGCTCGTTGTTAAAAATCAATTTCATAATCCGAGCAGTCGTTGTAGTCTTAAATGAGTTGAAATAGGGACATCGACCTTATTGATATCGATAAACCGAAACTGAATCTGTTAGACTTGTATGCGGAAAAGTAGAGACACGTTATGAGTAGGTATACGGACAGCGCGATTTTTGCCGAGTAGAAATACGTTCATTTCTTGCATTGGATTTAATTAACAATTATTCATAATAAAATTCTTTAAAATGATATTTCATTAATTTTATATGTAGTACGACTCCTGGCGTGATAAGCGACCAATTTGTTCGCTAATTGTTACTTAAAATAATAAATTAAACTACTGTTTTTAATGTTATTTGTCTTAAATGAGTAAAAATAGGGACACTGACCTTATATGCGTTCTCCGTAAACCATCAATGTGGCCGAGGAACTCATATAACAAGTAATAAAGTCGAAAGCTCGTATATACGTGCATGTATACATCCGGTGAACTCAACCGATAGAACCGAAAGATATAAGTTGGATTGCTTGAACGATAATTGCCTATAAACAGAAAGCAATTTCAAAGCTACTATTGCGACAGAGGCTCGGCCATACGCAACGCTTGGCTTCAAACCGTTCTGTCCGCAAAGGGTTAATGTTATCAATTAATAACGATGTTTTTTATATGGATATTATTGTAATTGCGATGATAAGTGAAAGTTCATTTGAATTGAAAGTTAACTTCCAACGATATAGAAAGTGCTGCGGGCAGTACGAATTAGTAGGATGTTAATCGACGCGTAAAAATAAGGAAAAAAATGTCGAAATCTGAATGGTAAAAAGCTTTAAAATTCCCTCGAACTAAGGCTGTGTTCTGATATTCATTGCCAGTACTGGAAATGTATAGTTTATGTCACGTATACTACACTGAGAGAAAAGTATATGATATATCTAACTATAATGGCATGGTAACAAAATTATAGTTGGAAATATCATACTTATGGTAAATGTTACCATAATGTCGGTAATAATTACGATAGAAGCATAGTATAACCAACTATATTATGTTTTTACCCAAAAATTATGTTTACTTCGAGTAAAAATATAGTATGGTTGAAAATATATAATGGTAAGAAAAGTAACTATTTTATATAGTTAATATTACCAGAATATCTCATACATAGTGATAGAACTAACTACATTCACAAACTACATTTTACTATACATATGGTAAGAAGAACAAAGGTAATAGTTAATAATATAACCATTTGTATAAATCGTTCATTCTACTATATTTTGTATGGTTAAGTGAACTACAAAAATATGTATGACGCCAAATTTAACTATAAAATATAGTGAGATTATAGTAAACAAAATCATTTTTTTTCTCTCAGTGTATAGCTTTTCAGTACTCTGGCAGTGAATTTCGGAACACAGCCTAATATTTCGATCTTATCGCTAACGTTGTGTGCACAGTGCAGGAGTTAAAGAAAATTCCATGCAGTTTCACGCGTGAACAAGCGAATTGGAGCCTTCGTAGCATTATCGGATGGTTACAGGGCAACGCGTGCAACGGCCGCGAGCGCCGAACAATCATCTGGATCGGGATCACGTAAGGCCGGAGAACGCGGAATCCTTATGGCCGGTAGGAGTCTTCGTACCGCCTGCCGACATGCAAAATCTTGGATACAGTTGGCAGGACACCACGGAGAGGAGGCACATGACGCCAGATTTTTCCAATGCACTCGGTATGAAGTTTTCTATGAAAATTATTCACACGAAGAATTTCCTTGTGCAAGGGTCGAACCATCGACTTGTTATTTATGTAATGCCCCAAGTATGCACGGTAGGTGGTCTTTAATTAGAAAGGCGTAAATTACGCATTATTACCCATTTTACAGTACACTAGTGACACGTGGAATTCGCGTGATTGATATGCGAGACCTTGTCACATGCCGGTTGCTTTTCCGATGTTGCTTACATTAGGAGTTTCCACCTCTGTTATACCGACATAACTCAGAAAAAATTGTAATAATTATAACATTCGTAGAAAAAGAAACATTACAATGCATTGCAGAAAGCCAACGAAACGAAATAAGACAGACATAAAAAGGGCAAATCTGTATACTCGTCACGATACGCAAGGTACCTTAACACTTAACGGACGGATCTACCCTGTCTTTCTCAGTTTCCGGGCATATTTAAGAGAATTAAATAAACATGCATGTATGGTCAATGTGCATAAAATGAAAAACTAACGCAGCGTATTAAAGATTCAAACAGAACACGTAAATCTACGTGGCCCGTCCTAGGAAATCACAATGGAAAAACATAAATTTACGTGGCCCGTCCGTTAAGTGTTAAGAACCGCAAGAGAAATCAAAAGATTTTCTCGTAACCTCTTGTGTATCCTTGGTTCGCCACTGTAGTAATGCACTATTAGCTTAGAAGGATTCGACTCACAAATCAATGTTGATTTCAGAACATCCAGACCCTTACCTCCTTACGGGCGAGGACGCTTTATTGGCGGTGAAGTATCTTTATGGGCGCGGGGAACTGTTCTACGATGACGTACCCCATACGAGGGCGCTCCTGCGAAATCAGGAGGAGAGAAGAATGAACGGTTTGCACGACCACGTGTTGCACAGTCTCAGACCGAGTTCCCCGTTCTACAAGAAGCTTAACTTCGAGTAAACTTCTTCTCGAAATCGCCAAACTGGATTTCAGTCTACCGTCCCGCTATGGGCACAAAGTCGTTTTTTAGTGCCAAAAGTCGTTGGACGACTGTATTCTGAACCGATTGCGATGCAATTAGTGTTAAAATACGCGTTATTTATTGTACTATAACAGAGACCTGCACTTTTTGCGATATCACAATTTGTTAATCTCTTTAGCTGAAAAGATGTGCTATGCACGCCGTTTGTTATCTGTTTCTAAAGTGGCAAAGACGTGCTACGCCATTTTGAATTTTGATATTTCTGTCACGGTTTCGTAATCAGCGTACCCGACAACCTTTGTATACCAAGATTGAAGGAATTATGAACTATCTAAGCAAAAAATGATTGCCAAAAGTTTAGAACAATTTCGATTTTGTATTAATTAACAAATTACAATACCAAAAAAAGTCCAAGTGCCTGCTATAGTACAATAAATAACGCGTATTATAAGACTAATTTCATCGCAATCGGTTCAGAATGCAGCCGTCGCACGACTTCGGCACTAAAAAATGATTTTATGTCCATAGTGCAGCGGCGACAACTGAACCGATTGCGATAAAATTAGTCTTAAAATATGCGTTACTTATTGTACTAGAACAGAGACCTGCAGTTTTTTCGATATTACAATTTGTTAACCTCTTCAGCTGGAAAGATGTGCTATGCACGTCGCTTCTTATCCGCTTCTAAAGTGGCAAACGTGGCAAAGACGTGCTACGTCATTTTGAATTTTGAAATTTGTGTCACGGTTTCGTAATCAACGAACCCAAAAACCCTTGTATATCAAGATTGAAGGAATTATGAACAAACTAAGCAAAAAATGAATGCCGAAAGTTTAGAACAATTTGGATTTTGTATTAATTAACAAATAGCAATATCAAAAAAAAAGGGCAAGTCTTTGCTGCAGTGCAATAAATAACGCGTATTTTAAGACTAATTTCATCGCAATCGGTTCAGAATTCAGCCGTCGCACGACTTTTGGCACTAAAAAACAACATTATGCCCATAGTGCGTCGTTTGAAAGTTTCAAGGGGATAATTACAAGTGTAAATATCTCACGAAGAAGAGATTGCTCGACTCCTTGCGAATGTCTCATCGCGAATGCTGCTTCCGGTATTCTGAAACCAGCGAGCATTTAATTGTCTGATATTTTGTTATTTAACGCGCGCGCGTAAAAAGCAGCGCGATTAGCAAAAGTATTTATACGGAATAAAGAATAATGTAAGGAAATGTGTATGAGCTACTTGTTAATATTCAATCGTACTCCGTATCGGAAAGGATTCCGACATACATCGATCTAACGCATATAAAATAAGCTTCTTAGCCGTAAGATAGAGAAGAAAGATTCATCTTTTTTTTGCACGACTTTAAATTATTATAATAATTCGAACTATATATACAATATTATAACACTTGTGCCGTTCGCTAGAATGCGCTGTGGCGAATACAAATGTTCTCGAGAAAGAAAGCACTTTCAAATAAAATCATATACGCTTGCAAAAATTTTCTCTCCTGCTCTATTACCATTCACACTAAGGACATCAACGTCGTAGTCTTAATTAATGGCAAATCTATGAACTTGGAATGTTGTCAAAGAAAAAATCTAATCACACAGAAAACCATCGTAACGATCAGAACGGTGGACATTTCTTTTCCCGTGCTCCCGTTGCAAAGATCTCCAAAACAAAGGCACATGTAAACCTTTCTATAATTCCAAACGGTGTAAGCACACCTCTCCTCGCCGTCGTCGGGACCTTTTTGAAAGCACAATCGTTGGGTCGCAGTGCCGTACTCTGCAGCAAAAGAAACATCCATTAATCCTATATCCACTCATCTATTACTCATAACGGAAACAAATCAACGATACTCTCGATACATCACCATTATTCAAATTCTGACTCTCGATAATCTTGCCGCACCATCCGGAAGCGCAGGGCACAGTGTCGGCCCCTTTTTCCAACTCGATCTGCGTGGAATTCATCGTGAAGGGGTCTTTGCACGAGCCCAGCTCTCCCCTGGATCTGCAACCTACGCATCTTCGACGAATGCCTAGAAAAAAGAGGTCCCCATTACCTTTCCACGCGAGTGGCGACCCTGAGCGAAGATGAGAGTTTAAAGAAATGAAGGAGATAAGTAACCAGATGCGCGCTCGTGTGCTGTGTGATGCGTTATCTAATATCTCATATCTGAAGTCCGACAATCTGTAGGGAGTTTGACATTTGAGTGCGTCGACGTTCGCCATCGGGAGAAAGCACTTTGTTACTTGGCTGGTAGACTATGCGCGACACGTTGCGACACATCATCCAAGTGAAAGATGACAAACCCACGTACACGAACACCCAAGCCACATGCATTTCCTGAGAATGTCATGAGGAGACTCACCTAGGGTCTGCCGCGGCACCAGGAAGCACAAAATCGGCAGGATCATCAGCGTGTTCTTTCCTGGATACATTCTGTTGGGTCTCTGATACGATTCTTCACTGGCATTTAATCCACTTTATCGGGAGATGATCTTACTCGAGTGGAAAGATGATTTTTGGTTTAACTGCGGATTCTCTGGCCCACCAGAAAACCACAGAGGAAGCAGCACGGTGACCCAGCCATTTTGGAACTAACTCTGAGAGACACTCCGTCACACCTCCTCAGCCCAACTCCCTAGAACCGGACTACGCGACGGTTGTGGTCGTCGTTGCCCAGAAGTACGTTTCTCCTTTCACTTCGTGCTATGGAGACTTTAAGGTCACCGGCGCGATGAAAATGCAGGGGGAGAAGTAAGTGGGTAGGGGAAGCCTACCTACCAGTGTGGTGAGATAGGAAAGTGTGGAGACGATTGCTTTGAGTGAGTAACCGGCTACGAGTCTTCTTGCATTTAACATCATTGGGCTTGGACGAGCATCCGATTGTAATGTCGCTTCGATGAATCGTAAAGCGCATAAAGAAGAGCATTTACTTTCGGCCGATTTTATCTTTGGTTTTTACATCCGCTTGTTTTCCGCCTAGAAAATAATTTAATTTAGACGCGCGACTCACAATAATACGTTCTTTTCTTCTTCTTCTTAGTAAGAAGATTGGACGAATGATCGAATAAATGTGTATAACGTTAAAGTTAGAGTGTTTTTCTACTTTTTCAAAAAGAAGCCTCGTTCGAGAATCAGTTCTCGAATAAAAATTGTTTACTTTCGTGATTAACGAATCGATTGTAGAAGGAAAGATTTTTTTTCCAGATACCAGTGTTATTTTTGCCTTTCTTCCCAGTCTTCGATTCTTTTTTATCCTTCCCTCCAGTCTCCGTATCTTTCCTTTCCTTCTTCTTTTCCTTTCTCGTGTCCTCGTACTTCACCTCGAATTTATCCCTTTGCCGGCAAGCGAACACCAGTCCGCCGCAGTAGCAGAAAGAAGTAAGGAGAAATATAAAGGCCAAATAGCCCAAGTGTCGTAGAAAAGCTGTAAACAAAATAAATCAAGAATAATAATGTTCATGTATACCTGTATCTAATCATATATGTATCGTATCGCACATGAATGTGAGTCATAGAAAATAGAACAACTGAATATATCTCTGTTGAATTTAAAGCTAGAAAGTTTCGATACCCCAGAATTACAATATGGATTCGACGGACGTACATTGCCATCGCAATATCATTTCCTTCAATGTCATTTTTTTCGGTATTTTAATGATCACTGACGTTTTTTCAATGAGATCGCCCGTCTTTTATCTAGCATGATTATTTTATCTTTCATGTTGTTTGCAATGGTCGGTTGGTTTCTTATGAACTTGGCCCTTCAATGCTCCCCACGAATAAAAAGTAACGGTAATTATACCTGTGCACGAGCTGGCCATAATCAGAGCTTATGCGTTCATTTGCGCAGAAATTAATTACAAGGCAGTACATGCTCTGAATACAATTTATCCAATATTTCTGGATTAAAGGAGAGATTCAGGTGTACTGTTTCCCTGTTTCCTGTGACTCACCCATACAGTATTAATTCCGCGAGTCACCGCTAGATGGCAAGTACGGATCTTGCTATACGTAGCAATGGGAAGCGCGTTACCAAAGTTTCTCGCACGTGGTCAAACTGAACCTCAGTTACTATATAAGACTGCTATATCGCATACTTTCTTGTACTTGCTTCGGCAGTACATATACTAAAATTGGAACGATACAGAGAAGATTAGCATGGCCCCTGCGCAAGGATGACACGCAAAATCGTGAAGCGTTCCACATTTTTTGCCACCCATCGGAACCACAGATTTACAACGAAATTTTATACGCTAACCTAAAATCAAAAAGTAAGATATAAAGAAAAATTGAGCTGAACTTCCGTATCTCGACTCTTGTCCGATCTTAATAAAATTTGACAAGTAAGTAGCATTTACTAAATCTAGTCGAAGTCCATAAGTGCGAATTTACGGAAACGCCTGGTTTTCGAGATATTGAATTTTTAATTGCGTTTAACTTTTTAGATTTTTACGTAAAAAAAAGGCTAATGATCAAAAATGTTTTGCTGAAATGTTTTATTTTATTAATATCTTGCAAGATTATAAGTACTAATTTATCAAAATATCAGAGTACATATTAAAAACAAGAAATATAGAACACAATTTTGTTTTTTTGGTATATATTCACTTATGGGGAGCCACCTTGGATTTCAATGTCCCCTTCACATATATATGTTATCAAGATGACCTGAGTAATGTTGTGAAGGTTTTAAGCTCTGACAAAATTGGCGGTCTCCTCTCCAAAAAAATATATTTAATGTTAAAGGTGAAATATAAATGTGATAAATGGAGATTGATCTAACCAGAAAGGCCTACCACGCTCTCAAGTTTAAATTATTTTTGTATAATAATAAATAACCATTGCACCTGCTTAACCTGACATTTTGTGGAATTTTAGTCTTCCTCTTACGTAAAAATTTCAAAAGTTATTGATTTAATCGTGTAATTTTAAAATATAATATCTCGGAAAGCAGGCGTTTCCTTAAATTCGCACTTATGACGTTCGACTGCATTTAGTAAGTGCTACGTATCAGTAAAATTTGATTAAGATCGAACGAGGGTCGGATACGGAAGTCTTACCAAAAATTGCAATAGATCGGTGTAGATTTTCTTGCGCCCGTGTACTCTAATTGAGCCGTTTATTTTGAAAGTGGCCTAAGTCCATTTTCTGAAAAAAAAAAAAAAAAAAAAAAAAAAAAAAAATAATAAGATATCACATAATTCGTGAATAATTTAGTGCAATAATTGAATGTTATGTGATATCTCATTTTTAAAAACAAAATGGACTTAGGCCACTTTCAAAATAAACGGCTCAATTATACGAGAATAATGAAAACAAACATAAACCAAGTAACGATTGTAATATAAATTCGAATTATGAATTAACATTGTAAATAAATATATTTACCCTGTGTGAGAAGCTTCGTCCTCGAAACAACGACAATCTTTACCTGCAGCATATTCACCTTATCAGCTTGACACGTGTAATTACCCTGTTCCGCATTTGAAACATCTGCGCCAGCAGTGTTTCGACAGTAATTGTAAGCGATCGTTAGTATTCTCAGTGGAGATCACGTCCAATATATTCGATCGATAAATTGCTGCAAGATACGAACCTATCAGATAAAGAGTCGAGAATGTATCCACGATCACGTGTGCCTCCGAATCCGATTTGCGAAATGATCGACCCGTGCCTTTCTTCAGAATCAACGAATCCTTTCTCCACACAACTTGTGACTCCATAGTTGATCTACATTGTGGATCCTTATTGCAAACTGGAGCAGCTTCAGTGAACTCCGAATGATATTACATTAGACGAAACGCGCACGACTTACTCCGGGCACGATATTGCAAGATGTGCACCTTCCGCGAGCATGTAACGTCTTCTGTATCGAAACACTCTGCTCTTCTTCTTCTTCTTCAATTTTCGGGGACAATTTCTGCAAACCTCCTGTAAAATAAATTCCGGTAGGTCCTTCAAGGCGGTACTGATGCTTGGAAGTACTTCCTCGAGTAACAGTGACCTGTAAAATGAAGAAGTAACGTAAATCTATTATTATATTACCATAATATCGAAGAAGAAGAAAAGAAAAGAAATGTTCAGCGTAAACTTTACCTACACGGCAGCATAGGTGATCTTCGAAAGAAAGCGTAAACCAAAGAATCCTTGTTCTCGGTAATACTCTATGAACATTGGTACGATCTTTTAATTGTTCAGCATTAGCCAAATTTATTTATTACATTCTAACGTGCCATACGGCGACACTCACTGCATTTAGTAGACGTTTCAATCTACAATACCCTCTACTTGTTCGAAATCCTCTGTGACGAATACACTGCTCGCAAGGACCCCATCGTTCCCATTCTGTAACAACTTCGAGAATTATACCTTCGTCCCGTATTTCTGATATCTCTGGCATTTTTGAAACCTAAAAATGATCCATGTAACCGGATAATAATTAGTGCATATAATTAATATGCGTCCACGGCCGTTTATAATATTATAATATATTATATAATATTATATATTACATAATTATTATATTATGCTTACAGCAAATCGAGCAGTAACGGGAGCTAAATACAATTCGCGGTATTTTTCCCATTCCGTAATGTTTCCCGTGGCCGTATAGGTGTCTCTGCGCTCTTTGGAAATGGCTGTTAAAGAATTTAAATTTTCGTATAGAAATAGTAAGTAATTTGTTTCCATTGCGTTAACGAATAAATTATTAGTCGCATATTACGTTCTACCCTGTAGTTAAATTTATTATCTGACGCCTGTCCTTGTTCACCGTGGCAACGATAAATGCCAGCATCGGTGGTTGAGAAATCTTTTATCACCAGTGAGACCTCGGGCGTCACGTCTATACGGTTGTAAGATGCGTTGTTATTCATTCCCACTCCTACTTGTTTCGAAGGCTCTCTTTGATATCGATCTTGAAAATGCCAGACTTTAGGCTGGCCATCTTCCGTCATATTACTATAAAATACTTTCATTCTTGTTGTTACGACAATCGATCGTTGAAACAATTTAAATTAGCGGATGCAGTTCCGAAAAGCAATTACCTCCGATTGGACTGAATTTTTGAGCAAAGGTTCTCCTTAGCTCACATATGAAAACCCCAAAAGTATTTTTGGCGACGAAGCCCCCTTCGCCCTCTACCCTCCCTCAAAGTTTTACCTGTTTTTTTACTGTATCTTCGAAAATATTGATTTTAGAAGAAAATGGGCCCGACAAAAACTGAAGCACTTGAAAAGCTCTATAAGAAAGGTCATATACTATTTTAACGTAAACACAAAACTATATCTGCAAATTTGAAAAATATCTGTTTTTATCTAAAAGTGGAAATAACATCCCGTCACCGTCGCCACATTAGGCTTGTTAGGTTAAAACAAGCCTAAAACAAACCTAACAAGGGTTAGGACGGGTGAGATGGTTAGGCGCAATAAAAATATAATCTAAACTTGACAGCGTGCTAGGCCTTTCTGGTTAGATCAATCTCCATACTTTCTACTTTTCGAATTGAAATTTATTACATATTTCACGAGTGAATATTATTTTTCAAATTTGCAGATATAGTTTTGTGTTTACATTAAAATGGCATATGACCTTTCTTCTACAGCTTTTCAGAAGCTACAGTTTTTGTCTGAAACATTGTTTTCTAAAATCAATATTTTCGAAGATACAGTGAAAAAACAGGTAAAACTTTGAGGGAGGGTAGAGAGCGAAGGGGGCTTCGTCGCCAAAAATCCTTTTGGGATTTTCATATGTGAGCTAAGAAGAACCTTTGCTCAAAAATTCAGTCCAATCGGAAGTAAGTGCTTTTCGGAACTACACCCAAATTAGCTACCAAAATTGGCATTCCAATATTATCGTCGTATTCAGCTCAGTAGACACGAGTAAATACTCGTCATTCTCTTCGGATGCAATTAGTCTATCCTCTTCCCGACAATATTTATTTACGTCCGAATTCATGTTAATTCCCATAAGTCCAGACATCTGGATCACCAGAATTATCCAGTCGAACTTCATGTTGCTTACATCGCGCGATACGAGTACTAAAATAGTAATTTAAAAGAGAATTAAAAGCCACCACTTGTACCGGGATTCTGTAACTCCGTAACGACAAATGTCGCTAATCGTTATCCATCGATATCGATGATCATCGCAAAACGTTATTCGCTAACTATTTAGTAGTTATATCAACGACTCTCGATAATCTAAATTGTTACATTCCGAATAGCGTCGAAGCCAGCAAATTTTGGACAATTCTGTACTAAGGAAACGACGTTGAGTTACACGATATAATTATACCCTAACCCTAACTTTTTGCGATAATCATCGACATCGATGGATAACGATAGCGATATTTGTCGTTACGGAATTACAGAATCTCGGCACTATATGTATAGGCAATGAATTACGATCAAATATAACTGAAAGTGTTACGTTAGTTTTCAACTTAACCAAGGCATACCTTACGAATGACTTATATTTACTGACTTATTTAAGATAAATGTATTTGTATGAGCCACCATTTGTGAGCGCTACCTACCTTGGAGTTGGACTTTTAAATGATTTAAAAGGTTATGGCGGAGCACCGTACGAATAATCTAAACGGTCGCATGTGCAATTGTGCATAAATTCTCGTCAATTGAATATAAAAAAGTTCGACGAGTAATGCCACCTCCCTGCACATCATGTGATCCCTACTACTTAACGCATACCTGTGGCAATGAAATGCATGATAATCGTATGGGATACGTAATTATAATTCGAGAAAAGTTCTTGCAGATTGTACGGAACCTTCGTATACCGCCGCGTATAGTCCTGATACGGGGGAACGACGGAAACGGACCGGTTACGGAACATTGGGAAAAGGAACGATAATCTTGGCGGAAACACGTAGCCACGATACAAATTTAGTCAGATAGGACAGTTCCCTGGAAAAAGGTGCGCACCTTTCCGCGCACGTAATGCCTGCCATTTACCGATAATAGAGCAGCTGCGTTCAAACGAATCATTAATTGATGTACTCTCATTTTTAACTTGTAGTAAATGCACACAACCGTCAACAGACTTTCCGTTTGAACACCGCCATGTATTCGCTGATGCCATATATATCGATTCCCCACCTCCCTCTGCCCCTACCCGTTAGTAAGAGAAGAAAATGTTCGAAAGCATCGTGAAAAGTACATTTATTTGATCGCGTGGATATCCGTCCAGAAAATAGTACGGGATCAGGAGTTTTCGCTAAAACTTACCGGGACCTCGATCTAGGGTGTCCCATCTGTCTTAAATTGCTTCCATGATGCATTAGTTGACATCAACATGGCGGACATGATTGAAAGTAAGTAAAATTCGTAATATTCTTGGTAGATTTAACGTGCTAACGAACGCGCGAATATGTTCATTTAGTTGATTAATGGAATTAGAATTGTACGATCCACCGTTCCGATACACCTGGTCCCCATTGGCATCGTTTGCAGATCCACCGTTTCTATTTGAATTGCGGTTCAGATGATCTGGTTTAAAATTTCAAAAATGATCAATGCATAATTCAAGCGGGATCGTGAGGATCTTCAAGGTGCAACTTTCAATTTCTTCGACGAGACTGAGATTATTTTGCACTTTTTCGATGTCAAGCATTATGCGAAACGGCGAACAGTTTCCCCTTTCTGTATTTTCACGACGATTTAATTAACGCGTGTACTCTTTGGTGTGTACTTGAACCAATTTGGTTATGTTAGTATTTGCAAAACATAGCTAAGCATATTTCTTTCCATATTCCCGATCGGTGTATTAATTCACCGTTGAAATTATTATAGACCTCAGGCAAACGGTTAGCAATGTTTATTTTAATTTGGTTAACGTAAAATATTCCTAATGATTTCTTACTTTTAGCTGATACGATTAATAAATTGCAAAAGTTGCCATTTTCCAATTACATTGCAAATAGCAAAGTGAAAATTAAGAATTTGCAATATAATTTACTTTATTTAATAATATAATGAGCAGCGATCAAACGAAATATGATATAGTATTACTGTAGTAATTATATTATTTTGTAGCCTAAATTGTTATATTCTTCTAGATGAGTCAGCCGAGACGTTACTGTCCATTAAAAATGGCGGATATCCGTCCGTTGAAGATATTAAAACGGAGATAATAGACGATTATGCCATGGATATGGATGAACAACAAGTTTCTAATTATTCCACGGATTCCCGCATGGACATGGAGGACTCCGAACCGATCCCGGAACTTGGGCCTGCCGCGTTAGGCCTTCAAAGGGTAGGCACCCAACCTCCACCTAAACCAAATCCACCCACGCAACCTGTACAGGTGTTGAATCGGCGAGGAATGCCAGCTAGAATAAGGAAGAAAAACAAACTATTCTACGATGACATTTTAGTTAATCATCCTCATCATAGGTAAGCTTCTACGCGCGTAGACATCGATGGATATATTTCTACTACATATCTCTGTATTAACATTTCATAGGATAAAGAAGGACCCATCGAGTGTGGATACAAAACAATCGCCTAAAAAAATAACAAGACCGTCGCCTGCAAAAAAGCAAAATAAAATAGCACACGAACCAAAAAAGAATAGTAGCGTAGCATTACACTCCTCTATCCCCGTAATGCCTCCTATCAAACAAGAGAAGGAACTGGAAAAGACATCTCAACCATCGACGCCCGATCAAAAGATAGGTCAAAAAATTGGTATGAGACTCCGTAATTTGTTGAAACTGCCAAAGGCGCATAAATGGGTGTGCTATGAATGGTTTTACAGTAATATAGATAAGTACGTATTCAAATTGTCTAAAGCTAATGAGTGTTTTGTCGCGTCGTATTATTAAATAATGTACTTTCCCTTTATAGAACACTATTTGAGGGTGATAACGATTTTATGACATGTTTGAAAGAATCCTTCCCTCAATTGAAAACTAGAAAACTTACTCGTGTAGAATGGTGTAAAATACGAAGAATGATGGGTAAGCCCCGTAGATGTTCTCAATCGTTCTTTGAAGAGGAGAGGCGAGAACTTGAGAGAAAGCGTCAAAAAATACGCATGCTCCAACAAAGAAAAACCGCAGATATAAACAGTTTTAAAGATTTACCACCAGAAATACCTTTACAATTAGTAATAGGCACAAAAGTTACAGCGCGACTAAGGAAACCTCAAGATGGCCTATTCACTGGAAGCATTGATGCTGTTGATACTAGTAACAACACCTATAGAATTACGTTTGAAAGGCAAGGCCTTGGAACACATAGTGTTCCTGATTATGAAGTTCTGGTAAGTACTGTTAAAAAGTAAACAAAAATTCTATATTAAAATTTTTAACGTGTGAAAATAAATATTGCAATCCTATACTTCTTTTTAGTCTAACGAACCACCTGAAACTATTAGTGTTGCTTCATTTGCTCAAAAATTCAGACCTCGACATGTTCAATATGTACCTTCACCACCGTATGCTATGAAATTAATGTCTACAAGGTTGAATAATGATCCATTGATATCGAATGCCTCTGTGCCATTGCCAAAAAAGACACATATTGGAGGCACTATGAATGGCTACCCATTAAAACTGCTTGAGCTTATGGTTAGGGTAAATAAAATATTAGCCGCAAAGAAAATGAAGATAAAAAAATTAAAGGACATGAATGCAGACGTGGAAAAAAGGCGATCTTTTGGCGAACCTCTTCCACCAGACTTTGAAAGAAAATATGCTGGGTATGTAATATTTGTTATAAAATTTGTAAGTGTTAAAGTACTTTAGAACACAAACTTTACCTTTTATTTTATAATCTATTAGTGAGTTGGGAGATTTACCTGCATTTTTTTCAGAATTGTAGTTGATTTGGAGAAAATGAATGTTGCTCTACAAGAATTTTTAAACGATGTTCAAGAACTTTGTCAAGAAATGGCACCCGAGCCCAGTGTTGCCGCGATGCTGGCTCCTTCTGTTTTACGTGAAAAGTGCAAACAAGAAGCAGCAGATATGGTTGCTAGAAATAATATGGTAAATGACAAAGAACCTGGGAAAATGAATCAGTTAGTCACTGATTTAACAGCATTAATGCTACAAGTGAAGGTATTAATATAACCTACTTTCTTTTTTATATAATGTGAAAATTGTTTAAGACTAATTCAAAATGTCTTGTCAATATTCCAGAGTTTATCCGATTCCGATCGAAATGCCTATGAGCTCAAAGTATTACAAGGGACTATGGAGCAAATCAGGTCAAAGCTTAGTCCACAGAATCAACAGGTGTTCCAGAATTGTGTAGAAATTCATATGCAGCATATTCAATTGGGATTAGGGCAAGTCGGTGCACTGACACCATTCATGGCTCAAAGAGCATAACAATGTTTCAGTTATCTTAAAATAAAGAAAGATTCATCTATAGTACCTTTAGAGGATGAATAAAAGAGGACGCTAAAATTCATGGCCCTATACAACATTATTTTATGTTATTAAATTTCTGTATAGGACATGTTCATTTAGGAAAATTAGTTTAACGATATTCAATCATCTGTTGTATATAGAAAACTTTGCTGAAGCCATTTGAGTCAAACCAAAATATATTCTGCATTTTATGTTTCTTAATATAAACTTGCAAATTATTAATCCAATTAACTGATGAGAAGGTTCAACAAATATTTATTTTATGTTAACCTAAGTAATTTTGGTGCAACATACAATATACAATATATGTGGACAGTCTCACTTAGCAGATTATAAGGTTAACGTGTGTAGGGTAAGTGAAACAGTTGTAGACATATATGTGTTTAACTTCATGTACATGCTATTCATATTTGTGATGGATAATCAAATAACTTTAATGGTATTTATTCATATTTTGATATGCCACATAAACTCTAATAATCATTCATAAAAAGTTTCAATAAAAGCATATTTTCGTTTAAGATAAGACAAAATTAAATCATTATTCAAGTATTGTTATGATAAATTCATGTATTTTGGCTGCCTTATATGTAAACCGTTAGTGATTTTGGAACACTTACTGTATTCGCAAAGAGAAAAGAAGAGGGTGCACTTTATTATGACGAATCTGTGCCTCTAAATGATATTCTTTATATTGTCTATATACTGTGTTGCATCATTTGTATTAATCATAAAGTCATTGTATGTACATTCAGAGTGTATATTTAATTTGGGTTCAGAAGTGTGCAAATGATGCAACGCGCTTTTCATTGTAAATACCGACTGCTCTATTATATTGCAGTTTTAAGCAAAAGTGGGTGATATTAAATACATATTTTATCGGTTGAAAATTTGCATCTCTTTCCTTCACTCGGGGAGCTTCATACACGATCTATCGTGAATAGCATTATCGTGGACTCCGCATATCTAAATAATACTTTTATTTAAATTCTGAATGATAATATTACAAAGTATTCAAAATTTTAGCAAATATCAGACTACATAACATTACTGTCACATTCTTATGTAAGGAACATGTCCATTTTGGACTAAAACGTTTCTAATTATAACAAACGCAACAAAGTGAAAACAATTAATAATAGCAATTTCTATTATCTATAAAAGTGACATAAATCTGATACATAGAACGATTTATACATGGGAAACTACAATCATGATAAAATATGCAAATAATTTTAATTTTATGCATTATTTTAATTAGTATATTTATGGAAGGATTGATGATTCAAGAACATTAAAGTACAGACAGGGTACCGCTACATCATAAACAAAAGTAAGAGACGAAATAATACTATGCAAAATAAAGCAAAAGTATTGATTTTTCTACGCACATGACATATTCATTACCGTATATACAGAACATCCGATTCTTATTTTTCACTCCAAAAGGACGCATATTCAACATTAAGGAGATATAACAAAAAGCTCATCGTCATTCCTTATACTGCAACTAATTGCAAAATATATTTTATAATTATAATATTGCTTCAATTGAAACATTAGTTTATACGCTTCTAGACACTCATTTAAGTCTTAGAAGAACATTTTTTATGATGCTAAAGTAAGGAAACATTACATTTACCATTGATTTTTTATTGTTCGCGATGAAATCTCCACAAATATACACTATTCTCTCTGTTGAAGCATCTGCAATGATGATGTAAACATTTGCTTATCTTTTACTTCTACAACTTGTGTTTATTGAGAGTTTCCAATAGAACGTCTGCTTCCTCGCTAGTTTTTACTCTCAATAAAACTGGTGCAGGTGGGGGTGTTGAGTCTGGCTTTGGTAAGCAAAGTATCATTATAGTATTCCTATTCATCCGCTGCGTTCGTGTATTTTCGGTTAACAAAGTATTTATAAGCAACAATCCCAACGATGTTTCTGCGCGTACTATTAATTGTGTCTTCCCATTTGGTGTTGGTTTCAAAAACAAAGTTCCAATCCCTCTGTTACTGAACTCCCCATCCTTCTTCATAAAAACTTTACATCTATAACATAATATACGTTGGAATTGCACATAGAGAATGTATATTCTATTAGTAAGAAAGACCTCTGTTGCATGCACAAAGATAACATCTTTGCAGGATTGATATAGGTTTACCTCTGCTCGTATATAGCACCTTCTTCTGTAATTGGCTTAAAGTCTGGTTTTGGTGGTTCTTCATCTTCATCGTCTTTAGATTCATTTTCTACTTTGACATCGGTATCCTGTGGAGCAACAGCTTGTGCACCAAAGGAAAATGGTTTAGCGCTAAAAATTATATGTAAAATAGTTAAAATACAATACACGTCTATATTAAGCATCTTTTAAATATTCTTTATTGATACGTGCTTTCCAAAACTAAAACCAGCAGACATGTTATTTGCAGTGGAACTTGCACCAAAGCTAAAAGTAGCAGTGCTCAAACTTGATGTTGGGAAAGATGTGCTAACCACCTTCACATCAGATTTTGGTACATTCTCCACCTTATCAGTTGTCACAGGAGACTTATTCAAGAATGGATTCTTTTCTGCAGTAACATTACTTCCAAATATACTTTTATTGTCAGACCTTAATTCAGCATTACCAAATATTGACTTTGGGGTTTCTACTATTTGATCGTTATTGCCAAATATAGATTTTGGAGTATCCACCTTTTGGTCTGTATTACCAAAAATTGATTTAGTGCTTGTACTGATGTTTCCAAAAACTGAAGTTTCTGCTTTTCTTTCCGTTCCAGTCAAATACTTTGTGGTACTACCCCCGAAAACAGAATTATCAGGTATTTTCTTTAAACTAGTAGCTTCCTTTGTGCTATCGTTGCGCGAGGTAGTTTGCACTTTCTCCGCAACATTAGTTCCTAATTCACATTTATGTTTAGATTCAATGTCTTTAAGGTATCTCTCGTAATCTTGGAATATAGGTGACAAAATACAAAATGGATTGGCATCTACGTGTGTTTTGATCCATTGTGTCACACTTTCATTTAAGCCCTTTAATTTAGCATAGTAATCTGTGGATTTTTTGAATATATTTTCATCGCTCTTCGTAGACGTCTCTTTGCTTGGCGAGACATTTAATGCAATCTGACATTTTGATGGACCATCCGATATGTCCTTACCATTTTCAGGACATGGCGAAGGTCCATTGCTAGCAGTTGTTCTCTCTGCTTTTATAATTCCCGAGGAAGGTATATTAGGAGAAGTACTTGGCTGAGTAGCTAAGAAACTAAAAGGAGATGGATTTGCCGTTGCACGTGTAGTTTTAAATCCTGCAAATGTACCAAACGCACTCTTAGTCATTCCCTGAAAGATAGTAAATAATCTATTACAATATTATCAATATATTATTACATATTATCTATTACATTACACCCTATAATGTACGTATCGTGTAAAGCGATACAACTATCGTACGATAACAAAGAAAAATTGATATGTTTACATCTCTGGATGATAATCGGCGTTTAGCAGCTTTGAGGACCCTCCTTTTTTCTAGTTCTTTTTCACTAGCCTGTGCAAACGTTCCAGCCTCCTCGGGCTCTTTCTCTTCGTTCCAGTTATCATGATTCAAGTCCGTTGTCGCTGATCGTTTATTAGACATGATCTCTTAGCACCTACAAATTCGCTGCAATCTAAACATTACGCATTCGTGAGACAAACCTATATATAGCTGTGTTTACCGAACATCTGTTTTTCAGCCGCTAAATTTGATAGATCTTTATTGAAATGCCAACAGATATATATGCTAATAACATTACCAGGTCATTAGTAAGCAATATCAAGTTCCACAATCCCTTGAACAATTAAAAGATTCAATTACCTCTATATTAAAGAATTATGTATAATTTGTACATAATGATGGAATGCCTAATTACATATAATCAGAAGAAGATAAAGAAATGTAAATTGCAGTTTTTAATTTATTTCTACATTAGACTATTAACAGTTTTGGAGTGAAATGTATAACGCATATAGGCAGATTGTCAAACAATGGAAAGGTTATGAAAAGTTGGGGACCGATATTCTCAAATGTTGCATTACTATTGCTATCAATTTATAAACAAAAAAAATACTTGAGATTGAAAAACAAGTTTGGCTAAATTGAAGAAACCTTTAGTTTTGAATATTTAGGTTTAATCTTAATGTTTAGGGCAATTCGATAAAGTTAATAGGAAAGTTTGAGCTCTAACCTCGAAGATCTAAATTGCGGCGATGTAGGTTTCCAGGTTCGTTGTGAATTCTCAATTAATAGCGAAAACACTTGCAAGGAACAGTGCGTAATCCTAGAAATATACAGATAAATAACACATTTTTATAAAGGGACACTATTCCATCCACAATATCTTAAAATTGAATCGCATGGAATCACCAATCGCATATCAAATTGTATCAAATTAGTCTTGCCAGATACCATACGATTCACGCAGATTCACGCCAATTCACGCGCATGCGTATTCGTCGATGTGCGTTTCATTGGTTACAGAGTTCAGTCACAGAATACTGTACTCAGAAGGGATATAAGCGTCAGAAGAGTCAGAACCTGGTCAGAATCTTTGATCACAGGTCAGCGCCCGTGTATTCGGAGAGGCCGTTTTCAGGGTGGGCGATAATAAATGGAAAATAATAATTCGAATGAAAGCTTTTTTTTATGGTAATGGGCCGTTTTACCGGGTCCCGGAGATAATTGCAGTGCTCTATTCGATCAATCGTACTTTATGGTGTTGTAATGTAAATGTAAACTACGTTGCTTTGCTACGTAGTTACGTCAAAGTGGCGCTCAACGCAGTGAAATCTCACCCCGCATAAGCTCCGATCCTCTTCACAATCTAACACACACGCATTTTCGAAAGGCGCATTACGCGATGCGCACAAAGCCTGAGCCGCCGATTTTAGCTCTTATTACTGTAATCCTCCGATTACAGTATTCTGTGGCGAAGGCGTGGGAAATTCCAAGCTTGGAACAAATCACTGTATCACATTCAATGAAATTAAACGAAACTCAAGATGACACCGCAGATCGTTTCACCTAAATTCTACTAGGGGGCGTGCGCAAACTATTCTTGACAAACTTTGTATTCACGTTCGCGCGAATACGTTTTTCAATTTACGATAAAAAGCGACGAGCGAGAATTTCAATTTTTCATAAAACATACGTCGTATTCTTGTACTAGTTGATAATCAGTATTAGCATATTATTTAAATTGTCTATATTTGCCAAACATGTTAATTATTTCTATAGTAATCCACGTATACATGCACAAGCAAATATAAAACAATGTATTAAACTGTGATTTATTCGTTTGGATTACAGACGTGCTTTATGTACATGATTCATTATGTTCAGAAGTATATTCTATTAATAGTAATCTAGATGTACCTCTCATTCATTGAAAACCGTTCTCCCCAACGCAATTTATTTTAAGATCGAACAATGATTACGATGAAAAAATTAAATTTTTGCTATCTCGCATGATACATTATGCAAGTCCCATTTGTCATCAACAGCTGGATTTATGCGTAACCTGGCATAAGTATATTTACGTAATCGTTCAGGATTTAAGACCAAGCATTCATTAACTGTTTTGCAAAAATAACGCATATCCGATGGTAGAATCAATATGTGTGGCTGATTATTAAAACGTGAATATTTCTCATTTAGTCTTATATCCATATTTATTTCCTCAGCGGATGGATACAATGGATAAAAACTGGATTGCGACAACAAATGATCGGCTAAGCGAGTCATTCGATCCATGCCAGGTGTATTGCTGAAATAATTTTCATATTCTTGCTATTAAGACACAATAATGCGTAAACAGTGATAATGCATAATGCAATAGAAACACTGATCTCTTACGTTATATCTTGACTGGCAAGGTGTTTTATAGTATCAACAGATGTTACTCCCAAAGTTAGACCATCCATATCGAGTACACAAGGATCTGGTACTAAATGAAGACTATTGATATCTCTAATTTTATGTTTGTCAATCACATATTGCGATGTTGGAAAAACCGCATTATGATGAATATCCTGATTTGAAGGCACCAATATAACTTGTACGGACTTACTGTAACAAATATGATACAATATGAATATTACGTAGAATCAAATGAATCATCCTTATGAGTCTTATGAAATGAATAATTAATTAAATACCCTTCAACGTATTGCATAACTTTCACAATAATTTTTTCAAAAAGTTCTATGTACGTGTCCTTGATAGATGCATTCTGCATTTCAGAATGATTAAATTCTAGAAATGGGCCAATTAACAATAAGATATGCGGTTTCTGCTCCGCTACATATTCCATGAGATCCCACAGTGGTTGGTAGTTTAAATTATCCGATGGTGTGAATGGACCGGCTGCAATTACAATATTCAAACTTTTGCTCAATTTTGGTGTATCACTTTTTGGAGCATACGCTTGCGCAAATAATTCTTTTGCAACTAAACAATCTCCTGTGATATTCACACCATCTACACCAACAATCTGTCCTGGAAATAGCGAATAATGTCGAACACCATTCAAATCCATTTCTATCGTTTCTACTTCTTTACGCCCCTCTTCTTTTCTAACACCCTCTAAAGCGACAAATTTTCTTCCCAATTTGTCTACTTGCCAACATATTCGCCCGTAGGTTCTAAAATTTGTGCTACTTTGAGTTTTTACATGTCTAAAGTATTCCACAGGGTTTTGGTCTGTTTGAGACCACAATGTACAAATGCGTGCCCCAAGATATTCATGTATCCGTGTACGAATAGAGATCCCATTACTCATCCCCTTATCCCGATGAAACATGTATAAAGCAGTAACAGGAACGGAAGGATCTACTTCTGACACATCAACGTCATAATCGTGTTCTCTTTCCCAAGAAGAGACGTTTGTGCCAAAATTCAAAAGTACCGTTCCTCGACCTGTTGCACTGGAGTATCGACTGGGCGTGTGTCTAAGGAAATCAAATAAAGTAACAATTAGAGTTATTGGAAAGTCACGCTGGTAACATACCTAAATCATCCTGCATACTCACGGTTTGATAGTATAGCTTGCAGGTGAAAATTCATAATCCACAGCGCGTATTTTAAGGTCCTGTAGTCGCAATTCTGCCACTGGACTTCTGACCCTTTTAACTTGCTTAAATGCAAAAAGAAATAGAAAAAACAAATGGAACAAGGATTCGATGGTATAGCTCAAAGCTAGTATGTGCGCAATATGCGTATGTAACACTCTCTTATTACATGTTAAAGAAGACTGCCGTAGACGAGTATGTATCTAGTCACGAAATTATTATAACCGTGCACCACATTCATACTCGTCTATGGAATTATCTTTCTAGCTTTGTTAAGAATAAGTTTGTGCGATTCGCCCTGCATATATGTATATGGTATAATGGTACTTTTTCAGTGCACAAAAAACATACAGATAATTTGCGTTATTTAAAATGATACAAGCAATGTTATAAAAAATAAAAAACAATCCTCGATGGAGCATCAATTAAATTAGCGTTTTTCTTTTTCTTTGTACTCACATCTATTTTAACACTTCTCCGAATTATATGAAACCGAAAGTTATGGACAAAGGAAAATATGAAAATATTTCAATATTTATATGATGTGTAAACCCGAACGTACTTAATGAGTGTGGATCTAGTCACAACTACATTGACTGTGCACTAGACCATCACTCATTTAGCACATGCAGGACAATTCCTTCTCCTTCAGAATCTTCTTGTTTTCATTGAAAAGTAAACCGCATCGCGCGATCGTTGTGATACAGTTCTTATGTGGAGAATTTCATCGGTCGCATGCGATAATACTTATAACAAGCAATCCTTAAACTACAAGCCACCGGCAGAAGTCTTTCCTTGCAAACCGACAATAAGAAAGGTTAACTACCGTTAACCTGGCCACTCTTAGCACTTGCGTTATTACGCATTATTTCAATCATACTCTGATCATTTTTACTGCCTCGCATTCGAACGCTATTCTACGATATTATAATCGCGATTTCCGCGCGATCGGGGAAATGGGAAAGGAAATTTTTCCATCGTGCAAGTAAAAACTGCAGCATTGTCTTTTGAATATTAAGCAGTGGGAAGAAAAAAAACGCAGAGGAGAGAAATTTTGCTTTGATAATCTCGCGCGAAGGAAGGTCGAAGAAGTTTGAACAAATCTATAAACGATAAATACTGCAACGGTTACGAGCCAGGAAATGTTTGGCCGAAGTCCATACGTCGCGTTCCCTTCTACAAGAACCCCCCCTTTCGATACTCAAACTGGCTCTCTCATTCTTCGTCTCAAATTGTTCCCTCCTTCACCACCTTTCTCCCCACTGTTCCTCCCCTTGGCAGCAGGGCGACCGTGAGAAATAACGTTAACTTTTCGCAGTTATCTATGTTCGAACACACCGGCACCGCACTGCACAGCACAGCGGAGCACAGTAGAGCAGAGCAGAGCAGAGCGTAACACAACACAACAGAACACAACAGGGCACAGCACAACACAACACATTACGACACACGCCACGACTGAATTTCGAAGCAGCTGCTTATCGATTTCTTTCAATGAATTACGAGCAAACTGGATCCCCCCTTGTATAACGAAGGATAGTTGAAAAGAGAGAATAAGAACAAACACGCGAGGCAGAAAAAAAGAAGGCAGGATTGGACAACCAGTTTGCTGATCAACCGCGCTTAATTGGCCAGTAGAAATAGCCGGAGCGGGCAAAATATCACCTTTAAACATTTCATAACGTCCATTCGTTTAAATCGTTACCTTATGCTCCGATCTAAGACGTTCGATGGCAACGACTATGGAGCTGCGACGAGTTTTACTTGCGTATTGTAACGTTTGAAAAGATTTAATTACATCGCGTGCACCACAGGCATGCTCAGCACATAATCAAGTTTCCTTTAAATTTACGAGGCGTATTCTTCGAGCTCTCTTCCTATTCGTCTTATGATCTTAACAAACGAGAGATTGCTTATTTTCTATTATACCTCGATAGACAATGGGCCTCTGGGCCTACGCGTCGAAGTAAAATCAAAGTGTCGAATGCGAACACTATCGAGCAACGAGAAATCTCGAAACGACAGAAAGCAATTTACAAGTATGCCGACAAGAATTGAAGAAATCTCGTAATATGCACAATATTATGCCACCGAAATCTTGCACGATATAGCCGAATCCATCGGATGAGCGCAAAGACGATCGATACCGAGCGTGAGAACACTTACTATGTAAAGATCGAGAAAAAGGGGAGAGAAAACTTTACGACGACCCTGACGTTAAACGTGGATTCGCGAGAGAGCGCTAAGGGAAATAACGCGCGTGTCCCGTGACATTATTCGTGCAACAGGTTGTCTCACGAACGTTCCGACGCTTACGATTCAACGAATGGTTGACGACATTCACATTTTGCACACACTTCTGCCCATTTCCCACACTCACGTTGCACGTACACGCCTGCACTGTCCTACACAGAGCGACAAAAGAAATTTACACAAGTGAGAAATTCTACCTTGGAATTCTCTCGCACACCCCGGGATTGCGAATTTCGCAGGGGAGTGCGAGAGAGTGCAAGAACGAGGAGGAGGAGGAGGAGGAGGAGGAGGAGGAGGAGAGAGAGAAAGAGAGAGAAAGAGAGAGTCTCAATGAGTAATCGAGCACCGAAACAATAAATCGGCCGACGCATTTCATGGAAATGAATCGACGTAATGTAAAAGCGTCACGTAACTGTCCGAAAGAGAGAGAGAGAGAGAGAGAGAGAGAGAGAGAGAGAGGAAGAGAGAGAGAGAAAAGAGAGATAGAAAGATTGCACACCACTATCCCATTTCTGCCAACTCGAAAAGCAAGTTTGCCTACGGGCCATTACGACATGCATCGAATCAGTAGGAAATTGTATTATACTACAAGGCAAACGTCCAGAGACCCCGGCGGTGAGGAGAGGCGGAACAAAAAATACACAAAGGAGCAACGAATCTCGCCTCCGGTGAAAAACTTTGTGCGATTCGCGGAGAACGACTCGCAGCCGATGAAATTCACTTGCTCCGAATTCCATGATGGCCGACATACAAATCCCGAGCACTTTGAATCTAACGTAACGCACTCCGGGGCCACATTCGGCGGGCTGGATAAATTGCACATACGACTCCACAGGCGACTTTTCTCAAGGCACAGTTTGCGAATCCGGTTACCGGAACTACGTAATGCGAGCGCGGGATCTTTTGTAAACAACGAGGAGTTCCACCGAAAGATTTTCTACTCTCGTAGAATCCCACCAGCTCGAATAGTAGTAGACAGGGCCCGTCAGATATTTCGTCGGCGTCATCGATCTCTGACGCCATCGATATATCGTGCCGAATTCGGTAAAAGTAGCAATAACATCTGGCGCATACATAATGCCAGGTTGTTCTAAGCACAGATCGGCGTGAGTTTTCCCGGTG
The DNA here is from genome assembly GCA_944319695.1 of Tiphia femorata. Lineage (NCBI taxonomy): Eukaryota > Metazoa > Arthropoda > Insecta > Hymenoptera > Tiphiidae > Tiphia > Tiphia femorata. Next base: position 10,068,118 of record OX090896.1, on the reverse strand, counting down.
AAATGCCGCGGCGATTGGGATTGAAAGATGCTCGTGCGGAGCTTAGGAAGAGACGCTTATCTCCCGAGCGATGCGCGCGCGGGCGCACGCGCATCGAGAGACGCTGGCCCGTGGAGCCTAGGTCCTTGAAAACTGAAATTGTGCCCTTTGAAAGAAATCTGGTGAGCTCTCTCGGATGGTGGAAGGCCCCTCTCCTCCCTGCAAAAGCGTAATCCCTCCTTTTCTCTCTCCAATGGCAATGTAACCAACCATCCCCCTTCCCTCGGATCCCTCCTTTGTGAGCGAAAGCACGTTTAGTGGGGATAATGGCGGCAATCTACCTGGATGATTTTTGTGGCGGGAATTACGGTGCCTCCGAGAGAGATCCTGGCAACGACTCTCCGGCCTCAGGATAAGAAGCCACCTGCTGTCATGGAATATCGTTGGAAATTTCTTTCGCCTTTGAAAATCTCTCCCGTGCTTCCTCGTAATGTCCGATACACGCAGCATACCCGTTACTTCGCCCAACGAATTTACTCGACGATTAAACGATGCAAAAGATATTTTGTAAAAAGTGAACTTCAACGAACAAGAAGCTTCGTATGAATTTTAATTGACACGAGATATTGCTCTTTGTCTACTACGGTCACGATGCGAAAAATCAATTAGAAAACACCAATACCCCGTACACGCATGTAGAATGGTTAAAAGCTGCTCCGGTTATGTTATTATCAACGTATTTTGTACTATCAAAGTGTATGTAAAGGTCGCAAGAGATGCGGCCATCAACTTGATTGTTGGTGAGTAACTTCATGGATAACCGTACGTCAGTGCCAGGGACATCAGGAGCGTAGTAACAGACCATGTAGTAGAGTACAAAGCTGATCCACTGACCGATCAAAACTCTGAGTTATATCGAGCGACCTTATACTTTCCTGCTTTTTGCAAAGTACTATAGAGAGAGACTTTTCGAACTTTCACAAAACGGAAGAAACTAGCGGATAAAACTGATACACGAACAACTTTTTGTTCGGGTATTCTACACGTTCTAATAATTTGTCGACGTAACAGGCATGTGGAAGAAGAAATGTTGGAAATAATATCGCGGTAGTTTCATGAAATTCCTTTATCTATCCTCCCGTAAAACAACGACTGTGCCTTCTGCGAAGAATTGGGTCCACAGGTAGAGTCCTTACGTCATTGTTACTATAGACCGACCATAGACCGACCACAAAGAATGCGAGACACTGTTGCCAAAGCTATATAAATCGTCGACGAGATTCAAGGTGGAAGAATTTGGTAACAGATTTATCGGACTACCCTCCAATCTATATGTAAAAGATTATGACATTGCTTCCTATTCATTTCACGATTTAACAACGTGTCACTGTAGGATAAAAAGAATAGTTGTAAGGAGAAGTTATCACAATCGGAAACGCCCATCGCAAAGAAGGAATGGAATTACAAATGTTGTGGGATAAATTATTCTCTATAAGAGACCCGGTCTCGTTGATACGCTTGTTTCCAAATAATTTACATTTAATATGTCGTCCGAACGATATAGTCCTTGTTAACTTATCGTTGATTTGTTGCACAAATGTTGTGAAAGTTATATCGAACTCACGCAATTTGTGAAAGTCACGATACTCAGACTCGATTTTTCCTACTATTATGTAGCACACGAGAGTCAATTGAAAATATTCATTCTCACTGTCGACATTCGAATAAGTTTTTAATTTACGCGATTAGAACGCTATCGAGAAGAGATCGTCGGAGTGTAAAAAGTAAAAGTTTGCGTAATTCCTGGAAGACTTCGATGACTGCGAATCTTCATACCCATGAGAATTCGACGATTGTGTAAATCTGGCAACAGTGCCAGGACGCCGTTACAGGGGCGGGACCTCATCAAGATGAAAGAGAGAGTAAAAGGGGCATACCGCTTTGAAAATCAACAAAATATTGCGAAGGTCAATAATTGAAATATGTGACTTACGGTTCGATACGGTTATTGCGCCAAATACACGATTACTTACGTATTAAATAAACAAAGGTCATTTCTCGTTAAAAGCATCTACGCATAATTACACGTATCTTACCAGAGATACGTATAATGACAGTAGCGAGCAGGCAGTAGCAGATTTAAAATTTTTTCCTTATTCTGTAACGCTAAGCACAGACATAATTGTTTGCATTGATTAAATAGAGCTTGTGTTATCGTGAATAAAGTGGCATTAATCCCTAGATATTATAGAATTGTCCAATATTAATATTACAAGATTATCAAATGCTTTAATTTGCTATCATGAGCATAGTCTGCGTTCGTAAATAGCATAACTAACCAATTTTATAAAATTACACAACATTTCACATTAATTTAAATATATAAGAGCAAGGACTCACCTTAGTTGTCACTGGTTGGTCGCACCCATATATTTCCAGTATATTGTCGCATGTACTATGATGTACATAAAGAGTAGATTGTTAAGAAAAATAATATAACTTTCGTGCTTGAGATTCGTGTTACGCTTATCGTATTCACGTAATGAGTTTTCAATATGTACATATATACTTTTTACTTAATATTAAAGGATACATATGATTTAGCTCCTCTTTCGTCGGAATAATGGAATTAACAAATCTTAAAGCATTCTTTTTATCTACCGAATTGGTGGTTTCCTTCTTTGTTTTAAATTCTGATCTTTCCATCGACGTGAGGTTATCAACAGTCGGGCCACAATCGATGTCATGCGAGATAATATAACTTAGCCATACTTCCACCAATTTTTCTTCGCTGACATCGTGTATATCGCATATATCCATACCTACGCAAAAGAGCATACTGTGTTAACACATTAAAAATCTATAATATGAGTAAGCTCTAACGACGCAATAAAATTTTTAATGCATACTATTCTGAAGAAATATAATGCACATGTTTTCTTGACATATTTTATTTCCTTTAAATCTCCCAGTTACTCTAAACAGAAAGATACGTATGTGTTCAACAAAGAGACATCCTTTACACTGTTAGCAATCATTTAAAGTGGTATGTCTTGTCTCAATTGAGGTTAGTTGACATTAAGAAATTATAAAATCTGCATAATGATGATAATCAAATGTAATATGATAAATAGGAGGTATGGAAATGCAAGATTGTTGCCATGTGAAAATACTGACTGTTTTAATTGTTACACATAAGATACATTTGCCAAGTGTGTATAGAAAAGCACGTGCAAACTGTATTTAATATACTTATACATCGTGAATGAAAGTTAATTGTTACGGAAGAGAGTATACGTACACTTAGTAAAAATTTCATCGTCCTCAATTGTGTATCCCACTTCCTGAAAATGTTTTTCCAATTCTTCTTTCTTCACCATGTTGACTGTTACGCGGAACAGTTCCCGCCAAAGTCGCGGAAACTATATAAACTTGACGCTTGCGCACAATTGGCTACACAAGAAACACGTTGCTCATATACCCGTTTAGATTTCAAAGCTCGTTTTAAATTGTAATTTTGTTTGATGAAAATTTTTCTATAATCTCCACACAATTTATGAAATCTACTGCTACTTAAAATTATATTGATTATTAAAGAAGTATAATTTATTGTCACTACTACTACATTGTACATTTATTTATGTATAAAAATGTTCAACGTCTCTCTTATAAACTTCACAATTCTAATACGGTTTCTTTTACAGACAACCTTACAACAATAATCTGCTTTCGTATCGTGTAACTGGAATTATTAAACTACAAAAGGCACAGTACGCCTATTGAAGCCTCCTATTATCTGACAAGCAAAGCAAAATCTGATATAGAATAATATTATTAGGTGCTTAATATATTTGGTGAATATAAAACAGTTTAATTTTTATATTTATATAACGATATCAATACATTTGTTTGTTATAAATCACCAATACAGTAAATGCCTTATAAAAAGTGTCAGTGCTCTTGGACTCTATTTGGGCACAATAATATACAAAGAATTTATATGCAACTTAATTTGAAATTCTTGAATATTATGCGTGCCAAAGTTTATTTGGGGAAATAGGCAACTTTGAATTATAATCGTAAATTATAATATTCTTCTACTGTTACAAATTTATGATACAAAATACTGTTTATCCTTTTCATGAAGCGTAATCAGAGCTTGTAATTTATCAGCATTTGAAAATCTTTCTACCCAGGATTGTATCAATCCGGTAAAAGTAGGTTCATAGCTCTTGAGAATAACATTACCATCACCTGAGAACAAATGAGCGTAATTAATAGCAATCGGATTTAATTACTTTGTAGTTGCGAATAAAGGTGGAAGTATGTATACGAGATTAAATGTTGCGCTAATTATAAGTTGTCATTGGTATATAATTCTTTTACCCGACATAAAAATGCTTACCATCAATTGACGTGTTCGACTGAACAAATATTTTTCTAGGTTGTTTATATGCCAATACTATTTCTCTCCAGCGTGCCCAGGGGTGTTCACCATCTTCCGGCACATCACTGTATCTGTTATACATTTCTCTAGCTGTGTCAATATCACCTGTGCTTTTATAAATTTGCAATTTACAAAGAAAATCACCTATGGCTTTTTTGCCAACTGTATGGATTTTCGATCTGTCAATTTGCAATCGCAGATTTTTTCCTGGTTCAGATTCAACAACAGTTACAAAATTATCTCCAGCTTCTAAGCACACCCTAAGTAAGACGTATCTTGCCTGCGAATGAGCTTGTAACCATTTTCTAGTAGCTGGTTGATACGTTTCTAAGGCCTTCGCACAACCATTCCACAGTAATGATAACCAATTCACATAGATAATATTATCAGCTTCTTCACCACTGTGACCAAATATTTGCAACACGTCCTTTTCTAAACTGAGATACAAACCAACAGCCTCTGCTCTACATTCTTCGTACGAAGAACCCATTGCACCGAATTTGGAGTCATAAGTTTCACCTTCCAAGAAATATTTGTCTATCAATTTGCCCGTTAATGGATTTAATACTTTCTCTTGATTAAAATTAAAGGCATCTGGACCAATCTGTTTTAATAATTTTCCACTACCGTGTCCCAGAAGTTCATGTAATCCAACTTGTACCTCGAAACTAGCAATTCTATATTTATTCATTAAAGCTGCATCATTGTCTGATAAAAATGGTATTACATCTTGTTTCATATTTGCAGGTATGACATTTGCCAATGATACATTTTTGAAGCCCTCTGATTGTCTAATCTCATCGTAATTGGGAATATTTATACCTGACGGTATATCCGAACCTGAAAATGTAAGGACATCTAAAGAAGTAAAGTCAGGTCGCAGGAATGTATCTTTTTCAAAATCAGGTCCCCATGGTAACTTAGGAAGAAGTTCTTCTGCTTTACCAACCAATGTAGCAAATTTTTGAGACATTTCTTTATTAACCATAGCCACAAAACCTTCAAACTCTCCTCGCTGGCCAGCAGGATCTCTATAAGTTTCAATAAAACCAATATACGTTTCTATAACTGGTCCTTTATCTTTTATCCAAAAACGGGATCCATTTTTATGGTCTTCTAAAGATCCTGTGGTAAAATGATCAATGTATTTCTGTAACATCTGCTTTTCAATATCATTTCCAGCATACTCTTTGGCCTTTAGAAGATTTTCTACAACAGATGTCAAAAGAACACTGTAATCTCCTCTTGTGATTGCAAATTTGGCATTCTTAAACATTTCTGATGCAGATGTTATATCCGTGCTACTATCGGTTTCCACAGATGCTAATCTTATTTCATAACAATTAACACCTGCTTGTTCTTTTGAATTTTTAGCTACTTCAATTGTTTTAAAGCATCTTGCATTATACGATTCTAATCCTTTTTTCTGCATATATTCATTTACCAGTTCGGCATCCTCTGTTGTACAGTTCGCAGAGAAGTAAGTGGTAATTCCCTTGTCGCCTAATCCAAGCGACTTCACTTTGCCGTCTAAGGAAAATGCAGCATCCTGTACATCGTTCCATACTTTCTCCATCAATTCTACATCGTCTTTGAAAGCTTTTGAAGCTTTAAGAATGGTTTCAAATTTGTCTTTTGGAAGACTCGGTATTATTTTACTATCGCCAAATGATTTATAGTTTCCAGCATTTGCCAAAATTCCGCAAGTATAGACTAAGAAAGCCTAAAAATAAAAATGTATAACATAATTACGCGTAACCACAATTATTAATTCAACGGTTCATCTTCTATGTTAATCGTTAGTCCCACTGAAAGTGGGATTATCGAAACAGTAACATAATCTTGAAAAAAAATATATAAAAAGATTTTATACTGTAAATTCGTCTTCCGTGATGTTAGCACTAATAGCCGATTTCTTTAAATCATCTATAGATTCGGTAATGAAAATTTTGTGTAAAAGTACAAATATAAGCGGCGCTTCCGGTGAGGTTTGTATTAAAACAATGAGACCACCATTCCAAGCAGCCTGGCTTAAATAATGCGCATATAATTTTTCCTTTGCTGTTAAGGCATTAAATGCAGTCTCACAGTTCAACTTCACAACGGGTTGATTGTTTGGCAAAGAATGTAATGCAACAATGTCACTCATTGTTCTATAAGAATCTTGTACGCTGAAAAAAGCGAATTTTATTTTAACATTCAACTGGCTTACATATTAACATTGTGAACTAATGTTTGTCATACATCTTTAATTCTTATATTAATGAATTTTACGATGCTATCAACAGTGTTCTTAGCATATTAATTGTTGTTACACGGTGTAATAAAATGTGGGACTGTTAGCCAATAACCCACCACACAGAATATCTCCTGTTCAATTTTGTAATTCTTGCACGCAAACGTATAAGAGATCTAATATGTGTTAATTGTAGATTTCCATTCCTCCAAATACGTAAGCTACTCAAATTATTACGAATGATTGGAAAAGTGGAATTCGTATGGAACAGTTTGAACATAATTCTATAAATGTGTTCGAACTACTAAACGCGCGGCCATGTAATATTATTTACAGTAATAATGTGTTAATATGCATCTGGCATATTTATAACCTGCTGAGTGATGCTCTGGAGTGATAACCACTGCCTAGTTATAAAATCGGCTGTATTGTAAAATATTCCAATAGGAAATATGACGGTATATAAAATCTCATATATGACTATCTGATAAGTAATAACTTTCCGGATGATACGCTAATCTGAAGTGCATGCGCAAGCTAAAGGCGCGTATCTATTTGTTACATGGCTCTCCTATCATATCATCTGCTGGTTATCAGTAGACAATCGCGCGCAATCGTACGATGATTGCTGACATTGGCTCAGTCGATTGTTAATTCCTTGACAATAAGACGACTAGAAGCCAACAAATGGCCTGTCGGTTCTCTTCTGTATATAATACCCAATTTTCAAATGCTTTTGCGCAACTATGTCACCCGTTCACAATGCAAGGTATCGTTCGCTTCGTATTGGCCAAAACCTGATTCCACCATTGGTACAAACGGTAAAAACTGATTCATTGGTCCAAAAATTGATCCAAACTGATAATTACTAGCAACTTGTGCGAGTTTTATTGATAGGAGTGGTAGAAAACGATAGCCGAAGTGCAAAGAGTTTGGTGCGATCCAGTGCGATCTCGATCCTTGGTTATGATTTTGATGCTTTCCTCTCATGCGAAATCAAAGACCATGAGCAATAATAGAGGGTTGCGTTCGAAAATCATATACCTCTCGTGTGCGGGTGAATCCGTTTGCATTGCATTGCATGTCAAGCAGTCAAGTATGTTTCATTGGCTACCCTAGACCATATATATGTGGGGACGAGCGCGGCGGCGCGACAGAGAAACGCGAAGGAACTCTTGCACACGTGCGCGTAGGCGGCAAAGCGCTATCGCCTATTGGACGTTACCCCCGAGACAACGTATTCGAATATTATCACCGCTGATCTGTACGAAAGGAATAGTAAACTTTTATACTGACAAGGAGTCTTTATTTCCACTTCCTAACTATTGCGTTTACAGCCGAATTGCACAGCGCGACAAACGTGGTCCGGTGGACTCGCGGGCTGCGCATTCGCGTAGGACGAAGGACTGTGCAGGACTGTGCAGGACTGGACAGGATTTGTCCAGTCGAAGACAAAGGGCGCGGAGGAACGAGGTGTTCCGGAAGGCGCCGGACTCCGTGGTTGGTGCGGATCCTAGTCCGATGGAAATCCACTAGCAGCGGTGCGTGGAGTTGCCGAGAGGTGGCGCTGTGGTCGCCACAGGGGCCCCCCTAGAGCGGTCGCCTAGGTAGAGGTGATCGCGAATCTCACTCGTTTCTTGCCCTGGGTTGCTGAAACAGAGGGTGTCTGGAGAGTGGGAGAAGGGTCAGGAAGCGTCTCGGTGAACGCCGGTTTTAGTCGCTCGGTCGAGACGACTGTGGGTCCCTCCTCGGTATGGATTTTGAATGTTCGTTCGTCGATGCGCTCAAGGACTTGATACGGGCCTCGGTATGGTGCTTCGAGTGTGCGTCGGACGTCCTGCACTCGGAGGAAGACGTGCGCGCAGGTATCAAGAGCCTTGTGTCGAAAAGAGCGCGTCTTTGTGTGATGAGTCGTCGGCGAAGGCCGGATACCGCGGATGGTTTCCCTGAGGCGCTTGACGAAGAGGCTGGGATCCATGGCGGTTGGGTCGTCGAGGAAAAATTCCCCCGGTAGACGAAGAGTCGTGCCGTAAAGAAGTTCAGCAGGGCTGGCGTCTAAGTCCGGCTTGATGCTGGTTCTCAGGCCGAGAAGGACGGAAGGCAGTGCGGTTACCCAGTCGAGGGCGTCGTGACACATCAGTGCTGATTTGAGCGCGCGGTGCCACCGCTCGATAAGCCCGTTGGAGGCTGGGTGATAAGCCGTGGTGCGGATGCGGTCGCATCCAAACATCTTCGCGACCGCGTCGAATACTCGCGATTCAAATTGCATGCCGCGGTCGGTAGTAAGCGTGGTCGGGCTGCCGTAACGGGAAATCCATCCGTTGTAGAGGGCGTCTGCGACCGTTTCTGCCGTGATGTCCCTTAGCGGTATCGCTTCCGGCCATCGTGTGAATCGGTCGATCATGGTGAGGCAGTATCTGAAACCTTGCGCTCGTGGCAGGATCACCAGGTCGAGATGGATGTGCCGGAAACGCTCAGAGGGCATGACAATGTGCGCCGGCGTGTTGTGGACGTGGCGTCCGATTTTGGCGCGTTGACACTGTAAACAAGAACGAGCCCATTCATAAATGTCAGAGCTCATGCGCGGCCACACGAATCGTTGGGCGATGAGCTGCTTAGTGGCACGGCCGTTGGGGTGCGCCAGGTCATGGACTACTCGGAAGACGCGTTGTCGGAGTGTCGCCGGGATGTACGGGCGTATATCCGGGCCAGTTATGTCGCAATACACAGTGGTCTCGGTGTCGTCGAGGCGGATCCTTCGCAGGTTGAAGGGCGTCACTGTGGATTGGAGGAGATGCTGGAGCTCGGCGTCCTGGGCCTGTGCTTCAGCAATGTCCTTCGTGGAAACGATGGTCGGCATTTGGATAGTTTCTACCCGTGAGAGCGTGTCAGGGACAACGTTCTCGGATCCCTTGGTGTAAGTAATTCTGTTGGAGAATTGACTTATGTATTGTAGCTGTCGTTGCTGACGTGGACTTGCCTTATCGGAGCGTTGTTGTAGGGCAAAGGTCAGCGGCTTGTGATCGGTGAGAATTGTAAATTGGCGTCCATCGAGGATATGCCTGAAGAAGCGGATACCGAGGAAGATGGCCAGCAATTCTCGGTCGTACGTACTATAATTTGCTTCCGTTTTTGTGAGCTTGTGTGAGTAAAAACCTAAAGGTTGTATCTCACCACCACAGGTTTGATCCAGCGCAGCGCCAATGGCCGTGTCGGAGGCGTCACATCGCAGGACCAGGTCGGCGTCCGATGCGGGATGTGCGAGCGTGGCGGCGGAGGACAGGAGTTGTTTACAGTCCTCGAAAGCCTGCGTCGTAACCTCCGTCCATGGGATGGGGCGCCGGTCGCGCTTCTTCGCCCCTATGGTGAGCTCAACAAGTGGAGCGTGGGTGTGCGCGGCGCGTGGCATGTGTTGCCTATAAAAGTTCCACATGCCAAGGAAACGTCTTAGTTCACACACTGTACGCGGTCGAGGGAAGTTTAGCAGCGATGCTACGCGGTCCGATGGCGGGCAAATGCCAGTGGCGTTTACCGTGTAGCCGAGGTACCGCACCTCCGCTTGCGCGAACACACATTTATTCGCGTTGATCGATAGACCGTGAGTTTTTAAGCGTTCGAGTACCGTCCGGATGTGCGTATCGTGCTCTTCCGGAGAGTTGGACGCGATAAGTATATCGTCAAGATACACGTGACAAAAGGAGAGGTCGCGGAAAATAGCGTCCATAAGGCGTTGAAATGTTTGCGCCGCGTTGCAAAGACCAAATGTCATCACGGTGTATTCGTAAAGACCGAACGGCGTTATTATCGCTGTCTTCGGTCGGTCCTCGGGTGCGACGGGTACCTGATGGTACGCGCGGTACAGGTCGAGCGTAGTGAAAACCTTGGCGCCACGGAGTGTGTGTGTAAAGTCCGCGAGGCGCGGCAACGGGTATTTGTCTGGTATCGTCACACCGTTGAGTTTTCGGTAGTCGCCGCAGACGCGCCATTCGCCCGTCGGCTTTTTGACGAGGTGTAACGGGCTGGCCCAAGGGCTTTTCGAAGGGATGCATATGCCCTGGTCGAGTGCCTCCCGAATGGCCTTCTTCGCGGCGGCGAGCTTCTCTCCCGCTAGGGGTCGTGCTCGTTCAGACTGGGGAGGACCTCTGGTCGAGATGTGGTGTTGTACCGCATGTCGGGGCGCGGTCGGTAAAGCAGGTTCCGTCACCTCGGCGAAATTGCGTAGCGCCGGGTGAGTGGTCGCCCGTCGCGGTGCGATCTCGGGTACCGCCTGGCGGCTGCAGAGACGCACTGTTGCGACGTGGAGTTGGTTAGCCAAGTCGGTAAGACGGTTCTGTGCGAGGTTAACCTGGATGTGATGCTTTCGCAGGAAGTCGGCCCCGAGGATATGCATCTGTACATCGGCCCTGATAAACGTCCAGGAGTATGTCCGCTGGAGACCCAAATCCAGTTGGACGCGTCTGGTGCCATACGTCCTGATGGTCGAGCCGTTGGCGGCTTGGAAGGTTAAAGTGTCGAGCTCCTCGTCCGTCGTCGGGACGCCCAGCGTGGATCCGCGTGGGAGAAAGGAATAGTCTGCCCCGGTATCGACGAGGAAGACTACCTTGGAGCGACGATCCGTCACAAGTAGACGGTTATGGGGGCGTGGTCCAGAAGTCGTCGCGATGCGACTGGGACGCCCTATTCGTTTCCCGACGCGTGCGAGCGTTGCGCGTCGTAGGCGCAGGGTGCGCGACAGTTGCGCGCGGCGCTACCAAAACGGTTATGGTAGTAACAGTTACCGGCGGCGGTGGAACTGTGAGCGCGCGATGCTCGGTTCTGTATAGTTACCGACTGTCGCGTACGCGAGCGCGAGCGTGGTCGCTGGTCTCGCGTCGGTAATGCGCGTAATTCGAGCATGCGTAACCGGGCGGATAAGTCCTCCAGCATTCGTTCGAGGCGCGCACCCGCGGTATTGTTCGGCACTTCGCGGGTAACGGCACTTAGTTCATGTGTGACGTCGCGGGTCCTGTCGCCCGGTGACGTCGCGGGTCGCGCAGGCGTTCGCGCGGCGGCGCCCATGACGTCGCGCGCGGAAGTCGACTGCATAGCGTGCAGTTTATCGGCCATCTCGGCCATGATGTCGAGATCCTGCACATCGGAGACGATCAGGAGGCTCTGCGTCGTGGTCGACAGGCGCTCGAGAAAGATCGACCTTATGACGTTCGTCGGGGACGTACCGGCGAGCGAACGTATTTTCATAAGCAGGACGGAGGGTTTGATTCCCTCGGAGATGGTCCCGTGCATGGCCCGTCGAAGTTTTGTCTCGGGCGAGTCTTCATATACCCGGAGAAGCCGTCGCTTCGCTTCGGTGTAGCGGTCTCGTCGACCTGAGTCCTCGGCGAGGTCCGCGACGTGGTGGAAACCCTCGCGTCCCAGTTTCGGCACCACGTAGTCGAACTTCGTGCTCTCCGCTGTAATGTGATGGAGACGGAACTGGGTCTCGATCTGCGAAAACCACATAGCGGCGTCGTCGGTCCAAAACATGGGCGAGTCGATTCTTTTGATGGCGTGCGTCGTGACCGGCGTTACGAGGTCATCGGGCACCGTGAGGTCGACCAGGTTTTGCACGGTCGTTTGGGCCATGGTCGCGTCCTCCTGCCTCGGAGGGGACCTAGGAGTGGCCATCCCGACTCTCCGTGCCAAAATCGACGGATCGAAACGTGTCGAGACCGGTCGAGAAACCGTTGCCCGCGCGCGCGCGAATAACTCGCGCCACGTGCCGAGACAAAGGCGGACACACGCGATCGATACGCGCGAAAAAAAGCGTTTGTAACAAAAGGCAATAATTAACAGATCCGAGGGTGATCACGTCGGGGTCACCAGTTTAATTGTCTGTGGGGACGAGCGCGGCGGCGCGACAGAGAAACGCGAAGGAACTCTTGCACACGTGCGCGTAGGCGGCAAAGCGCTATCGCCTATTGGACGTTACCCCCGAGACAACGTATTCGAATATTATCACCGCTGATCTGTACGAAAGGAATAGTAAACTTTTATACTGACAAGGAGTCTTTATTTCCACTTCCTAACTATTGCGTTTACAGCCGAATTGCACAGCGCGACAAACGTGGTCCGGTGGACTCGCGGGCTGCGCATTCGCGTAGGACGAAGGACTGTGCAGGACTGGGCAGGACTGGACAGGATTTGTCCAGTCGAAGACAAAGGGCGCGGAGGAACGAGGTGTTCCGGAAGGCGCCGGACTCCGTGGTTGGTGCGGATCCTAGTCCGATGGAAATCCACTAGCAGCGGTGCGTCGCAGACGCCCTCTACAACGGATGGATTTCCCGTTACGGCAGCCCGACCACGCTTACTACCGACCGCGGCATGCAATTTGAATCGCGAGTATTCGACGCGGTCGCGAAGATGTTTGGATGCGACCGCATCCGCACCACGGCTTATCACCCAGCCTCCAACGGGCTTATCGAGCGGTGGCACCGCGCGCTCAAATCAGCACTGATGTGTCACGACGCCCTCGACTGGGTAACCGCACTGCCTTCCGTCCTTCTCGGCCTGAGAACCAGCATCAAGCCGGACTTAGACGCCAGCCCTGCTGAACTTCTTTACGGCACGACTCTTCGTCTACCGGGGGAATTTTTCCTCGACGACCCAACCGCCATGGATCCCAGCCTCTTCGTCAAGCGCCTCAGGGAAACCATCCGCGGTATCCGGCCTTCGCCGACGACTCATCACACAAAGACGCGCTCTTTTCGACACAAGGCTCTTGATACCTGCGCGCACGTCTTCCTCCGAGTGCAGGACGTCCGACGCACACTCGAAGCACCATACCGAGGCCCGTATCAAGTCCTTGAGCGCATCGACGAACGAACATTCAAAATCCATACCGAGGAGGGACCCACAGTCGTCTCGACCGAGCGACTAAAACCGGCGTTCACCGAGACGCTTCCTGACCCTTCTCCCACTCTCCAGACACCCTCTGTTTCAGCAACCCAGGGCAAGAAACGAGTGAGATTCGCGATCACCTCTACCTAGGCGACCGCTCTAGGGGGGCCCCTGTGGCGACCACAGCGCCACCTCTCGGCAACTCCACGCACCGCTGCTAGTGGATTTCCATCGGACTAGGATCCGCACCAACCACGGAGTCCGGCGCCTTCCGGAACACCTCGTTCCTCCGCGCCCTTTGTCTTCGACTGGACAAATCCTGTCCAGTCCTGCACAGTCCTGCACAGTCCTTCGTCCTACGCGAATGCGCAGCCCGCGAGTCCACCGGACCACGTTTGTCGCGCTGTGCAATTCGGCTGTAAACGCAATAGTTAGGAAGTGGAAATAAAGACTCCTTGTCAGTATAAAAGTTTACTATTCCTTTCGTACAGATCAGCGGTGATAATATTCGAATACGTTGTCTCGGGGGTAACGTCCAATAGGCGATAGCGCTTTGCCGCCTACGCGCACGTGTGCAAGAGTTCCTTCGCGTTTCTCTGTCGCGCCGCCGCGCTCGTCCCCACAGACAATTAAACTGGTGACCCCGACGTGATCACCCTCGGATCTGTTAATTATTGCCTTTTGTTACAAACGCTTTTTTCGCGCGTATCGACCGCGTGTGTCCGCCTTTGTCTCGGCACGTGGCGCGAGTTATTCGCGCGCGCGCGGGCAACGGTTTCTCGACCGGTCTCGACACGTTTCGATCCGTCGATTTTGGCACGGAGAGTCGGGATGGCCACTCCTAGGTCCCCTTCGAGGCAGGAGGACGCGACCATGGCCCAAACGACCGTACAAAACCTGGTCGACCTCACGGTGCCCGATGACCTCGTAACGCCGGTCACGACGCACGCCATCAAAAGAATCGACTCGCCCATGTTTTGGACCGACGACGCCGCTATGTGGTTTTCGCAGATCGAGACCCAGTTCCGTCTCCATCACATTACAGCGGAGAGCACGAAGTTCGACTACGTGGTGCCGAAACTGGGACGCGAGGGTTTCCACCACGTCGCGGACCTCGCCGAGGACTCAGGTCGACGAGACCGCTACACCGAAGCGAAGCGACGGCTTCTCCGGGTATATGAAGACTCGCCCGAGACAAAACTTCGACGGGCCATGCACGGGACCATATCCGAGGGAATCAAACCCTCCGTCCTGCTTATGAAAATACGTTCGCTCGCCGGTACGTCCCCGACGAACGTCATAAGGTCGATCTTTCTCGAGCGCCTGTCGACCACGACGCAGAGCCTCCTGATCGTCTCCGATGTGCAGGATCTCGACATCATGGCCGAGATGGCCGATAAACTGCACGCTATGCAGTCGACTTCCGCGCGCGACGTCATGGGCGCCGCCGCGCGAACGCCCGCGCGACCCGCGACGTCACCGGGCGACAGGACCCGCGACGTCACACATGAGCTAAGTGCCGTTACCCGCGAAGTGCCGAACAATACCGCGGGTGCGCGCCTCGAACGAATGCTGGAGGACTTATCCGCCCGGTTACGCATGCTCGAATTACGCGCATTACCGACGCGAGACCAGCGACCACGCTCGCGCTCGCGTACGCGACAGTCGGTAACTATACAGAACCGAGCATCGCGCGCTCACAGTTCCACCGCCGCCGGTAACTGTTACTACCATAACCGCTTTGGTAGCGCCGCGCGCAACTGTCGCGCACCCTGCGCCTACGACGCGCAACGCTCGCACGCGTCGGGAAACGAATAGGGCGTCCCAGTCGCATCGCGACGACTTCTGGACCACGCCCCCATAACCGTCTACTTGTGACGGATCGTCGCTCCAAGGTAGTCTTCCTCGTCGATACCGGGGCAGACTATTCCTTTCTCCCACGCGGATCCACGCTGGGCGTCCCGACGACGGACGAGGAGCTCGACACTTTAACCTTCCAAGCCGCCAACGGCTCGACCATCAGGACGTATGGCACCAGACGCGTCCAACTGGATTTGGGTCTCCAGCGGACATACTCCTGGACGTTTATCAGGGCCGATGTACAGATGCATATCCTCGGGGCCGACTTCCTGCGAAAGCATCACATCCAGGTTAACCTCGCACAGAACCGTCTTACCGACTTGGCTAACCAACTCCACGTCGCAACAGTGCGTCTCTGCAGCCGCCAGGCGGTACCCGAGATCGCACCGCGACGGGCGACCACTCACCCGGCGCTACGCAATTTCGCCGAGGTGACGGAACCTGCTTTACCGACCGCGCCCCGACATGCGGTACAACACCACATCTCAACCAGAGGTCCTCCCCAGTCTGAACGAGCACGACCCCTAGCGGGAGAGAAGCTCGCCGCCGCGAAGAAGGCCATTCGGGAGGCACTCGACCAGGGCCTATGCATCCCTTCGAAAAGCCCTTGGGCCAGCCCGTTACACCTCGTCAAAAAGCCGACGGGCGAATGGCGCGTCTGCGGCGACTACCGAAAACTCAACGGTGTGACGATACCGGACAAATACCCGTTGCCGCGCCTCGCGGACTTTACATACACACTCCGTGGCGCCAAGGTTTTCACTACGCTCGACCTATACCGCGCGTACCATCAGGTACCCGTCGCACCCGAGGACCGACCGAAGACAGCAATAATAACGCCGTTCGGTCTTTACGAATACACCGTGATGACATTTGGTCTTTGCAACGCGGCGCAAACATTTCAACGCCTTATGGACGCTATTTTCCGCGACCTCTCCTTTTGTCACGTGTATCTTGACGATATACTTATCGCGTCCAACTCTCCGGAAGAGCACGATACGCACATCCGGACGGTACTCGAACGCTTAAAAACTCACGGTCTATCGATCAACGCGAATAAATGTGTGTTCGCGCAAGCGGAGGTGCGGTACCTCGGCTACACGGTAAACGCCACTGGCATTTGCCCGCCATCGGACCGCGTAGCATCGCTGCTAAACTTCCCTCGACCGCGTACAGTGTGTGAACTAAGACGTTTCCTTGGCATGTGGAACTTTTATAGGCAACACATGCCACGCGCCGCGCACACCCACGCTCCACTTGTTGAGCTCACCATAGGGGCGAAGAAGCGCGACCGGCGCCCCATCCCATGGACGGAGGTTACGACGCAGGCTTTCGAGGACTGTAAACAACTCCTGTCCTCCGCCGCCACGCTCGCACATCCCGCATCGGACGCCGACCTGGTCCTGCGATGTGACGCCTCCGACACGGCCATTGGCGCTGCGCTGGATCAAACCTGTGGTGGTGAGATACAACCTTTAGGTTTTTACTCACACAAGCTCACAAAAACGGAAGCAAATTATAGTACGTACGACCGAGAATTGCTGGCCATCTTCCTCGGTATCCGCTTCTTCAGGCATATCCTCGATGGACGCCAATTTACAATTCTCACCGACCACAAGCCGCTGACCTTTGCCCTACAACAACACTCCGATAAGGCAAGTCCACGTCAGCAACGACAGCTACAATACATAAGTCAATTCTCCAACAGAATTACTTACACCAAGGGATCCGAGAACGTTGTCCCTGACACGCTCTCACGGGTAGAAACTATCCAAATGCCGACCATCGTTTCCACGAAGGACATTGCTGAAGCACAGGCCCAGGACGCCGAGCTCCAGCATCTCCTCCAATCCACAGTGACGCCCTTCAACCTGCGAAGGATCCGCCTCGACGACACCGAGACCACTGTGTATTGCGACATAACTGGCCCGGATATACGCCCGTACATCCCGGCGACACTCCGACAACGCGTCTTCCGAGTAGTCCATGACCTGGCGCACCCCAACGGCCGTGCCACTAAGCAGCTCATCGCCCAACGATTCGTGTGGCCGCGCATGAGCTCTGACATTTATGAATGGGCTCGTTCTTGTTTACAGTGTCAACGCACCAAAATCGGACGCCACGTCCACAACACGCCGGCGCACATTGTCATGCCCTCCGAGCGTTTCCGGCACGTCCATCTCGACCTGGTGATCCTGCCACGAGCGCAAGGCTTCAG
Source organism: Tiphia femorata (assembly GCA_944319695.1). Lineage (NCBI taxonomy): Eukaryota > Metazoa > Arthropoda > Insecta > Hymenoptera > Tiphiidae > Tiphia > Tiphia femorata. The sequence continues at coordinate 10,050,502 of OX090896.1, read as the reverse complement.
ATACTGCCTCACCATGATCGATCGATTCACACGATGGCCGGAAGCGATACCGCTAAGGGACATCACGGCAGAAACGGTCGCAGACGCCCTCTACAACGGATGGATTTCCCGTTACGGCAGCCCGACCACGCTTACTACCGACCGCGGCATGCAATTTGAATCGCGAGTATTCGACGCGGTCGCGAAGATGTTTGGATGCGACCGCATCCGCACCACGGCTTATCACCCAGCCTCCAACGGGCTTATCGAGCGGTGGCACCGCGCGCTCAAATCGGCACTGATGTGCCACGACGCCCTCGACTGGGTAACCGCACTGCCTTCCGTCCTTCTCGGCCTGAGAACCAGCATCAAGCCGGACTTAGACGCCAGCCCTGCTGAACTTCTTTACGGCACGACTCTTCGTCTACCGGGGGAATTTTTCCTCGACGACCCAACCGCCATGGATCCCAGCCTCTTCGTCAAGCGCCTCAGGGAAACCATCCGCGGTATCCGGCCTTCGCCGACGACTCATCACACAAAGACGCGCTCTTTTCGACACAAGGCTCTTGACACCTGCGCGCACGTCTTCCTCCGAGTGCAGGACGTCCGACGCACACTCGAAGCACCATACCGAGGCCCGTATCAAGTCCTTGAGCGCATCGACGAACGAACATTCAAAATCCATACCGAGGAGGGACCCACAGTCGTCTCGACCGAGCGACTAAAACCGGCGTTCACCGAGACGCTTCCTGACCCTTCTCCCACTCTCCAGACACCCTCTGTTTCAGCAACCCAGGGCAAGAAACGAGTGAGATTCGCGATCACCTCTACCTAGGCGACCGCTCTAGGGGGGCCCCTGTGGCGACCACAGCGCCACCTCTCGGCAACTCCACGCACCGCTGCTAGTGGATTTCCATCGGACTAGGATCCGCACCAACCACGGAGTCCGGCGCCTTCCGGAACACCTCGTTCCTCCGCGCCCTTTGTCTTCGACTGGACAAATCCTGTCCAGTCCTGCACAGTCCTGCACAGTCCTTCGTCCTACGCGAATGCGCAGCCCGCGAGTCCACCGGACCACGTTTGTCGCGCTGTGCAATTCGGCTGTAAACGCAATAGTTAGGAAGTGGAAATAAAGACTCCTTGTCAGTATAAAAGTTTACTATTCCTTTCGTACAGATCAGCGGTGATAATATTCGAATACGTTGTCTCGGGGGTAACGTCCAATAGGCGATAGCGCTTTGCCGCCTACGCGCACGTGTGCAAGAGTTCCTTCGCGTTTCTCTGTCGCGCCGCCGCACAGTGGGCGAAACGACGATTCTAGCGTCGCGAAAGTCAGAACATCGATTATCTTCAGTTTTATGATATTCATTCGGGAACAAAAGCTACATAACTAATGTAAATATATTAAAAAACATATTAGTACACATACAAAAATGTTTAGTACTCTTATTGTTAGTATGATCTCGTCAAACGTGATGCACCTTATCGCATTGATATTCATAATAGCTATTCTACCGAAATACTTAGCAAAAATAATTCATAACTGTGTTTGCACGTTTACAATTTCTTTTTAAATGATTATCTATGTTTAATGATATTTTATTACAACGAATTAATAAGTAATGTAGTTGTCGTTTAACACATTGATGTTAGTTTTCACATTTTCATTTCTTTACGTTTCTTTAGATCTTTAAGTCGTTCATCCGCGAACTACCGCCTTCTTTTTTGTTCGGTTATCAAGAGTGACTCTTTAAATGTAAGTTGAATGCAAAAATAATTGCCGAAAGTTGCCCGTATTGCATCTATACTATTTTTTCCATCGCTTGGTAGTGCGTTCTCTGTTTCTATACGTTTCTTTAGATCTTTAAGTCGTTCATCCGCGAACTACCGCCTTCTTTTTTGTTCGGTTATCAAGAGTGACTCTTTAAATGTAAGTTGAATGCAAAAATAATTGCCAAAAGTTGCCCGTATTGCATCTATACTATTTTTTCCATCGCTTGGTAGTGCGTTCTCCGTTTCTATACGTTTCTTTAGATCTTTAAGTCGTTCATCCGCGAACTACCGCCTTCTTTTTTGTTCTGTTATCAAGAGTGACTCTTTAAATGTAAGTTGAATGCAAAAATAATTGCCGAAAGTTGCCCGTATTGCATCTACATCATTTTTTCCATCGCTTGGTACTGCGTTCTCCGTTTCTATACGTTTCTTTAGATCTTTAAGTCGTTCATCCGCGAACTACCGCCTTCTTTTTTGTTCGGTTATCAAGAGTGACTCTTTAAATGTAAGTTGAGTGCAAAAATAATTGCCAAATTTCGTCCCGATCAGTTCAGCCGTTTTTCCGAAATCTGGGATATACACGGACACAGACACACACACATACATACGAACGGATTTCAGGATGGCGATTGCATAAGTCACTCCCTTTACGGTCGTGCCTAAAAATTAGATGTTTTAAGAGAAGTCGAACAAAAAGGGACAGTCTGTTACTTATAATTAATTCATTTTATATACTTAGATAATTTTGTAAAGGAAATTTTTAATCACTATTGGAATCCATCTCGGATTCAATATTCGCACAGAGCATTTCTGGTGTAGCAACTGGCTCAGAGAGTAAATTGCAGACATCTTTACATAATGGTTTCGAATCGCGGTGATATAGGGAAGTGGATCTCGATATTGACGAAATTATGGGGTCAATTATGTTCTCAGCGCAGCGCGCTAACCGGAGAAAAAATGATGTAGACGCAATACGGGCAACTGTCGGTAATTATTTTTGCACTCAACTTACATTTAAAGAGTCATTCTTGATAACCGAACAAAAAAGAAGGCGGTAGTTCGCGGATGAACGACTTAAAGATCTAAAGAAACGTATAGAAACGGAGAACGCAGTACCAAGCGATGGAAAAAATAGTATAGATGCAATACGGGCAACTTTTGGCAATTATTTTTGCATTCAACTTACATTTAAAGAGTCACTCTTGATAACCGAACAAAAAAGAAGGCGGTAGTTCGCGGATGAACGACTTAAAGATCTAAAGAAACGTATAGAAACAGAGAACGCACTACCAAGCGATGGAAAAAATAGTATAGATGCAATACGGGCAACTTTCGGCAATTATTTTTGCATTCAACTTACATTTAAAGAGTCACTCTTGATAACCGAACAAAAAAGAAGGCGGTAGTTCGCGGATGAACGACTTAAAGATCTAAAGAAACGTAAAGAAATGAAAATGTGAAAACTAACATCAATGTGTTAAACGACAACTACATTACTTATTAATTCGTTGCAATAAAATATCATTAAACATAGATAATCATTTAAAAAGAAATTGTAAACATGCAAACACAGTTATGAATTATTTTTGCTAAGTATTTCGGTAGAATAGCTATTATGAATATCAATGCGATAAGGTGCATCACGTTTGGCGAGATCATACTAACAATAAGAGTACTAAACATTTTTGTATGTGTACTAATATGTTTTTTAATATATTTACATTAGTTATGTAGCTTTTGTTCCCGAATGAATATCATAAAACTGAAGATAATCGATGTTCTGACTTTCGCGACGCTAGAATCGCCGTTTCGCCCACTGTGCGCCGCGCTCGTCCCCACACATGGACCGCCAACGCTAACTTCACACCTGTCGCGAACATCTCGCGCGCCGCATGTTGGGCCGGCGAGAGTGGAAACTATCTTACATATATATAGGTGCGTGTGTAACGATATACAGCATGTTTCGAATTACTCCAAATTTAAGATCAAAATGTAAATGTCAAATTGAAGGAAAGAAAATATATTAAATTAGATTTAGAAAACCAAACTGCATTCAATTAAAATAAAATGCAATGATATAAAAGTAAATTGAAGTTTAAAATTAATTACTGTAAAAACTTAATCTTGATGGTCAAACCGGGAAGAATAGAGGACAGAATAAATGTAAATTACAAAAATTACTTTATTGCCCCTTAAATATAATTTGTTTTGTTAAGGTATACGTTATATGTATAATTACATGTTTCGGCGCAAGCTCGTCGACAATTTTGGCGAGTGTGTCAATTTTTTTCTGGGAACGCAATTTAGATGTTCTTAAAGTTCTACTTGTTGCCGATTGTTTAATAACTTTTTTCCGCAAGACCCCTATGCACTTTCGTAGGCTGCTTGGTGACATATTTTGTAGTTTATCTTCAGTAATATCACCAGCATATCTTATGTTTGTATTAGCTCTATTTGAACGCTGAGCCTTATCATTTCCGCTATTGTGTGCTACTGCCATTTCCTCCTTAACAAATGGTACATCCAGATCATGTATATTTCTGTAAAACATAACATTATACTCACATTTACTATTTTGCTTCATAGAAGGCATTAGTTTTGACATTAACAAACTCCAAATAAAATGTGCATTAGTCAGTCCATAAGGACATTTCTATTTCAGATACGCGTGTATAAGCTTATTACGAATAAATTCATGGTAACGTGATACTTACTGAGTGGATGACACAGTCGTATTATTTTCTAGATTTCCTGTATGCTCATCATTGCTAGTGCCTTGTAACATTCACATAAATTGTTTTATATAACTTCTAAATAACAATCTTTACAAATATTTTCTTAACATTACTCTTACTTACGTGGTCAATCAAGAACATTGTTGGAAATTGAGTCGTACTTTGTCAAAACCAATTTTCGTAAAGCACGGTGGTGTAAAATGTTTGGAACATACTCTAAAGTACTTGCTACACTTTTCAATTTTTATCCGTCCTGATAATATCTGCATCCACCGTTGCTTTGTTTCTTCCTTCTTAGGAAGCTACAAAATATTTGTGAAGACTGCAAAATGAATGCAAAGAAGTTATACATCTTTTTACACAACAATAACTGGTACATACGTGCGCATGCCTATTCTTTTAGTTTCTTCTGATTCAATTTTATATTTCTTGCCGCAATTTTTTCTTGTATTGCAATATTTAATGTTACAATACTGTGGCATTTTTACTGTTTGAAGCTATTTAACTTCTTCACAATCCAGAAGCGTCCACAATTTCACATCTACTTGAAGCGTCAAAGTGTCTTCTTTCATCTCCACTCAAGAATATGACGGAATTCTTCTTTTTCTCTTCTTTACTACACTTTGGTTCACACCAATACCATACATTTTATATACTTTGTAAAGTATACATAAATTGTTGAAATCTAGGATATGTTTTGAAATGATAGGCTATATGATCTTCCAGGTTACATAAGGTTATATTGTCATTTATAACCGAATTGGTGGGAATCTAGGCTCAAAACGGTCTGAAGATAGCTTTGTGTGTAGTTCGCCTGTTGCCGGCCCAACATGCGGCGCTCGAGATGTTTGCAACAGGTCTTAGCACAGGCAAGCATAGGCCGTTGGCGGTCCATGTATATGTGGCGACCACAGCGCCACCTCTCGGCAACTCCACGCACCGCTGCTAGTGGATTTCCATCGGACTAGGATCCGCACCAACCACGGAGTCCGGCGCCTTCCGGAACACCTCGTTCCTCCGCGCCCTTTGTCTTCGACTGGACAAATCCTGTCCAGTCCTGCACAGTCCTGCACAGTCCTTCGTCCTACGCGAATGCGCAGCCCGCGAGTCCACCGGACCACGTTTGTCGCGCTGTGCAATTCGGCTGTAAACGCAATAGCACGCAATAGTTAGGAAGTGGAAATAAAGACTCCTTGTCAGTATAAAAGTTTACTATTCCTTTCGTACAGATCAGCGGTGATAATATTCGAATACGTTGTCTCGGGGGTAACGTCCAATAGGCGATAGCGCTTAGCCGCCTACGCGCACGTGTGCAAGAGTTCCTTCGCGTTTCTCTGTCGCGCCGCCGCGCTCGTCCCCACAGACAATTAAACTGGTGACCCCGACGTGATCACCCTCGGATCTGTTAATTATTGCCTTTTGTTACAAACGCTTTTTTCGCGCGTATCGACCGCGTGTGTCCGCCTTTGTCTCGGCACGTGGCGCGAGTTATTCGCGCGCGCGCGGGCAACGGTTTCTCGACCGGTCTCGACACGTTTCGATCCGTCGATTTTGGCACGGAGAGTCGGGATGGCCACTCCTAGGTCCCCTTCGAGGCAGGAGGACGCGACCATGGCCCAAACGACCGTACAAAACCTGGTCGACCTCACGGTGCCCGATGACCTCGTAACGCCGGTCACGACGCACGCCATCAAAAGAATCGACTCGCCCATGTTTTGGACCGACGACGCCGCTATGTGGTTTTCGCAGATCGAGACCCAGTTCCGTCTCCATCACATTACAGCGGAGAGCACGAAGTTCGACTACGTGGTGCCGAAACTGGGACGCGAGGGTTTCCACCACGTCGCGGACCTCGCCGAGGACTCAGGTCGACGAGACCGCTACACCGAAGCGAAGCGACGGCTTCTCCGGGTATATGAAGACTCGCCCGAGACAAAACTTCGACGGGCCATGCACGGGACCATATCCGAGGGAATCAAACCCTCCGTCCTGCTTATGAAAATACGTTCGCTCGCCGGTACGTCCCCGACGAACGTCATAAGGTCGATCTTTCTCGAGCGCCTGTCGACCACGACGCAGAGCCTCCTGATCGTCTCCGATGTGCAGGATCTCGACATCATGGCCGAGATGGCCGATAAACTGCACGCTATGCAGTCGACTTCCGCGCGCGACGTCATGGGCGCCGCCGCGCGAACGCCCGCGCGACCCGCGACGTCACCGGGCGACAGGACCCGCGACGTCACACATGAGCTAAGTGCCGTTACCCGCGAAGTGCCGAACAATACCGCGGGTGCGCGCCTCGAACGAATGCTGGAGGACTTATCCGCCCGGTTACGCATGCTCGAATTACGCGCATTACCGACGCGAGACCAGCGACCACGCTCGCGCTCGCGTACGCGACAGTCGGTAACTATACAGAACCGAGCATCGCGCGCTCACAGTTCCACCGCCGCCGGTAACTGTTACTACCATAACCGCTTTGGTAGCGCCGCGCGCAACTGTCGCGCACCCTGCGCCTACGACGCGCAACGCTCGCACGCGTCGGGAAACGAATAGGGCGTCCCAGTCGCATCGCGACGACTTCTGGACCACGCCCCCATAACCGTCTACTTGTGACGGATCGTCGCTCCAAGGTAGTCTTCCTCGTCGATACCGGGGCAGACTATTCCTTTCTCCCACGCGGATCCACGCTGGGCGTCCCGACGACGGACGAGGAGCTCGACACTTTAACCTTCCAAGCCGCCAACGGCTCGACCATCAGGACGTATGGCACCAGACGCGTCCAACTGGATTTGGGTCTCCAGCGGACATACTCCTGGACGTTTATCAGGGCCGATGTACAGATGCATATCCTCGGGGCCGACTTCCTGCGAAAGCATCACATCCAGGTTAACCTCGCACAGAACCGTCTTACCGACTTGGCTAACCAACTCCACGTCGCAACAGTGCGTCTCTGCAGCCGCCAGGCGGTACCCGAGATCGCACCGCGACGGGCGACCACTCACCCGGCGCTACGCAATTTCGCCGAGGTGACGGAACCTGCTTTACCGACCGCGCCCCGACATGCGGTACAACACCACATCTCAACCAGAGGTCCTCCCCAGTCTGAACGAGCACGACCCCTAGCGGGAGAGAAGCTCGCCGCCGCGAAGAAGGCCATTCGGGAGGCACTCGACCAGGGCCTATGCATCCCTTCGAAAAGCCCTTGGGCCAGCCCGTTACACCTCGTCAAAAAGCCGACGGGCGAATGGCGCGTCTGCGGCGACTACCGAAAACTCAACGGTGTGACGATACCGGACAAATACCCGTTGCCGCGCCTCGCGGACTTTACATACACACTCCGTGGCGCCAAGGTTTTCACTACGCTCGACCTATACCGCGCGTACCATCAGGTACCCGTCGCACCCGAGGACCGACCGAAGACAGCAATAATAACGCCGTTCGGTCTTTACGAATACACCGTGATGACATTTGGTCTTTGCAACGCGGCGCAAACATTTCAACGCCTTATGGACGCTATTTTCCGCGACCTCTCCTTTTGTCACGTGTATCTTGACGATATACTTATCGCGTCCAACTCTCCGGAAGAGCACGATACGCACATCCGGACGGTACTCGAACGCTTAAAAACTCACGGTCTATCGATCAACGCGAATAAATGTGTGTTCGCGCAAGCGGAGGTGCGGTACCTCGGCTACACGGTAAACGCCACTGGCATTTGCCCGCCATCGGACCGCGTAGCATCGCTGCTAAACTTCCCTCGACCGCGTACAGTGTGTGAACTAAGACGTTTCCTTGGCATGTGGAACTTTTATAGGCAACACATGCCACGCGCCGCGCACACCCACGCTCCACTTGTTGAGCTCACCATAGGGGCGAAGAAGCGCGACCGGCGCCCCATCCCATGGACGGAGGTTACGACGCAGGCTTTCGAGGACTGTAAACAACTCCTGTCCTCCGCCGCCACGCTCGCACATCCCGCATCGGACGCCGACCTGGTCCTGCGATGTGACGCCTCCGACACGGCCATTGGCGCTGCGCTGGATCAAACCTGTGGTGGTGAGATACAACCTTTAGGTTTTTACTCACACAAGCTCACAAAAACGGAAGCAAATTATAGTACGTACGACCGAGAATTGCTGGCCATCTTCCTCGGTATCCGCTTCTTCAGGCATATCCTCGATGGACGCCAATTTACAATTCTCACCGACCACAAGCCGCTGACCTTTGCCCTACAACAACACTCCGATAAGGCAAGTCCACGTCAGCAACGACAGCTACAATACATAAGTCAATTCTCCAACAGAATTACTTACACCAAGGGATCCGAGAACGTTGTCCCTGACACGCTCTCACGGGTAGAAACTATCCAAATGCCGACCATCGTTTCCACGAAGGACATTGCTGAAGCACAGGCCCAGGACGCCGAGCTCCAGCATCTCCTCCAATCCACAGTGACGCCCTTCAACCTGCGAAGGATCCGCCTCGACGACACCGAGACCACTGTGTATTGCGACATAACTGGCCCGGATATACGCCCGTACATCCCGGCGACACTCCGACAACGCGTCTTCCGAGTAGTCCATGACCTGGCGCACCCCAACGGCCGTGCCACTAAGCAGCTCATCGCCCAACGATTCGTGTGGCCGCGCATGAGCTCTGACATTTATGAATGGGCTCGTTCTTGTTTACAGTGTCAACGCACCAAAATCGGACGCCACGTCCACAACACGCCGGCGCACATTGTCATGCCCTCCGAGCGTTTCCGGCACGTCCATCTCGACCTGGTGATCCTGCCACGAGCGCAAGGCTTCAGATACTGCCTCACCATGATCGATCGATTCACACGATGGCCGGAAGCGATACCGCTAAGGGACATCACGGCAGAAACGGTCGCAGACGCCCTCTACAACGGATGGATTTCCCGTTACGGCAGCCCGACCACGCTTACTACCGACCGCGGCATGCAATTTGAATCGCGAGTATTCGACGCGGTCGCGAAGATGTTTGGATGCGACCGCATCCGCACCACGGCTTATCACCCAGCCTCCAACGGGCTTATCGAGCGGTGGCACCGCGCGCTCAAATCGGCACTGATGTGCCACGACGCCCTCGACTGGGTAACCGCACTGCCTTCCGTCCTTCTCGGCCTGAGAACCAGCATCAAGCCGGACTTAGACGCCAGCCCTGCTGAACTTCTTTACGGCACGACTCTTCGTCTACCGGGGGAATTTTTCCTCGACGACCCAACCGCCATGGATCCCAGCCTCTTCGTCAAGCGCCTCAGGGAAACCATCCGCGGTATCCGGCCTTCGCCGACGACTCATCACACAAAGACGCGCTCTTTTCGACACAAGGCTCTTGACACCTGCGCGCACGTCTTCCTCCGAGTGCAGGACGTCCGACGCACACTCGAAGCACCATACCGAGGCCCGTATCAAGTCCTTGAGCGCATCGACGAACGAACATTCAAAATCCATACCGAGGAGGGACCCACAGTCGTCTCGACCGAGCGACTAAAACCGGCGTTCACCGAGACGCTTCCTGACCCTTCTCCCACTCTCCAGACACCCTCTGTTTCAGCAACCCAGGGCAAGAAACGAGTGAGATTCGCGATCACCTCTACCTAGGCGACCGCTCTAGGGGGGCCCCTGTGGCGACCACAGCGCCACCTCTCGGCAACTCCACGCACCGCTGCTAGTGGATTTCCATCGGACTAGGATCCGCACCAACCACGGAGTCCGGCGCCTTCCGGAACACCTCGTTCCTCCGCGCCCTTTGTCTTCGACTGGACAAATCCTGTCCAGTCCTGCACAGTCCTGCACAGTCCTTCGTCCTACGCGAATGCGCAGCCCGCGAGTCCACCGGACCACGTTTGTCGCGCTGTGCAATTCGGCTGTAAACGCAATAGTTAGGAAGTGGAAATAAAGACTCCTTGTCAGTATAAAAGTTTACTATTCCTTTCGTACAGATCAGCGGTGATAATATTCGAATACGTTGTCTCGGGGGTAACGTCCAATAGGCGATAGCGCTTTGCCGCCTACGCGCACGTGTGCAAGAGTTCCTTCGCGTTTCTCTGTCGCGCCGCCGCACAGTGGGCGAAACGACGATTCTAGCGTCGCGAAAGTCAGAACATCGATTATCTTCAGTTTTATGATATTCATTCGGGAACAAAAGCTACATAACTAATGTAAATATATTAAAAAACATATTAGTACACATACAAAAATGTTTAGTACTCTTATTGTTAGTATGATCTCGTCAAACGTGATGCACCTTATCGCATTGATATTCATAATAGCTATTCTACCGAAATACTTAGCAAAAATAATTCATAACTGTGTTTGCACGTTTACAATTTCTTTTTAAATGATTATCTATGTTTAATGATATTTTATTACAACGAATTAATAAGTAATGTAGTTGTCGTTTAACACATTGATGTTAGTTTTCACATTTTCATTTCTTTACGTTTCTTTAGATCTTTAAGTCGTTCATCCGCGAACTACCGCCTTCTTTTTTGTTCGGTTATCAAGAGTGACTCTTTAAATGTAAGTTGAATGCAAAAATAATTGCCGAAAGTTGCCCGTATTGCATCTATACTATTTTTTCCATCGCTTGGTAGTGCGTTCTCTGTTTCTATACGTTTCTTTAGATCTTTAAGTCGTTCATCCGCGAACTACCGCCTTCTTTTTTGTTCGGTTATCAAGAGTGACTCTTTAAATGTAAGTTGAATGCAAAAATAATTGCCAAAAGTTGCCCGTATTGCATCTATACTATTTTTTCCATCGCTTGGTAGTGCGTTCTCCGTTTCTATACGTTTCTTTAGATCTTTAAGTCGTTCATCCGCGAACTACCGCCTTCTTTTTTGTTCTGTTATCAAGAGTGACTCTTTAAATGTAAGTTGAATGCAAAAATAATTGCCGAAAGTTGCCCGTATTGCATCTACATCATTTTTTCCATCGCTTGGTACTGCGTTCTCCGTTTCTATACGTTTCTTTAGATCTTTAAGTCGTTCATCCGCGAACTACCGCCTTCTTTTTTGTTCGGTTATCAAGAGTGACTCTTTAAATGTAAGTTGAGTGCAAAAATAATTGCCAAATTTCGTCCCGATCAGTTCAGCCGTTTTTCCGAAATCTGGGATATACACGGACACAGACACACACACATACATACGAACGGATTTCAGGATGGCGATTGCATAAGTCACTCCCTTTACGGTCGTGCCTAAAAATTAGATGTTTTAAGAGAAGTCGAACAAAAAGGGACAGTCTGTTACTTATAATTAATTCATTTTATATACTTAGATAATTTTGTAAAGGAAATTTTTAATCACTATTGGAATCCATCTCGGATTCAATATTCGCACAGAGCATTTCTGGTGTAGCAACTGGCTCAGAGAGTAAATTGCAGACATCTTTACATAATGGTTTCGAATCGCGGTGATATAGGGAAGTGGATCTCGATATTGACGAAATTATGGGGTCAATTATGTTCTCAGCGCAGCGCGCTAACCGGAGAAAAAATGATGTAGACGCAATACGGGCAACTGTCGGTAATTATTTTTGCACTCAACTTACATTTAAAGAGTCATTCTTGATAACCGAACAAAAAAGAAGGCGGTAGTTCGCGGATGAACGACTTAAAGATCTAAAGAAACGTATAGAAACGGAGAACGCAGTACCAAGCGATGGAAAAAATAGTATAGATGCAATACGGGCAACTTTTGGCAATTATTTTTGCATTCAACTTACATTTAAAGAGTCACTCTTGATAACCGAACAAAAAAGAAGGCGGTAGTTCGCGGATGAACGACTTAAAGATCTAAAGAAACGTATAGAAACAGAGAACGCACTACCAAGCGATGGAAAAAATAGTATAGATGCAATACGGGCAACTTTCGGCAATTATTTTTGCATTCAACTTACATTTAAAGAGTCACTCTTGATAACCGAACAAAAAAGAAGGCGGTAGTTCGCGGATGAACGACTTAAAGATCTAAAGAAACGTAAAGAAATGAAAATGTGAAAACTAACATCAATGTGTTAAACGACAACTACATTACTTATTAATTCGTTGCAATAAAATATCATTAAACATAGATAATCATTTAAAAAGAAATTGTAAACATGCAAACACAGTTATGAATTATTTTTGCTAAGTATTTCGGTAGAATAGCTATTATGAATATCAATGCGATAAGGTGCATCACGTTTGGCGAGATCATACTAACAATAAGAGTACTAAACATTTTTGTATGTGTACTAATATGTTTTTTAATATATTTACATTAGTTATGTAGCTTTTGTTCCCGAATGAATATCATAAAACTGAAGATAATCGATGTTCTGACTTTCGCGACGCTAGAATCGCCGTTTCGCCCACTGTGCGCCGCGCTCGTCCCCACACATGGACCGCCAACGCTAACTTCACACCTGTCGCGAACATCTCGCGCGCCGCATGTTGGGCCGGCGAGAGTGGAAACTATCTTACATATATATAGGTGCGTGTGTAACGATATACAGCATGTTTCGAATTACTCCAAATTTAAGATCAAAATGTAAATGTCAAATTGAAGGAAAGAAAATATATTAAATTAGATTTAGAAAACCAAACTGCATTCAATTAAAATAAAATGCAATGATATAAAAGTAAATTGAAGTTTAAAATTAATTACTGTAAAAACTTAATCTTGATGGTCAAACCGGGAAGAATAGAGGACAGAATAAATGTAAATTACAAAAATTACTTTATTGCCCCTTAAATATAATTTGTTTTGTTAAGGTATACGTTATATGTATAATTACATGTTTCGGCGCAAGCTCGTCGACAATTTTGGCGAGTGTGTCAATTTTTTTCTGGGAACGCAATTTAGATGTTCTTAAAGTTCTACTTGTTGCCGATTGTTTAATAACTTTTTTCCGCAAGACCCCTATGCACTTTCGTAGGCTGCTTGGTGACATATTTTGTAGTTTATCTTCAGTAATATCACCAGCATATCTTATGTTTGTATTAGCTCTATTTGAACGCTGAGCCTTATCATTTCCGCTATTGTGTGCTACTGCCATTTCCTCCTTAACAAATGGTACATCCAGATCATGTATATTTCTGTAAAACATAACATTATACTCACATTTACTATTTTGCTTCATAGAAGGCATTAGTTTTGACATTAACAAACTCCAAATAAAATGTGCATTAGTCAGTCCATAAGGACATTTCTATTTCAGATACGCGTGTATAAGCTTATTACGAATAAATTCATGGTAACGTGATACTTACTGAGTGGATGACACAGTCGTATTATTTTCTAGATTTCCTGTATGCTCATCATTGCTAGTGCCTTGTAACATTCACATAAATTGTTTTATATAACTTCTAAATAACAATCTTTACAAATATTTTCTTAACATTACTCTTACTTACGTGGTCAATCAAGAACATTGTTGGAAATTGAGTCGTACTTTGTCAAAACCAATTTTCGTAAAGCACGGTGGTGTAAAATGTTTGGAACATACTCTAAAGTACTTGCTACACTTTTCAATTTTTATCCGTCCTGATAATATCTGCATCCACCGTTGCTTTGTTTCTTCCTTCTTAGGAAGCTACAAAATATTTGTGAAGACTGCAAAATGAATGCAAAGAAGTTATACATCTTTTTACACAACAATAACTGGTACATACGTGCGCATGCCTATTCTTTTAGTTTCTTCTGATTCAATTTTATATTTCTTGCCGCAATTTTTTCTTGTATTGCAATATTTAATGTTACAATACTGTGGCATTTTTACTGTTTGAAGCTATTTAACTTCTTCACAATCCAGAAGCGTCCACAATTTCACATCTACTTGAAGCGTCAAAGTGTCTTCTTTCATCTCCACTCAAGAATATGACGGAATTCTTCTTTTTCTCTTCTTTACTACACTTTGGTTCACACCAATACCATACATTTTATATACTTTGTAAAGTATACATAAATTGTTGAAATCTAGGATATGTTTTGAAATGATAGGCTATATGATCTTCCAGGTTACATAAGGTTATATTGTCATTTATAACCGAATTGGTGGGAATCTAGGCTCAAAACGGTCTGAAGATAGCTTTGTGTGTAGTTCGCCTGTTGCCGGCCCAACATGCGGCGCTCGAGATGTTTGCAACAGGTCTTAGCACAGGCAAGCATAGGCCGTTGGCGGTCCATGTATATGTGGCGACCACAGCGCCACCTCTCGGCAACTCCACGCACCGCTGCTAGTGGATTTCCATCGGACTAGGATCCGCACCAACCACGGAGTCCGGCGCCTTCCGGAACACCTCGTTCCTCCGCGCCCTTTGTCTTCGACTGGACAAATCCTGTCCAGTCCTGCACAGTCCTGCACAGTCCTTCGTCCTACGCGAATGCGCAGCCCGCGAGTCCACCGGACCACGTTTGTCGCGCTGTGCAATTCGGCTGTAAACGCAATAGCACGCAATAGTTAGGAAGTGGAAATAAAGACTCCTTGTCAGTATAAAAGTTTACTATTCCTTTCGTACAGATCAGCGGTGATAATATTCGAATACGTTGTCTCGGGGGTAACGTCCAATAGGCGATAGCGCTTAGCCGCCTACGCGCACGTGTGCAAGAGTTCCTTCGCGTTTCTCTGTCGCGCCGCCGCGCTCGTCCCCACAGACAATTAAACTGGTGACCCCGACGTGATCACCCTCGGATCTGTTAATTATTGCCTTTTGTTACAAACGCTTTTTTCGCGCGTATCGACCGCGTGTGTCCGCCTTTGTCTCGGCACGTGGCGCGAGTTATTCGCGCGCGCGCGGGCAACGGTTTCTCGACCGGTCTCGACACGTTTCGATCCGTCGATTTTGGCACGGAGAGTCGGGATGGCCACTCCTAGGTCCCCTTCGAGGCAGGAGGACGCGACCATGGCCCAAACGACCGTACAAAACCTGGTCGACCTCACGGTGCCCGATGACCTCGTAACGCCGGTCACGACGCACGCCATCAAAAGAATCGACTCGCCCATGTTTTGGACCGACGACGCCGCTATGTGGTTTTCGCAGATCGAGACCCAGTTCCGTCTCCATCACATTACAGCGGAGAGCACGAAGTTCGACTACGTGGTGCCGAAACTGGGACGCGAGGGTTTCCACCACGTCGCGGACCTCGCCGAGGACTCAGGTCGACGAGACCGCTACACCGAAGCGAAGCGACGGCTTCTCCGGGTATATGAAGACTCGCCCGAGACAAAACTTCGACGGGCCATGCACGGGACCATATCCGAGGGAATCAAACCCTCCGTCCTGCTTATGAAAATACGTTCGCTCGCCGGTACGTCCCCGACGAACGTCATAAGGTCGATCTTTCTCGAGCGCCTGTCGACCACGACGCAGAGCCTCCTGATCGTCTCCGATGTGCAGGATCTCGACATCATGGCCGAGATGGCCGATAAACTGCACGCTATGCAGTCGACTTCCGCGCGCGACGTCATGGGCGCCGCCGCGCGAACGCCCGCGCGACCCGCGACGTCACCGGGCGACAGGACCCGCGACGTCACACATGAGCTAAGTGCCGTTACCCGCGAAGTGCCGAACAATACCGCGGGTGCGCGCCTCGAACGAATGCTGGAGGACTTATCCGCCCGGTTACGCATGCTCGAATTACGCGCATTACCGACGCGAGACCAGCGACCACGCTCGCGCTCGCGCTCGCGCACGCGACAGTCGGTAACTAACCGAGCATCGCGCGCTCACAGTCCCACCGCCGCCGGTAACTGTTACTACCATAACCGTTTTGGTAACGCCGCGCGCAACTGTCGCGCACCCTGCGCCTACGACGCGCAACGCTCGCACGCGTCGGGAAACGAATAGGGCGTCCCAGTCGCATCGCGACGACTTCTGGACCACGCCCCCATAACCGTCTACTTGTGACGGATCGTCGCTCCAAGGTAGTCTTCCTCGTCGATACCGGGGCAGACTATTCCTTTCTCCCACGCGGATCCACGCTGGGCGTCCCGACGACGGACGAGGAGCTCGACACTTTAACCTTCCAAGCCGCCAACGGCTCGACCATCAGGACGTATGGCACCAGACGCGTCCAACTGGATTTGGGTCTCCAGCGGACATACTCCTGGACGTTTATCAGGGCCGATGTACAGATGCATATCCTCGGGGCCGACTTCCTGCGAAAGCATCACATCCAGGTTAACCTCGCACAGAACCGTCTTACCGACTTGGCTAACCAACTCCACGTCGCAACAGTGCGTCTCTGCAGCCGCCAGGCGGTACCCGAGATCGCACCGCGACGGGCGACCACTCACCCGGCGCTACGCAATTTCGCCGAGGTGACGGAACCTGCTTTACCGACCGCGCCCCGACATGCGGTACAACACCACATCTCGACCAGAGGTCCTCCCCAGTCTGAACGAGCACGACCCCTAGCGGGAGAGAAGCTCGCCGCCGCGAAGAAGGCCATTCGGGAGGCACTCGACCAGGGCATATGCATCCCTTCGAAAAGCCCTTGGGCCAGCCCGTTACACCTCGTCAAAAAGCCGACGGGCGAATGGCGCGTCTGCGGCGACTACCGAAAACTCAACGGTGTGACGATACCAGACAAATACCCGTTGCCGCGCCTCGCGGACTTTACACACACACTCCGTGGCGCCAAGGTTTTCACTACGCTCGACCTGTACCGCGCGTACCATCAGGTACCCGTCGCACCCGAGGACCGACCGAAGACAGCGATAATAACGCCGTTCGGTCTTTACGAATACACCGTGATGACATTTGGTCTTTGCAACGCGGCGCAAACATTTCAACGCCTTATGGACGCTATTTTCCGCGACCTCTCCTTTTGTCACGTGTATCTTGACGATATACTTATCGCGTCCAACTCTCCGGAAGAGCACGATACGCACATCCGGACGGTACTCGAACGCTTAAAAACTCACGGTCTATCGATCAACGCGAATAAATGTGTGTTCGCGCAAGCGGAGGTGCGGTACCTCGGCTACACGGTAAACGCCACTGGCATTTGCCCGCCATCGGACCGCGTAGCATCGCTGCTAAACTTCCCTCGACCGCGTACAGTGTGTGAACTAAGACGTTTCCTTGGCATGTGGAACTTTTATAGGCAACACATGCCACGCGCCGCGCACACCCACGCTCCACTTGTTGAGCTCACCATAGGGGCGAAGAAGCGCGACCGGCGCCCCATCCCATGGACGGAGGTTACGACGCAGGCTTTCGAGGACTGTAAACAACTCCTGTCCTCCGCCGCCACGCTCGCACATCCCGCATCGGACGCCGACCTGGTCCTGCGATGTGACGCCTCCGACACGGCCATTGGCGCTGCGCTGGATCAAACCTGTGGTGGTGAGATACAACCTTTAGGTTTTTACTCACACAAGCTCACAAAAACGGAAGCAAATTATAGTACGTACGACCGAGAATTGCTGGCCATCTTCCTCGGTATCCGCTTCTTCAGGCATATCCTCGATGGACGCCAATTTACAATTCTCACCGATCACAAGCCGCTGACCTTTGCCCTACAACAACGCTCCGATAAGGCAAGTCCACGTCAGCAACGACAGCTACAATACATAAGTCAATTCTCCAACAGAATTACTTACACCAAGGGATCCGAGAACGTTGTCCCTGACACGCTCTCACGGGTAGAAACTATCCAAATGCCGACCATCGTTTCCACGAAGGACATTGCTGAAGCACAGGCCCAGGACGCCGAGCTCCAGCATCTCCTCCAATCCACAGTGACGCCCTTCAACCTGCGAAGGATCCGCCTCGACGACACCGAGACCACTGTGTATTGCGACATAACTGGCCCGGATATACGCCCGTACATCCCGGCGACACTCCGACAACGCGTCTTCCGAGTAGTCCATGACCTGGCGCACCCCAACGGCCGTGCCACTAAGCAGCTCATCGCCCAACGATTCGTGTGGCCGCGCATGAGCTCTGACATTTATGAATGGGCTCGTTCTTGTTTACAGTGTCAACGCACCAAAATCGGACGCCACGTCCACAACACGCCGGCGCACATTGTCATGCCCTCCGAGCGTTTCCGGCACGTCCATCTCGACCTGGTGATCCTGCCACGAGCGCAAGGCTTCAGATACTGCCTCACCATGATCGATCGATTCACACGATGGCCGGAAGCGATACCGCTAAGGGACATCACGGCAGAAACGGTCGCAGACGCCCTCTACAACGGATGGATTTCCCGTTACGGCAGCCCGACCACGCTTACTACCGACCGCGGCATGCAATTTGAATCGCGAGTATTCGACGCGGTCGCGAAGATGTTTGGATGCGACCGCATCCGCACCACGGCTTATCACCCAGCCTCCAACGGGCTTATCGAGCGGTGGCACCGCGCGCTCAAATCGGCACTGATGTGCCACGACGCCCTCGACTGGGTAACCGCACTGCCTTCCGTCCTTCTCGGCCTGAGAACCAGCATCAAGCCGGACTTAGACGCCAGCCCTGCTGAACTTCTTTACGGCACGACTCTTCGTCTACCGGGGGAATTTTTCCTCGACGACCCAACCGCCATGGATCCCAGCCTCTTCGTCAAGCGCCTCAGGGAAACCATCCGCGGTATCCGGCCTTCGCCGACGACTCATCACACAAAGACGCGCTCTTTTCGACACAAGGCTCTTGACACCTGCGCGCACGTCTTCCTCCGAGTGCAGGACGTCCGACGCACACTCGAAGCACCATACCGAGGCCCGTATCAAGTCCTTGAGCGCATCGACGAACGAACATTCAAAATCCATACCGAGGAGGGACCCACAGTCGTCTCGACCGAGCGACTAAAACCGGCGTTCACCGAGACGCTTCCTGACCCTTCTCCCACTCTCCAGACACCCTCTGTTTCAGCAACCCAGGGCAAGAAACGAGTGAGATTCGCGATCACCTCTACCTAGGCGACCGCTCTAGGGGGGCCCCTGTGGCGACCACAGCGCCACCTCTCGGCAACTCCACGCACCGCTGCTAGTGGATTTCCATCGGACTAGGATCCGCACCAACCACGGAGTCCGGCGCCTTCCGGAACACCTCGTTCCTCCGCGCCCTTTGTCTTCGACTGGACAAATCCTGTCCAGTCCTGCACAGTCCTGCACAGTCCTTCGTCCTACGCGAATGCGCAGCCCGCGAGTCCACCGGACCACGTTTGTCGCGCTGTGCAATTCGGCTGTAAACGCAATAGTTAGGAAGTGGAAATAAAGACTCCTTGTCAGTATAAAAGTTTACTATTCCTTTCGTACAGATCAGCGGTGATAATATTCGAATACGTTGTCTCGGGGGTAACGTCCAATAGGCGATAGCGCTTTGCCGCCTACGCGCACGTGTGCAAGAGTTCCTTCGCGTTTCTCTGTCGCGCCGCCGCGCTCGTCCCCACATATATATGGTCTAGGTTGGCTACAGATTTCAGTGTCGTAAGCGACTGAAAAGCTACAGGTGTCATCATCTCCCTCTTCACATACGGGAATCCCAACTAATCAAAGCCGTGAATCTTTAATAAAATGATCTTAAACCACTGATCACGTATTACTTTAAATCATTTTTGAATTGCAGACATTAAAAGTGTGCTGAAATATACTGAATAAGCAGTTTAACAAAATATACTTTACATAGAATTAACATTTTCCGTGCGACAAAAAGAAAAATTGTAATTAAATTACCCATTTTTTGCTTTCAGAATTTAAAAAATTTTTCCGTAAGATTTTTTTATAACCCCCATATAATTTTAGATGAGTATATTTTGAATATAATTTGTGTTGAAAGTTTCTTTATGTACATCTTCTCTTTAAATACGAAGCTTGAAGTTACCTGAAAATAGATCGACATACTAATTCTAGAAACATTATTTGTACAATTGATAATATTTCATTATTGCGTGTGTAATATCATTATCGTTGCAAACTTCACTGCTGATTTATAAACAAAATGTTATACTATCGAAATGCGCAGTAAATAAACTACACCTATGCGACCATGTGTAGAGAAGTAATTTCCCAAGCAAAGAACCCTTTGTCACTCATATACTATCTCACACGGTATAGCCCTGAGCCCATATCATATGTAATACTCCTATATTGCTAGCCACGTATTTTCCTATAAGCGGGAGCTGCGCCGAGAAAGTGAAACAGAACATCGTACTTTCGACACATATGCGCATGCGTTAGTAGCTGTATGCATGCGCAGTTGCGCCAAAGTACGAAGTGAGAGGATAAATAAGTATGGTGAGAGTGAGAGGTTCATATATATGTCTGCACCGTGGTGTTTGCGTCGCCTCTTCATTTCAGCCATTAGCGATATAGTAGTATTACATATATGGTGTTACTACAGGTTTCTTGTATGCTCTTGAGACGCGAGGGATACATACTGCCACTGCCAGATAACCGCTCGTTGTGATCTCAAATACGCAAACGCAACTGTCTTCTTCGAAAATATGGTTACCAACGGGAAAATTGACGCAAGCCAATTAGACTGGCTTACAATTCACGAGGAGAATCTAGCGCTTATGTCCGCTCAGGAAACTTTCTTTGAAAAGCTAAGTCGCAAAACGCGTGAAAATCCTTTTGTGCCGATAGGTAAATATAACCTCGAAGCAGTTCAAATACGATTAGACCTCATATTGGCTGTGTGCCTTGACATTTAGGCATTTTCTTATCTTCACGTTCACTCTAAACAGACATTCCGCAAACAATGAGTTCCGTTATATCGAAATGTATACTAAAAATACTTTGCCCTATGACATTATGAAAATTCGTCATGTTTCCATATTTATAATATGAAAGTCTATGAATGTGTGCACATGAAAAAGTAAACCAAAGCTAGACTCTTTTTAATTGGAGCGTTTATCATGAATAATGATCAAACATACAGTTTTCACGTTAAATTGTGAAAATTAAGTAAAAGATATGATAGAACATTAAACTTTAACCAACAACGTTTAGGTTGTATTGCAACGGTATCGGCACTATCCATGGGATTGTGGAATTTTTATAAAGGAAATACTAGACAATCGCAAATGATGATGCGTGCTCGTGTTATGGCTCAAAGTCTAACGATTGCTGCACTGGTAATTGGACTGATGTTAACGTCGAAAAAAGCTGCGAAAGAGTAACCAAAGTATATATACGATAGCTCATGTTTTATATATTTGTTAGGTAGAATAATAATAGGAAAAGAAGACTACGAGTTTTTTTTATAGCACATTGATCCATTTACAAAATAAATAAGTATTTTTAGTAATCTCTTACGCATATATATTTGTTAATGTTGTATTCCAATGCTTCCCAATTACATTATAATTGTTACAAGATATTTTTTACTACATCAATTGCTCCTTTTAGTTACGATATAAAGTATAAGACGAAAGGCTTTCATATTGTACATCGATGTTCGTCTAAGTATAAGATTCGAAGAGATTTATATGTTATCATTGCGAAATCCAAGAATGGAAATACTTTATTAATTCAAATTATGTGTTATAAATTTCATTGGAATCTTTCTCATGAGAAAATATGAATACTTACTTTAAACTGAAAAATGTTGTAACAACGATTCGCTTCGTATACTACAAATTATATTCATTGCTTTCCTTATTTGCATTACAAATACATAAAGGTCACGACTGTAGAACCATTTATGCGAATAAAAGGATAGAAACTCTAACATAGCATTTATGTGTACTAGAATAACACATATGTACAGACAAGGAATTTAATCTGAATAACATGGCAACTGTATTAATGGAAAGACTGCTACCTCTAAGCTCACAAATATCATTTATATATATATATTAATTTCGCATTATATCGAATATATAATTTCTTATTACGCTGCCTCATGTGCACGTCACATGTTTTACAGAATTAACATATTAAATACAAAAGCAAAAAAAAAAAACCACATTTGCTAATATATCATTGCGTATTGATCATTAAACCAATATAAGGCTACTAATCATGGATGGATTACGTACACTCAATCTTAAGGGGAGAAGTAATATTGATGTCCAGTTCTATTGACTTTTTGGACGTCTGAGATACCTAGACATACAGTTGGGTACAAAAGTGATAAGTGGACATAGAGCAGGACATGTCTACTTACTTTAGTCCGTGACTTTATGTAATATCATTAGGGTTCACATGGACAATGCAATTGTTAAATGTAGATTCTTATATTCACCAGGAAAATAAATAATTCTTTTGCATTTGAAATAAAAAATCAGCAGAACAAAGAAAATAAATGTGCCTAAATTAATTTACTTGTACGAACCGCAGAAGGCTCTATGACGATCAAATGCCAATTAGTCTATGATAAGGAGTTCCGAAATATGAAACGACACTGAATAAGCAAACATCGTTTGGTTATTTAGTAAACCTTACCGGATGCTTGTCCCGTTATTATACAAGATTTGGTTATGTGATACGGTATATTCTTCTTTCAACTTCAGTCTTTCAGTTTAACAAACGATAAATTGTATGTGTACAGTTTAAAGGCATTACAAAGATCTAGATATATATTCTCTACACGTACAGATCATTGGTAAAAAAAACATCCATTTGCTGGCTCCTCAAAGGACAGCTACAGGTATCGCACATGCCTTGTATAATGCGCCTACTATGTAAGTGGCTTCGCTATAGCCTCCTTGGCCATTTCATGACGCTCTAAAAATTTTTGTAGCCCATGAAATATCTCGCAAAATGCGACGAATCATTTCCTAGTCGTGGTTCTTATTATTAAATGGCCAATGTGACTTTAATACAGCGGTGCTAAGTTTACGTGGTCCACTGGTACTCAACGATCGAGATCTGAGACTCGGTGGACTGCTAGTCGAGCTACAACTGCTGAGACTAGTACTAGGTGTGAGGCCAAAGACTTCCTGAGCCGTTGGTCTGGCCAACGAATAATCTGACGGAATGGATTCTGCAAAAAAAATACCCATCTGCATTGTTTGCACAAAATTGATCAAGCGCAGTGGACAAAACAACTTCATCGAAGTTCACCTATGGAACTTTCTGGCTGTACAATTGAATGTTAATTGAATACCTATTAATGGCGTTTCGTCGTACAAAGAGCCCTGCCTCTTATTGCAAATAAATGAATTTCTCGCGCTCTCCACGCAAGGGACTCGTTGAACGGTCTCCGCCGCATGCTTCCATCTCAAATGATCCTTGGCATGGGCTATTAATTGACGTAGCCACTTTTGAGCGTTCTCGTTCGTGTCGAATTTAATCGTAACCACCTTTTCAGAACCATCCACGCAATTGATTATTCGCAGCTCTTTGGGAGACGACCTACACGGCTGAACCAATGTTTCCTAAAATGAAATTGTATCTTTTCCCTCGTAGTACTTTAACACGTTAATTCTGGAAGAAGATGGGTGAATTTCCGGGGAAAAAGAATTACCTTATTAACTAATATAATGCGCATCGGATTCTGTTCCTCATCCACCAGTTTTCTCGAATCCCACATTTTAATGGAGAAGTCCTGTAAACGGGCCCAATACTCTCTGCCATTTACACTACAATTACCTGCACATACTTCTTTATTGATGCACTCTGGCTGTGCGGCGAGACGACAACAAAAGTGCCCGAAGAGTGGTAGAACGTGTTGCTTGTTCTCTAAAAATTGGAAGTCGAATTCTCCACGTTAACATTTGTGATCCATCGAGAAGTAGCACCTACTCCCGCATCATTATAAAATCAATTCTTCCGTAGTCTT
The DNA here is from genome assembly GCA_944319695.1 of Tiphia femorata. Lineage (NCBI taxonomy): Eukaryota > Metazoa > Arthropoda > Insecta > Hymenoptera > Tiphiidae > Tiphia > Tiphia femorata. Next base: position 10,026,272 of record OX090896.1, on the reverse strand, counting down.
TTTAATTCAGTTACCAAAGGTATGCACGACCAGATCGTGGGTGTGAATGTTGTCGTCGGTATCGTCCAGACCGAGTCTCGCCGAGGCCATCAACTCGAAATGAGGTCCACTGTGAACGAAAGGATGTGAAATCACGATGCTCAGAGAATGTTTCATTCACCTCTACCTTTAACGCAACGTACATTTTACCAGAATTAAGCTCATCCCGCAGGGAAGCAGCCAGCTTCTTCCCCACGGTTTTAGAAATCGATGAGTGAATAGTCCTCTTTATTCTTCGTGGAGTACTCGCGATACTGAGATCCTCCTGAAGCACGTGACTGTAAATCTCGAGGGTCAGCTCGAATTCCGGCGACACATTATTGCTGCGAATAATAGAAATTATGAGAGGATGTACTTCCTTCGCCAACGCGACACCCACACTGAGAGAAAAAAATGGTTGATTTTACTATAATCCGACTATATTGTTCACTATGTCGGTTCGGCATTTTTGAATGGTCATTTCTGACACCAATGTTACGGAAACTAATAAACAGGACTCGGGAATATAAAAAGGAATGGGTTTATTAAAGGTTTGGGAGTAGCGAGTACGTGTGTACGTGTATTAGGGTCAACGGTAGTCGAAGGAGTGCCAGTTGCCAGTAATGGAGGTTGTTTATACAGCTAGTCTGTTATGTTTTCGTTTTAACAACACGTTGCTATTCAGTGTACCGATAGCTGTCATATGACGGGGGTCGATCCATAACAATATTTTATAGTTAAATTTTGGCGTCAAACATATTTTTACAGTTCACTTAACCATACAAAAAATAGTACAATGAACGATTTATACAAATGGTTATATTATTAACTTCTTGCCCTATGTATAGTAAAATGTGCTATGTGAATATAGTTAGTTCTATCACTATGTATGAAATATTCTGATAATATTAACTATATAAAATAATTACTTTTCCTACCATTATGTATTTTCAACCGTACTATATTCTTAGTTGAGATAACTATCATTTTGGGTAAAAAGATAATATAGTTGGTTATACTATGTCTCTATCGTAATTATTAGCAGTGTTGGGTAGTATCTAGATATACAGGTAACCCTCCTATAACACGGTATCTCATAACACGGTTTCGCTATAACAGGATTCGTAAATTGCGGGAACCCTCCTACAACACGGCATCCTATAACACGGTTTCGCTATAACGTGATGAGAAAACTGCAAATCCTTTGTACATACAACACTGTATGTACTTCTACAGCCGCGGCGAGGCTTGCTGTCCCCTAAAGATACAGCGTTGCGGAAATGTATGTAGGTCCTTAACCGTACGTGTAGCCTGGGTCTCGTGCAACACGGTTTCACACAACACGGAACCTAACTACCGTGTTATAGGAGGGTTACCTGTATGCATTTAGATACCGTATCTATGTACATTTTGTGTATCTAAGCCTGTATCTGAGGTACATCCGAATTTGAGTATTTGTATCTGTATCTAGTTACAGAACATCTTAGAGTATCTGTATCTTGTCTGGTTTTCAGGTACATTTTCAGATACGTTTTCAGATATTTTTTGTCTGTAGGTTAAAAAAAATATGTTATCCTTTTATAAAATATTAATAAATAAATAATCTTATTATTGGCATAAAATAACATGTTTGTTAATTTGTTCTAAATTCTTATTTTTTGAGTTTTAAGTTCCAAGCGTCACTACCGAGGCATCTACCTTATTACGGGAAAATATAATTTAAAAGTATTTAATATGTATCTGAGATGATACTTTTGAAGTATCCGAGTATCTGTATCTTTATCTAAATACATTTTTTCACGTGTATCTCGATCTGTATCGAGACAAATTTTAAATGTATCTTACTCAACACTGGTTATTACCGACATTATGGTAACATTTACCATAAATATGATATTTCCAACTATAATTTTGTTACTATGCTATTATAGTTAGGTATATCGTATACTTAAAAATACTTACAATATTAAGACGTCGGGGAAGCTTATGTCCGTGTGGGACCTGTCCACAGGACAAATCAGGGCTGTGTCGTGAATCTCCGTACCGATTCGCGCCAAGCAGAAGACCGCGAACCTGCGGTAATCTCCCCGATTCTTAAAGTGATCGGAGTCCCTCCACATCAGAGGAATTCGGAGTTCGGATACGGATACTCTGGCGGCACTGCTGAAACTAGAACAAAGAGGAAACAAACATAAACGTTTGATATTAAATTCATTATTCGCTAGTAGCTTTTGACCTTCCAAATAAATATTCCTGGAAGAGAGCAGCTTCGAACGGAAAAACGTTAAACTGTAAATTTATTTGTATTAACTACACTTACAAGGGGCCATTAGATCTGTTAATAAGGGATTTTCATGGCTATCAAATATATTGTAGAGGGACCACAGCTGCGCACAAGGGTAAAGGGATTTTTCGCAATGGCCCCCGGTTTTCGAGAAAAGCGATTTTAACCCTTACTTAGCACTCCTATGTCGAGTGTGGCTCGGCATAACATTTCTTATGCCAACTCCAATGTCGAGCTAAACTCAACATTATGCAACGGAATTTCTAAAATATTTTAAAATCTTTAAATTTGTTTAAGGAGTGCAAAGGGTTAAAGTTTTCCGCCTACTATGTTACCCGTAACGTTCAAGTAATTTCAAGGTACTCGACGTAGCGTAGTAGACTAGATGGACGGCTCAAATACTACTAGTGACCCGGGATCATCGAGTTATTAGGACATACTGAACAATTTTCAGGATGGTATTTATCATAAAAACAGAAAAAACGTAAGTTTACACAGCACCAAGTGCATTATATAAAAGCTATTTCGTTACAAGTACATGGTTTTTTTTAATAGTGAAACAGGGAAAATTGTTCAGTATCTCCTAATTGATACAAAATAAAGTATACTTCCTCTCCAACAATTCATCGCATATTACTTTTCTATTTTAGAATTAACCTAAATATTAAATACTACATACTTAAGGTGAAATGCACAAGGGTGTTGATTTTTTTGTGCAGAGCCCTATCCTTCATCTTTAAAATATGCTCAGAAAGAAGTCGCTATCTTTATTTTTGTGGAAGCTGAATTTTTTAAGGACCGGGACCCATTAGATTAAGTACAAATGAGGTATTATTTTTATAAGGAACTGAATTTTTCAATTAAAATCACTATATGATCCGTATTTTTCAACGTAATAAATGACAAAATATCCATACAATTACAGTCGAGTGCCTTGAAATGACTTGACCGTTACGGGTAACGTAGTAGACAGAAAACTTTAAAATCGTTTTTCTCAAAAACCGAGGGCCATTGAGGAAAATCCCTTTACTCTTGTGTACGGGAGTAGTCGCTCTACAATATATTTGATAGCCATGAAAATTCTTTATTAACCGTTTGAGTCCCAGAGGGTATTGAAAGAACATTGTCGAAGAATCCTGAACAGCGCAACCGCGCTTTCTCTAAATGAGTACGAGAAGACCCTAGCATCGCGACAGCGCTTCTTTTATTTTATGTCGTTAAATCTCAAGCGTAACTTGCGACAATGCGTAGTCTGCAGCACCAAGAATACAATAAAAAGATCACATTTAGTTTGTGTGCAATGTAAAAAAGGAATTCGTCGAATATGTTTTGATAAACACCGATGTTACAAATTAGAAGTGTTACTCCCCATTTAAATTGTTCGTTCATAACACAAAAATATTCTTAATTTGAAATTCGTTATTTTATGAAATACATGTGTACTATTACATATGCGTACTGTAACTTTATAAATAATTCAAGTTTTGTTCGATAAAAATTATTGAGGAGATAACAATGAAATAGAAAATGTTTTATTTTCTAATGTATCATTGCACTATTATTATAGTATTGTGCCTATTGTAAAATGTATTATTTACGTTAAAAGAAGGAGCTGTGTGATGTACTTGCGTCAGAAAATCTGAGAGTGCGACTTCGACACTCGATGACGTACCGTCAGTTGTCCACAACGCTCGAAATATGCTGGGTTTTCTCGACAAAAATTTGAACAGCGCATTCGCGCTGCTTGGGACTCAAACGGTTAACAGGTTTGATAGTCCCCTTTTGTTAGCTCTATCACGGATTACTATTTGGCCATGTTTCAAAGTTTTGTTAACCCCTTAACAGTGTAGCGAAAGTGAACTTTACTTGCCACCGGTGTGTGAAAAGAAAAGTTTGTTAGATTTCTGTAATGATTTTAGTATCCATATTTGTGAGCCCGCTGAATCCGAATATGATATCAGAAATTTAAAATTTAAAATGGCGGATCCAATATGGCGACCGCGAAATAAAAGTTTATTCGATTTGTATGAAACTCGAAAAACTCTCGGATACCGAGTTTCATAAGCATCGAACAAAATTCTTATTTTTTCGGTCGCCATTTTGGATTTGCCATTTTGAATTTTGAAATTTCGATATCATATTCGAATTCAGCGACCTCAAAAACCGTAGGATACCATAATTCATACAAATCGTACAAGGGTAAATCGGTTTTTTTTCAGATGTACATATATGCACATCACACTCCAGTGGCACGACTTTTTTTGTGCATATATGATACATACACTGTTAAGGGGTTCAGCATTGTAATAAGGTCTTGCCGGTACGCACCTCGACGATTTCTTCAAGGGCTCGCGTTTTCGGCGTTGCAGCTCTGCCATATATGCCGACATTCTTTCGTTGGAGGTGAGCAGAGCACGCGCGGCCTCCAAACTTTGGGCGCGATGACGAGCCGCTGCCAAGAGTCTCGCCGAACCCTCCCTCATTTTGATCTCCACCTCGATTTTTTGCTCCAAGTCATATTCCTGCAACAAAAATCATTTCGTCTCAATTCTTTTCCCTCACGAGATTCGCTAATACTTCATCAACAACAAAAATCATTTCGTCTCAATCCTTTTCCCTCGCGAGATTCGCGAATGCTTCATCAACGAGGAAAATCTGTAACGAGGCGCGCAACGCCACTGATTAATTACTTCGTACATTTTTTTATTTTGAGCGTGCACGCGCGCGAGAGGATCCAGTGAATTGATGATTCTGCTACGTTTTTTTTACGCGTTCTGGCATTTCTGTGTATTCGTCAAATAAGACGGTGGAGCTCGTTGGACGATTAAAAAGATTCAGTGTCCGTGTAAATAGGACATCGGTGAAATTGAATAATTTCAAGAAAATTTAGTGCTCACACGTGGAACCTCCAGTACCACCAAGCAAATTCGATCGTAATTTTCAAAAACTGGCTTCTTTTTTACGCGTGGCTTCTTGTCTCTTCCGCATGGGCCAGCAATCGTGTTTTGTACTTCCCATCGCACGAACGTTGCCAGATCGCATGCTTTCGCTTTTGGTCGAAGGAGTGGCCAAGTCAGCGACACAAGCGTGTGACAAAAACAGAGCCGGTAAGAGGCCACGATTCTTGATAAGCGTCGCGTAGCGCACGCAAAGTGCAAGAACGGCATCGGATGATCGATCAAATTGCACATTTTTACGAGTCGTTGCGAAATCGTAACGCCTGCCTCCCGTGAATTTTTTGCTTACTCGAGACATATCGATAATCGTCACCAATTTCTATTATTCTACAGTGTACCTATGCGCTTCGAGAAAACGATAAATAATAGTGGACGGTAAATGCGCTCATAATACGCAGGCATCGCATACTCAAAAGCACATGATATATCTAACTATAATAGCATAGTAAGAAAATTATAGTTGGAAATATGATATTTATGGTAAATGTTACCATAATGTCGGTAATAATTACGATGGAGGACGAAAACGATGATTACGAAAACTATATTATGTTTTTATCTAAAATTATGGTTATTTCAAATAAAAATATAGTAGGTACGGTTGAAAATATATAATGGTAGGAAAAGTAACTATTTTATATAGTTAATATTGCCAGAATATTTTATACATAGGGATAGAACTAACTATATTCACATAGCACATTTTACTAAACATACGGTAACAAGAACCAAAGTAATAGTTAATAATATAAACATTTGTATAAATCGTACATTCTACTATATTTTCTATGGTTAAGTGAACTATAAAAGTATGTTTGACGCCAAATTTAACTATAAAATATAATGAGATTATAGTAACTCCAACCATTTTTTTCTCTCAGTACACAATGAGGAAAGATTCGCATTTGCAAATTTTATCCACCAGCTCAAGGAATCCAGTCGCCATTTCACGATTCATCAAGCATACCAACAAGGACCCTCCTCCCTTCCTCCTTACTCTTAGTAAAGATCATCAAATTACCCTGACATTATCGAAGATCCTTGGCAGTCCCCTCAACGAAATCCCGGGCTTGCGCAACTCCTTCTTCTTTCATAAAATAACAGGGGCTGGTTTTATTTCAGGTGCATTCCTGCACACTTTTGCGCACCTTTTCAACGATGAATTTGCATCCCCTTCGGACACAAGGAGAAAAATAACGGGGCAGTCTGGCTCACGGGGAAAAAGCAACAACAACAAGGAAATACTAACGATTTTAGACGAGTGCGCTTGAATGGCAATTTATGCGAAAGAAGAGAGATTTATTTTTAAAATAAAATTCCACCCATGGCACTAGGTTACGATTCATCGATTTATCATGACTTTCTTCATTTCTCGACTTTTATCGCACAACTGTGTTCTTTGCTATAATAGCACAGCTAATTTATTCTTGAGAATTGAGAAGAGGATCGGTGTACAGAAAGGGACAATCGAGCGCGATGGCACAGAACTAAGGGGGACACGAAAGTAGGAAAAAGAAGAAATCGAGAATGACAATTCAAGTTGCCCGCATTGTCCTTGAATTTTCATTCTACAGCACGTACGCGACGAGTGCGGAATATAAATATTGCACATCGAAGAGAAAGGTAAACCAGGCGTTTACCTCCGGTCTGTGCTACACGGAGGACGGCTATCGATTTTCTTCTAATCTATTCTTGGCACGGTTAAGTAATTACCCGATTCTAAGGATTTCCGTGGCGCTTGCTCCATGCCTAAACTGCCTGGAGCAAATGAAACGAAGATTAAGAGGATGGAAGGAAAGTGTGCGATAAAAAGGATACACGGGTAATTCAACTATGATTCAGTTAATAGTCCAGGGTGTTAACTGCAAAGTAGCTGTCTCTCAATATTATTTCAGTTTCTTGACTCGATGAGACTTTATCGTACCACTCTCCTCTAACGACAGAATTTCGCCATTGCGACGCTCATTGTGTACTTTATTCCTGTTTGCCGGTTAACCTATTTGCATCATGAGGAAACATGAAAAAAAGATCACCAGAATGTTTTTTTTTATATTTAATACTTAGCCGATCGATCGGGTAGATCTCCCACGTTGACATTAGCAACGCGTTTCCCTTTTTTTTTTTTATTTATCTACATACATATTAGTCGCTTGATCTCTAGTTGTTCACTACTGACGAACTGTTTCTATAATAAAATCCATCAATTTAATGGTGTTAATATTAGAAATATTCACAAAATATTACAAAAAATAATTGTTATATGCTTTTAATTTCATGTTTTGTATAAACAATATGTGAAATCGTTAAACGAAATTGTTACCGCAAGATATAATTGACCACTTAAATAATGTTCAAACTTCTTTGATTTTAAGTACCGAATATCAGTCCGCGTCATTTGCGAAACATCCGTGGTGGACAGCGTAGTTTGGCTTGCTCGAGCGTGGTGGAAATCGTACAGTTCGCTGCGCGTGCGTGGTCTGCTAACAATAAGTGTTAAGTAAAAAATCACTAGAAATGAAAAAAAAACTTCATATTTCAGGTTCATATGGTTCCGATTAGACGACTAGAAAATTTGAGTCTTATCCTTCCCTTACGCCCGCACAGTGTGACAAAAAGCACTTTTTAGGGACAAAATTCTGCCTACACCCTAATTCTGCATGGATTGCCATGAATTTTATTTTTAAATACTCGTGAAGGGTTTTTAACTTTGAGGTCTTACTGCTAAAAATTCGATCAAGGTGGATTAAGAGAGCCCCGTTAAAATTTCAAACCCCACAGCCCAAATCCTGAATTGTTGCCTGTTATTAGTTGATTGTCATAGAAGAATTTCTATGAACAATACTGCGGCCTCTCTACCACGACAAGATTACAGCCTTAAGAGAGATTTTTTGAATTTTTTTACTGCATTTTCTTCTCAGCCGCGGTGGAAAGCTTATTACAGTGGTTATATTCTTATGAACCAATTCATACAGTTTTGTAATATTCAAGAAATCATTTTTAGTAGCTCCGGAGAATGGATGCCACGATCAAAGGACAGTATTTGGAAAAATTGGGAAGACGGAAAAAAAAAGATGAAAAAACCAAAGAAAATAAAGAAAATGCAATAAAAAAACTCAAAAAATCTCTCTTAAGGCTGTAATCTTGTCGTGGTAGAGAGGATGCCTCAGTATTGTTCATATAAATTTTTCTATAACAATCAACTAATAACAGCCGACAATTCAGGATTTGGGTTATGGGGTTTAGAATTTTATCGGGGCTCTCTTAATCCACCTTGATAGAATTTTTAGCAGTAAGACCTCAAAGTTAAACCCTTCACAAGTGTTTAAAAATAAATTTCATTGCAATCCATGCAGAATTAGGGTGTAGGCAGAATTTTGTCCCTAAAAAGTGCTTTTTGTCACACTGTGCGCCGCTTCACGTCCGGCTTCTTTTGCGTTATTCTTCTCCTTACCGCGCCCCGCATTTGTTCGTTGGTCAACTGGGCCGTCCTACAGCTCGCAGTGGCTCCAGCGCAGCGCTCCCCCCGCTGCTATTTTGACGGACGCTCTTTCCTTTGATCATCCACAATTAATTTCTCGATAATTATTGCGACCTTTTTGTTTGTTTTAAGCCGCCCAACGTCCCCCACGGGAGTTTATTAGGGTATTCTGGGATACCCTGTATACGCTTATGATGCAAATGGGTTAAACGATCGCTTCACTTTTTCGTTCGACGCACAGTGGTTCGAAACGGAAAATTCGCGCATTTAAATATTAATTGAATAAATACTGTAATTGTATCGATATTTTGTCATTTATTACGTTAAAAATAGAGATCTTAAAGTGATTTTAGTTGAAAAATTCAGTTGCTTATGAAACTAATCAATTATTCGTACTTAATTTAATGGGGCCCGGTCCTTTAAAAATTCATATCTTCCACAAAAATAAAGATAGCGACTTCTTTCTGAGCTTATTTTAAAGATGAAGGGCAGGACGCTTCGCAAAAAAATCAACGCCCTTATGCGTTTCACCTTGTGCACGTAAAAATGAAATATACATATATGTTCCACAAAAATTAAAATAGCAAGTTCTTTCTGGTTCAATGTATAAAATTAAATGTCTAAAATACATAAATTATTGTTAAATACATATAAACTTTATATGTAATGATGGTACTTATAACTTGAGCAATTTTTTAATTAAATTTACCGTACGAAACGATGGAACTCTTCGGAACTCATAACTCTTTTATAAATGTATAATATGATGTCTAAGGAAAATAAATAACCCAACTCTGGCTGCAACTACTTGCAAACTTTCAAGTTATAACAATTTTTAGTCACGCACTTGGCTAGCAGCGCAGTAAAAGTGGCTAAAATCTCGTTGGCCATCCGGTAATATCTAACAATGATATACTTATACAAGGTTAGGTTAGTGTTGGGTTAGGGTAGATCTTGACAAGACTTGCCTCTCACACGTAAATACAATAAAATGTAGCATTTTGCTCCGCTGTATTATATCCGCCATTTTTAAATAAAGTAGCAATTTTTTTGCATACAGTTTAACGTTTATTTTCAAAATAAGCTCAGAACGGACTTGTTATTTTCATTTCTATGGAAGATATATGTATTTTAGATTTTTACGTGCACCAGATGAAATGCACAAGGGTGTTGATTTTTTTGTGAAGAGTCCTACCCTTCATCTTTAAAATAAGCTCAGAAAGAAGTCGCTACCTTTATTTTTATGGAAGATATGCATTTTTAAATGATCGGGACCCATTGAATTAAGTACAAATAAGGTATTATTTTTATAAGGAACTGAATTTTTCAACTAAAATCATTTTAAGATCCCTATTTTTAACGTAATAAATGACAAAATATCAATACAATTACAGTATTTATTCAATTAATATTTAAATGCGCGAATTTTCCGTTTCGAACCACTGTGCGACGCGATCATAAAGGAAATAGCCTTTATTTTTCACTGACTCGTGCAGAATTTTGCTTTCTTCCTCCGAGGGTGCATGCAAGAAATTGGGCGATTTTTTGTCCCCTTTCTTCTTTTTATAAATCTATTATAGTATCTGCGAAATTTCGGCCGCGCGAAAAACTATTGTTTCCGATATTTTATTTCTGCCTACTTTAACACGTTCACTGCTTTTTCTGTTTCTGGCCGTGTAGCGGCGCAAGTATACATGCTTCACTTCATTTGGCGGCGCGTGGTACACGCTGCTCGCAAGGAGACTCATGCGTGAATCACCGCCGTCCTATGGGAGAGTCTGGCGCGAGCCACCGGTGGTACGCGCCGCCCGATGGGATCCTCGAGCGTGACTCACCGGTGATGCACGCCGGCGCGAAGGTGTTAATTGTTAACGCGTCAAGCATTTTAACCCTCTATGGGCCCGTGTAACTTTCAGGTCACACACTAATTATCGACATTTTATCAAATAACGTGTGTCCTTGACAAGATACCGTATACGTCTTAATTGTATAATGTTCCGAGGATAAGCAATAACAATATGGATGACAGTTGGCAGCACCATCGACTTGAAATATCAAAGTAAACGCCGTGCAAGTTTGGTTAATTTTTGGAAAATTTTTGGTTAACCCATTAAGTACCAATGTTCCCATTTGAGACTACTTAAATTTTATCGATTTTTTATGTGCTTATTATTGCGTATATTTTATAAAAAATATATTTAACCCTATAGAAAAAAGTTGGTACTTAATGGGTTAATTTGCATATATAGGTATAAACCTATTGATTTTCGGTGGAATAAATCTTTTTATATGTAAGAAAAAAATTCGGCCCATAGAGGGTTAAAATTCCTCCGTTGACTATATCTCGGGTTTCGTAATTCATTTACAGCTCATTGGTATAAACATTATGCGAGTCCATTGGCTTCTACCCATTGAAGGTTTGCAACACCTCGGTTTATTCACGCGAGCGACACTTTGCACATCAAAATACCGACGACATATTCCGCATTCTTTACGCAGTCGCATAGTAAACATTTCATTACCGTGGACTTCTCTCTCATTATTTTTATGTCCGATAAAGAACATAATTTTCATTATAACCGTACTTTTTACCTTCAAAACATTACTTCTCAAATTTCAGTCATTACACGTCGGAAAAGCAAATCTGCAGTAGATTAAAATCAAATTGAACGACTTTGCTACCACAGACCTTATCTCTCGGATTATTTCAATGCCAGCAAATAATCACGTCTTACCGCATGATATTTTCAGGGTTTTGTAAGCTAATTTTTTTTTTAACTAAGTTAAGATAAAGTTAATGGCCCAAAGATTAATTAAGTTTAAGTTAAAAGTTACTTGGCTAATTAACTCAATTAAAAGTTAATTTAACAGTTAAGTTCAAAGTTAAGAGTTATTTTAATTTAATTGAGTTAATCTGCAAAAAAAGTTAACTTAATTAAAAGTTAAGTTAAAAATTAAAAGTCAACCCTCCGTCTGCAATATGAGCCATTTATGACACAAGCGAAAGTTTGCTTTCAAATTTCCTCGAATTAAAAAGGACCCCGAAGGATCTTCGGTAATGTCAGAATAATTTGGTGATCTTTACAGAAATTCGTCTTCTGTACAATAGAAATACATTTCGTCTTCGTCTTCTAAACAATCTTCCGGTTTCCTCTCCTAAGAAATCTTAGTAGTGCACTGAAAAAATTGTATTCTCATCTTAAGAATTTACCACTTAAGTTTTGAATATTTCCTACTAAAATAAGCAACAAAAAGATCTTCTTAATTTAAGAGTAGAATGTTCTAAACAGATTCCTCTAATCAAATATCCTTAACAGATATTCTTATCAGATATTCTTAACATAGCTTGGTAAAAAATTTGTATAGATATACTTCGTATATAACACAGGCCCACAAAAAAAAAGTACCCTGTGCTGGCGATCTGACTAAGCTAGTCTTATGTATTTTGTTCCGCTGAATTCGAATCTGACGTCACAATTCCTTCATCACGTCACAGTTTTTTTTAAATCGCAAAAATAGACGAAATTTCATAAAAATCGACATTCTAAGGTAATAAGATTGCGCTTCTTAAACAAGAAGTTACCAAAATCATATTTTAATGTATTTTCAAACGTTATAAATTCAAATTCAACCTAGAATGCGTTGTGCTCCATTTATGATTCGAGCTGGACCTAACGTCCGAATAATGTCACTTACGATCGTCTGCGCTTACGCACTCTTTTATCTTCAAATGATCTGTGAAGCGGATTTCTTTTTGTTGGATGCTTAAAAGAGAAAATATAACAAAAAGAAAAACACGTAAAAGAAATCCGCTTCACAGATCATTTGAAGATAAAAGAGTGCGTAAGCGCAGACGATCGTAAGTGATATTATTCGGACGTTAGGTCCACCTCGAATCATAAATCGAGCACAACGCATTCTAGGTTGAATTTGAATTTATAACGTTAGAAAATACATTAAAATATGATTTTGGTAACTTCTTGTTTAAGAAGCGCAATCTTATTGCCTTAGAATATCGATTTTTATGAAATTTCGTCTATTTTTGCGATTTAAAAAAAACTGTGACGTGTTGAAGGAATTGTGACGTCAGATTCGAATTCAGCGGGACAAAATGCATAAGACTAGCCTAGTCAGATCGCCAGCACAGGGTACTTTTCTTTTTGTGGGCCTGTGTAATTATTGAAAACAAAACTCTTAATAAAATGCTTCACTCTTTATATTGTCGAAAATTACATTATCCATATCTTGAAATCAGAATTGGTTGAGAAATGTAGTCACGAGAGAAGGTTACAATTCATATACATATGTATACATATATTTCTATCACTTGTAAATATCTCCATTAAATCGCCCAAATCCTCTTCTTCTAGCGACTTCGGCATTTCCTTATCCATACTTTTTGCACAACACAGCACACAAAATAATATAGTACTCAAAATTAGGCAGAATTGCAAGAGGAACAAGCTACAGGTATCGACATGTGCTGCACGCGATGTGTAACCTAACATAACCGAATACTGACACGCATTGTGTCGCGACATTCAGATAGATTATTAAGAAAATGTTCTTAATTTAAGGACATATACCAAAAACCGTCATATCGATAAGAAAATATTCTTATCTAGTAAGAATATCTATTAAGATGAATTATTATGTTTGTATTTTAAGAATACAATTTTTTCAGTGTGGGGTTTTACTTGTTCTTGGGTGCATTCCGAAATTCATTGTCAATGCTGGAAATCTGTAGTACACCTGACATAAACTATAGATTTTCAGTAATGACAGTGAATTTCGGAATGCAGCCCTTATTGCTCACGACTGTTCAAGAGTGAGATAAAGACAGGAGAGCACTAGGGTGATGTTTCTGAACGCAGCCCTTAGCTGTTGTTGGTTAACTTTAACCCTTTGCCCGATTTGCCCGTACCTCGTACGGGCACCCCAGCGAAGAAATAACTCAAACTGATTTTACCGTATTATTTTATAAAATAGTTGAATGTATTCTCGTAGGGTGATGCTATGTGTATGGACTGTAGTGGCCTCTGGATCATAAAAACTGGAAAATATTGTTATTTAATGCCTCGCAATAATGCATTATTTCATTATCAGAAATAAAAAAACCTGCCCTTTTCCCAAATAAAATCTTCATTAAAACTCATCAATCAAAGGGTTAAAGGCCCTCTAATAAGAGTCGCGCAATGACGTAAAGGTTAGATAAGCGATGCCAGGTTTAGGCAAAAGTTTTCAGATGTATACACTAATAGAGACAATCACAGTAGTCATACACAACCACAATGGTCATAGCTTAACTTGTATGACAAACGTTTTTTCTTTTACGCATTCTTTTTTAACTACTGCGAAAAAAAGTTCGTTAGTTAACATAAGAAGATAAGTAAAGCTAAGTTAAAAGTTAACGCGTTCAAAATCAACTAAGTTAAGTTGAAAGTTATCAACTATTTAACTTTTAACTTAATTTTTAACTTTATTACAAGTTACTACCCAATCCTAGATATTTTTTATATTTATAGACAAAGCGTGACCTGCGATCTCTGGTAATATTCACTAATAGACTCCTACCATCTAACAAATGCTCGACACATGAAGTCAGCGATCTCCCGTTGCGTGCATTACGGACACACTTCTTCGCCCTGAGAGCGAGGAGGGCGACAACGACGAAGAAGAAGAGGAAGAAGAAGAGGAGGAGAAAGAGGAAGAAGAGGAAGAAAACAAAAAGAAGAAGAATAGGAGGAGGAGGAGAAGAAGAAGGAGAAAGAGGAAGAAGAAGAAGAGGAGGAGGAGGAGGAGAAGAAAGAGGAAGAAGAAAAAGAGGAGAAGGAGGAGAAAGAGGAAGAAGAAGAAGAAGAAGCTCCGGAGAATCCGCCGAGTGACTTACCGTGGCCGACGAAACTATAAATAGGTACGCAAGTTTCTGAGATTGCAAGAGGGCACTGTACACTCCGCGCGAGTTCTACTCGCGTTACAAGCGATGCGCCCGAGGCGGAAATGCACGGGGAACAAGAGCAGCAAGCGTGTGCACGCGCGTGGTGCTTCGTCGGCATCGCACACAGAGAGAGAATAGAATCGCGCGCCATGACACAGAATAGGACCATAGGAGTGTGTGATCATCTAGGGTGATCTATATAAATAAAGCTGTTAATGTTCGTTTGTCCAAAATCTTGAATCCTCGAAAGTTCTTCACCGATTGCTTTGAAATGTTGACACAACGTTGCATTCGAATACACGCGAATATGTGTTCTTATATACCTACTGTTATATAGATGTCAGAGCTGTGACAGGTAAAAATATGCTTTTTATTGAAAAACAGTCAGACTAACTTTTTTAGAGCCACAGCAACGGGTAGCCGCGTACCGCTGGTAGAGAATAAGATCGCAGAATTTGACGGACGTGTACGTGAACACTTCTTCGAACGCACTGTACGATAGCAGTATTTTCAACGGATGCCGGAACATTGACTCGAAGTAATCAGGCGTGACTGATTGTGAGAAAAAGGTTGTGAAATTTAGGAACCGAAGGAAGAACAACGAATAAGGCGCTCGTGCGTTAAAAACATTCTTTGCTGGAGGGTACTTGAAATCCCAAGAAAGTAGAGAATAGAGAATAATAGGGAATGGAAAATGGAAAATGGAGAATGGAGAATGGAAAATGGATTAATTAAACGTTGAATAGTATTTCACCATTAACACCAAAAATACGTCTGATCTGAAGATTGTTAGGACCTGACAGTACCTCCTTACTTCCTTCGCATCCTCCTGACCGCACAATGACGGATTAGAAAGCGGAAGACGTACGAAATCGTTACCTTGCTCGACGTCTTCGACATCATCTGTGCTGCGGTGCTACTCGTCATTGTTTTAGTGGCGGTCGTCATCGAGACAGGTGCCAGAGCCGTCACGACGTCCGTCATCAACCTCTTGGCACGCACCGATTGGACCGACCGATCCAATCCACTTTACCCGAAGGTCCAGCCGGGGGCCTCATCTTTCGAGGCAAACTTTTAACTTGCTTTCCCGATATTATTCGTTTTCGAAGTTCGTACTTGTCGAGCGGCTAGAAGGTACTGTTCGAATCCTCGTTGGATCCTTGGTGTCGACCTGGATTAACCTTTAGGTTAGAGTCTGAGTATTATTCGCAGTCTACAAGGGACCACGAGCTACTGCCACTCCTAACTACACAACAGAGGTTGCCATTGTAAACACGTCTGGTTTACCCGCCACCACCACGACTAGTAACGATGTTTTGTCTTGCGTATATTCGCACGCGCATATCGGACTTCCCAGGTGTGACGAACTCCCGTGGAAGAGTCCTTTTCTTCTTTCTTTCTCCCGTTTCTCTTCTCGTTCGTCGAATCGTCGTTAATGGACTAATCACTCGTGCTAGGATCAAACGTTACATTTACAAGTTTCTTCCTCTCTTGGAAAAGGTCTCTCGAGGAAAAGGAATTGCGCGCGTGGAATACGTGGAAAAGAAACCGGGAGTAGAGTTTTATGTTGAATTGAGTCTTGTTCGTTTATGCGAGATGAAGCGGTTTGTTTGTTGAATATGAGCTGTTTCCAATTGGATAGCCTGTGTTTTCCGTACAATTCTCCAGTTTTTATCAATTGCTCGATGAGCAAGTTCAGTTGGCGCGTGTATACGGTGGTGGAGTTTGAAGGTCGAAAAAGAAATTAGCTCTCTGGTTTTCGCGCCAAAAGTAATTTCCAATTGAATGCTTTAAGTTCATGATTGAACTCGCCACAACCGAATGCCTGGCAATTTTCACGCGCGAAAAAGCACGTGGACCAATCCAGCTGGTGTAAAGGTACATTTATCAGTTGGAGAAGGATAAAAACATTTTTAAAGAAACGGTTTGACACGTGAAAACACGTTCTTGAATCATGACCGTAGAAAGGCGCTCGATCGGACACACGTCACAATTATTCCTATAATATACTTTATATTTGCCAAATGTCAGTTGCAGTGTCCCGAAGAATTTGATTCCCGTTTCAATATGTCCCTTTGTTGTCGTCCCGTTCTTGCCCGTTGAAAAAAACAAAGACAGGGGAAGTGAGAAATATCGAATAACGAAAGAAGGAAGTAGAGACGCGTCACCAGTAGTAAAGATTAATACGCCTGACTGTTGGACAATTTCCGTAACCAATTTCTGTAGGTACAACAGTACCGCAAATGGGATGAATCGTTCAAAATTTGTTTACGATCTACGAAAGGTCGCGGCAAAAATCAATTTCTTCCTGCTCGCACAATGAGCATTACTATAGAAAAACTTTCACACGCCAACAGGTGAAAATCACGAGGAAGATCGATCTTACAACCTTCCCGGATAAGCAAAAGTAAGAGGATCTTCTCGTCTTTCTTCTGTTATCGCGCACCAATCGTTCTCACTGTGAAACTATTTCCACGAACAACGAACAATAAGCGCGCGAATATTCCGTAATCGATCTTTCAAAAGTGCTCGAAGCGGCACCAACGAGGAGAAAAATTCAACGATCCCCGCGGATAAACAGAAGGAAGAGTATCCGCTTTTCTTCCCCTGTTGCGCGACGGAAGAAGACAAAACGGCTCCGAAAGCGAGGATACACCGAGTCAAACTGAAATAGGAAAGCGCGCACTTGGAGGGTGGCAGCCTCGAAGCTCGGCGTCTCTCCCTCCCTCTAGCCCTCTCTGTCTTTCTTTCTCTTACCCTTCTTCCTCCCGCTTGGCGTCACCGTGCTCTCCTCCTCGCCATGTTGGTCTCCTTCACATTTACCTTTTCTACCCCTCGACCTCGTGTTCCGTCTTCATCCTCACTCTCTCTCTCTCTCTTTCTCTCTTTCTCTCTTTCTCCACCATCCACCATCCTCCCCTCTCTCCCTTTCAGCCTCCCTCACCAGCAAAAGCTTCTCCCCCTTAGTCGTCCCATCTTCCATTCCGTCTCACCCTCACCGGTCCTTTTTGTCTTTTTCACCCGCGTGCATCTTTCCCTCGTGCTCTCTAATCTCACTGTGTCCTTGCTCTTCTCTCTCGTAGATTACTTTCTCTCTTCGCCCTACCCCACTCGTGCAGTTCTTCACCCCGTCGTTTATCGGCGCGCCCCCTAGTTCACCCTTCTTGCTTCCTCCTGCCAGGAGGGTGGGAGGAAGAGAAGCTGAAACGTGGGTTGGAACTGGCGCCTTGGAATATCGACCCATTACGCGGCGGCAACCACGAGACCTAAACTACACTGGTTACGCGCCGTCGAGGCAACGAACGACGCCGACGCCGGTTGCAGACGCACTGAGAGAAAGTATATGATATATCTAACTATAATGACACAGTAACAAAATTATAGTTGAAAATATCATATTTATGGTAAATGTTACCATAATCGGGGTAATAATTACGATAGAGGCATAGTATAAGCAACTATATTATGTTTTTACCCTAAATTATGGTTACTTCAACTAAAAATATAGTATGGTTGAAAATATATATTATAATAGTAAGAAAGTAACTATTTTATATAGTTAATATTACCACAATATTTCATACATAGTGATAGAACTAACTATATTCACATAGCACATTTTACTATACACGTGATAACAAGAACAAAGGTAATAGTTAATGATATAACCGTTTGTATAAATCGTTCATTCTACTATAAAAATATGTTTAACGCCAAGTTTAACTATAAAATATAGTGAGATTATAATAAACCCAACTATTTTTTTCTCTAACTGTAGGTGCTACATTGAGAGAAATGTATATGATACATCTAACTATAATCGCATAGTAACAAAATTATAGTTGGAAGTATCGTATTTATGGTAAATGTTACCATAATCGCGGTAATAATTACGATAGAGGCATAGTATAAGCAACTATATTATGTTTTTACCCAAAATTATGGTTATTTCAACTAAAAATATAGTATGGTTGAAAATATATAATGGTAAGAAAAGTAACTAGTTTATATATAAACTATAGTTAATACTGCCAGAATATTTCATACATAGTGATAGAACTAACTATATTCACATGGCACATTTTACTATACATATGCTAACAAGAACGAGAGTAATATTTAATATAACCATTTGTGTATCACTCTACTATATTTTGTATGGTTAAATGAACTATAAAAATATGTTTGACGCCAAATTTAACTATAAAATATAGTGAGATTGTAGTAAGCCCGACCATTTTTTTTCTCTCAGTGCGCGCCCTGAGGCAACCGATTCGATCCGTCGCGACGCCGCGCGCCGATGCCGTCGGCGCGTTGCATCGTTGAGACGAGTTCTTCAATTAAAAGCACGAAAGGCTTTTAAAATTTGCTGCTCTCCTGTCCCTTCGTTCTCCAGCTTTTCATGATTTTCTGATGCCTCATTTTCCCGCCGTATTCTTTGGTTTCGTTTGTTCCCTTTACCCTCGGGACTATTGTTTACCTTGCGACCTGGGGGAATTCGCGGAGATCAAATGCGATGATGACCGTTGGGGTGGTTCGCGAATAAGTTTTATAACGAGTATCCAGGATTCGTTAAGTAAAGGGGACATTTTGCTGATATTTGTTATCGGGATGGAAAACGGAGTTCAATTGGAAGGAAGATCGCTACATTGCTTTCAGGACTTTCTTTAACCATTTCAAGCCGACTTTTTAAGATTATTTAATAGTAATGGTTGAATTGGAGCTTGAAATTCTGTAACTCTTCAAATGTTTAACTCTTTGGGGTACGGGATTGTTCCAAAGTAAAATAGACCCATGTCTCACAGAAATGTTATTTCTTTTTAAATTAAACAAAGTTGGTTTATTTTTATTACTGTGCACGTGGCTATTGCAATATTTCGAGATGGGCCAAACAATGTCCCACCATGCATATCCGCGCATCGAAAAGGTGGAACATTATTAACACTAGATTTACGGAAACAAGTCAATTTGACTTTTTCAAATAGGATACCTTGCTTATAAAAGAATGTCCGTAAATCTAGTGTTAATACCACCGTGCTCCAAAGAGTTAAATCGTCATGATCCCGGCCGATGCATCGAAGAAACATTGATATCAATAAAAATAATCCAGAATTTCCAAATGATTTGTATAAAGAGACGAATCTACAAACTAACCATTTGTAAGAAGTGGCTGAGAAAAAATCGCCGAGACGGCAGTTAACGATGAGGTCAACGCAACGTATCCCTGGGATATCTTCCGTACGCGTTCGTCAAGGACAATCGATACGATCAATTGTTTCGAACTGCGACGGACTTCTATACCAAAATCCAACGGCGACAGAAGTGGCGTGAACGGGTACACGGTTGATCCCTGACCTCGATTGCGAGAGTAACGAGCCTTAATGAATCTCGTCGTATCGCGATACATATGACAAACGTGTCGTGGCGAGGAGACGCCAAAGTAGGCCTCGTCTCGTAGTGGTAAGACTACTCTCCAAGAGACACTTCGCTGACAATGGTAGATTGCTGCAAAATCATCTGAGAGATCACTTCGACGTGAGACTTATTTGGCCAACGAGTAATGTGTCGATGAAACAGCATGACGAGTTGATAAATACTCATTATGATGAAATGGGTGTAACTACTTATTTGTAATTGCGAAGGGCCTAAATTGCTGTACTGTAAAATTTTAAGATCGAAATAGTGTACCTGGACTCCTACCACAGGTGGGTCTTTGAAATAATTGATTGGTCGATGTAAGGCAGTGGTTCTTGACCTTTTATTACTCAAGGACCATTAGGTAAGATTGATTTTCGTCAGGGACCTCCTCGTCGTTAGCAATTTAAACATCAATGAGATATTGAGGCTTACTAGCTGAAGTGTAACCCTTTCTCACATTTATTTCATTGATTTCCGTATGTAAAGCTTTATTCTTGCCCCCGACGAATGATCGAGGTCAATAGAGAGGAATGCATTTCAAATTTTTGGTCTAAAAATAACGAGCAATGTAACAAAAGAAGTAATAACCCTTTGCAATAGTTGTCGAGCAATACCGCGTCGTTTTGTGGCCAGTGTGAAGTTGGCACCGCATTTTTCAGCACCGCAAATTTTAACTATAGTTCCATTTGCACCCACAATAGTTCTACAGTTCCTGATAGTTTATATCAATAGTTCCATAGAAGAGTTCTATAGTTCCTGATATGTTTTAGCAAGAGTTCCAGCCTTTAACTATTTTTAAATAATTTTTTAATGTCAGCGCCAGCACCGCACCGCAAAAGTAAACTATTAGATAGGAACAGTTCCAAGCCTCCTTTTCGGCATTTTCCAACAGTTCTACAATAGTTCCAAAGGGTGAGGCAGTTTTTTTCCAGAGTTCCGCTTTTTAAACATTTTTTAACCATTTTTAGGCACGACCGTAAGGGGAGTGACTTATGCTATCGCCATCGCGAAAACCGTTCGTGCGTGCGTGCGTGCGTGTGCGTGTGTGTGTGTGTGTGTGTGTGTGTGTGTGTGTGTGTGTGTGTGTGTGTGTGTCCGTGTATATCGTCGATTTCGGAAAAACGGCTGAACCGATCGGGACGAAATTTGGCACAAAAATCAAGTACACTACTGTGAGTTGACAATAAGGTTTGTGAGCCGCCATCTTGCACCGGTACAAGATGGCGGGAAATTCAAATTTCGAATAAAATTTAATTCTGCCGGCATTTCGAAACGGTTGAAGATGGCTATACATAAAGTTTCCTGGCACCAAATGGGTATATACTCCACGTGCATGCCAAATTTCATCCAAATCCGTTTAGCCGTTTGGCCGGAATACTGGATTAAAGATTTTTATTAAGCAAATTTAAGTCTTTAATCCAGTATTCCGGCAAAACGGCTGAACCGATCGGGACGAAATTTGGCACAAAAATCAAGGACAGTACTGTGAGTTGACAATAAGGTTTGTGAGCCGCCATCTTGAACCGGTACAAGATGGCGGGAAATTCAAATTTCGAATAAAATTTAATTTTGCCGGTATTTCAAAACGGTTGAAGATGGCAATACATAAAGTTTCCTGGCACCAAATGGGTATATACTCCACGTGCATGCCAAATTTCATCCAAATCCGTTCAGCCGTTTGGCCGGAATACTGGATTAAAGATTTTTTTAAGCAAATTTAAGTCTTTAATCCAGTATTCCGGTAAAACGGCTGAACGGATTCGGACGAAATTTGGCATGTACATGGAGTATATACTGATTTGGTGCCACGAAACATTGTGTATGGTCATCTTCAACCATTTCGAAATGGTGCCAATTTCAAGTCTTTAATCCACTATTTTATTTTATAATTATAGTTTGAAAATCCCGTAATTTCGAAACGGTTGAAGATGACCATACATAAGTTTTGTGGTACCAAATGAGTATATTTTTGAACTACATGCCAAATTTTTTCTGAATCCGTGCAGGCGTTTCGGCGGAATACTGGATTAAAGATTTCAATTTCCGCAATTTCTGAATGGTTAAAGATAACCATGCATAAAGTTTCACCGCAGCAAAGGGGTATATACTTGATGTACATGTAAAAGTTTGGTTCGGATGCATTTAATTGTCCGGTTTCGATCACTTGCGCGCATTGCAGAAATGTTGCATTTCACGGGCGAGCGCGAAGCGCGAGCACCCGACGTTCCCAGGGGGTATGGCGCTTGAGCGAAGCGAAAGCGTAGAGGACTCTCTAGCATAGTTTAATATCTCAATACTTGAATTTTCAACAATTTCGAAACGGTTTGAAATTCGTGGGCGAGCGCGAAGCGCGAGCAAAGGCGATCTGGGGGGTTGGCGCTTGAGCGAAGCGAAAGCGCAGGGGGTTTACCCCCTAGTTTCTCTTAAAATCACAGGAAAATTTCGAAAGAATTTAAGATGGCGGCACAGAAACTTTACTTTTACTAAATTATTACATACTTGATTTTGCTGCTAAATATCGTCCCGATTAGACACAACATATTGCGCAATAAATAGATTAATCATCCAAATTTCTGATATGGCTTATATTAAAAAAATACGGGGTTCTGGTTATTCATCTGAGAATCAGTATCCATGTTACTCTCAGAAAAGTTTACCTGTTCGTATAACAAAGATAATGTTTCTGCTCAATTCAAAATCTCAACCGTTCTGCCTATTGTACTGTAGTCATTAGTTCGATGCTCGTGTACTACACAAATACAATAGATTTTGAAAATTCTTACAAAATTTCATCGTATATTTACTGTAGAAGGGTAGAGGAATCAGAAAATTTGTTTAATGGTAGAGAAATAAACAATTTTACGATTTCGGCCCAATGTCTGTAGGTAGTATTATACGCCTGATTTGAAGCGCGTAACAATAAAATTTACAAAATCTCCCAAACCCGCAAAAACCCGCAGAATTTTTTTGTTTCTTCTGAAAGCCAATACTTTCACCTTTAATCTCTGCGTGGACCCAAGCCTGCCACTCGCTGCCAACACATTTTTTATGACTGTTTTATATCTAACAGTTTCACTTTTTCACCTTCCGACTAGAAAAAATATTTTATGTGGTAAAAAACAAATATCTGACTTTGCCAAATATGTTATGCTAATCTAGAGAATGTGCTTTAAATGTAAAAAAGTAAATGAAGAACGTCAGATGACTGCAAGTTACAAAAATTGAACGCACAAAATCACAGAAAAACATGTCTTTCGATCACCGTCTCATATACCCTCACTTTCAATGTTTATTATTTATTGTGGACACCAGATATTAAAAAATGGCTTTCGGGTTTCTGTAAACTGTGTATTTAACAAATAAAACCGATAGTTACCAAAGATTTTGGTGTAGGTTGAAAATTTGACTTTTGTCCCGCTAGTTTGGCGAATTCTCACACTGTGCGGCGTCGTTGTGCCCCAATAAACTACATTAATTTTGGTTAGTATATTATATTCCTTTTCTGAATGCTTTGAACAAAACCGGAGAGCGCCTGTACGGAATATTTAGTCCAGTGGTTCCTAACCTTTTATTAGTCAGGGACCATTAGGTAAAATTGATTTTCGTCAGGAACCTCCTCGTTGTCTGCCGTTTCAACATCAATGAGATATTGAGGCTTACACACGTTTTACTAGCTGAGAAATTCTGTGCTTAATATTATTACTTAAAGCTATCCTCATATCGTCACTTACATATGAACGATTCCTTTACTTATTCTTACACTGAAAAAATTGTATTCTTAAAATACAAACTTTATAATACATCCTAATAGATATTCTTGATAGATAAGAATATTTTCTTATCGATATGACGGTTTTTGGAATATATTCTTAATAATCCATCTGAATATCGCGACACAATGCGTGTCAGTATTCGGTTAAGTTAGGTTACACATCGCGCGCGGCACATGTCGATGCCTGTATCTTGTTCCTCTTGCGATTCTGCGTAATTTTGAGTACTATATTATTTTATGTGCTGCGTTGTGCAAAAAGTATGGATAAGGAAATGACGAAGTGGCTAGAAGAAGAGGATTTGGGCGATTTAATGGAGATATTTACAAGTGATAGAAATACATGTATATGTATATGAATTGTAACCTTCTCTCGTGACTATATTTCTCGACCAATTCTGATTTCAAGATATGGATAATGTAATTTTGGACAATATAAAGAGTCAAGCATTTCATTAAGAGTTTTGTTTCCAATAATTATATACGAAATATATCCATACAAATTTTTTACCAGGGTATGTTAAGAATATCTAATAAGAATATCTGTTAAAAATATTTGATTAGAGGAATCTGTTTAGAACATTCTACTCATAAATTAAGAGCATCCTCTTGTTGCTTATTTTAGTGAGAAATATTCTAAACTTAAGTGGTAAATTCTCAAGATAAGAATACAATTTTTTCAGAGTAATAATGAGCAGAGCAGAAAATCCTTGTTCCCATAAATAGAACGTTGAAAAGAGCATAAGATATCTAAAGGCGATATCTCGAAGGTGAAAATACGAAATAGCTTTTTCACACCAGAACTCTTCAAGATTGACGGCCCTTTTTAACGTGCAGACCACTTCTTGTATTCTAACCGACCACTTGTTGGGAACCGTTGATGTAAGGAAATACACACGCGCGAATAGGTATTTGAAGGGTGCAAATAAATCGGAAAGGAAATGCACGTGTAATCATTTGTCGGTCTGTGATTAAACTGTTGAACAAGATAGGTGAAAGGAGGTCGATGAAAATCCACGGACGCGTCGAGTGGATACCTGAAACTCAAGTATCGGCGTCGTATCTGCGACCTTGCGCTTCACGCTCGTTACGCGTCTAATTGAGGCAAGTGCTCGCCTCCGCGTAATCATTGTCATCGCCGTGTAAGAAACAGAGCGAAAGAAAGGAACAGAGTGAAACAAAAATGATCCTCATTGTTTCTCTCATTGCCACTTGAAGATGCTCCAAATCGATTTGACTTTTCCTTCGTCCTCTTTAACCTACAATTATCTCTAAATTTCAATTCCATCTCACTGCCGAAGTGTATTTTATTATTTTAATTTCAAAAAATCTTCATTCCAATCTCGTTTCCCGATTCCAAGCACGAGAAGTCGCAGCTTTCCGCTCTCATCGGCCAAAAATATCTCTTGAGAAATTCAAGACCGACGCCGCCGACGACACTTCTGCTCTACAATGGGCCATCGCGTCACGATCACTTTCCGCAAGGAAAACAGTGAAAGGCGATTAATTGAAATTTCGAACGGATCGTGCTTCTTGTCGCACCTCACCATGCATGACAGAGAATATTTAGAATAAGAGAATTTCGATACGATCTGCTCACGCGAGGCCTATCGGTTTTCCTTGGTGCACCCCGGAGGAAACTAACCGCGAAGGAAACTCGTCGCAAGGTCACGAGATGCCAATAATGAAGCGCATAATTGTCACGTATAATAGAACACTGCCGTGATAGGTTCACTGAAAAAATTGTATTTTCATCTTGAGAATTTACCACTTAAATTTAAAATATTTCTTACTAAAATAAGCAACAAGAGGATCTTCTTAATTTAAGAGTAGAATGCTCTAAACAGATTCCTCTAATCAAATATCCTTAACAAACATTCTCATCGGATATTCTTAAGATACCTTGGCAAAAAATTTTCATACAAACATATGAATTTATATAAATATGGATAAACATATATAAATAAAATATATAATTATTGGAAACAAAACTCTTAATGAGATGCTTCACCCTTCGCATTGTCGAAAATTACATGATCCGTATATTGAAATCGGAATTGGTTGGAAAATGTGGTCACGAGAGAAAGTTACAATTCATATGTATTTCTATTATTTGTAAAAATCTCCGTAAAATCGGCCAGTCCTCTTCTTCTAGACACTTCGTCACTTCTTTATTCATACTTTTGGCATAACACAGCATACAAACTAACACAGTACACAAAATTACGCAAGAATTGCAAGATACACGCATCGATGTGTGCCTCACGCGATATACATATAACTCAACCGAACCGTCTACCGACACGCATTATGTCGCGAAATGCAGATGGGTTATTAAGAATATATTCTTCATTTAAGAAGCTATTCTTAAATTAAGAATATATTCCAAAAACCGTCATATTCATAAGAAAGTATTCTTATTTACTAAGAATATCTATTAAGATGAATTAATAAGTTTCCATTTTAAGAATACAATTTTTTCAGTGTCGAAATCGTTTTACGCGTAGTTTTGCTTGCGAGGAAAATCGTTGATCATGATTACGACCCATACGAACGATGAGCTAAAAATATGCCAAAATGCGAATGTCCGTTTGATCTTGTTCCTACATATCCCTGCTTTTTGGAAGAAATGCTGGGAAAGCGATTAATCGATCATCAAGAAATGCAAGAAAGATTTCCGCAGAGTCGTACGCTATTCTCTTATGGCGAACAGCGATTGTGTCGTTGAATAATCACAGCTTTCACGTTTAAAAAGTAAATCCCTACGTATTTTTATCGAGATGCCTTCCTTCTTCTGCAAGCTTTCACGTCCCTGCACCTCTCCATTTCCGAATACCAAGCGCGAAAACATCACAACCAAATACGTCGGCAAATTTTCTATCGACTATTTTTGCTCGTCGATATTTTACTACACAAAGAGAAAAAATGGTTGGGTTTATTATAATCTCACTATATTTTATAGTTAAATTTCGCGTCAAACATATTTTTATAGTTCACTTAACCATACAAACTACACTAGAATGAACGATTTATACAAATGGTTATATTATTCACTATTACCTTTGTTCTTCTTACCATATGTATTATTAAATGTGTTAATATGTGAATATAGTTAATTCTATCCCTATGTATGAAATATTCTGGCAATGTTAACTATATAAAATAGTTACTTTCCTTACCATTATATATTTTTAACCATATTATGTTTTTAGCTGAAATAACCATAATTTTGGGTAAAAACATAGTATAGTTGGTTATACTATGCCTCTATCGTAATTATTACCGACATTATAGAAACATTTACCATAAATATGATATTTCCAACTATAATTTTGTTACTGCGCCATTATAGTTAGATATGTCATATACTTTTCTCTCAGTATACTGTCTTCGTGATATACTTGTTTCGTCTTTTCCTTCCAATTCATTTCTATCGTCTCTGGAGCCTGCGTCAGGACGAACTCGATGTTAATTTTTATATCACCTTCTTCAATTTCCCTTTTCTAATGCGACACGAACTATACACGCGTGTTGCGCGCACCAAAGTCAAGGCTCTTCCGTGACCAGCTGTGTGGTGGGCTTAACGCAATAAACGATGAAATGAAATAGCAGACCGAGCGGACGTCCCAGCTGATTTGATGCAGCAGTTCCGGAACCGCAGCTCGTGCACACACATGCGGGTGTATTGATGCAGGCGACTCATTTCGAATTTGCACAAAGGAGAATTCGACCGATCAATTACCACTTTATAAACATTCACTCGGGTCCTGAGAATTTTCTGAGCATTTTCTTTTACACGAGTATTTTCTTCTTCGACGAGAATTTATTCGAATGATAAAGAAAGGGTCATTCGGGATAAAATATTTCAATGTTCTAATGCTAGTGTTTTTATCCCGTTCTTCTAAAAATTCACTTATCGCGGTCTCTCCAACAGTTTATCGGGAGCCAAATGTTGGTCGGAAACAGGATAACCGTGGCGGCGTACTTCCCATCTTTTTCCTTGCGTTCTGGGTAATATAAAAGCGAGGAAAGAACAGAAGAAGCGAAGGAAGAATTCTCTTGCAGTTGACGCCGCATGAGATACATTCGTTACATACGGTCGTGTTTTCCATTCACGAATCTGTTCCTTTACAAAGAATCTACTCGGATTTCTTGATGTACAAAAATCTGTGAAGAACACTTTCGTAAATAATATATGGAAAATAATATCGTGTTCCTCGCCGCGTGATTCTTGCACATATTTAACCACCTTCGATGAAAACCAGACGTCCTCTGAATAAAAACATTCGACCTAGACGCGCTCGAATAAAGGAAAATGCTTTTGCTTCCACCTTCGAGATTAATCCAGCAACGATAAGAGAAACTAAAGTCGTAGTAATTTCTTATAAGGATACTCTTAATTTATGCAGTTGACTTTATTACGCAGCTCTATATTTGCTATTTGCAAAGAAGTACGAATCTATCGCGCAATGGCACATTTAGCATCGCATCCACACTTAAAATTACACTGAGAAAATTGTATTCTTAAAATGCAAACTTAATAATTCATCTTAATAGATATTCTTAATAAATAAGAATAGTTTCTTATCAATATGACGGTTTTTTGGAACATGTTCCTTATTTAAGACTAGCTTCTTAAATTAAGAATATATTCTTAATAATCCATCTGCATTTCGCGACACGATGCGTCTCTTACAATTCTGCATAATTTTGCGTATTGTATTATTTTGTGTGTTGTGTTGTGCAAAAGGTATGGATAAGGAAATGACAAAGTGGCTAGAAGAAGAGGATTTGGGCGATTTAATGGAGATATTTACAAGTGAGTAATAGAAATATGTATGAATTGTAACGTTCTCTCGTGTCTACATTTCTCAACCAATTCCGATTTCAAGATATGGATCATGTAATTTTCGACAATATGAAGAGCGAAGCATCTCATTAAGAGTTTTGTTTCCAATAATTGTATGCGAAATATACCCATAACAATTGTTTACCAGGGTATGTATAAGAATATCTGATAAGAATATTTGTTTAGAGGAATCTGTTTAGAGCAGTGTACTTTTAAATTAAGAATATTCTCTTGTTGCTTATTTTAGTAAGAAATATTCTAAAATTAAGTGGTAAATTCTTAAGATGAGAATAGAGTTTTTTCAGTGCGACGACTCGACTTTCTTTTAAGAGCGCCGATAAAACACCTATCTTAGTGATAACTGCAAGAGGAAACTGTACCTTAGAATTATGAGCGATCTGCCTAATGTAGTAGAGGTCCAAATCCTGAAGGATTTCGACTTTTCCGGAAAAGGGGCTAGTATCAGTGGTGGCGTGCGTGGGGAACGTCGTGGGTGTGATGGGCCCAGCCGGATCCTCCACTCGGCCAACTGTGAGGGCGTCGGTGCTCCGTCGATTCTTCGCGGCGCCCAGTGTCGACGATTTTTTCGGATCCCGTAGACTCAACGTCGTCAAAGGCGGGAAACACGAGTTCATCTTGTCGCGTTTCTAATCACGGCACAGTTAGGGAGAGGAAAGTGTTTCGTAATCGTTGGGCAAGCTACTACGTGAACGGTAAGCTCCACCTTAAACAGGCCGATCGTAGTGAGGACATAGTTCTTTTTCCGTTTCCTTTTTTAAACCGCTCGAATTAGGTCCCCCTTGACAACTCCCGTAGAATTCTCCCTTCTTTCTGCTGGCTTGGTTTTTATTTCTGCTCGATCGTCGTTCTTACGACTTTCTTATCAATTCTCCACCATTCATTCGAATTATTACGTCGACATCTACATATATTAAATGCAATGGCACACCTTAGTAGCATGGATTAGTATCCATAAAATAGCAATGGCACACGAGACAAATAGTAGGACTCTTTATTCGTTACTTGTCTTTCGGCTTCGAAAGAGCGACCCGATTTCAGAAAAAGAATCCAAAGGCTGGTGCCAAACGATGTTTGGCTCTACTGTTTGTAGAATATCGATGGCGCTGGGCGTCGTAGGGTCCTCCACCTTGATTGTTGAAAATTTGCACAGAATCAGCTGGTAAAATTTGTCAACTCGAGCACAAACTCTCCTTTCATTTCTCTTACTCTTCTTTCCTCTTGCCTGTCTCGAATTATCTTCGGCAAAGCCACAGAAAGTCCTACAATCCCTGTCGACTGATAAGAAAACAATTCTGACAGTTTTCAAATCAATCGGCTTCAGCTTCGGAAGATATCTAACATCAGGAGCAATTCTTACGCGGAACAGTTGTCAAAGTTCTCAACAATCCAGATTCTCCCAGAATTAGTGAAATCGTGAAGCCCGAAGATTGTCGTTTTGCAATTAGAGGAGAAGAGAGTGCCCGGTGTGCGGCCTCGGTCCTCTTCGACGGACGACAATGCCGACGCCTCCACGGTCGAACGAGAGTGGAAGTGAATTATAGAGATGACGTCAACCTCTAAATGCCTCGTGCTGTCTCGAGTCGACCCGCGCAGGCAGGTAGGCGTAATACGAAGCTACAGGTGTAAGGAACCTCTTCGGTGAAGCTTGCCGAGTTTGAATTACCCGCTTTATTCCAAGCCTCTTCCGGTTCTACAGAAAATTGCCGGCTCCTTCGATCTCGTATCATTTCCTCTTGGCCCTTCGCCGTTTCCTATGCCCGGTGCAACGACAGTTTCCCTGGTTTCTCTTAATATGTAAAATGCGAATGCTTTCAGGGAAGTTTCTCGTTTTGTCTTAAATGGAGACGTTACAAATAATTCTCTTGATCCGTAGTAGTGTTCTTGTCCGATCGTTGTTCGCGAATGTCTATTTACAGATGGATCTACTTCACGAAATACCACTAATTAGTTCTTGCCGGGAGATCCTTTCACTATAGACTGCGAGATTGTAGGATTGTCAGATGTATCGTTGGTGTAGAATCGAAGCGAAGGATAGAAAGCATGCAGCTTCCTTCCTTTCCTATCGGTGAAATTGTCTAATTTTACGAATGACCTCGCACGATTCCAAATAGCCATTCACCGTTAATTTCTACACCGCCACGAGGCAACTGCGCGTCCCCCACCGAAACTTTTCTTCACAGCTACGGCAAACTCAACGACACCCTGCTGCTTCGCCAACAGTGGTCTGGCACCAAGGGACATATCCCCCCACCCCTTCTGGCAACACATCCTCCCCTTTTATATGCTTCGCGCGAACACACGAGTCGTCGACAGCTGGGCGCCAATGACTTCCAGGATCGCCAACACGCCAGCTCTCCCTTCTTTATTTGCTCTTCAGCGAGCTCTGTTTTCCATTGTTTCGATTGTCAACAACGAAAAACCCACTCGAACAGATTCGTACAAACTCGGTGGAGGAGCGCGGCTGACAATGAGTAGCAACACTGAGAATTGGATTTTTCCGTCTGCCCCTTTCGTCTTTTCTCTCCACCTCTCTTAACCTCCCTCCTTCCAAGAGGAGGGAAGAGAGCACGCGTTTGCGTCCGTGGGTCCACGCAAGCAGCGTCTCCTCTAAGTCAATTTTAGCACGAGACAAAGTTCGAGAGAGCGGCCCCGGCAGCGTGCTCTTGAAGCTAGTGACGCTGCTTCCCTCCTCCAGGAATTATTCCTTTCGAGTTGATATACGCTTGATACACAATTGACGACGTAGCTGTGCGAAATTATTCGGATCAAGAGGAGTTGTTGACAGAGGTGCTGCTCCACTCTTCTTCCGAACGGAAAGATAAACGATACAAACGACACGTACTAATGTGCCTTGGTTCTTGAAGGTCCTACACCGAAGAACACTTGACAATGCAACAGAGGGTGGAACGCAATTCTCCACCGTGCGTTGTTTCCTGCTCATTCGAAGGCATCGCGGAATTTTTCTGCTACGTCTTTTGAACTTTCACGAGACTCTAGCACGACGAAGGGAAACTATGCGAACTTACTAAGTAGGCACACGCTCGGAAAGGTCCTTACTGGCGAAGTAGCCACGCCAGAGGCACGCGCGCAATAGTCCATAATTTTCCTAAAGCTTCTCAGAGGCAGCGTGGAATACAACGATACGACGACTTCCACATCGAAATCCACCGTGCCTTGTTTCACGCCTCCGTACGATTGCCAACTTTCGCGAGATGATCACACGAGAAGGGAAATAATGCGAACTAGTAAGAAACGTGCCACGCGCAAGCCTCCACTCTTGTACCCGGACGAACACTGAATGACTATGACTACCGATGACACTCCGCCGCAGCACGTCGCGAGAGTGTGCGCGCAAGTAGTTCCGTAGTCGGTGTTTTATATATATATATGTGTGTGTGTGTGTGTTTTCGCTTGTGCACGCGCGCACGTGCGTGTAGTGAATCAGTGGTAGAGGAGTGGGAGTAGCAGTGAGCGTATTAGTGAACGCGGGCTCGACTCGGGGAAGAGGGGAGAAAACTTGGGGAGGAAGGAGTGGGAGGGTCACGAAGGGCAGAAAGACTCGGGGCAGTGCAGCGAGACGGTGGAACCAGCTGCAGCAGTGTACTTTGAATTGATTTGTTTTCTCATGATTATTATTTTAAGCCTTCTAATTTTAAATCCACTTTCAGAGACACTTCCCGCCGTCGATATTAATTTAAGCAAAACTCTTTCGTTCGTTAATTATATTTGAATATATTTTCCAATCTGACGCTTGCGGACGTTCTAAATTTTGGACGTGAAAGTAACACTGAAAAAATTGCATTTTTATCTTAAGAACTTACCACTTAATTTTAGAATATTTCTTACAAAAATAAGCAATAAGAGGATCTTCTTCATTTAAGAGTAGAATGCTCTAAATAGATTCTTCTAATCGAATATTCTTAACAGACATTCTTATCAGATGTTTTCAACATACCCTGGTAAACAATTCTTATGGATATATTTTGTATATAATTATTAGACACAGAACTCTCGATGAGATGCTTCACTCTTCGCATTGTCGAAAATTACATGATCCATATCTTGAAATCGGAATTGGTTGAGAAATGTAATCACAAGAGAAAATTGCAATTCATATGTATTTCTATTATTTGTAAATATCTCCGTTAAATCGTCCAGATCCTCTTCTTCTAACCACTTCGTCATTTCCTTATCCATACTTTTTGCACAACACAACAGACAAAATAATAGAGTACGCAAAATTATACAGAATTGCAAGAGAAACAAGATATGTCGACATGTGCCGCGCGATATATAACTTAACCGAACCGTCTATCGACACGCATTGTGTCGCGAAATGCAGATGGATTATTAAGAATACATTCCTAAAACCGTCATATTGATAAGAAAGTATTCTTATTTATTAAGAATATCTGTTAAGATGAATGATTAAATTTGTATTTTAAGAATACAATCTTTTCAGTGAAGCAAATGTCGACGGATACAGGTAGGATTAAGTGCCGTATGGGAAAGAGTTTTACTTGATAAATGATCGATCATACTCGAGAAAGGAGTTAAAGGGGTTAAGTGAGCGGTCTACGCACGCGTTTACACCCTGCACGAGGGAACGCGAAAGGAATAAATAATAATGCGTCCAACTGTTTCCAATGCCTCGCTACGATGCTCTCTAATAAGAATCTTTTACGATTCGCGGGTCAATGCATTCGGAATTACAATATAAGGACTACTGCGTGAATGATCGGACTCGTGCTCCCACGTTAAGAAACAAGTTTGTTACACCACATTTTTCATATTCTAGCGATATCGATGTTGTATATCCAAAATGTCGTACCACGATCTTCAGTGTTTTTCTATGTGAAACATAAGGTCAATGTCCCAGTTTCTACTCAAGTCCTGATTTCTACTCAATATGAACTATTCTTCTTAACATTAATATTCGGTTGATAAAATAAGTTGCACAAAAATGAATTATTAACCCTTTGGACTCGGTTGTCGCTGCTGCGGCGATAAGGCATGCATACTCGAAGATACTTTGTATCTTTATACATATAGGAAGAGGTCTCTTGGCCCAAGCTTATTGTTACTGTAGTCAGTCTGGTGACAGACTTCGCTCGCTACATTGTATATACTCCCGAAGTAGTTGGTAGCCCGGTCAAATTGACAGAGTTGCTGGTAGCTCATAGTCAAAATGACTCGGAGTTGTTGAAAGATCTTGTCAAAAATTCCTCGGAGTCCAAAGGATTAATTATTTAGACACTCCGGCTTATTGCTCGCTAGGTAACAGCTCGTTGTTAAAAATAAATTTCGTGATCCGAGCAGTCGTTGTAGTCTTAAATGAGTTGAAATAGAGACATCTACCTTGTAGAGCCGAAACAATTATGCACTCGGCATGCGAAACTCAATTAGACTTGGCAAAATGAAGTGAATAAAAAAAAGCTCGTTCTCCTTTTTAGATACGACCGTAAAGGGAGTGACTTATCTGGATTTCGCGCCTCTGCGGACCAAGTGCATCCACACAGCACACGACGTCGCATTAATCCGCAACGCAGAAAGAAAGAAACAGACTGAAAGTACGTCATTTTGAGTTGCGTCACCGCGGCTTTGCATTTTATTCGTCACCCCTTTCTGCGATTCCGATCGCAGATTCCGCGTGATTATACACCTGTGAGAGCTACGTCCCGCATATTTGTACACCTAAGTATACTAACTCACACCGCATTGCGCTAGAAAGCAGGCAGTGAGGGAGCTAGGCCAATGTACAGTGTACAATGGTACGCACAGAGCGCGCTGCATGTTGAAAGTAAGCGAAATAATGTCGTCAAGTTGCACGGCCTCCTTGAAAAATTCGGGAAAAATAAGATCCCGCTCTTTTTTACCTGGCAAAATTTCACCTCACGTATTAGTAAACAATCGCACGCGATGTAAACGATATTATTAGAAGCGCATTGAAACAATTTGCAAAATGTTAATAAATACAAGAGGACGTAATTTCACAAACGAGTATAAGCTTCCGCCTGTTTTGAACCCAGAAGTTACGTGACCTCTGACTTCGCTGGGAAAATGTCTTGATTTTCCCATTGGCTTTCATAATTTTCGCATGCGCCAAGGTGATTCACCTTCCGTTCGCGCGCACGCGCGCGCGATACAGGGGGAGGGAGAGAAAGAGAGAAAGAGAGAAAGAGAGAAAGAGAAAAAGAGAGAGAGAGGGATAGAGAATATTCGATGCGCTTAGATTTATTATTCATTCGTCGGCCAAGAAGAAATGAGGAGAGATACGGCGATCGCTACTCGAGATTCGTAATTATGCAAAATCCTTATCGAACTTCCGCGACTCGAGGCAGCGCAGTTGGACGGAAACTGAAATTATCTTCCGTTTCCGTTGCGACATCGTCATTATCGTCGGATCGCGCTATTTCAGCTAAACGTTTCTCGCGGTTTCGCACACTGAGAGAAAAGTATATGATATATCTAACTATAATGGCATAATAACAAAATTATAGTTGGAAACAGGGTTGGAAATATCATATTTATGGTAAATGTTACTATAATGTCGGTAATCATTACGATAGAGGCATAATATAACCAATAATATTATGGTTATTTCAAATAAAAATATAGTATGGTTGAAAATATGTAACGGTAAGAGAAGTAACTATTTTACATAGTTCATATTATCAGAATATTTCATACATAGTGATAGAACTAACTATATTCACATAGCACATTTTACTATGCATATGCTAACAAGAACGAAAGCAATAGTTAATAATATAACCATTTGTGTATCAGTCTACTATATTTTGTATGGTTAAATGAACTATAAAAATATGTTTGACGCCAAATTTAACTATAAAATATAGTGAAATTATAGTAAACCCAATCATTTTTTTCTCTCAGTGCACACTAAGAGCAAAGTATATGATATATGTAACTATAATGGCATACTAACAAATTATAGTTGGAAATATCATATTTGTGGTAAATGTTACCGTAATGTCGGTAATAATTACGATAGAGTATAACCGACTATATTATGCTTTTACCCAAAATTATGGTTATTTCAACTAAAAATATAGTATGGTTGAAAATATGTAATGGTAAGAGAAGTAACTATTTTACATAGTTCATATTATCAGAATATTTCATACATAGTGATAGAACTAACTATATTCACATAGCACATTTTACTATACATATGGTAAGAAGAACAAAGGTAATAGTTAATGATATAACCATTTGTATCAATCGTTCATTCTACTATATTTTGTATGGTTAAGTGAATTATAAAAATACGTTTGACGCCAAATTTAACTATAAAATATAGTGAGATTATAGTAAACCCAACCATTTTTTTCTCTCAGTGCATGATACGTCACGTCCACTGCGAAGGTTTAGGCGTCCACGAGAATAGATCTAAAAGTTTCCTCCGAAGGTGAAAAAAAAGAAAAAGAAGGAAAGAACGAATCGAGGAGAAATGTGAGACACTCTCCGAGCGCGATTTAATTTTTGCTGTGAGGTAATTGTAAGCCGATGCCACGGTTTCCATCCCACGCGCCGTTCGTGAAACTTTACTCTCCAAGCAAAGGAATCCTGGTAAATTGAAGTATTTCTCTTCCCCGTAGGCTTTTCGACGCACGGTCTGTAATGCGGGAGAAGTTGCGTGACAAGATTACGAAATAATGCACCTGGCTTCGATATGTCAACGAGTTACAATTTATAAATAAAGTTACGGCGCGTTCCCCGGAGAGAAGCAGGAATGAAAAAAAGATTGCTGGAAAAGTTTGCCAGGTTTCTTTCCCTCCGACCTCTTCCGTCCTTAGGGAAATCAAGGGAGTGATCGAAAGAATGTCGAGAGCTTTTTTAATATTGAATTTATATGTTCCGAGGAGCTCGTGTAATATCAAAGGACAGTAAACCACGTAAAGTGTAAATTGTATTTTTTCGGCGTTGCAAGTATAGAATGTATAAACACTGTACTTTTCCTACACCGGCCTTTGCTCCTATTGTCGTTTAAAACCCATTAAGATTCCCCAGAAGAAAGCAGCCGTAGCAAAACAATATTACAATAATCCAGTGGGATTAACGGCATGTTATGAAGAAATAAAACACGCGTGGAACGTTCGGTCGCGCCCCATACGTTTAGACAATCGGCATTCTTCGACTCGCAAGCGAATCTCACCCTACTTCTTTATTCTCGCGCCAACTGCAGGCGAGAAAATCGAGACGTTCCAGCACACCGATATCATCACAATCGCGATAGATATCGGCCAAACTAAAAATTCGCCTTGCGAGTTTCAAGAAGGAACATTCTAGAAATTCAGTAAATTCATTGGACACCAAGCTGGCTAAATATTTGGCGCTATACCCACCACCTTTAGGATCCCCCAAGTGTAATGAGTGAAAAGGAATTTACTCGTGATGGGGAGTGGCGGGTCTCGAGGATCTTTCAGTGTGCGCAGAAATGTCACATGCACCACCAACCCGTGACAAGAAGCGTACGTGTGGCATCGTGTGTGGTGCTGCTGACACGTGCGTGTGGCTTAAGGCGCGTTCTCACGAGTCAAGTGTAGTTGACCGATTTTAGTTGATCAACAAATGTTGAACGAAAACTGTAGTGAGAACCTTCCTTTCAATAGAGTCGATCAACTTTGTAGTTGATCAAGGAAAGTTTGATCCAGTGAAACTTTTGTCGTTCAAGTGACGAGTCATCACGAATTGCTTTCAAGTTTAAACATTCCTTGAAACGTGCGACTGTGATCTTGGTTGAATGTCTCCCTCACTTTCAACTGGTCACGCCACGCGTCCATACAACGTCTGTATAACTTCCCACACAACTGCTTCCGACGTCAACGGTGGGATTCTGTAACTATCGTTATCCATCGATATCGATGATTGTCGCAAAATGTTATTCTCTGACTAGTAGTCGTCGACAACTCTCGATAATCTAAATCGTTACATTTCGAAAAGCGTCGAAGCCGTGTCGATACGTTTGCGACCAATCTGGAAGTCTTGCTAAGGGATTAACGATAGTCCGTGATAGTTGGTGAACATAGTGTGTAGAATGTATGCATATGTATTAGTGAGTAGGGTGTAGTCGATGCAATATTCTTCCGCTCAAATTTGTTCATTTCAGTGAAAAATTTGTTATCGACGAAAGTCTTCAGATTTGATTCTATGATTACTGTCAATTATTTTAACTTTGTTGAGCTTTCTGTGGAAAATAAGCATTGAAAAACGAAGGCAAAATAGACAAGTTATTGTATTTCTGACAGCACGGAAATTTGGTTGTTGGAAATAAGAATTTCAGTTGGAAGGAATCAGGTACATAAATTGTCTTTCTAATTAACCCATTTGCATCATGACTCTACTTAAGTTGCCGTGTTCAGCCACGTTCGACTGACAACTGACCCGTAGTGTTGCCAGTATTTTTTAACCAAAAGTCGCCGCATTTACTGTCAGAAGTCGCCCAAAGTCGCCAATTAAAAAAAAAGGAATAAGCTGCTAGGTGGCGCCATCTTGTGGTTAGGGTTAATATGAACTTTTGTAGTCACATTTCATTAGGTCGGCTTTATGTATTCTCAAATGGGCTCGACACACTTTGCAATGCTTGCGTTAAAATGTTCGAATCTTTTTCTTTTACCAACCATCCTAAAAAGATTATAAAAACAATAATCTGAAACTAAACTGTTACTAGCTGTTACTACCTTCGGCGACCGAGGAGAGGTTGTTTTTCTCCTCGGTGCTTTGGTCCACGCTTCACGTTCCCAATGTTTATTATATTTTAGGGAATCTTTGGCATATTTTCCCAGTTTCCCGTTATTTCAAATAATGTACTTTATTTGTTCCGCTAATGTGAAAAGACGTTCGAGACAATTTGAGACGCACATGTAAAATTCAGGAAACAAAACGTAACTAAAATAAAAATTGACAGCGCCATTTAGTAATTATTACTGCAAGCTATAAACTTCAAAACATTTTAAAACCGCCCAATTCATCGCCACTCGCCAATGTGAAAATAGTGTCGCCACCAAGCTCCTCCAAGTCGCCCAATTGGCGATAAATCGCCACACCTGGCGACACTACTGACCCGTATCACCGCGCGATAGAAAACAGTCGCAAAATCGCGGAATATTCCGCGCTTGGTGATGGACGACAGTCGCGGCGCGCGGATTAACCCGCGCTTGGATGCAAATGGGTTAATCGTGGTAAATTGTTGTTTAGACTATAATCACAGATTATTGCAATATATAAAAACAATAGATCAAAAGTCTGTCTGCATGCTTGTGTTTTATATGCATTCAAATATTTATCAGAAATAAGCAAAAGCTACTAGGTTTTAAACGCTTAAAATCTGGCAACGCTGTACAGTTATCGAATTATTTCGACACGTTTGCAACGATTTTTGCAACAATCAGAATCGTTAAGACTACGTTAGAGAATCATCCACAGCCACGGTTATCGGTCGCGCAAGCGTCAATTGTCGGTAATTAACAGGGTAATTAACAATAACGATATTTGTCGTTCCGGAGTTACAGAATCCCGGTACAGTTTAAAACTGAGACAATCGATCAGTTTCTATGGAAACGTGTGAACAAAAACTGATTCAACTGCTATTTCACTTTCGTTGATCAACTAAAATCGGTCAACTACACTTGACTAGTGAGAACGCGCCTTTACCCGCCCATACGACTCTACCACGATACACGCGCGCTCGGACGCTTCTTACTTACATCGTGACACTCAAAGTTACACGATGAAGAAATTCGAAAGCACACGCCTGCGCATAGGTTGTACAGCGCACAATTGCATTATAGAACGCATCTTCGTTCATAGAAGAATTTATGTCACTCGAGAGGATTCCTTAACTGTCGAGATTTCTTTGAAGTTGGTTTTTTTTTATTAATAGTCTCTTGTATAGTCGCGTGCGCCAGGTCGTAGAAAAGTTTCTTGCAATTACTGGATAATGTCTCGTTGAGACTATCAATTTCGAAATTCCCGCCAGTCGAGCGCGCGCCTATTGACATTTGCCCGCTCGTTCGCCAGTCACCCCCCCCCCCCCCCCCGACCCGCTGCGATAAAAGTTGAACCGGTAGAATGTGAACGATTATGCACATTGAAAGGTGGTCTGTATTACTCTTTGTACGATCTTTGCGTGTATGATCTTACGATCTTTTCGAATACATTGGCGCTGGTGAAATCATTTCGTAGGAAACGCATTTACGAGAATAGTTTAGATAGTTTAGAAAGAGTGTATGCGATAAAAGGAGAATTTTTATCAGGTAAAACGTGAGAGAAATTTTGCGCGTTTCTTTCGGATAATAGGAGCGAACCAAAGAAAAATAAACGAAAATAATCAAGAACGTGTGATAATGAGAAAATTTTTAAAGAAAGAAAAGAAGAAAAAATATCTTGGGAGAAAGTATCAGGTTTTTTGTGCAACACTTTCAGACCATAGAGACGGAACAAGCTGATCGAGCATTCCGTTTTTCGCAATTCCTTTTGCCTCGCAGACATTATCGGGGAGAGCTCACAATGAGAATTGTAAAGGCAGTGAAAGTATTGAAAAGCACAAAAACGAGGAAAGTAAATTTCCGTACCGTGAGAACACTGTATGACACACTGTTTACATTGTTCATAATCGATATTAATTCGAAGTATCTCACGTTACTGTGACGATTCTGTTATTCGTTTCACACATGCACGTGTAATTGCTCCACGTTCTAACAAATCAACGTATTGCTATCTTAATTACCACCTCGGCTTTACGTAATGTGCGGATGCCGATAGCGAAGCTAGCGTTTTAAAGCACGAATTTCATTACTTCCTCGAGTAAGATCAAGAGAAGGAACGGTACACGTCTTGGTCCCTGTGCATTATAATTTCAAATCTGTCTTGTAGCTGCATACCCGAGCGTACTCATTCAAAACGAAGCAACGTTTCAAAAGTAATTGGCCGATACGAATGAGGGAAGGTTAGGATTAGTATACTATTTAGAATGCGCTCATTCACTCGACTAATTAAGTATGGAAACTGAGAATCCAATCTGTTAACGATATTTGTTTGGCGGTAGCACGACGTTAAACCATTGTTCACTATTTTATATTTGCCGATGTTATTAATATCAACATTAACGTATTAATATTCGATGCCAAGGTAAAGTGCAGGATCACCAATACCAAAATGCGGTTAGTAGTACGTTATCCAATCTTTCGTGAACAAGCGGAAACTTGAATAACCGGATAAGCGTATCTACAGGGTGGTTTTGGCTCAACTGTCAAGCCGGAAACAGTGAATAGAGCGGCTTAAAAGAAACACAAAAGTCCTGGACCATTATTCAAAATTCGCAATATTAATCGAGTTATTAACTGTTAAAGATCAAAGGAAAGGGCGTCCGCCAAAACGGCAGCGGGTGGAGCGCTGGAGCCTCTGCGAGCTGTAGGACGGCCCAGTTTGCCTACAAACAAATGCGGGGTGCGGTAAGGTGAAGGATCATACGTCGCTGGACGCGGCCAAGCCGGCGTTATTCTGTGGTGGGGGCGATCACTATCGCTTCCGAGTAGCGACACTCGCAGGCAGAGGTATACGCGTGGACAATTTTTCGAAGGTGCCTCTTTGTTACGCATGTACGCTCGAACGCTGGCTCTCTTTCTCTCCCTCTCTGTCTCTCTGTCTGTCTGTCTGTTTTCTCAGGACGCGAGACATTCTGCACGTAAAAACCATCACGCCGGAACTAACACAGACAGCAACGCGCAATATTATACGAAGGGCCGAAAGCTGTGTGCGGGAAGGGGGAAGGTATTTCGAACAGTTATTACATTAAGGCCCTATGCATTGATGTACATACAGTGGATTAGGCCTCCTGGAGATACCACTATAAAAAAAACGCACCCTGTCATCTACCGCTAGGTGGTGAGAAACGGATAGCGTACGTAATAATTTTCGCGAAGAATACACGTAGCGAGAACACGCATTTATTTTTACGTGCAGAATGTCTCGCGCCTGAGACAGAGAGGGAGAGAGAGAGAGAGCCGGCGTTCGAGCGAGCGAGAGAGAGAGAGAGAGAGAGCCAGCGTCCGAGCGTGCATGCGTAACAAAGAGGCAACTTCGAAAAATTGTCCACGCGTCTCTACCTGTGAGTGTCGCTACTCGGAAGCGATAGTGATCGCCCCCACCACAGAATAACGACGGCTTGGCCGCGTCAAGTGACGTATGATCCTTCACCTTACCGCACCCCGCATTTGTTTGTCGGCAAACTGGGCCGTCCTACAGCTCGCAGAGGCTCCAGCGTTCCACCCGCTGCCGTTTTGGCGGACGCCCTTTCCTTTGATCTTTAACAGTTAATAACTCGATCAATATTGCGAATTTTG
The DNA here is from genome assembly GCA_944319695.1 of Tiphia femorata. NCBI lineage: Eukaryota > Metazoa > Arthropoda > Insecta > Hymenoptera > Tiphiidae > Tiphia > Tiphia femorata. The sequence continues at coordinate 9,984,173 of OX090896.1, read as the reverse complement.
CATAATGGTCCAGGACTTTTCTGTTTGTTTTAAGCCGCTCTATTCACTGTTTCCGGCTTGACAGTTGAGCCAAAACCACCCTGTATATAAAAACGTTTATAGAGGCGGACGACGAAACTCGCACACTTCCTCCTCCAATTTAGCGAACGATTAACGACAATCCACCGAAGAGTCTTCAATTTAATTCGTCATTCTCTGTACATCATTTTTTCTTCCTTTCTTTTTTTAAACCTTTGGACTCCGAGGAATTTTTGACAATATCTTTGAGCAACTCCGAGTCATTTTGACCGGGCTACCAACTACTCCGGGAGTACATACAATGTAACCGTGTAACATAAAATCCAGTTCACCTTCACTTTCCGTGTGAAAAAAGTCATTTTTTTCATAACTATTATTTCGTGGCATTTTAGAGTAAGAAATATGCTAAGAAAAGCACGATCGAAAGAAACGGACCAAGCTCTGTCACTAAACTGACTACACTAAGCTTGGGCCAAAAGACCTCTTCCTATACATGTATGAACATACAAAGTATCTTCGAGATGGTGGCATGCCTTGTCACTATACAGCGACAACAGAGTCCAAAGGGTTAATCCTTGAGGAATTTTTGACAAGATCTTTGTAAGAAATTTGCTAACAAAAGCACGATCGAAAGAAACGGATCAAAGTCTGTCACCAAACTGACTACAGTAACAATAAGCTTGAGCCAAAATACCTCTTCCTACGTGTATAAAGATACAAAGTATCTTCGGGATGGTGGCATGCTTTGTCGCCACATCAGCGACAACGGAGTTAGTGACTTCTCTTGCTATGTCGCCACAGCGGCGACAACGGAGTCCAAAGGGTTAATAGGCATGCCTAGCATCTTCACTACCAATAATTCCTATCGCCAATACGATAAGGCACATATTTCATTCCGTTGAATTTTCTTCGCGCCGCATAACCAATAAACTCACCTTGTAACTACAAAGACTCCAATCCTGTTTTCTCAAAATGATTCCAGAGCCCATCACGGTCACCCCATTCTTCTTCATCTGCCTCCAGGGTGACCTCAAAATTTGCACACTCTCCACGTCGACCTCCTGCACCTCGTCTTCCCTCCTTCTCGGAAATGCTGCGCCCCTCACAATTTTCGGAGACCTGCAGTGCATTCGACGATTCCTCAGATTCCTTCCTAGTACTCTCATCGCCTCTCCAGTTCCTCTTCCTCCCACACTCCCTCCTGCGCAAGAGTGACTCCTCTTACCTCCAGACCTCCCCTCGAATATCAGACGTGAGGTAGGCTGATTGTTTTCGTCGTAGCATTTCAAAGTTTCATTGTCGTCAGAACGATCGCTTTTGCCGTTGCTTTGGGTGGCGTTGTCATTTCTAGAGTTCCCCGTTTCTTTTGCTTTGATCTCGCCTTTCTCTTCGATTTTGCTTTTATTATTTTCTTCCATCGATTTTTGCACTCTGGTGGATCGAATCGGTTGCAGCAAGTACCTTGGAGGCAGTGGCGGAGGCGGTGGAGTCTCGCGATGAGGCCAGGCACAATTCTCTTTAACACTTGTTGGTGTCACGTGATCGTGCGACGACTCTTGTTGCTGTTTTTGTCGTTGTTGTTGTTGTTGCTGCTGCTGCTGCTGCTGCTTCGTGACACCTGCTTCCATGAGTATTCCCGAATTCACTGAGCTCTGTGGACAGGAAGTCGTCGAAGAGCGTTGTTCCGTGATACGAACGTTGCGCTCCATCATCTTCGCCTGAAGATCCAAAGCCAAGCGTTGAATGCGCGGTGAGGCGAGGACCTTGTTGTTGTTCTTGGCGGAAAGAAGCTCGAATTGACGTTGGACGATCGAATTTGGACACTTTCGATCTCGTCCACTTTTGTCGTTCGACACGTTCAAACTCGATATCTCGTTCTCCTCACTTTTCTGCAACTCGTCCTCCAAGCCTGGGATCAATTTCGAAAGATTCTTCGAGCACCCTCCTGGCTGTCGTTTATTAAACTCATTACTATTGACAGCGTGTTTCAAATTTCTCGAGAGGTTCCCGTCGACCGTCTCCTCCCCCACGTCTTGGCTACTTCTACTGTGTTCTCCATCGGCATTCTCCTCCTGCTCCGGCACAACGTACAAACGAATCTTATGCATTGCTTTACTACACTTTCCTGGTGTTCCACCAGATTAAGACATAAGTGCAAACTTCCACTTTATTGATTTTTCAATTGATCAGCATGTAAGTGGGACAACGCGCGAGTATGGCGCTGTTCCGCTTTTCACGAAGGAGGCCTCGCGGTGGATTTCATAGGCACACGTGGGCCACGAGGAGCATATCATCGGTAATAAAAATACAAGAGCCTCGCCGCTCCCTCCCGTATCCGGCGAGAATAGAGTTGTGAGCGCCTGGATGTCGAAAGGGAGTGTCTGCGCGCTGGAATCTCCATTAGAGTTACCGCACGATGAGCTTTCCTTCGTCACACGCTTCACCACGGAGTTTCTTCTTTCGTTGCTTATACTCGCGTGGGCTCGCCGCCTTCGCGTTTAAAAAGGATTTGAATATTTATTATTCGACGTAATCCACGTCACAACTTCCCGAACTCACGACACAGTCTGTATTAATTTTCAAACGATATTCCATTACTTTTCACCCGGCGCTTTGATCCTTTGAGTTTCTGTTAACCGAAACGAACTGGTAACCGTACCGACGCCTGGTGCACGCTAGATCGATCAATCGAGCCGCCCGATTACATTGCACGATTAAATCGCGCGAACGATTATCTTTATCCGCGGAACCACCAACTGTACGAATACTTTCCCGTCGCGCCTCTAGCACCGAAGTGACCGCGAACGCGACTGGAAATTTGAATTCTCCCGTCGCGCGCGAGGGAGACTGTCTTTTCGCCGCTTGGCGCATGCGCATCCATTCTATCTACCTTTTAACAAATGGTGTCCCCCCTCCTCCACTTCCTCTTGCGCGCATTGACGTCTCTCTCCTCGCGGGTACCAATAGGCATGCGTTTGCCTTTGTCCTCTTATCGAACGACAACCGTTAATTTGCCAATCGATTCACTCCTCGGCATATATATTTAATTAGGCTTCCGGTTGACGATGTTGAGCTAATCGGACGCGCGACGGCTGTAACGGTAGAAAGCGGGTGAAGGGCGATACGGTTTCGTTTTGCGAATGCGCACACTGAGAGAAAAGTATATGATGTATGTAACTATAACGGCATAGTAACAAAATTATAGTTGGAAATATCATATTTATGGTAAATGTTACCATAATGTCGGTAATAATTACGATAGAGGCAAAGTATCACCGACTATATTATGCTTTTACCCAAAACTATGGTTATTTATACTTTTTAGTTATATTTTTATATAGTACGATTGAAAATATGTAATGATAAGAAAAGTAACTATTTTATATAGTTAATATTATCAGAATATTTCATACGTAGTGATAGAATTAACCATATTCACATAGCACATTTTACTATACATATGGTAAGAAGAACAAAGGTAATAGTTAATAATATAATCATTTGTATAAATCGTTCATTCTACTATAAAAATATGTTTGACGCGAAATTTAACTATAAAATATAGAGAGATTATAGTAAACCCAAGATTTTTTTCTCTCAGTGCACACTAATTGTAAGAGCAAAGTATATAATATATCTAACTATAATGGCACAGTAACAAAATTATAATTGGAAATATCATATTTGTGGTAAATGTTACTATAATGTTGGTAATAATTACCTTAGAGTCATATTACAACCGACTATATTATACTTTAACCCAAAATTATGGTTATTGCAACTAAAAATATAGTATGGTTGAAAATACATAATGGTAAGAAAAGGAACTATTTTATATAGTTAATATTACCAGAATATTTCATACATACTGATAGAACTAACTATATTCACATGGCCCATTTTACTATACATATGATAACAAGAACAACGGTAATAGTTAATAACCATTTGTATAAATCATTCCTTCTACTATATTTTGTATGCTTAAGTCTACTATAGAAATATGTTTCGTGCCAAGTTTAACTGTAAGATATAGTGCGATTATAGTAAACCCAACCATTTTTTCTCTCAGTGCATAAACGTAACACACACCGACGACGAGTTAGAGCCACTAGGTATGAATTATTTTCAGGAAGGGAGATATTATTTACGAATTACGATTAATCGAGAACGCTTTCACCGGTGCTCCCATACACTATTTACGAGGGAGTAAGAGGCGAGACAAAATAACGAGGCCTGAAAGTAATCGCGAAAGTAATCCTGATAATGGTCGATAATTCGTCGACTATTATTAGAGATTCTTCGCCGTCTACTTAGCTTTTCGAACGAGGTCCCCACGCGGAACTTAACAACCCGTTGGCCATCGATGGGGCTTCGACGATCCGGAGGGGCCAACTATTATCATCTTAGGAGCACTCTCGTGTCACACTTACAGCTCGCGGCCGACGACGCCGTACGTACGCTCATGGATTCACTTTGGAATGCGAATTTGAGGCTAGCTACTTGAGGTGATACGGATGCAAACCGGATAAACAGTTGATAAAAAAATAATCCTGTTTCTCGATATTCCGCGTAGCGGTGATAAAGAAGAGATAAAACGAAGGAATGATCGACGAATCGATCTATCCAGAAAGGTTCGAGCAGAGCCATGAAAAACTGATTACAGCAACGCGTGAAAGCGCAATGTTCACGTTACAGTTACATTCCCCTTTTATCTTCATACTTCTCCCTTGGTTATTTCACTTGTTATCGTCGCGTCTCACCCACCGATTTCTTCGCCGACTTCCGTTAATCTTCTCTTCCGTTTCATTCTTTTCTTTACATTCCCTTCATTTCTACGTAGCAGCAGCTCTCTTTCTCCAGGCTCCTTTGCCGCTCTACCCCGCCAATCCTTCCATTCCTTCTCCTTCCGTTTCCTCCGAGTTGCATGCACGCGTCGGCGGCGAAGCCGGCCGCGGGCAACGGTACAAGGAAAGGCAATCGGTAGTAGTAGTACGCGGCGGATCTACTGTTAATAACGTTACGAAACCAAAGGTATCCCTTTGCCGAGCATTTCCTACGGATAATGTCGGCCGCGGTGTTTCACCGGAAGTCAGCGTATGCGCGAGGCCATTAACGACCGAAGGGAACCGGCGAGGAAATATTTCCGGAGAAATTTTCCCTCCGATTCTGGCTTTTCCTTTTGGAAGTAGGAAATATCGAGAAAGGTCGAACGGCAATTTTCCATGTTTGCGGAAAGAAAAGAAAACCGAATCTACGGAGAGAAGAAGCACCAATCGAATCGCTAATCACGTTCCCTGTCCCCTTTCTCCTTCTTCCTTCAAGAAGTTGCTCTACAGCCGATCGAATGAACCGGATTCCCGGGGAGAAATCGCGGTACGTGGCAGTGCTCCAAAATCCTGGAGAAATGGTCCCCTTAACCCGATTTTGTACATACTCGGAATACTAATCGCGTTTTGGAAGCGCGTAACGACGCCGGCGCCAGATCAACTCTTTTCTTCGTTCGAAAGGTTTCACCGCCAAAACGTCAAATCGGTTCATCGAGCCCCTCCCTCCCGAATCATTACACGCCACATTTCTCCTGCTGACACTTGCTTCCCGTTAAACTTCCGCGCGAAACGTCTTTCCGGTTTCGTGAATTCGAAAATGAATTTCTCTTTTTCACGCGCGATCTCTGCTTCTCGAGAGCGCGGAAAAGCTTCATTCGTGGATTTTGAAAATATTTCATCGCGAGGCCAAGGGAATTGAACGCATTGTTGCGCGATAGAATGCACTGAGAAAACAAAAATTTCGGGTTTACTATAATCTTATTATATGTATTTTACAGTTAAATTTGGCCACAAACATATTTGTATAGTTTACTTAAGCATACAAAATATAGCAGAAAGAATATAGTTAGTTCTATTCCTATGTATGAAATATTCTGGTAATAATAACGTATATAAAATAGTTACTTCTCTTACCATTATATATTTTCAAACATACTATATTTTTAGTTGGAATAACCACAATTTTGGGTAAAAACATAATATAGTTGGTTATACTATACCTTCATCGTAATTACTACTGATATTATGATAACATTTACCATAAATACGATATTTCCAACTATAATTTTGTTACTATGCCATTATAGTTAGATATATCATATACATTTCTCTCAATGTAGCACCTACAGTTAGAGAAAAAAATTGTTGGATTTACTATAATCTCACTATATTTTATAGTTAAATGTCGCGTCAAACATATTTTTATAGTAGAATGAACAATTTATACAAATGGTTATATCATTAACTATTACCTTTGTTCTTGTTACCATATGTATAGTAAAATGTGCTATGTGAAACTTTTACCATAAATATGATATTTCCAACTATAATTTTGTTACTATGCCATTACAGTGATATATATCATATACTTTTCTCTCAGTGTGAGAATTCAACGAGATTAGATTGCAACGAGAATAGAATGCCCTCTAATTGCATCCCGTCGACCGGCTATTTCGTACGTCTTAAAGTTTGCCGAGACTAAGGCGGCATGTACCGCTTACTGTATTTCTGCGGTTCGCTATTTGAGCGGGCGCGATCGCGGAAGAGAAGGCGCGCGCGCACGCGCGAATCAAAGAGAATGAAATTTTAGAAAGGACGAATATCGCGCGCTCCATTTTTACCTATAACAATTCTACGTGCTTCGCGCGACTGCAAAGCGTAACGGGGATAAAAGTTGCCCGATTTTCCTCATGACTCGCGCCAACACGCGGTGTTATGTCTAATAATGCTCCCCGGTGGTTTTAAAAGATGACGCGATCTAGGCGATTGAACCTAAACTGGGGAAATGAATATCGAGAGCGAATATGCGTCCCAAGTATTTACGTGCCAAGAGTACCGATAACTGGGTCTGATATCTTATTAACCCATTTGCATTATGAGGAAATATGAAAACAAGACCGATATTACAAGAAATTTCTTTTTTTATATTTAACCCTTTTAGTGCCGGGCGAAACAGAGGTATACCTATGCGAAGATAGCCGGACGAATTTCACGAATTTACAAGGGTTTGGGAAAAGGCTCATAAAAACCAAACTAAAAATGATATTTACATGATTCAAAAAGCAGCGTATTAAGGAAGGAACGTAGAATAAACTAATGGCACCTATTAACCAATTATAAATTTATTTTGGGATAGAGTTCTCCTGCAACGCGAATAGCAAAGCGCTACTGGGTGCGCGCCGATATATCAGCGCTGGCACTTTTCGCAAGTGTAGCGAACGCCGATATATCGGCGTCCGGCACTAAAAGGGTTAAGTAAAAAATCACTAGAAATGAAAAAAAACTTCATATTTTAGGTTCATATGGTTCCGGTTAGAGTGACTAGAAAATGTGAGCGTATATATACGGCCCGGTGATAGTGGCCAGGAAAATTGAGCGTATACATACGCTTATGATGTAAATGGGTTAACACGTTGAACGTCACGTCACCTCGGATTTTGGTGACTGTTTAGTTAACTAACTAATTGTTAACTATACTTCCAAATACCTATTTTGATAATTTATAATTAGCCATTGAAATTGTCACCCGTACTCGGGCGACGTGACGATCAACGTGTTAAGGGGTCGGAGGACTCACTTAGTAACTTGCCCAAATGACCATTTTTCATGGACAAATCCAAGAGTTTACGTGCCTACTAATTGTAAGTAAGTCGCCGTAGTTGATTATTTCTCGCTACGAAATGGACGAAACGAAAGCTTAACCTTTTGCGCTCCTTAAAGAAATTTAAACATTTTAAAATAGTTTAGAAATTGCGTTGCATAATGTCGAGCTTAGCTCGACATGGGAGTTGGCATAAGAAATGTGACGTCGAGCCACAGTCGACATAGAAGTGCAAAGGGTTAAACTCCGGAAATCTTCTGGGACAGGACCTATTGACAGGATCGTATATACATATAAATTGGGATTGAAATTGCAAGTGTCGCATACCAGGCGATTTGCAGGAACAAATGTGGTTGTCGCCCCGTATTTCACACTCGTAATTTCAACCTCCATTTATAAATACCACTCTGCCAATACGACCGTCAACGCAGATTTCTCGAGTTGTAGCGACGTTTAAGTTTTCCTTCCATTCGTCCATTAAAATCCTCATTTTAACAAGTTACCGGTGAGTTCTGCTGCCCCTTAAGAGGTGGGCCGTCGTACATTCCGCGTATCGACGTCAGCCGTGGGCCCCAGGAGGGGTTGTTGCGTAACCCAATGGAGATTGGTGAAACGTGGCCTACAACGATCGAGTTTTGCCGTACTCGCTCGGAGACGAATATCTCGGAAAAACGAGATTGTGAGAATTTTCCACGTGGGGGGAAGGAAAAAGGAACAAGTACATGCGTGCTTTATAAACAAACATTTCTAAGAGTTGAATGAATGGAAGGAAAATCTCACGGCAGGAGATCAAAAACAAAAGAACCTAGAAACGAACAAGTGTCGAATTGCGTGGCTAAACGAAAAACTGTATAGAACAAATTTTATCTTTCCACTCTCGACGAGGATCGTTATCGCGTGCACGTACCTACAACTTGTCTTGAGCTTAAATTGTGTTCGGGCGTGAAACATCCGAGTCGAGAGTGGTGTTGGGCTATCCTGTTCAGATAAATTCCAGTTCCGGTGACAAGCATTCCACGTGCCGCAGGTTTTACGAGATAACGGGAGGGATTGATCAGACGATTTCATACCGGTGGACCAATTCTATCGAGCAACCGCCGACCGAACTGGCTCGATCAGCTGTCTGAAATTGAACGAGTTTGAAATTTCTTCCGATCACCGCAACAAGATCGGATCGAGTTCCGTTGCTGAAATGATGGAATGTCAAATTTGATTCGCGGTGATTTACCAGGAGAGGTCAGTCGACCCCAGTTTGGAACGTTCCAGGAACAATCCGGCAGCGATTCTCCAACCGACATTGCAAAAACACAATTTTAATCGTATTGAACACGGCACTATTCGATTGTCGTTCGTGTCAATACGTTCTACAACACTTGCATTAATCCCTTGCGCCATTATAGTACCCCTAAATAATTGGAAAACCACCCTACGAATGAATCTACGTAAATGTGCGCAACATGGGTCCTATACGTCTGTTCCATTTGAAATTCTGCACAGACCTAAGGAATGACATCAGGAGGAATTTAAAAAAAAAAGTCGCATCCCGATATATCCAGGTTGGAAGGCATCGTGAAGATTTGGATTGCTAGTATCTTAACCGAACAAGTGGATTTTAACACTTGGCATGCAGGCAACATACTTTTACGTTTTTCGAAGTCTGTCACTGGAGCGCGGCTCATGTAAAAATACGTATTTAGTAGATTTGTGCTAGAGAGCGCACTGAGAGAAAAAAATGGTTGGGTTTAATATAATCACACTACATTTTATAGTTAGATTTGGCGTCAAACTTATTTTTATAGTTCACTTAATCATACAAAATATAGTTGAATGAATGATTTATACAAATGGTTATATTACCTTTGTTCTTGTCACCATATGTATAGTAAAATTTGCTATGTGAATATAGTTCTATCACTATGTATGAAATAGTCTGGCAATATTAACTATATAAAATAGTTACTTCTCTTACCATTATATATTTTCAACTATACTATATTTTTAATTGAGATAACCATAATTTTTGGTAAAAACATAATATAATTGGTTATACTATACCTTCATCGTAATTACTACTGACATTATGATAACATTTACCATAAATACGATATTTCCAACTATAATTTTGTTACTATGCCATTATAGTTAGATAGATCATATACTTTTCTCTCAGTGCGGGTGCCGTATAAATACGATGGACATTGTATGTATGGTGTTTGTGTTGCTCTGCAACGCTTTGCATTATTTCTTCCCAGAAGTTTTGTTTGTCCAGTTAATATAAGGTCAATGTCCCAGTTTCTACTCAAATCCTGATTTCTACTCATTACGAACTATTCTTCTTAATATTAATATCCGGTTGATAAAATAAGTTACAGAAACATTAATTCTTAATTATTTAGATACTTCGGCATAAGTTGCATAGGCTCGTTACTCGTTATGTAACAGCTCGTTGTTAAAAATAAATTTCATAATCCGAGTAGTCGTTGTAGTCTTAAATGAGTTGAAATAGGGACACGTTGTGACTATATCTATACGGACACCGCGATTTTTGCCGAGTGGAAATACGTTCATTTCTTGCATTGCATTTAATTAACAATTATTCGTAATAAAAGTCTTTAAAATATTTTTTTAATTTTATATGTAGTACGACTTCTGACGTGACAAGCGACCAATTTGTTCGCTAATTGTTACTTAAAATAATAATTTAAACTACTGTCTTCAGTATAATTTGCCTTGAATGAGTAGAAATAGGGACATTGATCTTACTTCGTCTTTCGAATCGAAGTAGTTTTCGATTTATTGCGATTTTACCAAGTGACCAAAGTCCCGCGCGAGGTTCGCGAAAAAACGTCCGCTGCACACGTAAGTCCACGGCGAAGTGTACCCGCATGCCAAGTGTTAAGATCATTTCTAAAAAAAATCGCCGACACTCAATAATTCTGAGAAGTCGCTCGAGGAAGTCATGCGACATTCCGTTCACTCGATCCCCAGTGAGAAATGAAACTTCGAATCGATATTAATACCATCAAAAAATCTGTACATCGATCAATTTTAAAATTTCGGTCTCTTTTGATATGGCGCTGCGTATCATGCAGGGATGAATAAAATCTTAATCAATAAGTGTTTAAATTTGTTACCAGGAATTACTTCATTTACTTTACATACTTTACATACGTCAATTGCTTCACGCCAAAAAATTTCAGCATTGACTGATTTTATTAATCTCCGCGTGATGTGCATCGCTATATCAAGAGAGATCGAAATTTTAAAATTTTTTCACGTGTAGAGGTGCATCGATATATTTTACTGGTATTCGATATCGATTCGAAGTTTCATTTCTTACTGGGTCAGACGATTAAATGAGCCGTTTATTTTGAAAGTGGCCTACGTCCATTTAAAACAAAAAAATAAGATATCACATAATTCGTGAATAATTTAGTGCAATAATTTAATGTTATGTGGTATCTGATTTTTTTAAAAGCATGGACTTAGACCACTTTTAAAATAAACGTGAGCTGTTTTTTTTCTATTTGAGCAATAACCGATTGTCGATATTGCCAAATAGATTCATGCCAAGGAACAGATTAACCTTTTCCCCCGGTCAATTACATACGGGATACGAAATTACACTCTATCGATTGCCCGTGTGACGTTCGCGCAATCTGTCTTCTGGGTTACATGTGCAAGTATGTGAAAGGAAAAAGGAAAAAATCGCAAGATAAAAGTCGAGGGATACGGAAGAATGGGGGAAGCGTAGAAAAACAAATGGATGAGAACAAATACACATGAGAATCCAGTGAATAACGAATTATCAGACCGAATTGTTACTCGTTAACAGACGATTCCACAAAAATAGAATTCATCTCGGTACCGAGGAAAAATAAGCGAAACATTGCTACATTGTAATTCTCCAAGAGTTCATGATTTTTGTGGCGAAGATAAATAAGTGAAACGTTCTTAAATTGTAACCGGAAGTCTCACGGATCCGACACCCTCTACCTGTGAGGTATACCTACTGTTCTTCAGGAAGTACTTCACAATGGAATTCGATACGACATAATGGAGACCCCGATACGGGGACTCTTGTTCCCCCTCTTGCACCGACACGGTTTCTCCCACCGAGAAACCCTTGTTGTTTCCAGTCCGAGACAAATGTTTCTACTGTGCAGTGAAGAAACCATAAGAGATGCATTTCCCACTGTTCTCAAATCATTTGTATTTGCAATATTGGAAATTATTTGGACGTTCTATTCACTAATCGGACTAACACAATTACCGACCTATTGAATCAAACTAAATTTTATACACCCCAGAAAAGAATCACCCTTTCAATATTTATCCGTGAGAAATTACTCGCGTGGATTAACAGTTTTTTCAACGTTTTCTCTGTCGATTATATCGTGTTTACAGCCGACAATGACCTACCGCGCACTCGCTCGAGGATTTTACAGCCCGATCAATTTAAATCGTAAAAGATTGCTTTACCATTGGTGTCGAACGCATCAATGCCACGATACATCCCTCATTTATTGAGACAATTCTGGGAAGTCTGTTTCGCGGAATCATTGTCGGAGCTTTTCTCGTAATGTCAACGATATAATGGAGAAAGATAAAATGGAGGTGTGAAAATAAAATTGTCGATAGCTATTTGACTGAGCAATTTTCGTATTTGCAGAGGAAGAACCTACGTGAACTATCTAGAAGTTCGCTTAAATGAAATTAATGTTCAACAATTTTCGTCCGTGCACACACACTCGCAAACATAATTGCACACATGTATGGAGAAAGTGGTCACACGTGCACCTGTGAGAACTTCACACGTTATCACGTCGATTTTCGCAGTAAACTCGTCCCATGACGATCCGCGCGTTACTGATAATGGTGATTCCGTTTGAGGGCCACGAGAAAAAGAGAAAGGGGAAGAAGAAGGAGGGGGCACACGTTGACATTAAATAGGGAGAAAGAATAAAAGGAAGAGAGAGAGAGAGAGAGAGAGAGAGAGAGAGAGAGAGAGAGAGAGAGAGAGAGAGAGAGAGGTGAGTTGGAGAAGGAGCTCGAAGAAAAGGTATACTGAGAATTTATTCGCGAGAAGGCAAGTCGTAAATGGAATACGCAAATACTTGTCCTTAGTAGTGGAACAAAGTATTATAAAAGACTTTGCTTTAGTAAAAATATCCTGCACGCTTCCTTTTAAGTTTTTAGACGTGCACCGTTAATTTAATAATATAACGTAAAATTAACATAGTTGCAGGAGTTGCTATGCACGAAGAGAATTACGTAAAAGATTTTCTTTTATTAAATTTCCTATAGGTACGGTGCATCAAATGAGTAAAAACAAGTAATTAATGGGACTAATGGCTCCGGCACACTGGACGCGGCAACGCGGTACGCGTCAACGCGTCAACGCGGTGGCCAATCACTGTGTTGCTTTAATACATAACTAATTAGTACTACCAGAAAAGCAAGACAGTGATTGGCCACCGCGTTGACGCGTTGACGCGTTGCCGCGTCCAGTGTGCCGGAGCCATAACGTAGATACTTTTCGTTTAACGTATTCCAATGTAATAATAATTGTGATTAATAAATTGTCCTGCTGTTTTCTTGTTCGTTAATCTCGCGCGTTTGAATTATTATTCGTAGATACATGCAAATGTAACCTTTCAGGGTGTAAAGTGTCGCCACCTCGAAGAAAACTCGAGAAGTAAGTACTGCCCGTTCGCTGTGTCGAGCGGAAAATTTTTTAATTTTATAAATCTAACGGGCACTCTCAAGTAAAACGCAGTTCGAACCAATGCATTCCAAGATTACAGACTCAACTGACCTACTTGATAACTCCTTTGCATGACAAAACGAATACGCGTACTCAAATGTATAGTGTATGTATATCCTACTGATCTCCCCTTCCTTACTTTCCTTTTTGGAATTAAACCGTTGCATATACGTATATGCAGCCAGCTACAATCGTCTTCCAACTGCTCCCAACTGCTGAACTAACGATCATTGATTGCACAAGACGATGAAAATGTGTTCCACGATGACAGGACAGGTGTTTTCCTTTCACTGCTGTGATCGAATCATATTACATCACTTCAGGAGTAGACAAGCGTCTGACTAGATTACCCAAAGTAGACGAAAACAAGATTGGATGAATTGAATAGATCTGATCTGAATATTTCACTTAAGTTGTGAAAGGAAAGCAGCTAATGTATCATCTCACATTCGTATCTTCGATGCGCATAGCAACACGTAACATTTATGAGCGAATTTAATAATGCTTACATAACCTCGAAATCGTTATATTTGAAAATTCTCTATAAAGTAAGGATAAAATAGCGTAATTTTCGCTATTCATGACAATTGTAACTTGTAATATTATTTCTCTGTAGCACGACAGATCGCAATTAAGATTCTTTAAATACACAAAAACACACACTTCATGTTTGAGAAGCTTAGCAACAGGTAGCGTCAGAACAGGAGTTGCTCCAGTAATTTGTAAAACCCAAAGAACTTGTGTAATAAGGACTTACCATAAAGCTTCGGGTATTTCGCAAAGTTTCCCTCCTTCGAACTCGCGTTTGATAGTCACTAAGGCAACGTAAATATACATTTTCTTTGTCAACAACAGTATTCAATGACCTACGCGCTGTTTTGACGGGCTTGACGCGCGGCGCCATTTTGAAACTCACGTTTTCATTAAAGACGGTTACCGGAACTGCCTTCCCGTCTTACGGTGCAGTTAAATAGATTTTTTAAATAAGTAGGTACGCTAACAAATTTGTTCAAATCAAGATCACGAATTGGAGATATTAAGTGTGGTATGATAATCCACGAATAATTGCGACGACATAAATAATGCTAATATAATATGGTAATATTCCGAGGTTTCCACTCTTATACTTATAAAATTACGTGAATTTTTTGTTAATTTATTTTTCTGCAAATAAGATTACACAAGTAATGTCAGAAATCTTTAGTCTATTTGACAAGCGTATTACCATTCACAAAAGTTATTCACAATGATGGAGAATATTGAATAATAGTGAGAATATTTCGAATAGCTAACTGCATGACTTTCTCATTTCTTGTCTTTCTCTTTATCCTTGTCCTTCTCCTTATCCTTATCCTTATCTTTCTCTTTTTCCTTCTCCTTCTCCTTATCCTTATCTTTATTTTGCTGCAGAGAACCAACCGCTTGACGAACGGCTTCAGAATGCGGATCTACACCTGGTAAATTCTCTAGTACAGATTGTAGGAATGCTGGATCAGACATTACCGCCGCATAATCTTCCTCTACTTCCATCGCTTCTTCTTTTTGAGTTTCAAGCTCCTCTGTGAAATAACATTTAGTTAAAATGGGTGTTAGCGTAATTTTAAGGAATGGAAAATAAAAAGTAAGTGGTTTGCCGTACGTTGATCCTGCATTGACATTTGCATAGCAAAGGCTATTTGTTCCTCTTCTGTCATATGAGCAAAATCTGGCACACTGCCACTGCTTGGTGCGGTACTATCAGTTGAAGATGGCGTATCGTCTGCTCCTTCCAGAGACATGGCCAATGCTCGCTTTAACATAGCTTCTTCATTGGGACCTTCCTTTATAGTTTCTGGTTGCTTACTCGCAACTGTATCGCTCGCCTGTGCTCGGCGAGCTTCATCCTCTTGTCTTTGACGTTGCTCTTCCATAGATACACGTAAAGCCTAAAAATCAAATATGACATGATTCCGTCTTTGAAACAATTACAGTATAGATACATCACGATGAAATAGTATGAGTACCAACCAATGCAAGTTCAGGATCCTCATTTGGATCAACACCAAATTCAAATGCAACAGCTCCCATTCCAGCTCCACCAATACCACCTTCGCCTTGAATTATTGGCGAGGATATGAGGGCATCTGACAAGTGTGGACCCGGTGGAACAGTTATTAGATGGCTCCCAGTTCCATCTTTTCCATTTAATGCATTAATAAAGGCAGTCAATATTTCATTGTTGACACTTTCTTCGCCGAAACTTATTATATCGACATTCACCTTTTCCTTCTTTAATCGCTTAGCTAATTTTACTAATTCTTTTTCATCGATATCTATGGGACTTCCAACGAACGCTACAATACGCATTTTGTGGTTTTTTCCTTGACGGTGTTTCAGCGCTAACTACACAAACATATATTGTTAAATAAGATTTGCATAAACGTCAGGTTGTATTATCAATTAAATATTATACTTACATGAGCGATTCTAATTCCTGTAATAAAACATAAATTGCCATTTGGTTGTACCTGGTGAAGCTTAGAAAGTATCCTACCAACATCGCTAGTCAGCGTTGCTAATACTTCAACGCTGTAATAATAATAGGAACAATGGTTCATATTTAAATTGTTTCTTATCGATTATATATAATATGCATTTGGAATACACACTTTGCAAGAGTTATCAAGCCAACGTTATTTTCAGCATTGGCGCGTGTTTTTGAATGGCAAACTAAGTTGACGGCATCTTGTTGCGCTTGAAGTCGAGTTGGCAAAAAATCTCCATTTCTCATATAATCACTGTTGTCAACACTGGGATAAAGATTTACATTAAAATATACCTATACGAAGACATATAGATTTATTGAGCATTTGTTTATCAACAAAGATGCACTTTAACCGATCTGTAATATGGTGAAACAATAAATGCTGCCGAACTAAGCAATACGAGTTACAGGTTAACTTACAAGACTAACCTCGAACACATCACTTGATGCTTACTGATCAGTAAGCATTATAGTGTGTAAATTAAAATAATAGAATTTTTGTATGTGCTAAATTCGGCAATTACTCCAAAACCGTTGCAGAAAGGGGATAATTTGTCATGATATTTCATCGCGATAGTGAATTTATTCAAGTTTGCATTGTCACTCCGTAAACATTTTTGTGCGGGCGACAGAAAATGTCAAAAAAAAATTAACAGCGTCGCGGTTAGACTTTATAACGAAACTATAAAGGCATATCGGTAGAATCGAGTGTGAAATTATTCCGAAATGTTTACGCGAATAAGGTAGCATTTAATAAATAAAAGAACTCACCATATCATAGTACTTTCCAGCACCATCTTGACGGAGTGACTGTTCCACATTCCACGTTCCCATATTTAGTTCGGATGCAAATGGTTTGCATCCCGACATCGTATACACAATTGACGATAATTGTCGATGCTCACTCAATCGTTTAATTGTAATTAAATGGAATGGAAAATCTTACTAGCACCATTCAAACCATGCAAACGTAAGTCAATCAAAAGTTGTGAACCATTATAGCGTAGACCAGAAAAGTAACAAAGCATAGAATTTATTTCTCACATCTTGCGCACACCCGGGATTTCGTACATTACGTTTTATTATTTATTTACGATCTCCCGACATATCAGAAGTAAAGAATAAATCGACTTCACGCCGAAGCGACTGTATGATAACCTGGAGGTGGTGACGAACGTGTGGAAACTCGACGAGAAAATTGAGGAAGCCAAGAGTCGGTATCGCTCGGTTTCTACAAAATGCAAATTTTTATAATTAGAAAACATATAATCGAGAAAGGTGAAAGGGGTCGAATGCGTATTTGAAAATCTCCGGTAATAAAGAGCTCGTAAGAAAAGCGTGTATGCTTAAGTTTATCGAATGTGTAATATCGATGTAACGATCTATGGATATCGATGTAACGATGGCTGTGTGATACGATGACAAGGAATACGGAACTGAAACAACATCCGAGCCGAGTCCTCTCTGCTGAGCAGCCTTCTTATGTTTCCACCAAAGGAAAAGATTGGCAACTAAAGCGCTCAACAAGATCAGAGGCAAGAGAATGCAGAGAAGGATGACCGCATCGTGAATTCCAAAAATCAAGGCGGCTGCAACCACGACAAGAGACAGTATTAGGATGGCTGCTGCTATCAGGCCAGTGCGATATACTCCATATCTGCGATCTGAAAAAATACAAAGCATCGAATAGTGGACATATTCTATCGTAGCACTTTGCAAAAAGAACAAGGGATTTTTTCTTTTATTATGCATTTCGTCTCTATAACAGTACGCGATTCTTCTTAACCCACATAAGAAGATTTTATCGCTCTCGCGATTGCCACCGGTATAATTTATCAACAAAACTACAAACACAACGATCCTCGCGAAAGTGTAAACCTTACTTTCGTCACTAATGTAGGTCAAGAAACTACAACACGCAACTTGGTGCGCCCAAAGTGCAATTCGCGATTCATCGCGCCTTCTGTTTTCATCCCGTGCACATGTTCCTTTAATCATAAATCCTCGTTTGAACAAGAAACGAAAGTGGATTCGCGAACCATCTACTTACCGGACCACAATTATAGGATCAAAATAATAGTCAAATATGTCGAATGTATCAATAATATCATCTCGTGGGCGAGCCTCAATTACGAGATATTTACGGGGCTCCAAAAAGAGGAATGTACGAATCAAATTAGCGATTACTGTCTCAGATAAAATACTTACGGCTTGTTAGAGGCGTTTCCATCGTTCCTGTTTCGATTCTAAGGTGCGCTGCAGTCTAGTCGTCGATCGTCGGTCGTCGGTCGTCGATCGTCGGTCGTCGGTCGTCAGTCGTTGGTCGTTGCTCTCCGCTCTCCGCTCTCCGCTCTCCGCTCTCCGCTCTCCGCTCTCCGCTCTCCGCTCTCCGCTCTCCGCTCTCCGCTCTCCGCTCTCCGCTCTCCGCTCTCCGCTCTCCGCTCTCCGCTCTCCGCTCTCCGCTCTCCGCTCTCCGCTCTCCGCTCTCCGCTCACCGCTCACCGCCATTATGCTGACTGATTGCGACCTGCTCTCCCTTCCTCGCATTTCATCCTTTTCCACACTCTCTATTTCTCGCTTACTCTTCGATTTTATCGTTCTCTCTCCTTCATGCCCCTCTCATTCCTATTACATCCAACCGTTCCTCCGCCGCGCCAATCTCCTCCACCAGAGTTTTCTTTTTCTCTCGGTCGTATGCGTCGCACGCGTTCATCGGCTATCCGTTACGAGTTGTTTCTCCCGTAGTGGTGGCGTAGCGTCACCCACATCAAACGTGCGCGATAAATCTCGGGCGTCAATCTTTTCCGACCTATACACAGTGTTGGGTAAGATACATTTAAAATTTATCTCGATACAGATAGAGATACACGTGAAAAAATGTATTTAGATATAGATACAAATACATAATTTAAAATGTATATAGATACAGATACTCGAATACTTCAAAAGGATCTCTCAGATATACATCAGATACTTTTAAATTATATTTTGTCGTAATAAGGTAAATGCCTCAGTAGTGACGATTGGAACTTAAAACTCAAAAAATAAGAATTAAGAACAAATTAACAAATATGTTAGTTTATGCCAATAATAAGATTATTTATTTATTAATATTTTATAAAAGAATAACATATTTTTTTAATCTACAGACAAAGAATATCTGAAAACGTATCTGAAAATGTACCTGAAAACCAGTTAAGACCCTATGTTTTGTAACATACATACAGATACAAATACTCAAATTCGGATGTACCTCATAAGTAACACTACCCAACTGTAAATCCCCGATTTTGATAATTTTTTAATATGTCATAGTAGACGCAAAAATAAGACATATGTATTTTTTTTTATCGGCGGAGATGCATATTTAGGGGGTGAAACAGCACTTTGAAAAAAATCGGTGTTTTTTTTTCGAAGTGTATACCGTGAAAACCTCGGTGAAAACTATGCAAGATAGAAAAAAATGTTTCCAACAAAAGTTGAATTGTTTCAAAAGCTCTTAATAATAGTGTTATCGATTGTTTAAAAAATGTTAAATTTTTAAACATACCCCCCACTCTGATAATTTTTTGGCAATTTTACAATTTCGTTTCGACAAAATGAAAGCATATTTTATTCCGAATCCAACCATATATAATAATGTTGCTTTCCGACATATGGACTTTTCGAAAAATAACTGTAAATGCCCGCCTATGCCCGTACCGCGTTATGCATAGCGCTTATGATTCCAACTATTATGTAATGATATTACTTTCTGGCAAGTAACACAACCCAAATGTAACTCGCCGATTTTTATAATTTTTTAATATATCATAGTAGACGTAAAAAGAAGACGTACGTATTTTTTTATCAGCGGAAAAACATATTTTCTCACATATAAAACATTGCATTATCAAAAAAATTAATGCATTATCTCCACAATAATTGCATGATATAGCAGAGACTTGAAAACAATATTGGACTGGAGTCTTGCATGTAGGTGGTTTTTCTTGAATATACCCACTTTTATACCACACACATTTAAACAGGTTTACAAACCTGGGTGAAGAAAACTGGTGGTTATGATTCTTCCAATTCATAAACAAATAAAACTAGGGGGCAGAGCCAATCTCCTCCAAATCGGCGGGTGCTCGATCGATATTTGTGCAAATTTGTGTAAAAATTTGTCCTGATCGGTTCATCCGTTTTTTCGAAATCGAGGATATACATGGACACACACACACACGCACACACACACGCACACACACACACGCGCGCGCGCAGATTTCGCGATGGCGAGATCATAAGTCACTCCCTTTACGGTCGTGTCTAAAAATAGGTCGTGCCTGTTTTATTTTAAATTAATCTAATCAGGATTAGAGCAACGCTTGGCCCCCCCCCCCCCCCCCCCCCCCCCCACGACCAACACGATATCCATAACGTTCGAGAAACTTCCTTCTTTGAAATATGAACTACAGGATGTGAATGTGAATGTGAATGTGAATGTGACTGTGACTGTGAATATGAAGATGAAGCTATATTTACTCTATTTTATAAATATTTTCCTAAACAAGCGATTGCAGAATAGGAAGAATCATAACCACCAGTTTTCTTCACCCAGGTTTGTAAACCTGTTTAAATGTGTGTGGTATAAAAGTGGGTATATTCAAGAAAAACCACCTACATGCAAGACTCCAGTCCAATATTGTTTTCAAGTCTCTGCTATATCATGCAATTATTGTGGAGATAATGCATTAATTTCTTTGATAATGCAATGTTTTGTATGTGAGAAAATATGTTTTTCCGCTGACAAAAAAATACGTACGTCTTCTTTTTACGTCTACTATGACATATTAAAAAATTATAAAAATCGGCGAGTTACATTTGGGTAGTGTTACTTGCCAGAAAGTAATATCATTACATAATAGTTGGAATCATAAGTGCTATGCATAGCGCGGTACGGGCATAGGCGGGCATTTACAGTTATTTTTCGAAAAGTCCATATGTCGGAAAGCAACATTATTATACAGGGTGAGTCCGCCAAGGCATGCCACCCGAATAATTTCTACAATTTTGGTGTTCAGAAAAAATGTTTCAAGTAAAAGTTGTTTGTTATCGAGGGGGGCATTGTGTGACGGTGACCATTTTCTTCCAGGTGGAGGCACTTCGGAGATTTGAAGGTCATTTTCATTTTTTTAAATGGAATCATACATTTTCGAATACCTACGATTGTAGCCCTTTCCAAGGCCATTTCAATGACCATAGATGTTCAAGGTCAGTCAAGGTCAAGGGCACAAAAAAAGTGGAAAACCGATTTTATCACTTGTATTACAAATGTGATTGCTTTTATTGTTTCAAAATCATTGAACATTAATGTGTTATGGGGACAATTGAAAGCAGGTGTGTATCATGATATACCAACTACTAAAGAAGAAATGATAGAGCGCATAGAACGAGCTTGTGCTGCAATCGACCGAGAAACACTCCGACGTGTAACGCAATCTGTAGGTGAACGTTTTAGACAGTGCTTTGCTGTAAACGGTCACCATTTCGAACATTTGTAGTGAGTTGTTAACATTGAATGCCAAGCGTTTAACTGCAATGTGTTTACATTAATGTTCAATGATTTTGAAACAATAAAAGCAATCACATTTGTAATACAAGTGATAAAATCGGTTTTCCACTTTTTTTGTGCCCTTGACCTTGACTGACCTTGAACATCTATGGTTATTGAAATGGCCTTGGAAAGGGCTACAATCGTAGGTATTCGAAAATGTATAAGTCCATTTAAAAAAATGAAAATGACCTTCAAATCTCCGAAGCGCCTCCACCTGGAAGAAAATGGTCCCCGTCACACAATGCCCCCCTCGATATCAAACAACTTTTACTTGAAACATTTTTTCTTAACACCAAAATTGTAGAAGTTATTCGGGTGGCATGCCTTGGCGGACTCACCCTGTATATGGTTGGATTCGGAATAAAATATGCTTTCATTTTGTCGAAACGAAATTCTAAAATTGCCAAAAAAATTATGAGACTGGGGGGTATGTTTAAAAATTTAATATTTTTTAAACAATCGATAACACTATTATTAAGAGCTCTTGAAACAGTTCAACTTTTGTTGGAAACATTTTTTCCTATCTTGCATAGTTTTCACGGTATACACTCCGAAAGAGAAACACCAATTTTTTTCAAAGTGGTGTTTCACCCCCTAAATATGCATCTCCGCCGATAAAAAAAAATACATATGTCTTATTTTTGCGTCTACTATGACATATTAAAAAATTATCAAAATCGGGGATTTACAGTTGGGTAGTGTTACTTGTTAGATACACAAAATGTACATATATCTAGATACTATCCAACACTGCCTATAAAAGTACAATAATAGTGGTACTTGACTCACTAGTGATTTTTTCTTCTTTATCTTCGGTGCCCCTTATCGGAGTCTCTCGAATACAGTAGAGCGTCGATTATCCGAATCATTTGGGAGACAAATTCGTTCCGATAATCGGTTTTTCGGATAATCGGTCTGAAGAAATCAAATTCTTAACTATGTCCCAAATCCATTAGAAATTGGACATTTTTTTAATTTGAATGATTTATACGTAAATGAATACATACTTAATAATAAAAAAAAAGGCACTTGTTCAAGAATCATCGTTTTCT
Source organism: Tiphia femorata (assembly GCA_944319695.1). Taxonomy (NCBI): domain Eukaryota; kingdom Metazoa; phylum Arthropoda; class Insecta; order Hymenoptera; family Tiphiidae; genus Tiphia; species Tiphia femorata. The sequence goes on along the minus strand of OX090896.1, from coordinate 9,961,566 downwards.
CGAATTATTTTGCATTCAATCCATTTAATTTTGCATTCAATTCAAGAGCTTTTTCTTGAATTAATGGACCTGATATTGGTATTCCAATACTCCGTTTTTATAAGATACACTTGTACAACGCATCATCTAGTTTCTCATCGCTTGCTGTTTTTAAAGTTTTGCGGGATCGAAAATTGCTTTCGTGATTTAATTTTTATTGAAAGCTTAACAATTTTGGCTCGCTGCTTTTAATGTTGTTAATGGTGGATCTTCCAATATTATATTCTTTGGCTAAATTAGAAACACTTTCACGTTTTTTTAAACGTTTAATAATATTTAACTTATCTTCTAATTTCAACGTCACTCTTTTTCTTTTAGTACTCATTGTACGGTGACATTTATACGTATGGACGCACTAAATACAGTCAAGATACTAAACTCGGGCATTTGAAACAGCTAGGATACACGTCTCATACATAAACATTGTTAAATACGTAGCCGAAATACATATACATATACGTGACTTACTCTATATTCGGATAATAATCGACGTTCAGATAATCGATGTTCGGATAATCGACACTCTACTGTAATGATAATTCTAATAACGAATTCGATTGCCTGCACTGGTGTACACCAGTGTACACTGAGTACAATATTTCCCAGTACAGCGTGTTCAATCAATTCCCTCTCTTCCAGTGGTTGCACTCATTGTGTTTGGTTGTATTGCATTATTATAATGCAGATCCTATGCCGTATTCGATGAGTATTGCACTATAATTCAGTGTAGCCTTGATTTCGTGTTCGGCTGCACAAAACAAATTGCACGAGTGCACAATTTATTACACCGCCAATTTTGGCAGTGCAGTTTGGTACACCATCAGTTTCAAGTGACGGAAAATTTAAAATGTGTAGAAAAAAATGTATACTTTTAAATGAAATACTAGAAAGCCGTAGTAGTGATGACGAGGAGAATTTGATAAAATTATGTTACGAGAAGTAAAAGACCGAAGATTAGTAATTACTTAGATGTTATAAACGAATATTCAAATAATGAGGTAAGTAAATTTATATTACAAAAATTGTTAACATATATTGGAGAAGTTTTAAGATCATGAGCCTTATTGGAAAATCTTTCTAACTTTGTCCTCTTTTGAAGGTAACGGATTGTTCAATCCGTTGCCCCAATCTAGTGCAGCACTCGTACAGTTTAGGGCAACATCGGTTCAGTGTAGTGTAAATCTGACTTGGTGCAGTACTTGTACAGTTTAGGGCGACATTGGTTCACTGTAGTATAAGCCGGACCTAGTGCAACACTCGTGCTGTTTAATGCAACTCGAGTTTAGTATCAGTGCAAACCGACCGAATACGCTATAAATTATTACGTCGATGACCTATTATTACCTAAATTTTTACGTCGAGCTAGTAGTATGCGCGTGTCCCTTATCCCTTTTTCTTCTCCATTCGTCCTGTTGGCGAGTTTGTGTCAATGGGGCGGCGCATCGCTAATTAGGACATTCATCTTACGGAACCGCTTCCAGTTTCAATCGTTCGTTTGACACGTGCCGTAAGATCGTGCTTGCGATTCACGATTGTTGACATAGGCAAAGAGGCTATTGTACTTATCGCGGAAGCGAATTGCTGTAGTGAAAGTTTGCGATACTAGATGTTATCTTATCCTCGCTGCGCCCTATAACACTGTTCGACAAAAAACAATTTATTTTCTGTTTTGTAATGTCCATTGAGTGATGTCTATAGTGTTTCTCGTCCTAAACACGAATCCGGAAGCAGAATTGCTCCATCACCCTCAGTTTTCGAAGAAGACGAACTTTTGTTGAACCTGCCGATTTCTGGCAAAAATGAGGTATTCCGTGGAAACTAATAGTGATAGAGAGTTCAGCTTAGTTTTAAACTGGAGAGGAGAAATTTTTGGATAAGACAGTGCCCATGAGTATAATTATCTGCAATTTTGAAGGGTCGTAAATCACCGTCAAAGTTTGAAAGTAGGTCTATAGGCGTAGCTTTCACGTGCTATTCTTATAAAGTGTTTTAACTGTGGTGACTTTGCTCCACTTTGTTGGATTCCTCGAACATTTCTGAGGACGAAATACTGCGGCAGAAGCGTCCGAATGATTTTTATGGCTAGGGAATTAAGAAAATGTTAGTCGACAATATCTGCATGATGCCTTGCCGCCTTGCCGACATTAATTCGTTTGTCTCGACTTCCAGTACCGTAGCCGGTCGTAATGGGCCGCCCATACAGGCTTCCAACAGAGTACTCACTTTCTATATGCAAAATTGTGTATTTTTAGGCACGATCGTAAAGGGAGTGACTTATGCTATCGCCATCGCAAAAACCGTTCGTATGTGCGTGTGCGCGTGTGTGTGTGTGTGCGCGCGCGCGTGTGTGTATGTATGCATGTGTGTGTGTCCGTGTATATCCTCGATTTCGGAAAAACGGCTGAACCGATCGGGACGAAATTTGGCACAAAAATCAAGTACACTACTGTGAGTTGACAATAAGGTTTGTGAGCCGCCATCTTGAACCGGTACAAGATGGCGGGAGATTCAAAATTTGAAAAAAATGTAATTTAAATTTAATATTGCTGCCATTTCTAAACGGCTGAAGATAGCGATACATAAAGTTTGCTGGCAACAAATGGATATATACTCAAAGTACATACCAAATTTCGTTGCGATCCGTTCAGCCGTTTGGCCGGAATACTGGACTAATGGAAATAGTGCAAAATTCATTAATTCCTTAGTCCAGTTTTCGAACGGCTGAACGGATTCGAACAAAATTTGGCATGTACATCGACTATATATCCATTTGGTGCCATGAAACTTTATGTATAGCCGTCTTCAGCCGTTTCGAAATAGCGGCAAATTTTAATTTTTAATCCACTATTTCAGCAAGAAAGTTGATTAGTCCACTATTCCGGCAAAACGGCTGAACGGATTCGGACAAAATTTGGCATGCATATCAAGTATATACCCATTTGGTGCCAGGAAACTTTATGTATCACTATCTTCAACCGTTTAGAAATGGCAGCAATATGCATGGTCATCTTGAAACGGCTGAACGGATTCGGACAAAATTTGGCATGTACATCAAGTATATACCCATTTGGTGCCACGAAACATTGTGTATGGGCATCTTCAACCATTTCGAAATGGTGCCAGTTTCAAATCTTTAATTCACTATTTTATTTATAATTATAGTTTAAAAATCCCGTAATTTCGAAACGGTTGAAGATGACCATAAAGTTTCGTGGCACCAAATGGGTATATTTTTAAACTACATTGCAAATTTTTTTTGAATCCGCGCAAGCGTTTCACCGGAATACTGGATTAAAGATTTCAATTTGTCGCAATTTCTGAATGGTTGAAGTTAACCATGCATAAAGTTTCACCGCAGCAAAGGGGTATATACTTGATGTACATGTAAAAGTTTGGTTCGGATGCATTTAATTGTCCGGTTTCGATCACTTGCGCGCATTGCAGAAATGTTGCATTTCACTGGCGAGCGCGAAGCGCGAGCACGACGTTCCCAGGGGGTATGGCGCTTGAGCGAAGCGAAAGCGCAGAGGACTCTCTAGCATAGTTTAATATCTCAATACTTGAATTTTCAACAATTTCGAAACGGTTTGAAATTCGTGGGCGAGCACGAAGCGCGAGCAAAGGCGATCTGGGGGGTTGGCGCTTGAGCGAAGCGAAAGCGCAGGGGGTTTACCCCCTAGTTTTCTTTTTGTTATATTTTCTCTTTTAAGCATCCAACAAAAAGAAATCCGCTTCACAGATCATTTGAAGATAAAAGAGTGCGTAAGCGCAGACGATCGTAAGTGACATTATTCGGACGTTACGTCCAGCTCGAATCATAAATGGAGCACAACGCATTCTAGGTTGAATTTGAATTTATAACGTTTGAAAATACATTAAAATATGATTTTGGTAACTTCTTGTTTAAGAAGCGCAATCTTATTACCTTAGAATGTTGATTTTTATGAAATTTCGTCTATTTTTGCGATTAAAAAAAAACTGTGACGTGATGAAGGAATTGTGACGTCAGATTCGAATTCAGCGGAACAAAATACATAAGACTAGCTTACAAGGGGAGGCCCACAATGGGTTGTTTCCAATTTCGCTGAATTTGAAATATGTCATAGTTCAGCACCCCTAGATGCTCATGGTACCCGGTTTTATATGAAGATGGCCCGTAGTTTTCGAGAAAATTGCAGTTAAATATTGCGATTTTTCGGGCTAAATTGAGGATGTGGCAGCGCAGCGCCCGAGAACGAGAGACAGGAAAAAACAACAAAGAATCAAATGTCTTGTGTCTTGAATCAAATACTTGAATTTTCAACAATTTCGAAACGGTTTGAAATTCGTGGGCGAGCACGAAGCGCGAGCAAAGGCGATCTGGGGGGTTGGCGCTTGAGCGAAGCGAAAGCGCAGGGGGTTTACCCCCTAGTTTGCTATTTTTTCATTGTTTGACATTTCTACATCATTGAAAAATTAACAAAAAACAAAAGCTTTTGCATACAGAAAGTGAGTGCTCTGTTAGAAGCTCGTATGGGTGGCCCATTACGCTCGGTTACGGTACTGGAAGCCGAGACAAACGAATTAATGTATGTATGTATATTTCTCCCCTTGCGGGGTACAGACGGACCTCCGCTCCGTTTACACTTCCTTAACACGTTGAGTGCTACGCCGATTTCGCTATACTTGTCGCTCAGGCGGCAGCGCGTGAGCACTTGATACCGAACGCTCGACTAAAGAGTATACACAAACGATAACTTTGTTACTCTGTATCCATTTCGTTTGGACTGTCGAAATGGTACAAGCAATGTACATTTTTTAATTGTCATTAATAATTTAACCCTTTACAATGCCGGTCTCATGCACCGACGTGGACCAAACGAGAAGTTCGTTGTCAGTCCCCAGAATCCACGTCGTCCAAACGAAAAATCGATTGTCAGTCCTTAGGGACCGACCCCGCCTGAACGGAAAGTTCACTGTCAGTCCCTGGGGACTGACGTAGCACTCAACGTGTTAACCTACTGTTATCCTACCTTAACCTACCGCCCCCTCCCCTCTTATCCTTACCCATTCACTCCTTCATACCACGCTCGCGAGAGAGAGACCACTCATTCCTCCTTCTCATCCACTCCTCATGTTCACCCCTGCATCCCGACTTCCGTTTCCTTCCATTCATTCCTCTCATTCATTCCCTCCCCCCTCATTCCCCCACCCTTCCCCTCCTCCCTCTTCCCCCCCTTCTGCCCTTCTCCTCAGTCCCTCCATCCTCCTCATCCATTCCTCTCCCGATCCATCTCCCGCCAAAATCCTCCTCACCCTTTCTTCCGTGCCCGCACCTTCCTCCTCCCTGTCTCCCTCCGGTTCCTTCGCGCACCTGTTGAGCACGTGCTCCCACCCCTCTTCTTCTCCTCCGCACACCCTACACAAATTCCTGTCTTCGTCCATCCAATATCTCCCCCCCCCCCCCTCATCACGCGCCCCAGCCTGTACCTCGCTACCCTCACCCAACTCTCCTCCTTCCTACCCCCTCTCAGATACTCCCGTACCTCCTCCTCCACTACCACCTTGTACCACTTATTCGCCCTCGACTCCCTTACCTTCCTCCACCTTTCCTCCCTATCCTGCCTGGTCCCCTCCCTTACAATTATTCCCCACACCTCCTCTCTCTCCTCTTCCCTCCACCTTCGCCCTCCTAGCCGCCCTCCCCCATAGCCTGCTCCTCCTCCACTCCTCCCGCACCATGTACCCCGGCACCCACCACTCCAACCCCAGCACCCATCTCCCGTACCTCTCATGCACCCTCTCTACCCCCTTCCATTCCTCCCACCCCCACACTTCAGCCCAGTACCCTAAGACTGTCCACACCAGCGTATCGAACAACCACATCCTTCTTCCCGCATCATCTCTGAACCATCTTTTTCCAATCCCCCACACCTCCCTCATCACGGCAGCCGTCCTCCTCAGCCTCTCCCTCACCTGTCCGTCCCTTCCGCCGTTGCTCTGGAAGGTGAACCCGAGGTAACTGAATTCCCTCACCACCTCTATCTCCTCTCCTCCCCACTTCCACTTCCTTCCCTCTTCCTTTCCTCTTCCTCTCCCAAACCTCATTACTTTCGACTTCCTCGGGTTCACCTCCAGCCCTTTCTCCCACAGATACTTCCTCAGCTCCTCCGCCATCAGTCTCAACCCCCCTTCCTCCGCTGCCAACAGTACTAGGTCGTCCGCATACGACAGTCTTCTCCCCCCCTTTTCCATACCCCCCTTCCCTCTCGCCCTCACCCTCTCCTCCAAATCCGCAATTAGCAGGGTGAATAACTTTGGGCTTAGCGGGCATCCCTGCCTCACCCCCCTCGCCGTCCAAAATCCCTCTCCTTCCTCCTCCCCTGCCCTCACCCTGCTGATTGTCTCCCCGTAGATCTCCCGCAGCCTTTCCACTAACCCTTCGCTCACCCCCCTTCTCCTTATTGCCCCCCCATAACACCCCCATATTCACTGTGTCGAGGGCTGCCCGGAGATCTACGAAGAGCGCCCACATCTTCCCTTCCGACAAACGAATTAATGTCGACACGGCGGCAAGGCATCATGTAAATTTCGTCGACTAACATTTTCTTCATTTGCTAGTGATAAAAACCGTTTGGACTCTTTTCCCACACTATTTCCTCCTCAGAAATCGTTGACGAATCTAACAAAATCGAGCAAATTCATCACAGTTAAAACATTTTTCGGAAAACTATAAGAATAGTACGCGAAAGCCACGCGTATCGACCTGTTTTCAAACTTTGATGCTAATTTGCGACGTTCCAAAATTGCAAATAATTATGCTCATGGGCGCTACCTTATTCAAAAATTTCTCCTCTCCAGTTTAAAACTAAGCTGAACTCTCTAGCGCTATTAGTTTTCACGCAGAACCACAGTTTTGCCGGAAATCGGCAGTTTTAACAAAAGTTCGTCTTTTTCGAAAACTGAGGGTCATGGAGCAATTCTGCTTCCGGGTCCGTGTTTAGGATGAGAAACACTATAGGAATCACCCAATGGATAATGCAAACCAAAATTTGTGTTGAACAGTGAATCCGACGGCATTTATCAAAATGTAAGAAGACGCTCGGATTTTCTATCCAGTCTTCCTCGCGGCAGGGATTCGAACCGTGGCTTAACCCTAGCCCAAACCGGGTTAATCGAGGAGGGTTACTGTACCCTATACTAAGCACAAGGAACGGCTTTTAAATTTTGAGAAACCGCGGTTAACCCCTTCGGAACAGGTTGCTAGTAAAACCAGATGGCCTAGACAGTCATTTAAATGGCACACTAGTGTAGTGGCCTGAAAAAGAAAAGAATTGTAGTCAATGTCCCAATTTATAGGCAATACTTGATTTCTACTCCCTATGAACTGTTACGCCCTGCACGCAAGGCGCAAACGCAAAACAGGACGATTCCTATAGAATCGCTCGCTAGACCTGAAGGTCGGGAAGACGGTCAATCTATGATTTTACACGGCTTACCTGACGGCCCAACGGTGCTCCTTTATGAATCAACGCGAGAAGCGCTTTATTCGGGACGGAGCTCGAAAGTTGATGCGCACAACGATTGAAATGATGATCGATAAGGATTAGGTAGAGAAGGGTTGCAAGAAACGGAGAGTGCGACAAGAAATAATAATAATAATAATGAAATATATTGAAAAGTATATGGAAACAAATAATTGAAAGAGATTAGGTTTATCGGTTAACAATGTAGAAGAAGAGTTGAAATTATACTTGTTCAGTTCGGTTGACGATAAATAATAATAATAATAATAATGATAAACAAAAGAATTAAATTAAATATACGAATCGTGGCTGACACATAAAGATCGGAATTTGATTTGGTTTTCATCGTATTAATAATTGTATTAATTACTGTAATCATTATTACAGTATCTAAATAATATTTAAATACTACAATAATTACAATAACCCTAACCTAACCTAACCCATAAAGATGGGTTACAATTTTCTATTAATCCGGTTAGATGGGTTAGTTACGATACGTGGTACCAAAATCAGTTCGGGTTAGAGTTCGAATCGCTGCCTCACGGGAATGAATTCTGAATTTTTCGTGCGATGCGATTCAAGATCAATTTAGATACTTGTCCTATATGTATAGCTACTGCGAACCTTACGCGGAAAACCGCGTATTATACGCGAGAGCAATCAAATCAAAAAAATTAAATGGATTATCGTGCCTCGACACGAATCAAGATACGTCATGCGCATATCTTGTATGATTATACCAATTATAGCGGGAGGCAAGAAATCCATATGCAATAATTCGCTGAAACTTGCAGAACCGAATGCAATTATCACGTTTACGCTAACAGAAAGATAATTCACGTGGCGGGTGTATGCGATCACGTGGATCGCGCGGACGTTGATCAGTGAATAAAAGAACATTTATTTTCACATAATTTGTACGATCGTTTATTTACAGTTTCCTCCTGTTCTCCCTGCACTTCTTTCCTCGACACTGGTTAACACACTAGGCGATGACAATTCCTACGCAATCGCTCGTCCTTCGTTCTAGCTAATTCCGATAGCAGCATGGAAACTCCTTAAGCGCTGTAAGCTCGTCGGAATGGCCGTCTTATTGCTATTTGGTATCACAGTATACCTGTGCGTTGTACAATACGTGTACCAAGCGCGTACCACGCGTGTTGGAATAAAACACGCAAGAGAGTGTTAACGATTACACGAATGGCCTCGAAAAGAATCTCTTCTATCTCACGGCGTCCTTGCAGATCCAGCCGAGTCGCGGTTAATTCGATTAATAATCATTGACGGGTGCATCGTAAAAATTCCCTTGCCAAGAATAACAATTAGATGACGCTCTCTACGCACCGCCTACGCAGCGCCGTGATTTAAATGACGAAGGAAGTGTCTAAGGGCTTGTTACGAGGAATGTTAGATATAAGTACAAATGTCTCGAGAGTAACTAGGAAAAAAGGAAGCTATCTCGCTGGAGACCGATTCTGGATCTTCGACCGAGTCCCTGCGTAGTGCCATTGCACGTTTCACTTTGCATTCGTTAGAATTCAAATATTGCTCTCCACTACTATAAATGCCGCCCGTAGTCACTTGCTTCTTCTGTCCTGCGGTCTGTTAACACCAATGAACACTAATTCATTACTCTTAAAAAAAAACTTGCAACGAGACGAGACGGAATGTGCGCGTGATATACGCACTGAGAGAAGAGTATATGATATATCTAACTATAATGGCATAGTAACAAAATTATAGTTGGAAATATCATATTTATGGTAAATGTTACCATAATGTTGATAATAATTACGATAGAGGCATAGTGTAACCAACTATATCATGTTTTTACCAAAAATTATGTTTATCTCAAGTAAAAATATAGTATGCTTGAAAATATATAATGGTAAGAAAAGTAACTATTTTACATAGTTAATATTAACAGAATATTTCATACATAGTGATAGAACTAACTATATCCACATAGCAGATTTTACCATTCATATGGTAACAAGAACAAAGGTAATAGTTAATAATATAACCATTTGTATAAATCGTTCATTCTATTATATTTTGAATGGTTAAGTGAACTATAAAAATATGTTTAACGCCAAATTTAACTATAAAATATAGTGCGATTATAGTAAACCCAACCATTTTTTTCTCTCAGTGCGTATGTAGTATTATGGTTGTACGTAATCGTGTATTGGCAATTTTTCAGAATGCTATGCATATATCACACGTACATATGTATAAGGAATAGCTTGGATAATGAAACAATAATTCTGATGTTTATTGTAAAACGAAGTTAACAAAACGTCAAGTTAAGGTTAAGTGACTGCACTACGGACCCAGCGGACTCGCACGTGACTCACATATACGATCTCTCCACACAACGGTCTCTCAACCGTCGCCCACATTAGGCGCCCTAAATATACTATATCATAGGCATATACATGGTTATAAATAATAATACACATACATCAAATAATCCTATTCGACGTTTGCCATGTACATTTATATGCATGCATAAATAGGCACGCATTAGGAATGCACCGGGGGAATAAATTCTTTCCGATACTTCCATTGTAAGCAGTCTTAGTTGCTTACTATTTTTATAAATTATTCGCGCGCTCCCAACTACGCCGCTGTGTACGCGTGTGTGCGCACAAGCAGAAAAATACGAATAGCATAGAAATATTATTATATACAAAAGCGCGGGGTGCGGTTGGCCCTTACAATGCATTCTAATTTTAGAGAAATTCAAAACGCGAGGAAAATCTGTTTTAATGTTCAAATTCGTCTGACCTTCCCATTCGAGGAGACTATGAAGGGAACAGGTTCATCGTGCCTGCTGTTTTTTAATACTGTTTTCTTTATTCTTCCTTTATTTATTCTTTCCATTTGTTCCATTCGTTCCTTGCACCCAGTCTTCAATGGAAACGTTGGAAGATGTGCAATACAGTGATAAAGTATCGCAAAGAAAAAACCCGCAATAAGTGAACCACATGTTTTTCGGTCCTACGTAGGAAGTGGTCTGCAATAGTGTGTCACTCATAAAAGACATAGACGAAGACTCGTAAACGTGATTGAACTTAGCAGAGTATCTAGGTTAAGTTCCAATCCGGAGTAACGGTAAAACGTACGTTTAACGAGCAAATGTTCGTCTCGTCGTCGATCACTCCAAGACAATCCACAAGGCATTATAATGATTTCATGGTCCCATCTGTCAATGACGCAAGCTCAATAAATGGCCACATCTCTCGAATCACTCCTAAAATTCTTCTACGTTTCCATCTGTTTTAAATGCTCGTGATAAATGCTGAAAGTATTTCTACATAATATTCTTTTGCCTTTTCGTCTGCTACGAGCATTCAACCTGGGTATGGTTTAACCGTTTGAGTGCCGAGAGGCGTCGCACTATGGGCATAAAATCGTTTTTTAGTGCTAAAAGTCGTTCGACGGCTGAATTCTGAACCGATTGCGATGAAATTAGTCTTAAAATACGCGTAAAATAAAATACCTGGACTTTTTTTGACATCCCAATTTGTTAATTAATACAAAATCGAAATTCTTCTAAACTTTTGGCGATCATTTTTTGGTTAGGGTGTTCATAATTCCTTCAATCTTGATGTACAAGGGTTTTCGGGTTCGCTGATTACAAAACCGTGACAGAAATTTCAAAATTCAAAATGGCGTAAGGTCAATGTCCCTATTTGTACTAATTTAAAACTACAACGACTGCGCGGATTATAAAATTTATTCTTAACAACGAGCTGTTACCTAGCGAGCAACGAGCCTATGCAACTTATGCCGAAGTATCTAAATAATTAAGAATTAATCTTTCTATAACTTATTTTACCAAAGGAATATTAATTTTAAGAAGAATAGTTCATAGTGAGTGGAAATCAGGACTTGAGTAGAAACTGGGACATTGACCTCAACACGTCTTTGCCACTTTAGAAGCGGATAACAAGCGATGTGCATAGCAGCACATCTTTCCAACTGAAGAGCTTAACAAATTGTGATATCAAAAAAAGTGCAGGTCTCCGCTATAAATAACGCGTATTTTAAGACTAATTTAATCCCAATCGGTTCAGAATTTAGCCGTCGAACGACTTTTGACACTAAAAAATAACTTTATGCCCTCAGTGCGCCGTCGCGCTCCTCTGCGCATATGTGAACAGTCTCTGACACTCGAAGGGTAAAGGAACTTATTCTCTAATAATCATACGCAATCGCTCGTCCTTCGCTACACACGGTGCGGTAACTATTTTAGCCAATTCCGATACCAGCTTGGAAACTACTCCTTAAGCGCCTTAAGCTTATCGGAATGGCCGTCTTACTGCTATTTGGCGTTACGGCGTACCTGTGCGCAGTACAATGCCTACTCCGCAACACCAATGATCATCCAGTTAGGTAAAATTCTTTCGCATCTTCGCACACTCAGTCTTTAACGGTCCCTGGTTCATAACGGTCACAAAGGTCATCGAGTTAGGTCAAATTGTATATCATCTTCGCACACTTTCTCATTTAAAAGCCTCTGGTTCGCGCAACAGCAAAGATTATCGAGCTAGTTCACATTCTTCCTAACCTTCACACAATCACTGCTGCACACGTGGAGCTGGCGTTATTCAATGGCGCGGCGTTCGACGATGATGTCTCACTGGAGGAAGAAGATCGTGACGAGGAACATCCATTCATGGCACTCAGACTCAGAGTGGAATATCTAGGAGCTTCATCCATCAGGGTAGCCTGCTCATAGGTGGGTGGCAAGTCGTCCTGTCTCGACAGCTTCAGGAATCTTCTTTCCTGACGCCTCTCGTCCAAGGCTCTCAAGATAACCACAGCAGGTCCAAGGACCAACATGACAGCTCCTACAGCCACCATTGCAACTGCAGCTGCAGCACCACCTCCACTTAAACGCGAAAGCCTAAGTCTTTTGCGACTCTCCCATGCAGTTTCGCTGCTTTCTTCCTGATTGTCTCCCAAAGTGCTTTTCAAAATGGAACTGCCCTTGAGAGTGTCCGAACTTTTCGTGAAGTCGTTGTTATCCACGTTGCTCGTTCCACTCAGCTTCGACCTATCTGCTGTTTCCAATTGTGAATCCTGGTTGTCGTCGTAACGAAGACTCTCGTTCTTGGGTAGGTTGTTCAGCTCGGCCTTATGCGTGATTTCGGAAAAGGAATTGTGATCCCGTCGCTTATGAATATTGTCGCGAGGAAGATCATCGTTGAAATTTTGCGAATATTCCACGTTTCCATCTTTGAGGCTGCGTTGACTAGGCTGTGTCACTCTGATGACTTTTGATAATGGAGGCACAAATGCTACATTTGATTGCCCTTCTTCCGAAGGATCTTTCTTCTCCGTACTTCCCAGTTTTGTATTCATCGATGCAGCGTTATTTCTTTCAATGTCCGATTCCCAGTCATTAGTTTTTGCAATGCTTAAGCTGGGCACCGTCGTTGCTTCTGCGGTGTCGGGAAAATTTTCTGTTCTCTGGAAAGGCGGATCTTTTCTTCCCTCGAACACATTTTCGATTCCCAAAATTTCATTACCGTCCGGTAATGGCATGCCGTAGCTCGGGTCCTAGAACACATTATCGTTTACACGATTTTTAGTCTACGCGAAAATAGAAAAAATGCATGCTTGGGTAATGGGCATTGAAAAATTCCTTGATAAAAAGTATTCTTTCCAATCCACTTGACCTTTCTTCAACTATTCTTGGCAACTACACTGAGAGAAAAGTATATGATATATCTAACTATAATGGCACAGTAATAAAATTATAGTTGGAAATATATATTTATGGTAAATGTTACTATAATGTCGGTAATAATTACGATAGAGGCATAGTATAACCAAGTATATTATGTTTTTACCCAAAATTATGGTTATTTCAATTAAAAATATAGTACAGTTGAAAATATATAATGGTAAGGAAAATAACTATTTTATGTAGTTAATATTACCAGAATATTCCATACGTAGTGATAGAACTAACAATATTCACATAGCACATTTTACTATACACGTGATAAGAAAAGCAAAGGTAATAGTTAATAATAAAACCATTTGTATAAATCATTCATTCGTCGTTAAGTGAACTATAAAAATATGTTTGACGCCAAATTGAACTATAAAATATAATGAGATTATAGTAAATCCAACCATTTTTTCCTCTCACAATCAGTGTACGTTACCAACATTCTTAATAGACCCTGAGGTTCTCGAGACCAACAATCAAACCGTGTTTCTCACCTGCTTCCTATTAGCGATAAACTCCTCCCTAAGTGGTGTTACCGAAAGATCACTCTCGTCTATAGAAGTGCCATGTAACTTCTCTAAAACATTGACACTCGGCTCGATCTCCTGTATGGGGACACAGACGAGAAAAGAAACGATTACTACATCAATATCTTTTAAGGTTCTCGGGAATTGTTTTTCGCGCGAGAAGTGTATTTTCATCGTGAGACCTCGACTGTCCACGTGACGCGTAACACTCCTAGACGAGAACGAGGGAACAGCCGTTAAGATAAAAGTGGGCAGAACCGAACGTTGCATGTGGAATGCACCTGATCGCATGCGGTAATAAAAAGATAACGACGCATTATGCGAACAGGTCAAATTTACTCGACAATGGCGAGCCTACGAGACTGCGTCTGCATACACGCTGGATATGCGCGCACGATATACGGAGCAAATATGCTCATCGAGTATTCTCAAGTGAGTCATCGGCGCTTAGATTCTTCGCTTTTTCGGCCCGTAAATCGACTCGAGAGATTCGCGTGTGTTACGGGGATGGATGGAAAGATAATATTGAAAGTTTCTGATAAACGAATCCCCTTATGTAACAAATCCATACGAAGACGGTACGATTTTAAGATTCAACTTATCCTATTCAATGCCGCGCGCCGCCATCACCTTTCACTCGCCGTATCTTCCCTCGGATATAATCCACGTGTACATAAGAAGCGGAGTTTCCTGTTTCTCCAGGGAATGCACGTGCTTTCGAGACGGATCGCAGCTACCTTGGGCTTTAGTCCGACAATGACACGAGAACGTCGCAGTAGTAGAGAGTCAAGGGTACGATAAAGCCAGAGAATGCTAAAGGACAACGAGACATTTGCCGAACTCATTCTAAATAAATTACGACGTAATAATTCTTGCTGCTAGGACTCTGGCCCGAATCGCGCCTTCTCGCGTAAAATTGATAACAAAGGGAAAGAATAAATTCTGCCGGTTTTTACCTGCCCGTCGTGAGTCAACCGGCTGAGATTACGCGCTTCCAAAGACGTGTTTCGCAACGACGTCACTCCCTTATGCAGCAATATGATACCCACGGTGCTCCACGCAGCCAGCTGAAGGATGATCACTGCCCTCGATGCCCATTTGTTCGCTCCCGAGGTCAGGGACATCGTGATATACTCGGGGCCGGAAATGGTCACCATCGGTTGGTACATCGAGCGACGATGATGCCTATGGCAAACAGAAGACAAAGCGGGCCAAATTGGCTCCCACCGATTTCGCTCGTGCTACATTTTACGGGACCTCCCGCGAGAGCGTCCGATATTAGTTTCGGAGTAACGACAGAGGTCCGCGTGAACGCCGTAGATTCCCATTCCCGCTTTCCTTCAGACCTGGAAACAGCAAATTGTCGTGATCAGATTGTACAACGATAGAGGGAAAAATGGGGATGGGAGTAATGAGTTTCGACCAGTGTTTCCCAACGTGGTCCCACGCCCCAAAGGGGGGCAATTCGAATATAGAAATGTATTTCATTAAAATTATTTTGTATTTGAAGAATCAGTTCTCCATTATGTTTTGAAAATTTACTCAATGTGTTTGCTCATTCTAGTGATTTTTTCCTGAAACCTGTTATTCAAGTTTTTTTTAGTGAACATTTCAATTTTTGTATATTAAAAATTAAGTATATGTTAGGGGAGGAGGGGCATAAGAATTTCAGCAGGCTTAGGTGGGGCGTAGTACGAAAAAAGTTGGGAGACACTGGTTTAGACGTTTCCATCTTTAGCTGTCAGGAATCCCAAGGAGATTCGCGGAACCGGTGGTGTTCAATAATTTACGAGACTTCAAGTCCTTGTCATTCTTTTCATCCTGTTCGAATTTTATCATCCAGCCGCAATTCGATGATATAACTCTTGATAAGAATTATTTAGTCGACTGTAACTTATATGCGTCGAGGATGTAATTACTTGAGATCCTAATTCTCCCACCACGAGGAGACGTAAAAAATCAATTTACAAACTCTACAAAGGAGATTGGTTTTTTGCGGCGTTCTATTCAATAGATTACGTCAGACCAGACTTGTCACTATCCCGAGCGAATAAATACGCGCGGGCCAACTTGGGGGCGCTTATCGCGCAATCTTCGATAATTATGGCGGCAACCTCCAACTCCAACCGTAAAAAGATCGCGCGAATCTCTCTCGGATATGATCTCGCTCTATTTCGTACCCACCGTATCGAAATAGACGCTTACGGACATATCTTTCTTATACAACATCTCCTTCCTTCACCGTTAACCCGCGAATCTCTCACAGCTGGGCAGCCTGTTGCTTTCTTTTTCTCGCACTGAGAGAGAAATATATGATATATCTAGCTATAATGGCATAGTAACAAAATTATAGTTGGAAATATCATATTTATGGTAAATGTTAGCATAATATCGGCAATAATTATGACAGAGACATAGTATAACCAACTATATAACGTTTTTACCCAAAATTATGGTTATTTCAACTAAAAATATAGTACAGTTGAAAATATATAATGGTAAGAGAAGTAACTATTTTATATGGTTAATATTACCAGAATATTTCAAATATATGGATAGAACTGACTATGTTCACATAGAAGATTTTACTATACATATGGTAGCAAGAACAAAGGTAATAGTTAATTATATAACTATTTGTATAAATCGTTCATTCTACTATGTTATATATGCTTAAGTGAACTATAAAAAAATATGTTTGACGCCAAATTTAACTATAAAATATAAGGAGATTATAGTAAACCCAACCATTTTTCTCTCTCAGTGCGCGTAACACAGAACACGACAAGCGGAAGTAAAAAGTTGATGGAACATTCCTGTAACATTAGTTACTCGCATGAAACATATTTCCTGCCGATTAGGAGAATTACAGCGCGTAAACTGATTTTGTTAAAAAAAAACCTGTCTATGTTGTTTCATCGGTAAGTCCAGCCACTGTCTGATGGAATGAAAACAGTTGTCCAAGGCGGTAAATGTAAGTAGCATAATTCACTAGAACGCGGGACAGACGCGATAAAAAGACAACTTTGTGCGATAAAACGCGACCTTAACGAGGGAAATGCCTATGCTGGACTGCCTAGTGTAACACATTCTTTCGACGTTGCTATCGCGGGTTTAATACAAAACTTCTCACGCGTTTGTCATCCTTGCTACGACTTCACACGCTCACGACATTCTTGGGTCATTTTAAAAGATTCTATTCGGACGAACTGTCTGCACGGAGAAAAGACCACGCCGTGTTTTGATTTTCCGCGTTTTCACTGCTTATCGTCGGTGTTTTCAAATCGATTCGACGTAAACAGGATGCCGCGAACATTGAATCGGAGGATCGGAAAGAAGGAGAATTAGAGTCAGAATTGATTTAATCAGGCCTGGACGCAATATCTCTCAGAGCACCAACTGATACGTGCAAAAATGAACAATATTCCACGATTGTCTAATCCGCACTGAGTTTTAAAAGTCTGCCGTCTCAATGTTAATGGAATTGGAAATTGAAGGAGAAGTCATTTTAGGACCTCTTCAATCTCAACGACGAACAGTATTCGTACCAAAAAGGTAGCCAAAATTATTGTTTGATTTTAACGGGCTCTGTGGGTATTGTTTTGTTCGAATCTGCTATCTAATTGTTGATTTTAATACATTACAGATATTTTCATAAATAAAAACTTTGAAAACTGAAAAGAACGAAGTAGACTCTGTTATAACGTTATATACCAAAATAAACTTAATGATCTTTTGGATAATACTTCATTATGTGTGTTCTCTACAAGAATAACCAATATTACAGACAAGTTGTATATGTATATTTCTCATATCTTACAGGTAAAGTCTCTCGTCATTAAAAAGGCATGAAAAGCGCATCCGTGCGGTTTCGCGGTTGTTTTTCTTATAGTTTGTTACAGGACACTATATTCAACCTAGTGGTATTAAAATTTTTGCTTAGAAAGGTTTAGCAGTGTAACTACTAAATTTGAATTTGAATTTTGAGTTTGAATTTTTTATTTTGTCTTGCACATAATCAAAATTATGCTCATACTTTCAGTAATTTTAAAAATAGAATACACACGCGTGGGTTAAATTTATATACATAATAATAAACTATATACCTTCGGGAATAATATCCATGGGATAAAAATTATTGGAAGATAGTGTATCTGACAGTATAATCAATCTTGTAGGTTACTGCGACATGGCCATAGTAGTAATGCCTCCACACGCAGCTCCGATAAACGTCAGATATCGGCAAGTAATTCTTATCGAGAAGGCAAGACACACAAATATAATAAGCAAGGTATTGTTCTAGGCTGATTATACTATGTAAAAACAGTGGTGGTAGCAGTTAAAAGCACACTTCGATATTTGGACTTTTAGCAAACTTTTTGGTACAAATACCCCACTGTGCGACGCCTTCCCTCGTCTCTTTGTCGATGTGCACTAAGGTGTACGAAATTTTGTGGCGGGCGGAAACAGGCGCTGCCGCAAACTTCCACGTGAAAACTCGAAGCTCCTCGTAATTGTGGTATATCGCTTGATCAGGTGCGCTCCAGACGCGCAAAACGAATAATACTCGCGAGAGTATTTCTCTTCCGTCTGCGAAAATGCTCGAGGACTACACCAACTTCGTCATGCATTACACACCTCGATGAATCCTCGACAATTTCGAATTTTACACTCCCGGTATCGATCTGTCTTCCTTTATTCCTCTTTGCCGTATGACCGCATACGGAAAAAAAATCCTACCATGCGCAAATCAATCCGTAAGCCACCAAAACACAGATGGCTTGCTCATCACCCGAACGGGCGAATCACTCATCGTTGATATTACCACCGGACGCCAGCCACACTCGGAGGAAAAGGAAGTGCGGATTGAGTGTGTTTGCTTTTTAAAAGACTCGCGAGTGCAATAGCCGCGACACGAGACCGAGTAGAATTACTCGATAGGAATAATCTTTTGCACAAACGACCTTTCATTCGACCAATCCGGATAATGAACAGATGACGAATGGAAAGTCCAGAACGCGAGGCGGAGGCTGATTGTATGGAACATTTTTCCATTTAGATTACAATGTTAA
The DNA here is from genome assembly GCA_944319695.1 of Tiphia femorata. Classification (NCBI taxonomy): domain Eukaryota; kingdom Metazoa; phylum Arthropoda; class Insecta; order Hymenoptera; family Tiphiidae; genus Tiphia; species Tiphia femorata. The sequence goes on along the minus strand of OX090896.1, from coordinate 9,942,671 downwards.
TTATTTCCACGGACGTGAAGTAGGAGAGGAATGTTAATACGCCATTATAGTATTGCCTTCTGGTCCCGAGGAACAATAGGTTTCAGTGTGTCGATGTGAAATATGATAATTGAGCAAAAATTGGAGGGAGGGAGGAGAAGAAGGAGGAGGAGGTGGAGAAGGAGGAGGAGAAGGAGAAACAGAAGCAGGAGGACGAGCCGATCACATGAAGTAGCGACCGAGGGCGATAACGAGACGAATGAAGGTAGATGCGATAATGATATAAACTGATATCAGTCACGCAAAATTGAATTAACAACCGTTGCGAGGTGGAGCACAGGAGAAACGAAAGCGACGCACCGGCTTAAATAAACAGACTAACTGTCCGAATAGCATCTGGATTAATAAGTTGTCTCTTGAAACTCGTTTTCAAGTGGACAACGATCAGATGCACTTCGAAACGTGAAAGTCAGCCGTAGGTGAATGACAGAAGGTAAAATCTCGTAGGAACCTGCGTACGATGGAGATATCGGAAAGTGAGTGTTGGAAAATCGTCGGTTCAGAGAAATCATCTTGCACTCTGTGTTGACTCGTTCAAATCCTTTTACGAGCTTAACGATGCTACTAATTGTACACTGAGAGAAAAAAAACGGTTGGATTTACTATAATCTCACTATATTTTATAGTTAAACTTGGCGTCAAACATATTTTTTTATAGTAGAATGAACAATTTATGCAAATGGTTATATCATTAACTATTGTTAACCTTTGTTCTTGTTACCATATGTATAGTAAAATGTTCTACGTGAATATAGTTAGTTCTATCACTATGTATGAAATATTCTGGTAATATTAACTATATAAAATAGTTACTTCTTTGACCATTGTATATTTTCAACCGTACTATATTTTTAGTTGAAATAACCAAAATTTTGTGTAAAAACATAATATGGTTGCTTATGCTATGCCTCTATCGTAAATTATCACCGATATTATGTTACCATTTACCATAAATATGATATTTCCAAGCATAATGTTTTTACTATGTTATTATAGTTAGATATAATATATACTTTTCTCTCGGTGTAAGCATGCAACGGTAACATAACCATTGATCTCCAACATTTAGGCGATAAGACCAACTGATAAGATATAACTGGTCTGAATAATTACTATTAGGCAACATAAAATTTGTTTTCCGTATGCGAATATTTTGCTGCTGGGAAGGCGTGAAAGAATAGTAAGGAGAAAATGAACGATAGGAAGTAAACGACAGAAAAGAATAATTCATTTACACGAACGTGGAACGTAATACGTGTTAACTGCTGCCAATTGGAGAACTTGACATAATTAAAATTGCGATATTACCGATACGTCATTTCAACATGGAATCTGCTTGCGGCACCTCGATAATCTTATCGAAGATTTCGCGTTAGACCAATTCTAAACGTTAATTCATTTTAGCCTGTACTCTGTACAATGCAAATTGTAATATTCACCGTAGAATCGGATGCGTTTGCCAGCCGATGATTTAACCCTTTCAACGAATCAGGTGAAGCGTGCTCCTCTACCGCGGTGCAGTGTCAAAAAGAACCTGCGATCAATCAAAAACGCGCCATTCATATCCTCAAAGCACTGGACACCTCCTGCAGCGCTTGTTTTCTTCCACCAAGAAAGAAAAGTCTAGCGAACTTCCGGATCAATTAACTTTTCTGTGTATCTAAAAGCACAGGAAGCCTCGTCTTCCCCCTCCCCCCCCCCCCCTTTCGCCCTCTCTCATAATTAATCCACAAGGACCGCTCGTGGAACGTCAAGTACCGTCGAGTCTGTTCGAGACTCCAGCAGGCGATAAAAATTGTTTGTTAATCGATCAGCGGAGCATTCCCTTCGTAACAACTCTGTCCCTACACTCCCCAGTATCTCGATCGATCTTCTCGCCGTACGCGCGTCAAATATTCGGCCAATCGTTAATTTCCAATTATTTCCATAATGAAAAAACACTTCGTTGCACTGTCACCGAGAACCATACGCTGCAAGCTTGTCACCTACGAAAAGCCGCATCGGGTGATGAGAAGGGTAAGAATCGGTTAATTCGGAGTAATCCCTGCGATATTAATTTATCTAGGTCACTATTTCTCTTTTCTGTTTCGTTTTTTTTTTTACTTCTCACCCTTTTTACGTTGTAACACTCGCGTCACCGTCCAACGAGAGATCACGGATCGTGCAGGCTCATTGCTAGATATGATTCGCGCGGAGTCCGTCAGCCTCGGGAGCATCACAACGACTGTGGACTCAAACAGTGACTGCGACTCGGAGAGGTGCCGTCGTGAGTCATTCCTTTCCCACTCTAACCACCATCGTGGACCCCTCTCGTTTATTGTCCCCTCTCTCGGGCTCTTGCGAACATTAACATCATCCTTAACCCCTCCACGAAGCGTGCAAAATATGGCAGTGGTGGTAGGGCATGCGCAAATATTGTCTCGGGAAAATATACCGCGAATGATTAGACCCGCGTCGACTTTAATCGTACGAGTTTTCTCACGCTAGCAGTGGTTAATCGTTTATCTTGTTTGTTACAAATTTCGCGAATTTGACGAAAGCAGCGAGAGCAACGGAGGAGAGTACGAGAGGAGAGCAAGCATTTGAGGGGAATTTCGTGAGTACTGTTTTATGTGCTTTTATTGTGCTATGTGATATGGCCGTGGATTTTGACGAATAGTTGTGCATGGAAGTGATATAATTTCATATTGGAGGTCAGGGTTTTTTTTTAATTTTTTAAACATTTTTTTTATGTATATGAGCCGTTTATTTTAAAAGTGGTCTAAGTCCATTTGTCTAGTTTTTGTTATTGATTGTAGTAACATTTAAAATTCGAGGTTAGCTATCATAGACAACAATTTACTGTTAAGTATATTCAAAGTATATGGTAATTGTTAACATATAAATATTCACAGTTAGTTCAATAATTAAAAACATTATTTTGAAAGTGGCCTAAGTCCACTCTTTATTGATTTTCGAATGTCCGAAGGCAGTAATGAAGGTAATTTTAATGAATAACTTAAGTTAGCTTTTTGGACCGTTGCTTTAGTTTATACGTTTAATTAACACAGTGAAAAAAATGTACATAATTACAAAAAAATGCACACTTACAATTGAATTTAAACCTAAGATATTAAATTGCGTAAATTATTACACGCATGGGGTGAATAAAACAGCAAGACTGTTCGATTCGAGAAATGAAGACGAATTGAGAAATTATGATTTCAACAAAAATGGAAAGAGAAAGAGAATTTTAGAACCACATCCATCATCAGAAGATAAAGATGCAGATGAGGCTTTACAGGACAACATATCTAGAGAAAGATTTAGAGAAAAAAATGGTGACACTGACATTCAACAAATGGGGAAAAATTAAACGAAACATGGGGAAATGGTATTATAATCAAATTAGAAACATTATACCTACGAAAGTTTTCCAAAAGAAAGATTGTCGTAGCTGAGAAGCTTGCAAAAAAATTTACGAAGAGGAAGAATGAAATAATACATTTGAGAAGTTTTGAAAATTGAGAGATTTTAATAAGTACAATGTAGCTGAACAGTAAGTTGTTATGTAATTTATATAGTTAGACGAGTTCTTGAATTGTATATGTATATCGTGTTTTTGAAGTGCTGTAAAGATATATAAAATAAATTGAGTATTGTTTTTTCAATTAGAAGCATTTTAAATTATGTTGAATGGACTAGGGCTCTTTCAAATTTTATAACGAAACTGGTTATTAACTATGAAAGTGGCTTAACTCTATTCTTGGTAACAAAACGCATATTATTCACTTAATAATTGCCATTATTTTAATAGGAACTATAAATTTAATTCTTTTAAATACACTTAAGCGGTATGACTCATTGGTATCCTATACGTATATTTTTAATTGCATTGAAACGCAAACACTAAAATATCTCAATTTTAGTATAAATGGACTTAGGCCACTTTCAAAATAAACGGCTCATATACATATACAGGGTGGTCCGTTATAAGTTGGCACTAGCAAACATGCTTATAGAGCGGCTTAAAACAAACACAAAAGTCCTGGACCATTATTCAAAATTCGCAATATTAATCGAGTTATTAACTGTTAAAGATCAAAGGAAAGGGCGTCCGCCAAAACGGCAGCGGGAGGAACGCTAGAGCCTCTGCGAGCTGTAGGACGGCCCAGTTTGCCTATAAACAAATGCGGGGTGCGGTAAGGGGAAGGATAAGACGCCGCTGCACGGCCGGCTTCTTTTGCGTTATTCTTCTCCTTACCGCGCCCCGCATTTGTTTGTAGGCAAACTGGGCCGTCCTACAGCTCGCAGAGGCTCTAGCGCTCCTCCCGCTGCCATTTTGGCGGACGCCCTTTCCTTTGATCTTTAACAGTTAATAACTCGATTAATATTGCGAATTTTGAATAATGGTCCAGGACTTTTGTGTTTGTTTTAAGCCGCTCTATAAGCATGTTTGCTAGTGCCAACTTATAACGGACCACCCTGTATATATATACAGGGTGTCTCAGACCACCCATACAATCTCTCGTGGGGACATAAAGCGGCTTGCGCTGAACATAAAAGTCCTGTACCGTTTTGCGATAATCGCAATATTTATTGAGTTATTAATTGTTAAAGATCAAAGGAAAGGGCGTCCGCCAAAATAGCAGCGGGAGAAGCGATGGAGCCTCTGCGAGCTGTAGGACGGCCCAGTTTACCTACAAACAAATGCGGGGTGCGGTAAGGGGGAGGCTAAGACACCGCTGCACGGCCGGCTTCTTTTTCGTTATTCTTCCCCTTACCGCACCCCGCATTTGTTTGTAGGTAAACTGGGCCGTCCTACAGCTCGCAGAGGCTCCATCGCTTCTCCCGCTACTATTTTGACGGACGCCCTTTCCTTTGATCTTTAACAATTAATAACTCGATAAATATTGCGAATAATGGTCCAGGACTTTTGTGTTTATATTAAGCCGCTCTACGTCCCCACGAGAGATTGTATGGGTGGTCTGAGACACCCTGTATATAGAATCTAAGAAGGTTGTTCAAAGTTTTACACCCTGCACAACAACGGAAAAGCCTTCTAGATGGAGAAAAATTAGTCTTAAGAAGCAGTGAAAAGCGAAAATATATTTCAAGGTGTCGTTTTCTGCATAGAATCCCTACTGCGGCTTTTGAGTGACCGATAAATCGATGCTTCCAAGGGGTGTAATGACCCGTCTGCAAGAAGGTATGAGTAGGTAAGTTGATATTGGAACGGAGAAGTCATCGCGGTAAGTATGGTGACATCCGGTACAATGACCTCGACGGAATACAAAGACATTGCAAATTGCGTAGAACAGCCAACAATGCGAAGAAGTCAAGCGATTCACAGTTGCAAGATTTGTTTTTGCGGATACTCGATAAATGGAGTACTTAATTTTATCCATGTGAGGCGTGAATTCGAAAGTTACGGTAAGGTCAACGTCTCTATTTCTACTCATTTAAGACAAATAATACTAAAAACAGTAGTTTATTTTAAGTAACAATTAGCGAACAAAAGGGTCGCTTATCACCTCAGGAGTCGTACTACATATAAAATTTAAAAAAATATTATTTTAAAAGCTTCTATTATGAATAATTGTTAATTAAATGCAACACAAGAAATGAACGTATTTCTACTCGGCAAAAATCGCGGTATCCATATATCTACTCACAACGTGTCCCTATTTCTGCGCATACAACTGTAACAGATTCAGTTTCGGTTTATCGATATCAATAATGTCGATGTCCCTATTTCTACTCATTTAAGACTACAACGACTGCTCGGATTATGAAACTGATTTTTAACAACGAGCTCTTATCTAGTGAGCAACGAGACTATGCAACTTATGCCGGGGTATCTAAATAATTCATAATTAATCTTTCTGTGAATTATTTTATCAACCGAATATTAATATTAAGAAGAATAGTTCATAGCGAGTAGAAATCAGGACTTGAGTAGAAACTGGGACGTTCACCTTACTCGAGTTCTCCATACCGTTACATTCAGTTGGAATGTTTGGCAGTCTGTGCGAATGTTTGCCAAGATTAGATTTTCTATTTGCTCGCTTTTGACACATCGACGATAGTTATTAAGCAGATATTTGAATAATGGAATGCTGAATCACAGGTAACGATCACGTGCCACTGGCTGTTATGGTTCTACAAAAATGCGTGAGAATTTTTCACGAGAGATAATCTATTGCCGCTCCTAATTGCAGATGCATAACCGCATATTAACGGGACTTCGTAAACCGCACTTTAGGAGTTACGAATGGTTTTACCCCAATAGCATTTTTTTTTAGTTGAAAAATAAAATCAATAATCATCGTTTATCCTTCGATTAGCCGAACTTTGTCAATTCAATTGTTCCTGCCGGGTCTGACCAACCTTTTTCAAAGTTCTCCACGGTAAAAAGCTCATAACTGATGAAAAAATGTTTGTCTACTTTAAGCATACCGTCATACTTAATTACCAGTTGACAAATCCAAAATTATGATTTGAGATTTTGTAAGATTAGATTTTCTTACATGGGACGTAATATTCTGTTGTTAGTTTTCTTGTGATTCTATCACTTTTCTACCCAAAAAACCAATGGACTATGAAATGCTTGGGACGTAATGGTTTAATATGCTCGGAACGGTGACTCCTCGCCATAATTGGCTCCATTGATAAGATGAATCGGTCAACAAGAGGTTCAGTAATTAACAGGAATCCGCTACTGGCATTAAACACGGCAAAAGTATCTCGAGGCGATGTGAGAAAAGTCAGGGATCAGAAGATTTCACTTGGTGAGTGCAATCTGCAGGAATTGGCCATCCACGTGTGATTTGAGTCCTGAGGGGACAACCTGTGCAAACAGATACTGTTGTACGCGCACAATTTATATAGGTCGGTATCAGACTACCGCAGCATTACATTCAATTTTCCACAATAGAACAAATTTTCTATTTCGTTATTCGTTCGTTAACTCTTATGGCACGGGATTTTAGAAAATAAAATAGACCCATGCTGCACAGAAATTTTGACAAAAAGCAGGAAAGAAAGATTGTCGCAATAACACAAGCGAACACATTTATTACATTTATTGATGGTATTACCAACTGCTTTACATAAGTAAGACTAAATATAAACCTATGCGCACGTAACTATTGCAATATTTCGAGGTGGGTCAAAAAATGTCTCACACTGACAAGTAACACTACCCAACTGTCACTCACCGATTTGAATGAAACTTAACATACTTATTAAACACCGAAAAATATTGAATACGTGTTTTTTTGTTTCGGCTAAATACGCTTTTTAGGGGTAGAAAGCACCCCTCAACCCCTGGAGGTGGAAACAGTTATGGCTAATTATTTCTGAAACGATACATTTTCTGAAAAAAGTACTTAGGACCAAAGTTGTAGAGTTCAAAGTGATGCACGTGATGGCGACCTTGAAGTTGACCTTGAGGTCGGTTATCAAGGCCATTGGAAAATCATTTCATGTTTTTCATAGGGAGTAGTTTACTTTTCATCCCGAGAATCGATAGAGCGTAGAATTTTACATTGAGAACGTTGGTGGTTTGTAAATAGAACAAGCCTCTGCAATTTAAAACTGTTCATTGATCCAACCAATTAAAGCAAGATCAGTCAATAATTCGATCAATAAAGGAATTGAAAGTTAATTATTCATTCAAGTAAGGCAAGATGTGATTGAGATCCAGCTTAGGACCAAAGTTGTAGAGTCCAACCTCAAGGTTGATTTCAAGGTCAATTAAATTTGGAAATAATTAGCCGTTGCCGGACTTTGACCACATCCTGTATTTATAATCAGTAATTTTACGCTCTATCGATGCTCAGGATGAGAAGTAAACTACTCCCCATGAAAAACATGAAATGATTTTCCAATGACCTTGATAATCGACCTCAAGGTCAACTTCAAGGTGGCCATCAAGTGCATCACTTTGAACTTTACAACGTTGGTACTAACAACGTAAGTACTTCTTTCAGAAAATGTATCGTTTCAGAAATAATTAGCCATAAGTGTTTCCACCTCCAGGGTTTGAGTGGTGCTTTCTACCCCTAAAAAGCGTATTTAGCCGAAACAAAAAAACACGTATTCAATATTTTTTGGTGTTTAATAAGTATGTTAAGTTTCATTCAAATCGATCAGTGACAGTTGGGTAGTGTTACTTGTGAGAGAGAAGTATATGATATATCTAACTATAATTGTATAGTAACAAAAATATGGTTGGAAATATCATATTTATGGTAAATGTTAATAGAATGTCGGTAATAATTACGATAGAGGAATAGTATAACCAACTATACAGGGTGAGTTTTAATGTTGTTAATGGCTGTCCCAACCTTTTACCATCGGAGTGAGTTACCGATTGCAGTCTGTTAGTATTACTACAGAGGCGAGTCGGTAACTCACTCCGATGGTAAAAGGTTGGGACAGTAGGGTGGCTCTTATTTACTCTTGATGAAAATTTTTCGAGAGTTTTTTTTCACGCTACCCTCCCGTTTGGTTCCATTTCATGAAAAAATAATCTGTGTAAAATTGTAGCTCAATCGAATAATGAAACTAGGGGGTAAACCCCCTGCGCTTTCGCTTCGCTCAAGCGCCAACCCCCCAGATCGCCTTTGCTCGCGCTTCGCGCTCGCTTTACCGGGTGCAGAAAAGCTTCGCTTTTCTGCAATAGGCACGACCGCGGCACTCGCGCTTCGCGCTCGCCCACGAATTTCAAACCGTTTTGAAATTGTTGAAAATTCAAGTATTGAGATATTAAACTATGCTAGAGAATCCTCTGCGCTTTCGCTTCGCTCAAGCGCCATACCCCCTAAGAACGTCGGGTGCTCGCGCTTCGCGCTCGCCCGCGAAATGCAGCATTTTTGCAATGCGCGCAAGTGATCGAAACCGGACAATTAAATGCATTCGAACTAAAATTTTACATGTACATCAAGTATATACCCCTTTGCTGCAGTAAAACTTTATGCATGGTTATCTTTAACCATTCAGAAATTGCGGAAATTGAAATCTTCAATCCAGTATTCTGCCGAAACGCCGGCACGGATTCAGAAAAAATTTGGCATGTAGTTCAAAAATATACCCATTTGGTACCACGAAACTTATGCATGGTCATCTTCAACCGTTACGAAATTACGGGATTTTCAAACTATAATTATAAAATAAAATAGTGGATTAAAGACTTGAAATTGGCACCATTTCGAAATGGTTGAAGATGACCATACACAATGTTTCGTGGCACCAAATCAGTATATATTCCATGTACATGCCAAATTTCGTCCGAATCCGTTCAGCCGTTTTACCGGAATACTGGATTAAAGACTTAAATTTGCTTAAAAAAATCTTTAATCCAGTATTCCGGCCAAACGGCTGAACGGATTTGGATGAAATTTGGCATGAACGTGAAGTATATACCCATTTGGTGCCAGGAAACTTTAAGTATTGCCATCTTCAACCGTTTTGAAATACCGGCAAAATTAAATTTTATTCGAAATTTGAATTTCCCGCCATCTTGTACCGGTTCAAGATGGCGGCTCACAAACCTTATTGTCAACTCACAGTACTGTACTTGATTTTTGTGCCAAATTTCGTCCCGATCGGTTCAGCCGTTTTGTCGGAATACTGGATTAAAGACTTAAATTTGCTTAATAAAAATCTTTAATCCAGTATTCCGGCCAAACGGCTGAACGGATTTGGATGAAATTTGGCATGCACGTGGAGTATATACCCATTTGGTGCCAGGAAACTTTATGTATAGCCATCTTCAACCGTTTCGAAATGCCGGCAAAATTAAATTTTATTCGAAATTTGAATTTCCCGCCATCTTGTACCGGTGCAAGATGGCGGCTCACAAACCTTATTGTCAACTCACAGTAGTGTACTTGATTTTTGTGCCAAATTTCGTCCCGATCGGTTCAGCCGTTTTTCCGAAATCGAGGATATACACGGACACACACACACACATACATACACACATACACGCACACACACACATACGAACGGTTTTCGCGATGGCGATAGCATAAGTCACTCCCTTTACGGTCGTGCCTAAAAGGGTGCCCCTGGGACCTTGAAAACTGAAAAAATCAAAGAAAAGATCAATTTTATTTGTTTATCTTCCGAAATATTAATTATACACAAAAAAATGTTATACAAAAGTTATAGATACATTAAAAATGCACATATTATCATGTATCACTATTTCTCGCACGATTAACGATTTCTGAAAAAAAGTAATGCCATGAATCAAGCGTACTTAGTATAGTATTTATGGTATAGTAAATTCAGTTTGCGTATTACAGATACATTTTTGTGTAAGTAGTGATGCTTGCACTTCTATTCTCATTCTATCTTGCATTATTTATATTTTAAGGCCCTTTCTTAGGGTGGGTTCACGGAGCACGCTAACAACGTTATCGCGTTGTTCTATCTTTATTGCTCTTTAGATCTGCAATGTACAACAAGGATAGAATGACGCTAGATAACGCTAAATTGCGTTTCCCTGAACACAATCTTAATCCTAGTCGTGACGTAGTGACGTCTGAGACGTGAACGAACGTGCGTGAGCAACGGTATGAGAGCAAACGTTCGTCTTAAGTCCAACAGTTTTCTCTCGGGATTCGGACAAGTGAAAACAAAATGTCATGTCACAATGTCTTCTGTTCGTTTGCGTGAGAAAGTTTATTTACTGGGATATTATTCGCATGATATAACTGGAAGTATATTACCATCAAATAAACAAGCGTTAAGTGTAATATTTTCCAATCTTCGTGTGGTGAAGACTTTACGTGAAAGTGCCAGATTAGCTTTGCAGGAAGTGATGATTTTTTGGGAGAAAGCACGAATTCCAACTCAGGAGATGAAAAACTGCATCCCAAAATTAGCTTTGTACTAAGAACGGAGGCAACTACAGAAACACGTTGGGAGGTCATCGAAGGTTCATAAGAAAAAAGAAGCAGATTTTGGATTGAAATTCGATGATCTCTTTGACATTGCACATGCTAACGCTTTGGACATAATTTCTATTGAAGAAGATAAGCAGTTTTTGATTCATCAAAGATTAAAAGGACGGCCAGGATTTATGTACGGAATCGATTACGAGGAACTTGAAAGAGAAACAAAAGCTATGGAACGAGAAGAGGCAGCCTTGATGAGAAAAGAGCGAAGCGACCGTGAAACTGTACAACTAATTGTAAGTAATATTAAAAAAAACTTTCAATCATTCAATAGAGATAATTTTTGCACATTTTTGTCGTTTTATTTGATTTTGTATCATTGAAACTCTTCTTTTTTTTTAAGAGCAAACTATCCAATTGATGTCGTCAACTTCAAGCAGCAATTCAGAATCAGATAGCAATATAGTACCAGTTGCTGGAAAATCCACTGATAATATTGTGATAGAACATCCTTTCCTAGAGGATACGGAAGTTGTATCACCAGAAGCAAAAAGGAAGAGAGGACGCCGTAAAATAATAACTACTAAGCTTGCCGCGGCCTTAGATAAATGTAGAATTAGTGACAGGGATGCAGTTCATATTCTGATTGCTACTATCGAGGCATTGGGTTATGATGTCCAGGATTTTGTCATCAACAGGTCATCCATTCACATTTCTAGAGAAAAAATACGTGAAGAGAAGGCAAATGAAATTAAGAAACACTTCAAGGACACTAAATTGCAAGCTGCTATCGTGCATTGGGATAGTAAATTACTTCCAGCGTTAACAGGCAAAGAGACCGTGGATAGACTTTCTGTGATTCTTTCGAATAGCGATACTGAGCAACTTCTTGGAGTGCCTGTATTGCAATCTGGAACTGGAAAAGAGCAGGCATCTACTGTTTGTGAAACTCTTTCTGAATGGGGTCTTCAGAATTGTATATGTCAAAGCATTAGTTTTCGATACGACTGCAACGAATACTGGAAATTTTAGAGGTGCGTGCGTTTTGATAGAAACTTTTTTAGAAAAAGATCTTTTGTATTTTCCTTGTAGACACCATATATATGAAATCATTCTTAGAAGCGTTTTCGAAGAAAAGATGGGTAAAACTACAGGTCCGACTGTATTAATCTTTAAAAAATTTCAAAATGCTTGGTCTGGAATTAATGTTCACAATTTTCAATCCGGGATTGAAAACGAAAAGGTCAACAGACATTTGAATCAGGGCGATGTATCTCGAATTCTTGACTTTGTCACAAATACTTTGAGGGAACAGCAGCCTAGAGAGGATTATAGGGAATTTCTAGAATTAACAACAATTTTCCTTGGCGAAACACCATTTCGTGGAATATCTTTCCGTGTTCCAGGGGCCATTCATCATGCGAGGTGGATGGCAAAAGCCATTTATTGCTTGAAAATATTTCTATTTCGCGATGAATTTGCATTATCACTACAAGAAGAGAATGCGATCTGTGATATTTGTATTTTTCTTGTCAGTGTGTACGTCGAAGCATGGTTTTGTGCGCCTTCTGCTGCCAAAGCACCGTATCTGGATTTCAGGGTTCTAGCAAAACTTTTTGAATATCAAGCTATCGATCGTGGTATCTCTCGTGTTGCTTTACAAAAACTAAGTAACCATTTGTGGTATTTGAGCCCTGAAGTTGTCGCATTAGCTTTCTTTGACCCAAATTTGTCATTTGAATTGAAAATGAAAATGGTCAATGCTTTGGGTCGCGAAACAAAATCATCAAATGAAAATGAGAAGCGTATACAGGTACAAATCGACGAAGTCCCAGAAATTATTAGCAACGGAATCGAGCAATTCGTTTCCGCTAAAACTAAACAATTTTTCAAAAGGTTTAACTTAAATGATGAATTCCTTAAGACAGAACCATTGACGTGGCAAAAGAATAAACATTTTATACAAGGCCTAGAATTAGTAAATAAATTGAAAGTTGTAAATGATTCGGCTGAGAGAGGGGTCAAGCTTATGGAAGATTACAATAAATTATTTTCGAAAAACGAGCAACAGGCACAGTATGTGCTTCAGATTGTAAATGATTATCGCCGAAAGTTTCCAGGTTATAAAAAAGAGACTTTATCTCACAGTCAAGATTCGTAGTAAAAACAAGAGATTTTCACTTTTTTTCGGAAATCCTTAGTCGTACGACAAAAACTGATACATGATAATATGTTCATTTTTAATAGATATAGAACTTTTGTATAACACTTTTTTACGTATAATTAATATTTCGCAAGATAAATAAATAAAATTGATTTTTTCTTTGATTTTTTGATTTTTTCGATTTTCAAGGCTCCAGGGGCACCTTTTTCCTTTATCCGATTAAGCTAAAATTTTACACAGATTATTTTTTCATGATATGGAACCAAACTGGGGGGTAGCGCCAAAAAAATTTTAACTTTGAAAATAAGAGCCACCCTATTGGGACAGCCATTAAAACTCACCCTATATTATGCTTTTATCTAAAATTATGGTTATTTCAATTAAAAATATAGTACGGTTGAAAATATATAATGGTAAGAAAAGTAACTATGTTATATAGTTAATATTACCGGAATATTTCATACATAGTGATAGAACTAACTATATCCACGTAGCACATTTTACTATACATATGGTAACATGAACAAAGGTAATAGTTAATAATATAACCATTTGTATGAATCGTTCATTCTACTATATTTTCTATGGTTAAGTCAACTATAAAAATATGTTTAGCGCCAAATTTAACTACAAAATATTGTGAGATTATAGTAAACCCAACCATTTTTTTCTCTCAGTGCACCATGCATAGTCGCGCATCAAAACAGTGGGACGCTTTTAATACCACGTGCCCCAAACACTTATCGGGCTAGTAGGTACGTTTACTTTTTTGCTCGAGCAACTAAAAGAATCTGTCACAGCGTGGCGACAATTTTGTCAGATAACCCCAGCGAGCCAAGCATCACCTTGCACCTAATGGACTTTTCCGCATAATTGCATACGAAATCCACCGAGTTGTACTGTTCGCGGGCACCGATCCCCAGTTCCGGCAACGCAATCCTACGATTCTCCGGTGCGTAACTTACACACGCGACAAGACTAACGTGGCATTTAAATGCATTAAGTAATCATTGCAGCTCGCTTGTGAGGAGAGAAGGCGCTAGCGGAAAGGAACCCAGTGAGAAAAGCAATACACTGAAAGAAAAAAATGGTTGGGTTTACTATAATCTCTCTATATTTTATAGTTAAATTTGGCGTCAAACATATTTTTATAGTTCACTTAACCATACAATAAATAGTAGAATGAACGATTTATACAAATGGTTATATTATTAACTATTACCTTTGTTCTTGTTACCATATGTATAGTGAAATGTGCTATGTGAATATAGTTAGTTCTATCACTATGTATGAAATATTCTGGTAATATGTAAAATAGTTACTTCTCTTACGCGATTCTCTCTTTTAGTTGGAATAACCACAATTTTGGGTAAAAACATAATATAGTTGGTTATACTATGTCTCTGTCATAATTATTGCCGATATTATGCTAACATTTACCATAAATATGATATTTCCAACTATAATTTTATTACTATGCCATTATAGTTAGATATATCATATACTTTTCTCTCAGTGTACCATTGAGATACATCGATACATCTCCATATATCAACAATTTTAAAATTTCGAATTTCAAAATTAATTACTTTCCTGATCTGTGCTGGTCATGTCGTCATTTACTTCACGCCAAAAAATTTCAGCACTGACTGATTTCATTAATCTCCACATGATGTGCAGCGCTATATCAAAGGAGATCGAAACTTTAAAATTTATTGAAGTATAGAGGTGCATCGATGCATTTTGATGGTATTGATATCGATTCGAAGTTTTATTTCTCATTGGGAACTGCCTGAGAGCGATCCAGGCGAATAGTCCTACGAGCATACGACGAGTCGAAACAGTGCGCGCGCAGGCTGGTGCTCGGACGAAAGAAGTGGAACGAGAGGAGCTCACGCGTATGATGTCACGAGACCGATAATGCCAACGAGGGAAAACCATGACACACCTTGCAATTAGCTTGGCAATTAGATACGATGAAAAGGGAAAAAGGAAAAATGCCAATGATATGAAAAACGTTCGTGTTTTTGCCATCGGTCGAACGTATGTCTTCCAAGATGCTAGCATTTTTTTCCTAGGTTCGCCAACGCGATTCTCTTGGCAATTCTCAATGTCTCGTACTGTTTCAGTTTAAGTCGTTTCGCTCCCACTCACAATCAGCTTACTTTCAATTCTCCGCATCTGTACTTATGACGACGCACTTCACTTCTTTCCCGTCTAATCCGCTCCCATTCCTACGCACTACGATCCCGATCCGCTAGGCCGGCTTTACCAATATCTCTTTTCAAGATGCACGTAACACGCTAGACGTCCGGAGTTGACTTTAAATTCAATCCTCGAATGGTGACCGGTTTAGCGTCCAGGTGCACGGGAAAAGGCACGTTCGCGTATTCGTGTCTCGTTTCTCTTACAGATTCGCATGTTTTAATTACGCAGACCTGTATCCTTCTCCTCTCTGCCCCATTTTTAATTTATACACGGAACATTTACAGTTAAATATTAACGTATAGAGATACGTTCATCGGGTACATGCGTATTTTTTATACCCTGAGTAATCATATGGTGTTTAGCTTTGGAGCAAGGAAGGAACGAAGAATAATGAAACGAGAGAGAGAGAGAGAGAGAGAGAGAGAGAGAGAGAGAGAGAGAGAGAGAGAGAGAGAGAGGAGGAGGAAAGAAGATGAAAGATGAAAGAAGACAGATAAGGAAGAGACAGGAAATGAAGGAAAAGCGTGGCTTGACAATCAAATGTAAAAAGACGTGCGAGGGATCTCATTGGTAGAACAGTCACGAAGGATTATACGGTATGCGATAAGAATTGCTTAATGCGGCACGAGGTGTGAACCTTATTAGCTATCGATGCCGTTCCCAGCATACCGATTTGACTCTTCGGCTTTCCATTTGCTTTCATTTTTCCTTGTATTCCATGCTTCCCAGTGAGAAATGAAACTTCGAATCGATGTCGAATCGATATCAATACCATCAAAATACATCAATGCACCTCTATACATGAATAAATTTTAAAATTTCGATCTCTTTTGATACAGCGCTGCACATCATGTGGGAATAACGACGTGACCAGTAATTAATTACTTTCCTGACCACTGCCGGTCACGTCGTCATTTACTTGACGCCAAGAAAGTTCAGCACTGACTGATTTTATTAATCTCCGCATGATGTGCAACGCTACGTCAAAAGAGATCAAAATTTTAAAAGTTATTGATGTATAGATTTTTTGATGGTATTGACATCGATTCGACGTCGATTCGAAGTTTCATTTCTCACTGGGTTGGATGTTCCTGAAAAATTAGGAAGCACTCTAAAGAAAGGGCCAAAAGACCCAGCATGCACGAATATTCGAGAAGTGAGCGGCAATGATATTCGAGAAAGTACCTTCTCAGCCGAGACCGTTACAGCATGTTATAAAATTGTTATATCCCGTGCATCACAGTTTATGTAACATACTTGTAACATTTGAAGGTAGAAACATGTTGGAAAAAATGTCCCACTTAGGCAATGTAACAGTTATGCATATGCTACATAACATTTTTACAGCTACATTATACATGTATACATATAATATGGAATAAAGTTTGTATTACTCGTTACATGCCGGTTACATTAAAAAGGTGATATAACATCGTTCCTTCCGTGCAATGTAACTGTAACAATTGTAACGAGTATGTCCACTAGGTTTGAAAGCCTCACAGATTCACTCTATAAGTTCCACTATAAAATTGCCAATTGCACTTTACAAAAATGATAAAGCATTCTCACCGATCGAATTATTTAATTATTTACGGAACGAAGCTGCGAATAACAATTTGTTTTGTACTCCAACGAACCTAAACAAGAATGGAAACATACGTATACTCGTATTAAGTATTTACTGCGCGAAAATATTGGAACACACGATTCAAAATTATATTTTGAAGTATCCGACATCTGGCAGAAGCGCGAATAACTAACGCGTAATATTGTGGGAATAAATGGAGAGGCCACCGATGTGGCTAATGGGTGAGGATACCCAGTGTGGTGAAGGTATGATATTAGAAATCAGAAGGCCTTTCTCTCCTCCACGTATAAATATATTTTCTCTATACAACTCCGTGCGCCCAGTACGGAAGCTCGTGCCCGACTATATCAGAGAAGATGGCGGAGCGTTTCTGCTCCCCACTCTCACTTCGGCGCGGACAATGAAAGTCCCTAGATGGGAGAAGAAACTCCCCACAGCACCCCCCCCCCCCTCCCCCCGAGTAACAACGTTATACAATTAAATTTGTTACTACAAACTATGGATAACGGGGTAATCACAATTACGACTAGCGTTTGACAGGCTGAGGAAATATTGCGGACGTAACATTTTTTCGCAGCTGCACGCGCTTATAATTAGATATATACAGGGTGGGGCACTAACTATTAGCACCTCAGATATCTTCGAAATTATAAGTCTCACAAAAATTTTTGCTCAAATGAAATTGCACAGTACGAAGGGGGTCACCCGATGGCGTTAATGTTTTTTTTGTAGATGGAGGTACTTCGGACATTTGAAGGTCACCTCCATTTTTTTAAATGGATCGGTATGTTTTTGCTTCCGTATCATGATAGAGGATCTTAAAACGAGTTCAACGACCTATTACATAAGGTCATTGAAGGTAATAGAAAGTAGAGAAAGACGATAATACTTACGGTTGTGGCAGTAAATGAAACTTATGAAGGGAACTCGATGAAAAATTTCGAAATCGTTGGATTGGACGCGGCGGTCCAATATCCTGGCCAGCTCGTTCACCAGACTTAACTCCTTTAGATTTCTTTCTGTGGGGTACACTGAAAGAGAAAGTGTAAAAAGAAGTACCAACTACACCTTACGACATGCAACAGCGAATTATTGCAGCCCGTGCATCAATAAGTTCTGACGCTGTAAGACTTGCAAGTCAATCAATTGTGAACAGAATCCCATGATGCATTGACAGTGATGGTCATCATTTCGAACACCTACTATAAACGTAAGTTTCATTTACTACCACAACCGTAAGTATTATTGTCTTTCTTAACTTTCTATTACCTTCAATGACCTTATGTAATAGGTCGTTCAACTCGTTTTAAGATCCTCTATCATGATACGGAAGCAAAATGATACCGATCTATTTAAAAAAATGGAGGTGACCTTCAAATGTCCGAAGTACCTCCATCTACAAAAAAAACATTAACGCTATCGGGTGACCCCTTTCGTACTGTGCAATTTCATTTCAGCAAAAATTTTTGTGAGACTTATAGTTTCGAAGATATCTGAGGTGCTAATAGTTAATGCCCCACCCTGTATACATATATGTATATATAATTAGTGTAAGAACCGAAAATGAGGGGCTCCTGGGCTGATCAGAAATAACTTTTTCCTTTGGCAAAATATCGGACGCGGCTTCGTCTTCGAGTTATTAACGAAAAACCCAAGCCAATAAGCGCGCGAGTAGAGCTCGCGGTCCGCCACAGTAGCGTTGGCGGTCCACCGCGCTCAGCCGTGATCGCGAACAAATGCACCGCGGCGATACAGTTAGGTCGAATGATGAATAAAAAATTAATAAAAATTAGAATTAGTCATAAATAATGAATAAAATAATTCGTTAATATCCATATAAAATAAACAAATCGGTCTTCCGTAATACCTTTATGCGTCATTCAAAGTGAACGCGGAATGAGATCGCGAAAATAATTTTTGACAATTATCGGAAAAAAGAAAAGGAAGAAAACCATTTGGAATGAATAAATAAATGAGAAAATAAGCGACATGTACTTCAAAGTTGAACTGTCCAGAGGTTCTGCGGTAGGAGCCGTAATGTCCACGGTCCTCTTGTCGGAAAGACTTATCACTTTATCCATTTTATTGTCACAACGTACGCACACAAGACATTCCGCCAGCCAGGGCTATTCCCTGTTTCTTCGGACAGGCTACAACGCGTCGAACACGATTTCCGTCCTACCCGGGGACTAATAATTGACGACACGCAAGTATCACGCCTTTTAGAATAATCTGAGGTTCTGTTTGAGAATCGAAAGCCCTTCGACAGATTTATCACCTCTCGCAGTTGTCTGGCGCAATTGAAAATGCATCGCAATCGCCCCACGTGTCAATCCAGCAACGTAGCTGCTTTAGAAAATTATTTGACGCTAGCAAATAACTTTACGAAAAAGTGCTTCTCAAATACGTTTACGAAAAACTACTTGCCGAATAATTTACGAAAAAGTATTTTTCGAATAAATTTATGAAAAAGGATTGGTACACCTACGGAATATCCACGAAATATCAATATGAAACCGAAATTACTCACAGTGTCCGATAAAAATGGGCCGCTATCGCTGGATCCCTGCATCGATTCGATCGAAAAATCCGTGCGAACAGCTGATCTCGGGAGGGTCACTGAACTCACATCGCGGCACGGTCACTAATACTATCGACGCATGTGCGTGAGGATTTCGGTGCCAACCTCCAAACTTTCAATAATTATCGTTCCCGATAGGACCCATTCTTCTCAAACTCGCGGCAGTTTCACGAGAAAGCTGAGCGCCGATACGACTCTTTTCTGTCGCGAAGTGCGTCTTCGCACGCTTTGCAATCATTTTTTGTACTTTCCGAAAATTATGCACCCACGCTTTGGCATAAAGCGCGCGGTCCTTCAGAAATGATCCACGATGGAATGGCTTTCAGGTTATAAACGGTCTTATTAGCAGCGATGTTCGTTGCGGTAGGAAAGGACGTGACTGTGTGTAACGCCGACGCTACACGAGGGCGGTCAGATGATGCGCGACAAACACGTTGAAAGGTGGCCGGCCGTATCGCGGAGCGCCGGCATAAGAGACAAATGACGAACGAGCTGGCAGTCGATCTCGTCGAGAACGGTGAACGACGCCACGCTCGTAGGTCAATAACGAATTTATCGCGAATAATTTTCGGAAAGTACAAAAAATGATTGCAAAGCGTGCGAAGACGCGCTTCGCGACAGAAAAGAGTCGTATCGGCGCTCAGCTTTCTCGTGAAACCGCCGCGAGTTGAGAAGAATGGGTCCTATCGGGAACGATAATTATTGAAAGTTTGGAGGTTGGCACCGAAATCCTCACGCACAGGCGTCGATAGTATTAGTGACCGTGCCGCGATGTGAGTTCAGTGACCCACCCGAGATCAACTGTTCGCACGAATTTTTCGATCGAATCGATGCAGGGATCCAGCGATAGCGGCCCATTTTTATCGGAGACTGTGAGTAATTTCGGTTTCATATTGATATTTCGTGGATATTCCGTAGGTGTACGAATCCTTTTTCATAAATTTATTCGAAAAATATATTTTCGTAAATTATTCGGCAAGTAGTTTTTCATAAACGTATTTGAGAAGCACTTTTTCGTAAAGTTATTTGTTAGCGTCAAATAATTTTCTAAAGCAGCTACGTGCCTGGATTGACACGTGGGGCGATTGCGATGCATTTTCAAGTGCGCCAGACAACTGCGGGAGGTGATAAATCTGTCGAAGGGCTTTCGATTCTCAAACAGAACCTCAGATTATTCTAAAAGGCGTGATACTTGCGTGTCGTCAATTATTAGTCCCCGGGTAGGACGGAAATCGTGTTCGACGCGTTGTAGCCTGTCCGAAGAAACAGGGAATAGCCCTGGCTGGCGGAATGTCTTGTGTGCGTACGTTGTGACAATAAAATGGATAAAGTGATAAGTCTTTCCGACAAGAGGACCGTGGACATTACGGCTCCTACCGCAGAACCTCTGGACAGTTCAACTTTAAAGTACATGTCGCTTATTTTCTCATTTATTTATTCATTCCAAATGGTTTTCTTCCTTTTCTTTTTCCCGATAATTGTCAAAAATTATTTTCGCGATCTCATTCCGCGTTCACTTTGAATGACGCATAAAGGTATTACGGAAGACCGATTTGTTTATTTTATATGGATATTAACGAATTATTTTATTCATTACTTATGACTAATTCTAATTTTTATTAATTTTTTATTCGTCATTCGACTTAACTGTATCGCCGCGGTGCATTTGTTCGCGATCACGGCTGAGCGCGGTAGACCGCCAACGCTACTGTGGCGGATCGCGGGTTCTACTCGCGCGCTCATTGGCTTGGGTTTTTCGTTAATAACTCGAAGACGAAGCCGCGTCCGATATTTTGCCAAAGGAAAAAGTTGTTTCTGATCAGCCCAGGAACCCCCCATTTTCGGTTCTTACACTAATTACGGGACACCCTGTAGAAATGTTTATACTAAAATATCACCCGTCGCATCTACAATTGCATTACACTATGGATCACTTTTGTTTTCTGTGATGTTCGGTATCATAAACCTTATATGGACTGGACATTGACTATAATTTCTGCTGAGAAGTTAGAGAGAGAAAGGTACTTTTCGAGACTCTCTGTCTCATAGTATGCAGAAATATATTTGTCCAGATCTGTCAAAGTGAGATAAATATATTTTTTATTTAACTCTACGTATACATGCTCACCTGTCTACATATAGGTGGAAGTGGAAGAAAAAACATATTTATCTCACTCCACCTATACCCCAGCAAACATGCGCAAAGCATATTTCAGGATACGAAAAGCCACAAAGTACATTTTTCTGTCTAAACTCCTCCGAACATATATAGGCACTCCATATATGTAAGGTCTATGTTCGGTGTGACGTATGTATTATGCAAAGTTTGTAAATGCGTTATACCAAAATTGTGTTCTAGGACTACCCTGTTATCAGAGAGTTGCCTATGTATTATTATAAAAAGACGTATTTTAGTTTGTAATTATGAAGGTAAATACTTACATCGTGCGCTGGCGTGCTCTGTCGTGTAACGCTTCGGCGTGTTTTTTCGTGCATCTAAAATTGAAAATAAATAGGTGATAGGTACACAGAAGTGCCACATTTATTATGCTTAATAATACGAAATATGCAAAGATATATCAACACGAGCAAACAATTCATTAAAATCCAATTCACGCAGACATGTATGATAAAGATATGTGCGCAATGATCAGTGATCAGCTTGTAGCAGTTTCCGATCGCATAAATATATATCGCCACCTAATACGTTATAGGCACAATGTACGTAATGCATTTGCGTCTAGACAAGAATATTCTTTTTACAAGGTGGCTGCGTATAGTACAAAAAACACGGAAGAATACCATGTAATATAAAGAAAATTCGTAAAGGAAACACATGACTTTTATAATATTTTCTACTAATTGTAAGTAATAAGTATACGCTTTCGTAACCACGTTTAGTAAATTGAACTGAAAATCATGCAACGATAAGTATAACGTCGTGTAAAGTACGTAATACGTGAGGAGAAGGCCGTGTAAAGTACGTAAAACATGTGGAAGAGGCTGCGTCAAAGTTTACCGCGAAAAAGGAGACCTGGGAAGAATACTTACATGCGTCTCGAAGGAGCGTTGTGGAGCTTTCACGTAGGAATGGAGCTGCCGCACAGGGATGGTAAGCCAAGACTTGCAGATTCTCCTTCTACCATCGTTATGTGACGTCACATTATCCCCCACTACCACCGCGAGAGTTGTGGACTGGCCGTTGCGCACGGATTCTCCTCGTACAATGAAGTGCAAAGTCGGTGTCCCCCTGAGCAAACGCGTCACTCAGTGAACTGGCCTTCCACCGCTCCGAGCAGGGAGCATTGGGGAGCATTTCGACATTGTCATATGAGAGATTTTTGTAATCTTGTAACCTGAAATTATCATTTCGATGTATTTTATTGCGAATAAAAGCATTCGTAGGCAAACATATGAGATTTCATTGAGAAAATTTGGTGTTTTCGAGGGCTGCTGTCAATGATGATTATACTCGGCCTCCTATTGGCTGTCGGGAGGGGACACCGACTTTGCTCAAACGGCGACCCACCCGACATATGGCTGTCCTTCTCGCACTCACGGGAACCAACAGAGACAGTCGCGCACGGAGCATTCCACTATTGCTAGCGATATTATACTCATGGGTTAGATCTCCAACTTCAGAATTGCTTTTATATTTTCCCTCAAGCGGCCAGGAAATCATATCCTTATGAAAAATTACGTATTTTATTGCGAATAAAAGCACTTGTATGAAAAAATATGATATTTCATTGAGAAAATTTAGCGTTTTCGGGGGCCACTGTCAATGATGATTACTCGGCCTCCTATTGGCCGTCAGCAGGGGACACCGACTTTGCTCAAACGGCGACCCACCCGACATATGGCTGTCCTTCTCGCACTCACGGGAACCAACAGAGACAGTCGCACGGAGCATTCCACTATTACTAGCGATATTATACTCATGGGTTAGATCTCCAACTTCAGAATTGCTTTTATATTTTCCCTCAAGCGGCCAGGAAATCATATCCTTATGAAAAATTACGTATTTTATTGCGAATAAAAGCACTTGTAGGAAAAAATATGATATTTCATTGAGAAAATAATAATTATTATTTCTACTGCTTCAATGTCCGATTTTAAAAAAGTTACAAAATTAGAATCGATGTAACAGTTAATAAAAATTGTAGAAAACAATAATTGGGTTGTTTGGATCCTTTAAGTATTCTTTACTTTATATGCATATACGGTTCGAATGGTTCTGGGTTTGCCGCACACTTCGTCCTTTTAGCGAGACGAGGATGCTCGCCGCGTCTGTCCCCGTGGGTGCGAGAAGGACAGCCTTATGCCAGGCTGGTCGCTGGTTGAGCAAAGTCGGTGTCCCCTGCTGACGGCCAATAGGAGGCCGAGTAATCATAATTGACAGTGGCCCCCGAAAACGCTAAATTTTCTCAATGAAATATCATATTTTTTCATACAAGTGCTTTTATTCGGAATAAAATACGTAATTTTTCATAAGGATATGATTTCCTGGCCGCTTGAGGGAAAATATAAAAGCAATTCCGAAGTTGGAGATCTAACCCATGAGTATAATATCGCTAGCAATAGTGGAATGCTCCGTGCGCGACTGTCTCTGTTGGTTCCCGTGAGTGCGAGAAGGACAGCCATATGTCGGGTGGGTCGCCGTTTGAGCAAAGTCGGTGTCCCCTGCTGACGGCCAATAGGAGGCCGAGTAATCATCATTGACAGTGGCCCCCGAAAACGCTAAATTTTCTCAATGAAATATCGTATTTTTTCTTACAAGTGCTTTTATTCGCAATAAAATACGTAATTTTTCATAAGGATATGATTTCCTGGCCGCTTGAGGGAAAATATAAAAGCAATTCTGAAGTTGGAGATCTAACCCATGAGTATAATATCGCTAGCAATAGTGGAATGCTCCGTGCGCGACTGTCTCTGTTGGTTCCCGTGAGTGCGAGAAGGACAGCCATATGTCGGGTGGGTCGCCGTTTGAGCAAAGTCGGTGTCCCCTCCCGACAGCCAATAGGAGGCCGAGTATAATCATCATTGACAGCAGCCCTCGAAAACACCAAATTTTCTCAATGAAATCTCATATGTTTGCCTACGAATGCTTTTATTCGCAATAAAATACATCGAAATGGTAATTTCAGGTTACAAGATTACAAAAATCTCTCATATGACAATGTCGAAATGCTCCCCAATGCTCCCTGCTCGGAGCGGTGGAAGGCCGGTTCACTGAGTGACGCGTTTGCTCAGGGGGACACCGACTTTGCACTTCATTGTACGGATAGCCGCTAAAGGAGAAGTTACTGGTAGAGAGGGAAGATTTTTCCATGGTGGGGGCATCGCGGACCATCCCTGGCACCTCTCGCAGCGATCGCGATACAGGACCGGTACGGAGAGAGGGCGCACGCGGGCGACCCACCCGTTCTTGCGGGCTGAATACTTTTCAAAAAGGCCTAAAAAAAATTGGAAAACAAACACCTTACTTTCAAAAATGATGGCAGTCTGCAAAAATGATAAAAATAATATTTTAAAGGGGGTGGCAAAAAGTGGTAATAGATGGAGGGAAAAGGACCCACGAAGACCGTCACTGCTCCGATTGCAGAACGTGATACAGCGCATGCGCAAGACATCGTAGAATTGTTATAAAACGAGTCTGCACGTTGTTTCTGATGGCCAGTACGGCTTAACCAACGGGAAGTGTATATTTATCGAACGTTTTCGTGAAAATTGTTTCAAAGAAAATTGTGCACTTACCGTTGTTTCGATAGTGTATATGTGCGTGCGTGTGAATTAAAATTTTATTGCGCGGACTAAACATTATCGAGTGATATATGGAGACAAGTAATGTAAGCAAAGTACGAAGAAGAAGGAGAGGTGAACGAAAAGGGCATTACGTAATATCAGCTCCGCGGCTTAGTCGAAATAAACTGAGGATGCAAAAGTAAGTAATATTGCTGTTTTCCTGACAATGTTTTTATTTTGATGCACGTTATGATTAACAGAAAGGAAAATACACTAAATTCTTTGATATATTCTTGAACGAAAATAATAACGAGATATGAATATCAGTACTTTTCCTATCCGTTTTTAGGCACGACCGTAAAGGGAGTGACTTATGCTATCGCCATCGCAAAAACTGTTCGTATGTGTGTGTGTGTGTGTATGTATGTATGTATGTATGTGTGTGCGTATGTGTGTGTGTCCGTGTATATCCTCGATTTCGGAAAAACGGCTGAACCGATCGGGACGAAATTTGGCACAAAAATCAAGTACACTACTGTGAGTTGACAATAAGGTTTGTGAGCCGCCATCTTGAACCGGTACGAGATGGCGGGAGATTCAAAATTTGAAAAAAATGTAATTTAAATTTAATATTGCTGCCATTTCTAAACGGCTGAAGATAGCGATACATAAAGTTTCCTGGCACCAAATGGATATATACTCAAAGTACATGCCAAATTTCGTTGCGATCCGTTCAGCCGTTTGGCCGGAATACTGGACTAATGGAAATAGTGCAAAATTCATTAATCCCTTAGTCCAGTTTTCCGGCCAAACCGCTGAACGGATTCGAACAAAATTTGGCATGTACATCGAGTACATATCCATTTGGTGCCATGAAACTTTATGTATGGCCATCTTCAACCGTTTCGAAATGGCGGCAAATTCAAATTTTTTATCCATTATTTCAGCCAAAGAGTTGATTAGTCCACTATTCTGGCAAAATGACTGAACGGATTCGGACAAAATTTGGCATGTACATCAAGTATATACCCATTCGGTGCCAGGAAACTTTATGTATAGCCATCTTGAGCCGTTTAGAAATAGCGGCAAATTCAAATTTTTAATCCACTATTCCAGCAAAACGATTGATTAGTCCACTATTCCGACAAAACGGCTGAACGGATTCGAACAAAATTTGGCATACATATCAAGTATACAGGGTGTCCCGCAATAGGTGTAATCCCCGCGAAAGGGTTGTAGCTGAAATAATTCCAAACAACATTTTCCTTTGCGAAAAAGTTGGACGAGGCTTAATTTTTGAATTATTAAGGAAAAACATAGGCGAATGAGCGCGCCCGTAAAGCCCGCGCTCAGGGCCGTCATGCTCGCCACTCACCGCGGTTGTGGACGGGCGCATCGCGGTGGTACGGCACGAAGCGTTGGACAGAAATTATGTCGAATAACAAATTAAAATTCCAGAATAACTTCAGATGGCGAACCCCAGAAGGTGAGGGGATGCGTAATGCATTTCCCGATGCAAAAAAAAAAAAAAAAAAATTAAGGTCAACCCTAACCCTAACCCTAACCCTGACCCTAATCTTTTTTTTTTTTGTTTTTACATGGGGAAATGTGTTACGCCTCGCCTCGTCTCCCGGGGCGGAGGACGTGGTATGTGGGACTCTGCCGCCTCCGGAGCGCCAGGCCTACCCACTAAAAACCTAGAAATGAGCGGCGAGGGGATGCGTAACACATTTCCCCATGTAAAAAAAAAAAAAAAAAAAAAAATAGGGTTAGGTTAGGGTCAGGGCTAGGGTCAGGGTAGGTCCTACCTAACCCTGACCCTAAGCCTAACCCTAACCCTGACCCTAGCCCTGACCCTAACCTAACCCTAATTTTTTTTTTTTTTTTTTGCATCGGGAAATGCAAATTACGCATCCCCTCACCTTCTGGGGTTCGCCATCTGAAGTTATTCTGGAATTTTAATTTGTTATTCGACATAATTTCTGTCCAACGCTTCGTGCCGTACCACCGCGATGCGCCCGTCCACAACCGCGGTGAGTGGCGAGCATGACGGCCCTGAGCGCGGGCTTTACGGGCGCGCTCATTCGCCTATGTTTTTCCTTAATAATTCAAAAATTAAGCCTCGTCCAACTTCTTCGCAAAGGAAAATGTTGTTTAGAATTATTTCAGCTACAACCCTTTCGCGGGGATTACACCTATTGCGGGACACCCTGTATACACATTTGGTGCCAGGAGACTTTATGTATAGCCGTCTTCAGCCGTTTCGAAATAGCGGGCAAATTTTAATTTTTAATCCACTATTTCAGCAAGAAAGTTGATTAGTCCACTATTCCGGCAAAACGGCTGAACGGATTCGGACAAAATTTGGCACGCATATCAAGTATATACCCATTTGGTGCCAGGAAACTTTATGTATCGCTATCTTCAACCGTTTAGAAATGGCAGCAATATGCATGATCATCTTGAAACGGCTGAACGGATTCGGACGAAATTTGGCATGTACATGGAGTATATACTGATTTGGTACCACGAAACATTGTGTATGGTCATCTTCAACCATTTCGAAATGGTGCCAATTTCAAGTCTTTAATCCACTATTTTATTTTATAATTATAGTTTGAAAATCTCGTAATTTCGAAACGGTTGAAGATGACCATGCATAAGTTTCGTGGTACCAAATGGGTATATTTTTGAACTACAAGCCAAATTTTTTCTGAATCCGTGCCAGCGTTTCGGCGGAATACTGGATTAAAGATTTCAATTTCCGCAATTTCTGAATGGTTAAAGATAACCATGCATAAAGTTTTACTGCAGCAAAGGGGTGTATACTTGATGTACATGTCAAGTTTTAGTTTGAATGCATTTAATTGTCCGGTTTCGATCACTTGCGCGCATTGCAGAAATGCTGCATTTCGCGGGCGAGCGCGAAGCGCGAGCACCCGACGTTCCCAGGGGGTATGGCGCTTGAGCGAAGCGAAAGCGCAGAGGACTCTCTAGCATAGTTTAATATCTCAATACTTGAATTTTCAACAATTTCGAAACGGTTTGAAATTCGTGGGCGAGCGCGAAGCGCGAGTGCCGCGGTCGTGCCTATTGTAACCGGTAAAGCGAGCGCGAAGCGCGAGTAAAGGCGATCTGGGGGGTTGGCGCTTGAGCGAAGCGAAAGCGCAGGGGGTTTACCCCCTAGTTACATGTATCTCCGTTGTTACAAATAATGTGTCAGATGTGATATATGTTAACCCTTTGACTGCTGAATACTCTCAGCCGAAGCACTCCGCCTGGACGGCAATTTCAGCGATCTTCCGTCAGAAACGAAATACCTTTCGGCTAATCTAAATTCCTTTGATTAACCCTTTCACTACGAAAGACGTATATATACGCCCTGACAAATCCATCGATACATACGAAAGGCGTAAATATACGTTACCTGCTGCTTCTCGATAATTTCATACTTTCTTGCGCCTACAATGTCTTCCTTGGCGCCCCGCAACGAAACGAACCCAGATAGCACACGACGTCCAAAGGACGTCCATTTTTGGTTCTTATTTAGTCCAAACGTCCATGGACCTAATATGGACGTTTTAAGAACGTACATTATTGGACGTACAAAACATGTTAACTTTTGTGTGTTTTAAAGATATCCATTTTATGTATTTATGAGAAATATGTGTTTGGCGGCTCACATATGCCTTTATTCCGTTAAAATACGTCACCGCCATTGATTATTTCTCGAATATATATACATTTTCCATTTAGCACGTAAGCATCATTCTATTTTTGTTACTCACTGTATGTAAAATAAAGGTAGAATGATGTTTGCGTTGACTTGAATCGGTAAATAGAAAACATCCAATGACGCTGCGAGGGATTTTTAGCGACGGCCCTTGATTGTCAAGAAAATCGATTTTAAATGTTTATGGTTTATTAAAGTGTACTTGTATACCTGTTCTGTTCATTGCGATGCAAGACAATGAGTGTAGCGCAGTAGAGTAGCTGGACGGCTCGCACCCTAGTTAACCCGCGTTCGAATCCCACCACCGACGATGGTTTTTTTCGAAATCACATCACTAACCACATCAATGACCAGACCATTGAAATTAGCCACAGATTTTATGGATAATTGTTTATTAAACAAAACAGACTCTAAAGATGTGGAATCCTTCTATATAAGTGTTAGGTAAATTTTTTAAAATTTATTAATAAACATCCCTTTTACGTCCAAAAAAGTAACACTGAACGTTTTTAAAACGTCCTAAAGATGTTCACGAATCTAAAACGGACGTTTTACATACCTACGTAACGTCCAACATGAACGTTTTTAATACGTCTTTAACACGCCCTTGTGCTATCTGGGAATCGCTCTGTGGTTTCTCTCGTATAAATATAACGGATCAGAAAGAACGTATTATAAATACAATTGCTCCAGATTTTTTTTAAACAATCCAAATTCGATTTGCGATGGGGCATGCGATAGCTCCCCACTATTATAAGTGTCCTTTTATAATAAAGGAAAAATATGGATTTACGTCAGCGACTCCGATACGAAGTCGGGAATTTTCAGTTTTTCTTTGCACCTATACTTTAGATAATAAAAAACTAAATACTTTAGGTAACTGTTAGGACAAACCCACACAGCACGCGAACGTTTCAAAAACGTTTCATAGTGGTCGCACTGCAACATTCGAATGTTGCGGCAATGTCCCGAAAGGTAACTGTAAAGTTCCAGGAACGTTGCTAAAATATGCGAATGTCCGCCTACAGGAATGTTTCATCGCAACATTCCACAGACGTCTCGGTGTAACCCTTTAGAGACGTTTTAGCGTAACATTCCGTGTATTATGTTATATTTAATGTTCCACCAAGGTTTCATTATAATTTTCCGCAGATATTTTACATAATTGAAAATAAAAATACAACTCTTATGCAGATGTATATGATAAGTATATTCATTC
Organism: Tiphia femorata; assembly: GCA_944319695.1. Lineage (NCBI taxonomy): Eukaryota > Metazoa > Arthropoda > Insecta > Hymenoptera > Tiphiidae > Tiphia > Tiphia femorata. The sequence goes on along the minus strand of OX090896.1, from coordinate 9,912,505 downwards.
TACAACAATAATTACTATACGTACATATTAAATGCTATGCAAACTAATAAATAGTTTACGCTGCGTCTCCCACCGCAATCACTCTTTGGAGGCAAAGATCTGTAATAACGTATAGGTTACATACAGGGTGTCCCGTAACTAGTGTAAGAGCCGGGAATGGGGGCTTCCTGGGCTGATCCTGAACAACTTTTTCCTTTGCCAAAATATCGGACGAGGCCGCGTTTTTGAGTTATTAAGGAAAATGTCTGGCCAATGAGTGCGCGCAAATTTCCCGTGCTCAGGGCCGTGGACGTTGGCTGACCATCGCGCTCGGCCGTGGTCGTGTCAAACGCGCCGCGGTTCAGGTCAAAGGAGTAATGCGAAATTAATAAAAATCAGGATTAGTCATGAATAATGAATAAACATATTAATAATTATTCACGTAAAGTAAACAAACGTACGTCGCGACGCTGCACGAGTCGATTAAGGCACGTGTCTGCCTTACAAAATGATTTGCCGATATCAAATAAGTTTACGAAAAAGTGATTTTGCAATAAGTTTAGAAAAAAAGATTGGTGGATTATGAAATAGGAGTGGAATATCAATAACAAGTCCATTACTCACAGCTTTCCATGAAAAAATGGGTCGCGTCATTGGATCTCTCCATCGCTCCTGATCATCCAGAGAATATCGACGAACAGCTGATCGCAGCCGGGTCATTGAACTGGCATGGCTGCACGGTCACTAACACTTTCAATGTCCATGCGTGAAGATTTCGTTTCCAACCTCCGACGTTTCGTTAATTTTTAATCCATTATTCTTAACTCCCGACGGTGCTTCGAGAAAGGAGGGCCCCGATACGAGTAACACCTTTAAGGCCAAACACGTCCTTGCTCGTTTTACAATAATCCTTTGCACTTTCCGAAAATTATTTACGATAAACTCCTCGTTATTAACGTACATCGTCGCGTTGCCGCATCGAGAGCGACCATATCGACTGCCTTCTCAATCATTTGTCAACTAAGGCTGTGCTACACAATGCGACGACCACCTTACAACGTCGGCCAGTTGATGCGCGAGAAACCGTCAAGCGGCCGACCGACGTGTGAGGTGGTCGTCGCATTGTGTAGCACAGCCTTAGTTGACAAATGCCGATCGAGAAGGCAGTCGATATGGTCGATCTCGATACGGACAACGCGACGATGTAGGTTAATAACGAGGACTTTATCGTAAATAATTTTCGGAAAGTGCAAAGCATTATTGTAAAACGTGCAAGGACGTGTTTGGCTTTAAAGGTATTACTCGTATCGGGGCCCTCCTTTCTCGAAGCACCGTCGGGAGTTAAGAATAATGGATTAAAAATTAACGAAACGTCGGAGGTTGGAAACGAAATCTTCACGCATGGGCATTGAAAGTGTTAGTGACCGTGCAGCCATGCCAGTTCAATGACCCGGCTGCGATCAGCTGTTCGTCGATATTCTCTAGATGATCAGGAGCGATGGAGAGATCCAATGACGCGACCCATTTTTTCATGGAAAGCTGTGAGTAATGGACTTGTTATTGATATTCCACTCCTATTTCATAATCCACCAATCTTTTTTTCTAAACTTATTGCAAAATCACTTTTTCGTAAACTTATTTGATATCGGCAAATCATTTTCTAAGGCAGACACGTGCCTTAATCGACTCGTGCAGCGTCGCGACGTACGCTTGTTTACTTTACGTGAATAATTATTAATATGTTTATTCATTATTCATGACTAATCCTGATTTTTATTAATTTCGCATTACTCCCCAGATAGCACAAGGGCGTGTTAAAGACGTATTAAAAACGTTCATGTTGGACGTTACGTAGGTATGTAAAACGTCCGTTTTAGATCCGTGAACATCTTTAGGACGTTTTAAAAACATTCAGTGTTACTTTTTTGGACGTAAAAGGGATGTTTATTAATAAATTTTAAAAAGTTTACCTAACACTTATACAGGGTGATTCATTTTAATCTTAACAGACAAATATTTCGAAAATATGCAATTTTACAAAAACACTTTTGAAACGAAAGTTGTATGGTATGGAGGGGGACGTAGAACGGTGACCTTGGTTTGACCTTGAGACGTCTATTTAAGGTCAAATGAAGGTCAAATAACTTTTTTTTAAATGGGAATACATATTTTTTATTACATTTTTGGATTGCACGAATTCAAATAAACATCTTTGGTATCTTGATAATCTTTCAGAAAACTAATGGTTTTGGAGATATTTGAATTCAAAGAATAATAAATCGTACAATCGATTCTTAATTGCATCAACCGCTCTTGGCGCTACCCAGGATCAACGACGTGGACGTGGCGGTAATTTGATCCCTTTTGAGGTGCTTGATTTCCGTGAGTCCCCTTGCCTCTCACGATTCGGGGTGCTTGATTTCCGTGAGTCCCCTTGCCTCTCACGATTCGGGGTGCTTGATTTCCGTGAGTTCCCTTGCCTCTCACGATTCGGGGTGCTTGATTTCCGTGAGTTCCCTTGCCTCTCACGATTCGGGGTGCTTGATTTCCGTGAGTCCCCTTGCCTCTCACGATTCGGGGTGCTTGATTTCCGTGAGTCCCCTTGCCTCTCACGATTCGGGGTGCTTGATTTCCGTGAGTCCCCTTGCCTCTCACGATTCGGGGTGCTTGATTTCCGTGAGTCCCCTTGCCTCTCACGATTCGGGGTGCTTGATTTCCGTGAGTCCCCTTGCCGCTCACGATTTACGTTAACTTGATACGTTTATAACGTTTGTTCGAATGTAGCACCATTCGCGTCAATGCACATTTGGAACCTACGACGTAAAGCCTTCGAAACTGTCCTTTGAAGAACTTCTTTGGGAATAGTTGTGAGGGCTGTGGTGATGCGATTTCTCATATCGATCGGATTAATTGGCTCCGTAGCAAAAACAATCCCTTTGATGTACCCCCATAGGAAGAAATCACAAGGTATTAAATCGGGAGAATTTGGAGGCCATCGGACAAATCCGTTAAATCCTATCCAGTGTTCATGATATCTTTCGTGTAAAAAGTCTCGCACAATGTTAGCTCTATGCGGAGGAGCACCATCGTGTTGATACCACATGCGACCTCTAGTTTCTAAATTGATATCCTGTAAAAATTCAAGCAGATTATTTTGCAAGAACTGTAAATACATTTCTCGATTAAGATTACCTTCAATAAAGTGGGGTCCAATAATCTGGCCGTCCAATATGCCACACCAAACATTAACTTTCCACTGATGCTGATGATCTACATGACGAACCCAAAATGGATTAACGTCTGAATAATAATGGCAATTATGACGATTTAATTCACCGGTATTGTGAAAACTTGATTCATCGGTAAATAAAACCTTGTCAAAAAAAGTCGGATCTTCCTGTAATTTTCCCAAACCCCAATGACAAAATTCAACGCGTTGTTGTTTTTGATTTTCAGTAAATGCCTGATGCCGTTGAATGTGATAAGCGTGAAAGTTACTCGCTTTTAAAATTCGTTGAACAGTTCCTTGAGAAATATTGAGTTCTCGACTGATCATACGTTGACTGATTTGAGGGTTTATCACTGTCATACCTAAAACAGCTATATTCAAATTATCATCAATTAAAGATTTTCTTTTACGTTTGCGATGTAATTTACCTTCACGAGTCCTAGCTATAAGGCTGATTATTGTTACATGACTGTGACATCGACGATCTGGATACCGTAATGCATACTGACGGGCACATTCTCTGGAATTTTCATTGCTCCTTCCATATTCGATTATCATATCCACAATTTCACTAGGTGAATAATCGGTCATTTTAAAATAATCAAGGAAACAAAGTTTTAATTTCAATTATGTACCTAAAGTGATGCTCCCTGAAGAGACAACCCAAAGGGTTGAACTTTCCAGAGCGGTACTAAACAAAAGGAGGAGAGGGAAAGAAAGGGAAAATTTAAATCGTTCCAATACCGAATATTTACGTAAACACGGAACAACCGAAAATAAACGCAAACCGAAAAGTAGGAACCACCGAGCGCGAATCCGCTGGGGTTAATGATACCTGCGAGGTGGTTTCTCGTGCGCGAGAAACGATAGAGACCGGTGGCACCTAGCGGAGAGATGGCTGCTAACGACGCTGCAAAGCGGACGAAACACCCTCCGCGACGTCACACTATTCCCCGCTCTCTCCCCTACAGAGTGACTGCCACGGGTTCTCCTCATACGGACAACCGTAGCGCCAAGAGCGGTTTATGCAATTAAGAATCGATTGTACGATTTATTATTATTTGAATCCAAATATCTCCAAAACCATTAGTTTTCTGAAAGATTATCAAGATACCAAAGATGTTTATTTGAATTCGTGCAATCCAAAAATGTAATAAAAAATATGTATTCCCATTTAAAAAAAAGTTATTTGACCTTCATTTGACCTTAAATAGACGTCTCAAGGTCAAACCAAGGTCACCGTTCTACGTCCCCCTCCATACCATACAACTTTCGTTTCAAAAGTTTTTTTGTAAAATTGCATATTTTCGAAATATTTGTCTGTTAAGATTAAAATGAATCACCCTGTATAGAAGGATTCCACATCTTTAGAGTCTGTTTTGTTTAATAAACAATTATCCATAAATCTGTGGCTAATTTCAATGGTCTGGTCATTGATGTGGTTAGTGATGTGATTTCGAAAAAACCCATCGTCGGTGGTGGGATTCGAACGCGGGTTACTACTAGAGTGCGAGCCGTCCAGCTACTCTACTGCGCTACACTCATTGTCTTGCATCGCAATGATGCAGAACAGGTATACATGTACACTTTAATAAACCAAAACATTTAAAATCGATTTTCTTGACAATCAAGGGCCGTCGCTAAAAATCCCTCGCAGCGTCATTGGATGTTTTCTATTTACCGATTCAAGTCAACGCAAAGATCATTCTACCTTTATTTTACATACAGTGAGTAACAAAAATAGAATGATGCTTACGTGCTAAATGGAAAATGTATATATATTCGAGAAATAATCAATGGCGGTGACGTATTTATCGGAATAAAGGCATATGTGAGCCGCCAAACACATGTTTCTCATAAATACATAAAATGGATATCTTTAAAACACACAAAAGATAACATGTTTTGTACGTCCAATAATGTACGTTCTTAAAACGTCCATATTAGGTCCATGGACGTTTGGACTAAATAAGAACCAAAAATGGACGTCCTTTGGACGTCGTGTGCTATCTGGGTCCTTTGACTTGAACCGCGGCGCGTTTGACACGACCATGGCCGAGCGCGATGGTCAGCCAACGTCCACGGCCCTGAGCACGGGAAATTTGCGCGCACTCATTGGCCAGACATTTTCCTTAATAACTCAAAAACGCGGCCTCGTCCGATATTTTGGCAAAGGAAAAAGTTGTTCAGGATCAGCCCAAGAAACCCCCATTCCCGGCTCTTACACTAGTTACGGGACACCCTGTATACTTTTTATAGAGATTATTCGCCTGTAAAGTTAACCTTAATGAAATTTTATTTTCAGTTATATGTACTTTACGTATTTCTCTTACTGATACTTACAACACGCCGATATAATCCGAAACTTTTAATACAATTTTCAATAATATTTTTGAAACCGCCAACAGAAACGCAATAACCACTTTCGCTTTCCGCATACGCAGTAAGGACCGTAAGGACATAAATAAAATAGATGAATAAATGGACCGCGACATCTGTCGATGCAGATTCTTATTAATAATAAGACATTTGAACATTATTGGAACGTATATGCGACGCGAGGAAAATATGTTTTTGGTACGTATTTATAAGATCTACGTGTTTATTTAACGTCTCAAGAAGGTTAGTAAGTTATGTTATAGGAAGGTCGTATTGCAACGTTGCTGGAATTTATCTGGAACTTTGGTGCTGTGTGGGAAGTATAACGAAAATCTTTGTTATACTCTAGCATGCTCGCATTCCAGCAAACCATTTCATTTGTAATGGGTCATTCGTCATAAGACGACTCGTCGCTCTCTCGCTTTTCCCCGCTCGCTCTCGGTCTCGCGCTGCGAGCAATTTATCACCTCGCACTCTTCGTGCGGTAATTCGTACATAACGAGATTATCCGACGAACTGCCCAATATTACTAATCTTTCATTACCGTGTTCAAATGTATCATTGCCTAGGCCAGCCCTTCCCAAATGGCGGCCCGCGAGGTCATTTTGTGCGGCCCGCCGATGATTTTGGAAAATACGTGAATAATTCCTTTTTAAGAAATAATCACAATTTTCCATAATTTTGCAAAACTTTACAGTTGACTTAAGAGATGGCACCACATCACATAGCTGTACTTTATGCTAATTAAACTATTTTTGTATTTTTTTATAAAGCACACTTTTCTCATTAGATGTTAGCATGTCGCGATTCAGTCATTTTAAAAAATTGTAATGCAAAAAAGAAATTAAAAAATATAAAAAAACAAAAAAAATTAAAAACAAAAAAAATAAAAATAATAAACATAAAAACAAAAAAATTTTTAAATAAAAAACCAAAAAGGGAGCCAAAATTTGTCTCACCTCCACGTGGTGGCCCCTGGGTAATGCAAAGTAGGCAAATAACATCTAAACACAGGTGCAAACTTAACTGCGGCCCGCGAGCTTTTCTTAAAAATCAAATTTGGCCCGCCAACAAAACTAATTGGGAAGCCCTGGCCTAGGCAATCGCTATTGGAAGTTTCTAAAGGAACGCACGTATTTCTGATTACCTTCGATTATTCGCGCCTGGTCGAGATCTCGCTACGTGTCTTTTGTTACGAGAAAGTACAACTTTGTTTGTTAGTTTAATTTCAAGTGTTCCTTCGCCTAATCATCTCACAACAGTGACAAAGTATAGATGGAAAGAAAAACTGAAAACTGCCGAGTTCGTGGTGTCGTTGATGTAAATGTATATTTTTCCTTTATTATAAAAGGACATTTATTATAGTGAGAAGCCCCATCATGCCCCATCGCAAGTCGAATTTGGTTTTGGGGTATATTATAATCCCGGTGCACCCTTTCGCGAGTTTCAACGTAACATAGGAACGTGGGAGGACCAGACGAAGATGCCTGAATCGTTCTGTCTCGCGGCTTGCCAGGAAAGCGAACGAGAATCGATGGTCCTTGTCCTATCAATACGTGTCTCTCTGTCCCGTCGGATCAGCGTGTCTCCTTCTCGGCAATACGATCTTCGCATGGCCGTCCCCTTCCACTTTTTCTCGGCAATACTATGCCAAGAAAGAGTGAATACATACATACTATCCTGAGTTTACGCTGTACGTCGAGTCTCACTCTCTATCGTTGCGTCTCTTTCTGTCGGTGCTTCTCCTCGTTGACCAGTGTCGCACTGTCTTCAACTGTCTTCAATCTCACTGAATTTTAAATATATTATGGCTAACTACTCCTAGAGACTCGTGGTATCGGGAAAATTGCACTATTGCCTAGCTTTCCAGAAAAGTGCACTGAAACCTAATCTAACCTGCTACAGTTTTACAAATTATTGTTGTTTGCTTTCAGGAGATTGCAGAAGGCCGCCCTGCAAAATGCCAATGTGGAATATAATCAGGATCAAGATAATTCACTGGATCCACATGAACGAATAGAGGATTGCCCGCTCAATAGGGAAGAGCACAGTGTGGAAGAGCTCCTGTTGGAAGATAATCACCAAATGGACACAACTCAAATCTTCCCAGAAGAGGACATTACAGGAGCATCGAATACCAATAACGAGGAGTTGTCAGTAAATGTTACGGATTCTCCCATGGATGCAGTAACTCGGGATGAAGATGAAAATGATACGCCCACTGCAAAAAATGTGGATACGAATAGGGACCTAGGATACGTCCATAGTGTACCCATGAAAGGACGTCGCATCGTCAACCTAGGTTTTTTAACTGAAGAATTCAACCGTGCATATATTGAACATTCATCAGCAATGGATTGCCCAGTGCTAGATGTTGTCATGGTTGCTGACGAACGAAAAGGTTTAGAAGTAAAAATGTACTTGTGTTGTCAAAAGTGCAACTTTGCAACAAAAATTTGCACCGAGCCAGAACACACAAATGAACTTTGCATCAATGAAAGTGTAGTAGCAACTAGTATTACAACAGGCATTGGATACTCGCAACTATAAGAAATATTGGCAGGTGCTAATGTACCGTGCATGACGCAAAAGACGTATGCGAAGATTCATCAAAATTTAACCGATGCATTCAAGACGGCAGCTCTCGGTGAAATGAAAATTGCAGCTGACGAAGAGCGAAGATTAGCCATTGAACGAGGAGACGTAATTGAAGGTATACCTCATATTCCCGTCGTTGCAGACGGAAGTTGGATGAAGAGGTCTTACAAAGGTGGAAAGTATAATTCTCCATCAGGCGTGGGTGCCATAATTGGTTATCATACCAAGAAAGTTATTTTTATTGCGGTGAAGAACAAGTACTGTTCCGTGTGTGAGAACGCAAAAAGAAATGCAGTACCAACGAGGGAGCATAAGTGTTTTAAAAATTGGGAGCAGTGGCAATCTTCCACTGCCATGGAAACAGAAGCAATTGCCGAAGGATTCAAATGCAGCAAGGAAATGCATGGTCTCGTATATTCGACGCTGATCGGAGATGGAGACAGCAGTGTTTATAAGAAGATTTTGGACACCAATCCATACGAGGAAGTGTCAGTAAGGAAGATCGAGTGTACGAATCACTTACTGAGGAATCTGTGTCGGAGAATTAAAGAAATTTCCAAGACGAAAGGACGTTTAGGAAACTGGCGAAACGTCATCACAAACAACACTATGCGATTTAGAAATGCTGTATTAAAGGCTGCAGAGTTCAGAGGAAAAGAAAGCGTGTCAGCTAAGAGGAAGATTGAACTGTTGAAGGAAGACATACAGAACATTCCAAGTCATATTTTTGGAGATCATGGAAAATGTGCAGCATATTTCTGTGATGGATCGACAAAAGACGGAGAACAAGATGTCGTCCCGCAGCTGAAATTATTGAATGTGTATCATAAACTGGAAGATGCATTTAATCAATTGAGTTGCAACGCCGACAGTTTGCTTTATAATTATAATAGCAACTGTGTTGAATCGTACAATTCAATAATTGCAAAATTCATTGGAGGAAAAAGAATTCATTTTGGAAAACGTGGCTCCTACGAAGCAAGATGTTCCGCAGCAGTCATTCAATATAACACTGGAAATACTTTGAGTGTTCTTAGCAGAACGCTAAACAAGAGTACGCCACAGATAGTGCGGCAGCTAGAAGAAACTCGTGCAAAGAAAAGGATTCAAGTGAACACTATACGAAGTGTGACACAGAGGAAGCGAGGAGAAAGAAGAGAGCGCGGTGCTGATGTACATTACGGACCTAATGCAGCCAAGCCTGATATGGAGCAAGAAGACTACGCAACATTTAAGGCCACACATGAACGGCGACTCCTTGAATGGCAGCAGAGACGAGGAGTAATTGAGCAAGAAACTTTGGAAGGGCCACAAAGCGCAATGTGGTTGACCTATACTAAGAAGATATTGATTGCTGAGAATTTTGGAGCAGTTTGCTGTATCAAAAATAATTCATCACGCAGTAAAATTATAAAAAATATATTGTATTCTAAACCCTTGAAACTTTCTGTTGCAGAACATAATCGTGAATGCGAAGAGCTGGCGATGGAGCAGCTACAGAACATGGTACCCTCCCAAATTAACAAATGTGGTCTGCTGATAGACGAGGAAGTGCCTTACCTTGGTGCACGTCCCACGGGACTCATTGAGGAAGATGGTATTGTACACATAAAGTGTCATAGCGAGCTGAAGGATATGACGCCGCAGGAAGCGGTAGAACAACGCATCGGCAACCTTCATCTGGTGTTTGATGGTGGCAACTTAGATGCCGTAAATGTGCAACATACGTATTACTATGAGGTACAAGGAAATTTACATATTACGCAACGGCAGTATTGCATGTTAGCTGTATGGACACCAAAAGGTATCCATCTTACATATATTTATAAAAATGATAAGTTTTGGCGAGAAAAAATTATGCCATGCCTGGCTGCATTTTACAAAAAGTATCTGCTGCCTGAAATTATAGACAGCAGATACACGAGAAACATGCCACTTAGAGATAACTAAAAGTATGAAATGCATAAAATTTGCTAAAGTTTGAAACCTTAAGCCTTTGCTTGTGGAGCACGATGCACTGTTTCTTAACAGATCGACGTCTCCGGTTATTTGCACGCACTAATAAAAAATCTGGGTAAACAAACCAAAAATAGTCGACTGCATTGAAAAGTGTATCGTGTAACCTTTACCACAAATATAGATTTCTTTTACTCTCGTACCATGAAAAATGCACTTACGATCGATACTATAGCATAAATCTATAGTAGATAATCTGATCGTAAAAGTACTGTACATAAATGTATAGTACAAACACAGTAGTTTAAATACTACTACAATATTTCTTGTTTCTATTAACAAGAAATTTGTACAAATACCCAGTAAGAAAAATAAACAGTGCAAAAAAGTGGTACGTAGTTATTTACTACATTATGCGTGCAAATCATTGAGATTAATAAGAGGGAGTAAATATGAAATCTATAAATATAAATTGTATCAATATATATTTAATTCAAGTAACATTTCATACTTGTGCGATTATTGGGCATTAAATTTACAAAAAATTATTTGCATGAATTCCATTATATTTGCACATTTTATTTATACCTATAGTATAAATTTTATTTGATTATCTGTACAGTCTTAACTAATGGTTCAGAATTTTTCAGATACTTGACGGACACATTTTAAAATTGCTATTTGAGTACAAGGAATATCAAGAAAGTCACACATGTAGGAATAGGTAGATCAGGGACATTAGGATTCTCCTACTCGAAGGACCGCCCTGAGGCAGTCGAGCTTTCTTTCATTCAGTGGATGAAGAAGGCTCGCCTTCAGGTGTTGGATCCCGGCAGGGAAGACACTATGGTCATGGCGATAAGCAGGCCAGCAAGTCTGAGGAGAATTAGGGTAAAGTATGAATGTTTTGATTAGGTATGTATGTTCAGTTAGTGTTGTAGATTAGGGCATGATGTGACTGAGAATCCAAATGTACATAGCAAAAACCATTTTTCCTTCCCGACGGTACCCTCACCTTGACGAAGCTCTTAGGAGCGGGTGGGAAGGCTTGTACACATCCGTAAACCCAAGGCCTGAAGTAGTAATAGTACTGCACAGACTAAGGGGAGGATGTTGGACTAAGAAGGGTACCATCTCATGTTGTCTGAAATGTAAGAAGTTTGATGCCCTATTCATTAATACTGATTTTTAAATTGTAGGTACATACTTTGTCCACTAGAAATTCAATAAAAAAAGGAATACCATATCAACTTGTGGCATACGGCTGTGCAAGGTATTAAAAGCTACCACACGAGACCTAATAAAATGAGTAAAGTACCTTCCATTTCTTTTTTATCTCTAATAATTTATATAACATTTATCTCGCTTATATATGCATATGTATTTTTGTTTGTTCTAGACGTATGACGGGCCACCCACAAATTTTGAATTATTAGGCATGGAATAACATTGGAGGTAGCTGTAAAGCAAGAGGAATATGTACCAAAAGGACCTAGGTGCTAATTCTCTATATTTGCAAGGTGATGAAAAATTTATCTGTGTATTCAGTACCTTCTTTGTATAGAAATTATTAATTGTTTCTACTTTTAGACAAACATGGAATGTAAAAGGTGTACATCTTTAGAAATGCTAGCAATATGACTGTAATGGACTTAATCAATAATTTTGTTCAACACAGCAGGTATCTTCTACGTATGTTCTGCACGTATGTAAAACAGTTTCCTACTTTTTGACGCGATTTACTTGACACAAGTTTATAATAGTGTTCTTTTCAGAGAGTGCACCTGCCCATTTACCCCAAGAACATAAGAAACATCAGTGTAACGAAGAAAATCTAAACTGACGAATGGTGAATGGTTTTGGATGGAGAAATGGTATGTAAGAGTCATCTCTTTGTTGTGAAGTAAATTACTATTAAAGATGGCTGTAATCACTGGTTTTTTTTTTTACAGGAATATGGATGGCACTGTTGATCCTGAAAGTCAGCGCAATCTTTTAGTCTACTGCACAGGAATACGACACATGGAAAGACTATCAATTAAGTGGAGAAAGAAGTTGGTGCTCACAATATATTATATAATACTTAAGCAATGATGTATGTAATATAATAACTTATTTAATATTGCTCATTACAATACATATTGTACATTCTGTATGTTTTCTAATATGGACGATTTTAAATAAAGACTTTTTACTCAATGAAGAGTTCAAGTTTCTAATTCCCATTATTATATTTATTGTTATTCTTATTATTATCATTAGTAGTAGTAGTAATAGCAGTAGTAGTAGTTCTTGGAACATCTTTTTTAATAAAAGGATTTTAGTAGGGATCAAAATATTTTCTGCTTTATCGACAAAATCAGACATTTATTTTATAATATGGAAATAGTGTAGGTCTCCTTCGCGCTTTATCTCTTTTCTTTTTCTACATAACATGCGCTCCAGTGTCTTTCTTTTTGGTTCTTTACATTCATACGTAATTCTCTTTCCCTCAGATGTGAAATATAGAAATCAGAAAAATCGGAAAATTTTGGGGGCCCTTCTTAGCACATAATACCCGCAACGCTCCTGACAATGGGGGCAGCACGCGACTTCTGCTGCTAGAATGGCTCTTACTTCAGCCAGTAGCCATACGGTGGCGCCTCGATCGTTTCGGAGACTGCCTAGGGAGGTTGGATCCCCTTCCAACCTTCCTAGGCTTTCTTCTCGGGAATACCCCAAGAGCCAATAGAAACCGCGGAAATGACCGACTTCTGCGCGCGATGCATTCGTCTCCGTTTTACATTATTTTCTAACCGCAAGGGTATGTATCGAAAGCTTGAAGTTTATTGTAGGGCGTGAAATAGCGATGTGAAGGGATAAGATAACGTTAAAGGAGTAATTGCGGTCATAAGCACCATCGGTCTCTGTAGCTGTCAAGGACATTCCAATATGGCTGCTCTCGCGGCTGTATTTCCTCGAATTTCGCCGATCTGCGCGCACAACGCACATACACCGTTATTTCACGCCCTACAATAAACTTCAAGCTTTCGATACATACCCTTGCGGTTAGAAAATAATGTAAAACGGAGACGAATGCATCGCGCGCAGAAGTCGGTCATTTCCGCGGTTTCTATTGGCTCTCGAGGTATTCCCGAGAAGAAAGCCTAGGAAGGTTGGATCCCCTTAAAGATCAAAGGAAAGGGCGTCCGCCAAAATGGCAGCGGGAGGAGCGCTGGAGCCTCTGCGAGCTGTAGGACGGATCAGTTTACCTCCAAACAAATGCGGGGCGCGGTGAGGGGAAGGATAAGACGTGGCTGCACGGCCGGGTTCTTTTGTGTTATTCTTCCCCTTACCGCGCCTCCCATTTGTTTGTAGGTAAACTGACAATGAGCCGTCCTACAGCTCGCAGAGGCTCCAGCGCTCCTCCCGCTGCCATTTTGGCGGACGCACTTTCCTTTGATCTTCCACAATTAATATCTCGATAATTATTGCGAATTTCGAATAACGACACAGGACTTTTGTGTTTATATTAAGCCGCTCTACAACCCCACGAGAGATTGTATGGGTGGTTTGGGACACCCTGTATACAATAAGACTCCCCATCCCCGTGTATTTGGCCTACACCCCGATCTGGGGTTTGTAAACCCCATTACCGGCCAATGCAGTGTGCTGTTTTATCCATTTTCTGTCACTGCATTACCTTTAGCGACCCATTAAGCAGACTCTGGCTAAGTAGCCACTGTATTATCGATACATGTACTGCACACTTAGAACATACAGGTTGATTTTTAATGGCTGTCCCAACCGTTTACCATCGGAGTGAGTTACCGACTCACCTCTGTAGTATTGTAATACTAACAGATTGCAATCGGTAACTCACTCCGATGGTAAAAGGTTGGGACAGCCATTAAAACTCACCCTGTATAACTGGAAGGGGAATTGCCTATGTTTCCCATGTAAAAGATCTGTGGCCAAGTTCGGTGCGAGAGAGACAGATAGATGCTAACCTTTGCTCGTAATGCGCAAACGCGGATGACGCTCACTGCGCCGTTTAAAAATGGAAATGTAATTGGGATACAACTGACAATTATTGAATAGGTGATAATTAAGATGCGCACAATGACAAACAATTATAAACTTTATTTTGTGCAAACAAAATAACAAATAAAGAAAAATATTATTACTTACTTATGATAAAATACCGATTCATTACGTTTACTGCATAGGACACAGTATAGGCTTGGCATTTTTTCTTAACTAAGCTATCAATGCTATAATTGATAGCTTATGGACGTGTTTAACCTTTCAATATTTTGAAACTCACTGTCAGCTGTCAGCATGCTGTCATCGCTCGCGCTTGCGCATTGCGGACGAATGTTAATCTCAGTCCTTCTCTCTCTCTTTAAAACGTTTCTCTCTCGCACACAACTTGGACACAGACTCGATCCTCTGTTCCCCTTCCAGTTATATATGTTCTAAGACTGCACAGCGTTGCCGTCTATTAATCGACAGCCTGTCTGAATGTGTGTGTATACAATGTGCATGCTCACACTTCATATTTGGCTAAGAAAGCGACTGTCCGAATAATTCTTTACTTTACAGGGTTAAGAATATGGCCATACGGTATCATATGACAATGAAAAAAACTATACAGGGTGGTCCGTTATAAGTTTACCCTAGCAAACATACCCATAGAGCGGCTTAAAACAAACACAAAAGTCCTGGACCATTATTCAAAATTCGCAATAGTGATCGAGATATTAATTGTTAAAGATCAAAGGAAAGGGCGTTGGTCAAAACAGCAACGGGAGGAACGCTGGAGCCTCTGCGAGCTGTAGAACGGCCCAGTTTACCTGCAAACAAATGCGGGGCGCGGTAAGGGGAGGAATAACGCAAAAGAAGCCGGCCGTGCAGCGGCGTCTTAAGCGGAAAACACATACATATACTACACATACATACCAAATTTCATCCAAATCCGTTCAGCCGTTTTGCCGGAATACTGGATTAAAGACTTAAATTTGCTTAATATAAATCTTTAATCCAGTATTCCGACCAAACGGCTGAACGGATTTGGATGAAATTTGGCATGCACGTGGAGTATATACCCATTTGATGCCAGGAAACTTTATGTATTGCCATCTTCAACCGTTTCGAAATACCGGCAAAATTAAATTTTATTCGAAATTTGAATTGCCCGTCATCTTGTACCGGTTCAAGATGGCGGCTCACAAACCTTATTGTCAACTCACAGTAGTGTACTTGATTTTTCTGCCAAATTTCGTCCCGATCGGTTAAGCCGTTTTCCCGAAATCGAGGATATACACGGACACACACACACACACACACACACACACACACACACACACACGAACGGTTTTTGCGATGGCGATAGCATAAGTCACTCCCTTTACGGTCGTGCCTAAAAACTAGGGGGCAGAGCCCCCTGCGCTTTCGCTTCGCTCAAGCGCCAACCCCCTCACGATCGCCTTTGCTCGCGCTTCGCGCTCGCCCACGAATTTCAAAAGGTTTGGAAATTGTAGAAAATTCAACTATTGAGATATTAAACTATGCTACAGAGTCCTCTGCGCTTTCGCTTCGCTCAAGCGCCATACCCCCCCCCCCCCCCCCCCCCAAGTCGTCGTCGTCACGAAATGCAGCATTTCTGCAATAGGCCCAAGTGATCAAAATCGAACAATCAAATGCATCCGAACCAAAATTTGACATGTACATAGAGTATATACACCTTTACTGCGGTGAAACGTTATGCATGGTTATCTTCAACCATTCAGAAATTACGACAAATTGAAATCTTTAATACAGTATTTCAGCGAGACGCTTGCGCGGATTCAAACACAATTTGACACATAGTTTAAAAATATACCCATTTGGTGCCACAAAACTTTATGCATGGTCATCTTCAACCGTTTCGAAATTACGGGATTTTCAATCTATGATTATAAAATAGTGAATTAAAGATTTGAAACCGGCACCATTTCGAAATGGTCGAAGATGCCCATACATAAAGTTTCCTGGCACCAAATGGGTATATACTTGATGTGCATGCTAAATTTTGTCCGAATTCGTTCAGCCGTTTTACCGGAATAGTGGACGAATCAACTCTTTTGCTGAAATAATGGATTAAAAATTCAAATTTGCCGCTATTTCGAAACAGCTGAAGACGGCTATACATAAAGTTTCCTGGCACCAAATGGGTATATACTCGATGTACATGCCAAATTTTGTTCGGATCCGTTCAGCCGTTTGGCCGGAATAGTGGACTAATGGATTAATGAATTTTTCACTATTTCCATTCGTCCAGTATTCCGGCCAAACGGCTGAACGGATCGCAACGAAATTTGGCATGCACTTTGAGTATATATCCATTTGGTGCCAGCAAACTTTATGTATCGCTATCTTCAACCGTTTAGAAATGGCAGCAATATTAAATTTAAATTACTTTTTTTTCAAATTTTGAATCTCCCGCCATTTTGTGTTGGTTCAACATGGCGGCTCACAATCCGTATTGTCAACTCACAGTAGTGTACTTGATTTTTGTGCCAAATTTCATCCCGATCGGTTCAGCCGTTTTTCCGAAATCGAGGATCTACACGGACACACACACACACACACACACACACACACACACACACACACACACACACACACACACACACACACACACACACACACACACACACACACGAACGGTTTTCGCGATTGCGATTGCATAAGTCACTCCCTTTACGGTCGTGCCTAAAAACATATAGCATTCCATTTCGAAGTCGAACGATTTTTTTGTGTATGGAATCTCGCATGAAAGCATGTGTCTTATCCAAAAAAAAATATTATACACGTTTTACAGTAAAAGTTTTCGTCCGTTCTGCGCATGTCTTTAGTTCGGTATCTGTGCGCGACATTCTATTGGTTGTATGTCCACGCAAGCGCTCCCCGACCGAAAGGAGACGCGCATGCGCCGAGTGTGTCCCGGCAAGCCCGAGCAATACGCTCAAGTGTACCGGGTGAGACCGGTACAACGGTAAAAGAGAAAAAAGTCTTCCATTCTACAGCTATATCGTCGTAACTGTGCCACCCGTTACATGAACGCTGCTGCGCGCCCAGCGAAGTCGAGAACGGTAAAATGGGAGAAACGGGGCTCGTAGTGCCTGCCGCTTAAACATGCGCAAAATGAATACACTCTTATTTGGAAAATACAATAGAGTAACGATGTACGTAACGTAATGATTTATATCATATTCTTTCATAAGTTTGAGAAATTCCGTAATATACAATTCCTGGATTTGGCAAAGAGCGAAATAAAACTGTCGTAATTTACACAATATGGTTAATCGTGCTTATGGATATACAGTTTGGTGTAAAAAGTATTCGTACACTGGGAATTTTTACAAAACCAAAGTTTATCTTTATCGAACAATACACGATAAACAAATAAATATTTGAACATATTATAAATTCTTCGTTTTTAACGACATTAAAGAGGATAAACTTTTAAATTATAGCATTTGCTGTTTCAGAACAATAAAATAATAAAATATAGCGATTTCCGGAAGTACAAAAAGTATCTTCCTGGGGTCGAATGCCATACATTCCAACGCCAGACACCATCGCAAGTAGAGTGGATACCAACAAATATAAAAGGTTTTTCATTAATCACCCACGGATGGACCAACCAAAGACGACAAAAACCTCAGCAACCAAATAAAGTGATGGAAAAATTCTGTCAAAGCCATAGAATTGCAAAAACGAATAAATCTACCCAAACACCAATAGGGGGAGGTATCTCAGCACACAACACCTATTTTACAGCCACAACAAGCAAAAGGAAAAACCAAGAGATAATAAAACCATAACTAAATATCGCATACAGGAATTACAGGAAACAGAGGATATTATAACAGGTAGACAACGTAGACATTTAACACTTTCGATAAGCATTTCCAATACCGCCCGGCAACAATCCCCACCACACGCCGCTCCTCCGCACGACCGCCAAATCATTTCCGATAAAAGATCCGCGATTTCAATCAATCGCGCCTTTAGGGTATCAGACGTCGTAACGCTGTCACTCTGCTCCGTTCTTTCACAGTGCTCATTGCAATTCGGGTAAGAACAGAGTCCCGTAACTCTATTGTACAGCAACGCGCAGTAGTCGCTTTGCCACTTACAAGGGGACGACCACAATGTGTTGTTTCCAATTTCGCTGAATTTGAAATATGTCATAGTTCAGCACCCCTAGATGCTCATGGTACCCGGTTGTATATGACGATGGCCCGTAGTTTTCGAGAAAATTGCAGTTAAATATTGCGATTTTTTGGCCTAAATTGAGGATGTGGCAGCGCAGCGCCCGAGAACGAGAGACAGGAAAAAACAACAGAGAATCAAATGTCGTTGTCTCGTCGATACGCGTGTCTCTGTCCTGTCGGATAAATGCGTCTCCTTCTCCCCGATATGTGCATCTCTTTCCCGTTCATTCTACGGAACACTCTGCTCGGTGACACGTTCCTCTCTTTCTCGTCCAGCCTACAAACGTCGTTCCTGGCTTTTAAATTTGTTTCGCTCTCGCCCTTTATCAATGACTTCTTTCTATGAATTGCAAAGAGTATGTTCATCATATATGTATAGTGAATAATAAGAATTATTATATGCTATGAATCCATGAGATTGTAAAACGTTAATATTGAAAAACAGGAAAACCTGCAAATAATAATTTTCATTTTTATTTTTGGTATATGCATATATTATGCTTCGCATTCTGTGACCTTCCTTCGTTCTCGATTTCCTCCTAGCTGTTGTGAGCTTCTCGCAATAGGGGCATAATTGGCGGATTTATGCGTCCAAAGGATTACGCGCCTCTCTACGTGCGCGTCGCTCGTTTCGACCGAAATTTATCACCTTACCAGATTTCGAATGGACGGTACACCCGTATGTTTAATATAAAAAAAAATTGCTATTGTAAAAATTGTTATTATTTCAAGAGGTATTGAAAGGGTTAGGACACTGAAAACGGCATCGGGACAGCGGACGCTGCCGATCGATCGCGATCTTTGCCGAGGTGCCCTTACATCGGCGGGCTCATGCATATTAGGAGGTAACAATGGCTCCATTGCGAGAAGCTCACAATTAAATAGCTAGCAGGAAATCGAGAACGAAGGAAGAAGGTCACAGAATGCAAAGCATAGTATATGCATATAGTAACAAAAAAAATTAAAATTATTTCTAGGTTTTCCTGTTTTTCGACATTAACGTTTTACAATCTCATGGATTCATAGCATACAGGATGTCCCGTAATTAGTGTAAGAACCGAAAATGGGGGGCTCCTGGGCTGATCAGAAACAACTTTTTCCTTTGGCAAAATATCGGACGCGGCTTCGTCTTCGAGTTATTAACGAAAAACCCAAGCCAATGAGCGCGCGAGTAGAGCCCGCGGTCCGCCACAGTAGCGTTGGCGGTCCACCGCGCTCAGCCGTGATCGCGAACAAATGCACCGCGGCGATACAGTTAGGTCGAATGATGAATAAAAAATTAATAAAAATTAGAATTAGTCATAAATAATGAATAAAATAATTCGTTAATATCCATATAAAATAAACAAATCGGTCTTCCGTAATACCTTTATGCGTCATTCAAAGTGAATGCGGAATGAGATCGCGAAAATAATTTTTGACAATTATCGGAAAAAAGAAAAGGAAGAAAACCATTTGGAATGAATAAATAAATGAGAAAATAAGCGACATGTACTTCAAAGTTGAACTGTCCAGAGGTTCTGCGGTAGGAGCCGTAATGTCCACGGTCCTCTTGTCGGAAAGACTTATCACTTTATCCATTTTATTGTCACAACGTACGCACACAAGACATTCCGCCAGCCAGGGCTATTCCCTGTTTCTTCGGATAGGCTACAACGCGTCGAACACGATTTCCGTTCTACCCGGGGACTAATAATTGACGACACGCGAGTATCACGCCTTTTAGAATAATCTGGGGTTCTGTTTGAGAATCGAAAGCCCTTCGACAGATTTATCACCTCCAGCAGTTGTCTGGCGTACTTGAAAATGCATCGCGATCGCCCCACGCGTCAATCCAGGCACGTAGCTGCTTTAGAAAATTATTTGACGCTAACAAATAACTTTACGAAAAAGTGCTTCTCAAATACGTTTACGAAAAACTACTTTCCGAATAATTTACGAAAAAGTATTTTTCGAATAAATTTATGAAAAAGGATTGGTGGATTACGGAATATGCCACGGAATATCAATATGAAACCGAAATTACTCACAGTCTCCGATAAAAATGGGCCGCTATCGCTGGGTCCCTGCATCGATTCGATCGAAAAATCCGTGCGAACAGCTGATCTCGGGAGGGTCACTGAACTCACATCGCGGCACGGTCACTAATACTATCGACGCCTGTGCGTGAGGATTTCGGTGCCAATCTCCAAACTTTCAATAATTATCGTTCCCGATAGGACCCATTCTTCTCAAACTCGCGGCGGTTTGACGAGAAAGCTGGGCGCCGGTACGACTCTTTTCTATCGCGAAGCACGTCCTCGCAAGCTTTGCAATCATTTTTTGTACTTTCCGAAAATTATTCGCGATAAATTCGTTATTGACCTACAAGCGTGGCGTCGTTCACCGTTCTCGACGAGATCGACTGCCAGCTCGTTCGTCATTTGTCTCTTATGCCGACGCTCCGCGATACGGCCGGCCACCTTTCAACGTGTTTGTCGCGCATCATCTGACCGTCCTCGTGTAGCGTCGGCGTTACACACAGTCACGTCCTTTCCTACCGCAATGAACATCGCTGGTAATAAGACCGTTTATAACCTGAAAGGCATTCCATCTTGGATCATTTCTGAAGGACCACGCGCTTTATGCCAAAGCGTGGGTGCATAATTTTCGGAAAGTACAAAAAATGATTGCAAAGCGTGCGAGGACGTGCTTCGCGATAGAAAAGAGTCGTATCGGCGCTCAGCTTTCTCGTGAAACCGCCGCGAGTTGAGAAGAATGGGTCCTATCGGGAACGATAATTATTGAAAGTTTGGAGATTGGCACCGAAATCCTCACGCACAGGCGTCGATAGTATTAGTGACCGTGCCGCGATGTGAGTTCAGTGACCCTCCCGAGATCAGCTGTTCGCACGGATTTTTCGATCGAATCGATGCAGGGATCCAGCGATAGCGGCCCATTTTTATCGGAGACTGTGAGTAATTTCGGTTTCATATTGATATTCCGTGGCATATTCCGTAATCCACCAATCCTTTTTCATAAATTTATTCGAAAAATACTTTTTCGTAAATTATTCGGAAAGTAGTTTTTCGTAAACGTATTTGAGAAGCACTTTCTCGTAAAGTTATTTGTTAGCGTCAAATAATTTTCTAAAGCAGCTACGTGCCTGGATTGACGCGTGGGGCGATCGCGATGCATTTTCAAGTACGCCAGACAACTGCTGGAGGTGATAAATCTGTCGAAGGGCTTTCGATTCTCAAACAGAACCTCAGATTATTCTAAAAGGCGTGATACTCGCGTGTCGTCAATTATTAGTCCCCGGGTAGGACGGAAATCGTGTTCGACGCGTTGTAGCCTATCCGAAGAAACAGGGAATAGCCCTGGCTGGTGGAATGTCTTGTGTGCGTACGTTGTGACAATAAAATGGATAAAGTGATAAGTCTTTCCGACAAGAGGACCGTGGACATTACGGCTCCTACCGCAGAACCTCTGGACAGTTCAACTTTGAAGTACATGTCGCTTATTTTCTCATTTATTTATTCATTCCGAATGGTTTTCTTCCTTTTCTTTTTTCCGATAATTGTCAAAAATTATTTTCGCGATCTCATTCCGCGTTCACTTTGAATGACGCATAAAGGTATTACGGAAGACCGATTTGTTTATTTTATATGGATATTAACGAATTATTTTATTCATTATTTATGACTAATTCTAATTTTTATTAATTTTTTATTCATCATTCGACCTAACTGTATCGCCGCGGTGCATTTGTTCGCGATCACGGCTGAGCGCGGTGGACCGCTAACGCTACTGTGGCGGACTGCGGGCTCTACTCGCGCGCTCATTGGCTTGGGTTTTTCGTTAATAACTCGAAAACGAAGCCGCGTCCGATATTTTACCAAAGGAAAAAGTTGTTTCTGATCAGCCCAGGAGCCCCCCATTTTCGGTTCTTACACTAATTACGGGACACCCTGTATATGTTGCGATCGCATTTCATAAATGTGGTTTTATTTGCCATCTTCTGGTTTAAATTCTTTTTGCCATATATCACGTTAATTTTAACGTTTTTTTGTATTTTATTGTAACATGCTTTAAATTAACAATTTGATAAGAGAGTTGCTTATAGTATAAAGAAAAACTTGGTGGAAGAGGGTAGGTCTATTATTTTTAGTATAATCTTCCTCCTTTATAGTATGAGCGGAATGAACGAGGGCGCTCGAGAAGCGGCGGAGGTGGTCCCTGGGCACGGAGAGGCGGGAGCGGCGGTGGCGGGGTTGATTCCACCGCCTGCAGAGGTGGCGGCGGCGCGGGAGGTTCCACCGCCTGCAGAGGTGGCGGCGGCGGGGGAGGTCCCACCGCCCGGAGAGGTGGCGGCGGCAGCTGCGAGAGATACTGTAAGTACTTATTTTAGTTAATAACATTTTATTTCATACATGAAAAAGCATTGGTGGGTAATAGAAATGATAGATCTTCACAAAAGATCCCTATACACTTAAAATATCGCGAGTGTTCAGGCAAAAATCATGTTTAAATTCATAATTTTTAAAATAATCATAATTTCATATTCAGACGATCAAGTAAAGTATATTTTTGACAATACGATTATACTATACACCTATTCAGACATAGTGTTTATAACAACAAAGAAAGTACCAATAATTTTGCGCAATACTTCAAAAACAATCTTTGATGGATTATTGTTACTGATTTTTGCTTAAACGCCCACAACCTCATTATATCACGACCGCATATATTAATCGTACGTTATTTACTTCCAGTCCGTAGACCAACTTTTAGAAGCCGGAGTGGCCGCCTTGCTAACGGCAGTAGGGTCCGGCGATCTTGCCGTTTATGAAAGCGTAAGTGTTCAAGGTTTTTTTCTTTAGCAAATGTAATTTATTTCAATGTGTTTATACGAGTAGCTAACTGTTCAATAATCCAGTAAATAATGCTTAATTTCTTCTGCAGAGCGTCCGGGCCATTATGGGCCTGGTTCGGCTCGCCAGGAGCCGGGGAGCCCACGGCCGTAACAGAAACAGGCAAGGGAGAGCAGCAACCCGCGGACGAGGCGGAGCGGGACCCCGTGGTCGGGGTCGGGAACAAAGAGGGCATGGGAGAGCCCGTGGCCGCGGGCGTTACCGCCGAAGCGCCGAACGGCGCCAACCCTTCCAGGGGACAATTATTTACAACCAAAAATAATGTTAATCTTAATAATAATAATAATACTAATAATAAATAATAAATAATATATAAAAACAAAATTGTATTTTTCTATACAAATTTTGTTTTTATATATTATTTATTATTATAGGTACTGTGACGTTGCAAATTGCAATGCACAATTTCTCCGGGGCGGCACCTCGAAAAGAGGGGAAAAAGCACACGTAGATCGAGCAAGCCCAGGATGGGTCCAATTAATTTCCTTTTGAGAATCAATAGTTTTAATCGTTATCTAGCCGCGCGAATATAAAATGTAATACCGTTTCCTTTTTAATTTAGAGTCACGCCGCGTATTTTGTTCTCGATACCTTTATGTAAAGCATGTAACCTTTTTCACGACCAAAATCGCACGAGCGTCCTAACCGGCACCAACGAGACTGCAAGAAGATCAGGAAGGACGGCGGAGGCTACGGGGAGGCGGACCGGCGTGGCGCAACCGCAGCCCGAACACCTGGACCACGGCGTACCCCGGCTGCATCGACGAAGCAGCGGCGTCTCGAGCCGAGGCCGAGTGGCGGAGGCGAGGAGCCGTCCAGCCGTCCGCGCCGCCGATGGATGCAGCCGAGGAGGGACGGGCCGGAGAGCAGCCATGGAGGGGAGGTCGAGGCGACCCCACAACATCACGGGGACCAGCGGCCGGTGCGGGCGGAGCACACTACATCAGGTCAAGGAGGCGAGCCCGAACCGTCGGGGCCCGACGAGCTCCGCCAGGCTGACGTCCAAGGACGGCCGACCGCTGGAGGGGTGATCCACCGTCCCCGAGGACAACGGAGGTCCTCGGAGCCCGCACCGTGTCAGACGTGGCACGGTCCTGGGGAAGCTGTGTGCCTGCCCCGGGCTCGGGTAAGACGCGTCCCCTAACCTTGGCGAGGCCTGGAGGGTGGAGGAGGAGCGCACCGAGGCGGGTTGGAGGCGGAGAAGGACACCCCAAAGATGCCTACTTCACCACGACCAGCTGCCACGGCCCCTGGGTACCAGCAACCAGCGCTACCTCGCTCAACACCGGGACAGCACGCCACGCCAGGATTCAACTCTACCAGCCTCCTGCCGAGACCGCCACCGAGCAGCCAGGACCCGTCAACGTCATCGGCGATTTCGCCAATTAGAATTAGCGTGCGTTAGGTTAAGGATGCGTGGAAGGGGTATCGGTGGTTACGGAGCGGCACTCGCAAGAAGGGCCCGGCACTTGCGTACCGGAGCTATCTAAGACCAGAAGAGAAATTAAAGGAGTTATCTATAATTGTAAAATATCTGAGCTAACTAGTAAAAGTGTGCTATCTTGTTGTCTCCTCCGCTACCTCCAGTTGGCGAGTGGAGAAAAGTGCTGCCCGCAACTGCCGAGACGAGACCGAACGGGACACCTCCTTCCAGGGTGGTGAGTGCGAATTCTCTCCCAAAAAGATTCTCTGGGGTGGTCACAAAAGGGACTCGTCGAGTCCTCCTCGAGGAACTGTCCTCGAGGGCACGGGTTCGGCTGAAGATAGCCAAGGGTGGCTGGGCCGGGGACGTGGACCGCGGTAATTCCCACCGTTGCCTGGGGCCGGTGGAGGTAGGCGAGTTGGACGCAGGGACGTTTCCCAGGTAGAGGCGAGTGACCACCACTGGGGATCTCTAGACCAATTTCTCATGTGTTCTGTATTTTTCCGATATCTAACCGTATTTAAATTTTTGTAGTAATTAGCGTAAGACTCATCCTGGGGGGCTCTATTCGTACCGCTCGTTACGCAGGTCCTTCCGATCTCTTTTAGTCGTGTAATTTCTTGTCCGTAATAACTTTGCGAGATCGGAAGTAAAACGTTGTTTTCTTATTCAGTGTAACTTATACTATTGAATTTTGTTATCTCAGTAAATTCCACTCGGGAATGAATTGTTAAAAGCATCACCGTCCGAACACCGACACCGTAGCGTCGACTTTGAACGACCGCCACCAAGGCCGCGGGGCCTTGCTCAGGGGTGCTCCATTAGGGGCCTCCCGATCTCGCGTACGTTATCTCGCGAGCTTGACCCGCTACTTCGCCAAACAATTTCATCGCTCTGCTTACTTTATTACTATCCTATTTCTCTGTTATTTTTCAACTCTATTACTTTCTGCGTTATCTTTTCGGTGGTCGATTGTTGAAACCGCGCTCCGTTAATTTCCACGACGGCGTTACTGTTATCTTTCCGGCCTATTCCGGTCCGACTTATAAATCGCGTCCTGGAGGCGCCTGGAACCGATATCGGAGCGAATACGACCGGCGATACGCGTGCGAATCGCGGGCCGTAATCGTACGCCCCGCGACTAAGATCTCCGCGGATCCTCACGGATAAATCCGCCTTGCGCTAGTCGACCACTCGCTCATAATTTTCTGTTAACCATCAAAACGCTTTCTTCTATTCAATAAATTGTTACTCCTTTGTTTTCCAACTCTGCTTTAATTTCATTGCTCTGCTCTCTCGCACCTTCGACCCAGCCCCTCTCCGTTCGCTTCGGCGCTTCTGAGCTACGGGTCACGCTTAATTCAGCTGTCTTGGGAATATTTTCTCGCGGAATCGGTGTAGGAACGGAATCGTAGGTTACAGGTTAAAATTTCGACGCAGAGGCGTCTGGCGCCCAACTCCGAGGTCGATTCCGAAGGGTTTTCCGCGAGAAGGGCCGAAGACTAGCGTGCGCGCAAAGGTTATCTGAACACCCAATATCGTGTGGCGCCGGATCCCGCTCGGGTCTCCTCCGCGCTCACGCGCGGAGGCGCCGATCAACCGCGTTCTCTCTTCCCCGGGGAAAGACTCGGGTTAGTCTCACGACCGGGTGAAAAACGTCACATAGATTTTGGCGCCCAACGTGGGGCCCACGAAAAGGTACGGGGAACGTGCCGGAGAGAAAGAGCAAAATTTTTGATATCTGGAATACCTAATTAAAGTAAAATTCACTAATTGAAGGAGAAGTAATAGAGAGCGAAAATTTAGCACGGGAAATAATTTGCGAATTTAACGCGCTTAGAAGCGAGCATTTGGCGAGGCGAAGCGACCTAATCCGTTCGAAGTAAACAGTTACGAACGCTCAGTTGTCTCAAAGCCTTTGTTCTCTGGAGAATCATAACACGGCAAGCATAGTTTTTGCTTATTACATCAGCCCGTGATTCTCAAGCCGCGTATGGTACCTGAATAAGAACGAAGAAAAATTTTCAAATTTAATTTTAATAATTATTTATCGCTCCGGAAGCAAAGTAATGAACGAGCCTAGGAGGGTACGAGTAGAGATAGTCCCTAATAATAGTTGTTTTGGTGTCATTGTTTTCTTGTGTTTAATTTATTTAATTTTGTTTATTTATTTTTGTAATTTAGTGTTTGTAATAATTGTGTATCTTCTGGTTGGGAGACGGTAAGCTAATTCTCTGGCGAACTCCATATTAGGATCTTAGGGTGCCTAACTCTCGTTTTCTTTTATATTAATCGCGTTCCCTTTTGAAAAATTATACCATTCCGTTACACGAATACCGAGATGTCTTTAACTCCGGAGGGACACACGGAGATGCCCCACACGCCTACCCCGGTGGCGGGCGAAGGGCCTCACGGCACTCCACCAGTCGCAACGGGGAATCTCATAGATGTCTCGATACCGCTTGCGCTGTCTCCACCGTCGTATACACCACCGTATACCGATTTTCGAGCGCGTGGCCACGTCTCGCCGACATTCCACGCGATGCGGCATTGGTCCCTTAAATTCTCTGGCGCTGCGGGGGAGGACGCGGAAGCTTTCTTACTCCGATTAGAGGAGGGTCGCGGGTTATTTCCGACCTCGGACGACGAAATTTTTCGTTGCGTTCCCTTCTTCCTAACGGGACTCGCGTTGCATTGGTATCGCGGGCATAGGGCTACCTGGGATACATGGGAGGGTTTCGTGTGCGAATGGCGCAATCGCTTTAGCAGCCCGGATTTGCAGTTCGCGTTGCGCGATCAACTGTTAAGACGTACGCAAGGGGAAGACGAACCCGTTGCCGATTTCTTAACGTGCTATCGAGCGCTATTAGATCGACTCGTCCCCGCGTTAAACCGCGAGGACGAAATAACATACGCTCACCGCAACTTACAGCCGCGATTACAGCTCGCGGTAGCGCGAAGCTCATGCATAGTATTTCGCGATTTGGAATTGCTGGCGCGACGGGCCGAAGCGACCATAAAAGCTGCCGATAATTTCAAGGCACCGCCGCTACCTGAAGACTCGCCGTGTCCCGAGTTAGCCTATCGGTCGAAAAAGAACGTAAGACCGAAGAAAACATTCGCTGCGATCGAGTTGCCTGAAAACGTAAAAGCTACCTCTTCAAAACCACGTTCGACGGAGCAACCGCGCGACGGTGGGCGAACGAACGTGTGGAACGGACGACGCGATAAGCCGCGTGGAGGGGGTAACTCGCGCGAGTGGCCCGCGGGACGAGGCGGAAACAGCCGAGGCGCGCCGGAGCGGTCCGAACCCGTGTCGTCAGGAGAATGGAGGGGGAACCGCCGCTCGCAGACGCCTCGCGGCTCCGCGAGGTGTTGGAACTGTCGGCGGGAGGGGCATATAGCGCGTGATTGTACAGCACCGCGCAATGAAAAGTGTCACGGATGCGGTAAAGAAGGCGTGAGATTCCTCGATTGCGGCTGTACGGGAAACGCATAAAGGAGTTGCCGAAACGGACCCCGGTGGCTCCTACGATTTCTCCCGAGGTCCCTATACAAGACTACTCTTATAGTATTCGTGATTATGGAGCGGAAGAGCGCTCCCTATTTTATGTTGATGTCGATATTCGCGGGCATACGCTACGCGCCTTGGTGGACTCGGGTTCCACCCGTACGCTGCTAGGAGCCGACGCGTGGTCGGTGGTAGAGCAGCTCGGGCTAGAGGTGCGGAGGGGGCGTACCTGCCGAATTATGACAGCTACTGGTCAACGGGAAGAGGCCGGGGGAGACGTAGAGTTACCTATTACCTTCTGGGGACGGAGTAAAATAATTAAAGCTTCTCGGTTATCTTCTTTGGCATTGCCGTGTATGTTAGGAATGGATTTTTTGAAACAGTTTGAAATAGTTATCGATTTCGCGCGGGCCGAATGGTGGTTTCAGGGAGGGAAGGAGAGAAGTACCTTCCAATTAGAGGGAGTGAGCCGTTGTTGCGGAATTCTAGATTTAACGACGGACGAGGATCAAGAATTAAAAGAGTTCCTCGCGCGCGAAATAACACCGCCGCCAGACAAACCATCGATGACGAATTTAACGGAACACCATATCGATGTCGGAGGTGCCTCGCCTATTAAGCAACGATGTTATCTGGTATCTCCGAAAGTACAGGAAGCGATTTACGGGGAAGTCGATAAAATGTTAAAGGACGGTATAATCGAGCCTTCTCATAGTGCGTGGTCTACACCGATAGTCATGGTCAAGAAACCTAACGGTACCTATAGGTTTTGCTTAGATTTCCGTAAAGTGAATAGTGTTTCGAAAAAGGATGCCTACCCACTTCCGAATATGACAGCTATCTTAGATAAATTGCGGGCCGCGCATTACATTTCCACGATTGATTTGAGCCAAGCGTACTTCCAAATACCTTTGGCAAAGGACAGCCGCGAAATTACAGCCTTTACTGTACCTGGTAGAGGACTATTTCATTTCACGCGCATGCCTTACGGTCTAACAGGGGCACCCGGTACCTGTCAACGGTTGCTAGATCGAATAATCGGTCCGGAAATGGAGCCACACGCGTTCGCATATTTAGACGATATTGTGATCGTAACGCGAACATTTAAAGAGCATTTGCAGTGGCTGCAGCTCGTGCTATCTAAGATTCGGGAGGCCGGCTTGACAATTAATCCTGACAAATGCGAATTTTGTCGCTCGGAAGTCCGATACCTTGGATTTTTAGTTCATCGGGACGGATTAAAAGTTGATCCGGATAAAATCGCGCCGGTACTAGAATACCCCGCACCTCGAAATATTAAACAACTGAGACGATTTTTGGGAATGGCTTCTTGGTACCGTCGCTTTATACCACAATTTGCTACGAGGGCCGAGCCGATGACCCGCTTACTGCGTAAAGACCAGCGATGGCAATGGGAAAACGCGCAGCAGGAGGCCTTCGAGGAAATTCGCGCAAAATTAGCAACCGCGCCTACGCTGTCTTGTCCAGATTTTTCGCTTCCGTTCACGTTACAGACAGACGCTAGTTCGGTAGGCTTGGGTGCGGTATTGACTCAAGTCGTGGACTCGGTCGAACGCGTGGTTGCCTTCGCGAGTCGCGCGTTGTCTGCCGCGGAAAAGAACTACACGGTAACGGAGCAGGAATGCTTAGCGGTTATCTGGTCAATACAGAAATTTCGGCAGTATCTTGAGGGCTATTCATTTACGGTAATTACGGACCATAGTAGCCTACGGTGGCTAAATAATTTGAAAAATCCAACGGGACGACTAGCACGGTGGGCGCTATCTTTACTGGAGTACGACTACACCATAATACACCGAAAAGGCGCGCTCCACCACGTGCCGGACGCGCTATCGAGAATGTTCGAGGAGGATACCGAAACGGAACCGGAAATCGCTGCTGTCTTGATCGATACCGACGACGCGTGGTATGATAAGCGCGTTGACCAGGCATGCTCCGGGCATAAACGATTTTGGGATTGGAAATTCGTTAACGATCGGCTTTATCATTACCGCCCTAATGCAACGATCGCGGAATTGGACGAAGATCTCTCGGCTTGGAAACTCGTGATACCTAAGGGGGAACAAAAACGCATTATCCAGGAAAATCATGATACTCCGATGGCGGGTCACTTGGGGGTAGAGAAAACGTTCCGGAGGGTGAGTGAAGCATATTATTGGCCCGGAATGTTTAAAAGCGTGGTATCTTACGTGAGAAGCTGTCTTGTTTGCCAGCGCACTAAAGTAGAGCAAGCTGCGCCAGTGGGCTTAATGGGAAGACGCACGGTCGAACAACCGTGGACGGTCATAGCCGCGGATATCATGGGGCCTTTCCCTCCGAGCCGTTCGGGCTTCGCATACGTCCTCGTGATCCAAGATCTTTTCACTAAATGGATTGAATGTTGTGCGTTGCGCCGGGCTACCGGAGAGAAAATTCGGCAGGCTCTAGTGGACTCCATTTTCACCCGATGGGGAGTGCCGCGTGTTTTGCTTACTGATAATGGTACCGAATTCAATAACAAAGACATTCAAGCTCTCTCGAAAGAATACGACGTCAGGCTGACCACTACGCCTCCATATCACCCCCAAGCGAACCCCGTCGAACGAGTTAACCGCGTTTTAAAGACGATGATAGTTGCCTTTTTAGAAAAAGACCATCGGGAATGGGATAAACATCTGAATGAGTTCCGTTTTGCTTACAATACCGCGTACCATACCTCTCTGGAAACCACCCCGGCATTTTTGAACTTTGGCAGAGAACCTTTAACGGCTACCTCGCGAAGGGAAGGGAATGGTTCAACCGCTATCGTACCGCAAACACCCGCGCGGTGGAAAGCGAGGGTAGAAAGGTTAGACATCCTGAAGGAGTTCGTCAGGGAAAATTTAGAAAGAGCCCACGAGCGTCAGGCGACGGCCTATAATTTGAGGCGTCGCGATGCTGGTTATTCGGTGGGAGACCTGGTATGGAAACGTCGTCATGTCCTTTCGTCTGCGGGAAAGCATGTTGCCGCAAAATTGGCGCCTCGATACGAGGGCCCCTATACGATAGGGAAAGTGCTGTCTCCTGTGGTGTACCAACTAGTCGGTGATGGTGGAACGGTAATAGGGAAAATGCATGCACAAGACCTTAAGCCCTATCACCACTAACGCAGGTTGTCTGTTTCTCTCTTCTTCCCTCCCCATGCGGGGTTCTACAGATGCCTGGCTCAGAAGAAAGACGGGGCAATCAACCCCAGGAAGCGGGGGATGATATGTGGCGGTACCTGAATGAGTACGCGGAACTCTTTGAGTTGCTGAGAAAAGAGTACCCGGGTTTGGGCACGGCGGTGGGGGAAACAATGAGGCTCTGGGAGGACAGACACCGCGTCTATGGGCGACAGGGCAGCCTCCGTGACTGGCCCGCACACGCGGACGCCAGCACGAGCCCGCACCGACCCACGCCGACCATGCAGGACGCTGCCACGAGCCCGCGCAGACCGGAACCGGAACCGGTACCGGGGGGCGTTGCCGAAGTTCCCGTGGCCGGGAACAGCGGCGAGGCGGGAACTCGGGGCAGGGAGGAGGGCACGAAGCCTTCCTCGTCCTCCACGACGGGGGAAAATAGCTCGCGGGAGCGAGGTCGACCCCGCCGAAGGACCGAGCGGCGACACGAACACCGTGACTGGGGGGACGACACCCCGCGGTCCCCGGACCCCCTCGGCCTGCTTAAGGGATATTGGAGGGAGGAGGCGCGCCGGGCTGAAGAGAAAATCCAGTTCACAGTCCAGGGCAAGGGTCGTAAGAACCGAAAATACCAGCGGGGGCACACCCCGAAGGGTACGCCCCCCTTTCCCCGGGAGGCCGTTGCGGCTTGGGTAAATAACTGCCCGGATCCACCACAGCCAACGATAAGGTGCTATAATTGTTTTAAGTCGGGCCACCGCAGGCAAAACTGCCCCCTCCCAAAGGCGAGGGAATTCTGTTATCGGTGCGGCTGGCAGGGCCTCACCGTAAAGGATTGCCCGCGCTGCCAGACCGAATGGCGGAGGGAAGGCCCCTACATACGGGGAATCGGGCATATCCCGAGAGAATGCTCCTTCCAGCCGCATCGCCGACAAAACCGCAAGGAGGAGAAAGGGAAGGACAGACCGTAAGACCATGTACACCCGACAATGAAAATTTCTTTTTTTGGTTACCTAAAGGGACTGTATTACCACGGAAGACGAGCTGTCTAAATATCTTAATTATTCTATGCGACCCGCAATAAAGTTTAGTTGTCTTGTATTACGCATTTATCGCATAGCAATACCAACCAACTCCTCCGCAACTCCCAATAAAGAAAGGACAGACCAGGGTTAACCACCGAATAACAGAAAAGCCAGACAGGTAGCTATTTCTGAGGTTGTCTTTCTCGCGTTCCGCTTTCTTTATAAAATTTTCAGGATATCGAATTTAGATAACCAACCAGAGGATACCGAGTAATCAAAATTTGACACGAGGCTATCTAAGGTCCCCAGGATGAGGAGTTATTAAGAAAATTGTTTTTTTGTTATCTCCACTTAGGTGAGTGGAATTTAATAATGTTATTTTTCTTTTTTTGAGATACTTTTTTTTGGGAAACGGTAACTATCGGAAGTAAGTTTGATACCCGGGGGCAAGGGAGGAGGAATCGGGGTGATTCTCTCCGTTTCCCCCGGCACTACGGTCTAGTGTTGCAAGTGTTCCCCGCCGGCGAGCGGAATGCGAGCAACGGGGTAGAGATTGGGACTTCGCACGACCGGGTCGGTCTGTCTCGGGCACGGGGGAGTTGTGACGTTGCAAATTGCAATGCACAATTTCCCCGGGGCGGCACCTCGAAAAGAGGGGAAAAAGCACACGTAGATCGAGCAAGCCCAGGATGGGTCCAATTAATTTCCTTTTGAGAATCAATAGTTTTAATCGTTATCTAGCCGCGCGAATATAAAATGTAATACCGTTTCCTTTTTAATTTAGAGTCACGCCGCGTATTTTGTTCTCGATACCTTTAAGTAAAGCATGTAACCTTTTTCACGACCAAAATCGCACGAGCGTCCTAACCGGCACCAACGAGACTGCAAGAAGATCAGGAAGGACGGCGGAGGCTACGGGGAGGCGGACCGGCGTGGCGCAACCGCAGCCCGAACACCTGGACCACGGCGTACCCCGGCTGCATCGACGAAGCAGCGGCGTCTCGAGCCGAGGCCGAGTGGCGGAGGCGAGGAGCCGTCCAGCCGTCCGCGCCGCCGATGGATGCAGCCGAGGAGGGACGGGCCGGAGAGCAGCCATGGAGGGGAGGTCGAGGCGACCCCACAACATCACGGGGACCAGCGGCCGGTGCGGGCGGAGCACACTACATCAGGTCAAGGAGGCGAGCCCGAACCGTCGGGGCCCGACGAGCTCCGCCAGGCTGACGTCCAAGGACGGCCGACCGCTGGAGGGGTGATCCACCGTTCCCTAGGACCACGGAGGTCCTCGGAGCCCGCACCGTGTCAGACGTGGCACGGTCCTGGGGAAGCTGTGTGCCTGCCCCGGGCTCGGGTAAGACGCGTCCCCTAACCTTGGCGAGGCCTGGAGGGTGGAGGAGGAGCGCACCGAGGCGGGTTGGAGGCGGAGAAGGACACCCCAAAGATGCCTACTTCACCACGACCAGCTGCCACGGCCCCTGGGTACCAGCAACCAGCGCTACCTCGCTCAACACCGGGACAGCACGCCACGCCAGGATTCAACTCTACCAGCCTCCTGCCGAGACCGCCACCGAGCAGCCAGGACCCGTCAACGTCATCGGCGATTTCGCCAATTAGAATTAGCGTGCGTTAGGTTAAGGATGCGTGGAAGGGGTATCGGTGGTTACGGAGCGGCACTCGCAAGAAGGGCCCGGCACTTGCGTACCGGAGCTATCTAAGACCAGAAGAGAAATTAAAGGAGTTATCTATAATTGTAAAATATCTGAGCTAACTAGTAAAAGTGTGCTATCTTGTTGTCTCCTCCGCTACCTCCAGTTGGCGAGTGGAGAAGAGTGCTGCCCGCAACTGCCGAGACGAGACCGAACGGGACACCTCCTTCCAGGGTGGTGAGTGCGAATTCTCTCCCAAAAAGATTCTCTGGGGTGGTCACAAAAGGGACTCGTCGCGTCCTCCTCGAGGAACCGTCCTCGAGGGCACGGGTTCGGCTGAAGATAGCCAAGGGTGGCTGGGCCGGGGACGTGGACCGCGGTAATTCCCACCGTTGCCTGGGGCCGGTGGAGGTAGGCGAGTTGGACGCAGGGACGTTTCCCAGGTAGAGGCGAGTGACCACCACTGGGGATCTCTAGACCAATTTCTCATGTGTTCTGTATTTTTCCGATATCTAACCGTATTTAAATTTTTGTAGTAATTAGCGTAAGACTCATCCTGGGGGGCTCTATTCGTACCGCTCGTTACGCAGGTCCTTCCGATCTCTTTTAGTCGTGTAATTTCTTGTCCGTAATAACTTTGCGAGATCGGAAGTAAAACGTTGTTTTCTTATTCAGTGTAACTTATACTATTGAATTTTGTTATCTCAGTAAATTCCACTCGGGAATGAATTGTTAAAAGCATCACCGTCCGAACACCGACACCGTAGCGTCGACTTTGAACGACCGCCACCAAGGCCGCGGGGCCTTGCTCAGGGGTGCTCCATTAGGGGCCTCCCGATCTCGCGTACGTTATCTCGCGAGCTTGACCCGCTACTTCGCCAAACAATTTCATCGCTCTGCTTACTTTATTACTATCCTATTTCTCTGTTATTTTTCAACTCTATTACTTTCTGCGTTATCTTTTCGGTGGTCGATTGTTGAAACCGCGCTCCGTTAATTTCCACGACGGCGTTACTGTTATCTTTCCGGCCTATTCCGGTCCGACTTATAAATCGCGTCCTGGAGGCGCCTGGAACCGATATCGGAGCGAATACGACCGGCGATACGCGTGCGAAAAACGTCACAGTACATACAGGTTTTTCAAATTAAATTCATCCTATTGCAAATCAAGTACATTTACATATATATTATATTTCAAAAAAGCATCAAATAATGTTAATTACATAGAAATAAAAAAAATTTATTATAATTGATACAATTACATAATTGTATCTGGATGTAATGAATTCTGGATGTAATTAACATTATTTGATGTTTTTTTAAATATAATATATATGTAAATGTACTTGATTTGCAAAAGGATGAATTTAATTTGAAAAACTTGTAAAGAGTAATTTTTTTCCTAAATTGATGGCGACCGCTTGAAACCTTGAATTTGTAACCTTACAAATTCAATTCAAATTTTTTCGTGCCTGCGTAACCTGAGTACATGTAATACATTTTTAATAAATTAATTTTCAGCTATAGCATAATTATAATAATATGATTATGATTTTAGTTTTTAATATAGTTTTCATAAAAACAAAACGTAAAATAAGTAATAGGTAATCTTTTCCTGTCTGTCTAACCTACATTTCATCTTTTTTGAACAAACCCCTTTTCTTTTAATTATTCAATTAAGGTAAAATAACAACTGATTTTGAGTAAATAATAAAAACGGGAAAGTTGTAGGGATCGTGAATCGATTTTCCTTATTTCAACTCATTTTTAGGCACGACCGTAAAGGGAGTGACTTATGCAATCGCCATCCTGAAAACCGTTCGTATGTATGTGTGTATGTATGTGTGTGTGTGTGTCCGTGTATATCCTCGATTTTGGGAAAACGGCTGAACCGATCGGGACGAAATTTGGCACAAAAATCAAGTACACTACTGTGAGTTGACAATAAGGTTTGTGAGCCGCCATCTTGAACCGGTACAAAATGGTGGGAAGTTCAAATATCGAAAAATTCATATCTTTGGTACTATTCATTGGATCCTGATAAAATTTTACACGTTCATGTACACGTACGCAATGACAATTACTGGAAATTTTCAGATTTTTTGGTTGGCCGAATCAAAAATGGCGACTAATTCAAATCTTTAGTCCATTATTCCGGCGAAATGACTGAACGGATTCGGACAAAATTTGGCATGTACATCGAGTATATACCTATTTGGTGCCACGAAACTTTGTGTATCGCCATCTCGAACCGTTACAAAATGGCGGCAATATGCATGGTCATCTTGAAACGGCTGAAAGGATTCGGACAAAATTTGGCATGTACATCAAGTATACAGGGTGGTCCGTTATAAGTTGGCACTAGCAAACATGCTTATAGAGCGGCTTAAAACAAACACAAAAGTCCTGGACCATTATTCAAAATTCGCAATATTGATCGAGTTATTAACTGTTAAAGATCAAAGGAAAGGGCGTCCGCCAAAACGGCAGCGGGAGGAGCGCTAGAGCCTCTGCGAGTTGTAGGACGGCCCAGTTTACCATCAAACAAATGCGGGGCGCGGTAAGGAAAAGAATAACGCAAAAGAAGCCGGCCGTGCAGCGGCGTCTTATCCTTCCCCTTACCGCACCCCGCATTTGTTTGTTGGCAAACTGGGCCGTCCTACAGCTCGCAGAGGCTCTAGCGCTCCTCCCGCTGCCGTTTTGGCGGACGCCCTTTCCTTTGATCTTTAACAGTTAATAACTCGATTAATATTGCGAATTTTGAATAATGGTCCAGGACTTTTGTGTTTGTTTTAAGCCGCTCTATAAGCATGTTTGCTAGTGCCAACTTATAACGGACCACCCTGTATACCCATTTGGTGCCACGACACATTGTGTATGGGCATCTTCAACCATTTCGAAATGGTGCCAGTTTCAAATCTTTAATTCACTATTTTATAATTATAGTTTGAAAATCCCGTAATTTCGAAACGGTTAAAGATGACCATGCATAAAGTTTTGTGGCACCAAATGGATATATTTTTTTAAACTATATGCCAAATTGTGTTTGAATCCGCGCAAGCATCTCGCCGGAATAATGGATTAAAGATTTCAATTTGTCGCAATTTCTGAATGGTTGAAGATAACCATGCATAAAGTTTCACCGCAGCAAAGGTGTATATACTCTATGTACATGTCAAATTTTGGTTCGGATGCATTTAATTGTCCGGTTTTGATCACTTGGGCCTATTGCAGAAATGCTGCATTTCGTGGGCGAGCGCGAAGCGCGAGCATCCGATGACCTCAGGGGGTATGGCGCTTGAGCGAAGCGAAAGCGCAGAGGACTCTGTAGCATAGTTTAATATCTCAATACTTGAATTTTCCACAATTTCGAAACCTTTTGAAATTCGTGGGCGAGCGCGAAGCGCGAGCAAAGGCGATCTTGAGGGGGTTGGCGCTTGAGCGAAGCGAAAGCGCAGGGGGCTTGCCCCCTAGTTACTTTTACATAACCCATAAATGCTTTCTGTTTAGTTCCTCGTGGACACGGGGCGCAAACTCGCCCATACAAATATGACATGCTCGTGTATCAAAATAAACTAGTCTCTCCATCTACCGGGGTTAGGTGAATCAGCCCGGCGATCAGTCATGTCCGATCGCACAGGGCCCCCGAAATTTGTGGTTGAAGCACCACCTGAGCGAAAAATCGATGGGAACGCCACCAGGCACCGTAGCCAGAAACTAATATACGGTGAAATAACAGCTACAATTTTGGACCAAATTGTTCGTCTCCATTTTACATTATTTCCTAACCGCAAGGGTATGTATCGAAAGCTTGAAGTTTATTCTATTGACGCTGACAGCGATATGTGTGCGTAGTGCGCGTAGATTGGAGAAATTCGTGAAACTACAGCCGCGAGAGCGGCCATATTGGGATGTCCTTGACAGCTAGAGGGACCGATGGGGCTTGTGAGTGTAATTACTCATTTAACATTCTTCGATGCACATATATCGCTGTCATCGTCAATAGAATAAACTTCAAGCTTTCCATATATAACCTTGCGGTTACTAAATAATGTAAAATGGAGCCGAACAATTTGGTCCAAATCTCCTCTCGTTTCCGCGATTTCTATTGGCTCTCGGTGTAATCCCTAGGAGAACGGCTAGGGAGGTTGGATCCCCTTAACGCATTTTGGGGGGACGGAAATAGGTTTGGTGCAGACTGACGTGTGATGTGGCATAGCACATTTTACGCACTTAGGTGAACGATTGCAATTAGTAGCAGAGTGCCCCAGCGCTTGGCATCGAAAGCATTGAGTATAATTGCGTAGAGATTGAAATTTGTCCCAATAGATACGGACATTAAACAGGTATGCACAGCTATATATGGAATTGGCTGTAGTACCGGATGGAAAATTGACTCGATAAATAGGGAATTTAATATTACTTTTGTTGACAACATTAACAGAAACTGGAGTTAAACCGTTATTCTTCAATTCAGCCATAAGATCGTCAGTGTCAACGATAGGAAGTCCTTTAATGACCATGCTAATGAGTTTTTCGGAATTAGGTGTGAACGTAAAAAATGATGTATTATTATCAATAAGTTTGGTTTTCAAATCTTTAAAGTGGTCGAAGTTATCAAATTGTATGCGAATGCCGTTAGCCAATAATTTTAGCTTATAAGAGCTACCATAATTTTTGTTTATGATTTTAGTGAAGTCCGGAAGTGACGCAGAAAAATTAGAAATATATAAAGGAGGTGGTTTAATTTGAATTTGAACATTAGATTTAACATTGGAATTGACAGCAGGTCGGGTAGCAGAAGAAGGAATGTTAACAGGCAAATTACTATCAGGAAAATTAACATTAGAATTAATATTATCAGAATTAATGCCGCGAATATTATCTTGGCCAATAAAGGCCGATAATAATTCGAAATGATTAGCTGTAGGAATCTGAGCAGTAACGGGTTGACTTGAAGGCCCACTCGCCTGCAAAATATTGACTTCCATA
This sequence comes from Tiphia femorata, assembly GCA_944319695.1. Taxonomy (NCBI): domain Eukaryota; kingdom Metazoa; phylum Arthropoda; class Insecta; order Hymenoptera; family Tiphiidae; genus Tiphia; species Tiphia femorata. The sequence goes on along the minus strand of OX090896.1, from coordinate 9,873,450 downwards.
TCTCCGGCATCCTTGAGTGTAGGTCGCGAAGGATTAGACAATACCGGGGGTGACGAAGAATTTCTGATAACTGATTTAGAGAGAATTTTACCATCACGTTTGTTAAATGAAGTATTTTTAATGGGAGAATCCGTTAATTGAGAAATTAAATTATCTATAGATGAGTTAGGATTAGGATTAACTAAAGCTATCGATGCCAAGGGATTTAATGTAGGGGATTCAGGACTGGGCGTAGTACCCTTGCGTTTCTTCTTGCGCGAAAAAACGCGAAATGAGGAGTTGTCTTCAGAGGGGTCAGACATGACCTCAGTGCGCCGGTCAATAATTGAGTTAACGGACTCGCGTGACGAGTCAAAATTGGACTCGGAATTTGTGTCCTCGGCGTACTGCAACGGGGACAGATTCAGTAAAGAATGGGCGTCTGACATACGACTTACCCCAGGATGATGAATGGCACCAAGTAGAAGTTCGGCAGGAGCCCCGGGAGGCACAATGACTGTGGAGGTTTGATTGTTAGCTCCTACGTTTAAGTTGGGATCAGATCGAGACTGATCGGGAAAAAGATAAAGCGGAGAAGGGGGATTACTCCTGGTTTGAAAACCGGGACCATGGAGAGGGCCCCGCTGATTTTTGGATTTGTTAAGTGATAACTTTGATTTTATTTTAGACATCACTGGAAACACCCAAGTGTTCCCAGCGATAAGACATTAATTAAGATAATCTGAATCTAACTGAGAGCCCCCGAAGGGGCTCGGCGATTAATTGCCGCCCGGAACAATGACCATAAACAAAATGTACCGAAATAAGAAAAGAAAAAGAAAATCAGAAAAGAAAATATAATTATATAACGTTAGTTAATTTAAGAAGAGCGTATAACGCTCAAGCACTACGAAATACTTGAGAACGACCACGGTAGACTGTAAACTGTAATACCACTACTGTATAGTCGGAGCGAGGCGTGTATACGTCTTAACGCTCCGAAGGCTCAGGAGCGACTGATCCTTAAAGACATCGGAGCCTGCTCCGAGGCCCCTTTTATACCCGTCCGGCAGCGGCTAGCCGGCACGGGATTGGTCGACGCTGTCAGAGTGGGGGTACAGCGTGGGCGCTGTGACGTAAGCACCGCGTGCGTCGGTACGTTTCGGAGCAGCGGTGGAGCGCGGCACGTTTCGGAACGCAGCCCGCTGTCCCGCGAGAGTGGGGGACACGGCGGAGTAGAGTGGGGGAAGCGCCTTGCACGGAGCGAGCTCCGTTTCAGCAAGCGCGCTCGGCGGACTTCGGTCTACTCCGGGGGGACTCGGGACTACTGCGGAGCGGAGTGGGGGTAGGTCCGCTCGCTCGGAGCGAATTCTGCTCTGCAGACGCGTTCGGGCCTCCGACCCGGGAAAAGGTTCGTTACACCTCCCCCCTACGTCGGAGGAGCGAAACTCCCGCTGGAGTTTCGCGAACGATTAACTAGATGGTACCGATAAGATTTTCCCGATAACGACAAACAAATCAAAATATCCATGTTAGGTGCCCGAAGGGCCAAAGAAAAACATGTCAAACAATCAACCGTGATTGGACAGAGGAGGAAATAATTCCTCCTGACACGGAGAAGTTACAATTAACCGCGTTAACAAACACTATAATCATCACCAGGCGGAGAACCTCCTGGTGGCAGGCATGAAAAATGAGATTCCCCCGGTAGCGAATCTCCACGGGACGGAATACCCGTAAACGAAAACTAACCCGACCGAACGAATCGAACATGGGGCGATGTCGAGACAGCGGAATGAGTTTTGCCAACGAATATATAGAATTTTTCCGTATCGATAGTTTCGAAAGTACAGCTGAAGAAAAGGGATCCATGGTTTTTCGAGCTTAAAGGGCCAAACCAACTATGTCTGGACAGAAGAAGAAATATCCCATCTTTCTGAGACTGTACTTTCAACGTTGTCACACGGTCCGGCGATATCCGCGACCGTGCGTCGCAGACGCTTTCTTAACACTAACGGTAGGGGAACGAGTAATTCGCACGCAGTGTTACATCTTACGTATACAGGGTGTCCCACAACTGGGGTCGCACCCGGAAATGGGCGATAGCTGAGGTGATTCTGAACGACATTTTCCTTTGCGAAAATGTTGTCCGAGGCTTCATTTTTGAATTATTAAGGAAAAACACCGGCGTATGAGAGCGCGCGTAGAGCCCGCGATCAGGGCCGTGCGCTCTCCACTCACTGCGCCCGAGCATGATCGTGGACGGGCGCACCGCGGTGGTATGGCACGAAGCGTCGGTCGAAAATTATGTCGACCAACAATTTCAGAATGACCTCAGATATCCATTAGTCATGCACAATCAATAAAATAATTAGTCATTATTCGTGTAATGGTAACAAATCGATTAAGTAATAATTAACATTCGATTTAACAAATCGAAATACGCTCAAAAACTTTTATTCGTTATTTAAAATCAACGCGAAATGAGATCTCGAAAATGATTTTTTTTGATTATTAAGAAAAAGCTTTCGGAATCAAACAAGAATTGTTTTCTATTAAACGAATAATGATTACAATAGAATAATGTAGAATGTTATTACTCACAGTCGTCGATGAAAGCAGATCGCTGTCGCAGGATCATTCGGCCGATCCCGACCTTTCCAAGAATACGTAGCGCGGAACAGCTGATCCGAGCAGAGTCCCGGGCGGGTCACAGAACTCGCGTCACTACACACTCACTATCGCTCTCGATACTCCTGTCGAGTGATTCGTGTCTCACGTGTGAATTATTGATAATCCATTGTTTAATCTTCAAAGAGGAGGCTTCGCGCGGGGGTCCTCCCGCTTCACTTCGCGCGGGTTGCACCGATCCGTTAGAATGAAGTCTTGACGCAAAACGTCGAAAACTTTTCGCACTTGGAGGTATTTGATCGGGATACCTCTCACAGTACCGCTGTGCAGCAAGCACAGCATTACCGTCACACTGCGCAAAGACGAAGAACATATTATAATATTCCGCGTTCGACCGATTCATCGTAAAAAACACGCGATCCTTTGCATATGAGGACGAAGAATCGACTAACTCGTCGTTCGTTTCTTCCAAACGCATCTTTATGGCAATGCTGCTGTTGATGTGGTTGAGAAAGTTTCTAAGTGTGGAATATGCGATAAGATTGTTTGATCCGCGTCGAGCCTGATGCGGCGAGTTTAAATGCGCTACCGTCGAATCGACGACGCAGTCGATTCCTTGAAATTTCTGCCGAACGCCGAGTCGCGACGCCGACGTGTGTGCGTAACGGGTGAGCGAGCTAGTGTTCTGTATGATGTGTGTGTACGTACACCAGTGTACAAGGATCAGACACAGTTCTCCTTCGGTCATTCGACTGAATACGTCGTTTTAGTAAATCGCAGTGCCAAAAAATGTTATAAAATGCGTTACAGTGCGTTTGCTGAGATAGAAATCGCACACGTGGAGCTTCCTCTTTGAGGATTAAACAATGGATTATCAATAATTCACACGTGAGACACGAATCACTCGACAGGAGTATCGAGAGCGATAGTGAGTGTGTAGTGACGCGAGTTCTGTGACCCGCCCGGGACTCTGCTCGGATCAGCTGTTCCGCGCTACGTATTCTTGGAAAGGTCGGGATCGGCCGAATGATCCTGCGACAGCGATCTGCTTTCATCGACGACTGTGAGTAATAACATTCTACATTATTCTATTATAATCATTATTCGTTTAATAGAAAACAATTCTTGTTTGAATCGGAAAGCTTTTTCTTAATAATTAAAAAAAATCATTTTCGAGATCTCATTTCGCGTTGATTTTAAATAACGAATAAAAGTTTTTGAGCATATTTCGATTTGTTAAATCGAATGTTAATTATTACTTAATCGATTTGTTACCATTACACGAATAATGACTAATTATTTTATTGATTGTGCATGACTAATGGATATCTGAGGTCATTCTGAAATTGTTGGTCGACATAATTTTCGACCGACGCTTCGTGCCATACCACCGCGGTGCCCCCGTCCACGATCATGTTCGGGCGCAGTGAGTGGAGAGCGCACGGCCCTGAGCGCGGGCTCTACGCGCGCTCTCATACGCCGGTGTTTTTCCTTAATAATTCAAAAATGAAGCCTCGGACAACATTTTCGCAAAGGAAAATGTCGTTCAGAATCACCTCAGCTATCGCCCATTTCCGGGTGCGACCCCAGTTGTGGAACACCCTGTATATATTGTTACAAACCAAAGAAAATAAGCTCATCGGGATTAAAAACTAAACAAAATTCAAAAAAAAAAGATCACAGTCAACTTTGTACTATCGGTCGTGGTATGGCGGCTTCCTTATCCCGACGAATTCGCTCTCTTCATTGAGAAGGTGCCGCCGCCTTCGTGTCTGATGATGATCGTTCCGTAGGGAGTCCGGGCCCGGTACCGACGTCCACGGGCGATACTGCCCCACGGAATCTTATCACGCATGTCGGCGATTAGCTCCTCCACCGTACGTGCTTCATGGGTGGCCGTACCGCTCGTTGATTCGGCGGTGGAGGAGATCGTCGCCGACTCGGGGATCGCTGAAGATGGAGAGGGTGGTCTTCCTTCCATCAGTGATGGTCCCTGCGGCTGCTCCCTTGTTGCTGGCCCTTGGTTGCCGTCGGAGCGACGAGGTGGTGGAGATGGGCAACGCGGTGGTGAGGGCGTGCTTCGGCGTCCCACATCCCATATCTTCCTCCAGGCGGTGGGCACTGGTGCTGAACCCCATTCGAGGGGTACGGCGGGGCGATCTCCCCTCGATCCAGCTTCCCTCAGTGGCCGTCGTGAACTCACGGGTATCAGCTCCCACGAGCTTGTTTTTGGAGCAGGCGACGGCGTGCCTCATTTATTGGGTGCTGCCTTCTCGTCGTCTCGGCCCTTCGTTAACGGGGGCACGAGCGTAGGTGGTGACGGTGGTACTGGTGCGATGAGGCACACCGGGTGCGTTTCGGGTGGTACTTCACTCCTGGTGATGGTCGTCCCCTCATCCTCGCTGCTCGACAAGTCCCCAAAGAGGGCCACGACCTGCTTCTTTTTGGTTATACGTCGCTTCTTATTTTCCATGCTGAGTCTCGCTGATGGTACTTTGCAGCGTTTTGACCTTTGCCCCATATTTCGTCGCTTTTTATACGATTCGGAGCAACGCCTCCCCAGCCAATCAACTGGAGCAATTTGTGCCATTGGTCGTGGGGGTGAGGAGGCCACCTGCAACCGTTCGCGATCAAATCTCGCATTCCCATCTCGTCCGTTACGCGTTTCCGCGAATGCGGAAGCGATAACCCCCGGAACGGAGTGGGGGTTCCTAGGCTCGTTGCAGGTGTTCGGTCTTCGTTCCGTCCTTTTCCCTTTAAGATGGCGACGTTCGCGTTGCCGTATTGGGCCAGTAGGGGGTTCCCTGGCCAGCTGCTCGGTTTCGGCTGCCGTCCGTGGGGCCCGATGGGTGGCGCCAGGGGTGTCCCGTCTGGTGTCGTGCTCTAGTTTATCAGCGCTCCGCTGCGAGTGCGGCGCTTGCCGCGTCTCTTTGAACGTCCATGAAAAGTTCAACTCGGATAGAAGGTCCATCCCCATAACCACGGCTTCCGTCAGGGATGGTAAAATTTGGAAGACGTGTCGCTTCTCGAACTTTCCTATCTGGATTTTTCCCCTAAATTCTTCATTTAAGGTCGCCGTTAGCCCGTTGGCAAGGCGAACTCGACGTTCCCCGATGCGACGGATTATTCCGCCGTCCCGTTGGCCCTGTTGTGCGGTAGCTTGACTAATGTAAGATAATACCGCCCCGGTATCAATCAATGCCCGATAGGCGCATCCTTGGATCTGTAATGCCATTCTTGGACGACAGGTCTTCCGGTTCATCGTCTGATCCAACTAATGGGACGTCGTAGGTGGGGTATCTGGATCGGGTTTTTCGCTGTTGGGCCGGGGATGCCTCTGCACCACCCCGGCCCGTGGTCCGTTTCCCTGACACTGACAGTTATAATTCGTTATTCCCTCCTTCCCACATCGGGAGCAGAATAATTTCTTCGCGCGTTGGCAGTTGGCGCGCATATGTCCCCGTTGACCACAATTCCAACAGTTTTCCTTTGCTGAATAGGTTGGGGTGACAAGGTCCATCGAAGTCTTCTTCGTCTTCGGCACTGCTGGTGTCGACTGGAATGCGGTCTCCGGCATACAGGATTGCCCCGCATTCGGCGGGGGACGGAACAACTTTTCACCTATCTTTAATGATTCGTATCCATCGGTAAGTACAAGAAGCGTAGCGACACTATTGAAATCGGTGCGCTTAATGTAGTACCGGTACTCCGGTCGGAGGTTTCGATATATCCTTTCGAGACGTCCTTCAGGCGACATCTCTCCATGTCGCCTCATCAGCGTTTGAATCGCTGTGACGAATTCCTTCGCTGGCTCGTTGCTCCCTTGAGTCCGGTTTCGAATTTCTTCTTCCAGCTGCAACTGCAGCCTTGCTGGTACGTAGTACAGCCTGAAGCATTGCTCGAAGTCCTGCCAGCTTGTCCATTGCTCCTTATTATTACGATACCAGAGCAACGCCTTGCCCTTCAGCAACCCTGGCAGGCACATCAGCATCTGCTCCTGCGAGAAAGCGTATCCCTCTCGCAGCTCTTCTGCTCATTCTAAAAACGAGATTGGATGGCGTCCGTCGAACAAACAATTCCATTTTCGGACGCGATCGAGTAGTGTGGCCGACGATGTCTCAACTCGTGCGTCTACCCGTGGGGTCGGTGGCATGGTGGTTGTTCTGGCCTGCCTTGGCAGGGTGAACGACGGTCTGGTGTCCGATGCTCCCTGTAACCCCGTTACTCCGGCTCCGGGATCTTCGGGTGTTGTTTCCAGGGGTGACGCGATAGTTAAGGTAATCGGCGGTACATTACTCGGTATGGACTGTATGATCCTAGCCGTATCTTCCAACAAAGATCGGTATCTCGCGACGTAGCGTCTACGTAATTCGGCCAGGGTGCCTTCGGTAGGCAGTCCCTCTGCTTCTAGGGCCTGGATAACCTCTGCCTTCGAGAGAGTATTTATCCAGCTTGTGCCCTTTGGTCCTTCGGCCATTTTGTCTCGCGTTTCTAGTCGCCTTGTCAAAATTTCTCAGGTCCCTGTTCGGGCGCCAATTTTTGTAACGAACCCACGCTTGGGGTTCTTCTGTTACGGGGATTGCCCCTGGGAGGGGGCTAGGAAGGGTGCTGGCAGCTCTAGAGGTCTGTCCGGGTTAGGTCGGGTGGACCTTGAGAAATTAGACAAGGTGATTATGTAAGAATATAACAGATAACGTCTGATTTATTCAATATTTAAACTCTATTTACAAAAACATAAATAACTGAAATAATACTCAGCCGTATTGGCAAAAATGATATTACGGAACTCGGTCCGATAATTGGCTTCAATGCCGACAGACAAAATAAGCGAAGGACTAGAATCTAGTACCGCTAAGCGGTCCTCTAATTCGCGTTTGGCACACTCCACGTATCGGAGTTGTCAGTGCCCTTTCCGTTTGGCACACCCCGCGAGTCGGGGTTACAGTGCCCTTTTCCGAACGCCCAGCAGGGTCGTTCGCCACGCTCCGCGATATCGGACGCGTCGTTGTGCTCTCGGCACACGGTTGGTATCCCGTCGGTATACCCTTGAGGCGTACTCCGCAAGGTCGGAGTCTCTCGCCTCCTTTAACAGCGGTACAATACTAGTGACCGGAAGGGTCCCGTACACGCTCGGTACGCTCCGCGATTTCGGACGCGTCAGTTTCCTACGAAACTCTACAATGGTCGACAGATGGTCGACTCGCACTCCGTGACTTCGAATTCCTCCCTGTATAAGTCGACAAAAGGTCGACACGCGCTCCGCGATATCGGAGGCGTCGGTTTCCTCCACGACGGTACGGTACGCTGTGCTCCGAAACGGCGATTACGCTCTATGACGACCAGAAGGGTCGATATGCTCCAAATGATCGGGGTATGTCGCGACGACCTGATGGGTCGATATGCTCTAAAGGACTGGTAATCAACCGGAAGGGTCGATATACTCCGAAAGCAATCGCGAGGGCCAGAAGGGCCCGTATACTCCAAAAAGGTGTTAGGTGAGGAGACAGAAGGGAGCGTACTCGGCTATGGGTGCGGGAAGCACCTTTGCCTAAAGCCGGGTACCTTGACGATAGGCCAACGTCAAGGAGATTCGGAGAGGTTGCTCGTTCGCTCGTTCAACACACCAGCTCGCAAGCGGGGACCCGTTCAGCACACGAGCCAAGGATGGATCTCCCCAGTTCAGCACACCGGAAAGAGACCCAGGAAAACCTGGTTCAGCACACCAAGTCTTGGAGGAACGACAGTTCAGCACACCGTCGTGGGTATACAGGTAGCTCGATAGCTCGTTCAACACACCAGCATATCAAGCGGAGGAAGGCCCATTCAACACACCGGCCAAGGATGGACTTCCCCAGTTCAGCACACCGGAAAGAAGTCCAGGAAAGTGACGTTCAGCACACCTGACCTTGGATGTTTTGGTCTAATGGCAAGGCAACATCTCGCCAGGAAGTTTCCCTCCTTAAAGACATCGGAGCCTGCTCCGAGGCCCCTTTTATACCCGTCCGGCAGTGGCTAGCCGGCACGGGATTGGTCGACGCGGTCAGAGTGGGGGTACAGCGTGGCGCTGTGACGTAAGCACCGCGTGCGTCGGTACGTTTCGGAGCAGCGGTGGAGCGCGGCACGTTTCGGAACGCAGCCCGCTGTCCCGCGAGAGTGGGGGACACGGCGGAGTAGAGTGCGGGAAGCGCCTTGCACGGAGCGAGCTCCGTTTCAGCAAGCGCGCTCGGCGGACTTCGGTCTACTCCGGGGGGACTCGGGACTACTGCGGAGCGGAGTGGGGGTAGGTCCGCTCGCTCGGAGCGAATTCTGCTCTGCAGACGCGTTCGGGCCTCCGACCCGGGAAAAGGTTCGTTACAAATGGTCTAGGACTTTTGTGTTTGTTTTAAGCCGCCCTACGTCCCCACGAGAGATTGTATGGGGTGGTCTAGGACACACTGTATAGTCACTGGTTATACAGGGTGAGTTTTAATGGATGGACCAACCATTTACCATCGGAGTAAGTTATACAGGGTGAGTTTTAATGGATGGACCAACCATTTACCATCGGAGTGAGTTACAGATTGCAGTCTGTTAGTATTACTATAGAGGTGAGTCGGTAACTCACTCCGATGGTAAATGGTTGGTCCATCCATTAAAACTCACCCTGTAGATTGCAGTCTGTTAGTATTACTATAGAGGTGAGTCGGTAACTCACTCCGATGGTAAATGGTTGGTCCATCCATTAAAACTCACCCTGTATACTCAATATACATGCCAAATTTCGTTGCGATCCGTTCAGCCGTTTGGCCGAAATACTGGACTAACGGAAATAGTGCAAAATTCATTAATCCATTAGTCCAGTTTTCCAGCCAAACGGCTGAACGGATCCGAAGAAAATTTGGCATGTACATCGAGTATATATCCATTTGGTGCCATGAAACTTTATGTTTGGCCATCTTCAACCGTTTCGAAATAGCGACAAATTCAAATTTTTAATCCACTATTCCAGGAAAACGATTGATTAATCCACTATTCCGACGAAACGGCTGAACGGATTCGGACAAAACTTGGCATGCACATCAAGTATATACCCATTTGATGCCAGGAAACATTGTGTATGGGCATCTTCAACCATTTCGAAATGGTACCAGTTTCAAATCTTTCATTCACTATTTTATAATTATAGTTTGAAAATCCCATAATTTCGAGACGGTTGAAAATGACCATAAAGTTTCGTGGCACCAAATGGGTATATTTTTAAACTACATTGTAATTTTTTTTGAATCCGCGCAAGCGTTTCGCCGGAATACTGGATTAAAGATTTCAATTTGTCGCAATTTCTGAATAGTTGAAGATAACCATGCATAAAGTTTCACCGCAGCAAAGGTGTATATACTCTATGTACATGTCAAATTTTGGTTCGGATGCATTTAATTGTCCGGTTTTGATCACTTGGGCCTATTGCAGAAATGCTGCATTTCGTGGGCGAGCGCGAAGCGCGAGCACCCGACGACTTGGGGGGGTATGGCGCTTGAGCGAAGCGAAAGCGCAGAGGACTCTGTAGCATAGTTTAATATCTCAATACTTGAATTTTCATCAATTTCGAAACGGTTTGAAATTCGTGGGCGAGCGCGAAGCGCGAGTGCCGCGGTCGTGCCTATTGCAGAAAAGCTTCGCTTTTCTGCACCCGGTAAAGCGAGCGCGAAGCGCGAGCAAAGGCGATCTGGGGGGTTGGCGCTTGAGCGAAGCGAAAGCGCAGGGGGTTTACCCCCTAGTTAAATTCGGAATCGTATCCGTACGATAATTTAAATCTTGATTTCGACAAAAATAGATACTCCGTCCTGTACGATATGTATGCGAAATTTAAAAAATCGTATTACGGTGCGACTGACTGCAACGGTGATGACGAACCTGCGTATGATAAATCACAATTTTTCATCTATGGCCCGTTCGTCGTTATTGATTGTTCGCGCCAGATTGAATCGATCAAAAGCGCCACAGTCGATGTAAGAATCGATTTTGAATGCGCGGACAACGTGCCCGAAGGAACTAGCGCTTATTGTCTAATCATATACGATCGCATCGTGGAATATAATCCATTGACCAACGAAGTACGCAAACTCTCTTAAGCGACACGATGTTCGATTGATGCGGAAAGAAAACGAGTGCAACAGCAGCAGCAGTTAGTTATCCCTCGCAGTAGCGTGAGACATCAGAGCCGTATTTCTAATGTAGCGCGCAAAATCTCCTAAGCGACAAGTTGAGGGGGAAACAGGTGTTTATATGAGTCATTTCATCGTGAAATTTATTTAGTCGTTGTCAGCAATCCTAATCGTCAAAATGGAACTACCAATATTCGTGGATATTCAAGGGTTCCAAAGTGATACGAACGAGTTTTTCGTAAAAGAACTTGCTATTTTACAAAATGGGAATCGTCTACAGTGTTTCGTTTTTGCACCACCGTTTCGAAAAAAATTTCTATCGAAAGCGGAATCGCGGAAAGTGAAGTGGCTGACGCATAACCATCATAGATTCGAATGGGATGATGGCGCAGTGCCGTACGCAAGCGTTCGAGAGTGTGTAGCACGGTGTTTTAAACGGAATAGTAACCAGGTTGTGTACGTGAAAGGGTTGGAGAAGGAAAAATGGCTAATGAAAATGTACAATGCCATTAAATCGATTAATATCGAGACCTTGAACGAGGACGACGATTTGCCGAATTTACCGACCAAGATCCGGAACGTCGAAGAGGACACCAACAAACATATGGCGTGCATCGTGCACGATGGAGCATGCGCAATGAGGAATGTCAAGATCCTGCAAGAATGGTGGCTAAGGAAGAGGAAGGAGGAGGAGGAACGTGATTAGCTGTGCCTAGAACACTATAACAGGCCAGGGGATCGTATACACATCGATGGTCCTCCACCCCCGAAAAATAAGTGTCACGAATGTATCCAGAGAAGGATAGATCGAGCGGAAGAAGATTGCGAGAGCGACGATGCATCGGAGGTGTCGAAATGAGCGTGTGTCGCGGCAAAAAGCCAAAATTTTTTTTTTTTTTTTTTTTGGAATCTGGCCGCGAGGAGTGGGACGAGCGGCGGCGATAAAGAGAAACTAGGCGCCACCATTCGTAGACCCATGGGACGTGCCTACAGGCGCTAGCCTATCTACCGTCCGAGACTGAGAGTATGATAGAATTACCGGCCTGATATCGCGATTTAAGCTACGCACTACACGAGGGGAAAAAATTTTCAAAAAACCCCAATATGCCTGAACGAGAAACAAAATAACGCCGCCCGTGACTGCGAGCGACGCAAAATAAGAGAAAATAGGGCAATCATTTATACCAAGGGCTGGAATCCATGAAGGAAGAATGTCAATGAGGGGGAGTAACGCCTCCTCCGGACTCTACGGAGTAGAGGAGAATCTCAGGAAACAACCCTCCACGGTGTTTAAATTAAATCGGCCGCGGAAGGGAAGACTCCCTTAGCGCCCAGCAATTAAGCGAGGACAAAAATAACGTAAGTACAAGTTGTACGCTAAATGACTATGTAGAAGGATAAGGTAATGAGTATATATACTATATTTACAATATATACAATCAAGTAAGAGGAAAGAGTAAAAGAATAAGGCATGCAATTGGCCGAGTGTACCATCAACGAGACAAACCAATTATAGGGAATGGAACTTTAATACGATAGGGAATAACATCTCTATTCAAAGAATCCATGACCGAATGCATGATTGGATTAATAAATTGAGTATTGACAAGGGAGTCAATATGCTCATGCAATAGATCCTGGATTAGCGGGATGTCGGCCCGTTCGTGAAGTTTTTTGATGGATACCTTCTGCGATAAGGAGATATTTAAGATAAACCGCAGGATTTTATTTTCAAATATTTGGAGCTTAGATTTTATTTGTTTGGAGATCGCGTTCCACCACAAGGTAGAACCGTAGAGTAGCACCGGCCTAATACACACCTTATAAATCAATAGACGAATACTTTGCCTGAGGTGGGAAGAAGGACTGAGAAAAGGAATTAAACGGAAATAAACCGCCCTCGCCTTGTGCAGCCTGTCCAACGCGGAGAAGGACCAATCAAGCCTGGTGTGCAGCTGAATGCCCAAATATGTGACGCTCGAGGACCATGGAATGGTAAGATTATTAATGTGTAGGTTGCGTAATTGCGAGCGCTTGTTTTTACGATGTTTAGTAGTAAAAACAATCGCCTCAGTCTTGTCAGGATTAATGGATAACTTCCAAGAAGAGAAAAACTCAATAACTGAATCCAAAAAGATCTGAAGACGATCAATTGCGGTATTGCAAATGAATGACGTTGAGAATAGCGCGGTATCATCGGCAAAAAGAAAGAAATCGCAATATGACATTGTAGGAATGTCGTTTATGAATACATTGAATAGTAATGGTCCTAGTATCGAGCCCTGAGGAACTCCAGTGGTAATACGACGTTGAGAAGACTTAGCGCCAACCAACTTAACGAAAAAGAAACGGTCGGAAAGGTAGGATCTAAGAAGGTGTAAAAGACTAGACGATAGGCCCATACGATCCAGTTTGAACAAAAGGGCGTCGTGCCATACCGAATCAAAAGCTTTGGCAATATCAAGAATTGCCAACGCAGAACTTCTTTTAACATTTAGTTCGTGCGCAATCTTCTGGGTCATGCGAACAACTTGATGTACACACGATTGCCCCACGCGAAAACCAAACTGTTGTTTGATAATGATATCGTGGGAGTTTAAATGAAGTGAGATGAAATCCGCGATGAAGGATTCATAAATTTTCCCCATAATGGGCAGGAGTGAAATCGGCCTATAAGAAGCTGGTAAGTCAAGTTTTTTTCCAGGCTTTGGGATTGGAACGATGGAGGCCAACTTCCAAGGCCTGGGAAAATAACATAGGTTAAACGAGGCTCTGAAAATGGCTTGAATCTGTCTAAGGACCTGTCCCGACGCGTTTTTTAACATAAGAACGTTGATTTGATCGTGGCCCGGCGCTTTTTTATTTTTTAGCTTGCCGATCTTAAATTTTATCGAGTATGAAGAAAGGCTGGGAACCATAATAGGGTCAACAGGCAAGAAGGAAAGGGAAGTCATGAAGTTAGAGATGGTCCCATGGTATGGCGAGGTGCGGGCATACGCGTGCGAATGCACATCCTCGAATTGATCGGCAAGTAAATTTGCCTTCGCATTTAAATCATAGACCAGAGAAGGAGAGGAGGATGAGCGTAGAGGAGGAAGTGACTTGGACTTGTAACTTTTAACGAGGCGATGATACGTAGACCAGAAGGTGGGATCTGGATGCCTGATGGAGGTTAATTTTTTAGCCCATTCGGTATTGCGAATGGATGAAATTCTGGATTTGATGTCCATAGAAAAGAGCTTCAAGAGTTGAAGATAGTAATGACCACCAATTCGTTGGTAGCGACGTCTAGCGTTGTTGCGCATTTTGATCAAATTGCGTAACAGAGGATCAGAAGAGAGGCGTTCAATATTACCTGATCCTTCAGCCTTAGCACTAGCCTTGTACAGGCAGGCATGTAGGAAAGAATTTAATGTAAGAATTTGATTGTCGATGGCATCGGTGGAATCGAGGCCATCGATGACGTCAAAATTGGTGGTACAATTGAAATATTTCTTCCAGTCCGTGACCACTTTTATACCCAAGGGGGGTAAGGAGGAGGAGGCGGAAAGGAGAACTGGATAATGGTCAGAGTTACCTCGATCAAGCGTTTCACATTGGAATCTGGATGAAGAAGATGTCACAAAAATATCAAGGATAGAAGGAGAATAACGAGGCTGGTGGTATGTTGGAGAGGAAGGAAAAATGAGTTGAAGATTGGATTTATAAACAAAATCGTGAAGGATATTACCGTTGCGGTTTGCCTTCTTGTTGCCCCAGGCCCCATGACGCGAATTAAAATCGCCTCCCAGAATAAAGGGGGAGTTAAAAGAAGTTAAGAATAAAAGGTGAGCTCGCGAGACTTTGCACAATGGAGGAATATAAGCCACTCCCAAAAGAACGTTGAACCTATGAAGTTTGACAAAAACAACGTCAAAGGGCAGGTCGTCAGGCACATTAATGAGGGAAAAATTAATATCACTATGTAACAAAATCGCGACTCCGCCGCCGGGGCGTTCGGCCTGGGAACGATCATTGCGTACAATGTTGAATCCCGGCAAGGAAAATTGATGAATCGGCTTCAGCCATGTCTCAGTAATGAGGAGTACGTCCGGCTTATATTCGGATATCAATAACATGAGCTCGTTACGTTTTTTGGTGATCGAATGAGCATTCCACAGAATGATTCGCGGGAATTTTATTTAAGCTCGCTGATAGTTTCCCAAATGGCAAGAAATTTTGATTGGTCATTGGTGCAAGACAGCAATTTGGTATTTAAGTCTTTGACAATGCTAAGAAGTCGCTTAACATCGAACAGTGAGTCGAGCAAGGTGAACGATTCAATGAGCTCGTTTAAGGACGAAAGTTGTGCGCAGCCAGAGTCGCGGCGTTGTCTGAATTGTAGAGGTTCCCCAGGGGATCGACGATTTGGGAGAACGTCCGCTTCCCCGCGAAGCGCACTGGCATAAGTACGAGTGAGTGATGCAGGCTGCACAGCGAGGGGGGTAGGAAGGGGTGCGCTGAGGTTGACTGAGCGCTCACGCATACCGCGCACTCGGTCAGCAGGTTCAGAGGGCCGATTAATGACTGAATCATGGCCAGTGCTTATTGGGTTACTGGCCCGCGGAATACGATTTTCAATGTATTTGAGGATGAATGGACATTTAGAGTAATTGGCTGTGTGAGGACCCAGACAGTTACAACACTTGGGAGTTTCCTCGCGCTTTTTGGAGCACACGGAAGTGTGGTGCCCGAGAGCGCATTTAACGCAAACAGGTGGTTTATTACAATTTGTGGCCGAATGACCGAGGGCCTGGCAACGGAAACATTGCGTATAAGGTCGTAAGGATTGAAATTTATCCCAGTAGACTCGGACATTGAAAAGCGCTGAAATTTTGATTATTTGATTGACTATTGAACCCGGAGGAAAATTAACACGATATACCGGATTGCGAATATTAGCTTTGTTTAATAATGTAACGGAATTTGGAGTAAAATTATGAGATTTGATTTCCTCAATTATGTCCTCAGGGGGCACAATTGGGAGACCTTTCAAAACCAAGCTGATTTGTTTTTCGTTATTTGGTGTGAAGGTAAAGAATGCCGAGTTGCTATCGACAAGTTGTGCTTTCATGGAGTTGTAATGAACAAAGTCATCAAATTGGATACGTATTCCACGGGTCAGCAGTTTGAGTTTGTAACTCTTACCGAAAGATTCATTCATAGCTTTGTTAAAGTCTACTAGGGGATACGAAAAATTTGTGATATATAATGGGGGAGGACGAACCACCTTCATATTCAAGGATGTAGTAACCTGCGTGGTGATACGTGGTCTATGCCTCAAGTCAGGGACAGGAGAATCATGGGGATTTGGTTTTGATTTTGAATTAGAGTTAATATTGGGTGGAATGTTTAAGTCCGCGTGCTCAAAGGCTTGAAGAGCCGAAAAGCGATTTGATACCGGAATATTTGGAGCAAAGTCCATGGCCTCGGAATGATCTATCTGTTTACATGGAAGTTTCGCAGGCCTTGGGGAACCCGATTCCGAGCTTTCGTCGAACTCGCTGTTGTCTTTCCCTTGTGTACATGTTTTTGTCGACGGCCGTGGCCTTGAATCATGTGTCTGTGACAATAGCCCAGGAGAAGAGCAGCGGTTTGAAGGAACGGGGGAAGAATTGGAGCGACCTTGGCCCTGAGAGCATGAGGGACGTTTTACAGGAGAATGAGGAGAGGGGAGGATTTTTAATAAATCCTGAGCCTCTAAAACTATCTCAGTCGGTTGTGACTCAGCTACTGGGAAGTTGGAGGAAGACATTGAAATAGGACTTTTAGTATTCCTCTTTTGCCTACTTTTACTCTTAGGACTCATGACCTTTGCTGGAGTCAAAAGAGTGGAAAGAAGGAGAGTATCACTAGGACTAGACTCGGCTGTGTTGGAGGCCATAGGAGCCCGCAGAGAAGGAGATTTGGTGACGTGGTCACCAGAATCACAGGAGTCTTTGTCAGAGACGTTAAATAATGAAGTATCGTCGTCGTTACTTGCCGTTTTCGATGATAAGGCATTCAACAGGGGGTGAGAAGGAGCCCCGGGGGGATACTGCACCTGGTGAAGATTAAGATTTGGTGGCAATCGAGAAGATGGGTTTGATGCCGATCTGAGGCGCTGGCCATGGAAGGGACTCGCCCTGGATGTTCTTTCAGCTTTCCTTAGATGCGACTTCGCCTTTGTTTTAAAGAATTTAGGCTTTTTCAAGTCATGACCACATTGTGACGACCCACAGGGGATATCGGGAGAATTAAGCCGCTCCACGGCGGGTGGAACTATGGTGAACGCCTTATTAAGAATTACAATATTAATTAACAACTAGGAGGAAATACAATAAAGAAAAAGAAAGGCAAGCTCGCGCTTGCTACGGCGCGAACACAAAGGTACGCGCACCAAGATCAAATCGCTCTATACGATATAAGTAGGAATGCTGACACCGTACACCGCAGCAAGTAAACAAAGCGTGTGCTCACGTCGGCGTTCGAAGTAGAACTGTCGCGGCAAAAAGCCAAAATCGAATGATATCTGCCTTTTGTATTCTTTTCAAATAAATATATATTTATTGTTTAACTTCTTCTTTTCATGACCCCTCTCCTCCCCATGAACAATATAAATTCGATAAGCACATCCACCGTTCAACCTTTTGCAATCTCTCTCTCTTTGAGTGACTACCGTGTAGAACTTATAAGGCGATTCCTCGAACGTAATTGTCATTCCATCGGCGATATGCGTTTCGCAAAGCAGCCCTGGTCTATTCGCGTTCGCAACTTAGACGCTAGATCGATGCGCGCGGATATACGTCAACGACACGGGCCTCTCTTGCCGAATACGATACGCGACATAATATGCGGGCCGTCGAATTGCGGGAAAACGAATGTCGTGATTAGTCTGATCGAGAGTCCGAACGGCGTAAAGTTTGATAACGTATACGTCTACTCAAAATCATTGCAACAACCAAAGTACAAATATCTCGAAAAAGTCTTGGCTAATGTTCCCGAAATCGGATACTTTCCATTTTCAAATAACATCGACGTCGTGCCTCCAAACGAAGCGTTGCCGGATTCGGTGTTTATATTTGATGACGTTGCGTGCGACAAACAGAACGTGATAAGAGAATATTTCGCTATGGGTAGGCACTCGCGCGTGGACTGTTTCTATCTCTGTCAAACTTAAGGCGGGTACAGATCAAGCGCGCCGATCTGCGCCGCGCCGTGCAAAACGTTCGCGAACGTTGCAGGCGCTTTCAATTTGGACGGGTTGTTCATGCGTGTTGTTGCGCGTTTGTGATCGGTAAGCCGTCCAAATTGAAAGCGCCTGCAACGTTCGCGAACGTTTTGCACGGCGCGGCGCAGATCGGCGCGCTTGATCTGTACCCGCCTTTACACGCGAATACCAAAACAATTAATTCGCGACAATGCCAACGTTCTGATTGTGTTCAAACAGGATGGCACGAATTTAAGGCACATTTACAACGATCATGTAAATACGGATATGTCGTATACTCGTTTTTGCGAAATGTGCGCGCGCTGTTGGCAGGGCAAATACGGTTTCGTACTAATCGACAAGGACAGCTCAATGAGACATGGCCGTTACAGGAGAGGATGTAACGAGTTTGTAATTTTCTAAACGACTCAGTCCTTTGACGGAACGCTTTGAGTGCAGGCCTCACCGCAGATGCAAGTATCGAAAATGAGCAATATTAGGGAAGGGAGTAAAATTGCACAAGCTATATCTGAAACGAGCGATATTATTCGTAAGAAACGTAGAGCTCTCAAGTCGGAAGGCATCGGCGATGAAGGAATAACGGAGAAACGCCTAAAGCCCGTGATAGAACCCTTACAACGAATTATGGAAAATACATCTCATCGAGTCGCGGTGGAATCGGCGGTGCCATCCGCGAAGATCGAAGAACCGCAAGCAAAATGTGATTTTCAAGCTTCGACGCCAACACCAATTCTTCTTAATCCTCAAAGCTCACAAACTATAAGAACTCGCCTTTTCTCCGACCCTGGCACTTCTTCAGATCAGTAGATAGAACACGTACAGAGAGAACGCGCTTATTCCAATGTCCATAATGAAGCGCCGATGGGTGCGACTGAAACGTATGGTGACACTGACGAAGACAGCGATGTTTCTATGCAACAATTTTGGAACACGCATAACGATAGCATGCGTAGTCACTTCGCTAATACTCTAGGACCCTTGGCGGCGAAATATATTCGTTTACTCTTTACCGATAGTGAGAAAAAAATAGACGATGTCTACGGGATATACCTAAAAAATAACACACTAATGCTGGGTAATGCCGTTTTTGACGTAAATAAAAACGATGATGTGCTAATAAACGGAACTAGGTACAAGGGAACAAATGGCTTGTACGAATTATTGTTTATGAGAATGCCCGACGACACTTTGTACAACGAAGCAGACTTACGCAAGTACACGGACATATTAAGATCGACGAATGCTCATAGGCGCAACCATCTGGCGGCGGGACCAGTAAAAAGTAACAAAGGTTACAAGTATAAATCTATCATCTCTTCGTTTAAGAGCAAACGATCGGGAGGTAGGTTGGTACCGCTTGATAAAGTGGCTAACGACAACACAGTGGACTATGTGCATTGGAATGAACCGAACCAGCTCGTCGACAGATTGCGCCTTCTCCTATCATCGAAATCCGCGGGACATACGGGACACGACAACGAAATTGTTTCCATAATCGAAGAACTTCGCGAAGCTGGGTTGTTTATAAATTGACGCGTCTGCAGAGCTCGACGTTAATCTACGGAAATGAAGAAGGAAGAAAAGAGCGGTCAAATTACGGATGAAAAGAGACAGCTGGTGAAGGAGCTACACGCGCCAGCGAGACGTAACTTTATACGGAGACGAGTCATCGTACGCGGTTACAACGATCTCTGGCAAGCGGATCTCGTAGATATGCAGCTGTATGCGCGAGTCAACGGTGGTCACAACTACATACTCACCGTCACCGATGTCTTATCTAAATACGCATGGGGAGTAGCGTTGAAAACGAAAAATGGGAAAGATGTTGCCAATGCTTTTCTCCGCATTCTAAAGGATGGAAGAAAACCGAGGAATCTCCAAACGGATAAGGGAACGGAATTTTATAATGCGGAATTTCAAGCTCTTATGAAAAAATAAAAATAAAATGATAATAATATCGATAAATAATAAAAATAATAATAATATCGATAAATCATTACTCTACGTGCAGCGTAATGAAAGCGTCCATAGTGGAACGTTGGAACAGAACCTTGAAAAACAAAATGTGGCAAAGTTTTACGCTGAATGGCACCTACAAATGGACGACTATTTTATCGACACTGGTCTCCGATTACAATCGTAGAAGACATCGCACCACCGGGATGCGGCCCGTGGACGTGACGCCCAAACACGCTGACGCGCTCTTATCGTCCGTATATTCTCTCTCTCTCTCTACTATAGTACGATAGTGCACGTTACTGCTTTCCGGTTTTACTTAGTGCTTTTCTTGACTCTTTGCAAGTTTAGTGTCGTTCAAGTGTGTTCAGACGTGTCGTGGTTGTGTAATTTTTTGTTTAGCTGCACAGTGACTCCTTTCAGTCTTATGATTATTCAATTTTGACTTTATTACGGGCGACATAACCTATCTTTGGTTCTGATACGGTATATCAGTCTTATTTGGTTGAGTTAGAGTGGCCATCCTGGTTTGTTTACATTACGCCTTAGGTGGCCCTCTCAATTGTGCTCCTCCTTATTTGTGTGCGTAATTTGCTGTGTACCTGCTGGTAATTTGCGCCTACTGCTACCTCTTAGTGACATCTACGGAAAATGCCTGTCGTTAGTTGTCTGCTATGCAAGAAGTTTATCGGCCGTGGTGATATTGTCAACTGTCACTGTGACAAGAGTCACGCCCAGGGATGGCATGGAAAGTCTCACAGCTTCCCCCTCTACCATCGTTACGTGACGTCACATTGTCTCCCACTACCACCGCTAGAGTAGTGACGCAATGGTGACGTATGCGACGCCAACGCCACAGGCGGCCACACCGCTCGTAATTTCAAAATCTCTTCTGTTTTAAACAACGCAACGTAACCACGTAACCATTTATCTGGAAAATATTAATTAACTACGACGGTTACAAACCTGTAAGAATACAAGAAACAACATTCAATGTTTGTTCTTCGCAATCTTGTTCCTTGTATGATCTATTTCTTTATTGTTATGCTCTCTCATTTGGAGGTTAGCCTGATTGTGGTTATGTTTGGTCATGTTTCGATATCGCCAAGCGTTGCACGTAGGAGAATATAGATGTCGTCACGTACTATGATGTCACGGAATCTCCTCATGCGAATAGCTGCTGGAGGAGAAGTTACTGGTAGAGAGGGAAGATTTTTTCATGGTGGGGGCATGGCATCTCTGGTCATGCCTTCCATTTGGTGTGCGTTAAATCGGAGCTGGGCCTTTCTGTCGATGCTGCTTTACCTCCTGATTTTGTCTATAATTGTTCTCTTTGTGTGCGGCCATCCTTGAGGACTGCATCTGGTGTGGCTGCTCGTTCTTCTGGCTCACGGTCTCCTGACAGTTCTATGTTGGAAGAAATTTGGCAGATTGTGGGAACTCTGTCAACCAAAATGGACAGCGTCTGTTCGCAGCTTGGTGAGCTGTATACTATCAAGGCTCAGCTCAGTGACTTAGTTAAATTGAAGAAGACGATGAGCGACTGTGTGGTCAAGCTTGATGCTCTCTCGAATAAAACAAGGTCCTTAGAGACTAGTGCTGGGAATTTTGCCGTTGATCTGGCTACGTTGACAGAGCGTGTGTCCTCACTGGAGGTTGCATTGGGTCATAGCCATGATAATGATGTCTTGCGGAGATTGGATAGCATCGAACGGCAAGCTCATAAATTCGAGCTTATTATAAGTGGAGTGGATGAGGTTGTTGGTGAGGATGTCTCTCACACGGTTACCCGCATTAGTTCTACCCTTGAAATTGCCATTACACAGCACGAGGTGGTTGAAGCCAGGAGGATCGGCAGATTTGATAGTAGCCGGCCTAGGCCAATCATTGTCAAATTTCTTCGGGCTCACAGTCGAAACCTCTGGTTGCAGAAGAAGAGGGAGAAGGGTAACTTGCTGGCCAATGCAATTTGCTCGAGTTACTCCAGTCGTTCGGTGTATATTAATGAATTTCTTCCTTCTTCTACGTATCGTCTTTTAACTGAGACGCGAAGAGTGGCTCGTGAGAAGGGATGGCACCGTGTTTGGGCTCGCAATGGTAGTGTCTACCTGAAGACGTCTTCTTCGTCAGCTCCTATCTTGGTTAGAGCTGCGGGGGATTTAGATAGTATCCCTCCTGATACGAATAAGGTACTGCCCTCTGGTGGTGTCACTGCTAGGGTGTCCACATCTGCCTCCGGCCTTGCCGCCCTGCTGCGGGGATCTATCGGAAATTTGAGCAGCCCTTGACTTTCTCCTGACCTTTCTTCCGGTGAACGAGTGGATTGACAACACAATCTCCCTTGCTGTGATGCACCTCGATCGTCTGGCTCTGGGCTTCCTTGCAGTGCTGCAGCTTCTCGTCGTAATGATACAGTGCTATCTACATATATGCGGTTATGCCATGTTAATTCGCAATCTCTGTTCGGTCACATTGACGAGTTTCGGTCTTATTTTAGTAGTAATTTTTGCACATCATTGCTGTATCTGAGTCATGGTTAAATGATACCGTTGTGGATTATGAGGTTTCATTGCCTGACTATCAAATCTTTCGGTGTGATAGGTCTTCTGCTGCGAGGGGTGGTGGGGTCTGCCTTTACGTGCATTATTCGATAAAATGCAGATTGGTAATTAAATCTACTGGCGTGCAACAGCGTCCTGAATTTTTATGTGCTGAGGTCTCCGATTCATCTTTTGGTAAATTGCTTGTTTCTGTTGTTTATCGTCCGCCACATGTTGGTTATTTGTCTGGCTTTTTTGAAGCACTTTCGACTATATATACGTCTTATAAAAATATTGCTATTTTCGGTGACTTTAATTGTAATATGTTGATTGATTCCTTTGATTCTCGGTTTCTTAGTGATCTTTTTGTTGGTTTAAATTTTTCTCTTGTGCCTTATGATGCTACCTTTCATACTGCACACTCTCATTCACTTCTTGATTTATGTGCTATTGATGATATTAATAAGGTGTTGCGCTATGGTCAAGAGTCTGTTCCTTTCTTGTCTGCTCATGATCTCATTTATGTAGTATTAGGTCTTAAGAGAATTGTTCGACGCAGAAACTTTAAGAGCCTGCAGCAGGAGGCCTTTCTTACGGATTCAGGGGCTGCTAATTGGTTAGTTGTGTATAGTACTGACTCCATTGACGAGAAGGCTCTTTATATGCGAGAAATTCTTATGAAAGTGCTTGATGTGCATGTCCCTGAACGGACTTTTGTTGTCAAAAGGCCTCCTGCTCCCTGGATCAGTGATCAGTTGCGGCGGCTAATGCGCGATAGAAGTTCAGCTCATCGAAGGTTTGTTAGAACTAGGCGGCAGACGCATTATTGTGAGTTTGTTCGTCTACGTAACATGGTTAAAAATTTGATGAGAGCTGCTAAGAAAGAATATTTTAGTTCCTTATTTGCTACAATCACTGCTCCTAGGGAAATTTGGGCTACCTTCAGGCGGCTTGGCCTTTGTGACTCTTCCTTTGATCTGTCGGTAGATAATTTTTCTATTGATGATCTCAATTACTTTTTTACTGGCTTGTCTAGAGACTCAGGTTGTGAGCCTCAGATGCTGGTTACTGTTCCTGAGTTTAATGATTTCTTGTTTGATTCTGACCTGTTTTACTTTAGTAATATTACTACCGATATGATTATTGAGAATTTGGTCAGGCCCGGTTCGGCTGCTACTGGGGCTGATGGTCTATCTCCTCTGGTAATTAGGAAGGCTATACTTGTGTTGTTGCCTATGATTGTTGATCTGTTTAATTATTCTCTTACCAGTGGGGTGTATCCAAAAGCTTGGAAAGTTTCATTAGTCCGGCCTATACCTAAAATTAGTAATCCTACTGTTTTTGGAGACTTTCGTCCTATTTCTCTTCTGCCTTATTTATCTAAGCTTTTTGAGCGTATTGTTTGCAATCAAATTACTTGCTATTTAGCCTCTAAAGATCTCCTTAATGCGTTTCAATCTGGATATCGGAAGGGTTATAGTACGCAAACCGCATGGATAAAAATATGTGATGATGTTAGGAGGGCTATTGATGATAGGCATATAACGATTCTGGTTTTTTTTTTATTTTAGTAAGGCTTTTGATCGTGTTGATCATAATATATTGTTGCGGAAATTGCAATCCCTCCGCTTTTCGAGATCTGCTCTTGAATGGTTACATGCCTATCTCACTGGACGTCAGCAAGTGGTTTTGGGCTTGGACAATCAGATGTCTACTTTGCTCCCTATTTTATCGGGGGTACCTCAAGGTTCGGTTTTAGGACCCCTGCTTTTCTCTTTGTTTGTTAATGATTTACCTAATTCTCTGGTGCATTGTAGGCATATGATGTATGCTGACGACTTGATGATATATTTTCATTGCCTTCCATCTGAGATACTGTCGGGAATTAGCCGCGTCAATGCTGATATTGCTGCCATTGTTTTGTGGGCTCGGAACAATAGGCTTATTCTAAATGCCGCTAAAACTAAGGCAATGATTTGTGGTAGTGCCGGCTATGTCAATCAACTTGATCTTAATGTGGTGCGTGGTCTTGTAATTGAGTCTACTTCAATTCCTTATGTCACTTCCGCTAGGGTTTTAGGTTTGCATGTCGACAGTACTCTGAATTGGAAGAGTCATGTCAGTATAATTGCGTCTAAGATTTACCATACCCTATACCGGCTGAAGAGAAATAAGGAATTTTTGGATGTCTCCCTTCGCAAGCATCTTGTTACTGCGCTGATCTTTCCTCTAGTTGATTACTGCTCACCGGTCTTCTATGATATCACTGATGAACAGAATTTGAGGTTGCAGCGTGCTGTTAATTCTTGTGTACGTTTTATATTCGACTTGCGGAGGGATGTACACATCTCGCCTTATTTTAAGAGACTGGGTTGGTTGAAGGTTGACATGAGAAGGGACTATTTCCTTGCTTGTGCTCTCTACAGGATCTTGTCTACCGGGGCTCCATGCTACTTGCGCGATCTCTTTTCTTTTCATAGTTCCTCCTCGTCACGTGACCTTCGGGCGGACAGGAATGAGTTAGACCTGACTATTCCTCGTTGTCGTACTGCAACCCTTCAGAAGGCTTTCTACGTAAAGTCTGCTTACTTTTGGAACGTTCTGCCGTGTACTATTCGTGAGTCGGTGTCTATTAGTAGTTTTAAGTCTAGACTATTTATATATCTTAAGGATAAGTGTGAATAGTTTCTGTTGCGTGCACTATTACCTTTGTCTTTATTATTATTATTTTCTATAAAATTTATTTATTTTTTGTTTTGATTGTTCGGGGCCTGAAGGATCTTAGGTCCAGGCCTGTTAATAAATTCTAATTCTAATTCTAATTCTATATTCCAACGTGAAGATCGCAACTCCGGGAAAGTTCAAGATCGGGGATTACGTGCGAGTTAGCAAACATAAGACTCTCTTCGCGAAGGGTTATACGCCGAACTGGACGATCGAAGTTTTCACAATTATTAAAATCCAGCGAACCAATCCTGTAACGTATCTCTTGCAAGATATGCAAAATCGTACTCTTACCGGCGGATTTCACGATTGCGAGCTACAAAAAGTAAAGAATCCCGATGTTTATTTAGTAGAAAAAGTTCTAAAAAGAAAGGGAAATAAATGTTTCGTCAAATGGCTGGGGTTTGATTCGTCGCATAATTCATGGATAAGCTCGGATAATGTTTTATAATTGTACGTAATAAAAATATTTTACAATTTTTATTTGCTTTGGCGATAACAATAATACTCCTTCACATGCACTGGACGCATAATGACAGAGTCTGTAGGATTATTTATTAATTTTGTAATGCCCCCAGGGCAATGTTCCTGTGGATTCCGCATTGATATAACGCTTGTCGTCATACGGACTAAGAACCTTTTTCTTTTCCGATATGGAGTAAACATTGTGTAATTTCGAGCGAATGCACCTTTGTTCGCGATACACTTCCATTTGCTCGTGCAAGCAGTGGACATAATCATCGAAGCAGATAGATTTGCTAATTACATTATGTTTGACACCTTTTACTTTTTTCGTGTCTTTCCTACCATCTACGCGCAAAGCATACATCTTCGATCGAAGTCCTACAAACTCAGTCATTATGCGTCCATTATTCTCATCTTTCATTAATCCTGGCACTTTCTTATTCGCTCCTGGCATACCGTATACATTGTCATCGTCGTAGTCGCTCGTGTCAAACCGATGTATTGTATATCGCGTTTCATTACGTCATATATGTCGTCGCACTCGAGCTTGTAAATGAGGCTGTCCGTGTCGGTGTACAATATCTTGCAACGCTCTTGAAATTCGGGCCAAATATAATTGTGATGGAATTCATACAGACATGTTTTCGATATATCCAGAATACACATACCAACATAAATGGGCTTCTTAAATATGATTTCCAATTTTCGTAATTCTATCGCGACTAAGTTTTCCGTAAAAATAGCTCTGCTATGGAAATTTGGTTTTGCAATGAGAGCATCTGCACCGTATCTACCTTCCCATTTCGTCACTAACTTGACATCAACGTGCTTTCGAACGTTCTCCATGGTTTAACCGAAAACAGCGTTATTCATCAATTTAAATAAATTTTTTTCAAAATCATTCGTGGCTGCAGTTCGAAGCCGCGTATTTAGATCAATGTACTTTTGAAGCCATGGAGATTGCTTAAATCGCAAGATGCGATGGACTTTGGTGAGTTTTAAACCGTGTCTTATACATTGTTGTAGATTGCCATAGTGAATGACGTAACGGATCTTAGCCTGCACCGTAGCGAGTAGTTTCTCGTGTTTCCCTGCGGGAGGTTTTTCGCGCGTTGGACAAAACGGTAAATCGGCATGTCTGTCGTGCAACTCTGTTGGATACTCCAAATCGACTTCCAAAATGTATCCAACGTCCGAAGTTTGAGATATTGCGCGAACGTCGAAATTTTCGATTTCATTATCGTGCAACCACGTAAATTTGCCGTAAGGTAGATACTGCGACATTGCCCACCCGTACAAATTATTAACGTCGAAATATACCAAATATTGCGATGGATCTTCTGCATTGTATGAATCCATGTATTTATTATTGGACTTTGCATATCTGTGGGAACATTGACTCAAACCGCCGCGAATGCCGCGCTCTGCGAAAAGAAGCATATCGATATCAGTTAATAATTCTAACTCTATACGAGTATACTTCAACATCGCATCCCACGTGAAGCCCGGCAACGTATAATAATAGGCCGGGTCCAGCCCGTAACTTTGCAAACAACTGTTACGAAAATTTTCAAAAATGTCGGCGAGCAATAAAACGTCAGTTTTTAAATATAAATCACTGTACTCGCCGAGCGTAGTTACGTTAAAATTGCGCCACACCTTCGCCGCGTGATCGTAATCCTCTTCCGACACATTACAGTCGTTCAACTGATTGTAAAATTTGTCGCGCGTCGGTAATGCAGTCTCATCCAATTTTCACAGTTGTCAATATAGTCATAGGGAAATACACCCTTCCGCGTCAGTAGATCAAATTTTCCGTCGTCCAAGTAATTAAATTGCGATCGTAAAATTGTTATGTGATCTTTCCTCATATACGAACTTAATTTATCCAAAGATGAGTTTAGAAATTTAAACGAATCTATAAATCGAAGTTTAATTTTGGAAGATTGGACTGTCTTGATGAAAGAGATGTATTTTTCCTTTGTAATCGGTAATACTGAAGTATCTCCCTCAAACGCGGTTGCCAGTTCTTTGATAATAAAATGTGCATCGTATCCCGTTAAATTATGAAAAACTACTGGAACGAAACGCGTATTCTTGTAATTTAGATTGCACGCCTGATGGGCTGGACCGCTATAACGACCCGTAAAATGGCAATGGTCGCGCACCTTTGTTTCGTCTATGTCCAACGGTTTCCCACAAATATGACAATGCGTTGCTCTCTTATAATTTTCCAATTCGACACTCGTCAGGACATTCATTGGCACAATATTATTGAATATCGGTGCTAATTTCTCAACAAGCTTTTCGAGTTCTCGTACGAACCACATAGCGCAATCCGAACCGCGATACATACCATATTTGCACATTGACGAGTCATACGCACAATGAAAATAATATCCTACGCTGTATGCCTCGTGCTGCTGATAGGCGCGGTTGTGGTGTTCGTGAGCGGTCTCATTCGCATTTATCCTTCCCAGCATACATTCAAAGTCCGCGTACACGATGAATGGATGTCTCTCGCGATGATGAACATTGTCAAATTTTAACAGATTATTCTCGCTTGATGGTAAAATGATTGCACAATCATTGAGGTCCTTGCAATCCTTGGTGTGGCGCTGTAACTTCTCTTCGGTAATAAAATAATGAAGACATCTGTATATGAAAAAAGACGAATCATTAATATAAAAATGTGTGCATATGTATACTGATATGTGGTGCTGATATAATACATACCTGTCGCATATGTGAGTTTTATGGCCCTTCTTACTGAGCTGATTCGAGACGAGTCGAGATAGATTCTTGATCCATGCAAAGTGATATGCATTCTGGGTGGTGCGGAACATTAACAGAGTTACGTGACGAGATATTTTATTAGTCGTGAGTCGCAGTGGAGTACACCTCTTCGAATCTGCGTCCCAGCAGTAGACGTTTATCGAAACGTCGTTTTGACGTTCGAATGTGGGCACTTGATTGAGCGTTACGGGAAATGTGATTCCTTCCAAATTTAAAACCGTGCTATATGCAGGATACCGCGATGCTCGATGAGCGTTTATATCTGCTGGATATAATGCAGCCACTACTGATCTGGCAAAACAGGCGTTATCGTTGGCAACCACATTTACCACCGCCCTTTTAGCCTTGATGATTGGTGGCAAATCGAGGTAGCAACCGGCATGCATAGGATTGCATTTGTTGATGTTAACCGTCAAATGTATTATTCTTGATAAAGCCCATCCACTGCCGCGTTCCTGAAATTCTTCTAGCGAGGTCAAAACTGGATTTAGCACGGAATTGTCGTACCACTCGTTCAAGTCTAATGTTGACCATAATTGTTTGTTTTTAACACTGAAGCTTTTCACATCACTTTGATCGTTCATGACGACGTCTCCGTAGAACACTGCATTCACTTTTATGCACGTATTTTTTTTAAACACTTCATTTATCTGTTCAAATACTATTGTCTTAGCATCTTCTAAGAAGTGCCGCGGATCGATATGTTCACTGTTAATCACAATTCCCGTGGTTATTCGGTTTGCAAAAGCTGTTTCCACGTTCTCCCAAATAAGCGATAACGCGCGTGATTGGTCGATTGTTCCGTAACCTTCACCCGATTTCACAGATCCAGACAAAACCGCTCTTAGTGACTTCAGTTTTGCAATCTTATCTGTCAAAGAAATTCGCGCTCCAATCGTCAAATCCTGTCCAATTTGTAATCGATCCACGATTAATTGGATACACAAATTGCATTGCGACAACCATGCATCGCGAGCATCGGTATTATTAATATTGGAGGCTCTTTGCGTTAAGAGTTGAACCTTGCGTCGAAGTTCTTGCAATAAGACCGCCTCCATATCTCTTACTTGTACAAAGAGCGCTAAGAATGAGATGTTGCTCGCTTAACGGCGTATGATCACAATGATCTATCTCTGGTAAGCGGACCTCGCGCAAGTATAATATTTGCCAACCGTTCTTGCGTTCGACGGGGCGTTCGATCGACCGTTCGACCGTTCGACGGACAGATTTTTTTTCCAAATGATCGATATGTTGGATGAGCGTCAACTATGGCGATAGATTTTTTGTGCGCGTCTGTGAGCAAATCATTGGCTTTTATAATGCTTGCACCTGTTACTGGTGGAGCAAAACTGCTAGCTTGCAGATTTTTTCAAAATGGCCGATCTGTTGGACGAGCGTCAACTATGGCGATAGATTTGGAGGAAAAGAGAGAAAATATGATCCGCGGTTGTAACTTTATACGACGATGAGTCATTGTGCAGGCTCGTGCCAGTTTGAAAATCCTGCTATGAAGGGGAGGGGGTACTCTTAGAGATATTCGATCTGACTAACCTTGAACACGTTGCAACGTGCTCTTCCACGAATCAAGGGGTGGGGGAGGCGATGATATGACGCCGAGTCAGCAGTTTTGCATCGTCCTCTTCCATGAATCCGGGGGGGGGGGGGGATATGCTGACGTCAGCACTTTTGCATCGTGCTCTTCCACGAATCGGGGGGGGTGGGGGTGGTGATGACCTAAGTGTAATTTGATATCCTTTTGTTGTGAATTAGAATCGGCCTAGCCCCTCTACTATTATACACAGTTAAACTTTCTGGTGCCAATTCAGCAAATTACAATATTGCCATTGGTGTTCCTCAATAATCCATTTTGGGTCCTTTATTATTTAATTTATTTATTAATGACATACCTCATGACCCAAACTGTGAACTTTTTATGTTTGCCGATGACACCGCTGCGTTGTCATCTTCCTTTATTTGCAATTCAGCAATAGCTAAATTGCAACGATATCTTGACACCATAGTTGAATTTTTCACTGACTGGAAACTTCACCTCAATACTGATAAAACTGACGCCATTGTTTTTTCCACGAAACATAAAAAGAACAAGCGTTCCGGGTAATTATTTATTATAGGGGATGCACCTTCGATCGCTCTGGTTTTCACATATGTTGTACAGTTTGTGACCCTGAGTAACTTGCAAAAAGTTTTATGCGTCGCTCGATGTTTATTAAAAAGTTATTAACAAAAGAAGTTTGAAAAATAATATAACGTTATGTTAAGGAACGCAGACAGATATGATCCTGACTTTGACATATATTGCTCTAGGTGTTGCTACTGTAAACATACACACATAAACAAAGGCGCCGCTGTGTCGGTGTTGCTTGAATCACATACCTTTCAGTTGTAAACGATTAGTACGTTTGTACAGTAGCACTACACAGTTCGTCATGTTATTTCACGAATTTTTCCATTTAAAGCATAATTATGAAGATTTAGTGACATTTCTTGCGCAAAAGAAAGTTATTCGTGATGAAGTAATGTGTCCTCGGTGCAACCAAGTTGTACATTTAACTTTAGAGAACAAATCGTTGCTTATTCATTGTAGTAACGTATATTACAAAAAAATTCGCGGCAGAAAACGGCAAAAGAAAGCATGCAACTTCAAGATTAGTGCTTTAACTAATTCATGGTTTGCACGAGCTACACTAGATTTATCAACCATTTGTCGCATAATTGCCTATTTTATGTTACTAAATGCTCCACGTCAGGTATTTATCCAAGGAGAACTGTCGATTTCGTCACGTACTGCGGTAGATTGGATAAATTTTTGTCGAGAGGTGAGATTTTTATTTTTTATGGTATGGTGTAATAGTGTAATGTATTCTCTTATTTCTTTGCATGTAACAATTAAATATGAGCACACACATTCAGTTTTTCCCCTTTTTTTTAATTTTTCAATATAGCTTCTATCACAATGGCTGTTAAATAACGACGACCAAATTGGCGGCTTAAATGTTGTCGTAGAAATAGACGAAGCAAAATTTGGAAGACGCAAATATCATCGTGGACGTCTTGTTACCGGTCAGTGGTTATTTGGAGGAATTGAACGTTCAAGCGGAAAAATATTTGTTCTTCCTGTTGAAAATCGTACATCAGAAACACTCATTCCAATTATTCAACGTCATATTGCACCGGGTAGTATTATTTATAGTGACTGCTGGAAATCATATAACCTATTGAAAAATCACGGATACACACACGAAGTTGTGAATCACAGTAAGAATTTTGTAGATCCGCATACCAAAGTTCATACGCAAAATATTGAACGTTTGTGGCGTGATATTCGGGGTGTTGTACCAACATATGGAAGACGTAATTATCATTATACTCATTATCTAGCAGAGTTTATGTTTAAACGCAAATTTCAATATTCTGATCGTATATGTAAATTTTTCGAAATTATGGCTAAGTACTATCCTATTAATAACAATATACCCATTGTAACTGAATAATTATAGAAATATACTATAAAGAGTAATATGTAATTTTAAATTATCTGCTTTACATAAAAATTGATCTAACCACAGTTCGCCATGTACCCTAACCAGAAAGGCCTACTACGCTCTCAAGTTTAGATTTGAGCCGCCATCTTGAACCAACACCTTGAACTCCGCGCAGTATAAATAATCTAAACTTGAGAGCGTAGTAGGCCTTTCTGGTTAGGGTACATGGCGAACTGTGTAGTGCTACTGTACAATCTCCATAGCCTCATTTTTAATCTTCATAATTACCCCATCTTTTTAATAAACATCGAGCGACGCATAAAACTTTTTGCAAGTTACTCAGGGTCACAAACTGTACAACATATGTGAAAACCAGAGCGATCGAAGGTGCATCCCCTATAATAAATAATTACCGCGTTCCGGCTTGGACAAGTTGAGGGTTGGCCGGACTGAGGTCGACTGGTCTCCCAAAGTCAGGTATCTGGGGATAGTCCTCCACACCAGTTCTGATGGTCGCACGCTGCATTAGAGCGCCTCCATAAAGCAAGGGCAGTATATTTTCAACTTATCCCCCACCTCAGCCCTTCTTCGCTACTGCGTGTTCGGCTGCGGCTCTCTATTTATGTTATTTGCGTGCGCTCAACACTATTGTACGGTGCTGTTATTTGGTGGAGGGCTATCCCCAAATATGTACAAAAAAAATTACAAATTTTTCAAAATAAAATTTTAAGATTTATTTTAAATAAGCCACTTTCATTCAAGCTCTCTATCACCAAACTACATGAAATAGCAGATTTACCTACACTTAATGAATTGTTGACTGTTCATATTCAAACATTTCAAAAAACTCAGTTTGTTAATCCAATTTTACATTCGGTTATGGACACCTTAAACAAGGACATCATACCGTATCGGATAAAGGTCGCTTTTCCCATCATTGGCAAATAGGTTTTTTCTCTTATTTTACAATAATTTACTTCAATCGATCGTTATTATCAAATTTATTTTTACTCAACTCAGTCACGGTTTTTCCCTCTCACAATCCTTAACTTTCCTCGGTGTGTCAGCCATCCTTCCGCTGGGTTCGCTTAGCCGAATCCTGCGAAGGTGCACCCTCTCTCCCACCGCTTCCCCTCCTACCTACGTGTAGGTTCGTAAGGAGGTAAAGAGGCTTAGGTGCCTGGATGGCCCACCTAATTTCCTATGTGTTGTTTGGGGGCATCTCCATTCATTCCAATTACTCATATTACGTTTTTCTTTTCTCATCTTTATTTAGTTCCCATTCCTAGAGGTTTTTTTGAAAACTTTTCCTCTCTGAACTTTATGATTTACATTCAAGTATTTTAACTTTAGGTTACTAATTACATTTTCACATCAGGCTTAATGGTAAAGGGGCACTTGCTCCTAGGTACATTACATAATGCTGAGATGGCCCACAGTTGCTTTTCTGGGCTCTTTCACCATTGATATCCTTTAAAAAAAAAAAAAAAAAAAAAAAAAAACGCTTTTCGCTTTTCCTGATCATTATCAATTTGAGCCTAACATCAGCAATTTATCAGCTAATACAGAACCCATAGCTATAGTACCTAATGGGGCCCCTTCGGAACTCCTACTTGGAGCTATACATCATTCTGGGGTAAGTCAAATGTCTGACTCTCATTCACTTGCCAATCTATCCCCGTTGCAGCCCGCGGAGGATTCTAATGTTGTTTCTAATTTCGGTTCTTCGCGCGAGTCGATCAATTCAATCATTGACCAACACATGGATGTCATGTCTGATTCTCAATCCGTAGATTTTCAATTTAGCAAAGTTACTCGCAAAAAGAAACGTAAAGGTTCTACCCCCAGCCCGGGTCGCTTCAATATAACCCCAAGTCATCGAAAGCATTGCCTAAGCCTAATTCTAGTTCCTCCATTGACAATTTAATGTCTCAATTAATGGAATCACCCGATAAAACCATTATTCACGATAAGCGTGATTTATCAAAGAGAAACGCGAGCGTTCGATCAGCTAACGGTACCTCGTCTTCTACGTCCGGATCGTTCGATCCCGTTCGAACTACCCAAAAAAAAAGAAACACGAACGTCAATATTTTGCAAGCAAGCCACCTAGCCACTCAATCACAGCCCAAATTCAAACATCTAACCGATTCGAATTGCTACAGGCCTTTAGTGGCCATGCTAATTTATTTTCAGAAAATATAATTCCTAATAATTCTAATCTACCAACAAATAATCCTTCTATTCCATGTCGACCTATAATCAATTCCGATGTTAACACCAATTTAAAAATTCAAGTAAAACCACCCCCACTTTATATTTCTAATTTTTCTGCCTCACTACCTGAATTTACTAAACTTATGAATAAAAATTATGGTAGTAACTATAAGCTCAAATTGCTAGCTAACGGCATCCGAATTCACTTTGACAACTTCGATCATTTCAAAGACCTTAAAGCCGAGCTCATTGACAATAATTCATCATTCTTTACTTTTACCCCCAATTCTGAGAAACTCATTAGCATGGTTATTAAAGGCCTACCCGTCATCGACATTGATGACTTAAAAACTGAATTGAATAACAGCGGACTGGCTCCCGTCTCCGTAAATTTAGTAAACCGTAATAACGCTAAATTTCCTATTTATCGCGTTAATTTTCCACCAGGTACTTCCGCTAATACAATTTATCGTTGCTCTTATCTTTTTACGTTTGTATTTACTGGGACAAATACCAATCCCTTCATAACTACTCTCAATGCTTTCGATGCCAATCACTGGTGCATTCTGCAACTAATTGTAATCAACCTCTCAACTGCGTTAAATGTGCTAAGCAACACCATACGTCAGCATGCACCAAATTAATTAACAATCCCCCCAAGTGCGTCAACTGCAACGGAGATCACACGGCAAATTACTCCAAATGTTCATACATTCTTAATGAAATTAACACAAAAATTACACCTGCAAAGAATAAACATAATGTTAGAGTTTCTATGCCGGCCCCTCCCCTCCCCCCCTGCCGCATTCCAATCCTTAATCCCCTCTGAAACGGCACCTGTTTCTCGGCGCACACTCATTTCCAAATCCTATGCTGGTGTAGTGCGGTCTGCAGACCACCAGGCCACTCACACCAATGCAATGGGAAACCCTCGCCAGCCTTTCGATTCTCATAATCATGATGATGATCATCATCGTCAATCGTCAATCGTCATCATCCCCGATCGTCAATCGTCAATCGTCATCATCATCAATCGTCATCATCCTCGATCGTCGATCGTCAATCGTCATCATCCTCGATCGTCATCATCATCATCATCCTCCATCGACAGTCGTCATCATCCTCGATCGTCAATCGACAACATCATCACCATCCTCGATCGCCCATCGTCATCATTCTCGATCGTCATCATCATCACCATCCTCGATCGCCAGTCGTCATCATTGTCGATCGTCGATCGCCATCATCGTCGATTGTGGATCGTCATCATCCTCGATCGTTATCATCTTCGATCGTCAATCGTCATCATCGTCGATCGACAATCGTCATCATCGTCATCATCCTCGATCGTTAATCGTCATCATCGTCGATCGTAAATCGTCGTCATCATCGATTGTCATCATCGTCATCATCGTCGACCGTCAATCGTCATCATCGTCAACATCCTCGATCGCCAGTCGTCAATAATCGTCGATCGTCAATCGTCATCATCCTCGATCGTCAATCGTCATCATCGTCATCATCCTCGGACGTCAGTCGTCAACATCGTCGATCGTCAATCGTCATCATCAACATCATCCTCGAACGCCAGTCGTCAACATCGTCGATCGTCAATCGTCATCATCATCATCATCATCCTCGATCGCCAGTCGTCATCATCGTCGATCGTCAATCGTCATCATCGTCATCATCATAGATCGTCCTCATCGTCGATTGTCCATCGTCATTATCCTCGATCGTCAATCGCCATCATCGTCATCATCCTTGATCGCCAGTCGTCATCATCGTCGATCGTCCATCGTCATCATCCTCGACCGCAAGGCGTCATCATCGTTGATCGTCAATCGTCAATTGTCATCATCGTAGATCGTCCTCATCGTCGATTGTGCATGGTCATCATCCTCGATCGTCAATCGTCATCATTGTCATCATCCTCGATCGCCAGTCGTCATCGACCGTCAATCGTCATCGTCCTCGGTCATCAGTCGTCATCATTTATTTATTTATTTATTGACGGGACAAGCCCTGTAGTATACCAAAGATAGATAATACATCAAAAAAATAGTAAAGTACACAAAAACAAACGAAAAAAAAGATAAGGAAGATGAGATTACCGCGTACGGACAAACATTAAACATGCATCAGCACCTCGGATAGAGGCTTAGCTCGTACGGCCGAGCGGCTAACATCGAACAAATTGAAGTCAGAGCCAACCGCCCAATTATTGGCGATATTACATACTCTGGAAATAGTGTCGGCATGACCTATCCCAGTGCGGTAAAGATTAGGCATAAAAACGGCAGGCGACCGAGTGGACCTCAATGGCACACAGAAGAGTTAATTTGCCAGAGAAGGTCCGGACAGGAAATAAGTCCGTTAATCAAACCGCTCAAAATGACTAAATCTGTTACAGTCCTGTGATCCTTAAGTGTATAATCTTAAAAGAACGCATTACCGGCCCATAATCGTGCAAGAAATGCGGCAGTGGGTTACCAGATCTGAAGGCCAAAAGTCTAAGAAATTTATGCTGCACTTTCTCAAGCATATACTCATGCCTAGCATACCTCGGCGTCCATATAACCGAAACATATTCGAGGATAGGAAGAACTGGCGTCCTATACAAATACTTAATCGTATAAAGGTAGGTGAAGTCAGCAGTAAATCTTTGAACGAATCCCAAGACCTTGCTTGCCGCACCAGCAACATAGTTAAGGTGATCGTCAAAGAGTAAAGCAGAGTCCACGAAAACCCCAAGGTCCTTAACACAACTTTTGGCCAAAAGCGAGGAATCACCAATCACATACGTGTACTCAGTACGCTTACCACGGAAAAAGCTAACTGAGTACCACTTATCAATATTCAGAGATAGGCCATTATCAGCGCACCAAAGCTGCAGTCGGCTCAGGTCCGACTGCAGGAGAGCACAATCAGGAGCTGTTTTAATGACACTATAAAGTTTAAGATCA
The DNA here is from genome assembly GCA_944319695.1 of Tiphia femorata. Classification (NCBI taxonomy): domain Eukaryota; kingdom Metazoa; phylum Arthropoda; class Insecta; order Hymenoptera; family Tiphiidae; genus Tiphia; species Tiphia femorata. The sequence continues at coordinate 9,836,283 of OX090896.1, read as the reverse complement.
TCGGCATAAAGAAGAGATCTACAATTAGTAAAGACGCCAGGCAAGTCATTTATGAAAATTATAAAAGCGGACCAAGGTGTGAACCTTGAGGCACACCAGAACTGGCGCAGAAACGTTTAGAACAGAAGTTATTAACCCTCACTCCCTGGTTACGGCCAGTTAAATAGCTGCCCACCCAACGCAAAAATGTACCCCGAAATCCCATACTGGCAAGTTTAGACAACAACAATACATGGTCAACGGTATCAAACGCCTTCTGAATATCAGTGTAAATAGCGTCGACTTGGAAGCGCATTCGCTACACAACTAGTAAAAACAGCCAGATTGGATGAGGTGGAACGCCCCCGCATAAATCCATGTTGCTCATCACAGATCGCATTAGATACATAAAAGGAAAGCTTATTAACAATAATGCGCTCGAAGATTTTTGGTATCACATTAAGTAGCGTTATAGGCCTATAATTCGCCACCTCGCTCCGATTGCCGGACTTAAAAATAGGAGTAATAATACCTGATTTCCAACGTTCAGGGAACACACCACAGCTTAACGATTTGCTAAAAATTATCCATAAGACCCGGGATAAAATGTGTTGACACTTTTTGAAAAACAACGGAGGGATGCCGTCATCGCCAGGCCCTTTATTGACGTTCAATTCCCCAATCGCAATAAAAATATCGCTAATACTAATGTGTAGATCTCCGACGTCAGACAGGCTCTCCATACTACGCTGAGATCCAAGAGAACTAAGAGTACCCGGCGGGTTATAAACCGAGACGAAATGGTCGGCAAATAAATTAGCAACATCAGTACCCGAGTCAGCCGACACCTCACGAAAACGCATAACCGCAGGAATATTCTTTGATTTCCGCTTATTATTAACATGTTTCCAAAAAACCTTGATATTGCCAACCAGATTCTCTTCCACATTGCTAATGTAACTCGTGTAACATAAACGCGACAAATGTTTGCACTTTGCACGAAGATTGGAGAACGCCGCGTAATCGCACAATGCATTGGAGTTCTTAAAACGACCGTGAGACGCTTTTTTAGCACGCACCAAATTCCTCAGCTCGGCAGTGAACCATGGAGGATATGAATTACTGATTAAACGGCGAGTAGGTACATACGCATTGCAAAGAGCATACAGCTGATCGTACAAGAGTGCCACGGACTCGTCAACGCTAAGCCCGGACATAAGGCCATCCCAATCGACAAAGTTAAGATGGTCGCAGATAGAACCAAAGTCAGCCAACCTAAAATCAAACCGCACATCGGACTGAAAACCTAGTGGGCGTAAGATCGAGAGATCAAGCTGAGCGCTTAAGGCCGGATGAAATGGATCACAAGTTACAAGTGGATCCACGCATCTGCTCAGGTTCAAACCCCGCAAGTTGCTAAAGCACAGGTCCAGACACCCATTGTAGGCATTAAAAACACCATTGCACTGTACTAAACAATAAGAATTGGCTAAGGCCGCGAGAACCCCTGCCGGCTCAATAACTGCGCTACGCACCGGGCTAGGAAAGTACGCAAGCAACGTACCGGAGATATCACGGTTCAAAAGGAACGGCGGCAAGTTAAAGTCCCCGAAAAAACATAGTTTAACGTCCGGGTAACAAAGAACTGCCTTATCCACCGAGCAAGAAAAGTCGTGATAAACTGAGGAGGCTGACGACGGCGGGATGTAAGCTGCACCTAGCACCAACTGACAGGATCCAACGTTGACATGCACGAAGATTTGCTCCAGGTTGATAACAGGAGGTGATATTTCGAAGCTGCCCAAGGTCTTCGTTACCGCTATCAATACCCCACCACCACGGCTGAAGGGGCTGGAATCCACGCAGCGGTCCCGCCGGTAAATGTCGTATCCATCAAGACCAAGCTCAGCATTCAAGAAGTTTGGACTCAGCCACGTCTCAGTGAGCACCAAGAAATCGGCCTTGGGAATCATGCAAGCAAGGGCTCGGGTAAAAGTAGGCAGCTTGGTACGTAAACCACGAACGTTTTGATAATATACTACAGGGCACCACTCGCGTTTTTTGACCGGCCACGAGAAATAGTAACAATTCTGGGCACCCCGTTCCGATATTTAATTGTCTTATCCGACTGTCCACTGTCATGCAACACCTTGAGCTCGCCCCTGAGATTGTCTAGGTGGGCGCGTTCCTTGACCGTCAGATCGGCGGAAATCCGAAGCTGTTCCGGCGCATTATGCTTGTTAGCTAAAATTGCATGCGCGTCCTCGGGTGAATCAAGCACTACGCATAGAGGCCTGGCGAAATTGTCACGCTTCCTCTCCACCCTGTAGGTGCGGAGACGATCCAGTCTAACAGGGTGAATCAAGGTCAAAGCCTCCTTGATGTTGACCTTGTCCAACGCGCTCTGATCAGCCCCAGACGAACCAGACTCTGGCATTCCACGAACGATCAAGTTCCTCGCGCGAGACCTCCTATCCTCCAGCTCTGCGCAGTATAACGATAATTTCGCGGGGAGAAGTCCGGTCTCAAGGAAAGAATAATTACGATAACTTGGTCTTTATTATTTGACTCAAAACGGTACAGATTATTCTTCCGAGCGTCACAGAGATCCCGAACGCGAACGTTATAACTTCGGCTCAAGGGAGGTTGACTCGCCCGCGGTACCGACTGCAAACCAAACGGATCAGGTCGCTGGCGTCGAGCGCGATTCGACCAACTAACCGCCCCGACGGTATGTCTCACCCACGCTCACGCCCGACGGACCAAAGAGGTCCAAGTCAGGGAGCTGTGGTACCCAGAGATCTACTCGGGGAGACTCCGGAATGGGCGCCAGTTGCCTTTTCGGCAACAATTAAAAGCAGACCTGATCCCAACCAAAATTACTATAATCGGTACCCGAATCGAACTCCCCTGAGACGGAAAGGGGTCTCACCCGTTTCTTCAAACGGTAGAGGGGCGCGATTCTTTATGGATCGCTCCGATAGTTCGCCCGCCACAGATATCGCACAATCACACACGGGCCCCACGATTTGAACGTGGGCGCCGACGGACAAACCTAATTACCAGATCTAATAGGTGTGACGACACCCGCCTACTCTACTTTACGTTAGGGCGATCTACTGCTCTAACGGCTGCTCCGTTCGGGAACGGAGGGCAGCGAAGGAGAGACGGAACAACTACTAGAATTAGCGGTGCCACCAAAATGGCGGCACTAATACGATAAGGCTAGAATTCTAGAGCGCTAACAGTAAGTCCGCGAGAACACAAACGCACAAACACCCGGTATAGGCGGAAAGACTCCTTACCAAAGGTTGGACCAGGAGGTCACGTCGCCAGGATCTTCCTATCGGTATCGCTCTTCAAATACACCTTTGCCGCGTTCGGCTCGAATCCGCGACAAGACAAACGCTCTTAATGTCCTTAAATTTTCCGGGATACACGCACGACTAGACGGTCTCACGGCAGAAACGGAACAGGCTTCGGCCAGGATCCTCGGTGCCGAAGCTCCCTCGGTGCCTCCCACTCCTGCTCCTTTGCGCGCCAAAATCCTCTTCTGCGCGCCAAATTCCTCTTCGCGGATTGGCGATAACGCCGGATCTTCTTCGGTATCCTTGCTATCGGCGGGAAACCAAGGGATGTGACGTGGGCTGCTTTCCTGCAGGGGTGCCTACTTAGGTGGCGTGACCGATCCGCGGACATCCTCTGGATGACCGATGCTGCGACGCTCTCCACCCGGCCAAATCCCAAAAGTCCAAAGGTCCAATGGGTGGAGGGTCGAACTTGCTCCAGGCTAGCGGATGTCCTTGGCCGCGGTGTCGGTAGTGGAAGTTGGCTGGAGCGGCGCCTGGCCGCGAGATCATTTCCTCTTCTCCTTGTAGCGAGAGGTGGTCTCCAGTCGCTTCCGCCGGTACGCTCGTGGTGGATGATTCGGCGCCAGGCCGAGAAGTCATGGAAGCGAGCAGCGCTCGCGCTGGCATTCATCCCCACGGCGCGCGGCGGTAAGATGTTGCTGTGGTCATCCCTCTGCAGCTGCATCTCGCCCTTATCCAACCGAAGATCAGGCGTGATCTTCGGTAAGCTCGCCTGGTCTCGGCGGCTGCGTCCCGCTTGGTTCCCCTCTTGCCGGTATAGCTTCGCGGCGCGGGCGGTACTCGCCTCGCGACGCGTTCATGATGAGGAGGGCGGGGAGTGCCGTGGCGCTTCTTGCCCAGAAGTCTCGGCGGTGCGGGCGGTGGTCTTCCGCAGCGTCGATGACGAGGAGAGGGCGGAGTGGTGTTGTCCCGCGGCGGTAGTGGATCTGCGTTGCCATCCTTCGTGTGTGTTACGCTGACTTATTCTACAACTTAATAACTCGGTTCCCGACGCTATTAGTATTAGTCTCCTTCGCTACACTTCCGTCGCTACCGCCAGTCGTATCGTCGCGTCTGATCTTATTTTATCACATTTTTGTGACGTGCCAAAAATGCAACGTCACAGCAGACATCCTCCTCAGAGGTATTAGGTGGGGATGAGCGCTGCTCGAGGCGATTGAGCCGCGTCGCAAATTCCTTACACTTGTCATTGACGGAGGAGATGGCCACTGTAAGGTAGCGAATTGGCGAGAGAAAATCACACTTCATCTCCTCACGGAATTTGCTCAGTTCGACACTCAAGACATCACAGATAGAGCTGACGATTAAATTGTCACTTGAACTTGCACCACCAGCAAACGACGAAGAGGCCTCCTCCAACCGAAAAGAAAAAAAAAAAAAAAAAATGAAAAGGAAAGAGGCGCCTCGCCAACCGTAGCAGTACGCTCCGCGCAATCTGTCAATTTCCCCGAGCTCCAGGGATGGCAACTGCGCGCAAGGCAAGAGGGGCCTGGGTGTGAGATAACGCCACAGGTAACGCAGCTAACCGGCCGCGCCACAATCGAGCCGCACCCCTTACAAATCTTTCTCTCCACTTGAGACATATTGGAGCCTAACTAAAAACTAGTCTCAGGAAACAAAATCGAAAGTCAGTCAGAGTAAGATCGTGGCACGCGGAACACAAGATACACTCCTGACGTCCTACACGTACACGGCACAGACTATGTACACAACACGCAGGAGCAAAGTGACGAACGGCTTAACCGAACGGGTTAAGGCAAGCAAGACTAAATTTAAACTAAATTACACTTAAAAATACCGGAAGACCGTACTACTTGAACGACCAAGAGCATCGGCAAACGCTATTACGAACGACAATCTGCAGAGCTCGCCTGAGAACCAAAAAGAGGAGAAACCTCTTAAATCCGTATGAAGCCAAAATAGCCAGATAAACACAGACCAAATAATAATACGTCCGTACGCTTCGACTGTCTATCCGAAACTATCATCCTCGATTGCCAGTCGTCATCATCGCCGATCGTCAATCGTTATCATCCTCGATCATCAATCGTCATCATCCTCGATCGTCATCATCGTCGGTCGTCAATCGTGATCATCGTCAATCGTCATCATTGTCGATCGTCATCATCGCCGATCGTCAATCGTTACTATCGTCATCATCCTCGACCGTCAATCGTAACCATCCTCGATCGTCAATCGCCATCATCGTCGATCGTCATCCATCGTCAATCGTCAATCGTCATCATCCTCGATCGTCAATCGACAACATCATCACCATCCTCGATCGCCAGTCGTCATCATCGTCGATCGTGGATCGTCATCATCGTCGATCGTCAATCGTCAACATCGTCAACATCCTCGATCGCCAGTCGTCAATAATCGTCGATCGTCAATCGTCAATCGTCAATAATCGTCGATCGTCAATCGTCAATTGTCATCATTCTCGATCCTCAATCGTCATCGTCGTCATCATCCCCGATCGTCGATCGTCCATCGTCATCATCGTCGATCGTCAATCGTCATCATCGTTGATCGTCAATCGTCATCATCCTCGATCGTCAATCGTCATCATCCTCGATCGTCATAATCGCCGAACGTCAATCGTCATCATCATCATCATCCTCGATCGCCAGTCGTCATTATCGTCGATCGTCCATCGTCATCATCCTCGATCGTCAATCGTTATCATCCTCGACCGCCAGTCGTCATCATCGTAGATCGTCCTCATCGTCGATTGTCCATCGTCATCATCCTCGATCGTCAATCGCCATCATCGTCATCATCCTCGAACGCCAGTCGTCAACATCGTCGATCATCAATCGTCATCATCGTCATCATCCTCGATCGACAGTCGTCATCATCGTCGATCGTCCATCGTCATCATCCGCGATCGTCAATCGTCATCATCCTCGATCGCCAGTCGTCAATAATCGTCGATCGTCAACCGTCAATCGTCAACATCGTCGATCGTCAATCGTCATTATCCTCGATCGTCAATCGTCATTATCCTCGATCGTCAATCGTCATTATCCTCGATCGTCAATCGTCATCTATAACGATAATTTTGCGGGGAGAAGTCTGGGCTCAAGGAAAGAATAAATACGATAACTGGTCTTTATTAATCGACTCACACGATACAGTTTATTCTTCCGAGCGTCACAGATATCCCGACCCGATCGTTAAAACTTCGGCTCAAGGGAGGTAGACTCGCTCGCGGTACCGACTGCAAACCAAACGGATCAGGTCGCTGGCGTCGAGCGCGATTCGACCAACTAACCGCCCCGACGGTATGTCTCACCCACGCTCACGCCCGACGGACCAAAGAGGTCCACGCCAGGGAGCTGTGGTACCCAGAGATCTACTCGGGAACCCACGCTCACGCCCGACGGACCAAAGAGGTCCACGCCAGGGAGCTGTGGTACCCAGAGATCTACTCGGGGAGACTCCGGAATGGGCGCCAGTTGCCTTTTCGGCAACAATTAAAAGCAGACCTGACCCTAACCAAAATTACTATAATCGGTACCCGAATCGAACTCCCCCGAGACGGAAAGCTCCGGCGGCTCAGCTTTCTTCAAAACGGCAGAGGGGCGCGATTCTTTATGGATCGCTCCGATAGTTCGCCCGCCACAGATATCACACAATCACACACGGGCCCCACGATTCGAACGTGGGCGCCGACGGACGAACCTTACTACAAGATCTAATAGGTGTGACGACACCCGCCTACTCTACTTTACGTTAGGGCGATCTACTGCCCTAACGGCTGCTCCGTTCGGGAACGGAGGGCAGCGAAGGAGAGACGGTACAGCTACTAGAATTAGCGGTGCCACCAAAATGGCGGCACTAACACGATAAGGCTAAAATTCTAGAGCGCTAACAGTAAGTCCGCGAGAACACAAACGTACAAACACCCGGTAAACGGCGGAAAGACTCCTTACCAAAGGTTGGACCAGGAGGTCACGTCGCCAGGAAGTCTTCTCGGAAATGCTCTCGGCTCACACCTTGGCCGCGTTCGGCTCGGTTACCGCGACACTCTATTCGGTCTTAAATGTCTCTAATTTCCGCTATGCGCGCACAACTTGACGGTACTACGGCATAAACGGAACAGGCTTCGGCCAGGATCTTCGGTGCCGAAGCTCCCTCGGTGCCTCCCACTCCTGCTCCTTTGCGCGCCAAAATCCTCTTCTGCGCGCCAAAATCCTCTTCTCGGATTGGCGATAACGCCGGATCTTCTTCGATATCCTTGCTATCGGCGGGAAAACCAAGGGATGTGACGTGGGCTGCCTTCCTGCAGGGGTGCCTACTTAGGTGGCGTGACCGATCCGCGGACATCCTCTGGACGACCGATGCTGCGACGCTCTCCACCCGGCCAAATCCCAAAAGTCCAAAGGTCCAATGGGTGGAGGGTCGAGCCTGCTCCAGGTTAGCGGATGTCCTTGGCTGCGGAGTCGGTAGTGGAAGCTGGCTGGAGCGGCGCCTGGCCGCGAGATCATTTCCTCTTCTTGTAGCGAGAGGTGGTCTCCAGTCGCTTCCGCCGGTACGCTCGTGGTGGATGATTCGGCGCCAGGCCGAGAAGTCATGGAAGCGAGCAGCGCTCGCGCTGGCATTCATCCCCACGGCTGTAAGATGTTGCTGTGGTCATCCCTCTGCAGCTGCATCTCGCCCTTATGCAACCGAAGATCAGGCGTGATCTTCGGTGCGCTCGCCTGGTCTCGGCGGCTGCGTCCCGCTTGGTTCCCCTCTTGCCTGTATAGCTTCGCGGCGCGGGCGGTGCTCGCCTCGCGACGCGTTCGTGATGAGAAGGGCGGGGAGTGCCGTGGCGCTCCTCGCCCAGAAGTCTCGGCGGTGCGGGCGGTGTCCGTCCCGCAGCTTGCTGATGAGGAGGGCGCAGGACGGTATGGAGCTCCTCGTCCTCAAGTCTCGGCGGTGCGGGCGGTGGTCTTCCGCAGCGTCGATGACGAGGAGAGGGCGGAGTGGTGTTGTCCCGCGGCGGTAGTGGGACTGCGTTGCCATCCTTGGTGTGTGTTACGCAGACTTATCCTACAACTTAATAACTCGGTTCCCGACGCTATTAGTATTAGTCTCCTTCGCTACACCTCCGTCGATACCGCCAGTCGTATCGTCGCATCTGATCTTAATTTATTCCCTTTTTGTGACGTGCCAAAAATGCAACGTCACAACTCCCCCCTCCTTAGGCTGACCGTCCCGGTCCAGCCATCTTTCGCCTTCAAGATGTTTTCGGGTTTCCGAGAGGCGGTAGGGAAATACTTTAACTTTCTTACCCAAATTTCCATCCTATCTCTCTCGGTTTTGTCCTTTTGTGTTCCCGGGAGTACGGTATCATTGCGGCTCTTCTCTCCGCGGCGCGTACTCCTTACGTTCCGCTCTGCTTCGCTTCCCTGCCGAACTACGGGCTATTCCTCTGCAGCTTAAATAACCCATTAGTATCGTCTCACCTACTTTCCGCCTGTGATTGTTTCCCGTGTCGGTGCTCATCTCTCGCCCTGCCTTTCCTGTCGGTGCATGTGCATGGATTTTTCTGAAAAATGGTATTGTTAACCTCTCCCGGTCCCAGGCTCGCTCCGGAGTTCCCTGGCGGTGAGGTCAACTTACGGTAATACCTTTGATACATCATGTGGCGTCAGGGCCGTATTTTCCGTGCCCTCGGTGGAATCTGTAGTATTTACTAATCAACACGACATTGGTGGTGTGCGCAGCCTGAAAATTTTTCAAAGAAATTCGCGCCTATCCAATGCGGAATTCTCAAGATGGAATTGCAGCGTCTACCGGTGGTCCACGCGATACTTCATGGGGAACGGAGGGCGGTAATTTGGTGGGCTTATTTTTAAGGCTCTTTCATGGAGAAAAAAAATTTTATTTTATTTTTATTTTTTTTTTTTTCTTCCTCGTCCCACGGCGGTGGCGGCTTTATTTTTGCTGCTGGGACTGTCGGCGGTTTCCCCGAGTCGGGTGTCTCCGCCCTTCCTTTTTCCATTTTTTTGCGCATGCTGGGCAGTTGCGGAGGTTCACCCCCCGCCTGCCGCAGCGGTAGCACATTTCTCCGACTCGGGGAAGAGGGCAATCGGAGTATTTGTGTCCTGGCCGCCGACAGTTCCAGCAATCCTCCTCCGTCCTGGCCCTTTTTAAACGGTCGGCCAGCCCTGGGCCCTCCGCCTCGCCTTGCGCCGCCTCCTCCTTTCGCCCGGGGGTGTGGGCCCTGCGGCGGCTCCTCTTCCTCGCCCTCTTCACCCCTGGTGCTGCCTTGGGGGAGGTGGCCTCCTCCCGCGGTATGGCCTTCGAGGGGATTTTCTCCTCCTCCGGTATGGCCTTATCCGGGGAAACCTCCGCCTCCTTGGCGAGCACCACCTCCGGGGTCGGCGGTGGCAGCTCCACCACTTCCTCCTCCTCGTCCACCTCCATGGGCTCCTCCATCGGGTACTCCCAGATCCGACCCCGGGACTGGACGGTAGTGGCCTCCTGATAACTTCGCCACGTGTCCGCGAGGTCGGCGAAGAATCCGGGGTACGCCTCCTCGATCCCCTGTATTTCCTCCTGCCTCCTCTCCACAAAGTCTTCCAGCCACTCCATGTGCTCGTGGATGGCTGGGAAGGAGTACGATAGGAGGTGAGGATCGAGGAGCGGAGCTGCTGTGCCACCCGGTAAAACGAACAACCAAATTAATAATTTTTCTCGCGACACCACCACAGATCCACCTTCACCTAGGACGCTCACATGATGTATTCCTTCAGATCCTGCAGATGCACCTTACCTGCAGGTCGACCAGTATTATCTACTACTTCACAAACTACTGGTGAGAGCACTTTCGACACGCGGTACGGACCGGCGAATTTGGGTGCTAACTTTGCGGCGATATTCTTTTCCGCAGACGATAGGACATGTTGTCGTTTGAGCACATAGTCCCCGACTTTGTATTTCTTTGGGCGCCTCCTAAGATTGTAATGCGCGGCTTGCTTTTCGCGCGCGTCTTCTAAATTTCTGGCCACCCATTTTCGCAACCGCTCGATTTTCTCCATTCGATTTTTCCACTCCTCGGGCGGCCGCGCTACCAAATCCGATGCCCCCTCCTGCCTAATTTTTACCGAATGAAGGGGGGTCGGTTCTCTACCGAGATTCAAAAATGCGGGCGTTGTGCCTAGCGAAGAGTGGTGTGCGGTATTCAACGCGAATCGGAATTCGTCGAGGTGAGCATCCCAATTCCGGTGATCGTTCTCAATAAACGACACGATCATTGTTTTTAATACCCGGTTGGTCCGCTCGACTGGATTCGCTTGCGGGTGATACGGCGGTACGGTGCTATGACGGATCCCGCATTCCTTCGCGAGTGCTGCGACGGTTCTGTTTACAAACTCCGTCCCGTTGTCGGTAAGCAACACTCGCGGTGCTCCCCAACGCGTGATAACCAATTTCTCGAACGCGTCGCGAATGTTCTTCCCAGTCGCTTTTCTCAGTGGACATAGCTCTACCCATCGCGTAAAAACATCCTGAAATACCAGAAGATACGCATAGCGTGATCGACTAGGTGGAAACGGCCCCATAATGTCGGCGGCTACCACTGCCCACGGCTCCTCCACTACACGCGTGCCCATGAGGCCCGCGGGGGCGGCCTGCTCGACTTTTGTCTTCTGGCACGTTTCACACCTCCTAACATAACGCATCGTATCCCTGAATATTCCAGGCCAATAATACGCGAGGGAAAGACGCCGATGAGTCTTCTCGACTCCCAAATGTCCCGACTGCGGTAAATCATGCGCTTCTTTTAACGCGTCCGAGCGTAAAGGTTTCGGCAATACTAATTTCCACGCGTTAAGGTCCGTCACTAGCTCCGATATCATCTTATCTTCCCGTCGGTGGTATAATCGTCCCCCCTCTAATTTCCAATTCGGGAACTTTTCCGCGTGTTCGCGAACTTGTTTCACGCGTTTATTATACCACCGATCCCCGATTTCGGTAATCACCGCTGCTACTTCCTCGTCTTTCTCGTCCTCCTCGAACATGCGCGATAACGCGTCTGGTACATGGTGTAACGCGCCCTTCCTATGAATTATTTCATAGTCATATTCGAGAAGTTCGAGTGCCCATCGTGCCAATCGACCTGTCGGATTTTTCAGGTTACTGAGCCAGCGCAGACTACTGTGATCGGTTATCACAGTAAAACGATAACCTTCCAAGTATGGTCGAAACTTTTTAATCGCCCAAATTACAGCGAGACATTCTTGTTCGGTAGTCGTGTATTTCTTTTCCGCGTCTATTAAGGCTCTACTCGCGTATGCGATAACGCGCTCGGTCCCCTCGATCTTCTGAGTGAGGACCGCCCCGAGCCCCACCGTGCTTGCATCGGTTTGTAACACGAACGGTATAGCGAAATCTGGGCAGGCTAACGTGGGTGCCGATGTCAGATAGTGACATAGCTCCTCAAACGCAGTCTGCTGCGCGGTAGACCACTCCCACTTCTGGTTTTTTCGCAGCAAACGCGTCAAGGGCTCAGCGATAGTCGCAAAGTGTGCGATAAACCTGCGGTACCACGAAGCCATGCCCAGAAAACGGCGTAGTTGTTTAATAGTACGCGGAGCGGGATAATTCACGACAGGAGCGACCTTGTCCGGATCAATGTGAAGGCCGTCTCTCTTCACAATAAAACCCAAATATTTTACTTGCGAACGGCAAAATTCGCATTTATCCGGATTTATGATTAGGCCGGCATCTCTGATCTTTTCTAATACCCGACCTAACCACTCAAGGTGCTCCTTGAATGTCTTAGTTACGACCACGATGTCATCCAAATACGCGAATGCGTGCGGTTCCATCTCCGGCCCGATTAATTTATCTAAAAGACGTTGAAACGTCGCCGGAGCTCCCGTCAAACCGTATGGCATTCGCGTGAAGTGGAATAATCCCCTTCCCGGTACGGTGAAAGCCGTAATTTCTTTACTTTCGGGGTCCATCGGTACTTGGAAGTATGCCTGGCTCAGATCGATTGTCGATAAATAATGCGCGGACCGAAGTTTGTCCAAAATCCCCGTCATATTCGGTAAGGGGTACGCATCTTTTTTCGAGACTTCATTCACTTTGCGGAAGTCAAGACAAAACCGGTATGTACCATTTGGCTTTTTAACCATCACCACAGGGCTCGACCACTCGCTGTGGGACGGTTCGATAATGCCGGCACTCAGCATTTTGTCGACCTCCGCGTGAATAGCCTCTTGCACTTTAGGCGAGACGAGGTAGCAACGTTGTTTAATCGGTGCGTGACCCGCTACGTCGATATGATGTTTCGTAAGCGTGGTCACGCCTGGCGTTCCCGAGGTCGGTCTCAATTTCTCCTCAAGGAACTCGGCAAGATGTTCGGTTTCGCTCGTATCTAATTCCGAAATTCCCCCGCAAGCGGATTCTTCCCCGTCGTCGAAATCGTATTGAATGCCTGGTTCATCCGCGAATGACCAGCGGTAATTCACGAAGTCGACCCTCATTCCGATCGCGTGGAGAAAATCGAGTCCCAAAATACACGTGAAAGCCAAAGTCGGTACTAATCGCGCTGTCACTGTTTGAATTCTTGCTGCGAGTTCAATTGGCAGGTCGACCTCTTCCCCTGTCTTCTCCACCTGCCCCGTCGCGGTGCGAAAGGCGGCTCCCGATATTTTTCGGATTCCTAATTGCAACGCCTTTATTATCTCGATGCCTTGTTGACCGAGATAGGTGCGACTGGACCCCGAATCGACTAACGCTTTCACTCTATGGTCTCTCAGTCGCACCGTCACAAACAATAACACTCGCTGGTGCGCCGCGTCGTACGCACCAGCCGAAAATTCGCGAGACTCTACGGTAATTGGCGAGTCTTGTGGGGCATTGGAGGCAAAGGGAGGGGTCGTCGCTGCCCGTGCGAACGGCTCCCCTACTCGTTTCCCGAACACGTGCACTGCTTAGACGTTATGTCCGCTCTTCCGCAGCGGAAACAGTGCACGCGCTTCGGGCGCATACAGCCAATCGCGCGGTGGCCTTCTTGTCCGCAGTTCCAACAAGAATTCTCCGGCATCGCGCGATTTCCCTTCGGACCCGTCGAGGCATTTTTCGACTCGCGATGGATCTCATGTCGATCGGGTGACAGGAACGGGTTCGTATTCCTACGAAGTGGTCCCTGTCGTGGTCCGGTATCTTGTCGCTCCTGTTGCGAAGCGACAGTTCGACCCCGATCGCTATTTCCCCACCTGTCACCGCGTCGCTGCTCTTCCCCTCGGGTCCCTCTTCCGACGATAGTTTCCCGAGCGGCCGGCCGCTGTTGTGCCGGACGAGTTTCGTGACGCGGTGTGGCGCGCGGTGCGGGCCGCGGCCCTGCTCCGGCGGTTCGTGGTGCGGGACGAGGTGGTGTCCGTGTTCGCCTGTTACGTTGGTTGTACAGGGAGTCCTCATAAGTTGCATGTAGTTCCTCCCCGTACACCTCCTTAACTCGCGACTCCCTATCCCTCGGCTTCCACCCCGGTGGGTAATACGCCGAATCTTTAAAATAGGATAGTTCAGGGGGGGGAGGAGGACGGTAATTACGACTTGCTTGTCGATTCTCCTCCCACAGCTGCGCACGATATTCTAAATCGTCGAGACTGTATATTTCATCTCGACGAATCACAGCCCTCACTTTCGGGAGCATATGCTGGTACGCTATGTTCACCTGGTCGCGCTCCCTCCAAGGCCGATCCATACGATCGAATAACGCTCGGAGGCAAGTGAGGTACTCCGTCGTACTCTCTCCCTCCGCCTGCGTTCGGCGTATCACCTCCTCATATAAGAGGGATTGCCTATCCGACCGCATGTACCTGCGTCGGAACGCTACCGCGAACTCCTCCCACGTACGCCATTGTCGATACACGCGTCGAAACCACAGTTCCGCAGTACCGGACAGGAAGAGTCTTAGCAAACGCAAAAAAACTCCCGTCTCAATACCCGTCACCTCGTATCCGGTTTCGACCCGCTCGAAGAACGCTTCTGCATCCTCCCCCTCCTTACCAGAAAACTGCAGCCGCCAGCGAGACATCATCTCGTATGCTCGCTCGGTACGCATCCCCGCTTCACGAGCGGGTTCGCCTTGGCGACCTCCCCCAGTGACCTCATTACGGTATCGTGGTACTTCCGCCCAAGCGGGTTCCCTACGTTCGGTATATGGTGCTCTCGCATAGTCACCTGGGTCCCGTTCTTCCGGCAAGGGACGAGAGAATGCACGACTGTAATAGTCGTCACGCTCCTCATGGCCTCCCTCCAGTGGGTCCCCGAATGGATTTCCGCGATCCCGCGGTCGCAGTACTTCTCTGGGGTCCCGGTCATTTTCCCGCGCGTACCTCGGGTACCCCTCCGTACTTGGTCTTTCCCGCGACCGCGTGCGTGGCTCCTCTACGGTGAACGTCGGTATCGTTCTCCGCGGTAATTCCGCGGTGAAGTGTACGTTCACCGGATCCGGCCACGCGTTTCGCGTCACCTCGTCCGCCCTGGTCGCGTCTCGATTCGCGACCTCATCGCGATGCCTCGTCGACTCCTCTGGGAATCCGATTAGGGAACCAGAGGTACCCTCACGCGCCTCTGTTTCCCCCCTCCTATCGGATGGCAATTCGCTAAATGCATCCGGGTTGTGTTCCCTTTTTTCATCAGGGACCAAACCTCCAACCCGGATGTCCGGTATTTCTAGTGTGCCCCGCGGTGTTATCGGCAGTGGGACGTCCTCCGGTCTTAACTCCGGATCGTCCCCCGCGGTCGACGCACTAGGCGAATTTGTTCGAATACCAAGCCGTTCGCGGAGTCGCTTTCGAAGGGTATTCTGGTTGCCCAAACGGTTCAACCCCTTCTTCTCCAGCTCGTCCTGAAGTTCGGCGAGCGTTAATTCGCTCACCCACTTCTCTAACTCGCCGGTCGGTACGACCTTGTCCGCCATTACAAGTGTTCAAACCGTGACAGTTGGTTACTTCAAATTTCACCCGTTCTATTACGGTAATCGCGGCGTATGTCCTAAGTGCTCTGTACCCGACAACACGTAAACAGGTGTTAGTCACCTTCACCTCACCCAAATTCAAACGGTTAACGACAATACGATACCCTGTGGCTAGCTTTCTCTCGGAGCGTTCCTTTCTTTTTCCTCTCGTACTTTCACGACAAAGTCACTTTTAACGGAAAAAGAAAAAGAACACGTTGGGCGCCAATTTTATAACGATAATTTTGCGGGGAGAAGTCTGGGCTCAAGGAAAGAATAAATACGATAACTGGTCTTTATTAATCGACTCACACGATACAGTTTATTCTTCCGAGCGTCACAGATATCCCGACCCGATCGTTAAAACTTCGGCTCAAGGGAGGTAGACTCGCTCGCGGTACCGACTGCAAACCAAACGGATCAGGTCGCTGGCGTCGAGCGCGATTCGACCAACTAACCGCCCCGACGGTATGTCTCACCCACGCTCACGCCCGACGGACCAAAGAGGTCCACGCCAGGGAGCTGTGGTACCCAGAGATCTACTCGGGAACCCACGCTCACGCCCGACGGACCAAAGAGGTCCACGCCAGGGAGCTGTGGTACCCAGAGATCTACTCGGGGAGACTCCGGAATGGGCGCCAGTTGCCTTTTCGGCAACAATTAAAAGCAGACCTGACCCTAACCAAAATTACTATAATCGGTACCCGAATCGAACTCCCCCGAGACGGAAAGCTCCGGCGGCTCAGCTTTCTTCAAAACGGCAGAGGGGCGCGATTCTTTATGGATCGCTCCGATAGTTCGCCCGCCACAGATATCACACAATCACACACGGGCCCCACGATTCGAACGTGGGCGCCGACGGACGAACCTTACTACAAGATCTAATAGGTGTGACGACACCCGCCTACTCTACTTTACGTTAGGGCGATCTACTGCCCTAACGGCTGCTCCGTTCGGGAACGGAGGGCAGCGAAGGAGAGACGGTACAGCTACTAGAATTAGCGGTGCCACCAAAATGGCGGCACTAACACGATAAGGCTAAAATTCTAGAGCGCTAACAGTAAGTCCGCGAGAACACAAACGTACAAACACCCGGTAAACGGCGGAAAGACTCCTTACCAAAGGTTGGACCAGGAGGTCACGTCGCCAGGAAGTCTTCTCGGAAATGCTCTCGGCTCACACCTTGGCCGCGTTCGGCTCGGTTACCGCGACACTCTATTCGGTCTTAAATGTCTCTAATTTCCGCTATGCGCGCACAACTTGACGGTACTACGGCATAAACGGAACAGGCTTCGGCCAGGATCTTCGGTGCCGAAGCTCCCTCGGTGCCTCCCACTCCTGCTCCTTTGCGCGCCAAAATCCTCTTCTGCGCGCCAAAATCCTCTTCTCGGATTGGCGATAACGCCGGATCTTCTTCGATATCCTTGCTATCGGCGGGAAAACCAAGGGATGTGACGTGGGCTGCCTTCCTGCAGGGGTGCCTACTTAGGTGGCGTGACCGATCCGCGGACATCCTCTGGACGACCGATGCTGCGACGCTCTCCACCCGGCCAAATCCCAAAAGTCCAAAGGTCCAATGGGTGGAGGGTCGAGCCTGCTCCAGGTTAGCGGATGTCCTTGGCTGCGGAGTCGGTAGTGGAAGCTGGCTGGAGCGGCGCCTGGCCGCGAGATCATTTCCTCTTCTTGTAGCGAGAGGTGGTCTCCAGTCGCTTCCGCCGGTACGCTCGTGGTGGATGATTCGGCGCCAGGCCGAGAAGTCATGGAAGCGAGCAGCGCTCGCGCTGGCATTCATCCCCACGGCTGTAAGATGTTGCTGTGGTCATCCCTCTGCAGCTGCATCTCGCCCTTATGCAACCGAAGATCAGGCGTGATCTTCGGTGCGCTCGCCTGGTCTCGGCGGCTGCGTCCCGCTTGGTTCCCCTCTTGCCTGTATAGCTTCGCGGCGCGGGCGGTGCTCGCCTCGCGACGCGTTCGTGATGAGAAGGGCGGGGAGTGCCGTGGCGCTCCTCGCCCAGAAGTCTCGGCGGTGCGGGCGGTGTCCGTCCCGCAGCTTGCTGATGAGGAGGGCGCAGGACGGTATGGAGCTCCTCGTCCTCAAGTCTCGGCGGTGCGGGCGGTGGTCTTCCGCAGCGTCGATGACGAGGAGAGGGCGGAGTGGTGTTGTCCCGCGGCGGTAGTGGGACTGCGTTGCCATCCTTGGTGTGTGTTACGCAGACTTATCCTACAACTTAATAACTCGGTTCCCGACGCTATTAGTATTAGTCTCCTTCGCTACACCTCCGTCGATACCGCCAGTCGTATCGTCGCATCTGATCTTAATTTATTCCCTTTTTGTGACGTGCCAAAAATGCAACGTCACACATCATCCTCGATCGCCAGTTGTCATCATCGTCGATTGTCAATTGCCAATCGTCCTCATCGTAGATCGTCCATCGTCATCATCCTCGATCGTCAACCGTCATCATCGTCGATCGTCCTCAACGTCGATCGTCCATCGTCATCATCCTCGATCGCTAATCACGATGATGATGACCATCGTCAATCGTCAATCGTCATCATCCCCGATCGTCAATCGTCAACATCCTCGATCGTCGATCGTCCATCGTCATCGTCCTCGATCGTCAGTCGTCATCATCCTCGATCGCCAGTCGTCACCGTTTGTCAATCGTCAATCGTCATCATTCTCGATCGTCAATCGTCATCGTCCTCGATCGTCAATCGTCATCATCGTCATCATCCTCGATTGCCAGTCGTCATCGGTCGTCAATCTTCAATCGTCATCATCGCCGATCGTCAATCGTTATCATCCTCGATCGTCATCGTCGTCGGTCGTCAATCGTGATCATCGTCAATTATCATCATTGTCGATATTCATCATCGTCGATCGTCAATCGTCACCATCGTCATCATCCTCGATCGTCAATCGCCATCATCGTCCATCGTCATCCATCGTCAATCGTCAATCGTTATCATCCTCGATCGTCATCATCGTCGGTCGTCAATCGTGATCATCGTCAATTGCCATCATTGTCGATAGACATCATCGTCGATCGTCACCATCGTCACCATCGTCATCATCCTCTATCGTCAATCGTAATCATCCTCGATCGTTAACCGTCAATCGTCAACATCGTTGATCGTTAATCGTCATCATCGCCGATCGTCAATCGTTATCGTCCTCGATCGTCATCATCGTCGATCGTCAATCGTAATCATCCTCGATCGTCAATCGCCATCATCGTCGATGGTCATCCATCGTCAATCGTCAATTGTCACCATCGTCATCATCCTCGATCGTCAATCGCCATCATCGTCCATCGTCATCCATCGTCAATCGTCAATCGTTATCATCCTCGATCGTCATCATCGTCGGTCGTCAATCGTGATCATCGTCAATTGCCATCATTGTCGATAGACATCATCGTCGATCGTCACCATCGTCACCATCGTCATCATCCTCTATCGTCAATCGTAATCATCCTCGATCGTTAACCGTCAATCGTCAACATCGTTGATCGTTAATCGTCATCATCGCCGATCGTCAATCGTTATCGTCCTCGATCGTCATCATCGTCGATCGTCAATCGTAATCATCCTCGATCGTCAATCGCCATCATCGTCGATGGTCATCCATCGTCAATCGTCAATTGTCATCATCCTCGATCGTCAATGGACATCAAGCGAGGTCCGCTTACCAGAGATAGATCATTGTGATCATACGCCGTTAAGCGAGCAACATCTCATTCTTAGCGCTCTTTGTACAAGTAAGAGATATGGAGGCGGTCTTATTGCAAGAACTTCGACGCAAGGTTCAACTCTTAACGCAAAGAGCCTCCAATATTAATAATACCGATGCTCGCGATGCATGGTTGTCGCAATGCAATTTGTGTATCCAATTAATCGTGGATCGATTACAAATTGGACAGGATTTGACGATTGGAGCGCGAATTTCTTTGACAGATAAGATTGCAAAACTGAAGTCACTAAGAGCGGTTTTGTCTGGATCTGTGAAATCGGGTGAAGGTTACGGAACAATCGACCAATCACGCGCGTTATCGCTTATTTGGGAGAACGTGGAAACAGCTTTTGCAAACCGAATAACCACGGGAATTGTGATTAACAGTGAACATATCGATCCGCGGCACTTCTTAGAAGATGCTAAGACAATAGTATTTGAACAGATAAATGAAGTGTTTAAAAAAAATACGTGCATAAAAGTGAATGCAGTGTTCTACGGAGACGTCGTCATGAACGATCAAAGTGATGTGAAAAGCTTCAGTGTTAAAAACAAACAATTATGGTCAACATTAGACTTGAACGAGTGGTACGACAATTCCGTGCTAAATCCAGTTTTGACCTCGCTAGAAGAATTTCAGGAACGCGGCAGTGGATGGGCTTTATCAAGAATAATACATTTGACGGTTAACATCAACAAATGCAATCCTATGCATGCCGGTTGCTACCTCGATTTGCCACCAATCATCAAGGCTAAAAGGGCGGTGGTAAATGTGGTTGCCAACGATAACGCCTGTTTTGCCAGATCAGTAGTGGCTGCATTATATCCAGCAGATATAAACGCTCATCGAGCATCGCGGTATCCTGCATATAGCACGGTTTTAAATTTGGAAGGAATCACATTTCCCGTAACGCTCAATCAAGTGCCCACATTCGAACGTCAAAACGACGTTTCGATAAACGTCTACTGCTGGGACGCAGATTCGAAGAGGTGTACTCCACTGCGACTCACGACTAATAAAATATCTCGTCACGTAACTCTGTTAATGTTCCGCACCACCCAGAATGCATATCACTTTGCATGGATCAAGAATCTATCTCGACTCGTCTCGAATCAGCTCAGTAAGAAGGGCCATAAAACTCACATATGCGACAGGTATGTATTATATCAGCACCACATATCAGTATACATATGCACACATTTTTATATTAATGATTCGTCTTTTTTCATATACAGATGTCTTCATTATTTTATTACCGAAGAGAAGTTACAGCGCCACACCAAGGATTGCAAGGACCTCAATGATTGTGCAATCATTTTACCATCAAGCGAGAATAATCTGTTAAAATTTGACAATGTTCATCATCGCGAGAGACATCCATTCATCGTGTACGCGGACTTTGAATGTATGCTGGGAAGGATAAATGCGAATGAGACCGCTCACGAACACCACAACCGCGCCTATCAGCAGCACGAGGCATACAGCGTAGGATATTATTTTCATTGTGCGTATGACTCGTCAATGTGCAAATATGGTATGTATCGCGGTTCGGATTGCGCTATGTGGTTCGTACGAGAACTCGAAAAGCTTGTTGAGAAATTAGCACCGATATTCAATAATATTGTGCCAATGAATGTCCTGACGAGTGTCGAATTGGAAAATTATAAGAGAGCAACGCATTGTCATATTTGTGGGAAACCGTTGGACATAGACGAAACAAAGGTGCGCGACCATTGCCATTTTACGGGTCGTTATAGCGGTCCAGCCCATCAGGCGTGCAATCTAAATTACAAGAATACGCGTTTCGTTCCAGTAGTTTTTCATAATTTAACGGGATACGATGCACATTTTATTATCAAAGAACTGGCAACCGCGTTTGAGGGAGATACTTCAGTATTACCGATTACAAAGGAAAAATACATCTCTTTCATCAAGACAGTCCAATCTTCCAAAATTAAACTTCGATTTATAGATTCGTTTAAATTTCTAAACTCATCTTTGGATAAATTAAGTTCGTATATGAGGAAAGATCACATAACAATTTTACGATCGCAATTTAATTACTTGGACGACGGAAAATTTGATCTACTGACGCGGAAGGGTGTATTTCCCTATGACTATATTGACAACTGTGAAAATTGGATGAGACTGCATTACCGACGCGCGACAAATTTTACAATCAGTTGAACGACTGTAATGTGTCGGAAGAGGATTACGATCACGCGGCGAAGGTGTGGCGCAATTTTAACGTAACTACGCTCGGCGAGTACAGTGATTTATATTTAAAAACTGACGTTTTATTGCTCGCCGACATTTTTGAAAATTTTCGTAACAGTTGTTTGCAAAGTTACGGGCTGGACCCGGCCTATTATTATACGTTGCCGGGCTTCACGTGGGATGCGATGTTGAAGTATACTCGTATAGAGTTAGAATTATTAACTGATATCGATATGCTTCTTTTCGCAGAGCGCGGCATTCGCGGCGGTTTGAGTCAATGTTCCCACAGATATGCAAAGTCCAATAATAAATACATGGATTCATACAATGCAGAAGATCCATCGCAATATTTGGTATATTTCGACGTTAATAATTTGTACGGGTGGGCAATGTCGCAGTATCTACCTTACGGCAAATTTACGTGGTTGCACGATAATGAAATCGAAAATTTCGACGTTCGCGCAATATCTCAAACTTCGGACGTTGGATACATTTTGGAAGTCGATTTGGAGTATCCAACAGAGTTGCACGACAGACATGCCGATTTACCGTTTTGTCCAACGCGCGAAAAACCTCCCGCAGGGAAACACGAGAAACTACTCGCTACGGTGCAGGCTAAGATCCGTTACGTCATTCACTATGGCAATCTACAACAATGTATAAGACACGGTTTAAAACTCACCAAAGTCCATCGCATCTTGCGATTTAAGCAATCTCCATGGCTTCAAAAGTACATTGATCTAAATACGCGGCTTCGAACTGCAGCCACGAATGATTTTGAAAAAAATTTATTTAAATTGATGAATAACGCTGTTTTCGGTTAAACCATGGAGAACGTTCGAAAGCACGTTGATGTCAAGTTAGTGACGAAATGGGAAGGTAGATACGGTGCAGATGCTCTCATTGCAAAACCAAATTTCCATAGCAGAGCTATTTTTACGGAAAACTTAGTCGCGATAGAATTACGAAAATTGGAAATCATATTTAAGAAGCCCATTTATGTTGGTATGTGTATTCTGGATATATCGAAAACATGTCTGTATGAATTCCATCACAATTATATTTGGCCCGAATTTCAAGAGCGTTGCAAGATATTGTACACCGACACGGACAGCCTCATTTACAAGCTCGAGTGCGACGACATATATGACGTAATGAAACGCGATATACAATACATCGGTTTGACACGAGCGACTACGACGATGACAATGTATACGGTATGCCAGGAGCGAATAAGAAAGTGCCAGGATTAATGAAAGATGAGAATAATGGACGCATAATGACTGAGTTTGTAGGACTTCGATCGAAGATGTATGCTTTGCGCGTAGATGGTAGGAAAGACACGAAAAAAGTAAAAGGTGTCAAACATAATGTAATTAGCAAATCTATCTGCTTCGATGATTATGTCCACTGCTTGCACGAGCAAATGGAAGTGTATCGCGAACAAAGGTGCATTCGCTCGAAATTACACAATGTTTACTCCATATCGGAAAAGAAAAAGGTTCTTAGTCCGTATGACGACAAGCGTTATATCAATGCGGAATCCACAGGAACATTGCCCTGGGGGCATTACAAAATTAATAAATAATCCTACAGACTCTGTCATTATGCGTCCAGTGCATGTGAAGGAGTATTATTGTTATCGCCAAAGCAAATAAAAATTGTAAAATATTTTTATTACGTACAATTATAAAACATTATCCGAGCTTATCCATGAATTATGCGACGAATCAAACCCCAGCCATTTGACGAAACATTTATTTCCCTTTCTTTTTAGAACTTTTTCTACTAAATAAACATCGGGATTCTTTACTTTTTGTAGCTCGCAATCGTGAAATCCGCCGGTAAGAGTACGATTTTGCATATCTTGCAAGAGATACGTTACAGGATTGGTTCGCTGGATTTTAATAATTGTGAAAACTTCGATCGTCCAGTTCGGCGTATAACCCTTCGCGAAGAGAGTCTTATGTTTGCTAACTCGCACGTAATCCCCGATCTTGAACTTTCCCGGAGTTGCGATCTTCACGTTGGAATATAGAATTAGAATTAGAATTAGAATTTATTAACAGGCCTGGACCTAAGATCCTTCAGGCCCCGAACAATCAAAACAAAAAATAAATAAATTTTATAGAAAATAATAATAATAAAGACAAAGGTAATAGTGCACGCAACAGAAACTATTCACACTTATCCTTAAGATATATAAATAGTCTAGACTTAAAACTACTAATAGACACCGACTCACGAATAGTACACGGCAGAACGTTCCAAAAGTAAGCAGACTTTACGTAGAAAGCCTTCTGAAGGGTTGCAGTACGACAACGAGGAATAGTCAGGTCTAACTCATTCCTGTCCGCCCGAAGGTCACGTGACGAGGAGGAACTATGAAAAGAAAAGAGATCGCGCAAGTAGCATGGAGCCCCGGTAGACAAGATCCTGTAGAGAGCACAAGCAAGGAAATAGTCCCTTCTCATGTCAACCTTCAACCAACCCAGTCTCTTAAAATAAGGCGAGATGTGTACATCCCTCCGCAAGTCGAATATAAAACGTACACAAGAATTAACAGCACGCTGCAACCTCAAATTCTGTTCATCAGTGATATCATAGAAGACCGGTGAGCAGTAATCAACTAGAGGAAAGATCAGCGCAGTAACAAGATGCTTGCGAAGGGAGACATCCAAAAATTCCTTATTTCTCTTCAGCCGGTATAGGGTATGGTAAATCTTAGACGCAATTATACTGACATGACTCTTCCAATTCAGAGTACTGTCGACATGCAAACCTAAAACCCTAGCGGAAGTGACATAAGGAATTGAAGTAGACTCAATTACAAGACCACGCACCACATTAAGATCAAGTTGATTGACATAGCCGGCACTACCACAAATCATTGCCTTAGTTTTAGCGGCATTTAGAATAAGCCTATTGTTCCGAGCCCACAAAACAATGGCAGCAATATCAGCATTGACGCGGCTAATTCCCGACAGTATCTCAGATGGAAGGCAATGAAAATATATCATCAAGTCGTCAGCATACATCATATGCCTACAATGCACCAGAGAATTAGGTAAATCATTAACAAACAAAGAGAAAAGCAGGGGTCCTAAAACCGAACCTTGAGGTACCCCCGATAAAATAGGGAGCAAAGTAGACATCTGATTGTCCAAGCCCAAAACCACTTGCTGACGTCCAGTGAGATAGGCATGTAACCATTCAAGAGCAGATCTCGAAAAGCGGAGGGATTGCAATTTCCGCAACAATATATTATGATCAACACGATCAAAAGCCTTACTAAAATAAAAAAAAAACCAGAATCGTTATATGCCTATCATCAATAGCCCTCCTAACATCATCACATATTTTTATCCATGCGGTTTGCGTACTATAACCCTTCCGATATCCAGATTGAAACGCATTAAGGAGATCTTTAGAGGCTAAATAGCAAGTAATTTGATTGCAAACAATACGCTCAAAAAGCTTAGATAAATAAGGCAGAAGAGAAATAGGACGAAAGTCTCCAAAAACAGTAGGATTACTAATTTTAGGTATAGGCCGGACTAATGAAACTTTCCAAGCTTTTGGATACACCCCACTGGTAAGAGAATAATTAAACAGATCAACAATCATAGGCAACAACACAAGTATAGCCTTCCTAATTACCAGAGGAGATAGACCATCAGCCCCAGTAGCAGCCGAACCGGGCCTGACCAAATTCTCAATAATCATATCGGTAGTAATATTACTAAAGTAAAACAGGTCAGAATCAAACAAGAAATCATTAAACTCAGGAACAGTAACCAGCATCTGAGGCTCACAACCTGAGTCTCTAGACAAGCCAGTAAAAAAGTAATTGAGATCATCAATAGAAAAATTATCTACCGACAGATCAAAGGAAGAGTCACAAAGGCCAAGCCGCCTGAAGGTAGCCCAAATTTCCCTAGGAGCAGTGATTGTAGCAAATAAGGAACTAAAATATTCTTTCTTAGCAGCTCTCATCAAATTTTTAACCATGTTACGTAGACGAACAAACTCACAATAATGCGTCTGCCGCCTAGTTCTAACAAACCTTCGATGAGCTGAACTTCTATCGCGCATTAGCCGCCGCAACTGATCACTGATCCAGGGAGCAGGAGGCCTTTTGACAACAAAAGTCCGTTCAGGGACATGCACATCAAGCACTTTCATAAGAATTTCTCGCATATAAAGAGCCTTCTCGTCAATGGAGTCAGTACTATACACAACTAACCAATTAGCAGCCCCTGAATCCGTAAGAAAGGCCTCCTGCTGCAGGCTCTTAAAGTTTCTGCGTCGAACAATTCTCTTAAGACCTAATACTACATAAATGAGATCATGAGCAGACAAGAAAGGAACAGACTCTTGACCATAGCGCAACACCTTATTAATATCATCAATAGCACATAAATCAAGAAGTGAATGAGAGTGTGCAGTATGAAAGGTAGCATCATAAGGCACAAGAGAAAAATTTAAACCAACAAAAAGATCACTAAGAAACCGAGAATCAAAGGAATCAATCAACATATTACAATTAAAGTCACCGAAAATAGCAATATTTTTATAAGACGTATATATAGTCGAAAGTGCTTCAAAAAAGCCAGACAAATAACCAACATGTGGCGGACGATAAACAACAGAAACAAGCAATTTACCAAAAGATGAATCGGAGACCTCAGCACATAAAAATTCAGGACGCTGTTGCACGCCAGTAGATTTAATTACCAATCTGCATTTTATCGAATAATGCACGTAAAGGCAGACCCCACCACCCCTCGCAGCAGAAGACCTATCACACCGAAAGATTTGATAGTCAGGCAATGAAACCTCATAATCCACAACGGTATCATTTAACCATGACTCAGATACAGCAATGATGTGCAAAAATTACTACTAAAATAAGACCGAAACTCGTCAATGTGACCGAACAGAGATTGCGAATTAACATGGCATAACCGCATATATGTAGATAGCACTGTATCATTACGACGAGAAGCTGCAGCACTGCAAGGAAGCCCAGAGCCAGACGATCGAGGTGCATCACAGCAAGGGAGATTGTGTTGTCAATCCACTCGTTCACCGGAAGAAAGGTCAGGAGAAAGTCAAGGGCTGCTCAAATTTCCGATAGATCCCCGCAGCAGGGCGGCAAGGCCGGAGGCAGATGTGGACACCCTAGCAGTGACACCACCAGAGGGCAGTACCTTATTCGTATCAGGAGGGATACTATCTAAATCCCCCGCAGCTCTAACCAAGATAGGAGCTGACGAAGAAGACGTCTTCAGGTAGACACTACCATTGCGAGCCCAAACACGGTGCCATCCCTTCTCACGAGCCACTCTTCGCGTCTCAGTTAAAAGACGATACGTAGAAGAAGGAAGAAATTCATTAATATACACCGAACGACTGGAGTAACTCGAGCAAATTGCATTGGCCAGCAAGTTACCCTTCTCCCTCTTCTTCTGCAACCAGAGGTTTCGACTGTGAGCCCGAAGAAATTTGACAATGATTGGCCTAGGCCGGCTACTATCAAATCTGCCGATCCTCCTGGCTTCAACCACCTCGTGCTGTGTAATGGCAATTTCAAGGGTAGAACTAATGCGGGTAACCGTGTGAGAGACATCCTCACCAACAACCTCATCCACTCCACTTATAATAAGCTCGAATTTATGAGCTTGCCGTTCGATGCTATCCAATCTCCGCAAGACATCATTATCATGGCTATGACCCAATGCAACCTCCAGTGAGGACACACGCTCTGTCAACGTAGCCAGATCAACGGCAAAATTCCCAGCACTAGTCTCTAAGGACCTTGTTTTATTCGAGAGAGCATCAAGCTTGACCACACAGTCGCTCATCGTCTTCTTCAATTTAACTAAGTCACTGAGCTGAGCCTTGATAGTATACAGCTCACCAAGCTGCGAACAGACGCTGTCCATTTTGGTTGACAGAGTTCCCACAATCTGCCAAATTTCTTCCAACATAGAACTGTCAGGAGACCGTGAGCCAGAAGAACGAGCAGCCACACCAGATGCAGTCCTCAAGGATGGCCGCACACAAAGAGAACAATTATAGACAAAATCAGGAGGTAAAGCAGCATCGACAGAAAGGCCCAGCTCCGATTTAACGCACACCAAATGGAAGGCATGACCAGAGATGCCATGCCCCCACCATGAAAAAATCTTCCCTCTCTACCAGTAACTTCTCCTCCAGCAGCTATTCGCATGAGGAGATTCCGTGACATCATAGTACGTGACGACATCTATATTCTCCTACGTGCAACGCTTGGCGATATCGAAACATGACCAAACATAACCACAATCAGGCTAACCTCCAAATGAGAGAGCATAACAATAAAGAAATAGATCATACAAGGAACAAGATTGCGAAGAACAAACATTGAATGTTGTTTCTTGTATTCTTACAGGTTTGTAACCGTCGTAGTTAATTAATATTTTCCAGATAAATGGTTACGTGGTTACGTTGCGTTGTTTAAAACAGAAGAGATTTTGAAATTACGAGCGGTGTGGCCGCCTGTGGCGTTGGCGTCGCATACGTCACCATTGCGTCACTACTCTAGCGGTGGTAGTGGGAGACAATGTGACGTCACGTAACGATGGTAGAGGGGGAAGCTGTGAGACTTTCCATGCCATCCCTGGGCGTGACTCTTGTCACAGTGACAGTTGACAATATCACCACGGCCGATAAACTTCTTGCATAGCAGACAACTAACGACAGGCATTTTCCGTAGATGTCAATTAGAGGTAGCAGTAGGCGCAAATTACCAGCAGGTACACAGCAAATTACGCACACAAATAAGGAGGAGCACAATTGAGAGGGCCACCTAAGGCGTAATGTAAACAAACCAGGATGGCCACTCTAACTCAACCAAATAAGACTGATATACCGTATCAGAACCAAAGATAGGTTATGTCGCCCGTAATAAAGTCAAAATTGAATAATCATAAGACTGAAAGGAGTCACTGTGCAGCTAAACAAAAAATTACACAACCACGACACGTCTGAACACACTTGAACGACACTAAACTTGCAAAGAGTCAAGAAAAGCACTAAGTAAAACCGGAAAGCAGTAACGTGCACTATCGTACTATAGTAGAGAGAGAGAGAGAATATACGGACGATAAGAGCGCGTCAGCGTGTTTGGGCGTCACGTCCACGGGCCGCATCCCGGTGGTGCGATGTCTTCTACGATTGTAATCGGAGACCAGTGTCGATAAAATAGTCGTCCATTTGTAGGTGCCATTCAGCGTAAAACTTTGCCACATTTTGTTTTTCAAGGTTCTGTTCCAACGTTCCACTATGGACGCTTTCATTACGCTGCACGTAGAGTAATGATTTATCGATATTATTATTATTTTTATTATTTATCGATATTATTATCATTTTATTTTTATTTTTTCATAAGAGCTTGAAATTCCGCATTATAAAATTCCGTTCCCTTATCCGTTTGGAGATTCCTCGGTTTTCTTCCATCCTTTAGAATGCGGAGAAAAGCATTGGCAACATCTTTCCCATTTTTCGTTTTCAACGCTACTCCCCATGCGTATTTAGATAAGACATCGGTGACGGTGAGTATGTAGTTGTGACCACCGTTGACTCGCGCATACAGCTGCATATCTACGAGATCCGCTTGCCAGAGATCGTTGTAACCGCGTACGATGACTCGTCTCCGTATAAAGTTACGTCTCGCTGGCGCGTGTAGCTCCTTCACCAGCTGTCTCTTTTCATCCGTAATTTGACCGCTCTTTTCTTCCTTCTTCATTTCCGTAGATTAACGTCGAGCTCTGCAGACGCGTCAATTTATAAACAACCCAGCTTCGCGAAGTTCTTCGATTATGGAAACAATTTCGTTGTCGTGTCCCGTATGTCCCGCGGATTTCGATGATAGGAGAAGGCGCAATCTGTCGACGAGCTGGTTCGGTTCATTCCAATGCACATAGTCCACTGTGTTGTCGTTAGCCACTTTATCAAGCGGTACCAACCTACCTCCCGATCGTTTGCTCTTAAACGAAGAGATGATAGATTTATACTTGTAACCTTTGTTACTTTTTACTGGTCCCGCCGCCAGATGGTTGCGCCTATGAGCATTCGTCGATCTTAATATGTCCGTGTACTTGCGTAAGTCTGCTTCGTTGTACAAAGTGTCGTCGGGCATTCTCATAAACAATAATTCGTACAAGCCATTTGTTCCCTTGTACCTAGTTCCGTTTATTAGCACATCATCGTTTTTATTTACGTCAAAAACGGCATTACCCAGCATTAGTGTGTTATTTTTTAGGTATATCCCGTAGACATCGTCTATTTTTTTCTCACTATCGGTAAAGAGTAAACGAATATATTTCGCCGCCAAGGGTCCTAGAGTATTAGCGAAGTGACTACGCATGCTATCGTTATGCGTGTTCCAAAATTGTTGCATAGAAACATCGCTGTCTTCGTCAGTGTCACCATACGTTTCAGTCGCACCCATCGGCGCTTCATTATGGACATTGGAATAAGCGCGTTCTCTCTGTACGTGTTCTATCTACTGATCTGAAGAAGTGCCAGGGTCGGAGAAAAGGCGAGTTCTTATAGTTTGTGAGCTTTGAGGATTAAGAAGAATTGGTGTTGGCGTCGAAGCTTGAAAATCACATTTTGCTTGCGGTTCTTCGATCTTCGCGGATGGCACCGCCGATTCCACCGCGACTCGATGAGATGTATTTTCCATAATTCGTTGTAAGGGTTCTATCACGGGCTTTAGGCGTTTCTCCGTTATTCCTTCATCGCCGATGCCTTCCGACTTGAGAGCTCTACGTTTCTTACGAATAATATCGCTCGTTTCAGATATAGCTTGTGCAATTTTACTCCCTTCCCTAATATTGCTCATTTTCGATACTTGCATCTGCGGTGAGGCCTGCACTCAAAGCGTTCCGTCAAAGGACTGAGTCGTTTAGAAAATTACAAACTCGTTACATCCTCTCCTGTAACGGCCATGTCTCATTGAGCTGTCCTTGTCGATTAGTACGAAACCGTATTTGCCCTGCCAACAGCGCGCGCACATTTCGCAAAAACGAGTATACGACATATCCGTATTTACATGATCGTTGTAAATGTGCCTTAAATTCGTGCCATCCTGTTTGAACACAATCAGAACGTTGGCATTGTCGCGAATTAATTGTTTTGGTATTCGCGTGTAAAGGCGGGTACAGATCAAGCGCGCCGATCTGCGCCGCGCCGTGCAAAACGTTCGCGAACGTTGCAGGCGCTTTCAATTTGGACGGCTTACCGATCACAAACGCGCAACAACACGCATGAACAACCCGTCCAAATTGAAAGCGCCTGCAACGTTCGCGAACGTTTTGCACGGCGCGGCGCAGATCGGCGCGCTTGATCTGTACCCGCCTTAAGTTTGACAGAGATAGAAACAGTCCACGCGCGAGTGCCTACCCATAGCGAAATATTCTCTTATCACGTTCTGTTTGTCGCACGCAACGTCATCAAATATAAACACCGAATCCGGCAACGCTTCGTTTGGAGGCACGACGTCGATGTTATTTGAAAATGGAAAGTATCCGATTTCGGGAACATTAGCCAAGACTTTTTCGAGATATTTGTACTTTGGTTGTTGCAATGATTTTGAGTAGACGTATACGTTATCAAACTTTACGCCGTTCGGACTCTCGATCAGACTAATCACGACATTCGTTTTCCCGCAATTCGACGGCCCGCATATTATGTCGCGTATCGTATTCGGCAAGAGAGGCCCGTGTCGTTGACGTATATCCGCGCGCATCGATCTAGCGTCTAAGTTGCGAACGCGAATAGACCAGGGCTGCTTTGCGAAACGCATATCGCCGATGGAATGACAATTACGTTCGAGGAATCGCCTTATAAGTTCTACACGGTAGTCACTCAAAGAGAGAGAGATTGCAAAAGGTTGAACGGTGGATGTGCTTATCGAATTTATATTGTTCATGGGGAGGAGAGGGGTCATGAAAAGAAGAAGTTAAACAATAAATATATATTTATTTGAAAAGAATACAAAAGGCAGATATCATTCGATTTTGGCTTTTTGCCGCGACACACGCTCATTTCGACACCTCCGATACATCGTCGCTCTCGCAATCTTCTTCCGCTCGATCTATCCTTCTCTGGATACATTCGTGACACTTATTTTTCGGGGGTGGAGGACCATCGATGTGTATACGATCCCCTGGCCTGTTATAGTGTTCTAGGCACAGCTAATCACGTTCCTCCTCCTCCTTCCTCTTCCTTAGCCACCATTCTTGCAGGATCTTGACATTCCTCATTGCGCATGCTCCATCGTGCACGATGCACGCCATATGTTTGTTGGTGTCCTCTTCGACGTTCCGGATCTTGGTCGGTAAATTCGGCAAATCGTCGTCCTCGTTCAAGGTCTCGATATTAATCGATTTAATGGCATTGTACATTTTCATTAGCCATTTTTAGGCACGACCGTAAAGGGAGTGACTTATGCTATCGCCATCGCAAAAACCGTTCGTATGTGTGTGTGTGTGTGTGTGTGTGTGTGTGTGTGTGTGTATGTATGTATGTATGTATGTATGTATGTGTGTGTGTCCGTGTATATCCTCGATTTCGGAAAAACGGCTGAACCGATCGGGACGAAATTTGGCACAAAAATCAAGTACACTACTGTGAGTTGACAATAAGGTTTGTGAGCCGCCATCTTGAACCGGTACAAGATGGCGGGAGATTCAAAATTTGAAAAAAATCTAATTTAAATGTAATATTGCTGCCATTTCTAAACGGCTGAAGATAGCGATACATAAAGTTTGCTGGCACCAAATGGATATATACTCAAAGTACATACCAAATTTCGTTGCGATCCGTTCAGCCGTTTGGCCGGAATACTGGACTAACGGAAATAGTGCAAAATTCATTAATCCATTAGTCCAGTTTTCCAGCCAAACGGCTGAACGGATCCGGACAAAATTTGGCATGAACATCGAGTATATATCCATTTGGTGCCATGAAACTTTATGTATGGCCATCTTCAACCGTTTCGAAATGGCGGCAAATTCAAATTTTTTATCCACTATTCCAGTAAAACGATTGATTAGTCCACTATTACGGCAAAACGGCTGAACGGATTCGGACAAAATTTGGCATGCACATCAAGTATATACCCATTTGGTGCCAGGAAACTTTATGTATAGCCATCTTCAACCGTTTCGAAATAGCGACAAATTCAAATTTTTAATCCACTATTCCAGCAAAACGATTGATTAGTCCACTATTCCGACAAAACGGCTGAACGGATTCGAACAAAATTTGGCATACTTATCAAGTATATACACATTTGGTGCCAGGAAACTTTATGTATAGCCGTCTTCAGCCGTTTCGAAATAGCGGCAAATTTTAATTTTTAATCCACTATTTCAGCAAGAAAGTTGATTAGTCCACTATTCCGGCAAAACGGCTGAACGGATTCGGACAAAATTTGGCATGTACATCAAGTATATATCCATTTGGTGCCACGAAACATTGTGTATGGGCATCTTCAACCATTTCGAAATGGTGCCAGTTTCAAATCTTTCATTCTCTATTTTATTTATAATTATAGTTTGAAAATCCCGTAATTTCGAAACGGTTGAAGATGACCATAAAGTTTCGTGGCACCAAATGGGTATATTTTTAAACTACATTGCAAATTTTTTTTGAATCCGCGCAAGCGTTTCGCCGGAATACTGGATTAAAGATTTCAATTTGTCGCAATTTCTGAATGGTTGAAGTTAACCATGCATAAAGTTTCACCGCAGCAAAGGGGTATATACTTGATGTACATGTAAAAGTTTGGTTCGGATGCATTTAATTGTCCGGTTTCGATCACTTGCGCGCATTGCAGAAATGCTGCATTTCGCGGGCGAGCGCGAAGCGCGAGCACCCGACGTCCTCAGGGGGTATGGCGCTTGAGCGAAGCGAAAGCGCAGAGGACTCTCTAGCATAGTTTAATATCTCAATACTTGAATTTTCAACAATTTCGAAACGGTTTGAAATTCGTGGGCGAGCGCGAAGCGCGAGTGCCGCGGTCGTGCCTATTGCAGAAAAGCGAAGCTTTTCTGCACCCGGTAAAGCGAGCGCGAAGCGCGAGCAAAAGCGATCTGGGGGGTTGGCGCTTGAGCGAAGCGAAAGCGCAGGGGGTTTACCCCCTAGTTCCTTCTCCAACCCTTTCACGTACACAACCTGGTTACTATTCCGTTTAAAACACCGTGCTACACACTCTCGAACGCTTGCGTACGGCACTGCGCCATCATCCCATTCGAATCTATGATGGTTATGCGTCAGCCACTTCACTTTCCGCGATTCCGCTTTCGATAGAAATTTTTTTCGAAACGGTGGTGCAAAAACGAAACACTGTAGACGATTCCCATTTTGTAAAATAGCAAGTTCTTTTACGAAAAACTCGTTCGTATCACTTTGGAACCCTTGAATATCCACGAATATTGGTAGTTCCATTTTGACGATTAGGATTGCTGACAACGATTAAATAAATTTCACGATGAAATGACTCATATAAACACCTGTTTCCCCCTCAACTTGTCGCTTAGGAGATTTTGCGCGCTACATTAGAAATACGGCTCTGATGTCTCACGCTACTGCGAGGGATAACTAACTGCTGCTGCTGTTGCACTCGTTTTCTTTCCGCATCAATCGAACATCGTGTCGCTTAAGAGAGTTTGCGTACTTCGTTGGTCAATGGATTATATTCCACGATGCGATCGTATATGATTAGACAATAAGCGCTAGTTCCTTCGGGCACGTTGTCCGCGCATTCAAAATCGATTCTTACATCGACTGTGGCGCTTTTGATCGATTCAATCTGGCGCGAACAATCAATAACGACGAACGGGCCATAGATGAAAAATTGTGATTTATCATACGCAGGTTCGTCATCACCGTTGCAGTCAGTCGCACCGTAATACGATTTTTTAAATTTCGCATACATATCGTACAGGACGGAGTATCTATTTTTGTCGAAATCAAGATTTAAATTATCGTACGGATACGATTCCGAATTTAAAAATAGGCGAAAATTAGTGAGTTTGCAGTTGTCAAATTTGCAGATACGCTTAGTCAGTTTGTTTTTTCTATCCGTTTGTAAGGCAAATATCACGTATCGTGGCTTCTCCAATTGCGTTGTCGCCTTAATGCTCCATGTATGATTAGTGGTCGTTTGTAACATTGGATACTCGTATAAGTCCCAGGAACGGTAACTCATAGTTACGGGTGTACCGTTCTCAAGGATGAGTAGCAACGAAAGTGTGTGTCTTTCTTCCAGGGTGACGTGCGGGACCCTCCACTGCACCTTGTGTAATTGCAAACTGTAAGTTGCACCATCTGTTCCAAAAACAGCGTTTTTATCGTCTCGCGATCGAATCAGAATCAATTCGTGATGCGCATTGATCACTATGCGTTTGTAATCTTCGCAGAAACCCAGTAGCATATTCAGAGGCAGGCAAAAGTCAAAGTAGCCTGTTACATTACGCGTCTCTATCCAACCAGCGTTCTCGAGTATTGTTGATTTTCCCTTTGACAGTGATATTCCATTCTTCAACGTAGTTGTTGTTCCGACGTTCTTGCATCGATCAATCTCCACGCCATTTAATTCATATCGGATTTCATCAAACATAAATGCTATGCAATTCCTTTCAAGTTCGACTTTTGCATCTGCGGCATTTCCATCGTTGAGACTGAGTTTTCCTTCGACGTAAAGGTAACTTTCGCTAGGAAGCGTGTACAAATCTTGTTGTTGGATCGGAATCCGTATTTCATCATTATTCCCCAATGTCGTATTAGCGCAGGGGCTATAACTGTGTAATTCAATCTTTGTAATTCTATCGTCGGAGATCGGCAAACTACCAACGTTCAAGGGATCCATCGTTTCCTTTTTTAA
Organism: Tiphia femorata; assembly: GCA_944319695.1. Lineage (NCBI taxonomy): Eukaryota > Metazoa > Arthropoda > Insecta > Hymenoptera > Tiphiidae > Tiphia > Tiphia femorata. The sequence goes on along the minus strand of OX090896.1, from coordinate 9,801,069 downwards.
CTGCAAATCCCAACGATTCTAGAAATTGCACGTTTTCCTTGCGCAAATCTTGCGATGCGTTCCGTTTGGGATCACTATTCCTACTGAATAATTGCAGAAAATTCATATCGTTTAATACATGATTATCTGTACTTTTGCTGTCGTTGCAATTGTTGTTGTAATTGTTGTAATTGTTGCTGTCGTAAAAGCAGTTGGCGCGTTTGCACTTGCATTTCTCGTTCCACCCATTTCCGAACGTGTTTTTCAATGAAACGTTCCACGGCGCGTTTGACTGTGCTTTCGATGAAGCGTTCGATCGAACGTTCGATTGGGCGTTCCGACTGTTGATCGTTGTCTCCGTGTACAGCAACATTATGTTGAACAATTTTTGGCATTAATTATTTTTACTTTACAGATCGTTAAATATTCGATGTGTTGTGTATATAACGGTGTTATTTAATACACCGTCTAACATGAAGTCTGACCGTCACCTCTTCTCCTCTGAAGTTTACCAAATTATCGTTTTGATCGGTAATGCGTACGCTAAGGTGATCAATGATTCTTGCGGTGACAGGAAGGTAAATGACGTTTGAAGGACATTCCGAGATCTTATATCCCGGCGGCACGCGCGGCGAAAACTCATGAATCGTGTGAACGCATCGTCCATTGCAGTACGCTCCAGTTGTGACGTTACATTCGATTCTCAGTGCGTTTATTTTCATAATATTTACCGGCATATCCGACACGTGCCATTGTCCGGCTTCTAATACGCGATACGTTGAAAACCCGAGAAGCGGTCCAATAGTATTGGGCCTAGTGAAGTCGATAGTATAGTCGCTGTATATTTCGCTCTTCAAAGTGTTGTTATTCGTGCGGAGAATTATTGTCCTCTTTTTGCTCGTTATATTTTCTTGGAAGTATCTATTTATCGCTTCGAGTTCGTAGGAGCCATCTGGAATCGTTATCTCCCCATCGGTGCCAAAATAAAATTTATTGTTTGTCCCGTCGACATTCGGTATTGCGTTGAATGCTTGAAAATCGACGAGTCCGAGTTCATACTTATCATCGTTCAATTCAATGGGTGGAAAATAGTCTGTGCTGAGCACGGAAGTCTTTCCGGTTAACGTTAATGTCAACGACATTTTTATAACTGTGGAACCTTTACTTATCGAGGCTATTATTATATGTTTTCGATGATAAAACGTAAACAGAGTTGCCCGCACACACTGCTATCGAAACTTTGATACTGCGTATGATTATACAAAACTATTGCGTCTCTTCCGAAGTAGTTGATTAATTCTAGCGGTGGTTTCAAATTTCCAAAAGAATCAAAGTACTTTACGTGATTGCCTCGCTTTACGTATGCTATCCAGTGTGTTCCCGGGCCTGCAAGGCTATCTAAGTTCACAATGCCGCATTCGTTAACGTGCGATTTAGAAGGTAAATCCGTTCGCATAAAAACACCTCGAAACGATGGGACGTTTAATTTTCGCGCCAAGTCGTGTAAGTGTACGTTCGTCGTAGCACCCTGCGGAAGCCTTACCGCTTCTCGCGGCGTTTTTTTTTTTTAATTCCGCCTCCACGTTTGTACGGTTTGAGATAAAGTCCGCGTCCTTCCATGATGCGATGGTGGCGTTTCATTTCCTCCAGTGTCTTGCGCGTTGCGGAAGCATCGTTAACGGCCTTGGCAATACTCGCCGCACCACCAGCCGCCGTTCCCAACGCCGATAGGCCCGCAAAAATAGGCACTAGTGCTGGAAGAAATCCACCCCGTTTTGCAATCGGAAGTGTGCGTGACTTCTTCTTCTTACTATTTTTTTTCGGTGCCATTTCTTTCTATCGATAGTCAACAGCAGCAGCGCATATAAACGAAAATCTTTTGCAATCTGATGCGTAGCCTTTCGCTGATAATTCGAAGATGAAACGTGCACATTGCGCCACTGTGCAAAAAGAAATAAATTTTTTTTCCCAAATGCATGTGTTTATATAGGCCGTCCACGGCAAAGTAATCCGAAACACGTGAGAATCCTATATGGAAGTGTATCGATTGGGCGTTCGATCGACCGTTTTTGCGTTCAACGGAGCGTTCGATCGACCGTTCTTGCGTTCAACGGAGCGTTCGATCGACCGTTTGACTGTAAATCAAAAGAATTAATGTGTATGGCATAAAAGTCAAGGCTAAAAACATCTATAAAAACATTTAAAAGTTTCTATAAAAACATTTAAGGAAGTTCTCGCTGCAAGAGGACCTCGAGAATAATACAAATGTAAAATGACGATGCTCCGTGTGTACTGTAGAGCGCTGTGATATGATCGTTCCGCCGTCATTTTCAAGTACGAGCGAAGTGCACAAGAGAGTTAGAGTACCCACGAATTATGCCAAACATACCACTAACCCCACTGACAGTGAGGAAGGAAACGGATTGGGGCGTTTAACGTATAAGGGAAGTAGGTAGAGAGGATTGTAACGAATGAAAAAATTCAATGAATTGCATTATAGTTTATTAAGGCAAATCATTTTTTAATAATCTTTGAATCGATGACATGGCAATTGGGTCGATGCGACTATGATTATATGAATACCTAAAGCTACTAATTCACAGTCGATAATAGATTTGGGATCATAAACGTCGCTTTCTTTGATGTATTTTGTAACTTCCGGGAACATTTTAACTACCTTGTATCTACGAACTAACGTCACATAGTCTTCAAACTTTTGTTCGACCGAATACAACTTATCGTATAACAATTTATGCAATTCGATTATGGAATCATTTAAACATAACATTTTTTTAAACGTGTTTCGCATTATTGATATATATGTATCTCCTTTGTAAAACTTAATTATTTTTCCGCCGTATAATTTCCCAAATCCGAAACTTAAATCTTCAAAATGAATGTCGTCGCGCGTGTTTGTTGACTCGTCGAAGAAACTGCATATGTTTTCTCCGTCGGCTACAATTGCGGACCACGTTGTTATGCACAATTCGAGGTTGTTGTTGCGGTTATCGGATAAAATCAGTTGCACATCGAAATTGTTCTCGCGGATATTTATACCAATATCAAGGAACTTTGTGCAGGAATCTGTCAGCGGATACTTTCGACCCAAAATTCTAATCGAACGTTGCAGTCTGGTTCTAGAACAAAGAATGAATTGAAAAGTAATATTTCTGCCTATCATTCTCCATACATTAAGTTCAATATATTTGTACATGTCCAAAGTAAATATACTTCAAGCACTTACATTTCATCACGCGCTTTTCGGATTTCGGCAAATCTTTTTCTGTCCTCCTCTTCTTCTTTTTCTCGCATCGAATATGGATATTTCCTCTTGCAGGAGAATTCTTTGGTAACTTGAGAATACATATTTCACATTTCTAACGACACTTTACGCCGCACCCTTTCAAATATCTTGCTCCGTTTTTTGTGCTCGTCTGTGAGCAAATCATTGGCTTTTATAATGCTTGCACCTGTTACTGGTGGGGCAAAACTGCTAGCTTGCAGATTTTTTCAAAATGGCCGATCTGTTGGACGAGCGTCAACTATGGCGGTAGATTTGGAGGAAAAGAGTGAAAAAATGATCCGCGCCTGTGACTTTATACGGCGATGAGTCATTTTGCAGGCTCGTGCCAGTTTGAAAATCCTGCTATGAAGGGGGGGGGGGGGGACGACACCGAGTCAGCAGTTTTGCATCGCGCTCTTGGACAAATTCTAGCCGAGGGGTGGGGCGGTGGCGGCAGTGGCGGCTACACCACCCCGTTAGCATTGTTTTTTGCATTGTTTTGGAATTTGGTCGCTGCATCATCTCCAACTGCGCAACAGGAATTCTGGGGTGGGGTGCATGAAATTCTACACCGCAACGTCCTACTCTTCCAGGAATTCGACCTTGAACGTCAGCTGCACACGTGCTCTTGGACAATTTCTAGCCGAGGGGTGGGGCGGTGGCGGCAGTGGCGGCTACACCACCTCGTTAGCATTGTTTTTTGCATTGTTTTGGAATTTGGTCGCTGCATCATCTCCAACTGCGCAACAGGAATTCTGGGGTGGGGTGCATGAAATTCTACACCGCAACGTCCTACTCTTCCAGGAATTCGACCTTGAACGTCAGCTGCACACGTGCTCTTGGACAATTTCTAGACGAGGGGTGAGGTGGGGGAGGCGAAGTTATGGCGCCGAGTGCAACAGTTTTGCATCGTGCTCTTCCACGAATCGGGGGGGGGGGGGGGGTTGATGACCTAAGTGCAATTTGATATCCTTTTGATGTGAGCCAGCATCGGCATAGCCCGTCTACTACGCTCGGCCGTACGAGCTAAGGCTCTATCCGAGGTGCTGATGCATGTTTAATGTTTGTCCGTACGCGGTAATCTCATCTTCCTTATCTTTTTTTTCGTTTGTTTTTGTGTACTTTACTATTTTTTTGATGTATTATCTATCTTTGGTATACTACAGGGCTTGTCCCGGCAATAAATAAATAAATAAATCATCACCATCCTCGATCGCCTGTCGTCATCATCGTCGATCGTCCATCGTCATCATCCTCGATCGCCTGTCGTCATGATCGTCGATCGTCCATCGTCATCATCCTCGATCGTCAATCGTCATCATCGTCGATCGTCCTCAACGTCGATTCGCCAGTCGTCATCATAGTTGATCGTCAATCGTTATTATCCTCGACCGTCAGTCGTCATCATCATAATGATCCTCGATCGCCAGTCCTCATCATCGTCATCATCCTCGACCGCCAATCGTCAATCGTCATCATCGTCATCATCCTCGACCGCCAATCGTCAATCGTCATCATCGTCATCATCCTCGATCGCCAGTCATCATCGACCGTCAATCGTCAATCGTCATAATCCACGATCGTCAATCGTCATCATCCTCGATCCTCAGTCGTCATCATCGTCGATCGTCAATTCTCATCATCGTCATCATCCTCGATGGCCAGTCGTCATCGACCGTCAATCGTCAATCGTCAATCGTCATCATCGTCATCATCCTCGATGGTCAGTCGTCATCGACCGTCAATCATCATCGTCGTCATCATCCTCGATCGCCAGTCGTCATCGATCGTCAATCGTCAATCGTCATCACCCACGATCGTCAATCGTTAATCGTCATCGTCCTCGATCATCAGTCGTCATATCATCGTCGATCGTTAATGCTCATCACCGTCATCATCCTCGATCGCCCGTCGTCATCGATCGTCAATCGTCATCATCCTCGAACTTCCATCGTCATCATCGTCGATCGTCAATCGTCATCATCGTCATAGTCCTCGAACGCCAGTCGTCATCATCGTCGATCGCCAGTCGTCACGTCAACATCGTCGATCGTCCATCGTCCTCAATGTCGATCGTCCATCGTCATCATCCTCGATCGTCAATCGTCCTCATCGTCGATCGTCCATCGTCCTCAATGTCGATCGTCCATCGTCATCATCCTCGATCGTCAATCGTCCTCATCGTCGATCGTCGATCGTCCTCAATGTCGATCGTCCATCGTCATCATCCTCGATCGTCAATCGTCATCATCCTCGATCGCCGATGGTCAATTATTTAATTTACTATAGAAAGGTAAATAATATTTTATTAATTTTGTCTTCAATCGTCAATCGCCCTCATCGTCGATCGTCCATCATCCTCATCGTCGATTGCCATCATCGTCATCATCGTCGATCGTCAATCCTCGTCATCGTCATCATCCTCGATCGCCAGTCGTCAATAATCGTCGATCGTCAACCGTCAATCGTCAACATCGTCGATTGCCAGTCGTCATCATCGTCGATCGTCCATCGTCATCATCCTCGAACGCCAGTCGTCAACATCGTCGATCGTCAATCGTCAATCGTCCTCAACATCGATCGTCCATCGTCATCATCCTCGATCGTCAATCGTCATCATCCCCGATCGTCAATCGTCATCATCATAATGATCCTCGATCGCCAGTCCTCATCATCGACATCATCCTCGATTGCCAGTCGTCATCGATCGTCAATCGACAATCGTCAGCATCCTCGATCTTCAATCGTCGTCATTGTCGATCGTCAAACGTCATCATTGTCATCATCCTCGATCGTCATCGATCGTCAATCGTCAATCGTCAGCAACCTCGATCGTCAATAGTCATCATTCTCGATCGTCAATCGTCATCATCGTCGATCGTCCTCAACGTCGATTCGCCAGTCGTCATCATAGTTGATCGTCAATCGTTATTATCCTCGACCGTCAGTCGTCATCATCGTCGATCGTCAATCGTCATCATCGTCATCATCCTCGATCCTCAGTCGTCATCATCCTCGATTGCCAGTCGTCATCGATCGTCAATCTTCAATCGTCATCATTGCCGACCGTCAATCGTTATCATCCTCGATCGTCAATCGTCATCATCCTCCAACGTCATCATCGTCGGTCGTAAATCGTCATCATCCTCGATCGTCAAACGTCGTCATCGTCGATTGTCATCATCGTCATCATCTTCGATCGTCTAATCGTCATCATCGTCAACATCTTCGATCGCCGGTCGTCTATAATCGTGGGTCGTCAATCGTCAGTCGTCATCATCCTCGGACGCTAGTCGTCAACATCGACGATCGTCAATCGTCATCATCGTCATAGTCCTCGAAAGCCAGTCGTCATCATCGTCGATCGCCAGTCGTCAACATCGTCGATCGTTAATCGTCAATCGTCCTCATCGTCGATCGTCCATCGTCCTCAATGTCGATCGTCCATCGTCATCATCCTTTGTGACGTTGCATTTTTGGCACGTCACAAAAATGTAATAAAATCGAATTAATGCGACTCGGACGGACGACAGACAGCGTCGACGGACGCAACGAAGGAGACATATAGAGTAATCGACAAAAACTTAGATTTAGTAGATCGATGTATTGCGGACTACACCAACACGGGGAAACAGCAGCGTGGACACACTACCGCCGCGGGACATCAACACCGCCCGCACCCTTCTTATCACCAGGCGTTCGGACGAGGATCACCGCCCCACTCCGCGCTCTCCTTATCACCGGCGCTGCGGAACGACCACCGGCCGCACCGCCGAAGCTTCTAGGCGAGGGGCATATTACCGCTCCGCGCTCTCCTCATCAACAAGCGGTGGGACGAGTACCACCCGCACCGCCGAGACTACAGGGCAAGGAGCGCCACATCGCTCCGCGCCCTCCTCACCACCAACGTCGCGGGACGAGCATCGCCGCGTCGCTGGACTGTACCGGCGAGTGGAGGGGAAACCAAGAGGGACTTTGCCGCCGAGACCAGGCGCGCATTACCGGAGATCACACCTGATCTTCGGTTGCATCAGGGCGAGATGCAGCTGCAGGGGGATGACCAGAGCAAGATCATACCGCCGTGGGGGATGAATGCCAGCGCGAGCGCTGCTCGTTTTATGACTTCTCGGCCAGGCGCCGAATCATCCTCCACCACAGTACCGGCGGAGGTGACTGGAGACCACCTCTCGATAATTCAAGAAGAGGAACGATCTCGCGGCCAGGCGCCGCTCCAGCCAGCTTCCAATACCGATACCGCAGCCAGGGGTAAGGCATCCGTCATCTGGGGCAGGCTCGACTCTCCACCCAATGGACTTTTGGATTTTGGATTTGGCCGGGTGGAGGAACGTCGTAGCATCGATAGCCCAGCGGATGTCAGCGGATCGGTCATGCCATCTAAAGAGGCACCCTTGCAGGAAATCAGCCACGTCACATCCCTTGGTTTTCCCGCCGATAGCAACATTACCGAAGAGGATCCGGCGTCTACGCCAATCAACGAGGAGGATTTTGGCGCCTAGAGGAGCAGGAGTGGGGATCGGCAAGGAGCTTCGGCGCGGGACACCCTGACCGCGACCTGTTCCGTTTTGACTGCCGTCCGTGCGAACGATAATTACCGATTCTTACCGTCCTCTTTACAATACCGTTATATTACCGTTTTATTGTCGCGAAACGCGTAATATTGTAACACTGCGTGTGTGAGAGCGAGAGAGTGGCCACCCACAAATTGGAAATTTGGATTACCGTTGTAGAGGCGTTTGGCGAGGCCACCCATCCTGTGGAGTACCGGTGAGCGATCTCCCAAAGATATTATCGAATAGGGAAAAATTATTGTATTTAGTACCGCGATAATTATAGTGGGTTATTGTTCACCGTGTGGCCTGTGCTTGTGTGTAGGAGTGTGGTGTAGCGGGTTTCGCGTACCGTTTTTGAATTACCGCTTAGTACCGTTATTTTAAATAGCGTCCGTTGTCTCCTTCGTTGCCCTTCCGTACCGGAACGGAGCAGCCGTTAGGGCATTAGTTCGGCCCTAGCGTAATTAAATCAAAGATTGTTGTCTCACGTATTCGGATAATTAGGTAAATTCTCGTGGTCCACGTTCGACTTGTGGACCGAGGTGTGACTCTCTTAGATTCTGTGGCGAGCGAATTGTCGGAGCGATCCCAGTGAATCGCCCCCTCTACCGTTTTAGCAAGCTGAGCAGCTCGGAGCTTTCCGTCCCGAGGGAATTCGACTCAAATACCGTTCGTAATTTTTGGGTGGGATCAGGTCTGCTTATTACCGTTGCCGAAGACGCAACTGGCGCCCATACCGGATTTATCTCGTTTTGGTTTTTGGTTACCGCGGCTCCCGCAGACATTGGTATTTCGGCAGTCGGACGTGAGCGCGGGCGGGATTTACCGTCGTGTGCGGTGTAGGAAGCAGGATCGCGCGCGACAAAGGCGGCCTGACCCTTTGTTCTTGTTGGTTATCGCGAGTGAGTCGACGTCTCTCGGGCCGAAGTTTTAACGGTCGCGATCGGGATTTTGTGACGCTCGTAAAGAATAATATTGTACCGCGTTATTTATTTCAATAAATATCATTTACCGTATTTATTCTTTTATCGAGCAATTGGGCTTCCCGAATTACCGTTATACCTTGATCGTCAATCGTCATCGTCTTCATCATCCTCGATCGTCAATCGTCATCATCCTCGATCGTCAATCGTCATCATCGTCGATCGTCAATAGTCATCATCCTGGATCGCCAGTCGTCATCGATCGTCAATCGTCAGTCGTCATCATCGCTGATCGTCAATCGTCATCATCCTCCATCGTCAAACGTAATCATCGTCATCATCCTCGATCCTCAAACGTCATCATCGTCGATCGTCAATTCTCATCATCGTCATCATCCTCGATCGCCAATCGTCATCGACCGCCAATCGTCAATCGTCATCATCGTCATCATCTTCGATCGCCAGTCATCATCGACCGTCAATCGTCAATCGTCATAATCCACGATCGTCAATCGTCATCATCCTCGATCCTCAGTCGTCATCATCGTCGATCGTCAATTCTCATCATCGTCATCATCCTCGATCGCCAGTCGTCAATAATCGTCGATCGTCAACCGTCAATCGTCAACATCGTCGATCGCCAGTCGTCATCATCGTCGATAGTCCATCGTCATCATCGTCATCATCCTCGATCGCCAGTCGTCATCGATCGTCAATCGTCAATCGTCATCACCCACGATCGTCAATCGTTAATCGTCATCGTCCTCGATCATCAGTCGTCATATCATCGTCGATCGTCAATGCTCATCATCATCATGGTCTTCGATCGCCAGGCGTCATCATCGTCGATTGTCAATTGCCAATCGTCCTCATCGTCGATCGTCCATCGTCATCATCGTCATAGTCCTCGAAAGCCAGTCGTCATCATCGTCGATCGCCAGTCGTCAACATCGTCGATCGTCAATTGTCATCATCCCCGATCGTCAATCATCATCATCAGTCGTCATCATCTTCGATCGTCAATTCTCATCATCGTCATCATCCTCGATGGTCAGTCGTCTTCGACCGCCTATCGTCAATCGTCATCATCGTCATCATCCTCGATCGCCAGTCGTCATCGATCGTCAATCGTCAATCGTCATAATCCACGATCGTCAATCGTCAAACGTCATCATCCCCGATCGTCAATCGTCATCATCATCTATCGTCATCATCCTCGATCGCCGATGGTCAATCGTCAATGGCCCTCATCGTCGATCGTCCATCATCCTCATCGTCGATTGTCATCATCGTCATCATCGTCGATCGTCAATCGTCATCATCGTCATCATCCTCGATCGCCAGTCGTCAATAATCGTCGATCGTCAACCGTCAATCGTCAACATCGTCGATCGTCAATCGTCATCATCCTCGATCGCCAGTCGTCATCATCGTCGATCGTCAATCCTCAATCGTCCTCATCGTCGATCGTCAATCATGATGATGATGACCATCGTCAATCGTCAATCGTCATCATCCTCGATCGGCAGTCGTCATCATCGTCGATCGTCAATCGTTAATCGCCCTCATCGTCGATCGTCCATCGTCCTCATCCTCGATCGTGAAACGTCATCATAGTCGATCGCCAATCGTCATCATCCTCGATCGTCAATCGTCATCATCGTCATCATCCTCGAACGCCAGTCGTCAACATCGTCGATCGTCATTTGTCCTCGTCGTCGATCGTCTATCGTCTTCATCGTCGATCGTCAATGGTTCTCATCGTCGATCGTCCATCGTCATCATCCTCGATCGTCATTCGTCATCATCGTCATAATCCTCGATCGCCAGTCGTCATCGCTCGTTAATCGTCAATCATCTTCATCCACGATCATCAATCGTCTTCAACACCGATTGTCGATAGTCAATCGTCATCGTCCTCGATCATCAGTCGTCATCACCGTCGATCGTCAGTAGAGGTGCTGGGCCGATTCTGGACCACAACAAAAGGATATCAAATTACACTCCCCTCCCCCCCGATTCGTGGAAGAGCACGATGCAAAAGTGCTGACGTCAGCAGATCGCCGCCGCCGCCGCCGCCGCCGCCGCCGCCGCCGCCGCCCCATCCCTCGTCCAGAATTTGCCCAAGAGCACGATGCAAAACTGCTGACTCGGCGTCATATCATCGCCTCCCCCCACCCCACCCCTCGACTAGAATTTGTCCAGGAGCTCGTGTGCAGCTGACGTTCAAGGTCGAATTCCTGGAAGAGTACGACGTTGCGGTGTAGAATTTCATGCAGTCGTATAAAGTTACAGCCGCGGATAATTTTTTCTCGCTTTTCCTCCAAATCTACCGCCATAGTTGACGCTCGTCTAACAGATCGGCCATTTGGAAAAAAAAAAACGTTCAAGGTCAGTCAGATGATGCAATTTCGAATTCCACGATGCAAAACTGCTGACTCGGCGTCATATCATCACCTCCCCCACCCCCTGATTCGTGGAAGAACACGTGTGAAGCTTCTATAGAATTCGTCCAAGAGTACCCCCTCCTCTTCATAGCAGGATTTTCAAACTGGCACGAGCCTGCACAATGACTCATCGTCGTATAAAGTTACAACCGCGGATCATTTTTCTCTCTTTTCCTCCAAATCTATCGCCATAGTTGACGCTCGTCCAACAGATCGGCCATTTTGAAAAAATCTGCAAGCTAGCAGTTTTGCCCCACCAGTAACAGGTGCAAGCATTATAAAAGCAGATGATTTGCTCACAGACGAGCACAAAAAACGGAGCAAGATATTTGAAAGGGTGCGGTGTAAAGTGTCGTTAGAATTGTGAAATATGTATTCTCAAGTTACCGAAGAATTCTCCTGCAAGAGGAAATATCCATATTCGGTGCGAGAAGAAGAAGAGGAGGAGGACAGAAAACGATTTGCCGAAATGCGAAAAGCGTGTGATGAAAAGTAAGTGCTTGAAGTATATTTACTTTGGACATGTTCAAATATATTCAATCAACTTAAATGTATGGGGAATGATTGGCATAAATTTTAATTTTCACTTCATTATTTGTTCTAGAACCAGACTGCAACGTTCGATTAGAATTTTGGGTCGAAAGTATCCGCTGACAGATTCCTGCACAAAGTTCCTTGATATTGGTATAAATATCCGCGAGAACAATTTTGATGTGCAACTGATTTTATCCGATAACCGCAACAACAACCTCGAATTGTGCATAACAACGTGGTCTGCAATTGTAGCCGACGGAGACAACATATGCAGTTTCTTCGACGAGTGAACAAACACGCGCGACGACATTCATTTTGAAGATTTAAGTATCGGATTTGGGAAATTATACGACGAAAAAATAATTAAGTTTTACAAAGGAGATACATATATATCAATAATGCGAAACACGTTTAAAAAAATGTTATGTTTAAATGATTCCATAATCGAACTGCATAAATTATTATACGATAAATTGTATTCGGTCGAACAAAAGTTTGAAGACTATGTGACGTTAGTTCGTAGATACAAGGGCGTTAAAATGATCCCGGAAGTTACAAAATACATCAAAGAAAGCGACGTTTATGATTCCAAATCTATTATCGACTGTGAATTAGTAGCTTTATGTATTCATATAATCATAGAAGCATCGACCGAATTGCAATGTCATCGATTGAAAGATTATTAAAAAAATGATTTGCCTTAATAGACTATAATACCAATTCATTGAATTTTTTCATTCGTTACAATCCTCTCTATCTACTTTCCTTATACATTAAACGCTATAACGATAATTTCGCGGGAAGAAGTCCGGGCTCAAGGAAAGAATAAATACGATAACTGGTCTTTATTATTCGACTCACACGGTACAGATTATTCTTCCGAGCGTCACAGATATCCCGACCCGATCATTAAAACTTCGGCTCAAGGGAGGTAGACTCGCTCGCGGTACTGACTGCAAACCAAACGGATCAGGTCTCTTGCGTCGAGCGCGATTCGACCAACTAGCCGCTCCGACGGTATGTCTCACCCACGCTCACGCCCGACGGACCAAAGAGATCCACGTCAGGGAGCTGTGGTACCCAGAGATCTACTCGGCGAGACTACGAGATGGGCGCCAGTTGCCTTTTCGGCAACATTAAAGAACAGACCTGATCCTAACCAAAATTACTATAATCGGTACACGAATCGAACTCCCCTGAGACGGAAAGCTCCGGCGGCTCAGCTTTCTTCCAACGGTAGAGGGGCGCGATTCTTTATGGATCGCTCCGATGGCTCGCCCGCCACAGATATCACACAATCACACACGGGCCCCACGATTCGAACGTGGGCGCCGACGGACAAACCTTAATACCAGATTTAATAGGTGTGACGACACCCGCTTACTCTACGTTACGTTAGGGCGATCTACTGCCCTAACGGCTGCTCCGTTCGGGAACGGAGGGCAGCGAAGGAGAGACGGTACAGCTACTAGAATTAGCGGTGCCACCAAAATGGCGGCACTAATACGATAAGGCTAGAATTCTAGAGCGCTAACAGTAAGTCCGCGAGAACACAAACGCACAAACACCCAGTAAGGGCGGAAAGACTCCTTACCAAAAGTTGGACCAGGAGGTCACGTCGCCAGGATCTTCCTCTCGGTATCGCTCCAAATAACACCTGGGCCGTGTTCGGCTCGAAAATCCGCGACCAGACAAAACGCTCTTAGTGTCTCTAGTTTTCCGGTACGCGCGCACAATCAGTCGATATCACGGCATAAACGGAACAGGCTTCGGCCAGGATCCTCGGTGCCGAAGCTCCCTCGGTGCCTCCCACTCCTGCTCCTTTGCGCGCCAAAATCCTCTTCGCGGATTGGCGATAACGCCGGATCTTCTTCGGTATCCTTGCTATCGGCGGGAAAACCAAGGGATGTGACGTGGGCTGCTTTCCTGCAGGGGTGCCTACTTAGGTGGCGTGACCGATCCGCGGACATCCTCTGGGCGACCGATGCTGCGACGCTCTCCACCCGGCCAAATCCCAAAAGTCCAAAGGTCCAATGGGTGGAGGGTCGAGCCTGCTCCAGGCTAGCGGATGTCCTTGGCTGCCGTGTCGGTAGTGGAAGCTGGCTGGAGCGGCGCCTGGCCGCGAGATCATTTCCTCTTCTCCTTCTCCACTCCTTGGGAGTGCCGTGGCGCTCCTCGCCCAGAAGTCTCGGCGGTGCGGGCGGTGTTCGTCCCGCAGCTTGCTGATGAGGAGGGCGCAGGACGGTATGGAGCTCCTCGTCCTCAAGTCTCGGCGGTGCGGGCGGTGGTCTTCCGCAGGGTCGATGACGAGGAGAGGGCGGAGTGGTGTTGTCTCACGGCGGTAGTGGATCTGCGTTGCCATCCTTCGTGTGTGTTACGCTGACTTATTCTACAACTTAATAACTCGGTTCCCGACGCTATTAGTATTAGTCTCCTTCGCTACACCTCCGTCGATACCGCCAGTCGTATCGTCGCGTCTGATCTCAATTTATTCCATTTTTGCGACGTGCCAAAAATGCAACGTCACAACGCACCAATCCGTTTCCTTCCTCACTGTCAGTGGGGTTAGTGGTATTTTCGGCATAGTTCGTGGGTACTGTAACTGTGTTGTGCACTTCGCTCGTACTTGAAAATGACGGCGGAACGATCATATCACATCGCTCTACAGTACACACGGAGCATCGTCATTTTACAGCACATTAAATTATCAGTATCCCGTGTCGATGACCTTTTACGTTTATAAATAAAGAAACTACAAAGTGTTCCATTCACACACGAGTGTCTAGTCTGAAGCATTATTAATTTTCATCTGCCGTGTTCGATTATTGAAAACGTTGAACATTCAATATATGAGGGTTCACCGGTGGCGCGACAGATATTCGGAGACTGTTACTTAAAATGAATGTTTTGCAGTCGAAATAAGGAAATGTTGGTTTAAAAAGATATTTTTTATTAATCTCGAGGTACTCTTGCAGCGAGAACTTCCTTAAATGTTTTTATAGAAATTTAAAAATGTTTTTATAGATGTTTTTAGCATTGACTTTTATGCCATACACATTAATTCTTTTGATTTACAGTCAAACGGTTGATCGAACGCTCCGTTGAATGCAAGAACGGTCGATCGAACGCACCGTTGAACGCATGAACGGTCGATCGAACGCTCCTTTGAACGCTAGAACGGTCGATCGACGGTCGGAGTTTGATATCCTTTCTTGTGGTCCAGAATCGGCCTAGCACCTCTACTAACGAAGCTGTAGCGATATCTCACTCGAGAGAACGGTGAAGGTTGAGTCTGACGATTTCCTGGACAACGGCTGTTGCTATAACTCAAGTACGTCACATTCTGCGCTAAATTCACCAATTTGAAGCTAAAAGCTAAGAAAATGAAGCTGTAGCGATATCTCACGCGAGGGAACGGTGAAGGTTGAGTTTGACGATTTCCTCGCCAACGGCTGTTGCTACAGCTCCAATGCGTCACATTCTACGCTAGATTCACCAATTTGAAGCGAAAAGCTGAGAAAATGAAGCTGTAGCGATATCTCACGCGAGAGAACGGTGAAAGTTGAGTTTTACGATTTTCTCGACAACGGCTGTTGCTACAGCTCAAATGCATCAAATTCTACGCTAAATTCACCAATTTGAAGTTAAAGGCTAAGAATATGAAGCTATAGCGATATCTCACGCGAGCAAACTGTGAAAGTTCAGTTTGACGATTTCCTCGACTACGGCTGTTGCTACAGCTCAATTGCGTCACAGTCCACGCTAAATTCACCAATTTGAAGCTAAAAGCTAAGAAATTGAAGCTGTAGCGATACCTCACGCGAGAGAACGATGAAAGTTGAGTTTGACGATTTCCTCGACAACGGCTGTTGCTACAGCTCAATTGCGTCACATTCCACGCTAAATTCACCAATTTTAAGCTAAAAGCTAAGAAAATGAAGCTGTAGCGATATCTCACGCGAGAGAACGGTGAAAGTTGAGTTTGACGATTTCCTCGACTACGGCTGTTGCTACAGCTCAATAGCGTCACATTCCACGATAAAATCACCAATTTGAAGCTAAAAGCTAAGAAAATGAAGCTGTAGCGATATCTCACGCGAGAGAACGGTGAAAGTTGAGTTTCACGATTTCCTCGACTACGGCTGTTGCTACAGCTCAATTGCGTCACATTCCACGCTAAATTCACCAATTTGAAGCTAAAAGCTAAGAAAATGAAGCTGTAGCGATATCTCACGCGAGAGAACGGTGAAAGTTCAGTTTGACGATTTCCTCGACAACGTCTGTTCCTACAGCTCAATTGCGTCACATTCTACGCTAAATTCACCAATTTGAAGCTAAAAGCTAAGAAAATGAAGCTGTAGCGATATCTCACGCGAGAGAACGGTGAAAGTTCAGTTTGACGATTTCCTCGACAACGGCTGTTGCTACAGCCCAAGTGCGTCACATTCCACGCTAAAATCACCAATTTGAAGCTAAAAGCTAAGAAAATGGAGCTGTAGCGATATCTCACGCGAGAGAACGGTGAAAGTTGAGTTTGTCGATTTCCTCGAAAACGGCTGTTGCTATAGCTCAAATGCGTCACATTCTACGCTAAATTCACCAATTTGCAGCTAAAAGCTAAGAAAATGAAGCTGTAGCGATATCTCACGCGAGAGAACGGCGAAAGTTGAGTTTGACGATTTCCTCGACAACGGCTGTTGCTACAGCCCAAGTGCGTCACATTCCACGCTAAAATCACCAATTTGAAGCTAAAAGCTAAGAAAATGGAGCTGTAGCGATATCTCACGCGAGAGAACGGTGAAAGTTGAGTTTGACGATTTCCTCGACTACGGCTGTTGCTACAGCTCAATTGCGTCACATTCTACGCTAAATTCACCAATTTGAAGCTAAAAGCTAAGAAAATGAAGCTGTAGCGATATCTCTCGCGAGAGAACGGGGAAAGTTGAGTTTGTCGATTTCCTCGAAAACGGCTGTTGCTATAGCTCAAATGCGTCACATTCTACGCTAAATTCACCAATTTGAAGCTAAAAGCTAAGAAAATGAAGCTGTAGCGATATCTCACGCGAGAGAACGGCGAAAGTTGAGTTTGACGATTTCCTCGACAACGGCTGTTGCTACAGCTCAATTGCGTCACATTCCACGCTAAATTCACCAATTTGAAGCTAAAAGCTAAGAAAATGAAGCTGTAGCGATATCTCACGCGACAGAACGGTGAAAGTTGAGTTTGACGATTTCCTCGACTACGGCTGTTGCTACAGCTCAATAGCGTCACATTCCACGCTAAATTCACCAATTTGAAGCTCAAAGCTAAGAAAATGAAGCTATAGCGATATCTCACGCGAGAGAACGGGGAAAGTTGAGTTTGTCGATTTCCTCGAAAACGGCTGTTGCTATAGCTCAAGTGCGTCACATTCTACGCTAAATTCACAAATTTGAAGCTAAAAGCTAAGAAAATGAAGCTGTAGCGATATCTCACGCGAGAGAACGGCGAAAGTTGAGTTTGACGATTTCCTCGACTACGGCTGTTGCTACAGCTCAATAGCGTCACATTCCACGCTAAATTCACCAATTTGAAGCTAAAAGCTAAGACAATGAAGCTGTAACGATATCTCACGCGAGATAACGGTGAAAGTTGAATTTGTCGATTTCCTCGAAAACGGCTGTTGCTATAGCTCAAATGCGTCACATTCTACGCTAAATTCACCAATTTGAAGCTAAAAGCTAAGAAAATGAAGCTGTAGCGATATCTCACGCGAGAGAACGGTGAAAGTTGAGTTTGACGATTTCCTCGACTACGGCTGTTGCTACAGCTCAATAGCGTCACATTCCACGCTAAATTCACCAATTTGAAGCTAAAAGCTAAGAAAATGAAGCTGTAGCGATATCTCACGCGAGAGAACGGTGAAATTTGAGTTTGACGATTTCCTCGACAACGGCTGTTGCTATAGCTCAAATGCGTCACATTCTACGCTAAATTCACCAATTTGAAGCTAAAAGCTAAGAATATGAAGCTATAGCGATATCTCACGCGAGCAAACTGTGAAAGTTCAGTTTGACGATTTCCTCGACTAACGCTGTTGCTACAGCTCAATTGCGTCACAGTCCACGCTAAATTCACCAATTTGAAGCTAAAAGCTAAGAAAATGAAGCTGTAGCGATATCTCACGCGAGAGAACGGTGAAAGTTGAGTTTGACGATTTCCTCGACTACGGCTGTTGCTACAGCTCAATAGCGTCACATTCCACGATAAAATCACCAATTTGAAGCTAAAAGCTAAGAAAATGAAGCTGTAGCGATATCTCACGCGAGAGAACGGTGAAAGTTGAGTTTCACGATTTCCTCGACTACGGCTGTTGCTACAGCTCAATTGCGTCACATTCCACGCTAAATTCACCAATTTGAAGCTAAAAGCTAAGAAAATGAAGCTGTAGCGATATCTCACGCGAGAGAACGGTGAAAGTTCAGTTTGACGATTTCCTCGACAACGTCTGTTCCTACAGCTCAATTGCGTCACATTCTACGCTAAATTCACCAATTTGAAGCTAAAAGCTAAGAAAATGAAGCTGTAGCGATATCTCACGCGAGAGAACGGTGAAAGTTCAGTTTGACGATTTCCTCGACAACGGCTGTTGCTACAGCCCAAGTGCGTCACATTCCACGCTAAAATCACCAATTTGAAGCTAAAAGCTAAGAAAATGGAGCTGTAGCGATATCTCTCGCGAGAGAACGGGGAAAGTTGAGTTTGTCGATTTCCTCGAAAACGGCTGTTGCTATAGCTCAAATGCGTCACATTCTACGCTAAATTCACCAATTTGAAGCTAAAAGCTAAGAAAATGAAGCTGTAGCGATATCTCACGCGAGAGAACGGCGAAAGTTGAGTTTGACGATTTCCTCGACAACGGCTGTTGCTACAGCTCAATTGCGTCACATTCCACGCTAAATTCACCAATTTGAAGCTAAAAGCTAAGAAAATGAAGCTGTAGCGATATCTCACGCGAGAGAACGGTGAAAGTTGAGTTTGACGATTTCCTCGACTACGGCTGTTGCTACAGCTCAATAGCGTCACATTCCACGCTAAATTCACCAATTTGAAGCTAAAAGCTAAGAAAATGAAGCTGTAGCGATATCTCACGCGAGAGAACGGTGAAATTTGAGTTTGACGATTTCCTCGACAACGGCTGTTGCTATAGCTCAAATGCGTCACATTCTACGCTAAATTCACCAATTTGAAGCTAAAAGCTAAGAAAATGAAGCTGTAGCGATATCTCACGCGAGAGAACGGGGAAAGTTGAGTTTGTCGATTTCCTCGAAAACGGCTGTTGCTATAGCTCAAATGCGTCACATTCTACGCTAAATTCACCAATTTGAAGCTAAAAACTAAGAAAATGAAGCTGTAGCGATATCTCACGCGAGAGAACGGTGAAAGTTGAGTTTGACGATTTCCTCGACTACGGCTGTTGCTACAGCTCAATAGCGTCACATTCCACGCTAAATTCACCAATTTGAAGCTAAAAGCTAAGAAAATGAAGCTGTAGCGATATCTCACGCGAGAGAACGGTGAAATTTGAGTTTGACGATTTCCTCGACAACGGCTGTTGCTATAGCTCAAATGCGTCACATTCTACGCTAAATTCACCAATTTGAAGCTAAAAGCTAAGAATATGAAGCTATAGCGATATCTCACGCGAGCAAACTGTGAAAGTTCAGTTTGACGATTTCCTCGACTAACGCTGTTGCTACAGCTCAATTGCGTCACAGTCCACGCTAAATTCACCAATTTGAAGCTAAAAGCTAAGAAAATGAAGCTGTAGCGATATCTCACGCGAGAGAACGGTGAAAGTTGAGTTTGACGATTTCCTCGACTACGGCTGTTGCTACAGCTCAATAGCGTCACATTCCACGATAAAATCACCAATTTGAAGCTAAAAGCTAAGAAAATGAAGCTGTAGCGATATCTCACGCGAGAGAACGGCGAAAGTTGAGTTTGACGATTTCCTCGACAACGGCTGTTGCTACAGCTCAATTGCGTCACATTCCACGCTAAATTCACCAATTTGAAGCTAAAAGCTAAGAAAATGAAGCTGTAGCGATATCTCACGCGACAGAACGGTGAAAGTTGAGTTTGACGATTTCCTCGACTACGGCTGTTGCTACAGCTCAATAGCGTCACATTCCACGCTAAATTCACCAATTTGAAGCTCAAAGCTAAGAAAATGAAGCTATAGCGATATCTCACGCGAGAGAACGGGGAAAGTTGAGTTTGTCGATTTCCTCGAAAACGGCTGTTGCTATAGCTCAAGTGCGTCACATTCTACGCTAAATTCACAAATTTGAAGCTAAAAGCTAAGAAAATGAAGCTGTAGCGATATCTCACGCGAGAGAACGGCGAAAGTTGAGTTTGACGATTTCCTCGACTACGGCTGTTGCTACAGCTCAATAGCGTCACATTCCACGCTAAATTTACCAATTTGAAGCTAAAAGCTAAGACAATGAAGCTGTAACGATATCTCACGCGAGATAACGGTGAAAGTTGAATTTGTCGATTTCCTCGAAAACGGCTGTTGCTATAGCTCAAATGCGTCACATTCTACGCTAAATTCACCAATTTGAAGCTAAAAGCTAAGAAAATGAAGCTGTAGCGATATCTCACGCGAGAGAACGGTGAAAGTTGAGTTTGACGATTTCCTCGACTACGGCTGTTGCTACAGCTCAATAGCGTCACATTCCACGCTAAATTCACCAATTTGAAGCTAAAAGCTAAGAAAATGAAGCTGTAGCGATATCTCACGCGAGAGAACGGTGAAATTTGAGTTTGACGATTTCCTCGACAACGGCTGTTGCTATAGCTCAAATGCGTCACATTCTACGCTAAATTCACCAATTTGAAGCTAAAAGCTAAGAAAATGAAGCTGTAGCGATATCTCACGCGAGAGAACGGGGAAAGTTGAGTTTGTCGATTTCCTCGAAAACGGCTGTTGCTATAGCTCAAATGCGTCACATTCTACGCTAAATTCACCAATTTGAAGCTAAAAACTAAGAAAATGAAGCTGTAGCGATATCTCACGCGAGAGAACGGCGAAAGTTGAGTTTGACGATTTCCTCGACTACGGCTGTTGCTACAGCTCAATTGCGTCACATTTCACGCTAAATTCACCAATTTTAAGCTAAAAGCTAAGAAAATGAAGCTGTAGCGATATCTCCCGCGAGAGAACGGTGAAAGTTGAGTTTGTCGATTTCCTCGAAAACGGCTGTTGCTACAGCTCAATTGCGTCACATTCCACGCTAAATTCACCAATTTGAAGCTAAAAGCTAAGAAAATGAAGCTGTAGCGATATCTCACGCGACAGAACGGTGAAAGTTGAGTTTGACGATTTCCTCGACTACGGCTGTTGCTACAGCTCAATAGCGTCACATTCCACGCTAAATTCACCAATTTGAAGCTCAAAGCTAAGAAAATGAAGCTATAGCGATATCTCACGCGAGAGAACGGGGAAAGTTGAGTTTGTCGATTTCCTCGAAAACGGCTGTTGCTATAGCTCAAGTGCGTCACATTCTACGCTAAATTCACAAATTTGAAGCTAAAAGCTAAGAAAATGAAGCTGTAGCGATATCTCACGCGAGAGAACGGCGAAAGTTGAGTTTGACGATTTCCTCGACTACGGCTGTTGCTACAGCTCAATAGCGTCACATTCCACGCTAAATTTACCAATTTGAAGCTAAAAGCTAAGACAATGAAGCTGTAACGATATCTCACGCGAGATAACGGTGAAAGTTGAATTTGTCGATTTCCTCGAAAACGGCTGTTGCTATAGCTCAAATGCGTCACATTCTACGCTAAATTCACCAATTTGAAGCTAAAAGCTAAGAAAATGAAGCTGTAGCGATATCTCACGCGAGAGAACGGTGAAAGTTGAGTTTGACGATTTCCTCGACTACGGCTGTTGCTACAGCTCAATAGCGTCACATTCCACGCTAAATTCACCAATTTGAAGCTAAAAGCTAAGAAAATGAAGCTGTAGCGATATCTCACGCGAGAGAACGGTGAAATTTGAGTTTGACGATTTCCTCGACAACGGCTGTTGCTATAGCTCAAATGCGTCACATTCTACGCTAAATTCACCAATTTGAAGCTAAAAGCTAAGAAAATGAAGCTGTAGCGATATCTCACGCGAGAGAACGGGGAAAGTTGAGTTTGTCGATTTCCTCGAAAACGGCTGTTGCTATAGCTCAAATGCGTCACATTCTACGCTAAATTCACCAATTTGAAGCTAAAAACTAAGAAAATGAAGCTGTAGCGATATCTCACGCGAGAGAACGGCGAAAGTTGAGTTTGACGATTTCCTCGACTACGGCTGTTGCTACAGCTCAATTGCGTCACATTTCACGCTAAATTCACCAATTTTAAGCTAAAAGCTAAGAAAATGAAGCTGTAGCGATATCTCCCGCGAGAGAACGGTGAAAGTTGAGTTTGTCGATTTCCTCGAAAACGGCTGTTGCTATAGCTCAAATGCGTCACATTCTACGCTAAATTCACCAATTTGAAGCTAAAAGCTAAGAAAATGAAGCTGTAGCGATATCTCACGCGAGAGAACGGGGAAAGTTGAGTTTGTCGATTTCCTCGAAAACGGCTGTTGCTATAGCTCAAATGCGTCACATTCTACGCTAAATTCACCAATTTGAAGCTAAAAGCTAAGAAAATGGAGCTGTAGCGATATCTCACGCGAGAGAACGGTGAAAGTTGAGTTTGACGATTTCCTCGAAAACGGCTGTTGCTATAGCTCAAATGCGTCACATTCTACGCTAAATTCACCAATTTGAAGCTAAAAGCTAAGAAAATGAAGCTCTAGCGATATCTCACGCGAGAGAACGGCGAAAGTTGAGTTTGACGATTTCCTCGACTACGGCTGTTGCTACAGCTCAATTGCGTCACATTCCACGGTAAATTCACCAATTTGAAGCTAAAAGCTAAGAAAATGAAGCTGTAGCGATATCTCACGCGACAGAACGGTGAAAGTTGAGTTTGACGATTTCCTCGACTACGGCTGTTGCTACAGCTCAATAGCGTCACATTCCACGCTAAATTCACCAATTTGAAGCTCAAAGCTAAGAAAATGAAGCTATAGCGATATGTCACGCGAGAGAACGGGGAAAGTTGAGTTTGTCGATTTCCTCGAAAACGGCTGTTGCTATAGCTCAAGTGCGTCACATTCTACGCTAAATTCACAAATTTGAAGCTAAAAGCTATGAAAATGGAGCTGTAGCGATATCTCACGCGAGAGAACGGCGAAAGTTGAGTTTGACGATTTCCTCGACTACGGCTGTTGCTACAGCTCAATAGCGTCACATTCCACGCTAAATTCACCAATTTGAAGCTAAAAGCTAAGACAATGAAGCTGTAGCGATATCTCACGCGAGAGAACGGTGAAAGTTGAGTTTGTCGATTTCCTCGACTACGGCTGTTGCTACAGCTCAATAGCGTCACATTCCACGCTAAATTCACCAATTTGAAGCTAAAAGCTAAGACAATGAAGCTGTAACGATATCTCACGCGAGAGAACGGTGAAAGTTGAATTTGTCGATTTCCTCGAAAACGGCTGTTGCTATAGCTCAAATGCGTCACATTCTACGCTAAATTCACCAATTTGAAGCTAAAAGCTAAGAAAATGAAGCTGTAGCGATATCTCAAGCGAGAGAACGGCGAAAGTTGAGTTTGACGATTTCCTCGACTACGGCTGTTGCTACAGCTCAATTGCGTCACATTCCACGCTAAATTCACCAATTTTAAGCTAAAAGCTAAGAAAATGAAGCTGTAGCGATATCTGACGCGACAGAACGGTGAAAGTTGAGTTTGACGATTTCCTCGACTACGGCTGTTGCTACAGCTCAATAGCGTCACATTCTACGCTAAATTCACCAATTTGAAGCTAAAAGCTAAGAAAATGAAGCTGTAGCGATATCTCACGCGAGAGAACGGCGAAAGTTGAGTTTGACGATTTCCTCGACAACGGCTGTTGCTACAGCTCAATTGCGTCACATTCCACGCTAAATTCACCAATTTGAAGCTAAAAGCTAAGAAAATGAAGCTGTAGCGATATCTCACGCGACAGAACGGTGAAAGTTGAGTTTGACGATTTCCTCGACTACGGCTGTTGCTACAGCTCAATAGCGTCACATTCCACGCTAAATTCACCAATTTGAAGCTCAAAGCTAAGAAAATGAAGCTATAGCGATATCTCACGCGAGAGAACGGGGAAAGTTGAGTTTGTCGATTTCCTCGAAAACGGCTGTTGCTATAGCTCAAGTGCGTCACATTCCACGCTAAATTCACCAATTTGAAGCTAAAAGCTAAGGAAATGAAGCTGTAGCGATATCTCACGCGACAGAACGGTGAAAGCTGAGTTTGACGATTTCCTCGACTACGGCTGTTGCTACAGCTCAATAGCGTCACATTCCACGCTAAATTCACCAATTTGAAGCTCAAAGCTAAGAAAATGAAGCTATAGCGATATCTCACGCGAGAGAACGGGGAAAGTTGAGTTTGTCGATTTCCTCGAAAACGGCTGTTGCTATAGCTCAAGTGCGTCACATTCTACGCTAAATTCACAAATTTGAAGCTAAAAGCTAAGAAAATGAAGCTGTAGCGATATCTCACGCGAGAGAACGGCGAAAGTTGAGTTTGACGATTTCC